>JBAIAC010000192.1:3787133-5049511 GCA_037349315.1 Chelydra serpentina
CTGGCTGCTTTTGTGTGAGCACTCTCCGAAACTGCGTTGTTGGATGGTTTACCGAATAGTGTGCCAAAACAGGTGGAGATGTCAGTAGTTCTTTTATTTTATTAAATGAGTTTTGTTGTGGGCTATGCCAGATCCAAATATTGTGACCATTAAGATCTCTTAAGCGTTTGTTAGATGAGCTAAATTTGATCAGAGTTTCTCAAAATGATTTGTCATGCTCAGGAATCTTGTTATAGCAGAAACTTGTTGGGGTTCCGGTAAGGCGAGTAATGCCTTCAGTTTTCCTGAATCCAGTTGAATTCCCTGTTTGCTAATTATGTGTCCTACAAATTTTATCCACTCCTTTCCAAATTCACATTTCTCCTTCAGAGTGAGGCCAGCTTGTTGGAAGCATCTCAAAACTGCATGTAGTCTCTCAACCTGTTCATTTTTATCTCTGCTAGACACCAACACATCAGTAGCATTGCAAAGGATGCCACGCAAATCTGGCACAATCTGAGCGATTCTCTTCTGGAAATGTTTTGGTGTTGAAGATCTGCAAGTGAACGATGATTGAAACAGGACCTTCCAAATGGGGTGATGAATGTAGTTAATAGTACAGATTCTTTAGCAAGGGTGATTTGCCAAAAACCTGCTGTAGCATCTAATTTTAAGAAGAAGGGAATAGGGATGCAGCATGGGGCTGTGAGAGTGAAGGGAGTCACTCACTGATGGGAGTCACTGATGTTAGTTTGACATCTGTAGTATGCAAGGTCTTGGAAAATTTTTTGAAGGAGAAAGTAGTTAATGACATTGAGGTCAATGGCAATTGGGATAAATTACAACATGGTTTTACAAAAGGTAGATCATGTCAAACCAACCTGATCTCCTTCTTTGAGACAGTAACAGATTTTTTAGATAAAGGAAACGCAGTGGATCTAATCTACCTCGATTTCAGTAAGGCATTTGATATGGTACCACATGGGGAATTATTGGTTAAATTGGAAAAGATGGGGATCAATATGAAAATTGAAAGGTGGATAAGAAACTGGATAAAGGGGAGACTACAGCGGGTCATACTGAAAGGTGAACTATCAGGCTGGAGGGAGGTTACTAGTGGAGTTCCTCAGGGATCGGTTTTGGGACCAGTTTTATTTAATCTATTTATTACTGACCTCGGCACCAAAAGTGGGAGTGTGCTAATAAAGTTTGCGGATGACACAAAGTTGGGAGGTATTGCCAATTCAGAAAAGGATCGGGATATCCTACAAGAAGATCTGGATGACCTTGTAAACTGGAGTTTCAAACTGTAATAGTAATAGGATGAAATTTAATAGTGAGAAGTGTAAGGTTATGCATTTAGGGATTAATAACAAGAATTTTAGTTATAAGCTGGGGCCGCATCAGTTGGAAGTAACGGAAGAGGAGAAGGACCTCGGAGTCCTGGTTGATCACAGGATGACTATGAGCTGCCAATGTGATATGGCTGTGAAAAAAGCTAATGCGGTCTTGGGATGCATTAGGCGAGGTATTTGTAGTAGAGATAAGGAGGTGTTAGTACCGTTATACAAGGCATTGGTGAGACCTCATTTGGAATACTGTGTGCAGTTCTGGTCTCCCATGTTTAAGAAGGATGAATTCAAACTGGAACAGGTACAAAGAAGGGCCACTAGGATGATCCGAGGAACGGAAAACCTGTCTTATGAAAGGAGACTTCAGGAACTTGGTTTGTTTACCTTAACCAAAAGAAGGCTGAGGGGAGATACGATTGCTCTCTTTAAATATATCAGAGGGATAAATACCAGGGAGGGAGAGGAATTATTTCAGCTCAGTACCAATGTGGACACAAGAACAAATGGATATAAACTGGCCATCAGGAAGTTTAGACTTGAAATTAGACGAAGGTTTCTAACCATCAGAGAAGTGAAGTTCTGGAACAGCCTTCCAAGGGAAGCAGTGGGGGCAAAAGACCTATCTGGCTTCAAGATTAAGCTAGATAAATTTATGGAGGGGATGGTTTGATGGGATAACATGATCTTGGCAATTAATTGACCTTTGACTATCAGTGGTAAATCGGCCCAATGGCCGGTGATGGGATGTTAGAAGTTACTACAGAGAACTTTTTCCTGGGTGTCTGGCTGGTGAGTCTTGCCCACATGCTCAGGGTTCAGCTGATTGCCATATTTGGGGTCGGGAAGGAATTTTCCTCTAGGGTAGATTGGCAGAGGCCCTGGAGGTTTTTCGCCTTCTTCTGCAGCATGGGTCACGGGTCACTTGCTGGAGGATCCTCTGCACCTTGAAGTCTTTAAACCATGATTTGAGGACTTCAATAGCTCAGACAAAGGCGAGAGGTTTATTGCAGGAGTGGGTGGGTGAGATTCTGTGGCCTGCATTGTGCAGAAGGTCAGACTAGATGATCATAATGGTCCCTTCTGACCTTAAAGTCTATGAGTCTATGGGACTAGATTTACTTTGAACTCACCGTCAGTTTTCCTAGCCCTGTGATCCATCTTCTATAAAGATTGCTTTTTTGCCATTATGCATTCCAGTTTCTCTATTAGGTGTGGTCCTTGTATTGCTAGCAACACTAGTAGGGGAGTTGTCAGGCCGTGTATTAGATATATTATTTGTTAAATATCTTTCCATCCTTTCTCCAGTTTCCCAAGGAACTGGCCACAAACATCCAATGTACTGGTATTATCCCCATGAAGAATATTATTTGGTCTTTGTAGATCTCCATCCTGGGATCAGTTATAATCTTTTTTTGGTATGTTTTATAAGATTATTTTTTATAATCTTTTGTTGCCCCCAGTATCAATTTTTAATTTAAAGTTTTGGCCATTTAGGTTCATGCTTGTGTCCCAAGGTCTTTTCTGTTCTATTGAGGATATAGTCAAACTACAAAGTTTAAATTACATTAAGAGCCAAAGGACACTTGAAAAGAGATTACAGAGAACTACAGGGATGGCAGCAGCTAAAGAGACGAAAGAGAAATTGTATGCAAAGGCAAACCCATTGTTAGGTGAACAGAAGGGTGTGAAAGGGAGTAGCAAGAAGGTCTGGTACAAGACTGGAGTCACTGGAGGTGCGCTGGAATGGGGACTTGTTGGTGCTGTTCCTATTTATTTACCACTGGTACATTTAGTCAGCAGTGCTCTGAAACAAGGTGCATGGGGAGTTGGGACTTGAAGAGGCCAAAAGAGGAGGGAGTTACAGCTTTCATAAATTTTCAGGTCAGAAGGATGTGTCAGAAGAGTGCCTGCTGTTGGCCAACCACGACTCTGCTGAGGCCTGCCTCAGTTTCCCCTTCACTCACAGCTCCTTAATAAAGTTCACATAGGCCAAATATTCAAAACATTCCCCCTTCTGGAATCCAGATGAAATTTATAGGCAGCAGGTTTAAAACAAACAAAAGGAAGTATTTCTTCACCCAGCACACAGTCAACCCATGGAACTCTTTGACAGAGAATCTTGTGAGGGCCAAGACTATCATAGAATCATAGAAAATTAGGGTTGGAAGGGACCTCAGGAGGTCATCTAGTCCAATCCCCTGATCAAAGCAGGACCAACCCCAGCTAAATCATCCCAGCCAGGGCTTTGTCAAGCCTGACCTTAAAAACCTCTAAGGAAGCAGATTCCACCACCTCCCTAGGTAACCAATTCCAGGGCTTCACCACCCTCCTAGTGAAAATAGTGTTTCCTAATATCCAACCTAACCCTCCTCCACTGCAACTTGAGACCATTGCTCCTTGTTCTGTCATCTTCTACCACTGAGAACAGTCTAGATCCATCCTCTTTGGAACCCCCCTTCAGATAGTTGAAGGCTGCTATCAAATCCCCCCTCACTCTTCTCTTCCGCAGACTAAATAACCCCAGTTCCCTCAGCCTCACCTCGTAAGTCATGTGCCCCAGCCCCCTAATCATTTTCGTTGCCCTCCGCTGGACTCTCTCCAATTTGTCCACATCCCTTCTGTAGTGGGGGGACCAAAACTGGACACAGTACTCCAGGTGTGGCCTCACCAGTGCCGAATAGAGGGGAATAATCACTTCCCTCAATCTGCTGGCAATGCTCCTACTAATATAGCCCAATATGCCGTTGGCCTTTTTGGCAACAAGGGCACACTGTTGACTCATATCCAGCTTCTCGGCCACTGTAATCCCCAGGTCCTTTTCTGCAGAACAGGGTTATAATAGGGTTCAAAAAAAGAACTAGATACATTCATGGAGGATAGGTCCAGGATGGGCAGGATGGTGTCCATAGCCTCTGTTTGTTAGAAGCTGGGAATGGGTGCAGGGGATGGATCACTTGATGATTACCTGTTTCGTTTATTCCTTCTGAAGCACCTGGAATTGGCCACTGTCAGAAGACAGGATACTGGGGTAGATGGACCTTTGGTCTGACCCAGTACGGCCATTCTTAAGAAAAGAACATATATTCATACAAAATGATGGGATCTAAATTAGCTGTTTCCACTCAAGAAAGAGATCTCGGAGTCATTGTGGATTGTTCTCTGAAAACATCCACTCAACGTGCAGCGGCAGTAAAAAAAAGCTAACAGAACATTAGGTACCATTAGGAAAGGGATAGAGAACACTGCGTGCAGATGTGGTCGCCCAGCTCAGAAACGATATTGTGGCAAAGTACCTTGTTCTCCCCGGAAGGCTCAGTTCCTCTTAGCCTTAGAGAGACAGGCTGGGGCAGGGCAAACCCTTACTGGCAGCACAGGGTCTGGCAACACCTTCCCCTGGTCAGTCCTTTCAGTTTGGTTTTCCTTCCCTTCTGGGGAGGAAGTGCAACCCTCCTCCCAGGAAGGCTTCCGTGTTCTACAGGCAGCTTCCCTGCCTCTCACCCAACTCTCACCCTCCCCCAGTCCCACAGGGGAGGGTTTAAAAAGGGCTCCAGCCGCTACAGACAGCTGGACCTAATCAGCTCCTTAGCAACCCCTTTCCCAGCTGCACCTTATTTCCCCGTAGTTATCTCCCCTCCGTGGTCAGGGAGAGGCCTTTTAACCCCCTGGGACTAGTTACTACCTCCCCCTTGGTAGCTACTTGTCCTGGGGTTTGCCACATATTCCCCCCCCCCCCCCCCCCCCCCCCGCTCAGCACTACGGGGTTGGGCTACTTGGGTCGGAAAGCAGTGCAGTCTCGATAGGCCATCTCTGCATTGCCGTGTTGGATTCCCGACCTATGTCGTACTGTGAAGTGGAAGGGTTGGAGCGAGAGGAACCATCTTGTCACCCTCACGTTTTTGTCTTTGTTTTGGTGCATCCATTGCAGAGGGGCATGGTCCGTGACCAGGGTAAATCTCCGCCCCAGTAGATAGTAGCGGAGGCTTTCAATGGCCCATTTTACCGCCAGACATTCTTTTTCCACTATGGCGTACTTCCATTCTCGAGGCAGGAGCTTCCTACTGAGGAAGAGAACGGGGTGTTCGTCGTCCCCAACCATTTGGGAAAGTACCGCCCCCAGCCCTACTTCAGAGGTGTCGGTTTGCAGGATAAACTCCCTCCTCCAGTCCGGGGCTACTAGCACAGGGTCTGTGCAGAGGGCTGTCCTCAAATCTGCAAAAGCGCCTTCAGCCGCGGTTGACCATTTTACTATGTCTGGGCCCCTTGCTTTCGTTAAGTCCGTCAATGGGCATGCTCTGGTGGCGAAGTGTGGAATAAACCTTCTATAGTACCCCACTAGTCTCAGGAAGGCTCTGACCTGTTTCTTCCGGAGTGGTCGTGGCCACTTCTGTATAGCCTCCAACTTGTTGAGCTGGGGCTTCACCATGCCCCTCCCCACTATATAGCGGAGGTACTTGGCCTCTGCTAACCCAATTGAACACTTGGAGGGATTTGCAGTTAGCCCTGCCTTCCTCAGGGTGTCTAGGACTGCTTCCACCTTCTCCAAGTGTGTCTCCCAGTCGGGGCTATATATAATGACATCATCAAGATAGGCTGCCGCGTACTTGCCGTGTGGTCGCAGCAGTTTGTCCATTAGTCTTTGGAAAGTAGCGGGAGCGCCATGTAATCCAAAGGGGAGGACGGTGTATTGGTATAGACCTTCTGGAGTCGCAAATGCCGTCTTTTCTTTGTCGGCCTTGGCCAGGGGGATCTGCCAATAGCCCTTGGTCAGGTCCAGGGTAGACATAAATCGTGCTTTTCCTAATCGGTCGATTAGCTCATCTATCCGGGGGATGGGGTACGCATCAAATTGTGACACCTCGTTCAGCTTCCGGAAGTCGTTGCAGAACCTCATACTGCTGTCCGGTTTAGGCACCAAGACTACAGGACTTGACCATTGGCTATGCGACTCCTCGATGACTCCTAGAGTCAGCATTTTCCTGACTTCAGTCCTGATCTCTTTTCTTTAGGCCTCCGGGATCTGGTATGGTTTGACGTTCACCTTCACTCCGGGCTCTGTGTGGATGTGATGGTGAACCTCAGTAGTCCTGCCTGGCTTTTCCGAGAACACATCCTGATTGCGTTTGATCAGGCTGATCACTTCTGATCGTTGTTCCGGGGTCAACTCGGGAGAGATCCCCACCTGGTCGGGCTGGTCGCGTTTAGGGGGCGTGGCGCCTAGCGCGACCACCGGAGCTTCTCTATCCTGCCAAGGTTTCAGCAGATTTATATGGTAGATCTGCTCCAGCTTCCGGCGGCCCGGCTGTCGGACCTTATAGTCGACCTCTCTTATGGCTTCTATTATTTCATATGGCCCCTGCCACCTGGCTAGAAGCTTGCTCTCCGCTGTGGGTATGAGCACCATTACCCGGTCTCCCACATGGAACTTCCGGGTCACTGCTTGACGGTTGTAGTATGTCTGTTGTGCCCCCTGTGCCTTCTCCATGTGTTCACGCACCAGGGGGGCAACTTGGGCGATCCTGTCTTTCATCTGTAGCACGTGTTCGACGACATTTCTCCCTGGGTTTGGCTGTTCTTCCCAGCCTTCTTTAGCTAGGTCCAGTATGCCCCTGGGGTGGCGACCATATAACAGCTCGAAGGGGGAGAATCCAGTAGAAGCCTGCGGCACCTCCCGTACGGCAAACAGCAAGTAGGGAAGCAGGGTGTCCCAGTCTTTCCCATCACGACTAACCACTTTCCGTAACATGCTCTTCAGTGTTCTATTAAAACGTTCGACGAGACCATCGGTCTGGGGATGATAGACCGACATCCTGAGGGACCGTATGTGGAGCAATGCACATAGGTCCTTCATTAGTTTAGCCACAAAGGGGGTCCCTTGGTCCATCAGGATCTCCTTCGGTATCCCTACTCTGGAAAAAATCTGGATTAACTCTTTGGCTATGGTTTTGGACATGGCGTTCCGTAGGGGTATGGCCTCGGGGTATCGGGTGGCATAATCCAGTACTACCAGAATGTACTGATGGCCCCGGGCTGACTTCTCCAATGGCCCTACTAGGTCCATAGCTATTCATTCAAATGGGGTTTCTATAATGGGCAGAGGTATCAGAGGGGCCCTCAAGTGCGGTCGGGGCCCATGTATCTGGCATTCCGGACAGGACGTACAATATCGCCGGACCGCCGCGTAAATGCCGGGCCAAAAAACCTCTGCAGGATCCGATCAAGGGTCTTGTCTATCCCTAGATGGCCCCCGAACAGGTGGCTGTGGGCCAGATCCATCACGCCCCTCTGATGTTTCTGTGGGACCAAGAGTTGTTCTACAACCTGCTCCTGGACCCGGACTACTCTGTATAGCAGATCATTCTTAATTACATAATATGGCCCTGGGCCCTTAACTCTACCCTCCACGGGGACCCCATTTACCTCGACTACTTCCTTACGAATATGGTTGTATATGGGATCATTGGCTTGATCCTGACCAAAATTCCCGAGCGTAGTCCCCATTGGACCCAACTCAAGGGGGTCTACCTCCGTCTCCTCCTCGGGAAGAACCCCTGGGGGATCCGGTCCGGCGACATGGTCATTAATCGTCAGCTCAGACCCACTGTTGGTTTCCCCTACAAGCGTAGACTTCCGGTACTGGGTCAGGATCTTCGTCCCCCTTCTTTTATCCTCCCTCCGTTCCCTCCGAGTCTTCCGGGGCTTCCCCGGCGGAGGGAACAGATCCTGGGCAAACTCATGGAAGGCCGGGGGGGAGCCACCTGTTGGGGCCACCCCCGGAGTCCCGGGGTCATTATTTCCTACTACCTCCTCCCCGGGGAGTAGGCTATCAAACCCTGGGAAATCTCGTCCGATAAGGACGGGGTAGGGGAGTTTCGGAACCACTCCCACCGCCACCTTAGTGGGGTGTCCGAGAACTTCTATTTTTACGGGGATGGTCGGGTAATAGCTGATATCCCCGTGCACACAGGAGATTCCTGAGCGCTTGGCCCGGGTTAGTTGGTCCTGCCCAACCACCTTCCCTGAGACCAACGTGATCGCACTTCCCGAGTCTACTAATGCGGTAGTCGCTATACCGTTCATCTTCACGGGTCGAGTGTATCTATGGGGGACCATCGCAACCCCAACGAGACTTATTAGTTCACACGGTCCCCCTATATCTCCCAAGTCGCACTGCATGGGCTCTTCTAGGTTTGGGCATCGGGCGGCGATATGCCCCAATTCGCCACAGGCATAGCACCGATACCCCACTCGGGGCAGCCCCCTCTCTTTCGGACTGCCGGGTTTTATACCCCGCGACTTCCTTCCCCAGTCCTCAAGCCTCTCTGGCCCCGCCGGCTGATCTTCTGCCTCCTTCCTCCCCTCCCTTGTCCGGCCTGGCACGAGGGCAAACCGGGGCCTCGGTGCAGAGACTTGCCTCTGAATCTGGCGCTTTCCCTCCCCAGTGGTCCGAGAAAGTTCCTGGGCCGCTAAGTGCCTCTCGACCAGGGCAACCAGTCGTCATAGGAGGAGGGATCATTTTGGCGGCCCCACCCCCGTATGTCCGGAGGCAACCCCCTCATGTACCTGTCCAACACGAGGATTTCCACTATCTTCTCTGGTCCATGGGTCTCGGGATGAAGCCACTTCTGGGCGAGGTGGATTAGGTCGAATAGCTGGGACCTTGGCCCTTTATTGCCCCAGTATCTCCATTCATGGAAACGCTGGGCCCTTATGGCCGGTGTCACGCCTGATCTTGCCAGGATTTCCGCCTTCAGTTGGGGGTAATCCATAGCTGCTTCTGTGGTCATGTCGAAATAGGCCTTCTGGGCCTCCCCGCACAGAAATGGTGCCAGGATACCGGCCCACTGGTCTCGGGGACAGGCCTCCCGTAGTGCCGTCCTCTCGAATGCGAGGAGGTATGCCTCGATATCATCGTCCGCCGTCATCTTTTGTAGATAGTTGCTTGCCCGCAGCGGCTGGATCCCCTGGGGCCCGTGCGTCGAAGCTTTTAACTGGTTCACTATTTCTGTCAGGGTGGCTCGATCTTGGGCCGCCTGCTTCATCAGTAGCTGGTTCGTCTCCTGCTGGACTCGTACTGATTCTTGCTGGGCCGCCATCTGCACCCTGGTGGCCTCCTGTTGAGCCGCAGTGGCCTGTATCAAGGCCTTCACTCCATTTTTTTTTTATTTTTGTGTGTGCGAGATTTACCCTGTCCTGTGGTGGCTTGCCACAGAGCCTCACTCACAGGGCTTCCCACTTTTGACACCACATGTGGCAAAGTACCTTGTTCTCCCCGGAAGGCTCAGTTCCTCTTAGCCTTAGAGAGACAGGCTGGGGCAGGGCAAACCCTTACTGGCAGCACAGGGTCTGGCAACACCTTCCCCTGGTCAGTCCTTTCAGTTTGGTTTTCCTTCCCTTCTGGGGAGGAAGTGCAACCCTCCTCCCAGGACGGCTTCCGTGTTCTACAGGCAGCTTCCCTGCCTCTCACCCAACTCTCACCCTCCCCCAGTCCCACAGGGGAGGGTTTAAAAAGGGCTCCAGCCGCTACAGACAGCTGGACCTAATCAGCTCCTTAGCAACCCCTTTCCCAGCTGCACCTTATTTCCCCGTAGTTATCTCCCCTCCGTGGTCAGGGAGAGGCCTTTTAACCCCCTGGGACTAGTTACTACCTCCCCCTTGGTAGCTACTTGTCCTGGGTTTGCCACAATATATTGGAATTGGAAAAGGTTCAGAAAAGGGCAACAAAAATAATGAAGGGTATGGAACAGCCTCCATACAAGGAGAGATTAAAAAGACTGGGGCTTTTCAGCTTGGAAAAGAGACGACTAAGGGGGGGATATGATAGAAGTCTATAAAATCATGACTGGTGTGGAGAAAGTAAATAAAGAAGTGTAATTTACTCCTTATAACAAAAAAACTAGGGGTCATCAAATGAAATTAAGAGGCAGCAGATTTAAAACAAACAAAAGGAAGTATTTCTTCACACAACGCACAGTGAACCTGTGGAGCTGTTTGCCAGAGGATGTTGTGAAGGCCAAGATTATAACAGGATTCAAAAAAGAACTAGATAAGTTTGTGGTGTATAGGTCCATCAGTGGCTATTAGCCAAGATTGTCAGCAGCCCCATGCTCTGGGTGTTCCTCACCTCTGACTGCCTGAAGCTGGGAGTGGATGACAGGGGATGGATCACTCGATGATTTCCTGTTCTGTTCTATTTGTTCTCACTGAAGCACCTGGAAGACTGGATACTGGGCTAGATGGACCATTGGTCTGACACAGTGTGGCTGGTCTTATGTTCTTGAGTAGAGTAAATAGGTTTAGTTGTTGTGTGCAGTGTTGGAGCTGTGCAGTGCCAGGATATTAGACAAGGTGGGGGAGGGAATATCTTTTATTGGACCAACTTCTGTTGGGAGAGAGACAAACGTTCGAGCTACACAGAGCTCGTCTTCAGGGCTGAGTGTCACAGCCCACTACAAGATCCAATCGATAGAATATGTGCTAAGGGCCCATTCAAGGTTAAGTGGCCTGTTAATACCCCTGTAGTCATACACCAAAAAAAAGTGTGTGTGGGGGGAGAGTAGTGGGTTACAGATTGTTGTAATAAGCCATAAATCCAGTGTCTCTGCTCAGTCCATGATGTTTAGTTGTAAATTTAAGCGCTGAGGCTGATCTTTTGAAAGTGGTGGGCAGGTTTCCTTTAAAGATGAGAACTGATTGAACACTAAAAATCATGGTCTTAATCAAGACACTGGATTTATGACTCATTACAACAATCTGTAACCTACTAACCCCCCTTTTTGTAGTATGACTAAAGGGGTGTTAATGGGCCACTTCACCTCCAACGGTTACTTACAATATGTGCAAAACGAAAATAAGAAAGAAAAACTTATAGCACCTTAGAGACTAACAAATTTATTTCAGCATAAGCTTTTGTGGGTTGAAGTGGGTACTAACCCACGAAAGCTTATGCTGAAATAAATTTGTTAGTCTCTAAGGTGCTACAAGTTTTTCTTTCTTATTTTCGTTTTGCTGACACAGACTAACACGGCTACTACACTGAAACCTTACAATATGTGCTAGCCCTGATGCTAAACTCTCTGTTAGGTCTTGGATTTAGCTGTGACAGTTTGAGTACTCATCCCAGGCTCCAAGGCTGGTCTCTCTCACCAAGAGAAGTTGGTCCAATAAAAGATATTCCTTCCCCCACCATGTCTCTCTAAAGGAATGTGGAGTTTATTTTGAATTGTTGTGTACTTACATTGGTTTACAATTTATGTTTTAATTTTTTATTACAAAGACAGTGAGCTATGGCGTGGTTATAGATTTCCTGGTCCTGCAGAGTTACCAAAGAGGACCAGAAGTAGCTTAATAAATGTGGTTAGGAGTTGTCTAGTTGCTGCTTTAAATTTGCTCTCTGTGCCTATGTCCTCACACTACACACAGGACATGGGGTCCTGCTTAGCGATAAACTTCATCTGCTTGCCATGCTTTAGGGTCTGTTTCTCTAGACCCACATTTTCAGCTGGTTTGGGCTGACTGCTTGAAAAATCTAGATAAAACCACCCTGAACAGGGAGCAAAGACAGTTGATAGGAGACACTAAAGCAAAGCTCCAAAAGAGAAAAGTCAGTGAAAGAATCCACATAATTACAGCCAAGTGTTCCAGCTGGAAGGAACATTTTGAATAACTGTCCTTTCCTTAGTCATCAGGTAAATGACTGGGTACAAAATAAATAGCTAATTTGACCCCAGGACTTTCACGCACCTGGTTCTTGCCTTTGATACAGAAACCACTGCAAGGCTTTAAAATGAAGGGATATTCATGCAATCTGTCATGCCATTGCTCTGGGCTAGGTAACTGTGAGCCAGGAGCACAAAGATTCTTGTCTTTTCAAAGCTGTTGTCTCTGTGAGATGCCCACTCAGGAGGCAAATTGGGGCATGGCTGAGGCCCCAGCTCCAGCCAAGTACAGTCATTAGAGAATTGTTCTTCTGTGTCCAAATTGGCACACATGACCAGCTGCCCCTTGCCCCACTCCTCTGCCACAACAGCCCTTTTACTTGAAAGGAGCGAATATAAGGTCTCATTGGCATTAGCAGCAAGATGTTCTCAGCATGTGGTTTGGGACAGGGGAGACTCTAGGCCTCAGGATGAAAGCCAATGGGCTAATGCCACTCCACATCTCATTTACAAACTTGGGGCCTGCCCCTGCTTGCTCTGAGTCTATCGTGAGCTCCCTCTGACTTCCACAGGGGCAGATCATTGAATTGGTCCCAATGTTTTGAAAACCAGGAGTCGCCATTAAAAATGAAGGAAACTTTTCAATCCCACGAAGGCCAAGGGAGAAACAAACAACGCATCTGTTATTTACAGCCCCTGTGCCTGCCATTCTCCTGCATGCAAACCCGCCTCGACGCCAAAGGGACATGTGTCAACACGACCAAATCCTACAGCATCATTGGTTTATTCTGTTGTCACAAGCTGCCCGTCATGCCCCCCGGCATTCCCCCCTCCCCACAAGCTGAGGCTCAGAGCGGAGATACACAACGATACAAAACTTGAAAGTGATTATTCTTGACAGATTCTTTTTGAAGCTGGGTTTTGCATTCTGATCTCCGGGCAGCCCAGCTCAGAGCCTCCTTCCCCATGTGAGGGCAGCGGCTCGTCTCCCTGGCCCCATGGCCCTGGGCTGCTGCACTCTTCTCAAGGCTGCTTAGCTCACCAGCCACATTCCTGGCACTCTCGGTTTCCTAGCTGCAAGTTGGGTGCCCAACTCTTCCCAACCCCTGCAGTCGGGCTCCCTAGAACAATGCAGGGAGCATGCACTGGAATCCAACCCGCTCCTCTTACAGGGAAAGCTGGAGAACAAAGAGCAGGTGCAGGCAGATCCCAGCAGAGCAGGGAGACAGAAAACCAAATGCCTAATTCCACTTGAAAACGGCTGAATTCTGAGACAGGCTTCTCAGCCACAGAACAGTCCATGGGGCTGAGTGGGACAGTTCAGACTCAGAAATATTGTTTCAGGATCTCTGCAAATTCAGGCAGCTGCCACAGTCTGTTTTCAATGACATCTGTATCTCGCGCTGTAACCGTCTCTTAACTGAAAGCTGAGGTTCTGGAGCACGTACTGCAGTGAGGGGCCAATACTGCAGCTGCAGAATGCGCGGGGCCCTCTTTCCTTTGGAGGGAGAAGAGTCTCTGTCACGTGCGCTCCAGGGGTCTCCAGAGCTCTGCTGCATTTGTTAGAATGGAGTTAGTTGGGATTCAAGACAGAAAAGGTCCCTGTTTAGTTATGTGAGCTGCATATTTATTAAATCCAGCAATTGAAGGGTTAATGATCTCTGCTCTAGTTAGTGTGCTGGACTGTAGTTAGGTTGGACTGTAAAGCAAAGCTTCCAGGAGAGAGGTCTCCAGGTTTGCATATCATGGACCCACAGGGCAGGTGGGCAGAGTTGCACTCAGGAGACACTGGAGTAGAAATGAAAGCTGCTAGCAGTAGCTAGTTATGGTGCCAAGTTTGGGTCAGGACATAGAGCTGGTGAATGTACAGCATAGCCCATTCTGTGGCTGCCACTGCATCCTGCCATCCCTGGGAAGGGATAGCCGAGAGCTCAGCTTGCAGGAAAGGACTAGTTCCCAAAGGGGCCTTACAGACACTGGCACATATCTGAGGTGGCCAGATGCGCTAGCCTGACCTTGTACCAGCATGCGCGAAAGCAGGTGGAAATCCGAGAAACTGGTTTGCTGCACAAAGGTTTCCATACGGGACAGCAGCTTTGAGTGGCACGTGAGGAATTCCAGGCTCATGTGCCACAGGCGGGTAAAACCTGCTGGGCTGGAGGTGGAACTTGAAGGCTCGCGGGGAATGGGACATCGAGGAAGACAAGCTAGAGGCCAATGCCTATAAAGCCATTTAACCTTGATCCCCGCAAGAGGGACTCTGAGCTTGAGACAAGCCCAGGGAAGTCAGCAGCTGAACTCTTGAGACAAACCAGGCCTGAGAAGAGAGCTACTCATGAAGAAGAGGAGCTGTGTGACCCTGCTCAGTGACACCGTGAGGAACCTGCCCGAGCTCTGTGACCAGCTAGAGAAAACTGCCGGGTCTGACACCTACCAGGAGGCAGGACAAATGATGGGAACTGGAATATCCCTGGGGCTTGGTTACAGCTCCGTGGGAGCAAGCACCAGTGAAGGGAGGTTTGATGTTAAGGATCACTTCATGGGCTGATGAGACCTGAAGATGGGAACACCTTGGGGACCTTCCAGGTGTGCAGGGAGTGAAGGGAGACTGATTCCGTAAGAACAGGAAATGGGGCAGGGACGGGGGTCAGTTCCCAGGGCACTGGAGCCTTTTGTAATGAGAGGAGTCTGTTGAGATTAGAAAAACAGTCTCTCAGGGTCAAAACGGGCCGGGCTTGCTAGGTCCGAAATGGGGAGACGGGGCCCATTCAGCTAGACAGCCGCCGGGTGTGCACTCCCCAGCCACGGGGTGCTGCAGAACTGCTCAAGGTGCCTCCCCCGGCGTTCGGTGCTTTGCCACTGGCTCTGCACTCCTGAGCGGAGCTGTGTGAGGAGACGACGCTTTTCCTTTTTCTTCCTAAGCAAAACGATGAGGAACTAATCCCCAGCAATCCCTGCCGGCGGCTGATTCTGCCCCGCAGAGACAGAGGCTAAATTAGCACCAGCCCCCTAGCTTCTGAGCTTGGAGCCCATCCAAGGCAGAGTGGATGATGACAGCCGCCAATCTGCCTTGGAGCCCAGCCAGCCGTTGCCTGGGATGTGCAGGCCCAGCGGAGAAAAGCTTCTCTGGCATCAAAAGGTTCCGAGGCAGCAAGAGGATAAGCACTGGGGAATGGCACGCAAACAAAGGCAGAGGAAACACTCACTCCTTTATGCTCACATTTCAAAGGACACTTGTGCTCCCGCAGAGCTAACTGCAAACTGGGGAGGGATGGCGGTTGTTCTGAGGAGCTGAAATAAATGCTCTTTGGGGCTGGACGATACAAAAATAAAGAAATCAAGGGATTGTTGGGTTTTGTTTTAACGTAAGAACACCCCCACCCCCGCCGTCAGTAAAGCAATTCTCAACATTGATAGCACCTCCGCAGAGTGCTTCACACAGCTTGTGGGGCTTGTTACCACCAAGCTGGGTCCCACTGGACAGGGCCCTGCACAAACACCCAGTCAAGGAGGATGAGCCAGGCCTCGCTCTAGCCTGGTGGCCTTTTCTGGCCCTCGATTCTATGGTGACGTGGCACTGTGGACGTGCGTTCTCCAGAGGAGGTGACTGGAACCGCACACTGCCCTGCACGGACCATTGCACAATGGAATTATCGAGCCCTTATTATTTGTACCCCTTTTAAAGCTGTGCCCAACTGTCTTACGTGCCCTTGCAGGGCCAGGGGAGACTGCAGTGACTAACTTCAGTGGGAGTGTTGCCTGTGGAGGGTGGAGCAAGGACTGTAGGATTCCACCCAACCAAAGCAAGAGGCGAGACCTAGGAGCGGAATCAAACTTTTATTCCCTCCATTACAGGCCTAGAGCAGAGAGCAGCTCAGGGTAGGGTGACCATATTTACCGATGCTGAATATGGGACACCTGGTAAAATTACTCATATTAAAGCCAGTTCAATGGCAATCAGTCAGAACTACGCAGTTCAAACGTTCAAATTACCATCAAGTTGACTGAGCCCCCATAAAAGAAATACTGCTAGTTGGATTCTTTTTATTTACCTTCCTATCTTTAAGGCTTTATGGTTCACACAGAGAGGAGTGACACACCCCTGCCTCCCCGCATATACACAGGGTGCTGGGTGACACACACTCCCTTACGCCTCTCTCACACAGGGGGCGTGACCGACAAACCCTCCCCTCCCTGCCTGGCACTCTCTGCCCTCCATGCCTGGCTGGGCCCCTGGGACAGACTTGCCTCTCCTGGTACCTGGAACCAGGCACCGTGGTCCCAGGCAACACGTGGGCAGGGAGCACGCAGGGTCACATACCCCCCAGATTTCTGCCAGGCTTCACCAGAATGTGCTTACCCGAGGGTGCTCGACCCCCTTTGCCCCTGCCCCCGCCCCCACACCACCCCTTCCATGAGGCCCCGCCCCTGTTCCACCCCCATTCCAACCCCTTCCCCAAAGTCCCCACCCCAACTCTGCCCCCTCCCTACCCCTATTCCAACTCCTTCCCCAAATCCCCACCCCAGCCCCGCCTCTTCCCCACCTCCTCCCCTGAGCATGCCACGTTCCCGCTCCTCCCCCTCCCTGCCGGAGAGTGCTAACGCTGCCAAATCAGTAGCATAGCCGGGGGGGGGGGGGGAGCAGGGGGAGCGGCTGCTCCCCCTTGAGCAGAAGCGGCGCCTTTTTTTAGCAGCACTAAAAAAAGGCGCCGCTTCTTTTTAAGCGCTGCTTCTTTCACTCACCCGGTGGCGCTCCGGGTCTTTGGCGGCGTTTCGGCGGCGGGTACCACCAAAGACCCGGAGTGAGCCGCCGAAGTGCCGCCGAAGACCCGGCGCGCCACCGGGTGAGTACAGGGGGAGGCACCTTTTTATAGCGCCGCTCCCCCTGCACGCCGGACCTGGCTGCACTACTGTGCCAAAGAGCTGTTTGGCGGCGGCTGGCCAGGAAGCACTGGGAGGCAGGCGGAGGAGCGGGGACGTGGCATGCTCAGGGGAGGAGGTGGGGCAGGGGGTGAGAAGAGTTTGGCTGCCGATGGGTGCAGCGCACCCACTAATTTTTCCCTGTGGGTGCTCCAGCCCCAGAGCACCCACGGAGTCGCCGCCTAAGCCAGCAGCAGCCTCTCAGCACCGCGCGTTGGGGAAGGGTCGGGAGCTGCTTCCAGCTGCAAGGGAGGAGTGGGGGGAGGAACGACCTGGCCCTGTGCAGAGCTCATCTCTTCCTCCCTCCCACCCCGGCTGGAAGCAGCTTGTCCCTTCCTGCCTGCACAGGGTCGACAGGCAGCTAACACCTCCAGGCTGCTGTTAGCCACCGACATACAGCACGGCAGGAAGGGGTTAAGCCCTAAGGCTGCATTGTGCACCAGGGCCCAGGGATCCTGACTGCAGGGGCTTCAGCGAAGCCGGCCAGAGAGGTGGCTCAACAGGGGAGGGTGCCTAGGGGC
This sequence comes from Chelydra serpentina, assembly GCA_037349315.1. NCBI lineage: Eukaryota > Metazoa > Chordata > Testudines > Chelydridae > Chelydra > Chelydra serpentina. The sequence goes on from JBAIAC010000192.1 coordinate 3,804,561, forward strand.
CGGTGCAGCCCCGTGCTCCCTGGAGCAGGACCCGGGGGAGCAGGTAGGAAGAGGGTGCTAAGCCCCTGCCCTGGGGGCTGCTGTGGAGCCTGCAGGTTCAGGCATGAATAGGCTGAAATCGCTTCCCCCACCCGCTGCCACTCCAGAGCCTAGCTGAGGGGCGGAGAGGCTTCCCTGTGCCAGCGCTGGCACATGCCGGGCTCAGCTCCTCCTGGCCGGCACCAGCCCAGCCTGAGGCAGTAGGGGAAGGAAGGAGCCTGCCGGCCAGGAGCAGGATCCACCAGTACTGATGGGGGGAAGACAGACAATACGAGACAATTTCCCTGACTTTAAGAAAAAGTTGGGACACCTGCAGGAGGGCTTAAATATGGGACTGTCCCTTTAAAAACGGGACGTCTGGTCACCCTAGCCCAGGGAAACACAAGAGTACTAGGAGGAGCTAGAGGAGTTGAAATTTTGCATAGAAAACCCGACTGATGAACTCAACCCCAGGAAGCTGGGCCTGGCCGGAGCCCGGGGGAATGGGACGCAGCAGTGCAGTGTTGTGTTGTGTGTGTAAGCGGCTGCTCTTACTGCTCGAGTGCCCCTTGGAATCCGGGTGCTACGTTGCAGGGGACGTCACCACTTCACCCCCCTGGTGCTGCTCCCTTGGCCCCCAATGGCCTGTCTGTGAGTCTGCCATGGCCTGGCCCTCCAGCCAGATCACTTGCTCAGGCCCCTTCCGGGCTAAGAAATGGTCCAGCTATAATCCAAACAAATATCTAACGTCTGCCTCTCTCAGGCTCCATTAACGTTTTCTGCTCCATGGCCCCTAATACTGGGGCAGAGCTTCTTGTAGGCTGCCAGGCAGCTCCTCCCAAGGGACTTTGTCAGCTTCCCCCACAGATCTCCCTGGTCTTTACAGGCCCTAACTCTGGGCACCCTTCTGGAACCTAACCTGCTCCCTGTGGTCCTCTTCCAGCCTGAGCTTACCGGGCTCTTCCCAGAGAGGGACCCCTCTATCCTGGGTATCCTCCCTAAGGAATGCACAGGCCTCTCTGCTCCCCTGCAGCTGGGGTCAGCCATTATCATTCTCTCCATCACACTCAGCGGGGCGAATTGCTGGCTGGGCACATTGAGTGGTGAGGCTGATTTCTCTCCAGTACTGGCTCTTTCCAGGTATTTCAGTCTTGAGCGTTCTTGTTCCCGTGTTCTTTCTGTCTCACTCTGCCTGCCACGTGTTCTGTTCCTTGTCTCTCCTGGTCTCAGCGCCATTCAGAATAACTGCGCGAGGGCTGGTGGTGCTGAGCCTTTGGCTGAACTGGACCCGGACTCCCACTGGGTGGGTGGAGCACTATGGGCACCAGCGGAACTCAGCTGAGCACTCGCACTGGGAAAGCCCGATCCCCCAGGGGCCACTTTGGTAGCTCCCGGGTGCTGGGAAGGAAGGGGGCCCACAAGCAAGCTTTGGAGTGGGCCCCACAGGATACTTCCCTGGGCAAGTGTGCAGTGCAGCAGCCTGGCTGGGAGGAAGCCTTGCTCCTGGCACAATGGGAGAAGTGCCAGATGCCCAGATGAAGAATTTCACAGGCAGCTTGCAGCACACTCTCAAAAAGAGCTGGCATTCTTCCCCTTGGCAAAGCCTCCCCATGCCGTCCCCTTGCTGCCACCTGGGCAAATCTGACAGGAAAAGCAAAGCGCCACTCAGCTGCCAGCGCTGGGGTATATGCTGGTGGCAGCAGCTGCTGCTTTTGGATCCGTTTGATTCTTTACCTTTATTCTGTGCTTTCCCCACTGCCCTGCTATCGGGCCACACACAGATCTTGGGGGAGGAGGGAAGAGCTGAAGTGGCCTCCCCAGGTAACAACCCCTCTGAAAAAGAGAAAGAATCAGTCCCTTGGCTGCCTGGGAAGGACATGACCAATGGTCTGGGAGGCAGCGGGGCTCTGTATAGTCAGTGCGATGCCAACAGGGCTCATGTCTTCCTCTTGGGCTTTGCTCTCAACTAGGCCCTTCGGCCTTGCTCAGATGTAACTCGTCACAGCAGGAATTTCTTCGAGGAGGCTGACAAACATTGGCTTTGCATAGCAAACATTGAATCCAAGTTCTTAATTATTGCCGCATCCAGACTGGCTGGTATGGACGGCTCACAGACCACAGCCAGCTGTTCCCTCCATTTAGCACCAGGCTGTGCTTCTGAGAGGGGGTCAGGGGAAGCCTGCGAGAAAAAGGCAGTCTCGCTCTCGCTCTCGCTCTGTCTCTCTCTCCTGCACTTTGGAAACACCGGTATGGCTTGTGCTGGCAGCCTGACCTCATGGGGATAAGGGTTCATTTTTCAGGGCTCTGGCTGGGGCTTCCCAGAACCTGCTGGGTTCCATCATGGCTTGTTAGAGTGGGGACCCCACTGGAACTGACTGCATGTCCATGAGCCGCGTTCTGCATGGTGCTGCATGCTCTGTGTTCCCACGGCTTTCAATGGACTCTCAGCACCTCACAGACTGCCCTGTGCGCCTCCGTTCTAGGACTAGAAATGACACCAAGAGAAAATGGGGTGGGGAAGATCCTCAGCGGGTGTGAATTGTCATTGCCACAGACCCGTTGATGTCAATGGAGCAATCTACAGAGCTGGGGATCTGCCCCAATGTGGCCTTAAAAATCAGTGTCACATGATCTGGGTCCACAAACACCAAATGCCTCACTCCTTATTGTGCAGTTACTGCACGGAGTCACTCCAGTGCAGTCACTGTTGTGTGGGTGCCCTGCATGTACATTTCCAGCCTGTGACAGGTTTGAATTACCTGGGTTTATAATGTGTGGATTGGGGACGACAGCCCCCTTGTAATGTACTGTACCCTAAATCATCAAACAGTACTGTCAGCCCTAACTCCAGCTTAACATCCGGTTTGGCTGAAAGCAGACCATTGATGCATTAAAGGGGTCAGTTTCTCAAAGCTAAAAATAATTATCACCAACCATAATTGTGAGGAAAAATGTAAAGAGATGTGTAAACAAAAATTGGGTGTTGTTCAAGCACTTGTTACACGCTGCCCAAAAAACTGCAAATTCTCATTTGGAAAAAAGGCTACTTCACTTTTAAAGTTTTTGGTTTTCTTTTTTAAAACTCGATTAAAGCAAGGACATGAAAATAGCAATAAAAAAATGAAAACCAGAAAGCATTATATAACAAATGGAAGAAAGAAGAAGGCAATGAATAGAAATCAGAAGTTTGAAATGCAGGTAATTGATGAGAGAAGCTAAAGGTAACAACAAAACATCTATGGACAATAGGGTCAAGCACAACAAGACATTAAAATATATATATATGTCAAAGAACTAAAGGAATCCGAGTAGTGGTATAGATCCAATAATAAATAAATGGCAATAGTAAAACTGTTAGTAATGATGCAGGAAAGATGGAAAGGAAAGTGTTCAGTAAATATTTTAGAAAGAAGTTGGATGATGTATCAATATCATCATGATGAAATGTTTTCTTTTTCAACAATAACTAAGGAGAATGTAAACTGTTTATACTAAAGTTCATAGAATCATAGAATCATAGAATCTCAGGGTTGGAAGGGACCTCAGGAGGTCATCTAGTCCAACCCCCTGCTCAAAGCAGGACCAACCCCAACTAGATCATCCCAGCCAGGGCTTTGTCAAGCCTGACCTTAAAAACCTCTAAGGAAGGAGATTCCACCACCTCCCTAGGTAACCCATTCCAGTGCTTCACCACCCTACTAGTGAAAAAGGTTTTCCTAATATCCAACCTAAACCTTCCCCTCTGCAACTTGAGACCATTACTCCTTGTTCTGTCATCTTCTACCACTGAGAACAGTCTAGATCCATCCTCTTTGGAACCCCCTTTTAGGTAGTTGAAAGCAGCTATCAAATCCCCCCTCACTCTTCTCTTCTGCAGGCTAAACAATCTCAGTTCCCTCAGCCTCTCCTCATAAGTCATGTGCTCCAGCCCCCTAATCATTTTTGTTGCCCTCCGTTGGACTCTTTCCAATTTATCCACATCCTTTTTGGAGTGTGGGGCCCAAAACTGGACACAGTACTCCAAATGAGGCCTCACCAGTGCCGAATAGAGGGGAATAATCACGTCCCTCGATCTGCTGGAAATGACCCTACTTATACAGCCCAAAATGCCGTTAGCCTTCTTGGCAACAAGGGCACACTGTTGACTCATATTCAGCTTTTCGTCCACTGTAACCCCTAGGTCCTTTTCTGCAGAACTGCTGCCCAGCCATTCGGTCCCTAGTCTGTAGCAGTGCATGGGATTCTTCCATCCTAAGTGCAGGACTCTGCACTTGTCCTTGTTGAACCTCATCAGATTTCTTTTGGCCCAATCCTCTAATTTGTCTAGGTCCCTCTGTATCCTATCCCTACCCTCCAGCGTATCAACCACTCCTCCCAGTTTAGTGTCATCTGCAAACTTGCTAAGGGTGCAGTCCACACCATCCTCCAGGTCGTTGATGAAGATATTGAACAAAAAAGTTAAACATTTTAAAATCTACAGCTCTGAATAATTCGCACATAGGAGTTTTGAAAGAGTTGGCCAAGGAGTGCTCCAGATCAGTTATGCTAATTTTTAATAATTCTTGAAAAATTCGGGAAATTGCAGAGGACAAGAAGAAAGCTAATGACATGCCAATATTTAAAAAAAGCATTAATGGGATTACTTGGCTAACTATAGGCCAATCCAAGATTAAATAATGGAACTGTTGATACAGGGCAGTTAAAGAATTAAAGGTTGGAATTATAATTAATACCAATCAACATGGTTTCATGGAATTGAACTTGATATCTTTCTTTCAGTCTATAGGTCTGGGTGATAAATGTAACTGTGTTGATTTAATATACAGTACTTGGATTTCTGTGAGGTGTTAACTTAGTACCACATGACATTCATGAAATCCTAACACTATACAAAATCAATGACACATAGTGGCTCAGAAGTTGGCTAATAAAGTTGTAAATAGCAATTACCAACTAGTGGAGGTGTTTTGCTGCAGGGATTGGATCGCAGCCCAAGGCTATTTAATTTTTTTATCTATGAGCTGGAAGAAAAGATAAAATCATTGCTGATGACAAAGATCAGCGGAGAGGTCACGAATACACGGCAAGCTGACTAGGTTTAAGATGGAGCTTGGCGAATGGGTTCTATGACAGGGTGGCCTGTGAGAGCTGGGACTGGACTTGCTGACCCAGAAGATCCCTTCCATGACTGTGTCCTATGTTCTGATGGGTCAATAGTGGCTTCGCAATAGAATGGCAGAGTAAACCTTAGCTCTTAAGTCATGACCACATCTCCATAATAAAATGGTGCATCAGTCTGACTAATATTGTCTTGTCATTCTCTTGTGCTCCACCATCCCTGCCCACTTGGTGTCTCCTGTAGAGAAAGGGTTAGGGTTAGGGTTAGCTGTTTGGGGCAGGGGCTTTTTGTTCTGTGTTTGTGCAGTGCCCAGCATGAGGGGGTCCTGGTCCATGACAGGGGGTCCGTGACACTACTGCAATACAAGTAATAGGTCTGTGCTTCACATGCACTTAACATCGGCCCAGGCCAGTTCTCTGGCACTGAAAGTGCCTGACCGGGTGCGGGATGGTGCAGGTTAATGGTGGTGAACAAATCCACACATTGTATGCTTGCCCTCCTCATGGAGGCAAAGCTTCCCAGCTTCCATGTGACCTCGTGGGGGGACACACACCTGAACAGGGAGTTAGGGAACTCTGGACTCACAGGCAGGATCAGACGAACAGCTGGCATGGCAGACTCACTGCGGACAGCGCACATGTGGCCGTGGCTTCTAGAACATTCACTTCCCCATCTCACTCAGCATTTCCTCAACAGCTGTGGTTTGCTGACTCCAAATTCCGGGCTCCCTCAGAAGACATCTCACCCAGATCACTTTGACACCAACTGAATAACCCTCTTCTGCTATTGCATCTCCCTGTCTGTGACATCAAGCCATTGCTGTGAAGATGATTGTGATGCTCTAAATGAGACGATCATTGTGGTTGGGGAGTGGGGGGGGGGGCACGGCCTGATAAGGAACAGAGAGCCTTTTGTCATCCAGAGAAGTCGAGCCTTGAAAGGGGGAAAGGGAAGAAAGAGGCTCAGAAAAAATAGAGCAGCAGAATCGTCTCTGAAGAGAAGGGCTTTTCAGCATTTTTCAGGAGGCGTCAGCGGCCCTTTTAAGTGAAGCTTCCCGATAAGAGACTTTAAAGGTCACCTCTTTGTGAGGAGAGAGACCGAGAGAAAGGGGAGGGGGAGATCGTCTGTCCAAACTGCCTTTTTTATGGAGCTCAGCATATATTTTTCAACTGTAAATGAGTCTCTGCAGAGATAGGGCAGACGCTGGCGCTTTGGGCCTCTGTGTTTTGTCTGCAGTGAGTGTGTTTGTTAACAATCTTGATTTGACAATTCAGATGCTGCAAAGAGGAGACAGGTAAGAAACATTTTTCCGGTGGCACCTGTGACCTAGATGCATGTGAATGAGCTCTCTCCCCCATTGTGTCGAGGGTCTTGGAGCCATCAGCTCTGTCATGGTATATTCAGATGCCAGAAAATAAGGCTCAGAGGCTGGTCTGGATACAGTGACCAAATCAGCTAGCAATATTCACTGTTACCTTACTTCCGACAGGACAACAACATCTCAGAAAGACTCAGACAGCCAAGGTGAAACTGACGAGGAATGGCTTTGTATTTGAAAACAGCCATGTTTTAGAACAATTGTATCTTGGCTGCTGGTGAAGACTCACACATGGCAAAAGATGCTTGGAGTCCTAACAGGGAATTCGTATTATTGATTTCCTTAGTTAGTGGGTGGAAGAAATGTTCAGAGAAGGATGTTTTCTTCCCTCCCCAAACAATCAGGACTCATCCTCTTTGCTCCACAACTTTGCTTAACAAAACTGTTATTCGTTGAGCAATCGGGAGTGGTGGGGGTTAAAACACAGGGACCAGGAAAATCTAAGGGTGAAAAGGAATTTAAAGTCCTCTCCGCTCTTTCTCCCCCAGTGCAGCCCTGGATTTGCATCTCGGCACGGGGGATTCTCTGGGTGCCTGAAGCGGTAGGTGCCTCAGTGATGCTGGAGGTTTGCACTCCTAACGCCAGGAGACCACGCAGCACTGCCGGAGACGTTATCTGACCATGTCCAGCATCATTCTCAGTCATGGTCAAACACAGTAACATGTCCCAGTGCAGAGCAGGCCGATAGGTATTCTGTATTTGGAGGTGATTTGCACACGTTTCCTCAGCAGCTATAGGTAGCTACATTTCTGGTAAAAATTCCCTTCTGTCAGCACAGCTGAACATGCATCCACTCAAAACTGAGCCCTGCTAACAAAACCCTCCATTTTTGCCAGCAAAGTTAAACCAGTTGCCCAAGAAAAACAAGTCATCTGCTGGCGTAGTTCTACTGGCACTGTGCCTGTGTGCATGAAGAACCGCCAAGATTTGGGGTTCCTGGTGGATATTTGGCTGGACATGAGCTCCCAGTATGACCCCGAAACCAAAAGAGCGAATGCGATCCGGGGATGAACAAATGGGAATCTCGAGTAGGAGCAGAGAGGTTATTTTCCCTCTGTATTTGGCCCGGGTGCGACCGCTGCTGGAATCCTGTGTCCAGTTCTGGTGCCCACAATTCAAGAAGGATGGTGATAAATAGGAGAGGGGTCAGAGAACGGCCACAAAATGATTCAAGGATTAGAAAACCTGCCTTACAGTGATTGAATAGCTTGAGTCTATTTAACTGAATGTACTGATTACAATCGATGAGCACTTTGTCACGGAGCACGTCACTCACCGCCGGACTGGCGCCTCCTCCAGGTGGCTCTGGGGATTAGCTCGATGTTGACTGTCCACAGTCTGCACAACGTCAGTCCTTCTCGGCAGTCTGCCTGCAGCCCCTCCACGGCGTCAGGAACTGCAGCGTCCTCCTCGTGGCTCAGCCTCCAGCTGTGTCCCTGTCCGTGTTCCCCCCTTCCGGGGGAGGTTTAGCTCCTCAGTAGTCCAGGCATTTCCCCCCCACTCAATTGTCCTGCCACTTCCCCAGTGGCGAGTGGGGGGATCCAGGCCCACCACTACTCTGGGTCCCAGCCCAGGGACCCTGTGGATCTCAGCCTCCAGCTGCACCTCAGATACCTCTCTCTGCTGCTATGTCTCCCTGGGCCACTTCCCCATGGCTCTCGCACCTTCTTCACCCTCCCTCAGGGCGTGCAGCTGGACAGGAACGTCTCTTGTTCCCCCGGTCCCTGCCAGCAGTTGATCTGTCCAAGATGCCGCAGGTCTCAGCCTGCTAGAGACACAGTCCTCCCTCCTGGCAATGACTGACCCTGCTCTGCCCTGCAGCTCTTTTTATATGGGCCTGCAGGGCTCTGATTGGCTGTTTCTCGCAGCCCCTCTTCTATTGGCTGCTCCCTGCGCCGCCTCCCTATGCTGCTTTTAACCCCTTTTCTGCCAGTGTGGGCAGATGCCCCATCACAAACCCTCCCGCTCAAGACCAGCTCCCGGGGAGGGGAGGGGGGGGGTATTATCTCAAGCTGCTTCCCCCACAGCTGTGCTCACAGGGCATCCCTCTCCTATTTTAGGTTCTTCACTAGGAGGAGCAACTTGCCCTTCTCCTCCACGGTGTCCCTGAATTTTCCTCTCTGTGCCTCTGCACCATCCTGCACTACTCGCAGGCCAGCTCAGTGGCGTTTGGTTTCCCCCCCAGCCCTGGCCCTAGCTCTGCAGGCTCCTCTAGCACCCATTCTCCCAGGGTCTGAGTTCCAGCACCCCCTGATTGGTCTCTGTATATGTCCCCACATCCTTCAGCTGGGCCTCTAAGGGAATCCTCTCTTCTATTCACCCCCTTTGGCCTTCCCCATCATCTTGGTGCACCCCCGTTGGGTCTATGGTGCCTTTTCCTGGTCCTCTCTGGATCCCTTGCCCTTTTCTTGGCTCAGGTCCCTTTTCTCATCCCCAGTTGGGACCCTGCCCTTCCCTGCACTCCTGTTCTGCCTGTGGGGGCACTGTCACTTCACATGCCCTGATTCCCCACAGGTGAAGCAAGTGTCCCCCCTTCCTATTCTTTTCAAAGGTTGGGTCCTTGGGGTTTCCCTGATTTCCTTCCCTTGGGGCTAGACTTCCACTCTTCCCAATAGGGGTTCTCTCTCTCCAAGTGTCCCTGCCACCCACAGGCGTAACATCGGCCTGCTCAGGTTTCTGGCCTTCTGACCCTGGGGCCTCACTTCTTGCTCCAGGCTCCCTGGCTCCTGCTTACCTCCTGCAGGATCTTGAGCAAATAGTGCTGCTCCTCAGCTAACTGCCTCAGATACTCCTGCAGGTATCTCTGTGCCACTCCCTGTCGCTGCTGGTTCTCCAGGACCTGCCTCATTAGGGCCTGGATTCCCCTTGGTTGCTTGTCATCCCCCTTCAGTGGGAGTGGCAACTCTGCAGTGCAGCCTGGGAAGGTAAAACCTACCTTCTGCCAAAAAGGCCTCCACCCACGGGGGCTCCATCGTCCCTTTGACCAAGGTATCTCTTCTACAGCCTTTCCCACTGCCCTTGTATTGGGGCAGCTGTCAAACAATCTGAGTCTCTGCCATTCCCCTTGTACTGGGGTTACCGAATGCCCGCCTTCTCCACCAAACGTCACTCACCGCCGGACTGGCACCTCCTCCAGGTCGCTCGGGGGATTAGCTTGACGTCGACGTCCCTGTCTGCCATCTGCACCATGTCAGACCGTCTCGGCAGTCTGCCTGCAGCCCCTCCACAGCGTCAGGAACTGCAGCGTCCTCCTCGTGGCTCAGCCTCCAGCTGTGTCCCTGTCCATGTTCCCCCGTTCCGGGGGAGGTTTAGCTCCTCAGTAGTCCAGGCATTTCCCCCGTGGCAACTGCAGTCAATTGTCCTGCCACTTTCCTAGTGGCAAGTGGGGGGACCCAGGCCCACCTCTACTCTGGGTCCCAGCCCAGGGACCCTGTGGATCTCAGCCTCCTGCTGCATCTCAGATACCTCTCTCTGCTGCTATGTCTCCCTGGGCCACTTCCCCATGGCTCTCGCACCTTCTTCACCCTCCCTCAGGCCTGCAACTATCCCTCCTCTGCCAGCATGAGGTGGCTGCCCCAGCACAATGGGGAACAAATATTTAATAATGAGCTTTTCAATATAACAGAGAATCATATAACATGATCCAATGGCTGGAAGTGAAATTCATACTGGAAATACGGAGTACATTTTTGACAGTAAGTGTAATTTATACAGTGGGAACAATTTACCAATTACCATTACTGTCATTATCTAAATCTAGATTGGATGTTTTTGTAACCAACCTGCTCAGGAATTATTTTGGGGCAGTTCTCTGTCCTGTTTTATACAAGAGGTCAGACTAGATACTCACAATTGTCCTTTTTGGCCTTGGAATATATGAATCAATCCTCTAGCAACAAGCCAAATGTTTTAAACTCTGTCTCCGAGGGGCCCCCAGGCCCAGGCAGCCAGGCGTTGGTCACACCTGTATCTATGGGTCTCTGAAAAGAGCAAACAACCTTTCCCCTCACCTAGTTAACCATGCATCACAAAGGGGAAACCGAGGCACACACCATCATCATCCAAAATATTATGAAAAATCCCAACTCCGCCACCAAGAGGCAATGAAGACGATTAGATGTGGAAGGTGTGGAGTGTACATTATTCTGGAGTGGGTACCTGAAAAGAGCTTTGTTTGTATGAAGTGCCACCTGATAGAGCTTATGGAAGAGAAGATCCGAGGTTTGCAGATGCAGGTGGAAACTATGGTTGAGTTCAGCGGCGACGCATGGGGAGGAACATGGGGTCAGGTTCCTCCCCAGATTTCTGCTTGGCCACCCTGGGGGGAAGGGACAGGGGTTCAGTCCTTCTCTCACTGTGCCTGCCCCCCCAGCAGGCTTGGCCTCCGCCCCTGTCAGCCAGGTCCAGGCAGGGAGTGGAAGGGATGGGACCAGCCACTTCTTATGCCGGCTGCTCCGGGTCGTTGCTCTGTGCAGGGCGGTGGCTGCCTGACAGAGAGTCTGACAGGGGAGGTAGCAGAAGGCCACTCCCCACCCGGGCCCACCTGCCAGGGAGAGCGGCTGATCATGTTCCGGGAGGAGGCGCAGTGTGAGAAGGACAGAGCTCCCTCTTCCTGCAGGTAACTCTGGTGTGGCGGGGAGAACATGGCAGGCGGGGTTGCTGGGCAGAGGAGACACATGGAGCAGTCACATGTCCTCCCCTTTAGATTGTGTCCCCCACACCCAGTATGGCGAGGCACAAGTCCTCTATGGGGGAGGGATCGCTCAGTGGTTTGAGCATTGGCCTGCTAAACCCAGGGTTGTGAGTTCAGTCCTTGGGGATTGGTCCTGCTTTGAGCAGGGGGTTGGACCAGATGACCTCCTAAGGTCCCTTCCAACCCTGATATTCTATGATCTATGGTTGAGTTTCAATGGGGATTTGAGCAGATGATGGGGGGGGCGGGAAGGCTGAAGGGAAAAGTCAAGACTTACAGATGCAAGCTGAACAGCAGAACTGTGAGTGGAGACTGCTGGGTGAGGAAAGGGGCCAGTGGAAGCATGTGACTGCAAGAACCAGGCAGAAAAGGCTAGTGAAGGAGAAACAGAGCTGAGGAGCAGGTTTGCTGAGTTGGAGAATGAAGAAGGGGCACAGCAGCCACTAACAGAAGGTGGGAGGGCCAGGAGGAAGAGAAGAGCGGCTAGCTCTACAAGAAGAGGGGAAGAGTCAATGGAGATAGCCAGTGTTTGGAGCCCCAGGAGGACAGAGGATGACTCACAGAAGATTGCAAGTGAGAACAAAAGACAAGAGGACTTGCAGCCTGAAAGAACAGGAGGAAGCTGGAGAATCGCATCATCACCAGGAAGAGGCAGGTCTATGTGATTGGGGACTCCCTAGTGAGAAAAACTGACAGGCCTGTCACCAGAGCTGATCCAGAGAACAGAGGGGTGAGCTGTCTGCCAGGAGCAAAGATACAGGATGTGGACCTGAGACTGAAGAGGGTCCTAATGGGAGCAGGAAAGAATCCACTGATTGTCCTTCACATGGGAACAAATGACACGGCTAGATTCTCACTCGAACACATCCAGGGAGACTATGCCAGGCTGGGGAAGATACTTAAGGAAATGGAGGATCCGGTGATCTTCAGTGGGAAACAACTGGGAGATGCTCAATGGGAGATGCTCCACACCTTGTTCTAATATTGAGCGGGAGGAAAATCAAGTAAGAGAGGATATGGCAATGGAGAAAGGAAGAGCAGTGGGTAGGAGAATGGACATTAAGAGGAAAGATAGTCCTGATACCAATGACACCAGCAGTCAGGTAGGAGATACTGGCAGAAGAATAACTGTCTCTAACTGAGTGAGGAATCTGGGCGAACCCAAGCAGAAGCAACTAAGATGTCTGTACACCAAACCAAGGAGCCTTGGTAACAAAATGAAGGAATTAGAACTACTGGGTCCGGTGATGTTTAACATCTTTATTAATGACCTGGATGTAGGAACAGAAAGCATACTGATCACATTTGCAGATGACACAAAGCTAGGAGAGGCTGCCAACACTTTGGAGAATAGAGCTAAGATTCAGAGGCATCTTGATAAATTGGAAAACTGGGCTATAGACAAGAAAATGAAATTCAACAAAGGCAAATGTCAGGTGCTACACTTCGGGAAGAAAAACCAAATGCACAAATACAGTGTGTGGGATAACTGGCGTGGCAGCAGTGCTGCTGAGAAGGAGCTGGGAGTTGTGGTGGATCACAGGCTCAACATGAGTCAACAATGCGATGCTGCTGCAAAAAAGCAAATGCAATTTTAGGTTGTAACAGAGGCATAGCATGCAAGGTGATAGTACTGCTCTGTTCGGCGCTGGTTAGGTCTTAGCTGGAGTACTGTGTCCAATTTTGGTCACCAATGTATAGAAAGGATATAGAGAAACTGGAAAGGATCCAGAGGCAAGAGACCAAGACGATCAAAGGGATGGAATGCAAGTCATACGAGCAAAGGCAGAAGGACGTGGGTATGTTTAGTTTGGAAAAGAGGAGAGTGAGAGAGGATATGAAAACGGTCTTCAGTTATTTAAAAGGCTACCTTGAAAAAGATGGAGAAAAATTGTTCTCTCTTGCTACAGATTGCAGGACAAGAGGCAGTGGGTTCAAACTACAGCCTAGCAGAGTTAGATTAAATCTCAGGAAAAAAATTCCTAACTGTAAGAACAGAAGGACAATGGAACAGACACCTAGGGAGGTCATGGACGCTCCTTCACTGGAAGTTTTTAAACGGAGACTGGATAGCCATCTGTCTGGAATGGTTTAGACACAAAAAATCCTGCATCTTGGCAGGTGGTTAGACTAGATGACTCTTGCGGTCCCTTCTAACCCTGTGATTCTATGATGCTATAATTCTACGTGAAACCAGATATTAGAGGGATAACAGAAACAAGGTGGAATAGTAGTCATGGCTGGAGCACAGGTATTGAAGGGTATGTGCTGTTCAGGAAAGACAGGAATAAAGGTAAAGGTGGTGGAGAAGCTCTGTATATTAATGATGACAGAATGTAAAGGAATTAGAAATGATGGAATGGATAAAATGAATCTGTTTGGGTCAAAATCACATTTGGGGAAGAAAGCTACTAGAGATTCCCCTGGGCTAGTGCTTGGGGTGTGCTACAGACCCCCAGGATCCGATCTGGATAGAGACCGCTTTAATGTTTTTAATTACATAAATACTACTGGGAATTGTGTGATTATGGGAGACTTTAACTTCCCAGCTATAGACTGGAGGACAAGTGCTACTAATAATATCAAGGCTCAGATATTCCTGGATGTGATAACTGATAGATTTCTTCATCAAATAGTTGCTGAACCAACAAGAGGTGATGCCATTTTAGATTTGGTACTGGTGAGTAGTGAGGGCCTCACAGAAGAATTGGCTCTAGAGGGCAGACTTGGTTCAACTGATCATGAGCTAATTCAGTTTAAAATAAATGGAAGGATAAACAAAAATAGATCTGCAACTAGGGGTCTTGATTTCAAAAGGGCAAACTTCAAAAAATTTAGGGAATTAGTTAGGGAAGTGGACTGGACCAAGGAATTCAAGGATCTAAATGTGGAGGAAGCTTGGAGTTTAAGTCAAAGTTCATAGAATATCATAGAATTATAGAATATTAGGGTTGGAAGAGACCTCAGGAGCTCATCTAATCCAACCCCCTGCTCAAAGCAGGACCAACCCCAACTAAATCATACTAGACAGGGCTTTGTCAAGCCGGGCCTTAAAAACCTCTAAGGATGGAGATTCCACCATCTCCCTAGGTAACCCATTCCTGGGCTTCACCAGCCTCCTAGTGAAATAGTGTTTCCTAATATCCAACCTAGACCTCCCCCACTGCAACTTGAGACCATTGCTCCTTCTTCTGTCATCTGACACGACTGAGAACAGCCTAGCTCCATCTTCTTTGGAACCCCCCTTCAGGTAGTTAAAGGTTGCTATCAAATCCTCCCTCACTCTTCTCTTCTGCGGACTAAATAACCCCAGTTCCCTCAGTCTCTCCTTGTAAGTCATGTGCCCCAGTCCCCTAATCATTTTCGTTGCCCTCCGTTGGACTCTCTCCAATTTGTCCACATCCCTTCTGTAGTGGGGGGACCAAAACTGGACACAATACTCCAGGTGTGGCTTCACCAGTGCCGAATAGAGGGAAATAATCACTTTCCTCAATCTGCTGGCAGTGCTCCTATTAATACAACCCAATATGCCATTGGCCTTCTTGGCAACAAGGACACACTGCTGACAAATATCCAGCTTCTCATCCACTGTAATCCCCAGGTCCTTGTCTACAGAACTGATGCTTAGCCAGTCGGTTCCCCAGCCAGTAGCGGTAGAAGGAAAGAATGGGGCGGCAGAAAATACAACGAGAGAAGGAAAAACAACACAGGATCTTATGTGCTGCTGCTTTGCTGGCAATTAGGCATCCCCGTTGATGGGCTGAGGACTGGTTGTCATGATAACATGATGACTTTCAGCACTCACAGGTGAAAACAAAGTTGCTTGAACAAAATTCAGGCCAGCTGGCTTTCCTCTCAGGAAGAAAGTCCTTTCAAAGAATTAAGATCAAAGAAGAAGATGATTAGGGTTGGAAGAGATCTCAGGTAGTCATCTAGTCCAACCGCCTGATCAAAGCAGGACCAACCCCAACTAAATCATACCAGCCAGGGCTTTGTCAAGCCGGGCCTTAAAAATCTCTAAGGATGGAGATTCCACCACCTCCCTAGTTAACCCATTCCAGTGCTTCACCACCCTACTAGTGAAAAAGTTTTTCCTAATATCCAACCTAGACCTCCCCCACTACAACTTGAGACCATTACTCCTTGTTCTGTCTTCTATCACTGAGAACAGTCTAGATCCATCCTCTTTGGACCCCCCCTTCAGGTAGCTGAAGGCTGCTATCAAATCCCCCCTCACTCTTCTCTTCTGCAGACTAAATAACCCCAGTTCCCTCAGCCGCTCCTCATAAGTCATGTGCCCCAGCCCCCTAATCATTTTTGTTGCCCTCTGCTGGACTCTCTCCAATTTGTCCACATCCCTTCTGCAGTGGGGGGGACCAAAACTGGATGCAATACTCCAGATGTGGCCTCACCGTTGCTGAATAGAGGGGACTAATCACATCCCTAGATCTGCTGGCAATGCTCCTACTAATGCAGCCCAATATGCCGTTAGCCTTCTTGGCAACACGGGCACACCATTGACTCATATCCAGCTTCTCATCCACTGTAATCCCCAGGTCCTTTTCTGCAGAACTGCTGCTTAGCCAGTCGGTCCCCAGCATGTAGTGGTGCATGGGATTCTTCTTTCCTGAGTGCAGGACACGCTTGCCTGCTTCAACCACAGCCTGAGGTCTGAACCATGTCCCTCAAAAGCTGCAGGCTATCTTGAAAACATCTTAAGAAGTGTTCCTGTCTCCAACATTCAGATACCCAACTTCCAATGGGGTTCAAACCCCAAATAAATCCGTTTGACCCTATATGAAGCTTATACAGGATAAACTCATCAATTGTTCGTCCTCTATAACACTGATAGAGAGATATGCACAGCTGTTCTCCCCCCCCCCTCAGGTATCAATACATACTCTGGGTTAATTAATAAGTAAAAAGCGCCTTTATTAAGTACAAAAAGTAGGATTTAAGTGGTTCCAAGTAATAAAAGACAGAACAAAGTGAATTACCAAGCAAAATAAAATAAAACATGCCAGCCTATGCCTAATACAGTAAGAAAGTGATTGCAGATGAAATCTCACCCTCAGAGATGTTCCTATAAGCTTCCTTTTACAGACTAGCCTCCTTCTAGTCTGGGTCCAGCAATCACTCACACCCCTGCAGTTATTGTCCTTTGTTCCAGTTTCTTTCAGGTATCTTTTGGGGGTGGAGAGGCTACCTCTTGAGCCAACTGAAGACAAAATGGAGGGGGTCTCTCAGGGGCTTAAATAGACTTTCTCTTGTGTGTGGAGACCCCCTCCTCTCTCCTATGAAGAATCCAGCTCCAAGATGGAGTTTTGGAGTCACATGGGCAAGTCACATAGAATCATAGAATATCAGGGTTGGAAGGGACCTTAGGAGGTCATCTAGTCCAACCCCCTGCTCAAGGCAGGACCAATCCCCAATTTTTGCCCCAAATCCCTAAATGGCCCCCTCAAGGATTGAACTCACAACCCTGGGTTTAGCAGGCCAATGCTCAAACCACTGAGCTATCCCTTCCCCCCAAGGTGTGCCCGTGTTGCCAAGAAGGCTAACGGCATATTGGGCTCCATTAGTAGGAGCATTGCCAGCAGATCTAGGGATGTGATTAGTCCCCTCTATTCAGCAATGGTGAGGCCACACCTGGAGTATTGCATCCAGTTTTGGTCCCCCCCCACTGCAGAAGGGATGTGGACAAATTGGAGAGAGTCCAGCGGAGGGCAACGAAAATGATTAGGGGGCTGGGGCACATGTCCATGCATGACTGAGTTCCTTACCAGCCAGGCCACATTCCTGGGAAAGCTCAGATGTGGATTGGCATCTCCAGGTTCATTGTTAGCTTAAGTGTTTTTTGATTGGGCATTTACTGAGAATAGTCTTTTCTCAGGAAGCTGACCGACTGCTTCACTGAGGCTATGTAAAATTAAACAAGTACATAGCCAATATTCTTAACTTTGAATACAAAAATGATACATGCATACAAATAGGATGAATATATCCAGTAGATCATAACCTTTGCAGAGATATGTTACATGGCATATCTAGCATAAAACATATAGTTATGTCATATTTACTTTCATAAGCATATTTCCATAAAGCATTATGGGGTGCAATGTCACAACTATTTCAGTAGGAGGGTGGTGAAGCACTGGAATGGGTTACCTACGGAGGTGGGGGAAATCTCCATCCTTAGAGGTTTTTAAGGCCCGGCTTGACAAAGCCTTGGCTGGGATGATTTAGTTGGTCCTGCTTTGAGCAGGGGATTGGAATAGATGACCTCCTGAGGTCCCTTCCAACCCTAATATTCTTTCTATGATTCTATTATTTTTCCAAGGACTGAGGTGAGATGAGCAGAGATGAACTGCAGTGTGGCGGCTCAGGGCTGAACTAGGATGCCAGGTGGACAGAAGATGAGAGACAGCTGAACTGAACTGACTTTATTTTTCAGAATCTCTGTTTAAGGAACCCAAAAAAGGAAAAGCAGCCATCACAGTTCATCTCCCTCATTATTTTGTCCACCAGTTAGCCCTAGTGTCCGTCACACCAGTTTTTCTCTTTTAACTTCTGGTTCCACATGTTCTGTTTTTACCAAGCATAATTTCAACAGTCCTTGGATTATATCAGTGTGACCTTTTTGGTTTAGACTAATACAGCTTCTTTTTTGTCGTTGTTGCACTTGTTACAACATTCGTGTTGTACACAAAATTGACCTGTTTTTCATGGTTATTGTAACATCGTATGAACTTTCACATACATTTTACATTTGAGCTCACAAGAGGGGTGCACCTTGCAGGCTGAATAGGCACAACAGATCCAATCAAGTTAACCTCAGCCTGGATTAAATCTCACTCTGTGGTGGGTGTGCGACAGGACAATCCAGGCAATTGTTGCATGGATTTGGCACTAGGTGAGGATGTGCAGTGTTAGTATATGGGTCTGTTTGTTAGCCTGGGATAGAATTTAGGGTTTGACTTTTGATACTCCTATCTTATACTAATATGTGTAAACAAAGCACAAAGACTGTGATGTTGCTTCTGCCTAGTCAGATGGGTTTGTTAGTACAATGGGAACAGACAAGAGCAGTTAAGGTGTTACTGGAGCACACAAATACCACTGCATGATTCAGTCATTCGTCCCTTTCATGCTGTTGATCCAGCGAAGGGAGGCGTGATCAGTCACTAAGGAGAGGTGGTTCCCCAACAAATAGTACCGCAGCATGTCGACTTCCCACTTAACCGCGAGGGCCTCCCACTCTATGGTAGAGTAGCGCATCTCGCGTGGGAAGAGCTTCCGGCTGAGGTACCAAACGGGGTGGTATTCTCCCTCTACCTCTTGCGATAATACAGCTTCTACCCCTACTCCTGACGCATCCGTCTGTAGAATAAAGGGCTTCGTAAAGTTGGGTTGGGCTAACACTGGCTCCCGGGTTAGTTGTCCTCGGAGCGCGTGAAAAGCATCCTCGCAGTCTTTCGTCCATTGGATCTTCTGGGGCTGTGTTTTCTTCGTTAGTTCTGTCAGAGGGGTGGCCAGTGTCGAGAAATTAGGGACAAACTACCGATAATACCCCGCCAGCCCTAAGAACTGCTGTACTTGCTTTTTGGTTTTAGGGATGGGGTAATCCCTTAGAGCCTGTACGTTATCTATCATGGGGCGTAATTTTCCCCATCCTACCGTATAGCCTAGATAAGTCACTTTCCATTGGCCTAAATGGAACTTGGCTGGATTCGCAGTGAGGCCTGCATCACCCAGGGCTTGTAGTACCTTGGTTAGATGCCGAATATGGTCTCCACAACTGGTGATATAGACGACAATGTCATCGATGTATGCTGCAGCGTATGAACTGCGAGGGCTCAGTAAACTCAGTACCTGGTTTACGAGCCGCTGGAACGTAGCCATGGCCCCATGTAACCCGAAAGGCATCACTGTAAATTGGAAAAGGCCGAACGGCGTGGGAAAGGCTGTCTTCGCTCGTGAGGTAGGTGTCAGGGGGATCTGCCAGTACCCCTTGGTTAAATCCAGGGTGGAGATCAATTCTGCGTGGCCTGGTCTCTCCAGTAACTCATCCACTCGTGGCATTGGGTAGGCATCAAAGCGAGAGATGGCGTTCACTTTGCGAAAGTCAATGCAAAATCTTACCGAGCCGTCTGGCTTGGGGACCAGCACTATGGGACTCCGCCACTCTCTCTTCGATTCCTCCACTACCCCCAGGGTTAGCATCGATTCTAACTCCTCCCGCATGGTCTCCCACATTTTCTTGGGGAGCGGGCGGTGGTTTTCCCCTCACTTTTTGGCCGGGGATAGTGGCGATGTGGTGACTGGTCACCATCGTTCTTCCTGGGCGGGGGGACAATACTGTGGGGAACGCGGCTACTACTTGCCGCACCTGTTCTTGCTGGACAGGGTTAAGTTCTCGGCCAATGGCTACCGAGCTGGACTCCTTGTACTTGGCTACTGGCCCAAGTTCAGGTTCTGAGGGGTATGGGGCAATCATGAAACCCTCCCGTTCCTTCCAGGCCTTCAGTAGGTTCATGTGGTACACTTGGGTGCCTCTTCTTCGTCCGGACACCCGGATCTCATAATCAACGGGCCCCACCAGCCAGACCACTTCGAATGGCCCCTGCCATTTGGTTAACAGTTTAGACTCGGAGGAAGGCAGTAACAGTAGAACTCGGTCTCCCTGTTCAAAGTTCCTCATCTTCGTCCCCCGATTGTACTGGACCTCTTGGCGGCGCTTTGCCTGTACCAGATTCTCCCTGGCCAGGGTGCCTAGCTCCTGAAGCCGCTCCCTCAAACAGAGGATATACTGGATCGAACTCCTGGCGCGAGTCTCTTGTTCCTCCCAGGTTTCTTTCAAGAGGTCTAAGATCCCCCGGGGTTGTCTCCCGTAGAGGAGCTCAAATGGGGAGAATCTGGTGGAAGCTTGAGGCACCTCGCGTACGGCGAAGAGGAGTGCTGGCAGGAACTTGTCCCATTGGTGGGGGTCGTCTCCCACGAATTTCCGTAGCATCGCCTTCAGGGTCCCATTAAAGCGTTCCACCAATCCGTCTGTCTGGGGATGGTAGACCGAGGTCTTGAGGACATAGATGTTCAGTAGTCGGCAGAGCTCTGCCATCAACTTGGCAGTCCCCTGGTCCGTCAATATCTCTCGTGGCAACCCCACGCGGGAGAATATCTGCAATAGCTCATTGGTGATGATGGGGGCTGTGGCTGTTCGTAAGGGTACTGCCTCAGGGTACCGAGTCACATAGTCCACTACGACCAAGATGTATCTATGGCCTGAGCTACTTTTCTCCAGGGGCCCCACCAGGTCGAGGCCAATCCATTCAAAAGGAGTGCCAATCACTGGTAGAGGTACCAGGGGGGCCCTTGGTACCCCTTTCGGGCCGGCCTGGCAGTCCGGGCACGAGACGCAGTAATCCCAGACCTCTTGGTGTATGCCTGGCCAGAAAAATCATTGGGATATTCTTAGGAAGGTCTTTTCTCGCCCCAAATGCCCTACCCAGGGGACTGTGTGGGCCAGGTGGAGTAGTCCTCTTTGGAACCTCTGCGGGACCAACAATTGGCGCACCTCGGCTCGGGTAACCCAGAAGCCAGAGATGCGATAAAGTAAAAAGAAAACAAGAAAAATACCTGAAAAATACATTTATTTCAGCATTAAATTTGTTAAGTCTCTAAGGTGCCACAGGTATTTTTCTTGTTTTCTTTTTGCTGACATAGACTAACACGGCTACTACACTGAAACCGATAAAGTAAGTCTTTGTGGATCTCAAACTGGGGGGCTTGAGGCCGGTATTGCTGAGGATGGGCCTCTCCAGCTCGGCTAGCCGCCTGCTCCCAGGCTCGACTAAGACTGGGGTCCCCTCTCTGTTCCTCCAGGAAATCTCCATCAGTATCCAGCCATCTCATCTCTTCCCCTGTCGAACCTTCGGTCGGGGCCTGGTTTTGTCTGCTAGGAAATGGGATCAGACTTCACCACCACCTCCAGCTCCAGCCCATCTCCACTAATTTCCTCTCTTTCCCCCCAAAGGACAGTTAGCACCATCTGCGCTACCATCTACGAGACTGTCTAAAGACTCTCGCCAGCTAGAGGGAAAGGGGACGCAGTAACGTGGGGGTTAACAGTCCCTGGCTCTTTAGAATAAGTGCTGTGATCGTGATCCACAGCTACAGTGGGTCAATACCAAGCATGCATATTGCAGGTATATTCTGACAAATCCTTTTCCCTTAAGAAAACTGACTGACGTGTGACACTAAAAATGGCCTTGGAGATCTCCTTGTTTACTGCCCCTCTCAATCTCCAAACTTCGCTCAGTTTACAAGTAAAAAGCTTTTTTCCCTTACCTGCCAGCCCTGCAACCTCAGCCTGGGATTTGAGAATCATGTTGGGTTTGTCTCTGGCTCTCATATTGTCACCAGTAACAACGGTTCTGAGATCAGTTACACCTGTACAAATTCAGTGTCTTCAAATTCTCTATCTAGAGTGCAACTCTGAATTGGCACCTGCAGTTGGTATTTACGTAAAAATTCTGCTGAGTATGAGAGAGCTAGACTAGACTCTAGCTCCCTGTCCCATTACTGTAGGCTCCATAGGGCTATATACACAATAAAGAGCTAGAACACTGAATACACACAGGTAACACATCTGTAGAGTAAGACAATGACATTTTTACCTGGTAATTTTTCAGAATAGAACCACAATTTAAGCCTCTGCTTTCCAGCCCATGAACTAAACACATTAGTGTTGAAAATAGCTCAGTTGCTTAACTTCCAAGCCCACATGTCTCCTTTTGGTCTCAGCCCCTTTCCCCCTCCGCTCAGGATGTCTGTCCTAATATAAAGAATGAGGAGGAAATTCTGACTCCTTTGAAGTCAGTGGAAGTTTTGTCACGGACATCAGTGGAGCCAGGATTTCACCCTGGAACATTAAGGGCTTAACCGGAGATCTCCATCTTGTGGATAAACAGGAGAACTGACTGACATACAAATTAGCAGCATTGTTTACACTTCACCTTCACGTAGGCTCAACTTGTTTTCAAGTTTGTTGGTTTATCGATAGATGTTTATTAGCACAGAAATCCTGTATAGGCTGTGAAGTGTCCGTTGCAATGAGCACCCCCACAAGGGCAGAGCTGCCTAGAACCCAGGTGACTTCACTTCAGGAACTAGACCCAAAATCGGGTGTTTGGAATCAGCATCAGTTGAGTCAGTGGGGGGTTTATCATTGACTTCTATGGCTGTAGGATCAGGCCCCAGATATTTTGATATTGCCTAATGACCATCTCAGAGCCCAGACAACGGTTTGGACTCAGCCCCTGAGAACTTACCACTGGGACCAACCTTTGAACTGTCCAGTCCAACCCCCACAGAATGTACTGACCCTGCTCAGCTCTTCACAAAGAAGTGATGTCATGCTGGCCTTGAGGATGAGGCAGGGCCATTCGCACACAGGGCAAGACTGGCTCAAAGCCAAGAGATTCTGGGGAATACTTAAAAATACAGAGTGCTCCAACTCACAGCCACTCCTCTTCTGCTCCCTCACCCTAACAAAGCAGCTCATGTACTGTCTCAAGTACGAGCTGTAAATACAGAAGCTATGCACAGTCCTTGGCTGTTCTACGCCCCAGTTAGTTACTGACTATCATCAATCCAGTGCTATCCAGTGCCCGGGACCCACATACTAATGTCAACATGCTTTACACTCCTGAGTTTATCCTACATGTGCATGTTGAACATATTTCATACATTTATTGGTTTCCCCCTTATCTAGATTGACTGCTCTTAACACTGTATTTCCCCCCCCAATAACATTTGTATTTCCTCTGAATTTGAATGGTCAGAATTCTGTGTACTTTTGGAGTGTTGTAAACCTTGATTTGTGGCTTCCAGCACTACTACTACTGCCATCCTTTCTTACCCAAGGCATTCCAAAGAGGGCTCAGAAACAGCATTTTCCAAAGAAACCAAGGCTCTTTTCTTGGCAGCCAGGCTCTGTCTGGATGGGGAAATGTTGGAAAGTGACACCGCCTGCCGGCTTATCACCAAACATGAAATTCCTTGGAAAGATCCATAGCTGGGGAGCTTGGCAATGAGATGCCTTCGTTCCCTAGATCATCAATGGGCGTTAAAATGCCCTTTGTGCCTTTGAAAATCTCCCCAGCATTGCTAATATGCAAGCAAAGGATCCCATTAAAACGAGAAGTGTGCCCTCCTCCCCGTTACAGGTGTAACACGTTAGTGCTGAATAGGGATCAGTGTAAGACACAGAATCCAACTCTTCTGATCCAGTAAGCGAACGGCTCTATGTTCCATTGTTAAGGGAAATTACTTATCCTTAAGTGACTGGGAAATACTGGCACCTTAGTACTAAGTTATTGACATGTAACACATTAAAACGTTTTAAAATAAAATATAAACCAAAATAAAAACAACCTATTCATATGCAAGAACTTCAGCAACTAACATCTGGTTCCCCAATTCCAATCAAACAGCCAGGCTCTCTCCATGCATGTGCGTTTATTCTCTAGCTACTCTTGGTGCCCTGTTCAGGCAGGGGAGCTGTTCCTAATCTTGAAATCTCTCAGCTCAGAGGGCAAGAAATTAGCTAGCTTTGTGGAGAAAGAGACAAGGCGTGAAGGAGCCTCCCAACCATCCAATCCCTCCAAGAACTACTGCAGACTTCTGCTGGGGGCACTTGAAAAACAGTCTGAATTTACTTTTTCCTACTGTACGTGCAGTGTGTGTGCAGCTCAAAAAATAGCGCCGCGAGAAACCTTCAGGGTTAGTGAGAACTCGTCCAGGAATCCCCGGCTCGGCTCCTGCTATCCTAGGACGCTATCCCTGCAGGGAATGAAGAATGACTTTTAGGAAGTTGCAGTAACTCACCTACTTTGCTCTGCCTCTTTCCACTGAGGTGTTCTCCCCTAGAAAAGCCCTTTCATCAAGCTCCGGTGCCTCCCCATAAGCTCCCCTCACTCACTGCCTGCTCAGTTACACTAGCTGAGGGATGTTTGCTGGGGAGAGAGGGAGGTGTGCCGTGAGTTTGCATACGGAGCTTAAAGGCACAGGGCTAGGAGACCCACAGGAGATTCCCCTTGATGTGCCTGTGTCATGGTTCATGATTCTTGACACTCCAGACGTAGGGTTCAGTTTAGAGCACAAAGCCAGCTCCCGAGGCACTTAGGTCACAGTTCTGTTGCTGTTGGGCAAACAGAACAGACCCCACCCTGCTCCCCAGAGCTGGGCTGGCTTCGGTAAACTATGCTGGGGAGGAAAGTCAGCAAATGCAGGACCCTGAACACACAGGACACAATATGACAGGGCCATTTGACAGCCTCACTTTTCTGTCTATCTGAAGTGCTTATATGGCTCTCTTCAAATCATTAATGAATTTACCTTCACAGGAGCTGTGTGGCAGGAAGCACCATTAGCCCCGTATCCCAGGTGGGGAGAACCTCACCTAGGGTCACCCAGGAAATCCAGGGGTCCCTTAGCAGCAGCTAGCACCTTAGCCACTGGGCCAGCCTCCCTCTCTGCCCCATCACACTGGGGAGATGAAAATCAGCTGAAAATCCATGAGAAACTGGCAGGTTCTTTTGCCCTAAATTCTTGCAGCCCAGCATGACACTGGTAGGAACTATTGCTCCCACTGACCCTCCAGAACCCACCCTATAGCTAAAGAGACGAGAGCGCTTCGGTCCATCTGACCAGACAGCCAAAAGTTTCAGAAAAGAACGGAAAGAAGAATGCTTGATCCCTGACTCAGATTGGCTTTAGTGTAGGACTAGCACAGAGGGGATTTCAGAGCAATTTAGCTTGCCTCTTTGTTGTTGTTGTTGTTGTAAACCACTCAGAGATGTAAAAACAAACCCGACTTGCTTCACATAGGAAAGTGTATATAGGGCTGTGGATTTATGTCTTGGGCACTTATACTCCTGCCCCTTTTCCTCTATCAGCTCTCGCCAGGTCCAGCATTTCAGTGGTCCCAAGCCAGCAACCATGACATATGGGAATTGATTACATTCACCCTTGTTTGAAAATCTCTGCAAGGCTGAGATTTCTGCCCTACTAGGAAGAGCATAGAACTACAGACAATGCTAGATTAAGGCAGAGATTAAAGTTTGCCTGCCTAGTTAAATTCAAAGTTCAACTTCCCGTCAAATCAATGCAAAGTTAAATTGAAATAACTGGAGAACATCTGATTTGTGAAGTTAAACATATTCGGCCATAAAATGTACACTGAGTACCATTTACCATGTGACTGCTGCCTACCTTACTGGCAGGCTGTAGACAACATGCTGTTGGATGGGGCTGATACATCCTTGTAAACCACAGCGGCCGTGCTGTCCAGTGAGCCAGCTATAGGTTGATGTTCTCATGCAATGTTCATGGGTAAAGGTGAGCCAGCACGGGCAATCAGGGACCAGCATAAAATAAAAAAGCAAAGAATTTGAGGTGCAATGGGGCAACTGGAAGTGCTAATCAATAAATTCAGCTATGACATTGTTGGCATCACTGAAACTTGGTGGGATAATACACACGATTGGAATGTTGGTATGGATGGGTTCAGCTTGCTCAGGAAGGACAGACAGGGGAAAAAGGGAGGAGGTGTTGCCTTATAAAAATGTACACAGTTGGACTGAGGTGGAGATGGACATAGGGAACGGAAATGTTGAGAGTCTCCGGGTTAGGCTAAAAGGGGTAAAAAACAAGGGTGATGTCATGCTAGGAGTCTACTACAGGCCACCTAACCAGGTGGAAGAGGTTGATGAGGCTTTTTTTTTAAACAACTAACAAAATCATCCAAAGCCCAAGTTTGGTGGTGATGGGGGACTTCAACTATCCAGATATATGTTGGGAAAATAACACAGCAGGGCACAGACTATCCAATAAGTTCTTGGACTGCATTGCAGACAACTTTTTATTTCAGAAGGTGGAGAAAGCTACTCGGGGGGAAGCTGTTCTAGATTTGATTTTAACAAATAGGGAGGAACTCGTTGAGAACTTGAAAGTAGAAGGCAGCTTGGGTGGAAGTGATCATGAAATCATAGAGTTCACAATTCTAAGGAAGGGTAGAAGGGAGTACAGCAAAATAGAGACAATGGATTTCAGGAAAGTGGATTTTGGTAAGCTCAGAGAGCTGATAGGTAAGGTCCCATGGGAATCAAGACTGAGGGGAAAAACAACTGAGGAGAGCTGGCAGTATTTCAAAGGGACACTATTAAGGGCCCAAAAGCAAACTATTCCGCTGGGTAGGAAAGATAGAAAATGTGGCAAAAGACCACCTTGGCTTAACCATGAGATCTTGCAAGATCTAAAAAATAAAAAGGAGTCATATAAAAAATGGAAACTAATTACAAAGGATGAATATAGGCAAACAACACAGGAATGCAGGGGCAAGATTAGAAAGGCAAAGGCACAAAATGAGCTCAAACTAGCTGCAGGAATAAAGGGAAACAAGAAAACTTTTTATCAATACATTAGAAGCAAGAGGAAGACCAAGGACAGGGTAGGCCCACTACTCAGTGAGGAGGGAGAAACAGTAACAGGAAACTTGGAAATGGCAGAGATGTTTAATGACTTCTTTGTTTCGGTCTTCACCGAGAAGTCTGAAGGAATGCCTAACATAGTGAATGCTAATGGGAAGGGGGAAGGTTTAGCAGATAAAATAAAAAAAGAACAAGTTAAAAATCACTTAGATAAGTTAGATGCCTGCAAGTCACCAGGACCTGATGAAATGCATCCTAGAATACTCAAGGAGCTAATAGAGGAGGTATCTGAGCCTCTAGCTATTATCTTTGGTAAATCATTGGAGACAGGAGAGATTCCAGAAGACTGGAAAAGGGCAAATATAGTGCCCATCTATAAAAAGGGAAATAAAAACAACCCAGGAAACTACAGACCAGTTAGTTTAACTTCTGTGCCAGGGAAAATAATGGAGCAAGTAATTAAGGAAATCATCTGCAAACACTTGGAAGGTGGTAAGGTGATAGGGATTTGTAAAGAACAAATCATGTCAAACCAATCTGATAGCTTTCTTTGATAGGATAACGAGTCTTGGGGATAAGGGAGAAGCGGTGTATGTGGTATACCTAGACTTTAGTAAGGCATTTGATACGGTCTCACATGATATTCTTATCAATAAACTAGGGAAATACAACTTAGATGGGGCTACTATAAGGTGGGTGCACAAGTGGCTGGATAACCGTACTCAGAGAGTAGTTATTAATGGTTCCCAATCCTGCTGGAAAGGTATAACGAGTGGGGTTCCGCAAGGGTCTGTTTTGGGACCGGCTCTGTTCAATATCTTCATCAACGACTTGGATATTGGCATAGAAAGTACGCTTATTAAGTTTGCAGATGATACCAAACTGGGAGGGATTGCAACTGCTTTGGAGGATAGGGTCATAATTCAAAATGATCTGGACAAATTGGAGAAATGGTCAGAGGTAAACAGGATGAAGTTTAATAAGGACAAATGCAAAGTGCTCCACTTAGGTAGGAACAATCAGTTTCACACATACAGAATGGGAAGAGACTGTCTAGGAAGGAGTACGGCAGAAAGGGATCTAGGGGTTATAGTGGACCACAAGCTAAATATGAGTCAACAGTGTGATGCTGTTGCAAAAAAAGCAAACATGATTCTGGGCTGCATTAACATGTGTGTTGTGAGCAAGACACGAGAAGTCATTCTTCCGCTCTACTCTGCGCTGGTTAGGCCTCAACTGGAGTATTGTGTCCAGTTCTGGGCACCGCATTTCAAGAAAGATGTGGAGAAATTGGAGAGGGTCCAGAGAAGAGCAACAAGAATGATTAAGGGTCTAGAGAACATGACCTATGAGGGAAGGCTGGAGGAATTGGGTTTGTTTAGTTTGGAAAAGAGAAGACTGAGAGGGGACATGATAGCGGTCTTCAGGTATCTAAAAGGGTGTCATAAGGAGGAGGGAGAAAACGTGTTCATCTTAGCCTCTAAGGACAGAACAAGAAGCAATGGGATTAAACTGCAGCAAGGGAGGTTTAGGTTGGACATTAGGAAAAAGTTCCTAACTGTCAGGGTGGTTAAACACTGGAATAAACTGCCCAGGGAGGTTGTGGAATCTCCATCTCTGGAGATATTTAAGAGTAGGTTAGATAAATGTCTATCAGGGATGGTCTAGACAGTATTTGGTCCTGCCATGAGGGCAGGGGGCTGGACTCGATGACCTCTCAAGGTCCCTTCCAGGCCTAGAATCTATGAATCTAGAATCTATGAATAAACCGGGGACATAGAGAACCACAAGCATCATTTGAGGCCTGAGAACCCTGCTTTACTGAGAGACACTAAGGAAACTATTTAGTTTATCCAAGAGAAGTCTAAGAGGTGACCTGACCATGGTCTATAAATTCCTACACAGGGAGAAGCTTTCTGATAGTAGAGGACTCTCTAGCAGTCAAAGCAGAAAGAGATCCACTGGCTGGAAGCTGAAGAGAGAAAAAAAAATCAAACTAGAAATGAGTTGCACGTTGTAAAGTGACCACTGGAACAACTTACCTGGAGAATATGTGTGTGGATTCTTGATCCCTTTAAAATCAAGACTGGATGTCTCTTTCTAAAAGATCTGCTCTTGCTCAACCAGAAGTGATGGGCTTGATGCAGGAATCACTGTCTGAGATTCTATGGTCTGTGTTATGCAGCAGGTCAGACTGGATGATCATATTCCCTTCTGGCCTTGAAATCGATTATTCGGGGGGGGGGGGGGCGGGAGGGGGAGAAAAACCCACTGGCATTTCAGACATGTCCAGGACACCGTCTACACCATGTGTTCGTAGCTGAAATGAAACACCTTCACAGTATAAGTACAATTAAGTGCTCATTTGCAACATTAAATGTTCTAGTTAATCACATATGCATTTCTAAATGTAGAAAGAGGATCAGTCTTCTCTGGGACAGGCTGGCTAGAGTGGTCAGAAGGGAGTTAAATTAATAATGAAAAGGGAGGGTAAAAAGAGGGAAAATATAAGTACTCATTTACCACAAAATCAAGATGGTGAGAGCAAAATTGATCAAGGAACCAAAGAATATGAAAAGAAGAAATTATTTAACTGCCTATATACCAATACTAGGAGCCTGGGTAAGAAACAAGAGGAATTAGAATTGTTCTTTTATGAGCATACATTTCATCTAGTTGCCGTCATGTACACCTTATACACAGTAGAGTGGAGGGTTGCTACTTGCCGGTCAAGCTTCTGTACAGCTATGGATTGGCTACAGAGCATCCTTCCAAGAGGGATACACCAGCTGTCTTCACTAGAAGATCCTTTAATAACTAACAGGAATGGGCCATGTGAGCTTAAGTAAGGGCTGGTCCACACTGGGGGTGGGGGGGGTGGGGGGGGCGGGGGGGGCAGGTCGATCTAAGATATGCAACTTCAGCTACGTGAATAACGTAGCTGAAGTCGAATATCTTAGATCGATTTTAAAAGGTACTTACCGCTGGTCCACACGGCAGCAGACAGGCTCCCCCGTCGACTCCGCTTACTCCTCGCGTGGAGCTGGAGTTCCGGAGTCGACGGGGAGCGGTTCTGGGATCGATTTATCGCGTCTAGACGAGACGCGATAAATCGATCCCAGAACATCGATCGCTGCCTGCTGAATCGGGCGGGTAGTGTGGATGTAACCTAAGGTATGTCACTCACAGCACCACCTACTGGCTGAACAGTGTAATACAGTTTAACATTCTATTATATCTCCCCCCTTAAATTCTACATTCCTACCACTACTACTGCTACCACTGATGCCTACTAAACTTTAAAGTGTCTCTGAATCATCCTGCTTTTCTAATTACATGACCCAAGCACGTAACAATTTGGTCATCTTGCTGTCCATTAGTTGAAATGACTGGCTGTGGTCGGTCTTGAATCTGTAAATCTCCTTTTCGTTCTGCATCTGCCATCTGTAGGGTTTGCTCTGTTGATTGTTCCTTCTGAGGAACACTATAAGGACTATATGGTGGATAGAAAGCTGGCTAGATCATCGGGCTCAACGGGCAGTGATCAATGGCTCCATGTCTAGTTGGCAGCTGGTACCAAGCGGAGTGACCCAAGAGTTGGTCCTAGGGCCAATTTTGTGCAATATTTTCATTAATGATCTGGAGGATGGTGTGGACTGCACCCTCAGCAAGTTTGCAGATGACACTAAACTGGGAGGAGTGGTAGATACGCTGGAGGGTGGATACAGAGGGACCTAGACAAATTAGAGGATTGGACCAAAATAAAACTGATGAGGTTCAACAAGGATAAGTGCAGAGACCTGCACTGCTACAGACTAGGGACTGAGTGGCTAGGCAGCAGTTCTGCAGAAAAGGACCTAGGGGTTACAGTGGACGAGAAGCTGGATATGAGTCAACAGTGTGCCCTTGTTGCCAAGAAGGCTAATGGCATTTTGGGTTGTATAAGTAGGGGCATTTCCAGCAGATCGAGGGACGTGATCATTTCTCTATTCGGCATTGATGAGGCCTCATCTGGAGTACTGTGTCCAGTTTTGGGCCCCACACTATAAGAAGGATGTGGATAAATTGGAAAGAGTCCAGTGGAGGGCAACAAAAATGATTAGGGGGCTGGAGCACATGACTTACGAGGAGAGGCTGAGGGAACTGCGATTATTTAGTCTGCAGAAGAGAAGAATGAGGGGGGATTTGATAGCTGCTTTCAACTACCTGAAAGGGGGTTCTAAAGAGGATGGATCTAGACTGTTCTCAGTGGTGGCAGACTGTTCTCAGTGGTGTTCTCAGTGGTGGCAGATGACAGAACAAGGAGTAATGGTCTCAAGTTGCAGAGGGGGAGGTTTAGGTTGGATATTAGGAAAAAAAATTTCACTAGTAGGGTGGTGAAGCACTGGAATGGGTTCCCTAGGGAGGTGGTGGAATCTCTCCTTCCTTATAGGTTTTTAAGGTCAGGCTTGACAAAGCCCTGGCTGGGATGATTTAGTTGGGGTTGGTCCTGCTTTGAGCAGTGGGTTGGACTAGATACCTCCTGAGGTCCCTTCCAACCCTGAGATTCTATGGTTCTATGAACACTCTGCTGATGTCTATGGCTGTTGTACGCTTAAGGGACATTACACACAGCACCACCTAGTGGCTGAATTGCACAATACAGCTTAACATTCTGTTACATATGGTATTACTGAAATCTGGACGGATGATATCCGTGAGTGTACTGTTATAATTAATAATTATAACCTATTAGGAAGGATTGAGTGGGCAAAAGGGGAAGTGGAGGGGCACCCTATGTAAAAATGGCATTACTTGTTTCTGAGTCATTGATAACTCAGAAGAAAATGATACTGAATGCGTATGGACCAATGTCCTCACAGATAAAGCACAAGCTGGGGTATTAGTTGGTGTCTTCTGTGGACACACTATAGCAATTAATAATGCAGAAAAGATCACTATTTTTTTCTGACTATATTTGGGAAAAAACAGATAATGTAGTCATATCTTATGATAACATTCTTTCCATTCCACTAGTATCTCAGGAAGATATTAAACAGCAGCTACTAAAAAGTTAAAAAAATTTAAATCAGCAGGTTATAGATGTGACGGTGTACCCCATAAAGCTTTATGGGGAGAGGCTTATAAATGTAGACATGATGTAACTGGGATATGTTTTATGCTACATGTGCCATGTAACACATCTCTGTGAAAGTTATGACCTACTGAATTTATTCCTCCTGTTTGTATGCAGGTATCATTGTTGTAGTTGGAGTTATGAATATTGGTTTTATATTTGCTGGTTTTGTACATAACCTTTGTAAGAGCATGGGATCATGTCTTGAGAAAGGTATGTGCATGTAAAGAGACCAATCAAGAAACCCTTACACAGACAATAGGAGGTGCAGACCCCAATGCACATCTGGGCCTGGTCAGGAATGCAACTGACTGGACTGGTTGGGGTGCATGGACAGGTGACTTGCCCATGTGATCCCAAAACTCCAGGGTAAGATGATGCTACACAGGGAGTGGGGGAAAGGCTATAAAAGCCCTTGGAAGACCCCTCCATTTTGTCTTCAGCTGGCTAAAGAGAGAGGCTCTCCACCCCCCAAGGACATACCTGATAGAGACTGAACAAAGGACAAAGACAAATAGGGGGTGGGAGCGATTGCTGGACCCAGGCTAGTTCTACAGCCTGTGAGAGGAAAAGACTTAAATCTGGTGAGGCTTTTATCTGTGTTAAGTTTGATTAGACATAGACGTGCGTGTTTTATTTTATTTTACTTAGTAACTCACTTTGTTCTGTCTGTAACTACTTGGAATCACTTAATCCCTACTTTCTGTACTTATTAAAATCACTTTTTACTTATTAAGTTACCTGGAGTATGAGTTGGTACCTGGGGGAGGGCAAACAGCTGTGCATATCTTTCTATCTTTGAAATAGAAGGCGAACTATTTATGAGTTTACCCTGTATAAGCTTTATACAGGGTAAAACAGATTTATTAAGGGTTTGAACCTCATTGGGAGTTGGGCACCTGGGTGTCAAAGGCAAGAGTGCTTCCAGGAGCCTTACAGTTGTTGGAAGACGTGGTTCGGCCCTGGGTCAGTGTTTGCAGCAGATCAGCGGATCTGGCTCAAAACAGACAGGATTCTAGAGTCCCAAGCTGGAAAGGGCAGGGAAGCAAGGGCAGAAGTAGCCTTGGCACACCAGGTGGCAGCACCAAGCTGGTTTCTATGACCCCAACCCGTCACAATAGAATAATAGAATATCAGGGTTGGAAGGGACCTTAGGAGGTCATCTAGTCCACCCCCTGCTCAAAGCAGGACCAATCCCTAATTTTTGCCCCAGATCCCTAAATGGCCCCCTCAAGGATTGAACTCACAACCCTGGGTTTAGCAGGTCAATGCTCAACCCACCGAGCTATCCCTCCCCCCTAAAGTTATGCTGGACTATATTCAGTAGCTGCTGTTGGTGTTGATCTGTTGCTCAGAAGAGCAAGGAATGGATCTCCCTGTTGTAGGTTTTTCTTGGCTGTCTGTACAGCTCTCTTAGCCTCTTGGCTTGTGGGTAATCAAGATCCAGATAACTTGCATCCATGAATTTTAAAAGAGCAGGCTGAGGACTTGCTAGACTATTTGTATTAATTTTCAATAAATCCTGGAACACCAGAGAAGTTCCAGAAGACAAGAAGAAAGATCATAGAGCCAAATATTTAAAAAAGAGTAAATGGGATGACCTTGGGTAATTATAGGCCTGTCAGTCTGACACCTAGTCCTGGCAAGATAATGGAGTGGCTGATACAGGACTTGATTAAGAAAGAATTAAAGGCAAGTAATATAATTATTTCCAATCAACATGAGTTTATGGAAAATAGATGCTGTCAAATTAACTTGATATCTTTTTTCAATGAGATTACAAATTTGGTCAAACAAGGAAATACTGATTATACTTAGTGTGGTGGGGTAGCTGCCCCACCCCCATGCTAGATTGGGATATAACAGGCCAGAGAGGCTGCGCAGGGCAGCAGCCAATCAGAAAGGGCCTATGGAGAGCCAATGAGGGCAGAGAGGGAGTCAGCCAATCAGGGCTAGGCTCAGCCATATATACGGGTTGCCCAGGAGCGGAGCAGTCAGTTTCTCCCAGACCTTCATAGGGGAAGGTCTGTCTCCTGAGCAGGAGACCAGAACCTGGGACAGTGCAGTGCTGGGCAAGCTCGGGGGAACAGAAGGGAACTCCAGCCCGATACCTGCCAGGCTGCAGGCCCTGAGATGCCAATCGAGGGCGAGAGACGGATGGGACACCGCCAGCGGAGAACGCTCTGCACTGGACTGAGCTAATTCCTGGAGGAACCAGCGGGAGGTGCTGCGGTGGTGAGTCCTGACCCCATCACGCTTTGTCTTTTGTAAGGCATTTGACTGACCAAAAAACTTGAATAATGTAAAATTAACATGGTACACACTAAATGGATTAAAATCTGGCTAACTGATGGGTCTCAAAATGTAATTGTAAATGAGGAATCATCATCTAACAGGTGTGTTTTTAATAAGGTCCCATGGGCTTCATTCTTGACATTATGCTATTTAACATTTTTATTAATGACCTGAAAAAAATGCAAAATCACCACCAATAAAATTTGTAGATTCACAGATACTGGGGTAAATAATGAGGACAGGTCAGGGACACAGAGCGATCTGGATCACTTGGTAAGCTGGGCACAAGGAAACAATATATGTTTTATTATAGCTAAATATAAATGTGTGTGACAGTGTCCCCATAAAACTTTATGGGGAGATGCTTATGAATGTATATGTGTAACTGGAATATGTTTTATGCTACATGTGCCATGTAACATATCTCTGTGAAAGTTATGACCTACTGAATTTATTCCTCCTCTTTGTATGCATGTATCATTGTTGTAGTTGGAGTTATGCAGATTGGTTTTATATTTGCTGGTTTTGTACATAGCCTTTGTAAATGCATGGGATCATGTTTGGAGAAAAGAATGTGCAAGTTAAGTACGAGCACTTAACAGACAAAAGAAGTTGCAGACCCCAATCCACATCGGGGCCTGGTCAAGAATGCAACTGGTTAGGGTGCATGGACAGGTGACTTGCCCATGTGATCCCAAAACTCCATGGCAACAGGATCCTACACAGGGAGTGGGGGAAGGCTATAAAAGCCCTTGGAAGACCCTTCCATTTTGTCTTCAGCTGGCTAAAGAGAGAGACTCTCCACCCCCCAAGGACACACCCAAAAGAGACTGATCAAAGGACAAAGGCAGAAGGGGGGTGAGTGATTGCTGGACCCAGGCTAAGAGGAAGATAGCCTGTTTACTGGACCTAGTGAGGTTTTTATCTGTACACAGGGTGATTAGACATAGAACTGCGTGTTCCATTTTATTTTATTAATTCACTTTGTTCTGTCTGTCACTACTTTGAATCACTTAAATCCTACTTTCTGTACTTATTAAAATCACTTTTTACTTATTACGTTGCCTGGAGTACGAGTTGTTACCTGGGGAAGGCAAACAGCTGTGCATATCTTTCTATCTTTGAAATAGAAGGCAAACTATTTATGAGTTTGCCCTGTATAAGCGTTAGAGGGTAAAACGGATTTATTAAGGGTGTGAACCTCTTTGGAAGTTGGGCGCCTGGGTGTCAAAGGCAAGAGCACTTCCAGGAGCCTTACAGTTGTTAGTGGACTTGGTTCGGACCTGGGTCTGTGTTTGCAGCAGATCAGTGGAATCTGGTTCAAAACGGACAGGATTCGGGAGTCCCAACCTGGAAAAGGCCTGGAAGCAGGGGCAGAAGTAGCGTTGGCATAGCAGGTGGCAGCACCAAGCAGGTCTCTGTGATCCCAACCCATCACAATGTGCATCTAGAAACAAAGAATCCCGGCCATACTAACAGGACGGGGACTCTATCCTGGGCAGCTGCGACTCTGAAAAAGTTTTGGAGGCTGTGGTGGATAATCAGCTGAATGCAAGCTCCCAGTATGAAGCTGTGGTCAAAAGGGCTATGGTGATCCTTGGAAGCATAAATAGGGGACTCTCAAGTAGGAGTAGAGAGGTTATTTTTACACTGGTATCTGGCACCGGTGTGACCACTGCTGGAATCCTGTGTCCAGTTCTGGTGCCCCTCAGTTTAAGAAGGATGTTGATAAATTGGAGAGGGTTTAGAGAAGAGCCATGAGAATGAGAGGATAAGAAAACATACCTTGTAGTGACAGATTCAGAGAGCTCAATCTATTTATCTTAACAAGGAGAAGGTTAAGAAGTGATCACAGTCTAAGTACCTAGTGTTGGAACAAATGTTTAATAATGGGCTCTGCAGTCTAGCAGGGGAAGGTCAACATGATCCACTGGCTGGAGGTTGGAGCTAGTTAATTTCAGACTGGAAATAAGGTGTACATTTTTAACAGTGAGGGTAATTAAGAGACTGTTACTCACCTTATGCAATACGGAGGTTCTTCAAGATGTGTGTCCTTGTGGGTGCTTCACTTGTCGGAACGCCCCTATGCCTGTCACCGGAGATTTAAGTTAGCAGTGCCTGGTTGGGTTGCACATGTGCGGTCCCCATCTCCGTGCCACTGCAGACGGTTAACTGACACTGTGCGACCAACCTGTCCTCTGTTCCTTCTCTACTGCAGAGTAATGAAACTCCAAAGCAGAGGGGAGAAGGGAGAGTAGTGGAGCACCCAAAGGGGGAGACATCTCGAAGAACCTCTGTTACTGCAAGAGGTGAGTAACGTGCTCTTCTTTGAGTGATGTCCCTGTGGGGGCTTCACTTTAGGTGACTTCAGAGCAGTGCCCTCCGGTGGAAGGAGGGAGCTTCGGAGTGGAAGTCGTAGCAGATGAAAGTACGGTATGTCCGAACAGAGTATCGGACTTTTATGCAGTGTGATATCTATTTGGATAGACGTTGTTTGGAAATGGCGTTATCTTTCGATTATTCAGTGATTGAAACGAACAGTTTTGGAGACTTGTGAAAATATTTTGTTCTATCAATGTAGAAGACAATAGCCCTGCGGACATCCAGTGCGTGTAATGTGGATTGGAGGGGAGGGATAGCTCAGTGGTTTGAGCATTGGCCTGCTAAACCCAGGGTTGTGAGTTCAATCCTTGAGAGGGCCAGTTGGGGATCTGGGGCAAAAATTGGGGATTGGTCCTGCTTTGAGCAGGGGGTTGGACTAGATGACCTACTAAGGTCCCTTCCAACCCTATGATTCTATGACTGTCGTTTGTCTACATGTGGCTTAGGAAAAAAATGTCAGTAAGTGAATTGGTTGGTGAGGTGAAGTATGGGCTGGATGAATGGACGGTAAGGTGGATAGAAAACTGGCTGGATGGTCGTGCTCAACGGGTAGTGATCAATGGCTCCATGTCTAGTTGGCAGCCGGTATCAAGTGGAGTGCCCCAAGGGTCGGTGCTGGGGCCGGTTTTGTTCAATATCTTCATCAACGATCTGGAGGATGGTGTGGACTGCACCCTTAGCAAGTTTGCAGATGACACTAAACTGGGAGGAGTGGTTGATACGCTGGAGGGTAGGGATAGGATACAGAGGGACCTAGACAAATGAGAGGATTGGGCCAAAAGAAATCTGATGAGGTTCAACAAGGACAAGTGCAGAGTCCTGCACTTAGGACGGAAGAATCCCATGCACTGCTACAGACTAGGGACCGAATGGCTGGGCAGCAGTTCTGCAGAAAAGGACCTAGGGGTTACAGTGGACGAAAAGCTGAATATGAGTCAACAGTGTGCCCTTGTTGCCAAGAAGGCTAACGGCATTTTGGGCTGTATAAGTAGGGGCATTTCCAGCAGATCGAGGGACGTGATTATTCCCCTCTATTCGGCACTGGTGAGGCCTCATTTGGAGTACTGTGTCCAGTTTTGGGCCCCACACTACAAGAAGGATGTGGATAAATTGGAAAGAGTCCAACGGAGAGCAACAAAAATGATTAGGGGGCTGGAGCACATGACTTATGAGGAGAGGCTGAGGGAACTGAGATTGTTTAGCCTGCAGAAGAGAAGAGTGAGGGGGGATTTGATAACTGCTTTCAACTACCTAAAAGGGGGTTCCAAAGAGGATGGATCTAGACTGTTCTCAGTGGTAGAAGATGACAGAACAAGGAGTAATGGTCTCAAGTTGCAGAGGGGGAGGTTTAGGTTGGATATTAGGAAAAACTTTTTCACTAGTAGGGTGGTGAAGCACTGGAATGGGTTACCTAGGGAGGTGGTGAAGTCTCCTTCCTTGGAGGTTTTTAAGGTCAGGCTTGACAAAGCCCTGGCTGGGATGATCTAGTTGGGGTTGGTCCTGCTTTGAGCAGGGGGTTGGACTAGATGACCTCCTGAGGTCCCTTCCAACCCTGAGATTCTATGATTCTATGATTCTATGAGATAACTTTAGGTAGGAACTTGGGATGTGGTCTGAGGGATACTTTATCTTTGAAAAAGATTGTATAAGGTGGGTTGGCCATGAGAGCTGCCAGTTCTCCCACCCTTCTGGCAGATGTAATGGCGACTAGGAATGCAACCTTCATGGAAAGATGTAGCAGGGAGCTTGTAGTCATGGGCTCAAAGGGTGGGCCGTGAGGGCATGGAGGACTAAGATGAGGTCCCAGGTCGGGTGGGATTCCGAACTTCTGGGTAGGAATCGGAGAGGCCCTTAAGAAAGCATCTAATGAGTGGATGCATAAAAGAAGAGAATCCGTCTACTTTAGGATGGAGCGCTGTGATGGCTGATAGATGCACACGAATGGAACTCATGGAGAAATCCCCTTCACTTATGTATGTATGATAAAGGAGTTTGAGGCGCAAGTGGTGTTCTCGTCTATCCTCCCTGTGGCAGGAAAAGGCCGGGGTAGAGACTGTCGAATCGTGGAAGTCAACGAATGGCTACGCAGATGGTGTCGGAGAGAAGGGTTTGGATTCTTTGACCATGGGATGGTGTTCCAAGAAGGAGTGCTAGGCAGAGATGGGCTCCACCTCACGAAGAGAGGGAAGAGCATCTTTGCAAGCAGGCTGGCCAACCTAGTGAGGAGGGCTTTAAACTAGGTTCACTGGGGGAAGGAGACCAAAGCTCCGAGGTAAGTGGGGAAGTGGGATACCGGGAGGAAGCACAAGTAGGTGAGTGCAAGAGGGGAGGGCTCCTGCCCCATATTGGGACAGCAGGACAATCAGTGAGTTATCTTAAATGCCTATACACAAAGGCAAGAAGCCTGGGGAACAAGCAGGGAGAACTGGAAGTCCTGGCACAGTCAAGGAATTATGATGTAATTGGAATAACAGAGACTTGGTGGGATAACTCACATGACTGGAGTACTGTCATGGATGGATATAAACTGTTCAGGAAGGATAGGCAGGGCAGAAAAGGTGGGGGAGTTGCGTTGTATGTAAGAGAGCAGTATGACTGCTCAGAGCTCCAGTATGAAACTGCAGAAAAACCTGAGTCTCTGGATTAAATGTAGAAGTGTGAGCAACAAGGGTAATGTCGTGGTGGGAGTCTGCTACAGACCACCAGACCAGGGGGATGAGGTGGACGAGGCTTTCTTCCAGCAACTAACAGAAGTTGCTAGATCACAGGCCCTGGTTCTCATGGGTGACTTTAATCACCCCGATATCTGCTGGGAGAGCAATACAGCAGTGCACAGACAATCCAGGAAGTTTCTGGAAAGTGTAGGGGACAATTTCCTGGTGCAAGTGCTGGAGGAACCAACTAGGGGAAAAGCTCTTCTTGACCTGCTGCTCACAAACAGGGAAGAAATAGTAGAGGAAGCAATAGTGGATGGGAACCTGAGAGGCAGTGACCATGAGATGGTCGAGTTCAGGATCCTGACACAAGGAAGAAAGGAGAGCAGTAGAATACAGAGCCTGGACTTCAGAAAAGCAGACTTTGACTCCCTCAGGGAACTGATGGGCAAGGTCCCCTGGGAGAATAACATGACGGGGAAAGGAGTCGAGGAAAGCTGGCTGTATTTTAAAGAATCCTTATTGAGGTTGCAGGAACAAACCATCCCGATGTGTAGCAAGAAAAGTAAATATGGCAGGCGACCAGCTTGGCTTAACAGTGAAATCCTTGCTCATCTTAAACACAAAAAACAGCATACAAGAAGTGGAAGATTGGACAAATGACCAGGGAGGAGTATAAAAATATTGTTCAGGCATGCAGGAGTGAAATTAGGAAGGCCAAATCACACTCGGAGTTACAGCTAGCCAGAGATGTTAGGAGTAACAAGAAGGGTTTCTTCAGGTATGTGAGCAACAAGAAGAAAGTCAAGGAAAGTGTGGGCCCCTTGCTGAATGAGGGAGGGAACCTAGTGACAGAGGATGTGGAGAAAGCTAGTGTACTCTATGCTTTTTTTGCCTCTGTCTTCACAGACCAGGTCAGCTCCCAGGCGGCTGCACTCCACAGCACGGTATGGGGAGGAGGTGACCAGCCATCTGTGGAGAAAGAAGTAGTTCGGGACTATTTAGAAAAGCTGGACGAACACAAGTCCATGGGGCCGGATGCACTGCATCCAAGGGTGCTAAAGGAGTTGGCCGATGTGATTGCAGAGCCATTGGCCATTATCTTTGACAAATCATGGCAATCAGGGGAGGTCCCGGATGACTGGAAAAAAGCTAATGTAGTGCCCATCTTTAAAAAAGGGAAGAAGGAAGACCCGGGGAACTACAGGCCAGTCAGTCTCTCCTCAGTCCCTGGAAAAATCATGGAACAGGTCCTCAAGGAATCAATTCTGAACCACTTAAAGGAGGGGAAACTGATCAGGAACAGTCAGCATGGATTCACCAAGGGCAAGTCATGCCTGACTAACCTAATTGCCTTCTATGATGAGATAACTGGCTCTGTGGATGAGGGGAAAGCAGTGGATGTGCTATTTCTTGACTTTAGCAAAGCTTTTGATACAGTCTCCCACAGTGTTCTTGCCAGCAAGTTAAAGAAGTATGGGCTGGATGAATGGACGGTAAGGTGGATAGAAAACTGGCTAGATGGTCGGGCTCAACGGGTAGTGATCAATGGTTCCATGCCTAGTTGGCAGCCAGTATCAAGTGGAGTGCCCCAAGGGTCGGTGCTGGGGCCGGTTTTGTTCAATATCTTCATCAACGATCTGGAGGATGGTGTGGACTGCACCCTTAGCAAGTTTGCAGATGACACTAAACTGGGAGGAGTGGTTGATACACTGGAGGGTAGGGATAGGATACAGAGGGACCTAGACAAATGAGAGGATTGGGTCAAAAGAAATATGATGAGGTTCAACAAGGACAAGTGCAGAGTCCTGCACTTAGGATGGAAGAATCCCATGCACTGCTACAGACTAGGGACCGAATGGTTGGGCAGCAGTTCTGCAGAAAAGGACCTAGGGGTTACAGTGGACGAAAAGCTGAATGAGTCAACAGTGTGCCCTTGTTGCCAAGAAGGCTAATGGCATTTTGGGTTGTATAAGTAGGGGCATTTCCAGCAGATCGAGGGACGTGATCATTCCCCTCTATTCGGCTCTGGTGAGGCCTCATTTGGAGTACTGTGTCCACTTTTGGGCCCCACACTGCAAGAAGGATGTGGATAAATTGGAAAGAGTCCAGCGGAGGGCAACAAAATGATTAGGGGGCTGGAGCACATGACTTATGAGGAGAGGCTGAGGGAACTGGGATTGTTTAGCCTGTAGAAGAGAAGAGGGAGGGGGGATTTGATAGCTGCTTTTAACTACCTGAAAGGGGGTTCCAAAGAGGATGGATCTAGACTGTTCTCAGTGGTAGAAGATGACAGAACAAGGAGTAATGGTCTCAAGTTGCAGAGGGGGAGGTTTAGGTTGGACGTTAGGAAAAACTTTTTCACTAGTAGGGTGGTGAAGAACTGGAATGGGTTACCTAGGGAGGCGGTGGAATCTCCTTCCTTAGAGGTTTTTAAGGTCAGGCTTGACAAAGCCCTGGCTGGAATGATTTAGTTGGGTTTGGTCCTGCTTTGAGCAGGGGGTTGGACTAGATGACCTCCTGAGGTCCCTTCCAACCCCGAGATTCCATTATTCTATGTATGTGAGTCGGGTGGTTGTCCTACAGCTGTTTAACAAGATATTTTGTACGTCTGTGGAACATGTCATTTCAGAGTCTTTCATACAGTAACCACACTTTGAGAGGGAGTCTTTGGGGATCCGGGTGGATGATGCATCCTGCGATAGCAGCCAAGGTAGAAGCGGCAGTGTGCATGATGGGCAGACCACCATGTGGAGAAAGTAAGGGTTCCATGTTTGTCATGACCATGTGGGGGCTATTAGGATCACTCTAGATCTGTCTTGTTTGATCTTGTGAAGCACGCGGGCTAGGAGGGGGGTGGGAGAGAAGGTGCATAGTAGGGGAACATTCCATTTGATGAGGAAGGTGTTGCCCAGACTGTATGGACTGAGTCCTGCTCTGGAGCAGAACTGGGGTCATTTGGTGTTCTGTGCAGTTGCAAAAAGGTCTATCGTTGGAAACCCCCATGTTTGGAAAATAGCTTCAGGTATCTGCCATGGTATTCAGGCAACCAGGCAGGTATGAAGCCATAATATGGACATTGTGCTTGATGCACCATTGCCAAAGGTGCATGGCTTCCACACAAAGGGAGTGTGATCATGCTCCCCGTTGTCTGTTTATGTAGAACATACAAGCTACGTTGTCCGTGAGAATTTGTACCATCTCATCTCCGATTAGCAGTAGGAAGTGGGAACAAGTGTTCCAAACCGCTCACAGTTCTAATAGGTTTATATGAAGATGGGACTCCTTCGCGGGCCATCAGCCTTTTATAGAGTGTGGTTGCAGATGTGCTCCCCATCCTAGGAGGGAAGCATCCCTGGTGATGGTGATAGACGGTGGTTTCTGTAGGAAAGGCACCCCCTTGCAGGGTTGGTCCACCACAAAAGAGAATCTTTGATTGTCTCTGGCATGGTGAGGCGCTTGTTTATACTGTGCTTGTGTGGGACATAACTTGTTTGGAGCCAGGCTTGTAGGCACCGCATATGTAATCTTGTGTGCTGGACGACGAAGGTTGTGGTGGCCATGTGGCCTAGAATTTGTAGGCAAGTTCTGGCAGACACTTGTGGGCTGTTTTGTGCTGTGGAAATCAAATTGGTTAGTCAGAAATTGTTTTGTTGATAGGAAGGCTGTTGCCTCCAATAAATTCCAGGTGTTGAACTGGTGTTAGAGTTGATTTTTGCATGTTTATCTGAAGGTCTAACCTGTTAACCAGAGATATTGTGCATTCGGTGGACTTTATGGCTGCCTGTCTTGTTGGTGTTTTCAATAGACAGTCGTCCAGGTAGGGAAAAATCATGATTTCTTCTGTGAGATAGGCGGCTAGTAACTTTGAGAATACCCGAGGTGCAGTGGAAAGGCCAAAGGGAATCACTTTGTATTGGAAATGATCCTGTCCTATTTCAAATCATAGGGATTTTCAAAGTGAGGGAGGGATGGATGGATATATGAAAATACGTATCTTGCAGGTCGAGGGCTGAGAACCAGTCCCCTCTTTCTAACGCTGGGATTATGGTGCTTTGTGTGACCATTTTGAATCCCTGTGTTTTCACAAACTTGTTGAGTTGCTGTAGATTGAGGATAGGCCTCCAACCTCTTGTTTCTCTGTGTGAGAAAATAGTGGGAATAGAACCCCTTCCGTCTGTACTCAGACGCTAGGGGCTCTACTGCTCCTAGAGACATGAGGTGGGTTACCTCTGCTTGCAGTAGACGCTTATGAGAAGGGTTCCTGAAGAGGGATGGGGAAGGGGGGTGGGTAGGGAGTTTGGAGGTAAGAGGGATGGAGTAACTAGTTTTGATAATTTCTAATACCCATCTGTCTGTTGTAATACTCTGCCAGACCAGGTAAAATGGGGTCAGGCGATCTCCAAAGGTCTTGAAAGGTGCAGTGTTAAATGAGATTGGGTTCTCGGGCCCTTGACCAAGGTCTCAAATATGTAGTCTGGAAGTTGATGGTTGAGAAGTAGTATTATAGGAAGCAGACTGTCATTGCCTCAAGGTTTTTTGCTTCCAACCCTGATGGTCGTAGTATCTGTTCAGGGGCGGCTCTTACAATTCTGCCGCCCCGCCCCCGATGTAGGCAGACGTAGCGGGGCCCCGCCACGTCTGCCTGCGTCAGGGGCGGGGCGCTGCCACGTCTGCCTGTGTCGGGGGGCGGGGCCCCGCCCCTGACGCAGGCAGTCCCATTCCAGAGCGGCAAGGGGACAGCGGCGGACCTGCCGCCCCTTTGCCGCTGCGGCGGGCGAGACTGGGGCGGCAGTCCGAGTCCCGCGGCGGCAATTCGGCAGCGGGAAGAGCGGACCTGCCGCCGAATTGCCGCCGTGGGACTCGGACTGCTGCCCCCTTCTCACCTGCCGCCCCAAGCACCAGCTTGGCAAGCTGGTGCCTGGAGCCAGCCCTGTATCTGTTGTGTCGTGCATACGGAGAAGGTCGGAATTGTTGAGGGGCTTGATAACTGCCCTGTCATCCTTTGTGCTTAGGTATGTGGATGTCCAGAGATTGCAATGTTGCCCTCGAGTCCTTAAGAATGTGCAACAACTTGTCTGTTTTGGCTGCAAAAAGTTTGGATCCCTCAAATGGCAAGTCCTCCACGGTTGACTGCCAGGAGGCTAATCTCATAATTGTGGTTGCTATGGGGCTCACAGCTGAATCTCCTGAATCAAGGGCAGCGTGTAATGCTGTTTGGGTCATGAGCTGACCTTCTGTGATAAGCAATTTGTATTGTTCTTGTTTGTCATCTGGAATAAAGGCAATACATTCAGAGAGACTCGCATAGTTATTATGGTCATACTTTGCTAACAAGG
Organism: Chelydra serpentina; assembly: GCA_037349315.1. Lineage (NCBI taxonomy): Eukaryota > Metazoa > Chordata > Testudines > Chelydridae > Chelydra > Chelydra serpentina. The sequence goes on from JBAIAC010000192.1 coordinate 3,849,046, forward strand.
CCTTATAGTTGGCAATTCTCAATTGTAAGGTCACCGTAGAATAAGCTTTGCGGCCAAAAAGGTCAAGGCATTTCCAGTCTTTGTCATATGGAGCGTTTCTGTAGTATTGTTGCCTAACCCGTTCATTGACGGCATTGATCACTAATGAATTCAGTGTTGGGTGCAAAAAAAAAAAGGAATTCAGAGCCCTTTGCAGGCACGTAGTATTATTTTTAATCAGACCTCTGACAGGTAGGTGGAATCATTGCAGGGATTTGCCAGAGTACCTTCAGTGTCCCTAACTGCATCGTTCATGGGAAGGGCGATTTTAGATGAGATCGATTGGTGCAGTTTGTCAACTAGTTCATGTCACGATTTTTGGACCTCTTCCAGAGAGACGTCCAGTGAAGTGGCAACTCTCTTGTAGAGGTCTTGAAATTGTTTAAAATCATTACCTGAGGTGGGGGCATAAGTGTCATCCGGTGAGGAGGAGAAGTGGACTTCAGGTGGATTGTCTTGATCAGAGAATTCCTCCTCCTCCTCTTGATGCCCTTGTTCAGAGGTGGCGGGTGGGCCTTGTGACATCAATAAAGGTGTGTGACATATGTCAGCTGTGGGAAGGCCGACAGGTATGCCCTGTTGTTGTTGACCATCAAGGCAGTTATTGACGATGCTCCTCTTGTTTCCAGCTACTTTTACAGGCCTCTGTGCTTTTCTTTCAAAGAAGAGCCTGGATGGCTGTAGAAGCAGATGGCAACAAGGAAGAAGAACCAGCACCATGTGACTTGCCATCTCTGCATAGACCACCAGCAAGTGTTGCAGAGTTCATTGTCTTTGTTCCCAGAGTTCTCACCTGTTCAATTCACACACACACCCAATTATATCTGTTTACAATGCTTAATTTTCACAGGATTCTAGGCAGACAGCTAAATCAACATCCCTTTGTCTGGGAAATACTTGTTTGTCAACCCTGCCTGTGACACAGATCCTAAAATATATTTTCAGTACATACATCAAACTTCTTAAATATCGCCCACCCATCCATGATGTGACAGCTGTGAGGATCAGTATGACCTATGCCAGTTGGCAGTGAGTGGTTCTTAGGGTCACACCACTGTTCTTTCCAAATTCCTTTGCATGCAGTAGAGGACAGGTGGTTATTGGTAAATAAATAAGAAGTGTCAGTTTCCAAGGGCCTAAGTACTAGAGAAGACAGAAAACAAGAGGGTGCAGGAACCAGACAAACTGAACGGACGATAATAAAGGGACTCAGAACTGGGCGTGGGCACTGGAGGTCAGAGAAGTTACCCATGCCAAAGCAAAAAGACAGAGGGTTACTGTGGATGAATCATATTTCTCATTACTGAAAAACAAAACAGAAAGCTGTAATTACACATGGCCTTTGATTCTCATAAGATGAGCCATATTCAGGTTACCCGGCTCAGGTCATTCAGGTGCCTCTGAACAAGGGAACCTGGTGTCTGCTCCCAGCGAGTGGCTCAGTGCCAGGTTTGTGATTACTCATCCCACGTCCATTTCGTGGTCAGTATCATCACTTTAAAAAGCATCTTCACCAATGCTGGCAGGGAGCAGGAAGGCCTCCAACAGGCAGAACATATCTTGTATGGGAAAGCCTGAGAGGAAATCAACCACTTCCTTGCCACAAAGTTACATTTTGTCATGCAGATTTTGATAAATGTAAGGAAAGCTCCAGACGGCCACAACTTTGTTCCTGTTAGAAGATTGTGTCTCTCCAGGGCAGAGAGCTCCTATAATCTGGAGGGAGTTAAGTGACTCAGTCTTCTCTGAAATAGGAATAATTCAAACTTTGATGACGTTATCGTACTCTCATTATGTCGCTTTTTTAAAGACCTACCGCTGTATACAGTGGCCCTGTCTCCATTGGAAACATCCTACTGCTGACAATGGTTGTGAGCAATGGGCTGCTCTTGAGACTGGTTCAGCTGCAGTGCAAATGAGACACCAACACTTTCAGCACCATTGCAGGAAGTGAAAGGTGACTTAATTATTTATTTGAGAACTCGATTGAACCCTTAAGACAATCGCTTTACCTACACTGCATCACAAAGCTATGACCCTCATTTGTCCTGGACCCGTCCCCTCTCCTTTGCTACCCTCTCTCCTAATATTACATATGATTTTTCACTGTGGATTCTTTGGAGCAGGGGCTTATTTTGTTTTTGTGAACTGCCTGGCCCACTTTTGGGTGGCCAATCTCAAACCTTCTCTAACGGTGTTACAGGTGTTTTTGTCTCATTTGCATTAGCAACTAAACCATTTTCAACAACAATTAGGAACAAAGGAACATGAGAATTGCCAGACTGTACCTACACAGGGGCTTTCTAGTCCAACAGTCTGTTCCTGATAGTGGCCACTACCAGATGCTTCAGAGGAAGGTGCAACTGTGCATGTAGGGGACAGCTACAGAATATCTGCACTGTCCCCAGTTGCAGTCTCTAAACTGACTAGATATCCTGATCCCTTGGCCTATTTCTGAACAGCATCAGGCCCAGCAGCATTCATAGTAGCCAAATGGCGAGGAAGGAGGGGCAGGGTTGGTTCCCTTAACTGGCCTCCCTCAGCTGGTCTGGGTGTAGGTCTTACCTCTTTATTCCAGGGATATCCCTTTACCAATTCCTACCCACAGCTAAGGTATGAAAGAAGCTTCAGGCCTCAGCCAGGTCTTGCAGTCCTTTCTGGGCTTGGGAGTAAACATGTCAGCTCCTCTGATTGGCAAGAAGTTAGCCAATGACACAATCTTCTCTCTCAAAGACTCCACCTGAGAACTGAGGCAGAATGGATTTGGTTCAAATAATTATCTGCTGCCCAGGACTTCAGAGAAAGTTAGGGCCTAGCCATTGCAGTAGCTGCCAGCGATATGGATTCAATGGACACAGCAAACATGAGTGCAATAGCCACAGAATATCAATTTGAATGTATTTTGGTTCTGGGTTACAAAGCTCCAAGACACTGCTGTAGGACCTTGTAGTGTATGTTTGCCAGTGAGGCTCTAAAGCAGCTTTGTATTCCCTTCTAAGTGTGGCTACCTGCATATTTGTGGGGACTCTTCAGGGCAAAAATCCTCCTTGGAGAGAATTACTGTCCGTTATCAGGGATGTTCCAATGCATCAACTTTAGGAAGGATAGAAAAATCTTTGGCGTCGATGGCCCTTACAGGGCTTGCCAACTAAGCAAAAGTCTACAGCTTGGTTTTACATCTTAGTCAAAAGATGTGCCTCCTACATGCTCAGATATTATGGCGATGGAGGCCATAGAAGCTACAAGATAGATGGCACCATGCTGGGCCCTTATCTCCATACTGGCAGAGGAAAACGGGCCACCTACTAACCACCAGAATTTCTTATGGTACCTTGGTTTTGCCTGGAGGTCTCCCATCCTAGAACTGTCTGTCTATGATCTGACCAAGTTACAGTGGAATGTAGTACAGTGGCAGATTACTGCTTTGCTCCATCAGTCAGCACTCCATCAATAAACTGACAATAAGTTGTGTTTATGCACATTGCAAACACAACAGGGAAGATTCTGCCGTGGGTTGGGTCAGGGGGATGCCTCGCACCTCCAGAATTATGAGGGGACTGGACTTGGGTTTGATGCCCAACATAAGCTAGACCAGCCCTGCGGGTTCCCTTCACTTATGCTCCTGTTGCAATGGCTCCAGTGGCCAGCAGACACGCACAGGACACCCCCAGTCATATCTCCTCCCACTCCCAATCTGCCCTGAATTGGGGAGCGCCAGCAGAAATGGTGCAGTGCTAGCAAGATCACAGCACTGGACCCAATTCCCTTTAAGGCATTTGTATGTTAGAAGTGGCACCTAACGTTTGCCAAGCTATAAAAGCTGAAGAGATTCACATCACAGAACAAACAGATACAGGTTTGTGTTTGCAATTCAAAATAATTTAACATTTAATCCTTACTGTGCTAATCCTGCAATTTATACAACTGCAGAGCTCCTGAGTTGGGCTTTGGGGACAGATTGCATCTTACTCTTTATTATCCTTTATTTCCACAAAACCGGTTGTTCTGGTTTAGAGTCCCCTTTATGTGAATGGAAGCAGTTGTCTCTCAACCCCGCTCAGTCTGAACAGAGCTGTTGCTTTGTCAATTTTTTTAAAAAGCAGGTAACAAGACGTTTCTGAATTTGACTTACTGTATTGCTTTGTATCTGTATAAGGAACGCACCGTGTGTACTGAAAACCCAGTGTCACGGGAACGGGCACATACACGATTTAACAGCACTCGCACCCGCTAGGAAAGACCTAAGGCAGCAGCGCACATTTCTTTTAGCTGCATCCAGGATTTGCCTTTGCTGTCATTGGACATTTAGTCCCTTCAGAGAATTGCCTTTCAGAAAACAAAACAAAAACATACGTGATATGGCACATCACAAACTGGGCCTGAATGGCTATAGCTGATTATTTTCATACTATTGTTACCAAAGTTTCAGGAGACAAAGGAAAAGCGATTACTTTTTTCCACTGCTTGCATCCGACGAAGTGGGGATTCACCCACGAAAGCTTATGCTCCAATACCTCTGTTAGTCTATAAGGTGCCACAGGACCCTTTGTCGCTTCTACAGATCCAGGCTAACACGGCTACCCCTCTGATAAAGGAAAAGAGAGATCCCCTTTTATGGAGCCACATGTTTATGATGGTAGAGTGGATTGTTTCAGAACAGGTAGTTACTTGAGAAATGAGGATATTAGACACCAATGTGGACAATTTTAAGCTAGGTTTCAGTCAAAGCCTAAACTCCATGGCAGTGACCCTTTAAATCAGGGAAACTTATGTAATGTCACAATGCAAAGAACAAAAGGCAAACAACTGGATTTCAAACCATACAGTGAACCAGAAAGAACTGAACAAAATCCACTTAAAAATGAAGTCTCTTTATTTAACAGGTTTTAAAAAGGTTTGAATTTATCACCTAAAACAGGCTAAAGGAAGGTCAGTTCCAATTTTCTTTGAAAAACAAAATAAAAACACAACTCCCACAATTTCATTTGTACCAGCACAGATAACCACCAAGTCATTTGTCAAGTTTGTGTTTCATTGCACCCATCACTGTGTGCCTGAAACGGACCTAATCATTTACTTTCTAGGAATAACCATAAAAGTCAGTCTGCAGAAAACCTCAGGATATTTCTAATCTAGAGCCCTACTTCCCCACCCCCAACTGCTAGTTTTGAAACCGGGCATTTTCCATGCTAACAGCACAGAAGGAGGAACCGAAGCTACATTTGGTGAGTGACCATGTTATGAATTACAATATATTTACATATATAAAATCCATATGATATACTGTGCAATTGAATACAAGGCTGTAATTCAGTCAGTGGGGATGGTTGATATCAAAAGCTTGAAGGTAAACTGAGCACCAACAATGCTCATATGGCAGACAGAACCCACCCAGACAGAATTACAATTTGATGCAAGCAATGCAATTAAGAGCTACAGTAGTAATTATTTGAAATACAGTAGAACCCCATTTATCTGATCCTCCATTATCCAGCTCTCTGTATTAACCGAACAAGCAGTGCACACAGGTCCAGAAGCGGGCAATCCCTTCTGTGACCGCTAGATGGTGCTACAGCATTGCACTTTCCCATTCTCCAGATTATCTGAATTTTTGATTATCCGATCTGGCCCCGGTCCCAACTAGATCGGATAAACAGGGTTCTGCTGTATATACTACAGCAGAGTTGTTTAGTAAAGAGGCAAGGTTTCCCACACTTGAATCTGACACCAATTTTACTCTCTTTTTGCAGTGCCTGTGTCCTCCTGTCAACATGAGATTAGTTACAAGAAAACCATCATGTCCATTTCCTATGATATATTGCAATTAAAAAAGTTATTTGTACCATTAGGCAAAACCTGTCTGTATTATTTCACATGAAGCCTACCATTGTAGATAGTTTTACTAGTCATTCAACAACCTTGCAATTCCTTGTCCAAGAAATTCCAAATCTCTTACTGAGTGCATGTGAATAGGAAAAGAATGACCCAAGTACACAATAAAGCTCCCTAGATATTCTTTATTGTCTGGAATTGGGTGCAGATTGATTGGCTAACTGGCTATTGAAGTCAATCAGATGTGTGAGATTACAAATCAGGCACAGATATTAATTTTACCACCATGCTTTCAGAGCACCAGCAAATGCACTTTATTGATAACCAGCTACATCTTAGCAGAGAGAAAACGGTTACTTACCTTCTTGTAACTGTTCTTCCAGATGTGGTGTTCGTGTCCACTCCAATTGGTGTGCGCATACCGCGTGCATGACAGCTGGAAGATTTTTTCCCCTAGCAGTATCCGTAGGGTCGGCCTGGGTACCCCCTGGAGTCGCGCGCTCATGGTGCCCAATATAGAGCCCTGCCAACCCCCCGCCTCCCCCCAGTTCCTTCTCGCCAGCTACTCTGACAGTGGGGTAGGAGGATGGGTATTGGAATGGACATGAACAACACATCTCTAAGAGCAACAGCTACAAGAAGGTAACCGTTTTTTCTTCAAGTGCTTGTTCATGTCCATTCCAATCGGGTGACTCCCATGCCTAAGTTCAGGAGGCGGGGTCAGAGTTGTCCACCAATTGGAGCACGGATCTACAAAAGGCCGCATCGTCTCTGGCCTACTGGGTGATTGCATAGTGCACAGTGAAAGTGTGGCTGGAGGACCACGTCGCCGGTCTGCCTATTTCCAGGGTGGGAACCTGCGCCAGGAACACTGCTGAAGAAGCCTGCGCCCTGGTGGAGTGCACTGTGAGCAGAGGGGCAGGCACCTCTGCCAGTTTGTAGCACTCTCGGATGCAGGACGTGATCCACAACGAAATTCATTGAGAGGAGACAGGAAGACCTTTCATTCTGTCTTCCACAGCCAGGCATAATTGAATGGACTTTCGGAATGCCTTCATTCTCTCGAGGCTCTGCAGACATCCAACGAGCGAAGCCTCTGCTCCCTGCCGAGTGTGGCTTAGGATAGAACACGGAGGAAGATGTCCTGGTTGATGTAGAAATGGGAGACAACCTTCGGGAGGAAAGCCAGGTGGGGCCTGAGCTGAACCTTGTCCTTACAGAACACAGGGTAAGGGGGTTCTGATGTTAGGGCCTTGAGATCAGACACCCTCCTGGCTGAGGTTATCGCTATCAAAAATGCCACCTTCTACAAGAAATAGAGCAGGGAACACGTCGTTAATGGTTCAAAGGGTGGCCCCGTCAGTCTGGAAAGGAGCAGGTTGAGGTCCCATGCTGGGACCGACTGCCAGACGTGTGGATATAGCCTGTCGAGACCTTTGAGAAAACGGCTGACCAACGGGTTGGCAAAGACTGACCGACCCTTTGCGCCTGGATGGAATGCAGAGATGGCAGCCAAGTGAACCCTTATTGATGACATGGACAGTCCCTGCGGCTTGAGATGGAGACAGTAGTCCAGTATGAGTGGAATAAGGTGAGTGTTGGGGACAAATGATGCTGTGCTGACCAGACTGAAAATCTCTTCCACTTGGCAAGGTAGAGGGTGGAGGGTTTCCTACTGCCAAGGAGAACTTGTCTAACCTGGTTCCAGCAGAAAAGCTCCTTCGGGTTTAGCCATGGAGCTTCCACACTGTGAGGTGCAATGACTCGAGGTTCGGGTGGTGAAGACAGCTGTGATCCTGAGTTATCAAGTCCAGGAAGAGTGGCCAGGTGACTGGGGTTTCTATGGACATATCAGGAGTAATGTGTACCAGTGTTGGTGGGGCCAGGCTGGGGCCATCAATATTATCAATGCTCAATCCCTCCGTATCTTGAGGAGTAGCTTGTGGACAAGAGGGGTGGGTGGGAACGCATATAGGAGATGGCCTCCCCAGGGAAGGAGGAACACGTCTGTTATGGAGCCCGGGGTGTGATTCAGGAAGGAGCAGAACTGCTGACACTTCCTGTTATGCCGTGTGGCAAAGAGGTCTACCTGGGGAAAGCCCCACTGTTGGAAAATGGAGTTCACGATGTCCAAGCATAGGGACCACTCGTGGCTGTGGAACAACCTGCTGAGATAGTCTAACTCATTCTGTACCCCAGGGGGTACGATGCTTGCAGGCATAGTGAGTGCTCTACACAGAAGTCCCACAGCATGAGGGCTTCCTGGCACAGGGGAGAGGAGCGTGCACCTCTCCGTTTGTTGATATAGAGGGACATCGCCGTAGTGTTGCCTGTCATCTCCCACTTAATGTCTTTAAGGAAGTAAATACTAATGGGAACTGTGTGATCATGGGAGACTTCAACTTCCCAGATATAGATTGGAGAACAAGTGCTAGTAATAATAGGGCTCAGATTTTCCTAGATGTGATAGCTGATGAATTCCTTCATCAAGTAGTTGCTGAACCAACAAGGGGGGATGCCATTTTAGATTTGGTTTTGGTGAGTAGCGAGGACCTCCTTGAAGAAATGGTTGTAGGGGACAACCTTGGCTCGAGTGATCATGAGCTAATTCAGTTCAAACTAAATGGAAGGATAAACAAAACTAAATCTGAGACTAGGGTTTTTGATTTCAAAAGGGCTAACTTTAATAAATTAAGGAAATTAGTTAGGGAAGTGGATTGGACTAAAGAATTTATGGACCTAAAGGCGGAGGAGGCCTGGGATTATTTCAAGTTAAAGTTGCAGAAGCTATCAGAAGCCTGTATCCCAAGAAAAGGGAAACAATTCATAGGCAGGGGTTTTAGATCAAGCTGGATGAGCAAGCATCTCAGAGGTGATTAAGAAAAAACAAAGCATACAAGGAGTGGAAGATGGGAGGGATCAGCAAAGAAACCTACCTTATTGAGGTCAGAGCATGTAGGGATAAAGTGAGACAGGCTAAAAGGCATGTAGAATTGGACCTTGCAAAGGGAATTAAAACCAATAGTAACAGGTTTTATAGCCATATAAATAGGAAGAAAACAAAGAAGAAGTGGGACCGCTAAACAATGAGGATGGAGTGGAGGTTAAGGATAATCTAGGCATGGCCCAATATCTAAACAAATACTTTGCCTCAGTCTTTAATGAGGCTAATGAGGATCTTAGGAATAGTGGCAGCATGACAAATAGGAATAAGGATGTGGGGGTAGATATTATCATATCCGAGGTAGAAGCCAAACTTGAACAGCTTAGTGAGAGTAAATCAGGCGGCCCAGATAATCTTCATCCAAGAATACTAAAGGAACTGGCACATGAAATTGCAAGCCCATTAGCAAAAATGTTTAATGAATCTCTAAACTCAGGGGTTGTACCGTTTGACTGGAGAATAGCTAATATAGTTCCTATTTTTAAGAAAGGGAAAAAAAGTGACCTGGGTAACTACAGGCCTGTTAGTTTGACATCTGTAGTATGCAAGGTCTTTGAAAAATTTTTGAAGGAGAAAGTAGTTAAGGACCTTGAGGTCAATGGCAATTGGGACAAATTACAACATGGTTTTACAAAAGGTAGATCGTGCCAAACCAACTTGATCTCCTTCTTTGAGAAAGTAACAGATTTGTTAGATAAAGGAAATGCAGTGGATCTAATCTACCTCGATTTCAGTAAGGCATTTGATACGGTACCACATGAGGAATTATTGGTTAAATTGGAAAAGATGGGGATCAATATGAAAATTGAGAGGTGGATAAGGAACTGGTTCAAGGGGAGACTACAGCGGGTCATACTGAAAGGTGAACTGTCAGGTTGGAGGGAGGTTACTAGTGGAGTTCCTCAAGGTTCAGTTTTGGGACCAATTTTATTTAATCTTTTTATTACTGACCTCGGCACCAAAAGTGGGAGTGTGCTAATAAAGTTCGCAGATGACACAAAGTTGGGAGGTATTGCCAATTCAGAAAAGGATCGGGATATCCTACAGGAAGATCTGGATGACCTTGTAAACTGGAGTAATAGTAATAGGATGAAATTTAATAGTGAGAAGTGTAAGGTTATGCATTTAGGGATTAATAACAAGAATTTTAGTTATAAGCTGGGGATGCATCAGTTGGAAGTAACGGAAGAGGAGAAGGACCTCAGAGTCCTGGTTGATCACAGGATGACTATGAGTCGCCAATGTGATGTGGCCGTGAAAAAAGCTAATGCGGTCTTGGGATGCATTAGGCGAGGTATTTCTAGTAGAGATAAGGAGGTGTTAGTACCATTATACAAGGCATTGGTGAGACCTCATTTGGAATACTGTGTGCAGTTCTGGTCTCCCATGTTTAAGAAGGATGAATTCAAACTGGAACAGGTACAAAGAAGGGCCACTAGGATGATCCGAGGAATGGAAAACCTGTCGTATGAAAGGAGACTCAAGGAGCTTGGTTTGTTTACCTTAACCAAAATGAGGCTGAGGGGAGATATGATTGCTCTCTTTAAATATATCAGAGGGATAAATACCAGGGAGGGAGAGGAATTATTTCAGCTCAGTACCAATGTGGACACAAGAACAAATGGATATAAACTGGCCATCAGGAAGTTTAGACTTGAAATTAGACGAAGGTTTCTAACCATCAGAGGAGTGAAGTTCTGGAACAGCCTTCCAAGGGAAGCAGTGGGGGCAAAAGACCTAACTGGCTTCAAGATTAAGCTAGATACATTTATGGAGGGGATGGTTTGATGGGATAACATGATCTTAGTCAAAGGTCAATTAATTGCCATCAGTGGTAAATAGGACTAATGGTCAATGATGGGATGTTAGAAGTTACTGCAGAGAACTTTTTCCTGGGTGTCTGGCTGGTGAGTCTTGCCCACATGCTTGGGATTCAGCTGATAGCCATATTTGGGGTCGGGAAGGAATTTTCCTCCAGGGTAGATTGGCAGAGGCCCTGGAGGTTGTTTTTTTTTTGCCTTCCTCTGCAGCATGGGGCACGGGTCACTTACCAGAGGATTCTCTGCATCTTGGTCTTTAAACCATGATTTGAGGACTTCAGTAGCTGAGACATAGGTAAGAGGATTATTCCAGGAGTGGGTGGGTGAGATTCTGTGGCCTGCATTGTGCAGGAGGTCAGACTAGATGATCATAATGGTCCCTTCTGACCTTAAAGTCTATGAGTGAGGATACAGCCGGGATGCAATGCAGTGCCGTGTGAAAAACAAGGAGCTGTGACAGGCGTACCAGAAGACCAAAGAGTAAAACGGACGCTCCGGATCCCAGCCCCACACATGCCATTTGTACAAGGCACTGCATGCAATGCTCGGTGGTGCTGCCACCACTACCCCACCAGTGTCCGTGGACTCCGACGACAGGGTCTTGTCTACGGCCACGTTGTTGGAGGTTTTCGCGGATGGTGAAGATGAGGAAGGAGAGGAGGAGGACGAGGCAGTCGACAGCGCTTTCAACGCTGATTTCATAGAATCATAGAATCATAGAATATCAGGGTTGGAAGGGACCTTAGGAGGTCATCTAGTCCAACCCCCTGCTCAAAGCAGGACCAATCCCCAATTTTTGCCCCAGATCCCTAAATGGCCCCCTCAAGGATTGAACTCACAACCCTGGGTTTAGCAGGCCAATGCTCAAACCACTGAGCTATCCCTCCCCCCTGACAGCCAGGATCTCTTCATCACCCTGACTGAGATCCCCTACGAACCCTCCCAAGGCAGTAACCCAGACCAGGAATCAGGCGAAGGATCAGCAGGTCAGTGTTTTAAACATTTATTTTGACTAGAACACTGAACCTGCTGATCCTTCGCCTGATTCCTGGTCTGGGTTACTGCCTTGGGAGGGTTGGTAGGGGATCTCAGTCAGGGTGTATGGGGATATGTATGGGGATAGAGGAGAAATCCCCCTCGGAGATCTCCACGAAGCTCTCCTGGAGGTACTGTGCAAGCCTTTGCATCAGGTTCCCGGGGAGAACGGCCTTATTGCCTCCTCCATGGAAGGAAACTTTTCCGCGCCAGGTTAGCAGCAGGTACTCCGGTATCATTGCCTTGCAGAGCGGCGGCATACAGCCCCGGTGTTTGCTGGCATTCACGCAGCATACGGTCTTTCTCTGTCTCTGTAATCCTCATCAGAGAGATATCAGTCATGGTGCCCTGGTTTGAATTATGGGTTTTTTTAGTATGGGGACTGATTGCCTTTTTGTTTAAATAACTCTACCCGGCGGTTTCCAGCCACGCGGTGGGGGCGAACCATTCAAACTTGGCGGTTCACAGGCAGCAGGCCGGGACATTTCCCGGGACCAGCCACGTGGGGGGTGGCGGGGAAGCGAACCGTTCTAGCTGAGCGGTTTTGCCGGCAGGCACTCAATATAAAGACAGAATATTCGACCTTGTACTGAGTGCACATGTGATAGGTAGTGTGCATGGTCTTTTTCCCAGGGAAAGAGTATAGGCATTGTTCGGGAAAATGTATCTTTCGGAGGAATTCACTCCCTTTCTCCCATCGCACAGCTGCAAGTGTCTCCTGCACTACCCGTGCATCCCCATCCCACAGGCTTGCGCAGATCAGGCAGTGCAAGAAAAGAACTCTGGACGACATGTTCTCTGAATTGATGGTCTGTTCCCGAAATGAGGCGGCACAGCGAAGAGAGGACATCTCGCGGTCCAAGCAAGCATCCAGCGAACGGAAGCAGAGGGCTGAAGCTCGTGAGGACAGGTGGCAGCAGGAAGACCAGCAGGCGATTCAAACGCTGCTTGGACTAATGAGGGAGCAAACGGACACGCTCCGGCGCCTTGTAGATGTTCTGCAGGACCGGAGGCAGGAGGAAAGAGGCCCGCTCTATTTGATCTCTAAACGCCCTCCCCCGCAGCAAAGTCCAATCCCCCCTCCCCCCACCCAAAGTCACGAGAATGAGGGGCAGCAGGGGTCGTGTAAATAATCACTCCACCCCTGCGGACTGCTCCAGTAGCAGAAGGCTCTCATTCCCAAAGATCTGATGGGTCCTTTCCTTCCCTTCAACTGCACCTCCTAGCCCCCGTCCAAGTTTCATCCCATAACTCTGCTGTCCTTAATAAAAAATGCTGCTCTGTAAAGTGCTGTTTCCTTGATTTCCTTTTAAAGGACAGTGTGTTTGAGGGGTGGGGGAAGGGGGTCTGTAATTGGAGACGATAGGCACCTGTACCAGGGTAGAGACAGGGGGACAGGTTCACCAGAACCTCACACTCACATTGCATTCACTAGGCACCATGGTCATTCTGGGAGGTGGTTTTCGTGTTCTGTATGGTGGGGGAGGGGGGGGCTCTGAGTTTCTGGTGGGGGAGGGCGGCTGCAGATCTTTTGCAGTGGTCAGTAGCCTGCATGACAGAGCCATGCAGCAAGGGATCTGTAACTGCCATCCCCGGCCACAAAGTCACACAGGCCCCCCATCACAGAGTTGCAAAAAGGAGGGGTGGCAGGCTCCATTGAAACAAGCAGTCCACCACTGCAGACTGCTCTAGGAGCAGGAGCCTGTCATTCCCCAAGTTTGGAAGCGTCCTTTCCATCACTCCACCCTCTCCCCAACCGCAGTATGCTTCCCAGTTTCAACCCTTTACTAAGAAATCCTTAATAAAGAAGACGGTTTTAATGAACAATGTTTCCTTTATTTTCTTTTTAAAGTAGTGTATGAAGGGGGGGGAAGGGTTTTGGAAATTGCAGAGGATAGGCAACATTAACTGGGTAAAGAAACATAGGCAGGTTCAGGTTCTGCTTACAGAAAGGTAATAGTCACAGGTTACCCTGCTCACTGTGGAAGCTAGCTTTCAAAGCTTCACGGATGCGCAGCGCATCCCGCTGGGCTCTTCTAATCGCCCGGGTGTCTGGCTGCATGTAATCAGCAGCCAGGCGATTTGCCTCAACTTCCCACCCCGCCATAAACATCTCCCCCTTGCTCTCCCAGAGATTGTGGAGCACACAGCAAGCTGCAATCACAATGGGGATATTGGTTTGGCTGAGATCAGAGCGAGTCAATAAGCTTCTCCATCTCCCTTTGAGACATCCAAAAGCACACTCCACCACCATTCTGCACTTGCTCAGCCGGTAGTTGAAGAGCTCCTTTTCAGTGTCCAGGGCGCCTGTGTACGGCTTCATGAGCCAGGGCATTAGCGGGTAGGCTGGGTCCCCGAGGATCACTATAGGCATCTCCACATCCTCAGTTATTTTGCGGTCCGGGAAGTAAATACCTTCCTGCAGCCGTCTAAACAGACCAGAGTTCCTGAAAACACGAGCGTCATGAACCTTGCCTGACGATGATGTTGGTAAAACTTCCTTTATGGTCCACCAGTGCTTGCAGCACCATAGAAAAGTAGCCCTTTCGGTTAATGTACTGGCTGCCCTGGTGGTCCGGTCCCAGGATAGGGATGTGAGTTCCATCAATAGCCCCACCGCAGTTTGGAAATCCCATCGCAGCAAAGCCATCTATGATCACCTGCACGTTTTCCAGGGTCACTACCTTTGAGAGCAGCAGGTCAACGATAGCATTGGCTACTTGCATCACAGCAACCCCCACGGTAGATTTGCCCACTCCAAACTGATTCACGACTGACTGGTAGCTGTCAGGAGTTGCAAGCTTCCACAGGGCTATGGCCACTCGCTTCTGGATAGTCAGGGCTGTTTGCATCTGGGTGTCCTGGCGCTTCAGGGCAGGGGACAGCAAGTCACAAAGTTCCAGGAAAGTGCCCTTACGCATCTGAAAGTTTCGCAGCCACTGGGATTCATCCCAGACCTGCAGCACTATGTGGTCCCACCAGTCAGTGCTTGTTTCCCTTGCCCAGAATCGCCGTTCCACCGCATCAACATGACCCATTGCCACCATGATGTCCAGGGACCGGGGTCCCGTACTTTGTGAGAGGTCTGTGCCCCTCTGAGTTAATGTCCTCACGGCGCTTCCGTTGCCTCCTCGCCCTATTTATCAGCATCTGCCTCTGGAAAAGGTGGACGATAAGGCGCGAGGTGTTGACAACGGATAGAACAGCAGCGATGATCGCAGAGGGCTCCATGCTCGCGGTCCTGTGGCGTCCGCGCTGTCAATCAGTAGAAAAGGGCATGCACTGATTGCCTGCCGGCGCTTTCACAGAGGGAGGGCGGGAGTGAGGGTTGACTGACGACATTTACCCAAAACCACCCTCGACACATTTTTTGCCCCAGCAGACATTGGGGGCTCGACCCAGAATTCCAATGGGCAGCGGGGACGGCGGGAACTGTGGGATAGCTACCCACAGTGCACCGCTTGCAATGTCGACGCTTGCCCCATTAGTGTGGACTCACAAAGTCGAATTAATGTCCTTGGTGTGGATTCACACGCTCGACTTTAATATCGGTTTCACAAGTTTGGTTTAAGAAAAATCGAACTACTCTCGTAGTGTAGACATACCCTGAGTCTATAAGGTGCCACAGAACTCTTTGTCGCCTGTGCCAGGTCGTGGCGGGAGCAGGATCTTCTGATCCTACTGAAGTGCGACGACTCTGCTTCTGACTCTGAGGTCTCCCACTGTGACTACAACGAAAGAGCGGAGCCACTTGGTGCCGGCGAGCGATGCCAACTGGGGGATGGGAGCAGCTCTCCCACACAGGCCACCGGTGCTGGAGCTCAGTGTGCAGGGGATTAAACCCTCATCGCCGGCTTGCCTACAGAGTGTATTGGGCCAGGACCTCTCCTGCCTTGGAGGGGAGGGTGTGCTGCCAGCAACAGGAAGTCTGATGCCGCCTCGAACGCTTCTGGGGTGGAGGGAAGCTGTAGGTCCACATGGTGGCGGATCAGTGAGTGGTGCAGGTCCAGACTCAACTGGACCCATCCTGGGGCAGGAGTCGACGGAGGCCCTACCGATTGGGCTCCTGATGGGGGCTTCCTGGCCACCTGGTCTTTAAACCTGGTCTGGGAGTGCCCTCCATCGACCTTCTTCCTTTTATGGGGCACCGGGGAGCGAGACTGGTGCCTGACAGATGTCTGGGTCCTGTGTGCGGAGTCATGCATCTCTAGAGGAGCCCTTCCTCAGCACCGGCTTGCATGTCAACAGTACCGAATCACTGTGCACCGAGGAAGGGGCACTTGGGGCTGGGTCTACCGCACTGGGGTCCAACTAAGGCAGAAGTGCTGCCTTCATAAGCAGAACTCGGAGGCACTGTTCTCTGTCCTTGAGGGTCCTGGGTCGAAACCCTCTACAGATTTTACAATGGTCCCTACGGTGACCCTCCCCAAGACACTTCAAGCACGAAGTGTGTGGGTCACTTCTCGGCATAAACCTGCTGCAGTCCGAGCATGGCTTAAAGCCCAGAGACCGAGGCATACCCCAGAGCTGGGGAGAAGCATTGGGGGGAAGAGGGGGAACTCCCAAAGGAAATTTATGAGAAAAACACTATCTACATTAACTATAACTACTACTAAATCTAACTATATACACATGATACTGCGAAGCATGTGCTTGCTGAGGCAAGAGCAACAGGGAGTCCCAGCTATCCATCACAGGCAGTAAGAAGGAACTGAGGGAGGGTCAAGTCAGCAGGTCCTATATTGGGCGCCATGAGGGTGCCCAAGCCGACCCTACAGATACTGCTAGCGGAAAAATCTTCCAGCTGTCGTGCACATACCTGACTGGAATTAACATGAACAAGCACTCAAAGAAGAACCTCTAGTTCTTTTAGGGTCCATCTCTGCCCCATTTTCACAGTGTCAGTTACTGTGGTAGTGCCCATCAGAGTGGAGAAAATATCACATTATAATAGAATTGTAATGTTGCACTCTGTCCACATTGGCCAACTCTTTTAAACATCTTTAAACAAAAAGAATGAAATAGAAAGCAATTCACCAGAACAGAAAAATGTAGTGTAGCTTTTGGACCATGGCAGCTTCCTTTAGCATTAGTCTGTCAACCCTGCTGGTCAACCGTGCTTTATGGTCCATATGATGGGTTGGATCATAGAAACCCCCTTGGGGCTGCCAACTGATGTGCCAAGGCTACTTTTGCCCCTGCTTATTTGCCCAACCAGCTTGGGACTCCAGAGACTTGCCTGGTTTGAGCCAGACCCGCTAGCCTGCTCCAAACCCAGACCCAGGTCTGAACCATGTCCCCTCAACAGCTGTAGGCTTACCTGGAAGCAGCTTAGGAAGTGTTCCTGCCTTTAGCACTCAGATGCTCAACTTCCAGTGGGGTCCAAACCCTAAATAAATCCATTTTACCCTGTATAAAGCTTATGTTTGCCCTCTATAACACTGATAGAGAGATATGCACAGCTGTTTGCCCCCACCCTCCAGGTACTAATACATACTCCAGGTTAATAAGTAAAAAGTGATTTTATTAAATACAGAAAGTAGGATTTAAGTGGTTCCAAATAATAACAGACAGAACAAAGTGAATTACCAAATAAAATAAAATAAAAACACACAAATCTATCTCTAATACAGTGATAAAAACTGAATACAGATAAAAATCTCACCAGTGAGCTTCCTTTTACAGACCAGACTCCCTTTAGCATGGGTCCAGCAATCACTCACACCGCCTGTAGTCACTGTCCTCTGTTCCAGTTTCTTTCCGGTATCCTTGTGGGTGGAAAGGCTCTCCCTTAAGCCATCTGAAGAAAAAATGGAGGAGTCTCCCAGGAGTTTAAATAGACTTTCTCCTGTGAGTGGACACCCCTCCCTCCCGCATGTAGAATCCAGTTGCAAAATGGAGTTTTGGAGTCAAATGGGCAAGTCACATGTCCCTGCAAGACTGAGTTCCTTACCAGACAAGCCACATTCCTGGGAAAGCTCAGATGTGGATTGGCGTCTCCAAGTTCATTGTTGGCTTAAGTGGTTCTTGATTGGGCACTTACTGAGAATAGTCTTCTCTCAGGCAGCTGACCGACTGCTTCACTGAGGCTATTTAAAGTTAACCAAATAATTAGCCAGTATTCATAACTTCGAGAACAAAAATGATACATGCATACAAATAGGATGAATATATCCAGTAGATCATAACCTTTACAGAGATATGTTACATGGCATATGTAGCATAAAACATATTCCAGTTATGTCATAAATCCATTTATAAGCATATCCCCATAAAGCCTCATGGGGTGCACCCGTCACAGTCCATACAAGGCTTTTTTGTGGATTCTGCATCTCGGGACCTGATATTTTAAAAATCTGCCTGACACTCACTGCGAAGCATTTGAAATATTGAGGGATGGCTCAGTGGTTTGAGAGTTGGCCTGCTAAACCCAGGGTTGTGAGTTCAATCCTTAAGGGGGGCATTTAGGGATCTGGGGCAAAAATTGGGGATTAGTCCTGCTTTGAGCAAGGGGGTTGGACTAGATGGCCTCCTAAGGTCCCTTCCAACACTGATATTCTATGATCCCATCCCACCCTTGCTGCCATCCCTATCCCCGTTAGTAAGAGTTTGCCCAAATCAAGCCAAAAGAGTTTTAATATATAAAAAGCAAGTATTTAACATTTGCAATGACAATCAATAACACTACATATTTGAATGAAGAGGTACATGCGGAGGGGGGGATTGTGGGTATATTCATGGACCTCAATTTTCATTCAATACACTGACCACTCGAATGTGAAAAATATTTCATTTTAGAATCATTATAAATGATTACTAGTGTTCTTTTCATTCAAGCTATATTTGAGTGTCCTAATATAAATAATCAGGTCACTACTTATCACTGTTTTTATCTGCAAATGCGAAAGCAAATTTTGTCATTTCATTGCAACACACCCATCCCTCCCTGGCAAGAAAAGAATATGGTATATAGCAGTTTGGCACTGTCATATCCACATCTCTCAAATTTACAAGGTGCATAACTCTCACTAGATAAACTTCAAAATATTTGGAAGATCAAGCATGACATTGTATGGTACAGTTTTTGGGAACAGAGATTTAGAACGATCATCATGTATCCATCCATACTTAAGTGGCTCAGATGGTGGTGCATCTAGACCCAAAGCACTTTTCCACACACATATCTGAAGATATTGTAGGTTTTCTATAAATGCTTCTGTTGGTGGTGGTGTGGAGCTTCACTTTGGTGTTGGTATCTTTGCCCGCTTTCGCTGCCCATGATTTTTGCCATTCTTCTAACATGGTGACACAATGTGATTGTCTGTACCGTGCAGCCATGAATTTGGTTGCTTGTTCAATGACAGCAAGCATTGCCGCATTGCTGCCACCCAGCAGAGAGAGAGAGAGAGAGAGAGAGAGAGAGAGAATCTAGCTTGCAGAATCATCAACACAATTCCTTTGTCGAGATCAAAATAGGAAGCTGCTGTATCATAGCCTGAGAGTGCACAGGCAGCTAACAGTCTTGGAACAGCATTCCAGCGTTGCTCCGCAGTAGCATGGATGTTTATTACAGATCTCTCTTTGATTGGGGTTCCATAATCATCATAGATGTTAGGCCTTGTTCAAGATAAGGCAAATCTTATAAGACAAATACATCAGTGATAATACTGACATTCCTACTGATTTCTCTTTTGCAACCATAACCCTTTGTTGTACGAGGATTTTAATTGGCTCTCTCATTTGAGGTGGCTGTATTTTCTTTGTTGATCATCACATCTCCCTGGTTTATTTCCACTGGGGTATTGTCTTTGCCTGTGATGACTAGTTTGTGCTTTAGTGTGTGTCATTGGTCAAACTTCTTGTCTTGAATGAGTTCAGTATAAATGATGTCAGTTAACTGTTTCTTATTTTCAGTAACTGTCAAGACAACTTTCAGTGGAGGCAGCTGTGTACTTATACTCAACTGATGCACTCTGCTTGCTTCTGTAGCTCTGCTAGATCTTGGGACACTCTTTGTGCTGAAGTCTTTGTACCTGTCAAAGACAAGATGTACCACGTGCTGCTAGCTTGTGTTTACCATAGACTTTGAAATTTTCTTGATGTCAACCTCTCATGAACTTGCTTGTAGGCCTATCACTCTTGAATAGTGAAGATTAGTGTCATACCTTTGTTGGACCCATCTGTACGTTTTATTTGTCACTGCGTGTCTACTATCCTTGGTATTGTGTCACAGAATCCTGTGGGTCAGCTATGTTCAATTCTTGCATTTGGTGAATTCTAGTTGTAAGTGCATATTGACACTCTACCATGGACAATGTTTACTATTGCCTGTGTGTGCTAAGTGGAGTCTAAGGGATCAGTGAATGAGGAAAAGAGTTGAATCTCTGTTTGGTTTATAATCTGTTAATGCCTAGAATTGTCCAATATTTGAAAATTAATGATCATGAATAAATATGCAAGGATTTGTTGTCAGCATGCTTTGTAAGTACAAGAAGAATATGGCTCAGTGGGAAGGTGGGGGTGTACTAGCAAGATATACGGATTATACACACACCAATACAGACATTACATATGTATCTCTGTGCTGTTCCATAACAAAATATTAGTGTGTAGCTTTCATTAAAAAAATAACTGAAATTCAATTAAAGTGATTTCACTCTCATCTGGCTTGAGAGTCTGGAGGGAGGTGGTAATAGGTGCTCAGATTTCAAAATGCTCAAGAGTGACAAGGTGTCAAAAACAATTCTTCTGAATTTAGGATACTGAAATTCAGAATCCACATAAAAACAACAACACTGTATGGACACTAAACAAGGGCCCAAAACTTGCATTTGGCTACTGGACTAGATAGCATGAAATACTAGTTTAAATACTAGTTCAGTTCAGGTTTACATATTCAGAGTTAAATATATGACTCCATAGGAACTAAGATTAATACCCCCTTAGTGTTCAAAATCTTCAATATACTAACAGATACGCTGTATTTACACATTATTACAAGGCCCTTCCACGAGCCAGCCCATTAGAACTGGTCTGTAGCTTATGCAGTCCATGGATAAGCCTCACTCCCAAAAGCAACTTCTGTGAAACATCCAAGATAAACCAATTTTTAATAAAAACATTCCTATATCTTGTCTTTTAAATGTTCTCCATATTGGGTGGAATGCTGTGATTTGGTCTAAACATTCCATTTGTTGCACACATGAAGCAGCACCAGTTCTCTTTTGATGAGACAGCATTGGTTTTGTCCAATCAGCACTTAGTCTGTTTCCACTTCCTTCACCATGGTAGTAGTAGGAGAATCAGTTGGGGGATGACTAACCTACACATACTGAACAGACCATACACCTCAAAAGGCTAAAAAGCCTACCATACCCCACCCTACAGCAAACTGTCCTAGGGCAGTGATATTTTTCTTTACGTTGTTGCATTAATATGTGCCCAGAATGAAATTGTTGGGTTCCGTATTTAGTCTGTCAGTGGCTCTCAGGATCAAATTTGCTCATTTGAAAACTCAAAGTATTATCCAAGTGCCAACACAATAAACCTAACCTGTGAGCCAATCATCAAGCTGGGCTTTTGCTGACTGACTTCCAACTGTAGACCCTTTGTTCATGGTGATGAATTTAGCTGACAATGCTAATGTACTAGGCAGAGAGAATCCATTTGCTTTCCCATAGCTGGTGTTGGTTCTGCATCTGTATGAGATGATTTAGTTGAGGTTGGTCCTACTTTGAGCAGGTGGTTGGACTAGATGACCTCCTGAGGTCTCTTCCAATCCTAATCTTCTATGATTCTATGAGGAATAAAAGCCTGTCAGTGACAGTAAGAGAGCAGGTGAGACCTAAAGACACACAAGAAGCAGACATGTATCAGATATCATCCCATCATTATCAAGGCTTTGAAATAAAGAGCTCTACTTGCATAAACTACAAGAGGTCTAAGAATCAGAATCCTTGCCCCCAAACTGAAAACAAAGCAGTTCACGCGCACAGCCACCAGCTTCAGTTGGTAATGGCGGGGGTGGGAGGGAAATCAGAAACAGACAGCCCACTGCTATTTTGTCATAGAATATCAGGGTTGGAAGGGACCGTAGGAGGTCATCTAGTCCAACCCCATGCTCAAAGCAGGACCAATCCCCAATTTTTGCCCTAGATCCTTAAATGGCCCCCTCAAGGATTAAACTCACAACCCTGGGTTTAGCAAGCCAATGCTCAAACCACTGAGCTATCCCTCCCCCCATTGTCATGCAAGCTTGTTGCTAAGTGTGTTGGCATCATGCATAAGTCCACTGGTCACATCTATAGCATGCCCAAACCTCTACTGTTAGCTGTGGAAACCCACTCAAGGGATCACTTTCATGGCATACAGGGGTGTGTGTGTGGAGTCTTCAGGTTCAGGGTCTGTACTCCTTTTGTCTCCTTGCTGTACACACACTTAAGCATTTGGGTCCATGGTGAGGGAGGATGTGCCATTTTTATACCATTGTTCTGACCACAGCCAAACTTTTAAGACAATAGATGTTTTCCTCTCTGGTAAAATATTATTTGGTTAAAGACAAAGTTAAAAAATACTGCATTGGGAATAATCTCACCAGTTACTGCCTTGCATATAATCTACCATTCTTGAATAAAGTGACAGCTAATCTTCTGCGAGTACACTAGACAGCCTATAATCATTGATCAGCATTCTGCTGATCTCAGGTCTACTACAATATCAGTGGCTGACAATAAGACTGTGAGATGTGGCTCTGGCTACCATGGTTCATGCATTTGTCATTCCTAGGCTTGATTACGGTTGAAAGTACAGGCCAAGAGGAAGGCCTAGGTATTTAGAAGAGCTGCTACGTTTCATTAACTTAGGCACAAAACAAAGTCATCACACTGCCGTACACAATGTACTGGTTCCTGATCCAGTACAGGATCCAATTTGAAGTCAGGTCTTGATCTTCAAAGCCTTCAACAGACTGTGTCCTGGCTACATTATCTGTGACCCCAACCAATCATGATAGCTGCTTTCAGCAGAGATACTGGGCTGGTGATCTAATATGGAGATATGCCTGTCTCATAGAACTGGAAGGACCTTGAAAGGTCATCAAGTCCAGTCCCCTGCCTTCACTAGCAGGACCAAGTACTGTCCCCAGATAGATTTTTGCCCCAGATCCCTAAATGGCCCTCTCAAGGATTGAACTCACAACCCTGGGTTTATCAGGCCAATACTCAAACCCCTGAACTCTCTCTTATGTGATGACATCTAGGCTGAAACTTGCATGTGCTAGGGAATCTGGCGATGTCTCAGCAGCTGGCCTACAGTTACATTCCTTTCTTCCAGGTATCAACATGAACATTGGTTCAGTGTTAAATGCAAGGCCCATATGTTTACCATTCTTTTGTTTCCTCCCAGTCAATAGCTTATAGCTTCCCATACGCTCCTGTGGAATTGCACGAGGAAGACAGGAGAATGGAGTTTTACAGATTAACGTTGGCTGTACTCAGATACCGTGCCATGTGCATGTTAACCTTGGAGATGCTCAGCAAAGAGCCAAATTTCTTGTTTCAATGCCCAGAGACACCCTTTTGTACCTCACACAGCTATTCCGTTCTGAACGTGAGCCACAAACTTATTAGGATCTGCCACTAATTT
Source organism: Chelydra serpentina (assembly GCA_037349315.1). Taxonomy (NCBI): domain Eukaryota; kingdom Metazoa; phylum Chordata; order Testudines; family Chelydridae; genus Chelydra; species Chelydra serpentina. The sequence continues at coordinate 3,872,359 of JBAIAC010000192.1, forward strand.
CTAAGGGACTGGTTATTGTTGAAGAAATGTTAGATCAAATATTTACATATTTTGGAGCCCTTTCTTTCCAGACAGTTTATGAAATCCTATAAGTCTGAACAAGGGCAAGGGGAAACTTTGTATCGATTCAACTGTACACGATTCTTCCCATATATGTTGCTATTTACAGTACTACAAATTGCATTACAGCGAATGCAAGGAGTAATGGTCTCAAGTTGCAGTGGGGGAGGTTTAGGCTGGGTATTAGGAAAAAAGTTTTCACTAGGAGGCTGGTGAAACACTGGAATGGGTTACCTAGGGACTCGGGGGGTGGTGGAATCTCCTTCTTTAGAGGTTTTTAAGGTCAGGCTTGACAAAGCCCTGGCTGGGATGATTTAGTTGAGGTTGGTCCTGCTTTGAGCAGGGGATTGGACCTCCTGAGGTCTCTTCCAACCCTGATATTCTATGATTCTATGAACACTTCGCTCAAGCAAAGGCCTGACTGCTGCAAGTGAGAGTTCATGACAATCATGAGACTAAAGAAATTCCAGTGCTGAGCATCACTCCCAAGAGCCTTGTGAGATATTATTTGAAATTAATAACTCATTAATCGTGAATATTCTTGCATGCTGTATGTATGCAATGGGTATTAAGAGTTATGGATATATGATGGAATTATGACTAAAGTGTGCATAAAACAGGCCTATCTTAGACAAAGGAATGTGTATTTGATTCTCTGATCATCCTGATATTCAGGCAAAGACAATGAACATCCATATTTACATATAAGTGGAAACAGGACCATCAAGAAAGCAGGGGGAGAAGATGGCAGGAAACAGAACACTTTGCATTTCAGTAAACACACATGGGGAAAGAAAGATCATGGAGCTTCCTTTGCCAACAGATTCCATGTTGCCTTCCTCACAGCTTGAATAAATTTAGGGGTATCCCTTGGAAGAATCCATTTAAAAAGAAAGGGGTAGAGAACCACAAAGTTCTCTTTTACCTAAGACGACAAACGCAACAGCACCTTTGGGCCTCTGACAGAGAGGAGGGTCAGTCACCATCCTGCTGGAAGAGAGGGGGGTGAGAAAGGCCATCTTGAATAAAGCCTGGAACCAAACCTTGATAGATTAAATTTTATATGTGAGTTTTCACTTTTATTTGCTTGTAACCATTTTAACTTTCTCTCTTATACATAAACTCACTTAAAATCCTATCTCCTTTTGTTAATAAACTTGTTTTACTATTAAGATAAGCCAACAGTGCTGTGTTTGTACTAAAGTGGTTGTCAACTCCAATTAATGTGGCAAACTGGTGTGTATTTTGTCTCCTTAAAGGAGCAAGCAAACCATACTATTTCTTTGAACTGGTCAGGAGAGGGCTAGACATTGCAAAGCATATGGTTTGGGAAAAATTCGGGGCTGTGAGTGTGTTGGGGTCACCCTGCTGGTTGCAACCCAGGCCAGTGGAAAACAGGGTGGGGCTGTAAACAGGGTGCTGGGGTCAGAGCTGTTGGTCCAGGGTTGTCTAGTACACACACTCAGGGTGTGACCTGCATGGTGGTAGACTGGCTGTGAGTGGCCCAGGTTGGGAGGTGCAACAGTAAGGCATGGTGAGGCATGCACGGTTACTCACAATGGTATGGACTGCACCCCAGAATGTGACAGTGTATTAGTAACTTACCATGAAATACCACACTATATTGGAGACAGTCCTAATACATAGCAGGTGGGATTCCAAAAGCACGTAACCCCTATTAAAAGTCAGTCAGGAGCTGGGCTCCTGAATTCCTTAGATGCGGTTGAAAATCCCATTCAGCGACATCATTGGGAATAATAACTAAGCAGCGGATCTTCTCGCTGCCACCGAGCTCCTGTATGATTGATCTTTATCACAAACTATCCCCATCCTTTGTCCATGCTACTCCTTGAACCATGTTCAGTATTTTGACATCTATGGATGAAAACTTTTATTCTACATGAAATTCTTCTACCAGCCTGATCTCAGCTTACTGTATTTGAAACTCCTACAGAACCAAACGTTTGTCCCAAAGCATTGTATACAGCATCATGTACAACTACAAACCCAGTCCTGAGCAGGGTCATTTCCCTTACCATGAGAAATACCATCTCTTGTATTTCAAAGTGAAACTATACCCCATTTTGAACAGCTTTGCATTATGAATATTCATAGGGTAAGAATAACAACTTATGAAATCTCTTTCACCCCAACTACTCAATTACATTTGGCACTTCTGAGCCTACTGCTGAAGATGCTGTCTTGCTAAAGACTGACGTTATTTGTGACCCAGATGGTACAAGTGCCCCATGGAGCATATTTCAAAAGCATTTTCCAAATTGCTCTAACAAGCATTAAAAAGGAGTTCCACAAAATATTTTGTTTTTAAAGAGAGTGAAATTGTCTTTTCAGCAAGGTGGCGGCCTACAGGAGTGGGTTCAGAAATACCAAGTGTAAAAGAGAACTTGGGAACAAAGCTAAGTTACAAGCACGTCATGAATTTGTGTCTGTGATCATTTCTACTTAGGGCCCTACCAAATTCACTGCCATGAAAAACGCATCATAGACCGTGAAATCTGGTCTCCTCCCATAAAAACTGGTCTTTTGTGTGCTTTCACCCTATACTATACAGATTTCACGCGGGAGACCAGCGTTTCTAAGATTGAGGGTCCTCACCCAAAAGAGAGTTGCGCGGGGGTGGGGGTGTCACAAGGTTATGTAGGGGGGGGGGGTTTGCAATATTGCCACCCCCACTTCTGCACTGCCTTCAGACCTGGGTGACCAGGGAGTGGCAGCCGCTGACTGAGGGCCTGCCTCTGCAGACAGCAGTGCAGAAGGAAGGGCGACAATACCACACCAGGGCATTCTTACTTCTGCACTGCTGCTGGTGGTGGCGTTGCCTTCAAAGCTGGGCTCCCAGCCAGCAGCCGCCGCTCTCCAGGTGCTCAGCTCTGAAGGCAGTGCTGCCGTTAGCAGCAGCCCAGAAGTAAGAGTGGCAGTACCACGATCCCCCTACAATAACCTTGCGCCCCCCCAAACTCCTTTTTTGGGTCAGGACCCCTACAATTACAACACCATGAAATTTCTGATTTAAGTAGCTGAAATAATGAAATTTATGATTTTAAAAATCTTTTGACCGTGAAATTGATCAAGTTGGACTGTGAATTTTGTAAAGCCCTATTTATACTGGTGGCCTGAGAAAAATGAATGTCTCTCTTTAATGATTATCACACTGGCAGGCTGGATTCACAGCACATTTGTTTCATATTAGTATAAAAATATTGCGCAGGCATGCAGGAGTGAAATTAGGAAGGCCAAATCACACTTGGAGTTGCAGCTAGCCAGAGATGTTAGGAGTAACAAGAAGGGTTTCTTCAGGTATGTTAGCAACAAGAAGAAAGTCAGGGAAAGTGTGGGCCCCTTGCTGAATGAGGGAGGGAACCTAGTGACAGAGGATGTGGAGAAAGCTAGTGTACTCAATGCTTTTTTTGCCTCTGTCTTCACAGACAAGGTCAGCTCCCAGGCGGCTGCACTCCGCAGCACGGTTTGGGGAGGAGGTGACCAGCCCTCTGTGGAGAAAGAAGTAGTTCGGGACTATTTAGAAAAGCTGGACGAGCACAAGTCCATGGGGCCGGATGCACTGCATCCAAGGGTGCTAAAGGAGTTGGCCGATGTGATTGCAGAGCCATTGGCCATTATCTTTGACAAATCATGGCAATCGGGGGAGGTCCCGGATGACTGGAAAAAAGCTAATGTAGTGCCCATCTTTAAAAAAGGGAAGAAGGAAGATCCAGGGAACTACAGGCCAGTCAGTCTCACCTCAGTCCCTGGAAAAATCATGGAACAGGTCCTCAAGGAATCAATTCTGAACCACTTAAAGGAGGGGAAAGTGATCAGGAACAGTCAGCATGGATTCACCAAGGGCAAGTCATGCCTGACTAACCTAATTGCCTTCTATGATGAGATAACTGGCTCTGTGGATGAGGGGAAAGCAGTGGATGTGCTATTTCTTGACTTTAGCAAAGCTTTTGATACAGTCTCCCACAGTATTCTTGCCAGCAAGTTAAAGAAGTATGGGCTGGATGAATGGACTGTAAGGTGGATAGAAAACTGGCTAGATGATCGGGCACAATGGGTAGTGATCAATGGCTCCATGTCTAGTTGGCAGCCGGTATCAAGTGGAGTGCCCCAAGGGTGAGTGTTGGGGCCAGTTTTGTTCAATACCTTCATCAACGACCTGGAGGATGGTGTGGACTGCACTCTTAGCAAGTTTGCAGATGACACTAAACTGGGAGGAGTGCTTGATACGCTGGAGGGTAGGGATAGGATACAGAGGGACCTAGACAAATGAGAGGTTTGGGCCAAAAGAAATCTGATGAGGTTCAACAAGGACAAGTGCAGAGTCCTGCACTTAGGACGGAAGAATCCCATGCACTGCTCCAGACTAGGGACCGAATGGCTGGGCAGCAGTTCTGCAGAAAAGGACCTAGCGGGTACAGCGGACAAAAAGCTGAATGAGTCAACAGTGTGCCCTTGTTGCCAAGAAGGCTAATGGCATTTTGGGTTGTATAAGTAGGGGCATTTCCAGCAGATCAAGGGACGTGATCATTCCCCTCTATTTGGCACTGGTGAGGCCTCATTTGGAGTACTGTGTCCAGTTTTGGGCCCCACACTACAAGAAGGATGTGGATAAATTGGAAAAAGAGTCCATCGGAGGGCAACAAAAACGATTAGGGGGCTGGAGCACATGACTTATGAGGAGAGGCTGAGGGAACTGGAATTATTTAGTCTGCAGAAGGGAAGAATGAGGGGGGATTTGATAGCTGCTTTTAACTACCTGAAAGGGGGTTCCAAAGAGGATGGATCTAGACTGTTCTCAGTGGTAGAAGATGATAGAACAAGGAGTAATGGTCTCAAGTTGCAGAGGGGGAGGTTTAGGTTGGATATTCGGAAAAACTTTTTCACTAATAGGGTGGTGAAGACCTGCAATGGGTTACCTAGGGAGGCGGTGGAATCTTCTTCCTTAGAGGTTTTTAAGGTCAGGCTTGATAAAGCCCTGGCTGGGATGATTTAGTTGGGGTTGGTCCTGCTTTGAGCAGGGGGTTGGACTAGATGACCTCCTGAGGTCCCTTCCAACCTGAGATTCTATGATACTCATGTAAAATAAAGCTGGATAAACTAGACCAGTGAACAGAGTAACTGATCATTTTAATCAGGAATAATGTCACTGAGGCCTCTCCACACTAGCGCTTATCAACAGGTCTGAAAGAGTTTTGACACAGTAGAATCTGTGTGTCTACATTCACTGTTTTAAGAACGTGTGCTAGGGAATCTAGAAGGGTAGCGTAGGAGAAGCATATGTTTTAAATAAAGCTGTTCTCACCATGATAATAAAGTCAGGCCAGCTGTGGTACAACCCTGTTGGAAAGAGACTGTTGGGCACAATTCTACCAAAATTTGGCCTGACAACTGATTTTGGAACACAGACGTACTGCTATGTAGTGGCAGCATGGCCAGGGTGGGTAACTGGAAATAAAGACTGTATTTATGGGAAGAGTGTTTCTGTGCAAGACATTGTGTCTTAGTGTGTGTGTCTAGTATTCATTATTTTATTACAGTAGTGCCTAGAAATCCCAGTCAGGATCAGGACACCATTGTGCTAGGTGCGGAACAATTTGAAGAGCATACAATAGAAACAGATAGGATAGACAAAGGATGGGAGAAAGGCAGTATTAGCCCCATTTTCCAGATGGAGAACTGACACACAGAGAGGATGAGATTTGCACGAGGCCACAAAGAAAATCTGTGGCTGAGCTGGCAAGTGAACCCAGATCTCTCATAGAATCTCAGGGTTGGAAGGGACTTCAGGCAGTTGTAGTCCAGCCCCCTGCTCAGTGCAGGACCAACCCCAACTAAGTCATCCCAGCCAGGGCTTTGTCAAGCCGGGCCTTAAAAACCTATAAGGAAGGAGATTCCCCCACTTCCCTAGGGAATCCATTCCAGTGCTTCACCACCCTCCTAGTGAAAAAGATCTTCCTAATATCCAACCTAAACCACCCCCACTGCAACTTGAGACCATTGCTCTCAACACCCAGTCCACCACCTTAACCACCAGAGCATCCTCCCTGTCCTAATGTCTTTTGGACAATGACAGAAACTGAAACTCTCCGAAAAGATTATTTTTATTAACAAATAAAATCTAATTTTGGACAGCTCTATGGCTCTATAAATTGGAAAGAGAAGAAGATTCAGTTAGTCAAGAAGAGGTGGCAGGGGATTCAGCTTCTCCTATATGCAAAGGTGTTAAATCAAAGTTCACTGCCTCGTCCCTCTCTGCCACCACTGGTTACTGCTGCCTTCTCTAACATACTGCCAGCACACTCATGGAGCTCTCAATCTCAGAAACACAGATCATGGGTGCAAAAACAAACTTGCTCACGAAACTGCGCACTGCTGTGAAAAATGCTGTCAAGGCTTTAAAGGCAGTAGGAATATGAGGGAGAGATTGAGGGTAATCATAACACAGATGCAAAGTCTAAAGGAAAGGCTTGAAAGTTCAGCTGAGAGGTAAAAAAAATCAGCTACAAGACCAACCAGATCAGAGGTGGTTAATACAGAAAAAGGATAAAAACAATGGAATAAACTGCCAATCTTCTACAGATGTATTAATGATCCTAGTGGAAAAGATGCAGAAAGAAAACAGAATGCATGCTGCTGTTCCCCCCCCTCCCCCCGCCTTTTTTCTAGGAACTTCATTGATTGATTAGATTACAAGTTCACCTTCAGTCAATGATAAGTGGTTTCAGGGGTTTAATTTCTATATCTTGCAGAGTTATCTTATCTTTCACTGTTATCTTAAAAAGCAGGATAAGTTTTCTCATGGTGTAACGGATTGCACTTAAAAATACTCTTCATGTGTAATACGACCAAAGAAAGAGAAGTATTAATTTAAAATAGTGTCTGAGTGTTCCTGACTCATGCACCACCTCTATTCACAATTCTGCAGGGCAGATTCTTTCCTCTGTTCCATCTGTGCAACCCCTCTGTCTTCAATAAGACAGACAGGTGGAACTAAGGACAGGATTTGGTGTGCTAATTAGAATTTAATGATGCCTGAGTCAAAATCATAGAATCATAGAATCTCAGGGTTGGAAGGGACCTCAGGAGGTCATCTAGTCCAACCCCCTGCTCAAAGCAGGACCAACCCCAACTAGATCATCCCAGCCAGGGCTTTGTCAAGCCTGACCTTAAAAACCTCTAAGAAAGGAGATTCCACCGCCTCCCTAGGTAACCCATTGCAGGTCTTCACCACCCTACTAGTGAAAAAGTTTTTCCTAATATCCAACCTAAACCTCCCCCTCTGCAACTTGAGACCATTACTCCTTGTTCTGTCATCTTCTACCACTGAGAACAGTCTAGATCCATCCTCTTTGGAACCCCCTTTTAGGTAGTTGAAAGCAGCTATCAAATCCCCCCTCACTCTTCTCTTCTGCAGGCTAAACAATCCCAGTTCCCTCAGCCTCTCCTCATAAGTCATGTGCTCCAGCCCCAACCTAGTTCCCTCTCCCACTGTTGTAGTGTTTCTAAAGGAGTATGAAACAGCAAAAATGTATGTCACTAAAACAAGTACTTGTGACTGAACACATACAAATTTGGGGAAGTAAATTGTTTATCCTCTGATTATTATAGCTAATTAATTTTCAGTTAACCAGATACTGAAGGATGTAAATATTAAATGCCTCAGCATTACTTCTAAAATGTGTATTTGAACAATAATTTGGCATTGGACTGACAAGTTTGCTATCAAGTAAAAAATGAAACTTGTGAAAATATTGTTAGCTCTTTTCAATGCAATATTGAGTTTTACAATATTAAAACCAATCAAGCAGGCTTAAAAAAAAATAAACTAGAAAAATGTAGCCTTATAATGAAACCTTTAAAACAAACTGGTTTCTCATGATGGAGGGTGTTACTGCTTTGCACAGAGACAGAGCCCAGACAGTCTCAGTCACATAGAACGATCGGGGTCATCTGTTTTAAACAGTATTGTAATGGTCAAAGCATGGGACGCATCTCCAAATCACCTATTTTAACCAGAGGTATTGCATTAGTGTGCTAAACATATCTATTTCCTTACACGAGTCTTTCTTAGGAGGTGAAATGTGCACCTGACATTTGTGGGGATAATTCACAAAAGCAAAGACAAATGATCTCTCCTAAACAGATTAGCCAAGAAGACTACACAATAAAAGTGACTTTAAAATGCCTACGACAAGTTAGAATTCAGGCCACTATAACTTTCTTTTCAATTTAGTTACAGGCAACATGATGGTCTACGTTCTCCCGTCAGAATGGGAATGCTTTCACCTCTGGAAGCAACACCACCGCAAAGGAAAAGAAATGTATGTTTCAGGAGGTCTGATAAAACTTAATACGTTCTCACCACATAAAACAGGCTGAATAGTAAATGTATACAAATTATGTTTAATGTTATGGTTGAAAGAGAATCAAGGCAAAAGGAAATTCAAATGTCATGACATCAGCCTCAACTTTGAATTTCCCGGCATTTGTCTATCAAGTTTATTATTTAAACACAGGTTGGTTTTTTTGTAATAAATGTTTAATATACATATTTATAAAATGGCTTAAATTAAGGCATCATCCAGCTGGCTGAAGTGTCCAACACAAGCATCTCTTGTCACTCTGCAAGACTAAAAGCTGGTTCAGCTTACCCTCAGCAAAAGCAACACTGCCCATAAAGGAGAAGAGGAAATAAAATAGGTAAAATCTCTTTAGTACTGTTCAAAACATGTGGCATTCAGTTAATCTGAAAACCAAATCTGAACACACTACAGACTTTAGGACTCAGAAAACCTTTCAAGAAACTCACCATCATTTCAGCCAGAGTTGAGTCAACTTGGCAGACAGAGCCCAGTTAAGGTCATCAAGGCTTAGGCAGAAGATGATAAACTTCTGAACCCATAGTGTAGTTTTACAGAAAGCCTCTAATATTCTGGAAAATGAATATTGTCCACTTAACATGAAACAGTAGAGAGAAAGCGGTTAGTCTAAAAGACACAGCATAAACTTTCAGAAGGCCTACTCAAAGGAAGGAAAACAGAAACAGAATCATCACGTACAGCTGCCAACTGAAAGCCTTTCAAAACTTGATCCAAAAGGCCAACTGGAGCTTAATATTAATGCATTTCTTTGGGTCCATTGAGACTACACTCTTGAAAGTGTCACACTATATGTCTTGCAATAATTCTTCTCTCAGAAGAACTGTATTTATTGAATGGCAGAGGGATGGCCCTCCCCACTGAGTTGAAGATTATATTCTATTTCGAGGATATTAACAGGTTCCTGAAAACCTTGTTAATTGCATTTAAAATGCAAGGTTTTTTCTGAATAGACTGGAATGTTTATAATTAAAATAAAGAATGTGCATGTCTTAGAAATAAATCAAATGGCTCTGATCAGTTAATTCTCAAACAGAATAGATTCTACATAATATTTATAATTAACAAAAGTTAATCTGACTACTTTGCCCCTCTGCATGTGCAACACAGGTGTGCAAAGAAATGAGTCAGGTTACACAAGAGATGCCCACGTTTTGGGTACTGAAAAGCTGCACTGACAATTGATGAAGTGCAGTTGCACCTAATCTGGTTAAAGCTCAATAGACCGTAGTCTCCCTAAACTTCATTGTGGAGATGCAGCTGTCCCGTTGCATGGTACAGCATCTATTCTGCAGTTCTAGCACAAGTGAAGGTGGCTATGGCCTCATTCTAAAACCTTGCAGGTCACACTTTGAACACTCCTAGGACAAAACCAAAACCAGACTTATGGCAGCTGACCAATTATAAAGAGGTTGCAAACCAGGAACAGCTGCACCACACGCTCTCCTTTGAAGAGAACCTCAGACTTTTCTTCAGCAATAGGCCAAGTCTGCACTACAAAGTCTTCTCAGCATAGCTATGTTGGCCAAGGGTGTGAACCCCCTCCCTGCAGTCGACACCACTATAAACCCCAAGTGTAGATGCAGCTATGACAGAACAGTGTTTCTGTCGGCATAGCTAACATAGTTTGGGGAGGTGGTGTTACTATGCCAACAGAGGTGGTGTTTCTGTGGGCATATGCTGCATATGCTGCATTTACACTAGAGGTTTTTGTCCATATAGCTATACTGCTATAGCAAATACCAGCAAAATATTTGTAGTGTAGACAAACCCACAGAAATCAAAGCTATATTCATAAAAATAATAGGAAGTAGAGATTCGAAGAAACCAGCTGCACTTCCTATATCAAAGTCAGTCCTTAAAGTCTCCTGCATACCATTCTGCCTGACAACTAAATTGTGCAGAATGTTACTATTTCTGATCTGATTTATCGTGTAAATAAGGATGTGGGGTGCTTTTAAAAACAAAACAAAACATCAATGATACTTCGAGTAAGCTTGTCTACTGTGTATTATTCTGCAAGGTCCACTCAGTGAACATTTTATTTCAAAGACAGCCCCTAGAATTCATAGGAGTGCTTACTGGAGATCCATGCATCCTGCCTTTTAATCTAGAATATCATCCAACCCAGGCACCTGGAAGTGGAAAAAAAAATGTTGAGGAAAGAGATGCATTTAGTGCACCATGGTAAAACAAATCTTTTCAGAAGGCTGGTAATTTAACCAGTTCTCAACATTTCTTGAGTGTCAATTTATACTAAACCATTCACTTGCATCAATGCCTTTTACAAGCAGAAATTTAAAAGTATCAAGAAGGGAAAAATCTACAAAACTACAGTATTTCTCCCTGCTTAGCATTGTAGCAGACTTGTCCAATGCTTTTCCTCCACATTAATCTACGCTATACTAAAGCAGCACAACAGCCACACAAGCCCAGAGTACTGTATAAATAAAAATTCTTAATATTACCATAGTATAATGAAATAGGAAAGGTAAAAGGCATCCAACTAATAAAATGATCACTGAAATTCATACATCAGAATTTTTGTAAAGCACCATATTTCAGAAAGCTGTTTGAAATGTATAGCTCTATCTGAAGTCAAAGGCAGAATATCCTTGCATTTGATGATCAGATTCCCAGTGAGGTTCCTCAATGAATGTGAACACTACTGAACCAGTCTACATACTGGTTTTATGCGGGGAAGTTTGGAGATGGGGAGAAGGGAACGAGGATTTCCTATTTCATCATCTAATCCAGCTGGTTCTTTTCTACTCTTAGGCTCTTGCTTTCAGGGTCATCCTTGTTCTGACTGCTTTGTTCTATTTTTGAGATGAAAATTTGTGGCTGTTCTGCTCGCATGCTGGGATTGGTCAGCTCCTTGGTATTCAAGTTAGGCAGCTTCTCTGCACACAGGGAGGGGTTATTTTGATCGTCTGCATGAAGCGTGGGGTTGGTCATTTGTTGTTCTGCTTCTTGCTGAGATGCTGGTGCATTCGTATCTTTTGGGGGGTTGGGGCAGCTGACAGGAGCCAGCACCAAGGGAGGATGAGGTAGGTCTTTCTGTAAATAAATAAATAAATAAAAATCATTTTTAGGATGATGTGAAGTGAGTAACAAGAGCCACTATTGTTACTAAGGGCAACTTAAACCATAATTTCTCAAAACATGCTAGGTTTTACAAGTATCAGAGGGGTAGCCGTGTTAGTCTGGATCTGCAGAAGCGACAAAGGGTCCTGTGGCACCTTATAGACTAACAGAGGTATTGAAGCATAAGCTTTCGTGGGTCAATACCCACTTCTTCGGATGCAACAGGAGTTTTTACAGGAGACCAATCATTACACTGAATGGCCAACAGCAATTACACAATGACCTTTTGGTGAAGGAGTTCAAAAATCTGAACTGAAGCACACCGAAAGGAGAAGGATTACTTGCTGCGCAACTGTAGTTAATTCAAATCATCCCTAATGGTTGAAAGATTTGCGCATCTATTCTCTGGGCAGGTCCCACTGAGTAACAAACACAGTGGGAGAATGCTCTCTGCAGGAATCTAATTAAATGCTTAAAGCCTATTGGCTCATTATCTCTGATTGATATGGGAAGCACTCTCAGCTCTCCTCCTGTTTACCTGCCATGGTGACAATTGCCTCACTAATAATAAACAATAGGTGGCACTTTTTTGGCACAGTTCACCAGATCTCACAGTATTTTTACATTAATTAGGCTTCACAATTCCCCCAAGACATTTTAATCTCATTTTACAGTTGAGGAACTAAGGTATAAGAAATGTTAAGTGACAACCCAAGTTCACAAAAGTACCAAGATGAGAAATTAGACCCCTGCAACAAGCTCTACCCATTAGGTCTCATTTCTAACTTTTCCTTTCTACTGGAGAGTAATCAAATTTAAGGGATACATGTTCAACACAGATAATGTCCCAAACATCTGGATAGCAGTAGCCATTTGTTTTAGTTCCTTTACCAGTGATTTGCCCTGGTCTTCCCCATGATTAGGTGTCTCTAACAGACTACCTGTAAGGAGGTCTATTGGTTTTCTCCACTGTTTCATTTTTTCCATTTGCATCATGAGAGCTCAAGTCTGGTTCCTGTAGTATGTTCTCTTAATAGAAAGTGACCTCTCCTCCTTTCAGCTCTTGTCTATCACTTCTATATATGCTATCCTATCTCAATTGCCATTTGACTTGTACATTTAATTCCAACAAGCTTCTTCAAACTTAAAGGTCAAGCTTTCTATGCATTATCAACTCAAACGCAACCTGCCTCTTAGCTCTGTGCCTGGCATTTGTGTAGACCAGAGATGGGCAAAGCCCACTCTACAGCTATCATTAACCTCAATGTACAGAATACAGATTCTAACAAAACATCTTCATCTGAACAGCCATGTTGCACTGCTCTGCAATGGGCGGCAGCCCTTTCTAAGGATGTTAGTGACTGCTTTCTTTTACACAAACCAGCTGCAGTTTTGCTCCCAACAAGTTTCCAGTGTGGCCTTCAGCTATGAAAAGTCTGGCTATCAACGGGATATAGATACCAAATACAAACTGCAGGATTTAAACAAAGGAAGAGACCCCTTTTCAGTCCACAATGAACTGCCTACAGAATAAGCTGACTATATTTTAGAAATAAGAAAAGAGACTTTTGTAGAAATATTCTGGAGCCAGGAAAATAATCAAGGACTAAAGTGTTCATTTTTTAAAGTGTGCTGGTGTTATTACTGCCAGCTTCTGACCCAACAGTTGCATAATTCTGCGAGGGGAGGATTTTGCATAGTAGCAGTGCTCTGAGTGAGGCCGGGGTGTATACTTCAAAGTGTTGCCAGTATAACTGTGTCAGCCGGGTATATGAAAAAAATCACAACCCTAACTGACATAGCGATGCTGGCAAACGCCCAAGTGTAGACAGTGATACAGATAGTTCAGTTCAATCAGGGAACTGGTATAAGCTACAGCAGCAAAAGAACTCCTGTCAGTATAAGTGACATCTCCACTAGGTGGGTTTGCCGGTCTAGTTATGCGGATATCGTTTTATTGGCAAACCCTTTGTAGTACAGACAAGGCCTGAGTTTATGATGAAACACTGATCAATTGACTAACATTCACTCTGAGCAAAAGAACTGCTTTGATGCTGGACTTTTCTCTTCACTTCAAATACTGTTTATCACACTGAACTCTCACCCCACTGGACAGTGTTTCCTGGTGAACACACAATACATTATACTCTGTACAGCAATACACTTTGAACAAAAAAAAGAATAGTTCTAAAACAAACAAAAACCAAATACACAAGTGTTTTGACTTGAGTGAAAAACCAGGATGTTTCAGGTCTCCTAAAAGAAGCTTGTGGGACACCCTATGAAAAATCTAGTCTCTTTATGCAGGATCTTGAATTGATTTACTGCATCTTTACCCTTATATTAAATATCTGTTCCATGAATTATCCCTTACTATGAGTTACTTACTCCCTTCATAATGGATGCATTTAACTTGCAACAAAGAATTTAACTAATTAGCCTAAAGGTGACAATTTAAGATCCTAAATTAACTCCCTACCTCCTTAATGCCTTTTGTTAACCTGCAAAAAGATCCTTACAATTCTTCATATTCATGGAAGTTATAATTAATAAAACATACAATAAAGCTGTTTGTTACAACTGCCAAGACTTACAGCAGGATCAGGGTGGATAGGTAGGGACTGATCTACTTTATCCTGGGCAGTTTTAGTGGCTACAAACATTAAAGCAGAAAATTCTAAGGCTCATGTTATACAATTGCTAAAGCCTGTAAAAGACTCTTTAGGATCAAAACAATATTAAATGAATGCAAAATATCAAGTTCTTTGTTTTGTTGGATAGTACTACAATATTTTACTCAACTTTAATTCTATTTAGGATTTATAATATTAGTATTTCTTGAAGACACTCATATCAAACTGGTATTCACCGCAAAGCCGCTGCCCGTCCAGAACATTGCGAGCTCCTTACGCCAAAGAGCCACAGCAAAGCTAGTGATAAGAGTACAGGGCACCAGGTAGAGCAGAGCTGGCTGACCCATCTGCATCAATGCCAAGGCTACAAAGGTCACCAGAAGGCCAATGCCATATGCTAAAAGGAGATAAAAATAGCAAAAGAAAATAATTCAGATACAGTTCTGGTCAAAAATGGAAGCACAATTATCTAGAAAAATATTCTACTGATAGCTTCCTTCAGTTAGTAGTATGAAGCTGCTTTAATAGTGCTTTGCAGACTTCCCTAAATACCACTACTCTGTGTCCAACATTCATTCAGGATTACTCTTTGGTAAACATGGAATGATTATCTCCTAGACCAGGGGTGGGCAAACTATGGCTTGGGGGCTGCATCCAGCCCTTCAGATGTTTTAATCTGGCCCTTGAGCTCCCGCTGAGAAGCAGACTCAGGGGTTTGCCCCGCTCTGCAGCTCCCGTAAGCAGCAGCATGTCCCCCTTCCGGCTCCTATGTGTAGGGGCAGCCAGAGGGCTCTGCACGCTGCCCCCACCCCAAGCGTTGCCCCCGCAGCTCCCATTGGCTGGGAACCGCAGGCAACGGGAGCTGCAGAGGCGGCGCCTGCGGATGAGGCAGCACGCAGAATTGCCTAGCCACGCCGCTGCATAGGAGCCAGAGAGAGAACATGTCGCTGTTTCTGGGAGCTGCTTGAGGTAAGCGCCGCCCGGAGCCTACACCCCTGACTCCCTCCCACGCCCCCAACCCACTGCCCCAGCCCTTGATCCTCCTCCCACTCTCCGAACCCCTCTGTTCCAGCTCAGAGCACCCTCCTGCACTCCCAACCCCTCATCCCCAGCCCCACCCCAGAGCCCATACCCCCAGACAGAGCCCTTATCCCCTCCTACACCCCACCCCCAATTTCGTGAGCATTCATGGTCTGCCATACAATTTCCATACCGAGATGTGGCCCTCGGGCCTAAAAGTTTTCTCACCCCTGTGCTAGACTATGAGACATTGTCTTTCAGTGAAACAGGACAAAAAGAAGAGTGATCCAATTGTGCAGTATTTGTGGAACAATTAACTCAGTATCTAGAGCAATTTTACAAAGGCAAAATAAACCAATGAAACATTTTATTAACTCACTTGAGTTTAATAGTGCCTGACCACTATAACAAGCACTTCTTGTGATTTGGAAGTGTTTGGCTTTTCACTCACGTTCTTGGGCAGACAACAGTAGAAGGTGTTCAAGGGGTGAATGCCCCCCGTTAGAATGTTACTACTCATTGAAACATTTATATATTTGCAGAAAATATTAATGAATACAAAAGACCTTTAAAAGCTTGCAAGGTGCAAGTTTTGGGGCTTATTTCTGGTGCACGAAGATAAATAAAATATCAAGACAAAAAGCTTCAATTACTTGAAGTTAAGGTTATAAATGCTAATCTATCATTTAAAGCAGCTATGCAAAATTCTACCCATATAAGGCAAGTATTTTACTGTTGGGAAGCAATATATTGTTTATCCAGTTGTTATGACAAAGGGTATGCAAGTAAATTCTGTACCTAGGCTAGTACATTTCATGTCAATTTTGCAAGGCTGATTTAAGAGAATACCACAGAAGAACAATGTAGTTTTAGTCAAGAAATTCAAATGTAAAGATTACACTTAAACACCCCAAACCTGTGAATGGAAATGCAGCAGCAAGGTAGCTCAAATCATCTTAGGAGTCCCTTTGGAGCTAGCAACTGTTGTAGGAATCCCTACAGTCATTTTTCCTAAGCTAAAGTGTTTTGGAGCCTTCAACTGGAAATAGTTTAAGCCCTTGCTGGCTTCAGAATTTCCTTTAGGGAGTCTGCAGAGTTGGAAGTCTGACCATGGGCTGCAGTCATCCTTAACACCATCTAATATGATGTGTAGATTTTACAAAATAAGCACCTCAGCTTTCTCGATGTCATCAGTTATTAGTGTTAGATGGAATGTACTGAATAAAGCCAAATCAACCAACCCAACAGCCTCCAAAAGTGTCAGACATCACTCCCTATATGCATGGCAAAATAAAAAAATTAGCTTTGAGGCAAAGTTTTATCAAATTAGGAGGTGGCAAAATCATTCACAACCTTTCCTGAATTTGATCCCCCTAATTTTTCAGACTATCATTTTAAAATTCCTTATCTGTTTATCTCAAATTTGAAGAAACGTTTTTTCCCTCCATTAGCAGAGAACCACAAAGGATAAGTTGCAGCCCACTGGGTTAGCCAATCAACTCGGCAGGTCTACGCTACCACTTAAGTCGATCTAACTTACGTCACTCGGGGTGTGAAAAAGACCCTCCCGAGCAATGCAAGTTATAGCAACTTAAGCACTGTCCATACCGATATAGCTTCTGTCTCTCATGGAGGTGGTGTAATTATGCTGACAGGAAAGTGCTTTCCCGTTGGCATACAGCGTCTTTACAAGAGGTGCTACAGCGCTGATGTAGCACTTCTAGTGTAGACCTGCCCTCAGTGTTGTAAAAAAATAAAATAAAAAATCAGACTTTTAAAAGAAAGCTAGTAGCATCTATAGAGACTAGCGTCTCTACAATGTAATTTAACTTAGAGGTCAATTACAGATTTTTTGCAGGCACACAGTTTAAGACTGAAGTCAAGAGGACAAGCACTAAACTTGAATTCTCTTATGTAATAAATGCAATTTGAAAGGTTCACTAACAAGCAAATTACAATGATAACAACGAATCATTGTTATCCCAAGCATACATAAAACCACGGTAATTCAACCAAAGGCTTCTGGTGAAGGTGTAAATCATAACAAAGAGCTTACTTTCTAGTTTGGACAGGCAAAGCAGCTCAGACATGCGTTATGCTAGATGAGCTAGGGTTCGAAGGTCCAACCTCAAAAGTAGTCGTTTTTATTTATTTATTTTAAACTGCTTCACTGCTTGATTGTTGAAATCAAGATAAGAGTTGAAAAGCAAGCTGTGTAACACGAGAGCTCTGGCTTTGCTTTTCCAGGGACTGCACTAGCTGCTGTGTAGAAATACCAGGGTCATACATACCTATAGTGCAGGCTACAAAATAGACTCTGGAGGATTGCACCTGAATATCAAATCTATGGCAGTAGGCTACCAGTAAGCCTAGGGAAGTAAAGAAAAGTTAAGCAGTTTTCAAACACATACACACTAATTGCAAGATGCACAGGGGGGAGGGATAGCTCAGTGGTTTGAGCATTGGCCTGCTAAACCCAGGGTTGTGAGTTCAATCCTTGAGGGGGCCATTTAGGGATCTGGGGCAAAAATTGGGGATCGGTCCTGCTTTGAGCAGGGGGTTGGACTAGGTGACCTCCTAAGGTCCCTTCCAACCCTGATATTCTATGATTCTATGAGAATGTAGTGCCCTATCTAGGTGCTTATTAGAGGGCCCACCACCGTGCTAGATTTCCTGCCTAATAAGCTGTGCCCTACCATCCTGATATAATTCATGAGAGTGCACAACTCATAGAACAGAAGATATGCACTTCTACTGTATTGGCTTACATGAACTATTGAATCAGAAACTTGACATCTGTAAGTAAACACCACTCCAGTAAACAACAACCAGTCCATATGCAATGTAAAGAACTGCATACAAGCAGCATTAACAGCGACAGCAATCATAACTTGTGCGCTTTACATTTGTGTAGATTTCTATATTAGTGCATACAGTGGTAATTTATGGCTTCTATCTGTGTCCTTAAGGGTCAGTTCAAAATATGGGCCATATTACCATACAGAGCAGCCCAAATTATGAACTCCTCAAATTTTCTTCAGTCCACAGTGAGCGGACTTGACAGCGTCTCCAATGAATAGTCAAAATACTGAATAGCAAAGTTCATAATGTGCATATGAAATTTCCCTCATTAATGCTCATATCCATTGCAGGTCCCTGGATATTAGCGAGAGAAGGTGGGTGAGGTCATATCTTGTATTGGACCAGCTTCTATTGGTGAGGGAGACAAGCTTTCGAGCTACACAGAGATCTTCTTTGAGACGGTCCCTGGTGTGACGGGTTGGGATCACAGAGACCTGCTTGGTGCTGCCACCTGGTGTGCCAAGGCTACTTCTGCCCCTGCTTCCAGGCCTTTTCCAGCTTGGGACTCCCGAATCCTGTCTGTTTTGAGCCAGATTCCCCTGATCTGCTGCAAACACAGACCCTCAGGTCTGAACCAAGTCCACTAACAACTGTAAGGCTCCTGGAAGTGCTCTTGCCTTTGACACCCAGGTGCCCAACTCCAAGGAGGTTCAAACCCTTAATAAATCCGTTTTACCCGGTATAAAGCTTATACAGTGCAAACTCATAAATAGTTCACCTTCTATTTCAAAGATAGAAAGATATGCACAGCTGTTTGCCTCCCTAGGTAACAACTCGCACTCCAGGTAACTTAATAAGTAAAAAGTGATTTTAATAAGTACAGAAAGTAGGGTTTAAGTGATTCCAAGTAGTGACAGACAGAACAAAGTGAATTAATAAATAAAATAAAATAGAACACGCAGAGTTCTACGTCTAATCACCCTGTGTACAGATAAAAACCTCACTAGGTTCAGTAAACAGGCTATCTTCCTCTTAGCCTGGGTCCAGTAATCACTCACCCCCCTATTGTCTTTGTCCTTTGTTCAGTCTCTTTCAGGTGTGTCCGTGGGGGGTGGAGAGTCCCTCTCTTTACCCAGCTGAAGACAAAATGGAAGCGTCTCCCAACGGCTTTTATAGCCTTTTCACCCACTCCCTGTGTAGAATACTGTTGCCCTGGAGTTTTGGGATCACATGGGCAAGTCACCTGTCCATGCACCCTAACCAGTCCAACCAGTTGCATTCCTGACCAGGCCCCGATGTGGACTGGGGTCTGCAACTTCTTTTGTCTGTTAAGTGCTCGTACTTAACTTGCACATTCTTTTCTCCAAACATGATTCCATGCACTTACAAAGGCTATGTACAAAACCAGCAAATATAAAATCAATCTTCATAACTCCAACTACAACGATACATGCATACGAACAGGAGGAATAAATTCAGTAGGTCATAACTTTCACAGAGATATGTTACATGGCACACATAGCATAAAACATATTCCAGTTACACATATACATTCATAAGCATCTCCCCATAAAGTTTTATGGGGTATACCGTCACACCTGGGTTCTCAAGCAGAGCTCTCTGTAAGCTCAAAACTTGGCTCTCTCACCGACAGATGTTGGTCCAATACAATATGTGACCTCCCCCCACATACCTATTGTACTTGTAATTTTCTTGAAACTCAGCTTACTACTTAGATCCCAGCAAGATCAATTAGACAAGCCAGTTGTGACATTGCTATCTTCTCTCACTGTTATCTGTGTGCAAAATTTCTTACAGGACTATAGAAAACTTAAAAAAAATGTATACATGATTCAAAAAGGAGTGTATCGATTTTGGTGAAATGGAAAAAAAAAATCCAACAATTTTGAATTAAGACCAGCAGAAATTTCAGACCAATGAAAGTGAAAGGCAACAAATTTAAAACTCTAAGAGGATTAAAAAGAAAAAAATACACAGAACACTATTACCCCGTGGACCAAGTGAAACAAGACATTAAAGCTAAAGGTTAGCACAATTAAAAGATCAGATATTTATATGGTTAATAAAAACATCCAGTTTCATTAGATAGGATGCAAAATTTAAGAGTATAAATGCTCATGTTTCAGGACATAAGCCAACCACCAACTGCATCCCTTTACATTTCTTGACTTCCCTGCATGCACAAGTCTCATCATAACATGTAGATTCTTCTCATTTAATTTGTCTGTTAAGAAAAGCAAACAGAGCAGAGCCAAAGGAAAAATGGGTATGTTTATGAATTCACCAGCTTGGGAGAGGTCAGGTCAAATTTACCACTCGGAGTGGGAACTGAGGGAGAAGGATGATGTATCAATAAGAACTTTTCCTTTTGACTTATATTGCTTAGGCAAACAATCAGAATTACCTGGAACTAAGATGTCTCCAAATCCAAGGAGGGAAAAAGGCCTGTCACAAAGAGCCAATGGTGAAGAGTTCAGTCTTGGAACCTTCAGGACCATGGGGAGCTTGGAAAGGAGAGAAGACATGTTTCATAAAGCAAACCGGTTCCACCCATGTACTAACAGTACCAAAGACATGTCCGTCTTGTCATACTGTGTATGCAGACTTTAAACAGATGAAACCTACATATATGACAGGTTTCAGTGTAGTAGCTGTGTTAGTCTGTGTCAGCAAAAAGAAAACAAGAAAAATACCTGTGGCACCTTAGAGACTAACAAATGTATTTAAGCATAAGCTTTCGTGGGTTAAGAACCCACTTCATCGGATGAATGGAATGGAACATACAGTAATCAGATATTTAAACATTCAGAGAAACATGAAAAGGTGGGAGTGTCTATATCAATGTTAAGAGGCTAATTAATTGAAAGTCACTGTTATCAGTAGAAACTTTTGAAGTGATAATCAACATTGCCCATTACAGACAGTTGACTGACCGCTATACTTACCTACATGCCTCCAGCTTCCATCCTGAACACACCACACGATCCATTGTCTACAGCCAAGCTCTAAGATACAACCACATTTGCTCCAATCCCTCTGACAGAGACAAACACCTACAAGATCTCTATCAAGCATTCTTAAAACTACAAAACCCACCTGCTGAAGTGAAAAAACAGATTGACAGAGCCAGAAGAGTACCCAGAAGTCACCTACTACAGGATAGGCCCAACAAAGAAAATAACAGAACGCCACTAGCCGTCACCTTCAGCCCCCAACTAAAATCTCTCCAGTGCATCATCAAAGATCTACAACCTATCCTGAAAGATGATCCCTCACTCTCACAGATCTTGGGAGACAGACCAGTCCTCGCTTACAGACAGCCCCCCAACCTGAAGCAAATACTCACCAGCAACCACACACCATACAAAAAAACCACTATCCCAGGAACCTACCCTTGCAACAAAGCCCGATGCCAACTCTGTCCACATATCTATTCAAGGGACACCATCATAGGACCTAATCACATCAGGGGCTCGTTCACCTGCACATCTACCAATGTGATATATGCCATCATGTGCCAGCAATGCCCCTCTGCCATGTACATTGGCCAAACTGGACAGTCTCTACGCAAAAGAATAAACGGACACAAATCTGACATCAGGAATCATCACATTCAAAAGCCAGTAGGTGAACACTTCAACCTCTCTAATCACACAATGACAGACTTTAAAGTGGCTATTTTGCAACAGAAAAACTTCAAAAACAGGCTCCAATGAGAAACTGCGGAATTGGAATTAATATGCAAACTAGATACCATTACCTTAGGCTTGAATATTGACTGTGGGTGGCTCGGTCATTACGTTAATTGAATGTATTTCCCCTCCTTAAAAAACCTTAACACCTTTGTGTCAACTGTCTGTAATGGGCAATGTTGATTATCACTTCAAAAGTTTCTACTGATAACAGTGACTTTCAATTAATTAGCCTCTTAACACTGATATAGACACTCCCACCTTTTCATGTTTCTCTGAATGTATAAATATCTGATTACTGTATGTTCCATTCCATGCATCCAATGAAGTGGGTTCTTAACCCACAAAAGCTTATGCTGAAATAAATTTGTTAGTCTCTAAGGTGCCACAGGTATTTTTCTTGTTTTCTTTCTACATATATGAGTATGAGTATTATTGGAGTGTTATTTTTCATTTTAATGAGCTCCCTTGAACAGGGTGGATTGATTAAAATCACTGGTTTTTAATTATTTAAATCAGCATGCAGAAAATCTTGCTTTAAATCACTGATTTTAATCCTGCTGAGCATTTGTATTTTGGTTCTCAATGGTTCGTATAATCTGGTATTTTTTGCTAACCAGGAGGATACATTGTATCTATATACATTTATTTAAGAACTATATTGCTTACCATACATCTATTCAGATTCTTGTGTTTTACATTTATTATTATGCTAGAAAATGGTGAATAATGCACTTATTTACTAGATGTTTTTTTTAAACTTGGAATTTGTGTCAAGCTGCATTTGTATGGAAATTGGAATTCAATAAAAAATCCAAAAAACCAAGCATTTTAAATATGTTTTAACTAGTTAAATAAAACTACCTCAAATGTGCTGGAAATATAAACTTATGTTTTGTTAAGGGGGAAAAAAGTATTTTGCATTTAAAACTAACTCTTCTATTAAACAAAGAAAGTATTATCTGTAGTTAGTGAATTGAACTGATTGTTTCTGGCCATCATGTCCCTTCAAGATTTTAGAACTAGTAGATCTCATTGTCTTGCATCTTATTTTAATTCATAGATGGGAAAAAGAAAACAAGCTTTCCTACTTTTTCAACTCATTTGGTTTCTCAGCTTTGAATTAACTAGTCATTGAACTGAACTAGTCGATTAAACCAAAATGAGGAAACACTCTTCTGCACCTGCAGAGGAGACTATTCCTCCCAAGAGTTAGTTGAGCACTTCAACAAACTTTGGGCTGGTCTACACCACAGGGGTGGAGGGGTGAGGGGTGGAGGGGGTGTCGAAGTAAGGTACGCAACTTCAGCTACGTGAATAATGTAGCTGAAGTCGACGTACCTCACTCGACTTACTTCACGGTAAGGACCCTGTAAAGTCGAAGTCTGACGCTCCCCCGTCGACTCTGCTTCCTCCTCACGCCGAGCTGGATTACAGGAGTCGACGGGGAGCACTTCTGGGTTCGATTTATCGCGTCTAGATGAGACGCGATAAATCGATCCCCAGAAGATCGATCGCTACCCGCCGAATCGGGCGGGTAGTGTAGACTAGCCAGTGACTTCCACCAGTTCAGTGGTTTGACTTTCTTAAAATCTTTGGAAAAAAACATGTACTGCTTGAAGATTTTTTTTTTTAAACTTAAATGATTTTTATTTAAATGGACTGTGTAAGTGATGAATAGCTTGCTCCACTCATTGCTTTGCACACCAGAAGCCATATCTTCCTTCTACACTGTGCTTTTTCAGGTCATGGTAGGGTGCATATTGTTCTGGCCACGGAAATGGAAGAAATACACATACCTCAGCAGACATTAACAACATTAAATATTATTATATTTACACGGTTCTTTACAAATACAGCACATACATTTCCCTGCACTGAAAACTTACAATTCGAGATGTGACAACATTGGACTTACTGCAGAAAATTACTTAAAATTCTACTTCTGAGAATGCTGTGGATTCCCATGGAGCTCTGCAGTGCTTTATATTTCCACGCCAAATGCTTTTGAAACTAGCGGCCCTAGAAGTGCCAGGCAATTTCAGCAGCTCTTTGTGGTCTGACCCTTTCAGAAGTTGAAAGCCTCAGAGGTTAATAGCTGGTAGATAGTCTCATATTTTCAAAATGCATACAGTACCTTTTCATGAGTGGCAGAGTCAGTCGGGCCCACAGCCACCTCCACCATTATACTCTGCCCTGTCTAAAGAAAAGAGGGGAAACTGTAAACCAGCACTTCAGTCAGCATGTCTGGATAATTTAAGAACACACATAGAAATATGCAGTTGGGTTACAGTCTATTCTGAACAGCAAGCACTGGAGACACACTGTACATACCTTTGTTAGAAAAGGTGTGATGAATACGAAGAACACATCATACACAAAAAGAACCATCAGGAGCAAGGTGCAACTCTGGGGGAAAGATGAGAGCTTCAGTGGATATTTTATGTACTCTGTGCTAGCTAATGAAAATACATTTACAGTTAGCAGTTCAAGAGTATTCAGGGAAATACATGGGTATATTGAATAAATCTTGGAAACTGAATTCAACTCTGCACAGATATAGCACATGGAAAGATCTGTCCCAGCACACAATGTGTAACTGTGTTATCCTTCAGACATGACACTGTACACTTCCTCCCAGTAGAATTCCTGCCATGAAATATGCTTGCTCTATGAAATCTAAATATGCTGCAATTTTGATTTGTTAGGAATTATGGGAAAGCTCTGGAGGACAGATTCCGCTAGACAGCAGTAGCTAAAACACTATTCTGGCCAATCCATGCTGGGCAAAGTTTTGCACAAAGTCAAGTTGCCCATCTTCCTGACCCAGTGAGAAAATCTGCTAAGGCAACCAGTTACAATAAGAGATGGAGGCGTCAGTCTGACCCAGAATGATCAGCTGGAGGACACAAACATTCCACTGAAAGGAAGAGGAAAGTCAAGATCTGGGATAGTACCCAATTCAGACGCGTGGGACCAATAAAAACCAAAGCACATTCCACCCCCGCATGTTTGTTTATGTAGTCCAAACAATGAGAATGTTGCCAAGATACAAAAAGGCGCAATACAACAGGGATATATCATAGAGGGAATCTGCATCATTGGAACAAACTCTTCATAGACAAATGAAAGCTCTAAAGACGAATTTTACAAAAACAAAAAGAATAGGCGGGCCCTGGGGAAGAACATTCATGAGGGACTGTACTGTGAA
Source organism: Chelydra serpentina (assembly GCA_037349315.1). Lineage (NCBI taxonomy): Eukaryota > Metazoa > Chordata > Testudines > Chelydridae > Chelydra > Chelydra serpentina. The sequence continues at coordinate 3,897,284 of JBAIAC010000192.1, forward strand.
ACGATGGGTTCACTAGTTTTTTTCTCCTTCAAAAGCTCTTCTAAGTGTAACAGTCCGAGGCCTAAAGAACTATGCTGGGGGCTCTAGAAAGGGCCATCCTGATCAGACGTTAAGATTCAAGACATTTGTAGATGTCTGTCTAGAACAGGGGTCTCAAACATGCGGCCCGCGGAGTTATTTCCTGTGGCCCGCCATAGGCACCGACTCCACTGGTAGCCAAGCTCCAAACATTACTGAGTGTTTATAATTTTATTAAAACCCCTCTTTGCATTACAGCTTTTAAAAAGTTAATACATCGACTTTTAATGGAATACTATATTACTCTTCATTTTTTACTACACTTTTGTATCATTGTATGAAAACGTTTCAGTGATGCAGCCCTCAGACCAATTTACTAGTTCTCATGCGGCCCTCATGGTGATTTGAGTTTGAGATCCCTGGTCTAGAAAGATAATCCAGCAACCTCAACAGGTACAAATCTGACTCCACTTCTGCACTTGGCCAGATCCAATATGAATACTCTGGCCCTTCAAGTGCCTTTTTGTCTCCATGAATCTGAAAGCTATGGGAGAGCCTAAAGCGGAGCACTGCATCAATGGTGGAGAGGGCACAAGCACATTTCGTTCTTATCCCTTTGTCCTATTCCTGCATGGACACCCCTTTCCCAAAGTCTTACCTCACATTTATCTGATAGTAGTTGGTATTTTCAGATAGGGGCTATTTTCTGTTAGCGGCCAGCTCTCTACTGAATGAGAGGTTACCAACCTTGTGCACGCCATTTGATTTCTTAAATTTCTTTGTCCACGTTTGCCCCAATCCATGCACAGCACCAGTTAAAACCAGAAATGTGCTTCCAAATCAATGTGTGTAATCAAAAACTGCCCTTTTATACACCATGTCTGAGCAGGTTCTTTATCTCAGCACTTGCACTGTTTCCATACCTTGAATGTGGGTAGGCGGATTGTTTTCAACATGTAAAGGCAGAAGGCAATTCCCAGAGCATCTTGCAGAACCCATGCCCACCTAGAGAGACAAGAATGTTACTTTCCTGCAGGAGGCACAAAAAGAGCCAATCCAAATCAGGCCCGCTCAACCACATGAGGAATAGTCACTTACCACCAGCTTGGGCAAAGAACACACGCTACATAGACACATTATTATTGTTGTCTTTTTCTCTCTTTTGAATTAACCTTTATAATAGGCTAAAAAACGGAGACAGATGTAAGATTTAGTACCTAGTGCCTTATCTGTTATGAGAATAAGGAAAATTGTAGTAGACACGGTGCAGTTTGTGCATGTCAATTAAGTCTATGAAAACCAATTAGACAACTACAGAAGCTTCTACCCACATACCCCTCCTCCATTTTCTGTCAACAGCCTAGAACCTGGACATCAAAACAGACTGAGAAAGACAATTAAACATTCATTGCCAGTACACGGTTTTTAATCGCTGTGACCTTTTCAATAACTGAAGTTAGTGTGTTTGTGAAAGATATTACTGTTTCCAGTGCTACTGAAATTATAATTTATATAGTGAGCTATTACATCATACTACGTATTTAAAATGAATTTCTGATGTCAAGTTGGGGAATTTCATGTACTTATATTGACACAATCTAGGAAAAAAACTTTCATATTTCTGCGTGTGTTTAATCCAAATTCAATTTTGCAAATTTACCTGCAGACCTATTATGGATTAGCAAGGAAGTAACAAACATGAGAATAAAAAGGACATTGTTCATTTATTTTGGCAGGTACAATTTAGCTTTATTTATTTGCAGTAATACCAATAAATGTGCTACAGTACTGAATTCTTATAGTAACATGAGACCTCATCACAACAATCTGCTATTTGCTGAGAAGTAGGGAGAGATCACGGGGTGTTTGTGGAGGGACTTAATGTGGTCTGTCAATTAGCTAAGTAACAATTTTTGAGATTCAGCTGTATGTACTAACTGGGATAATTTAAAATGAACTGCTCAAAAGTTTGCCACTATTAAAAAGAACAGGAACTGTTATCTACCGCAATCTGTACTTAGGTAAGTTACACTGGGCCTTATCTTGACTCCAAGCTTATATTCTTACAGAGGGCCAAATATTTTCATTTTATCTGATCATATCAGTTCAGTTAACGTTCCAATTTTCTAGGTAGCCAAGAATAATTTTACTTTGGGAAAAAAAACCAACCATATGTCCCAAGTCCAGAAGTCTACATGGCAATGAAACAGACCTGCAGCCCGAGCCTGGCAAACCCTTGTTGGTTGGCACAGGCCATCTGCAGGTGTCTAGTTGCTGTGTAGCAATACCCATAGAGGTTTGCAGTGCTTTAACTCAGTGACTCTCAATCTTTCCATACTACTGTACCCCTTTCAGGAGTCTGATTTGTCTTGTGTATCCCAAGTTTCACCTCACTTAAAAACTACTTGCTTACAAAATCAGACACAAAAATACAAAAATGTTACAGCACACTATTAGAACATAACATAAGAACGGCCATACTGGGTCAGACCAATGTCCATCTAGCCCAGTATCCTGTCTTCTGACAGTGGCCAATGCCAAGTGCTTTAGAGGAAATGAACAGAACAGGTAATCATCAAGTGATCCATCCCATCACCCATTCTCAGCTTCTGGCAAACAGAGGCTAGGGACACCATCCCTGCCTCTCTTGGCTAGTACATTCCCCTCACTACCTATACAAACTAACTAAACTCACAACTAACAACCAATTTTTTAAAGCCCGTTCCCATCCCGCCCTGCAATAACCACTCACACCCATTCCTACTCCCCTCCCATGCTACTTAAAAACAAAACAAAACCTCAACAGTCGGTTAATATATAGATATAAATGGAATTCAGACACAATTTTTACAGTAAACCGACAAGAGATTTAGTTGGGATGATTTGGTTGGGATGATTTAGTTGGGGTTGGTCCTGCTTTGAGCAGGGGGTTGGACTAGATGACCTCCTGAGGTTCCTTCCAACCCAATATTCTATGATTCTATGATTTGGTATTTTCCCACAAATTACAGCAGTTTGGGGTTTATTGCCCATCCAAATACACCCACAAAAAAGTACATTTTACTCGCTCCCACTATTATGGCAGTAGGTCCTGTGGGACCTGTGGGATCCCAATCCCACTGCAGAGTTCTAACATACAGATACTGCTGGCCAAAAGACTCTAAACTTGAGTGCATGAGGCATATGCCCACGGTTAGTGGAACATGCATACGGACATGAACTCGAAGAATTAGTTAAGTGATCTATACCAAATGAATAATGGTTTTAACGGCCCAGATGAACCATTCCGAACAAACACCTGGAGCCACATATCCAAATCATGGGCCAGTCCTATATCCCTGTCCAGCACTGAGACTGGACGGGGAGGATTCCACCCAGTGGTGGAACTCATGGCCTAATTTCCATTCCCATTCTGGAAGGTTGAGACCCTGCAAAGTGTAAGAACACCCAGGACCCCAGTGGCAGCACAATGTGCTGTGCCTATGAAAACCTGGGCTTGGTAGCAGGTACAGCTTTATGAACCATGGGTCAGTGGGCTCAGATTACAGTGCAGAGATGAAGTACTCAGTTCCTGGAAGATGTGGTTGACAATTTCTAGCTGCCTAAATTCTGCAGCCCCTCCTCCCTTCCTGAACTCTGGAGCAGTACAACATGGGCTTTTGAGGGAGTCTGTTAACTTGTTCTCTTGGACACACAAAGTATTCAGTATTACAGTGACTCAGTGTGGAAAGTAAAGCCTGGACTTACTGATCTTCCTTTCTGAAGACTCCCCAGACCACACTAATAGAGATACAAAACACAGCCAGAAGCAACATCCGGACCTGCGGACGCTTGTGAAAATATGGCAAGTTGTTGTCAGGGATTCTGAAAGTGGAAAAAATACCATGTAAACATTAACAGACAAAGGGAATATCAAGGGCACTTCAGGTAAAGCTTTGAACAACATATAGGCATACTGGAAAACCACCACTCAGACCTGCTCCTGATTTTTGGCACAATTACCCTTTTTCAGTTTAACATTTTTAATTATGCGGCAACAATCCAAGTCTAACTCTGACCTAACACCCAAGGGAAGCATCACATACTCTAAGACTTCATGAAGGGGAGGGATAGCTCAGTGGTTTGAGCATTGGCCTGCTAAACCCAGGGTTGTGAGTTCAATCCTTGAGGGGGCCATTTGGGGATCTGGGGCAAAAATTGGGGATTGGTCCTGCTTTGAGCAGGGGGTTGGACTAGATGACCTCCTAAGGTCCCTTCCAACCCTGATATTCTATGATTCTATGAAATGCATTTTTGGCTTTAAAAAGTATTCAAATGGTCAAATACCTGCACTTCCCCAATGGGAATCTTCTTACAAAGGGAGACAGACAACTGTAGAGTCCAATGGAGGCAGCCAGGCAGAAAATCCCTATAATAACATAGACTGAAAGAGTAAAATTAGTAAGTGATGGTAGGATACCAGACACTGTCCCTCACATCTCAACCACGTGGTTCTCCATATCCCCAAACTGGAGAAAAGAAAACCATATTAAAAAGTGTATTAAAAGCCATCATTGCTATCTAGTGGGATTAGTCAGGTAACTGAAAAGTTACTTGTTCATGCAAGACAACAGCCAGTGGTGAGGCAGGGAAGAAGTTGTTTACAGTTTTATAGATAAAAGGTTAAACTCCCAAGGGGATTCTGAAGTATTACTGTTTGCATCCGAGGTCTTTTACTACTTACATATTGTTGAATTCTATCTAGCTCATCCTCTATTAGTTGCCCATTTGCTCTTATGCAACAGACTTTGTTGCATGCAGTTATTAATAGATAACAAGCTGTATCTTGCAAATATTTAGCAGTTTGTCATTAAATTACACCCAAAAATGGACAGCTATTTACCACTTTACTAGTCACATATTCATCTGGTCCCTATGTGGGTTTTGTTAATCAGTTTTATTAATATGTTGATATAACAACAGGATTTTCTTATTCCATTCCTTACATAAAGATGGGGCATAAAAACATGTTGCTCTACAAAGCCTTTAATGGTTATTAGCTGGAGCTCATTTCAGTGCATTAAACTTTCAAGCTACATTTCCAGGTCCCTTTCTGAAGTGATCATATAATTTAACAGTAACTTACTAAATGATATGATAAGTGTATTATGTATAAAGTCTGATGCTGCTTTCCATGTTTTAACAACATTAAAATGACTAAGAAATCAGATTATACATTTCAAGTACACAGACTTCCCCAGACAAGACCAAGAGCATGGGGCACCGAGTTCCACATCTAAGTGGGGATTCATAGATTTTAAGGCCAAAAAGGACCATTATGATCATCTAGTCTGAATGCTTCCACAACACCAGCAACACCTGCATCAAGCCTAGGACTTGTGCTTAAGCTAGAGCATATATTTTGGAACCTTGATTAAAAACTTCAAGCAATGGGGAATCCACCACGTCCCTATCTAAATTGTCTCGATTACCATGTTTAAAAATCATGCCTTATTGCTTTCCTAAATCTATTTAGCTTCAGCTTCCAGGCACTGGATCTTGTTCTGCTTTTGTCTGCTACATTAAAGAGCTCTCTACTATCAGAAATCTTGTCCCCTGTTAGGTATTTATAGACTGTGACCAAATCATTCCTTAAGCCTCTCTTTGATAAGCTAAATAGAGCTTCTTAAATCTTTAATTGAGGATGGGTAATGTGGCTTCTTAAATTTAATCTCTAGAATACTAGTAGATCAGACCTAGGCACATGATGATCCTTGGAAAACTTGCATTGACAAAGAGGATGTGTAAACACCCTAGTGGTGCTTTTTCTATCTCAGTTTCTATGATTATGATGAAAGTAGGAAGTTCCAGTCCTTCAGATATGATCTTAGGGAAGAGCCAGTCACCTCTCACTGAGGAGCAAGAAGTACTCCCAAGGGAATTCTATGCTAAAAAATTAAAAGTTCTGTGCCCATTTTAAAAGTATGCACATTTTATTTGTTAATAAATGAATGTGGATCTCCAGCATGATAGTGGGGGGAACAGGCCACTGGCTGCAGAAAGGTGGGAGATCTCCCTCCTTCGCCCCCAGGACATGAACTTGGTGGTGAGGCTGCATCTGACCCTGACACAGTGCAAGGGCCGGGCCTACCCCAGAAACACCCTGGGGTCCTGCCCCTCTGTGCCACATGCTAGCAGGTTGGCTCAGTCTGGTAGAATCCAAGTGTGGAGGGACTTAGTGTGGGGGATCCAGGTGTGTGTTGAGAGGGTTCTGTGTGGGGCAATCTGGGTGTAGATCTGGATGTACAGGGGCTCATTGCAGGGTTCCAGATGCAGAAGCAATTGGACTCTGTAGGGGGTCCAGGTGAAGATAGTCGGGGCTCAGCGGTGGGTCTGGGTGTGGAGGGCTCAGCAGTGAGGTTCCATGTGCTGGGGGAGTGGGGCTTGGTGGGGTGGGGAGCTGGGTGTGGGGGGCTCATTGAGGTGGTCCAGGTACAGGAGGGGGGTGGCTTGTCAGTGTGGGGGGCTCAGCAGGGGGTGGTGTGGGTGCAGGGGTGGGGCTCGTGGGATTGGGGTTTGAGTGCAAGGGCTGAGGCTCGACAAGGGGCTGGGGCTCGGCAAGGGGGCTCCACATTCGGGGGTGAGGCTTGGTGGAGGTTCAGATGCAGCTGGCGGTTTGTGTGGGGGAATGAGGCTTAGTGAGGGGGTCTGGGTGTGGGGGAGTCGAGTCAGGGGGGTCGGACAGATGGGGGAGCAGCTCCCCATACATGACCCCTCTCACCGTGACTGAGGAGTGATGGGGAGCAGGAAGCAGGTGTGTGTGCGTGTGTGTGTGGGGGGCTTCCTGCAGCCAGGTGAGGTTTCTGGAGGTGGGTCTGACCTAGCCCTGGCCCTTGCCCCTCCTGCAGGAGAAGAGAAAGTCCCATCCTCCCCTGGCCCCAGCCCAGCTGGGACTAGCAGCTGAGTCCAGTGCAGGATAGGAGCCACCGACTGGGGTGTCCCTAGCCCCCCACCCCCGGTGATTTACCTCTCTGCCGGCTACTCCGGGAGCCCGAAACAATGCATCCACACTGCCGGGGAGGGGTGCATGACCGCTCTTGCAGTTTTCCTTGCTTCCCCGTCAGAAAGTCATTTGTGGGGAAGAAAAGAAACCTGCAGAGAACATTGAATTCTGTGTGCGTGCAGTGGTGCAGAATTCCCCCAGGAGTAAAGAAGAATGAAATGCAAGATTATATTAAAACACCCTGCTGTTGCAAACATCTTTGTTCTACATTTTGGGCTTAACTACTTCATGATGTTCCTTCAGAGGAGAAAAAAATTCCCCTCTGGTTTTTGCTGGTGAGATAAAATTATTTAACACATCTAAATCAGTGTATGTTCCTGAAAGGTTAACTAATATATAGTCTGCTTTTCAGCTCAGAAACACTGTAGCTCAAATCTTTTCTGACCATTGGATGGCATGGATTCAAAGCTCAAGACCACAGGGATGGAATAGCAAACACTGCTGAGAAAGAGACTACAGTAGCCATTAAACATTTTAATTCAGAGACTGATCTCTGACATGTATTTCTACTCGGAGAAGTGACTAGAAATGGCATGTCGAGGTTTCATGTCTATTACACATCAATAAGATGAGATCAAATTTTCTCAGGTTAGAAGTGAAAAAAAAGGGTGTGTTTGCAAGAAAAACGCCCCCACAACAACCTGGGATTTAAGAGTAATGGTTTCCTTTCTAGCTTGGCCATCACCACCAAAGATTTTGCTACCCAAATTCTGACACCAGTTACATCTGTGCAATCCCACTCACTTCAATGGGGCTACAGAAGGGTAACTGAACACTGAATTTGGCCCTGCAATGGGAACTTCACTAACAGTCCTGTTGATGCACAAGCTACACGGGAATCCAGTTTACCCTCAAAGAGATGTGCAAGTCCTTCAGAGCTACCAGAAGTAGTAAAAAGCATGTCTGTCACCGGAATAAGTAGATGAGACTCTAAATAAAAGAATTTAACCTGTATATGAACTGGCTACCATTTCAACAATCACTTTTCAAACTAGGCGTGCACTTTAAAGGATAACAGTCTGATAGTATGAAATAAGACAATTTTATAGAAATATAATAAAAAAGCACCTAAGTGGTCATAGAAGAAATAAAGAAGGACCAGCATAGAGCAGCACATCACCACAAATACACAGATCATGATGGGAGTGACATCAACTGTTTCATCATCATGTTTTTCTGCTCCATCATCTCGTTTGTGCTTCATGTATCGCCTGAAAGAGAGCAGCATGTCGATAATCAGATCCTGCAGTGAACAGACAAGGGCTCTAATCCTTCATGATGCACAGCACAGGAAGGGGAGGCAATGGGAGGAAGAGGATGAGAATGGGAGGACACCTGGGCCTGCACGGAGCCCCACTGAAGTCAATGGAGCACCACTTTTTCCTTCTTAGGAAAGGGAATAGATAAAATTTCAGCAACGGGTCTCAATGAACAGTGTTTAAAATATAAAATATTTAATATTTTAAAATATGAAAAGATGCTCAACACATGCTGCAAAACATTCACAAATATTTGTTGCATTTCTTGCACTAAAATTATCATTGGGTGGATAAATAAATCCCTCCCTAAATGAAATTATAATAGTAAGAAAAAGTCATCTAAAATATTTTCTATGAACTGAAAAACACCAATAAAAACCTAAAGGAGCCCTTACAGAGGCCCAGATAGGAAGACTAACATTTCCGCTGGATTCTTCTTTTTAACATTTTAAAAACATGGTCCAATGTTTTCTTTGTAAATTGAGGCACCAAAATACCATAAATTCAAATTATATTGAAGTAACACCAAAGGTCATTGTTTAGTTGGTGTTGGTCCTGCTTTGAGCAGGGGGTTGGACTAGATGACCTCCTGAGGTCCCTTCCAACCCTGAGATTCTATTATTCTAGGCTTGCCCACACATATTATTTATCACTTCAGTGTTTTCCCATTTCAGATTCACAGGCAGTCACCCCAACAGCTGGAACAGTGCTGCTTGGGGCTTCTCGGAATCATATATGCTAAGCATTCTTTGAACCGTAACAGAACTCAAGAACATCTGCACAACATGGCACTCAATTTGCTCTACTTACTTTTTCACATCCCTGCTTCCTGCCCAACAGCCTCCAATTGCAACAGTGCCCACAGCCATTACAAAGATAATCACCATGTTATAGTCAAGAACAGGCTCATTTGGTGCATACATTGCCACCTTCACTGATCTGCCAAAACTCTGCAATGGAAACATGATAATTACAAACTGTTTAGTGTTTCAGCCTCATCAGAATCAACTATTTCTTTAAACCCAGTAAGATAATTTCTAGTGCTAGCTATGTGAAAGTGCTTTGTCAGTTCCTTACTCAGCATTCAGACTGATGTTGACAGCTCCAGCGTTTGTAGTTGGCCGTTTAGCAATATGACACACATCCTCCAAAAGAACCATGATGGGATTTTCAAAACTGCTCCACATTGACTCAGTTGCCTCAAAGTTAGAGGAGCAACGGGTGGTTTTGAAAATTCCCACCCTTCATGTCTTCTGACTTAGCCTCCTCCTCCCCAAAAGTAAGATTCTCCAAAGAGGAGTGGAATAGCGAAGGATGGCTACCTTTCTGAAAGAAGTTAACCTGCTGACCTTAAAGAGAACAAACTATTGGCAGAATCTCCTTAGTTCAATGTAAATGTCATTAACTTGATGATGACAATCTCGTACCCAGAGAAATGCTTCTATGCACATTCCCAAGGTAGAGAGGACTGAAAGCCCCTTTCATAAGGACTAGAAGAGGACTTTTGGTTTTTTGATGCAGTCAATAAGACACAAGGCCCAAAGCTACGCTGAGAGAGGTTATGTTATTTGTTTTTTTACAAAAACACTCTGAGGCCTTCTCTGCGCAGGGGGTTTATTTCACACCAAGTTGACACGCACTAGTTGGCATGTACTATGTAAGCCATACCAATAGTGTGCATATGGGATGGCTATGCCCTCTTTCAATTCACATCATTGCATACATGTGGTGGGGTCTTGTTGTGTACTAACCTTGTGGCATTCTGGAAAGATACCCATGATCCTCTGCTTTGCTGCTGAGCAGTGTGTATTTTCGGATTTTTCTCATTGTGTGTTGCAGATGCATAGTGGAAGCTAGGCAGAAGCCAGTGGAATTCTGGGACTTGGGGGTCAAATTTAAAAAAATCCTATAATTCTGTTCTCTCGCCATCCCTTGCTTCTTCTCTTTCTGGGCAGATTAGTGCCAGTTTCAAATTGCTGTCAGCCAGTATGGACCCGGCAATGCACCGTGGTGCTATGCTGGCAACCACGAATACACAGAGGCTGTTTGGACTTTATTTGTGCTCTCAGAGCTGAGTGGGCTTGGTTCTGGACTTAACCTGCCACACTACCAAACAGATGATGTGGCTGCAGCAGCGGTGGAAAAAGGAGGACAAAGGAGATACTGAGCAACTGCTACTACAGGAGCTGTTCCTGGAGTAGTTTCACACAGTGCAGCACCATTTCTGGGCTCAGGAAACCAGAGTCGACTGGTGGAAAAGGATCATTCTCCAGACCTGGGATGACCAGCAGTGGTGAGAGAATTTCAGGATGGTGAAAGCAACCTTTGAGATACGTGCTGAACTGCTCTGGTGCTGCCGCGGCATCATACCAACATGCAGTGCTCCATAGCTGTTGAGAAGCAGCCCACCCTTTCTGTCTGGAAGTTGGCCACCCCTGAATGTTACCAGTCCATAGCCAACCAATTTGGCATAGGGAGATCAATTGTTGAGGCCGTTGTCATGCAGGTGTGTGAGGCCATGCCTAAGGTACTGTTGCATTGCATCTGGTAATGCTTAGGAGATTACTGATGGCTTTGCACGCATGTGGATCACAAACTGTACTGGAGCAAAATGGGACCCATTTGCCAATCATTTGCTCCCCGACCAGCGCACAGTTTATAAACAGAAAGGGGTATTTTTCCATGGTGTTCCAAGGCCTGCGTGACTACCAGGGCAGCTTCACAAACATAAATGCAGAGGCATCTGGAAAAGTCCATAAACACAGGTACTTTTGGAACTCTCCCTATTTACCTTAATGAATAATGGAGACTATTACCCCAGGATCACTATGGACATTGATGGTATGGACACTGCTCTGGTTATCTTGGGAGACATGGCTTAACCTCTGCTTCCCTGGATAAAGAAGCCGTTCAGAGGGCACTTGGACAGAAGGAAGGAACTGTTTAACTATTGCCTCAGCAGCTGTAGAATGACAGTGGAATGTTCATTTGGCCGTCTGAAAGACAGGTGGCGCTGTTTATGGGCTAGGTTGGAAGCTGCAGAAAACAACTTGCCTAACTGTATGCTGTATTGTGCACAATATTTATGAGCATAAGGGAGAAAGCCTTAACAAGGGGTGTGGTGCTAGGTGCAAAGACATGCTCAACAGTTTGAGCAGACAGCAAGGTGTCCATTAGAAAATAAAACATCAGGGCGATGGGATGCCTATTGCTCTTATCTTTAGTCTCAGGCCTGAAAATGTGCAGCTGCACATTCAGCTGTTGGGGGGCGGGGGGGGGGGGGGAGAGGAGAAGAATGGATTGCATGCATTACAGTCTCTTTTATGGGTGGCAAAAGTGGCACAATGTGGCAGTCCTCATTTTATCATGTGTGCGCCTTTACACTTTCATAAAAACCTACGATTTATGCAAAATTCACAGATTTTCTCTGTTTTATGCATTGCAGATTCGATATGAATTAATTTTAATGTTTTTATTATTAAACAATTTAGTATCTAACAACCAGAAATAACAAAGCTTTAATTAAAACAACAATGAAACGCAGCTTTAAAGTGACCCAGTGCAGTAGAGAGCAGCACACAGCAATAGGGGGATTAAGAGCGGGGCTCCAATTCACAGGCGAGTATATGCTTCGCCTCTGCCGCTTCTTCTCTCTTCCAGTGTTGCGTGCCTGGGCTCAAAGTTGGCAGGAGCATTAGATAGCTCAAAAGAGCTGGGCTCGCAGGTGCAATTGTCCTCACTTCTCTGAGTTTGGTCCAGGGAGGGGAATGGCAGGGGGGAGAATGGCTGTGGGGGCCCAGTGTGGGAACATATGCTGGTGTTCCCAGTACCCTGCATTGTCTAGGAGCTGCAGACATGGCTGGGTCCTGGTTAAGGGCACTGTATTGTCTGTGTACCAGCTTGTAGATGCACCTCAGCAGAGCATTCTCCTTCTGTATTGTCTCCAGGAGTTGCCTCTGTATGTCTCTGGCACCACTGCAACACTGTCTCTGGCTAGCTTCCTGTCATTTTCCCTCTCCAATCTAAAATACAACCTCCAGTTCTCTGTTTACTTTTTTTGGAGGGCTTGGGGTGGGAAGTCACCAGCCATAGAAGGTGATGGAGGCATGACTGCCTCATCCAGCAATGAAGATGAGATGGCAGTTTCAGGGATGGCCTCCTCATCTGCCCTAGCCTCCTGTTCCTCCAATGTCTCCAATGTGAGGGTTGGTTGGCAAGGGGGAGGTTGCAAAACCTTGATTTCCCTATGAGATGGTACTGGTGGTCTGGCAAACTGCTGTCGATAGGCCACCCAGCAGTCCCAGTACGGTCATTGAGGTCCATATAGAAGGGAAGGTGGCATACAGGGTTGGTTCTATCACCCTTGGTGATCAGTACAATCCTCCTTCTGACTAGCTGGAAAGGGATTCCTGAAGGGGTATGTTGGTGAATCCCTGACTGAAACAGAGGGGACTGATTGAGAGTCTTCTTCATCCTCCACATCATCCCATGTGGGGGCACCTGCTGAAAATGGATGAGTCTCCTGCAGTGACGGAGAACAGTGGCCCAGAGACCATGGTCTTGATACTGAAAGGTGCTCGGTACCATAAAAAGCAGAGACTGGGTCATTTGATACCTAAATGTTCTTAGAGTATCAGAATTCCCGACGTACCAAGAAGGAATCTGGTACCAACATGGTGGCTGAAGCCAGCTGTTCCAACGATGAACGCAACACAGTTGAAGGTGGGGCATTATTGTTTGTTCAGTGCAGAAGATGCCGAACGCACTGGTACTGGCAGTTGGATAGACTGCATTGATACTGAAAGCTGGGCCGGACACATAAGTACGGATGGCTGGGACAAACTCGACATGCCCTACGCTTTGCTGGTAGAGGGTACCGGGGCCCTAACAGAGCCATGTCTTCTCCTTGCAGCTTTGGGGCTTCACAGCCCCACCCGTATCAGTGGAGGAGTCCTTGGCCTCAATGGTACCCTCAGAGACCATAGACTTGGTCCGGAACCTGGTCCTTTTTGGAGCGGGCTCTTTGGTGTGAGCCTCAATGCTCCTCTTTTGGGGAGTCTTCCCAGTAGCCTACAAAGTCTTCCCTTCCTCAGGGAAAGCCTGCTGTGAGGTAGAAGAGACTCTGAATCTGTCATGGTGGAATGCTTTCTGCGACCAGAACCTGACCTGGTTCTGGTCGCAGAAAGCATTCCACCATGAACAGTCTTAGCTTGATCTTCATTGTCCTAGACTTGAGGGCCAAGCAGATGTTGCACTTCTGGGAGACGTGGGACTATCCCAAGCAATGGATGCACTTAGAGTGGCCACTGCTTACAGATATAGCCTCTCAGCAGGAGAGGCAGTGTTTGCAGCCTAGTGAGCTGGCATGCCCTGCCAGGAACACAAGTTTACCCGAGGGAAAAGGGAGACGAGAACAAACAACCCCCTCACTACCTATACAAACTAACTAACTAAACTCACAACCAACAACCACTACACTAAATATCTTAGCACTAAGGAAAAATAGAAAGGCCGAGGTATGCTCAAGGTGGACACACTAAGGCTTCGTCTCCGGCCAAGGCAGTTGAGAAGGAACTGAGGGTGCTTCGCCCCCACACCCATATAAAACTTCGGTGTCTGGCACAAAGAGGCTTAGGATGCACGCGCAGGCCAAATGGACACTGCTAGCTGAAAGCCTCCAATCAAGTGCTCAAGAGGCGGATGTGCAGCTGAAGTGGAGCACCCATAGGGACACTACTCGAAGAATAGAAGTTAGCACAGCAGTATAGTGCAATAATAAATTGTAAAGGCAGATATATGCCAAGATTCCCTTGAGCGGCTCTGCCTCCTGAGCTGGGTTTCCTGCTGAGAATCAGGATGGCTTCTACATGCTCACCCTCAGGATTCTGAGTTCTAAAGAGATTCTGGCTTTCCAGGGAGAGCTCTTCACTGCCCTCCTTGTTCTCATCCTTTGATGCCTCGTGCTGCTTATTCACGGGAGAGGGATATGCAGGGTCCACAGCTTCCTTGGGTTTAGTAGTGGTGCAACTACTCAAAGTCCTGCGCAGCTCCTCAAAAAATGGACAGGTTATATTTCCATGACCAGTCTGTTTCCTAGCTTCCCTGGTTTTAGCGTAAGTCCTCTTGAGCTGTTGGCTCTCTATCTGGCATGGTCAGCAATCCAACTGTGACCACTTGAGGACCTCTGACCAGCAATGTCCGCAAACACATCTTTATTCCAGTGGCTGCGCCAAGAAGCTGCTCCACCAATACTTCTCCTCAGATGGTGAGGAGATCTAGGGTCTCAGCCTGGCTCCAAATGGCTGCTTGAGGTATGTTGTAAAGGCTGCTGGAATGATATTGCTGCAGTGCCAATATATAGGAATCAAGGAGCCAATGGATCAATCCTGACATGTGCCAAATTTTAGTTAGGGGGAGGAGACATCCAGTCAACTTGACCCCAGAGTAGTGGAGGGCACACAGGTAAACACACAGGTCAGTAACGGATGCCTGCAAAACAGTGTGAGACAGCTGTTGGAGGACTGCCAAAGTAGCATGCAGCAACATTGTGTGCACATGAACTATCCACACTAACTCAACTTATATTGAACTTAGCACACCTTGAAAGAGGAGTTCAGAGTTTGCAATAAATGCAGAGCTGGGGCAGGCTAATGAATTACATTGTGTGTATGCAGGTATTTTCACACCAGAGTAACTCGACTTAGTGTGGACTAAATCTCCCGTGTAGATGAGCCTGTAGACTCAAAACCTTAGTAAAAATATTTGAGAACAAGGTGATGGTTTTACTTATACATGGTATTTGTGTCAAGCACCAAAGCATTCTAAATCACACCATCTCATTTAGTGCCAGCTGGATTTCATACTGAAGATACAGCATACGCCTCTGTGTAGAGAATTTCATTTTTGTGGATACTTAAGACAGGAAAAATAAGCTTCTTGGCTTACAGTAACCCTACAGTAAGCCATCTTAAAAAGCTTCTAAAATGCACTGCAAACACACTGCTGTGGCATGACATGCTTCAGATGGTATAAGTGAAATTGTTCTATAAAGTGCTTACCTTTCCAATATCTAACATGTCAGTGTAGCTGAGCAAAGCCACAGGAATATCAATCTCTTCGTACTCACTCCAGTTACCTTGTGGGGGACGCTGAAAGTTAGAACAGAAGTCTTTGTAGAGCTGGCTGTATTTCTTTAGTAGAGATAAAGGTCTATATCTAATCATTTGAAAAGTTTTTGAAAGGAATATGACATATTAACATTTGGGATTATAACAGAAAATAAATCAAATGCCTAACACAAAACAACAGTAAAAGTTACAAGATGCTGCTTAACTGTCCATAATAATGTGAATGAGGTCACATCTGAAGTATTGCATCCAGTTTTGCCCCCCTCCCCCCACACTAAGGAAAGGATGTGAACAATTTGGAGAGAGTCCAGCGGAGGGCCATAAAAATGATCAGGAGGCTGGGGCACATGACCTGTGAGGAGAGGCAGAGGGAACTGAGTTTATTTAGTCTGCAGAAAAGAAGAGTGAGGGGAGATTTGATAGCAGCCTTCAACTACCTGAAGAGGGGTTCCAAAGAGAATGGAGCTCGGCTGTTCTCAGTGGTGGCAGATGACAGAGCAAGGAGCAAAAGTCTCAAGTTGCAGTGGGGGAGGTCTAGGTTGGATATTAGGAAACACTTTTACTAGGAGGGTGGTGAAGAACTGGAATGGGTTACCTAGGGAGGTGGTGGAATCTCCTTCCTGAGAGGTTTTTAAGGCCAGCTTGACAAAGCCCTGGCTGGGATGATTTAGTTGGGGTTGGTCCTGCTCTGAGCAGGGGGTTGGACTAGATGACCTCCTGAGGTCTCTTCCAACCCTAATCTTCTATGATTCTATGAATCTGTTCTAGTGTCCTTCAGTCTGTGTATGAGACATCAACATCTCAAACCAACATCCATTCTGCATAGGCAGGAGAAGCAAATTAATAAACCTTTTCCTCATACTAGATAAAAATAATACAATTTAGGATCATGTGCTGTTTTATGTATGCAAAAGATGGCTACACCCTACAATACATTTACCAGAACAGAAAAGATCCATTACAGAGACTTGCAAATCATTGTCTGTCCATAATAGTTTAAAACAGCCATGTCTCATAAAGGCCTCTGAAAACAATAAATGTTTATTTGACTGGAAATGCAAAATAGATTTCCAAAATGGCATTTTATAGTGAGGTTTTAAGACCCAGCACTCAGTTTAACATATTGCTTTAAACAATAAAGATGCATATCAGCATTTCCCCAAAAGGATAGCATTAAGCTCCAAGAAATTTTGCATGGTGATGTCAGATTCAATTTAGCTTTCTGATGACATAAGGGACAACTATCCTGGATTCATGTCCACATTGCAATGCCATTCTCTAGTCATATCCAATATTAAAAGAATCTGTTTTTATAGTTTAACTCATAAAACTGAAAAAAGATGTCAAGGCATCCCTAACAAAATGTCACACTCCAATAGGTCTGCAACCAGACAGATATCAGCCACTAAAGGGCATAACAGAAAAAGGCAACAACAACAAAAAGTTACCTAACTGTTGTTCTTTGTGATGTGTTGCTCAGGTCCATTTCACTAACCAGTTGTCAAGGTATGGAAATATCTGAACTTGCCTTTTCCGCAGGAAGGTGGCCACGACTGACATATATTTGGTGAACACCGGAGGTGCCGATGACAGGCCGAATGGGAGTACTGAGAATGGGTAGTGCGTGCCCCCTCCCACTACAAACCTTAAGAAGTGCCTGTGAGGTGGAATTATGGAAATGTGGAAGTATGTGTCCTTCAAGTCGAGGGCAGCATACCAATCTCCTGGATCCAGGGATGGATAATGGAGGCCAAAGAGACCATATGAAACTTTAGTTTCTTCATGAACCTGTTGAGGTTGCGCAGGTCCAAGATAGGTCTGAGGCCCCCTTTTGCTTTCGGTATTAGGAAATATTGGGAGTAGAACCCCTTGCCCCGGAGCTCCAGCGGAACCTCCTTTGCAGATCCTGCCAGTAGGAGGGTTCACATCTCCTACACAAGGAGTTGCTCACGAGAAGGGTTCCTGAAGAGGGAAGGGGTGAAGGTGCGAGGAGAAATGGAGAGATTATCCCATTTCTACTGTGCGAAGGACCCAACGGTCCGAGGTGATTTGGGACCACACCCAGTAGAAATGGGATAGACGTGCCGATAAGGGGAAAGAAGGATGTAGTGCTCAGGTTGGTATGTCACCCCTGGGTGCATCTTCAAAAGGCCTGCCTGGGGCTCAGTGGTTGCCTGGACTACCCAGACCCCTGGTTGTTCGGGGATTAGGGCTGGTGACGCCAGTTGTGATTTCTCACCTGCCTGTAATTGTGGTCCTGACAAGGCTGACCCTGCTATGGCCGGGGCATAGCCTGAGGCCTAAAGTGTCTATGCTGGGTGGCTGCTGTGTGCACCCCCAGCGATCTCAGAATGTCTCGGGAGTCTTTCAAGCTATGGAGCTTCGAGTCTGTTTTCTCTGGAACAGCGTGGCACCTTTGAATGGGAGATCTTGTATAGTTTGTTGGACCTCCGTGGAGCGGCCCGAGGCATGCAGCCAGGAACAATGTCGCATTGCGATGCCTGAGGACATGGCGCAAGTGGCCGATTCTGCTGAGTCCAGCATGGCCTGCAGTGATGTCCTGGCCACAGCCTTGCCTTCATCCACCAGGGCCGGACTTGGAGTCCACTGGGAAAAGGTCTGAAAATTTGGACATCACATCCCACGATTTAAAATTGTAGCAACTCAGGATCACCTGCTGATTTATGATGCAAAGCTGGAGCCCTCTGGTGGAGTACATCTTCCTCCCGAAGAGATCCAGTGTCTTCGTGTCCTTAGCTCGAGTAGGAGGCCCCTGCTACTCTTACCTCTCCCTCGCGTTAACCACCGCCACCACCACTGAGTCCGGTGTGGGATGAGTAAATAGGTATTCGTAACCCTTGGAGGGCATGAAATATTTTCTTTCGACCCCCTTCGCTGAGGGAGTCAGAGAGGTAGGAGTTTGCCACAAAGTTCTGGTGTTCTCCTGAATAGTCTTAATCAGGGAAAGTGCCACCCTGGTGGGGCCCTCCGGGAATAAAATGTGCACCATCGGGTCTGACACTTTGGTGACCTCCTCCATCTGGATGCCCAGATTCTGAGCCACCCGCCTCAAGAGTTGCAGGTGGACTCTGCTGTCAGGTGGGGACGGGCCCGGGGAGGTTCCCGCCACCACCTCGTTGGGTGAAGATGATGATGAGGCCCGTGCCAGGGAGGGTCCCTCCTGCCCGTCCGGCCCTCAAAGCAGCCTGTTGTCTGCCAACGCCCCCATCTCAGTGCCGGCCACTGTGCCCTCTGTGGCACTGGCCATTGTGCCCGTGGTGGACGTAGTGGCGGTGCCGGTGGCAGCACTGCACTGGCAGTGGTAGCTGATGCCAATGCCCGTGAGGGGTTCCTAGTCCCGGATGCAGCCCTTCCCTCAGATGCAACCAAGAAGGAATTACCTGGAGACGGACCCCTGAGACTGATGGTATGCCCAGGAGGTCCAAAAAGGCCACTGCACCAGCATTTGTGCTGGCACCTGCCATTGCGCTGGCCACGGCACCGGAGGGAAAATCTGCGCCACATTCACAGTCAGAGTTTTGCCAACTCCTGTGTCGGCTCCTTTGGGACACATAGGAGTCCGCCTCAAAATTGGACTCCAAGAAGTCCAAACGTGGTGACCAAGTTGGCGCCATGCCCATCGGAGCCAGGGATCGGTGCTGGGGACATGGGGATTGGTGCCGTCTCATCACTGGTTTCCCCAGGTCTGCACCGGTGGTCTCTGAGGTGCTTCGGGACCGGTGCCCTCTCACATTGGTCAGGACAGTGCGGAACCGTCAGGGATATGAGATAGACCTTCCCTTTAGGCGGACAGGTAAGTCCTCCACTTGGCCCTCCTCAAGTGGTGCCGAACTCGACAGGCCCCGCTGTGGGCCCGGAGTTGATGGTGCCGGCTGCTGTGCATGTGGGGAGGCGTGGCCCGGCACAGGTCTCACTCCTTTAGGTGGCTCACGCTCTGATGCTCGAGAGGGGGAGTGCCCCCGTCTATCTTCCTGTGCTTCTTTTGTGGCACAGGTGACAGAGCAGTGAAGCGATTCCACGCGTGAAGCAGTCTTCGGTGCTGGGGAGTGCCAGTGCCATGGATCTCTGACCCCAGAGTCCTTCCTTGGTGCCGCGTCCCAGATTGAAGCCAGTACGCTGCACACCGATGCTGAGGAGCCCGGTGCTATGTCCATGGGGCTTGATTCCGACTGTGGCCGCAGAGTTGCTTCCATCAGCAGCAGCTTCAGCCTGTGGTCCCTTTCCTTCTTGGTTCTGGGGTGGAAACTCCTACAAATTTTGCACCTGTCCACTTGATGGGACTCTCCCAGGCACTTCAGACAAGCCATGTGTGGGTCACCCTTTGGCATCGGCTTCTGGCAGACCCGACATGGTTTAAACCCCTGGAACCAAGGCATGCCTTGGCCCAGGGAGAGGGAAGGGAAATGGGGGAAAACCCCCAGTAGCAAGGGTTCAAATAGTCTAAACTAATACTGAAATACTATTTTTAACTATTTACAGAAATATATGTACAACAAGCAAGCTAGAGGACTGCACGTTTGGACAAGAGAAAAAACGCTCCAATGACCTCAGTGGTGAAAGAACAAGTTAAGGATTATTTAGAAAAGCTGGACATGCACAAGTCCATGGGTCCAGATCTAATGCATCCAAGGGTGCTGAAGGAGTTGGCTGACATGATGGCAGAGCCATTGGCCATTATCTCTGAAAATTCGTGGTGATCAGGGGAGGTCCCGGATGATTGGAAAAAGGCAAATATAGTGCCCAACTTTAAAAAAGGGAAAAAAAAGAGAACCCGGGGAACTACAGTCTGGTCAGCCTCACTTCAGTTCTCGGCAAAATCCTGGAGCAGGTCCCCAAGGAATCCATTCTGAAGCACTTGGAGGAGAGGAAGGTAATCAGGAAGAGTCAACATGGATTCACCAAGGGCAAGTCATGCCTGACCAACCTGATTGCCTTCTATAATGAGATAACCGACTCTGTGGATATGGGGAAAGCAATAGATGTGATATATCTCAACTTTAGCAAAGCTTTTGATATGGTCTCCCACAGTATTCTTGCCAGCAAGTTAAAAAAGTATGGATTGTATGAATGGACTATAAAGTGGATAGAAAGCTGGCTAGATTGTCAGGCTCAACAGGTAGTGATTTAACAGCTCAATGTGTAGTTGGCAGCCAGTATCAAGCGGAGTGCCCCAGGGGTCGGTCCTGGGGCCAGTTTTGTTCGACATCTTTATCAATGATCTGGATGATGGGATGAATTGCAACCTCAGCAGATGAATTGGGGGGAGGGATAGCTCAGTGGTTTGAGCACTGGCCTGCTAAACCCAGGGTTGTGAGTTCAATCCTTGAGGGGGCCATTTGGGGATCTGGGGCAAAAATTGGGGATTGGTCCTGCTTTGAGCAGGGGGTTGGACTAGATGACCTACTAAGGTCCCTTCCAACCCTGATATTCTATGATTCTATGACTCTAAGCTGGGGGGAGAAGTAGATATGCTGGAGGGTAGGGATAGGGTCCAGAGTGACCTAGACAAATTGGAGGATTGGGCCAAATGAAATCTGATGAGGTTCAACAAGGACAACTGCAGAGTTCTGCATTTAGGAAGGAAGAATCCCATGCACCGCTACAGGCTGGGGATTGACTGGCTAAGCAGCAATTCTGCAGAAAAAGACCTGGGGATTACAGTGGACGAGAAGCTGGATATGAGTCAGCAGTGTGCCCTTGTTGCCAAGAAGGCCAACAGCATATTGGGCTGCATTAGTAGGAGTATTGTCAGCAGATCGAGGGAAGCGATTATTCCCCTCTATTCGGCACTGGTGAGGCCACACCTGGAGTATTGTGTCCAGTTTTGGTCCCACCCCCACTACAAAAGGGATGTGGACAAATTGGAGAGAGTCCAGCAGAGGGCAACGAAAATGATTATGGGGCTGGGACAAATGACTTACGAGGAGACACTGAGGGAACTGGGGTTATTTCATCTGCAGAAGAGAAGAGTGAGGGGGGATTTGATAGCAGCCTTCAATTACATGAAGGGGGATTCCAAAGAGGATGGAGCTCGACTGTTCTCAGTGGTGGCAGATGACAGAACAAGAAGCAATGGTCTCAAGTTGCAGTGGGGGAGGTCTAGGTTGGATATTAGGAAACACTATTTCACTAGGAGGGTGGTGAAGCACTGGAATGGGTTACCTAGGGAGATGGCGCAATCTCCATCCTTAGAGGTTTTTAAGGCTCGGCTTGACAAAGCCTTGGCTGGGATGATTTAGTTGGTGCTGCTGCTGCACTGAGCAGGGGATTGGACTAGATGACCTCCTGAGGTCTCTTCCAACCCCATGATTCTATGACCATCACTGGCGGTAAGAAGGAACTGGAGAGGTGGCAGGTTGGCAGGGCCATGTATATGTGACGCCATGTATGCGTGACTGCAGGGGGCTCCACAGCCGACCCGACGGGTATTGCTAGGGAAAAAACCTTCTGGTGACTGTGCACACACCTAATCTTCATGCAACATCTGCTCCACGTCTGGCATATAATTCTATGAAAGACATGTATTTCCAGTGCTGACACTCAGATTTCACTAAACAGAAGCCATACTGCTGTATATTTCACTGAATTAGTCTTTTTGAATGCCAAGTAACAACACAGAACTAATATTTTGTTGAGGTCCAAGGAGCCAGTTTCATTGTTTTAGCCAAGTGTTTAATGATAGACAAGACTTCACCCAGGGGCATTATATATACACAAGTACAAGTCCCATTGGGAACCATCACTACCTGTGAGAGGAAAACGTCTGGCTTAATTAATAAATATTAAAGGCCACAAATAGAAAAATGTAACAAAATTACTCACAAAATAGCAATTATTCAGGCAGTACATCAGGGATGAATATATATTTTTCTGTTGACTAAGAACATGAGTAACTTTATATGCAGCTTCATATCCCCTCGTACAGATCCTAATAAGACCAAAATACTGCAGGCTGAGTCATCACATGCCCACAGAGAGACATTAATTCTAGGAAGAAACCCTCCAGGTCAGAAAACCCAAACGCAAATAAGCTAAAAATAGCAACTCTGGGAACCACTGAGACAATGCAGGTTTATCAAGAATGAAGTCTAGATGAAAAATAAAGTTTTATAACCAAGACTAACATCAGAGATGCATCAGTATGGCAGACAATAACTAGGAATAGACTCACCACCAGTTCCTCTCTACTGACTATCAGCAACCCTCGGGCTCCATTGATCTGAGCAAGCCTGACTTTCTCATAGAAGGTGCAGTTCCCTCGCATCACCATAGGGATTCTGTTATGAAATCCCCCATCTGGAACATCAGAAGGAGAACACAAGAGAGACGCTGTTTGATCCTGAAGCTGCAAGAGGGACTGGAGAGGAAGAAACATTAGTTGAAAAACAAGAATCACAAGTTGAAAAACCAAGAGCAGAAACTATACATGAAGTCTTAGGAAAAAATATCACTCTTAATTTCTTTATATTAAACAAGAATTGCCATTTACAAAACAAAACAATCCCCCCTATCACCACACACACAAACAACTCCAGGACTTAAGGAACAGGTACAAATATCTGAATGTAAGTTGTAGTAAAACAGAACACTTAAAATGATGTCAAGGTTACTTTGAACATTCAAGTCAGGAAATGAAAGTTGTAGAGTTCTCACAGTAGTATGAACTGACATGCTGACCATCTTATCTTGTATTAGAGACAGCACTATTAGCATCACCTATATTTAACAC
This sequence comes from Chelydra serpentina, assembly GCA_037349315.1. Taxonomy (NCBI): domain Eukaryota; kingdom Metazoa; phylum Chordata; order Testudines; family Chelydridae; genus Chelydra; species Chelydra serpentina. Next base: position 3,920,480 of record JBAIAC010000192.1, read on the forward strand.
TGCCCAACACTTCATCTAAGACCCTATTTTCAGTTGCTTATAGCTCTGCCAAACTTTAACAATTTGGTCTGAAATTTTCCAAAGTGAGCATCTGCCCCAGGCTGAATTTGTTTTGGAAAGGTTCAGTTAAAATAGTTCAGCTGTTTCCACGAACAAGATTGGGGAGAAATGTTTTGCCAGTGTTAAAAAAAAAAATTGTACAACTGTTTTATTGAGAAACCTTAGCAATGCCATGTTAGATGTAGGGAACTGACATTTTGCAAGAGGGAGGCGGTTGGCCTGGTGTCAGCATTGTGCTGTTTGCCATTCCCATGCAAATTAGCCCAAACTTGGACAAGTTGTAAGCTTTTCCACATACTCAGTAGAGACTTTTGAGAGCGAAGAAGATAAATTATCCAATGATTGCATCTGTACTGAAGGTCCATCCCAGGGATTCAAGGCCTGAGCAAGACTTTCCCTGTAATTCAGGGAAAATAAAAACTAATGATTTAAAAAAAATAGAACAAAATTGATTTTTTAAAATTTAAATAGAATTATTTCAAATTGGGTTTTTTATTTTATTTAAATTATAAGTTTGTTTTCTTTTTAAAAATATACCTGTTTAAAGTGAAATTTGACTAATACAAAATATTGTAAGGCTTAAACTTATTATAATCTCTTAAAATATTTAAATAAAAATGCTGAATTATAACATGAGAATGGCAATACTGGGTCAGACCAATGGCTCATTTAGCCCAGTAGCCTGTCTTTTGGTAGTGGCCAGTGGCAGATGCTTCAGTGAGAATGAACAGAACAGGGCAATTTTGTAGTGGGGCATATTGGGGAGTCTTCACCACCCCTCTCCCCCGCCATCTCCTCCCCCTCCAACCCCAGTGCACTGAGCTGTCCCCTCCATCTTGGTTGCTGGTGACATGGCATGGATGTGCTGTTTTGCAGTGAGGAATCGGGCCTCCCCAGGGGACTGACCTGTCCCCTTCTCCCCCCCCCCCCCTCCGCTTGCCGTCTCTGCTGTCTGTGCTAGGAGCCACACACCCCCTCCATTGCAGGCTGCGCTTGGTGCCCTCCCCATCCATCTATCCCTTGCCATGGCGGGGTATGAAGCTGCCAGGGGGAGCATTCGCAGCCTGTCCTCGGCAGCCAGCTCGCTCAGCAGTTTTGCTGACTAGGGGATCCCCTGCCAAACCCAGAATTCTCCTGCCCCATTCCCCCAAACTTGGGGTCCCCCTCCAACTGACCCCCCCCCACAACATGGTTGCCCCATCCCTTCTGAAAACACACTTAACTCTTCATAAGCCTTGGTTCAAATGACTCCCCATAACAGCAACAGCCGCATAGGAGCAACATAGCAAAAGGCACCAATATGTTGCTACTAATGAGTGTCTACTGTATGTTGAACAGCACAGTCCTAGTACAGATCCTTCAGGGATCCCACTATTTACCTCTCGCCGTTGTGAAAACTGACCATTTATTCCTACCCTTTGTTTCCTGTCTTTTAACCAGTTACTGATCCAGAAGAGGATCTTCCCTCTTATCCCAGGATTGTTTACTTGGCTTAAGAGCCTTTGGCGCAGGACCTTACCAAAAGGTTCAGTACACTATATCCACTGGATCACCCTTGTCCACATGGTTGTTGACTCCCTCAAAGAATTCTAGTAGACTGGTGAGGAATGATTTCCCTTTACAAAAGCTGTGGTTGACTCTTCTCTCAATATATTGTGTTCATCTATGTGTCTGACAATCCTATTCTTGACTACAGTTTCAAACAATGTGCCTGGTACACAAGTTAGGCTTAACGGCCTGTAATTGCCAGGATTGCCTCTGGAGACTTGTTTAAAAATCAGCATTACTTTATCTATTTGCCATTCATCTGGTACAGGGGCTGATTTAAGTGTTAGTTTACATACCACACTTAGTAGTTCAGCAATTTCATATCGGAGTTCCTTCAGAATGTTTGAGCGATACCAGCTGGTCCTGGTGACTTATTACTGTTTAAGTTACCTATTTGTTTCAATATCTCCTCTACTATCACCTCAATCTGGGACAGTTCCTCAGATCTGTTACCTAAAAATAGTAACTCAGGTATGGGAATCTCCTTCACATCCTCTTCTTCAGCAAAGACTGATGCAAAGAATTCATTTAGCTTCTCTGCAACAGCCTTGTCTTCCTGAAGTGCTCATTTAGCAGCTTGATCGTCCAGTGGCCTCACTGATTGTTTGGCAGGCTTCCTGCTTCTGATGTCCTAAAAATGAGTTTTCTGTTAATTTGTGTATTTTGCTAGTTGCTCTTCAAATTCTCTTTTGGCCTGCCCAATTATAATTTGACATTTGACTTGCCAGAGTTTATGCTCACTTCTATTTTTCTCAAAGAGATCTGACTTCCCCTCTTTAAGGGATTTCTTTTTGCCTCTTAACATCGCTTTTACTCTGTTGTTTAGCCATGGTGGCACTTTTTTTTTGGTTCTTGTGACTGTTCCTTTTAATGTCAATTTAACTAGTTTTCTCGGTTTTGTGTAGTTCCCCTTTTTTGAAGTTAAATGCCACTGTGTGATGGGTTTCTTTAGTATTTTTGCCCCCTACAGGGATGTTAAATTTAATTACATTATGGTTGCTATTACTGAGCAGTTCAGCTACACTCACCTCTTGGACCAGATCCTGTGCTCCACTTAGAATTGAACCAAGAACTGCCTCTCTGCTTGTGGGTTCCAAGACTAGCTGCTCCTAGAAGCAGTCATTAATGGTGTCTACAATTTTTAACTCTGCATCATGTCCTGAGGTGATGTATACACAGTCAGTATGGGGATACTTGAAATTTCCTATTAGGATTGGGGTTTTTGTTTTTGCAGCCTCTCTAACCTCCCTGAGCATTTCACAGTCACTATCACCATTTTGGTCAGTTGGTAGGTAGTATATTCCTACTGCTATACTCTTATTATTCAAGCATGGAATTTCTATCCATAGAGATTCTATGGTACAGTTTGAGTCATAAGATTTTTACTATATTTGACTCCATGAGCCTCAATCAAAAACTTTGATTTAAAAGCTGCTTTTCTGGGAAAAGAAAGAATCATGGTGAAAAAAAAAATCTAACTTTTGAGGTTAAGCTTTATAAATATGGCACAATAGGTCATGTATTAAGGGCTTGTTCCTGTGGGAGAGCCAAGAGCTCTGCTACTGGGTGTAAGAGACAGGCAAAGTCATCACAATTGCTGGGATCCAGCCGCTGGCTCCAGGAGATACTGTATATATGGTGTATAGGGTTGCCAACTTTCTAATTGCACAAAACCTAACACCCTTGCCCCACCCCTTCCCCGAGACCCCACCCCTACCCTGCCCCTTCTCTGAGGCCCCACCCCCTACTCACTCCTGCCCTTCTCCCTCAGTCACTCACTCTCCCCCACCCTCACTCACTTTTACTGGGCTAGGGATGCAGGCTCCGGGGTGAGGACAGAAAGGAGGGGTTCAGGGGGGGCGAGAGCTGTGGCTGGGGGTGCAGGCTTTGGGGTGGGGCTGGGGATGAGGGGTTCGGGGTGCAGGAGGGGGCTCTGGACTGGGGCCAAGGTTTGGAGTGAGGGAGCGGGCTCAGGCAGGGGGCTGGAGTGTGGGAGGGGGTGCAGGCTCTGACCGGGGGGTGCTTACCCCAAGCGGCTCCCGGTGGGCAGTGCAGTGAGGCTAAGGCAGGCTCCCGGCCTGTCCTGGCTCCGCACTGCTCCTGGCCCCTAGGCGGAGGTGTGGCTGGGCAGCTCTGCGCAGTGCGCGCTGCCCGGGCCTGCAGGTGCCACCCCCGCAGCTCCCACTGGCCACGGTTGGCAGCCAATGGGAGCAGTGGAGCCAGCGCTAGAGGCGGTGGCAGTACGCGCTGCTTCTCTGATCGCCCCTGTACCTAGGAACTGCAGGGATATGCCGGCCGCTTCTGGGTGCTGTGCAGAGCCGTCGACCGGATTTCTAATGGAACGGTCAGCGGTGCTGACCAGAGCTGCCAGGGTCCCTTTTCGACTGGGCATTCTGGTCAAAAACCAGATGCCTGACAACCCTAATCGTCTCTCTCATCAAGATAATCTACTGATCCCTCCTAGGTGGTCTCATATTCCTATTTTATAGCTTCTCCCTCCCTGAGGTCTGACTGTCTCAGTTCTCAAATTATGAATATTTGAGACTCCACCCACCATGATACCTCTCCATCTAATGGAAAAACCACTGATCTGCTCAGTGACTATGAGCCCTTCTGGATGGTTATGGGCACTTCATGCAAACAGCTTTGCTGTCTCCTTGCACGTGTACACAGATAAAAACAGAAATCCAGTCATTTTGCAATTACCTCCCTCTGTCGCTAAACAAATAAAATACTGCAGTGCAAAAGGCAGGTGGGTTACTGAAGCAGAAGTCTTTGACTGTCAGATCTTTTGTTTTTTGGGGGGTAAGGCTGTAGTGAGGGGGTTATGTAACAAGGGAAAAGGAGCAGTGTGCGCAACCAAAAAGGATCAACACTGGTGTGAATGCAGGACATTGTGGGAAGAAGGGACCAAAGTCTGCAGACTACAGCCTCTAATGTTGATTTTAACAACTGGGAACTGGGAAAAAAAATATTGCCATGGCTGCAGATTGTAAAAAAAGACCCATTTGGGAATATTTTCAAGAAATTCTGTTTCTTTGGGTAAAAGAGGATCAGGCACCAAATGTAAACAGGGCAACAAAAGGATGCAAGGCCTGGTTGTCAGAATGAAACAGCATTATAAAAAAATGCTCCTCACAAGCCAGTGACTTTGAAGAGATGATGTGGACACGTCTGAACAATCCGGGATAAGCTGGTTAGTAAATTTATTTTTGAACCATTCTTATGGACTGCCTCCCTTGTTTTACTATGCTAGTAAATGATAACTCAAATTTATGACAATCTGTTATGGGTGGATTACTAGTGAATTTCAAAAATGTTGGTGTTCAAAATATAATTCATATGTTGGTTTGTTGTGGGAGTATTTATCAATTATATTTTTATGATTACATCTGACATCTGAAATAATTTTTTTATTGCTCAATATAATCAAACATCCAAAGTGAAGAGTTCTTGTTTAAAAGTAAAGTTTTATTAGGCATTTATGAATTTTAAAATGCCTTTTTCAACCTGTTGCCAGAGATAAGGATTATCTAAATCTATGTAAACCCTTATGATTTATTAATTTTCCCCACAAAATTGGATTTAGAATTATACCATTTAAACAATGCTATAAACAGCTGCAGTACGAGGAATCTTTCATTTACAATCTCATTTTTTAAAGTTCCCTCAGTAATACTCTAAGCGAGAGTGATTTTGTCTCAGGGTCCGACTTAGAAGAAGGGGTTATGAACGTCCATCGTCTGCAACTTCAGAGTCATCTGCTGGTACCACCACTAGTGCTGCAACTAAACACATGTCAGACCTAAAGTTACCTGTAGTAAAACAAAAACAAACAAAAAATCTGACTTTCTTCGTCATCCAATAAAACTATGAATGAGTTCATAATCAGGACCAAAAAAATTCCAGGAAGACTCCACAAAGCAAAAGATTGCTCGGATCACCTATGCAACAAATTCTCCCTTTTGTTTTGTTCAGAACAAACATTTCATTGACATGGTTCAATCATTATAACCAGGCTACACTCCAACTGTGAGAGCAGACATTGCTGGAAGGTTGGTGGATACCATGTATGAAAAAGGAAATTGAACTGCGTGCAAAAAAGCTGACAAGAAATTCATTAATCTAAGTTTTGATGGGTGGAGTAATGTACACAATGATCCAGTAATATGTGCTTGTATGACAACAGGAAATGGAGCTGTTCATCTTATAGAAACAACTGCTACATCAGGAAATGCCCATACAGCAGAACACTTAAAAGAAACAGCAGTAAAAACTATAGCAAACTGAACAAAAATTCAGGTGTCAAGTGCATGGCTAAGAATCGTCACTGAAAATGCTGCAAATGTAGCAAAGATGAGAAGAAATCTAGAAGAAGATAATGAACCTAAAACTTATAACATCTGGATGTAGTGTTCATTTGACGCATCTTTTAGCCAAAGCCTTGAGTACATCTCCAGGAATAAAGAAGAACGTTGAAATTGCAAAATACTTCCATAACTACAACTTTGCTTCAGCTTCACTGAAGAAAGTAGGAGAATCCAAATGAATTCTCCCACAAGATGAATGATGGAATTCGGTGTTTGACTGTTTTGCGCTATCTATTAAGAACTGCCCCATTCTGATGATAATTTGTGAAGAAAATTGTGACAAAATAGATGGAACTACCACAGACAAAGTAATCAACATTGGACTATAGAGACATGTAAAAGATATGCTGAATATACTGAAACCTATTTCCATAGGCTTGGACAAATGGCTGAAAGATTGTGGTTCTACTGTTGATGCTGGAAAGAACTTCAAGAACTTTTATTTAAGAATTTATTTATGTTAAGTTGCAGGAAGTAAAGCAGCAGATAGATCAAGCACATGCTCTACCTCATTTTCTTCCCAGTGTTCTCAACCTAGAGCACCAGGGTAGATGCCTGAAGAAGATGATGCTGCTATATGACATGGGTATCTAATCATCACACATCAATCATGCCGGCCATAATAAATTTCAGGGTTGGAGGTGAACCATTCAAGCAGTTCATGTTTGCTGATGATGTTTTAAAGAAAGTCATAGCACTGAACAAGTGGAAGTCACTAGCTAAGCACTTGGGACCACAGTTTTTTGAAGTGCTAAGCCAGTTTTGACTGCTGTAGTCTCTTCTGCAAGCACAGAAAGACTATTTCCTTCATTTGGATTAATTCATTCAAAGTTGAGAAACTGACAGATTGAAAAAGCAGGAATTCCAGTCTATGAATAAAAATGAGGAAGGAGGAGATGAGATCTACTAGTTTTATAAGTTTGAAGGTTAGCCTAAGTAACTGAACACTGTCTAATTTTCAAGAGATTTAGGCAACTATGAACTTAAGTTCCAGTCACTTTCACTTCGGTGTATTTTGAAAATGTTTCCAGGCTGACCTGAAATAATCAGTTAATTCATTGACTGCAGTTAGCTCATTTTTAATAAAGAGGAGGTTACTCATCTTGTGCAGTAACTGAGGTTCTTCGAGATGTCTTTCCCTTTGGGTGCTCCACTTCAGGTGTCGGTGCTTCTCGGCACCGCTGATCAGAGATTTTCGGTAGCAATGTCCATCCGGGCCGTGCATGCGCAGTAGCTGTCTTGCAGCGCCCTTGTGGCTCATACAACATGTGTGCAACCCGACCCCATCAGTTCCTTCTCTACCGTGGAGTACTCACTGCAAACCCGAAGTAGATTGGGGGGGGGGGGGGCGGGAGGGTAGTGGAGCACCCACAAGGGGACCTCTCGAAGAACCTCAGTTACTGCACAAGATGAGTAAAGTTCTCTTGTTCTTCAAATGATGTCCCTCTGGGTGCTCCACTTCAGGTGATTGTAGAGCAATGCCCCACTGTGGACAGAAGGGGCTTCGGAGTTGTTTGCATAGTTGAAGAGAGAGCACTTTTAGGCCTAGCATGGCATCTGATCTTGAGCTTTGAATGACTGCATGATGATTTCTCCTTTATATTCCCTCTTGTCTCTCCTTTATCCATACTGCAACTTCCCATATTCCCCGGAGATTCTGACCCTTCACCCACAGGGCTCCACATTTTGAATTTACCTGTTGGCTTTTGTCTCCTGCCCCCATCGAACCTCGTTTAAAGCCCACCTCACCAGACTTGCCAGTCTGTATCCAAAGATACTCTTCCCATTCCTTGACAGGTGGGCCCAATCTCAGCAGACCTTCTCAGAACAGGATCCCATGGTTGAGGAAGCCAAAGCCCTCCTGGAGACACTATCCAGGCAGCCATGTATTTACCTCCAGGATGTATAGGTCTCTGCCTAGCCCCCTACCATTGACCAGAAGGATCAATGAGAACACGACCTGCGCTCCGAATTCCTTCACCTGTACTCCCAGAGCCCTGTAGTCACTTCTGATCTGCTCATGGTCATATTCTGTAGTTCCATTAGTGCCCACATGGATGAGCAGCATTGGGTTGTACTCAGAGGGCCAGATGATCCTTGGAAATCCCTCTGTAATGTCCTTCTGTAATGTATGGACCTCTGGTAGGTAGCACACCTCTTGGGATGCCAGGTCAGACTTGCAGATGGATGCTTCCCTCTCCCTTAAAAGGGAATCACCGTTTCCTCTTTGGAGTGGTGGTTGTGATCCTTCCAGCCTTTGGGGTACAAGGCTTCTCGTCCTCCACCTTTCCGGGAGATTCCTCATCCCTTGCTGCCAGGGTAGCATATTGGCTTATGTCTATGGACCGTGGGTTGGGAGCAGGGGTGGAGCACTCTCTGCTGCCAGAAGTAATCAGCAGCCAGGTTCCTCCCTGTGAAGGAGCAGTTTCCTCCTTCCCTGGTGATGCTACTGCAGTCCTCTTGAGCTGGATTTCTTCCTCAAACTTGGAGGTCTCCATATGCATGTTTTCCAAAGAATTCCTCCTGTGCATGGATGCTCCTCAACCTAGCCATTGCCTCCTGTAGCTCTCTCACCTGCCTCCTGAGAGATTCTACCAGTAGGCACATTGGCTGGTCCCCCCAGCCTGGCTTTCTATGATGGGGCAAAGCAGGCCACAGTCTTCAAATCCACACCAGGATCTGGGTACAGGTATTGTCAAGTTCTCTGTCTGGACAAAGGTACCATTTGGTCGCTTAGCGTCTGCCTTTTAAGCTTCTCTCCCAGGTCAGTCTGCCCCCTCCTTAACACACCAGGGAAGGGTAATCACAAAGATGATGAAAAGTGATCACAAGGATTAAAGGAACAATGGACAGGAGAGCTAGAGCCTTCCTAGCACCCACTCAATTAGCAGATAATAGGTCTCTGGCCCACTTCCAAACAGTCCCTAAACAAACACAATCCACATCATACCACAATTGTAAACTTTAAGCAAACTAAAAGAAAAACCAAACAGATAGACAAGCTGGCCCACTCACCTCAAGAACGTGGGTGATTTTAAAGGACTGCGCCCCCAATGATCACATTTTTATCAACTTAAATCGATTATTTTTACATGTAATATTTAAGATGAATGGAACTGAAAGTAGTTAGCAATTCCCTCCCACCCCCCCAGTGTGTTTTCATTGTGCATTGGACAGCATTTTATGTCTAGTCAGTTGCACTTTCTCTCTCATGCACTAGCATGATGCGATCACAGGCATATTGTTCCCCCTGACCCCGGGTGAACATGCCAGTGTAGGCCCAACCCCAGCGGAAGCTCATGCTCTCCACTAGGCTGTGCTTAGGAGCTACCCTAGATCCTGCAGAAGGATGTTTTACCAGTAATGGTAAGGAAGTGGCTGCTTCATTTGAATTTAAGGTTTTGTCTACACTAGCACTTTTGTTGGTAAAACTTTTTCAGTCAGGGGTGTAAAAAACCCACACCCCTGACTGACAAGTTTCACCAACAAAAGTGCAAGTGTGGACAGCGCTAAATTGGTGGGAGAGCTCTCTCCCACTGGCATAGAGCGGCTACATGGGAAGACCTTATGGTGGCCCAGCTGCAGCGGTACAGCTGTGCCACTGAAAGGTCTGTCATGTAAACATAGCCTAAGGTTGTGGTCCAGGGTTAATTAGGCAGTCCCAACAGCCAAAATATTCAGTGCTGGTGTGTTTATTTCATACAACAGAAGTGTCACAAATAATTCAAACAAGAACATGCCCATCAAAATAAATCCCTCTACTAAGAAAAGCAGCCTCTGGGGCCCAGCACTCCAGAGAAAAACCTTGCCAGTTCTGCCTCCCACAGCATCTGACTTAGCAGAGTGAGACTTTGATAACTTCAAACAGAGCCCAGAGAGCTGACAGGTGAACTAAGTCCTCTCCACACTTAGGTTCAGATGGGTCCCTTATAAAATTGGACCCAACTTCTCTTTGACTTACTTTGGCTCATTCTGCCAGAGGTCAGTGACTGCACTCTGATAAGTGAGCAATACGAGTCACAGAACAGCTAGGTGAGCTCCCTTTACTTCAAACCTATGAGTAGGGCCCTACAAAATTCACGGCAGTGAAAAATGTGTCTCAGAGAGTGAAATCTAATCTCCCACATGAAATCTGGCACCCATCCTACCCTGCGCAGGGCTCCAGCTGCTAGTCCGATGGGGATGGAGGAGACTTGCTCTACCCCTGCAGGGCCGCTCCTGGGGAGGTCAGACCCACCTCTGGGATCTCCCCTAGCTGCAGGAAGCTTCGCAGCTCCAGCTGTCGCACTCCTCTCTCTGCACGGGGAAGCTGCAGCTCCAGCTGTCAGCCCTGCACTGGAAGGGGAGGCTGCTGGGAAAACCAGACCTATGGTAACCCACCCCCCATACCCTGTGACCCTCACATATGCGCTGCTGCTGGCGGTGGCAATGGCTTTAGAGCTGGGCACTCAGCCAGCAGCCTTCCACTCTGGCTGCCCAGCTCTGAAGTCAGTGCCCCTGCCAGCTGTAGGGCAGAAGTAAGGGCGGCAATCCCACCCTCCCCACAATAGCCTTGCGACCATCCCAGCCTGACCACCTTTTGGGTCAGGACCCCCATAGTCACAATACAGTGACATTTCAGATTAACGTGAAATTGACTAACTTTAAAAACCCCTGGCCATGAAATTGACCAAAACGGACACTGAATTTGGTAGGGCCCTACCTATTCTTGGGAATCATTTTAAAACTGGGGACACTGGTGGAGCTGTGATCTTCTCTTTCCAGTCCCATGCATGGGACCAGAGGCAACAGGAGCCAGCTTCAACCACCAATCCCTCTGGACTGAAAGGTGTCTGGGGAGTGAACAACGCAGGATTAACCTTTGTGTTCCTGCTGCTGCTGCCAGGCAGGCAACACTACATGGAGAGGAAGGGGAGATAGGAGCATCTGAGTAGCAGGTGTACAATAATTTTAGAGCCTCTCTCAGTTCCCTCCTGCCACCCCAGAGATGCCTGGCAGTTGTGATGGTGGGGAGGAAGTTTCCACTAATCTATTCCTACTCCAGCCTCCATTTTTGTGCTTTAAGCTCAAGCATTGCTCATAGCTTTTCTCAGGGAGCACTGTGAAACTGACCCAATTCTCAGACTAAAGTTGCTCAGAGGTCTGAATAAAGCAGTAAAACCTGACAAGACAGATCTATTTTTACTTTACTGCACCTTAGCAGAACTTTGTGCCTCTGAAGAGACACTAGAATTCTTTGTCTAAACATTAGGGAATCTGTTTATATTCAATTCACATGAACAAGGTTATCTTTGCAGATATAAGAACTAAACACCTTACTTGCCAGGGGCAAGTGTCATTTTCATTTTTATTAAAGAGCTCTGGTGGTACAAAGGAAGGTTCTTTCACAAGACTGGTACACTGGTTAACTTCAACTTATGATTTGTTTTTGGAAAAGTGTATGGTGGCTAAACCATTGGTTTGCTAGAGCTTACCTGTGCAAATATACATAAAGCAAAGAATATTTTTGAAATCAAACAAACATCCTAGTCATTGCTAGCCTGACCAGAACCAGGTGAGACCTAAGGGGTTCCCTAAAATATGGGAGTCTGTGAACTATGTTCCTCTCATTGCTTGATTTAGGTACTTACAGCTTTTCCCAGGTCATGCGGCAGGTAGGCCCACTGAGAGTTGAAGAGGATACAGTAGTCCTTTCCTTTACTGCTTCCCTTCTCCGAAACAACATGCACCATGCCATACTCGCAACACACCTGAAAACACAAAACATTTTATTGGGGTTTCATTAAAAGCAATGAAATATCAAGGCCCTAAAATGGAGACACCCTCTAATGAAGTTGCTCTGTAATAATTCATAAACAAAACTAGACTTTGAATGAAAAACCCAAGTTAAAGAAGATAAGAAATGCTGACATTAAAGAATCATCATGTTTCCCATAACGCCCCTTCCCCTTTCTAATAGATTAAGGGCACCACAGAATAACATATACTGACTTATAACACTGAAATATACAATGAAGAATTGACAAAGGGTCCTGTGGCACCTTATAGACTAACAGAGGTATTGAAGCATACCCTTTGTCGCTTCTGCAGATCCAGACTAACACGGCTACCCCTCTGATACAATGAAGAATTGTTAACAGTAAAATTAAAAGCTATGTTCACTATACATAATTGTAAATCATTAAAATATAGTTATTGGGTACAGATGAGGTAACACTTAGGCCAAAGTCTTTGCTGGCATAACTACTGGTTTTGCAAATTCTTCTTTTATATAGAATTGCTAATGTGCTTTAAATGATATTGCTGATATACCATTGTGTTGGAAGATGTAAGTAAGAGATACACAAAGATGTCATGATAAATAAACACACACACACACCCACACACACACCCACCCCCATTCTGGGAAGACACAGGGATGGTTGACACAAAAATAACCTGATCGAGAAATTGCAAAACCAGCAGGAAAAATACAGAAGTTGGGCAATTGAAGCTTGCATGTGCATAATGTACAAGATACCTAAAATCCAAAGGACTGGCGCGCTAAAAGCCAATTGGATAAAGATTAAATAATCTTTAATGTAGACATGTACAAAGACCTAAGTGAACATGGGCCCAAACTGGAGAAACACTGGACTAGAACCTGAAGTACAGGACTGAAGGACCAGACCAAGGAATCAGAGATGGTGACAACTATTATGGAAGGTGGAAGAACTTGCCAGTGTCCTGGAACGTGATAAATTGGGCACATTTACCAAGTCTGTCTCGTCTGTTATTATTTCTCTGGCATAAATGTATGTTCAGACACTATAAGGGACAATAATTCTGTCTGAAATTGTATAAATAAAAGGAGAAAACAGATTAAGCCTAAACTGGGTAGACTCGTGACTCAGTTTCTCAGCTTTTACCCCCAGCAATTTAATTACTAACAATGAGTATTTCTGAAGATAAAGGTAAGTTTGGGTCGTATCGAGCAGAGTAGAATGTAGACACACCACTTTTCTCTTATGATGAAAGGGGGTCTATCAAGCAGAAGGCTGAAGAGGTTACTTGGTTTCAATATCTTTGATTATGGTGATGTGGAACTTTCCATCCTCTCACTTGCACTGCTCAATAAGGGCTTCCGATGTGGTTTAGCAAACTATCTAAGGGTATGTCTACACTACGAAATTAGTCCGATTTTACAGACATTGATTTTTGGGAACAGATATTATAAAGTCGAGTGCGTGTGTCCACACTAAGCACATTAATTTGGCGGTGTGCGTCCACAGTACCGGGGCAAGCGTCGACATTCCAAGCAGTGCACTGTGGGTAGCTATCCCACAGTTCCCGCAGTCCCCGCTGCCCATTTGAATTCTGAGTTGATCTCCCAATGCCTGATGGGCAAAAAATTTGTTGCGGGTGGTTATGGGTAAATGTCGTCAGTCAACCCTCCCTCTCTGTGTGAAAGCAACGGCAGACAATCATTTCGCGCCCTTTTCCCTGGATTGCCAGAGCAGACGCCATAGCATGGCGAGCATGGAGCCCGGTGAGATCATCGCAGCAGTTATGACCATTGTAAACGCCTTGCGCATTATCGTGCACTTTATGCAGAACCAGAACCTGAAAAAGCAGGCTAGGAGGCGATGGCAGCGCGGTGACGACAGTGATGAGGACATGGACACAGACTTCTCTCAAAGCACGGGCCCCGGCAATTTGGAAATCCTGGTGGCAATGGGGCAGGCTCATGCCGTGGAATGCCGATTCTGGGCCCCGGAAACAAGCACAGACTGGTGGGACCACACAGTGTTGCAGGTCTGGGATGATTCCCAGTGGCTGCGAAACTTTCGTATGCGTAAGGGCACTTTCATGGAACTTTGTGACTTGCTTTCCCCTGCCCTGAAGCGCTGCAATGGGATTCCCTAACTGTGGTGGGGCTATAGACGGAACGCATATCCCTATCTTGGGACCGGACCACCAGGGCAGCCAGTACATAGTGTAGACCAGGCCTGGCTGGCTAAGAGTTTATGTCGAATTTAGCAGCGTTAAATCAAATTAACCCTGGACCCGTCCACACAACAACGCCATATATTTCGAAATAAAGGGCTCTTAAAATAGATTTCTGTACTCCTCCCCGACGAGGGGATTAGCGTTAAAATCGACATGGCCGTGTCGAATTAGGGTTAGGGTGGACGGAATTCAACGTTATTGGTCTCCAGGAGCTATCCCACAGTGTACCACTGTGACCTCTCTGGACAGCAGTCCGAGCTCGGATGCTCTGCCCAGGTACGCAGGAAAAGCCCCGGGAACATTTGAATTTCATTTCCTGTTTGGCCATCGTGGCGAGCTCAGCAGCACTGGTAACAATGCAGAGGTGACCATGCAATCGCAGAATCAAAAGAGGGCTCCATCATGGACAGAATGGGAGGTGTTAGATCTGATAGCTGTATGGGGAGAAGAATCCGTGCTATCAGAACTACGATCGAAAAAACGGAATGCAAAAATCTACGAAAAAATCTCCAAGGCCATGACGGACAGAGGATACACCAGGGAGGCAACGCAGTGCCACGTGAAAATTAAGGAGCTGAGACAAGCGTACCAGAAGACCAAAGAGTCAAACGGACGCTCCGGGTCAGAGCCCCAGACATGACGCTTCTACACTGTGCTGCATGCCATCCTGGGGGGGCCGCCACCACTACCCAACCCCTGTCCGTGGACTCCGAGGACGGGGTATTCTCATCAGTCGCTTTCTCTGATGTTTTTGCGGACGGGGAAGATGATGAAGGAGATAATGATGACGAGGTAGTCGACAGCGCTCTGCACGGCGATTTCCCCGAAAGCCAGGAACTCTTCCTCACCCTGACAGAGATACCCTCCCAACCCTCCCAAGGCGGTATCCCGGACCGTAAAGCCGGAGAAGGCACATCAGGTGAGTGTATCTTTTTAATTGAAAAGACATGGTTTTAAAGCAATTGGTTTTTAATGATTAATTTCCCCTGAATTCTTGGGATGCATTCGTGGCCAGTAGAGCTACTGGAAAAGTCTGTTAACATGTCTGGGGATGGAGCGGAAATCCTCCAGGGACATCTCCATGAAGCTCTCCTGGAGGTACTCTAAAAGCCTTTGCAGAAGGTTTCTGGGGAGAGTAGCCTTATTGCATCCTCCATGGTAGGAAACTTTACCATGCCAGGCCAGTAGCAAGTACTCTGGTATCATTGCACGACAAAGACTGGCAGCATATGGCCCCGGAGTTTGCTGGCATTCAAGCAACTTCTGTTCTTTCTCTGTCTGTGTTATCCTCATCAGAGTAATATTATTCATGGTTACCTGTTTGAAATACGGGAATTTAATTACGGGGACATTCAGAGGTGGCCGTTTCTACTGGGCTGTTTGCCTGTGCCTGAAAAGAAATCCTCCCCGCCGTTTCCAGCCACGTGGTGGGAGCGGGGAGAGGGACCGTTCTTGCTGAGCAGTTTGCGGTCGGCTAGCAGGGATCTTCCCCGATACCAGCCACGTGGTGGGGGCGGGGAGGGGGGTGCTTGATGCTGAGCGGTTTGTGGTCGGCTAGCAGGATCTTCCCTGATACCAGCCACGCGGTGGGGTGAAGGCTAAAGCGAGCATCCCAGAGAATGGGATGGCTGAGGTTACTTTGGTTTCTGCCGCAGCACGTTAACCCGCAAAGCGCAGCACTAACTGGCCAACTCAAGAAGCTTTGCTTTGAACGGGAAAGGAGGGCGCTGCTGTTAATTAAGGTTTCAGAAGCCAAAAGTCTATGGCTTACCATGGCCGCCTGCTAGCCGAATTCCGTTGCCTGGCCCTGCTTGTGTGATCTGTACACCAAAGCCCCAAGCACTCAATATAAAGATGCAAAATGCGACCTTCTACTGAAAGCACATATGCTAGGTACTGTGAATGGTGTTGTTCACCGCGAAAGAGTATACGCATTGTTCTGTAAAATATATCTTTTTTAAAAATTCACTCTTTTTTTCATCCCGCAGCTGCAACTGTTCCTAGGCTTCCTCTGGCATCTCCCTCCCAATGGCTATCGCAGATAAGGTGGAGAAAAAAACGCACACGCGACGAGATGTTCTCTGAGCACATGCAGTGCTCTCGCACTGAAGTAGCTCAGCAGAATGTGTGGAGGGACACAATTTCCCAATACAAGCAAGCGGGCAGCGAACGGGAGGACAGGAGGGACACCCGTGAGGACAGGAGGGACGAGCATGAGGACAGGAGGGACGCTCGAGATGAGAGGTGGCGGCAGGAATACCAGAGGGTGACTGAGGCGATGCTTAGGCTACTGCGGGAGCAAACCGACACACTCCGGCATCTGGTGGATGTTCTGCAGGAATGGAAGCAGGATGACAGACCACTGCTGCAGCCCATCTGTAACCGTCCTCACCTCTCCCCAACTCCCATAGCCTCCTCACCCAGAGTCCCAAAAACTCGGGGGGAGGGCGGGGGGAGGCTCCGTGCGAACAACCACTCCACCCCGGTGGATTGCTCAAGCAGCAGAAGGCTGTCATTCCCCAAGTTTTGAAGCGGCCTTTCCTTCCCTCCTCTCTCCACCCACACCCCACCCTGGCCACCGTCCCAGTTCTCTCCCTTTGTTAATAAATCTTGAATAAAAAATAGTTGTTTGTTAAACAATGGTGCCTTTATTTCCTTTCAAAGCAAGGTGTGCTCGAAGGGGGGGAAGGGGGTTGGTAATTAGAGAGGATACGCAATATAAACAGAGTAAACAAACAGGGGCAGGTTCTCATCAAGGAGAAAAAAAACACAAGAGTCACTCGTTAACCTGGCCAGTCAGGAAGCTTCCCTGATGTGCACTGCGTCCTGCTGTGCTCTTCTAATCGCCCTGGTGTCTGGCTGCGCGTAAGCTGCGGCCAGGCAATTTGCCTCAACCTCCCACCCCGCCATAAACGTCTCCCCCTTACTCTCACAAAGATTGTAGAGCACACAGCAAGCAGCAATAACAATCATAGAATCATAGAATCTCAGGGTTGGAAGGGACCTCAGGAGGTCATCTAGTCCAACCCCCTGCTCAAAGCAGGACCAACCCCAACTAGATCATCCCAGCCAGGGCTTTGTCAAGCCTGACCTTAAAAACCTCTAAGGAAGGAGATTCCACCACCTCCCTAGGTAACCCATTCCAGTGCTTCACCACCCTACTAGTGAAAAAGTTTTTCCTAATATCCAACCTAAACCTCCCCCTCTGCAACTTGAGACCATTACTCCTTGTTCTGTCATCTTCTACCACTGAGAACAGTCTAGATCCATCCTCTTTGGAACCCCCTTTTAGGTAGTTGAAAGCAGCTATCAAATCCCCCCTCACTCTTCTCTTCTGCAGGCTAAACAATCTCAGTTCCCTCAGCCTCTCCTCATAAGTCATGTGCTCCAGCCCCCTAATCATTTTTGTTGCCCTCCGTTGGACTCTTTCCAATTTATCCACATCCTTCTTGTAGTGTGGGGCCCAAAACTGGACACAGTACTCCAAATGAGGCCTCACCAGTGCCGAATAGAGGGGAATAATCACGTCCCTCGATCTGCTGGAAATGCCCCTACTTATACAGCCCAAAATGCCGTTAGCCTTCTTGGGCACACTGTTGACTCATATTCAGCTTTTCGTCCACTGTAACCCCTAGGTCCTTTTCTGCAGAACTGCTGCCCAGCCATTCGGTCCCTAGTCTGTAGCAGTGCATGGGATTCTTCCGTCCTAAGTGCAGGACTCTGCACTTGTCCTTGTTGAACCTCATCAGATTTCTTTTGGCCCAATCCTCTAATTTGTCTAGGTCCCTCTGTATCCTATCCCTACCCTCCAGCGTATCAACCACTCCTCCCAGTTTAGTGTCATCTGCAAACTTGCTAAGGGTGCAGTCCACACCATCCTCCAGGTCGTTGATGAAGATATTGAACAAAACCGGCCCCAGCACCGACCCTTGGGGCACTCCACTTGATACCGGCTGCCAACTAGACATGGAGCCATTGATCACTACCCGTTGAGCACGACCATCCAGCCAGTTTTCTATCCACCTTACCGTCCATTCATCCAGCCCATACTTCTTTAACTTGCTGGCAAGAACGCTGTGCGAGACTGTATCAAAAGCTTTGCTAAAGTCAAGAAATAGCACATCCACTGCTTTCCCCTCATCCACAGAGCCAGTTATCTCATCATAGAAGGCAATTAGGTTAGTCAGGCATGACTTGCCCTTGGTGAATCCATGCTGACTGTTCCTGATCACTTTCCCCTCCTTTAAGTGGTTCAAAATTGATTCCTTGAGGACCTGTTCCATGATTTTTCCAGGGATTGAGGTGAGACTGACTGGCCTGTAGTTCCCCGGATCTTCCTTCTTCCCTTTTTTAAAGATGGGCACTACATTAGCTTTTTTTCAGTCATCCGGGACCTCCCCCGATTGCCATGATTTGTCAAAGATAATGGCCAATGGCTCTGTAATCACATCGGCCAACTCCTTTAGTACCCTCGGATGCAGTGCATCCGGCCCCATGGACTTGTGTTCGTCCAGCTTTTCTAAATAGTCCCGAACTACTTCTTTCTCCACAGAGGGCTGGTCACCTCCTCCCCATACCGTGCTGCGGAGTGCAGCCATCTGGGAGCTGCCCTTGTCTGTGAAGACAGAGGCAAAAAAAGCATTGAGTACACTAGCTTTCTCCACATCCTCTGTCACAAGGTTCCCTCCCTCATTCACAAGGTTCCCTCCCTCATTCACAAGGTTCCCTCCCTCCAATGGGTATATTGGTTTCGCTGAGGTCTGAGCGAGTCAGTAAGCTTCGTCAATGACCCTTCAAACGTCCAAATGCACACTCCACCACCATTCTGCACTTGCTCAGCCTGTAGTTGAACAGCTCCTTACTACTGTCCAGGGCGCCTGTGTATGGCTTCATGAGCCAGGGCATTAGTGGGTAGGCTGGGTCCCCAAGGATCACTATAGGCATTTCAACATCCCCAACAGTTATTTTCTGGTCTGGGAAGTAAATACCTTCCTGCAGCCGTCTAAACAGACCAGAGTTCCTGACGACGCGAGCGTCATGAACCTTTCCCGACGTTGATGTTGGTGAAACATCCCTTGTGATCCACCAGTGCTTGCAGCACCATTGAAAAGTACCCCTTGCGGTTAATGTACTGGCTGCCCTGGTGGTCCGGTCCCAAGATAAGGATATGCATTCCATCTATAGCCCCACCACAGTTAGGGAATCCCATCACAGCGAAGCCATCTAATATCACCTGCACGTTTCCCAGGGTCACTACCTTTGACAGCAGCAGCTCAACGATTGTGTTGGCTACTTGCATCACAGTAACCCCCACAGTAGATTTGCCCACTCCAAATTGATTCGCAATTGATATACTGACCGGTAGCGGTCAGGCATTGCAAGCTTCCAGAGGGCTATCACCACTCGCTTCTCAACTGTCAGAGCTGCTCTCATCTTGGTGTCCTGGCACTTCAGGACAGGGGACAGCAAGTCACAAAGTTCCAGGAAAGTGCCCTTACGCATACGAAAGTTTCGCAGCCACTGGGATTCATCCGAGACCTGCAACACTATGCGATCCCACCACGCTGTGCTCGTTTCCTGAGCCCAGAATCGGCATTCCACGGCATGAGCCTGCCCCATTGCCACCAGGATGTCCACATTGCGGGGTCCCATTCTCTGAGAGAGGTCTGTGTCCATGTCCTCGTCACTGTCTTCACCGCGCTGCCGTAGCCTCCTCGCCTGCTTTCTCAAGTTCAGGTTATGCATAAACCGCACGATAATGCGCGAGGTGTTGACAACAGCCATAACTGCTGCGATGATCTCACCGGGCTCCATGCTCGCCGCACTATGGCATCCGCGCTGTCAATCCAGGGAAAAGGGCGCGAAATGATTATCTGCCGTTGCTTTCACGGAGGTGGGGGGGGGGGGAGGAGTGAGGGTTGAATGACGACATGTACCCATAACCACCCGCAACAAATGTTTTGCCTCATCAGGCATTGGGAGCTCAACCCAGAATTCAAATGGGCAGCGGGGACTTAAGACGGAAAAGCAATAAGTTCTCTCAAAGATCAAATTACTTTCAGGTCATCATATCTGTCTAGATCATTCAAATTCTGTACCATATAGTCACTACATTTAACAAAAAAGTTACATTTCGCAATATTCCATTGTTAGGGAGGTTTCAAAACAAACGTATGGAAACAAAGGACATCCTAAAAATCTGTTTCACCAAATCTGCCACAGTAACAGAAATGAGAAAGATGAGGGTTTTAAAAAAAATATATATTATTAAATAAGTACAAAATAAAACTTCTCCTTTCTTGAAAGGCCATCTTACATTTCAAACGTCAGAAATTCCCTTGGATACTGTTGCACACTCCAGTGTGTGACACATGCTTCAAAAATGGGTTCAATACCAGTAGCCTAAGCAGAAAGAAGAATTTGGATATAGAAAGGAAGATGGCATCAACTAGAAATACAAAGAAAAAAGGAGGGAGCCTTGCAAGGCTAAAGACTTTTTATTTTTCTCTGGTTCAAATAGTTGTGCAGCCAATCTGGAACCGTTTGAAAAATGTTGATTCAAATGACATTTTGTTTCAAAACCTTTGAATCTATCAGAAAGATTACTTTGTTTGTTTTTGTTTTTCGTTTTGGTGAGTATGACCCTAATAGCATCCCAATGCAAGAGGACAGAGGGGTGACTGGTATCTGGTAGTGAGTTTCAGCTGGCCTGTCCAGTTCAGTGTATTCCAATTCACTAATGTCACACCCCGTATCTAAAAGCCGACATGTAATTTATCAATAGAAAGCTAATAACATACTGATCATTGCTCTGTGATGTGTGTATGGAGACAAATTCAAAATGAGAAACACTAAGACAATAATTCCCAATAGGATTGTGATTCCGCTACTTGAAAGTACAGTATTTCCAAGGTTTAAGTGTAGTAGCCGTGTTAGTCTGTGTCAGCAAAATGAAAATAAGAAAGAAAAACTTGTAGCACCTTAGAGACTAACAAATTTATTTCAGCATAAGCTTTCGTGGGTTAGTACCCACTTCATCGGATGCATGGAATGAAATTATATTTCAGACAGATATTTATACAGTCAGAGAAACATGATGGTCCAGGTGTATAGACCAATCTTAAGAGGCTAACAATGGGGATGCAATTTACATAAAAGGTAAACAGATCCATCAAGACAACAAGAGGAGAAGATAAATCACTCAGAATCAGGTCAGCGAAAGGAGATCGCAGGAAACATCAATTTGTATTATAGGAAACACCAGCAGGGAAGAAATCAGTATCGAACTTCCTTCACTAGGAGAGTCCATTGAGCCTTCCTCGCAGTTGAATAAACTTTACTTTAGACATTGTGAAAGACCTGAAGAGTGGGGTGATCAGCCATCTTGCTGAAAGGTAGTGTGATAAGGATCTTACTTCGAACCAAGATTGTAGTTTTGTTAAGATTTAGTCTCTAGAAAGCATTTTTCACTTTTATTTGCTTGTAACCATTTCTGACTCTATTCTTTAGACTTGAATTCACTTGAAATCCTATCTTCTTTTCTTAATAAACTTGTTTCACTTTTAATCTAAACCAAGCCGTGCTTGTGTTTAGTGAAAGTGATAAGCTGTGCATTTTGTCTGTTTAGAGGCACAAACAAACTTTATTATTTCTCGAAGTGTTCCAGGAGACGGCTGGACACTTCAGGGCAGATGGTTTTGGGGAAAATTCAGGACTGGGAATATTAGGTCACCCCTGCATAAGGTAACTGGGTGATAGAGACTAGAGTTGTATTGTAAGCAGACTGCTGGGGTCAGAGCATTGAACCAGGGCTGCATAGCACACAGACACTCAGGATACTGCATGCTTATCTGCTGGCTGTTGGTGTCCAGGTTGTAAGCCATAGCAGCTGAGCATCTGAGACACCAAGGTTTTTCTCAGCTTCTGGACTGCACCCCAAAAGATGAGAAAAAAAAATCAGTTTCAGTTCAATACCACAACCTAAAAAAGTCAATAATTCACTCAGCTCTAATTGTAACTTTCACTTAAATGGTTTAACTTAAGGCAGCAGCTTTTAGTTGAAATGGGGAATATTAAGCTCAGAACAAAAGGCCACAATTATTGAAACAAGGACACCCAAACCACTTGCTAGGAGCCAGAGGCCTTCATTTAACTTGCACAAAATGCGTCTGCAGACTGTAGTCGCTTTCATCTTTAATACAGACATTCTACCTGTAGAAATTACAGCCAGGGCTCTATGTACTTTGCAGGAAGTTGGATTTAAATTCTGTATCAATGGAGAGTGTAGTGCACCTTGGGTCAGTATCCCTCTGTACAACTCACCACAAGCTAGTGCCCTGTCTTTTGCCAAGTTCTGGCAATGCATAATGGGCCAAAATGAGTCATGTAGGGATGACTGTGAGCATGGGGGTCAACTTTTCAGTTTGCAACTGTCTCCATCCCATGTTATCTTTATCCCATCATTTTCTAAAATCCCACAAACCTGCGTGGCCCTCCTCGCTGTCTGCCATCTCTGACAAAAGCATGGAGCCTGCATAGTCCTGCACTATTATCATAGAATCATAGTCAGATTAGGATTGGAAGAGACCTCAGGAGGTCATCTAGTTGAACCCCCTGCTCAAAGCAGGGCCAACCCCAACTAAGTCATTCCAGCCAGGGCTTTGTCATGAGCGTTGCAAGCTCAGGGAGCACAATCCTGTAGTATTTGCAGAGCTGCAAGAAAATCTGAACGAGTAGGGAAAATGATTACTCTTTGGAGGGCAGTTTGCTGTGGGACATAGCAAAAACCAATTCAAGGTTGTTGGTGGCATTTGTGGAGCAGCTGCAGATGGTGGAGCCCGGGCCTGAGAAACAAGCACTGACTGGTTGCACTGCAGGGTAATGCAGGTTAGGGATGATGAGCAGCAGCTGCAGAACTTTCAGATGCACACAGTCACATTCCTGGATCCGTGCGCTGAGCTCGCCACAGCCCTCCAGCACAGGGACACCAGAATGAGAACTGCACCGACAGTGGAGAAGCGAGTGGCGATGGCACTCTGGAACACAACACCAGATTGCTACCGGTCAGTGGGAAATCAATTTGGAGTAGGGGGAGGGATAGCTCAGTGGTATGAGCATTGGCCTGCTAAACCCAGGGTTGTGAGTTCAATCCTTGAGGGGGCCATTTAGGGATCTGGGGCAAAAATTGGGGATTGGTTCTGCTTTGAGCAGGGGGTTGGACTAGATGACTTTCTAAGGTCCCTTCCAACCCTGATATTCTATGATTCTATGAAATGCACCACGGAGGCCACTGTCATGCAAGTGTGCAGAGCCATTAATCCTCTCATGCTACAGAGCGCTGTGACTCTTGGTAATGTGCAGGACCATAGATGGTTTTGAAGCAACTGGGTTTCCAAATGCTATGGAGCGACAAACAGCACACAAATCCCTGGTTTGGCACCAGCCCATCTTGCCAGAGTACACCAACAGAAAGAGTTTTAGGGCCATTTCCACAAAGGTCTGTATTAACTGAAGCCATATCCCCCTATACTGAGAAGTACTCCAATGTCTACCATAACTCATGGACTCAAGTTCCATTTATTGTTCCTTTTTGCTGCTTCTTTTAGCCTATTTTCATATAATATTTCTGATGCTTTCAGTGAATCAACAGTACTTGATTTGTAGCTGATATTGATCAAAACACACAAACTGGAGTTTGAGAGCTTAGTGAGACCTATCACACTATTTAAAAGAAGGAAGAAAATATACACATGCCATCTATAATTAATATTCTTTGAGATAACAAAAGGGACCATAGGAAAGAGTTGCAAGGAGTGTGCACACACCTACAAATGTGACAAAGGTAAGCTGCACATCCAGTTTTAGACTATTTCCATGATTTGGTCGTTTGATGTTGTGCATGGTCTATGGAAAACTTCAGTTAAGGATGCAATAAGGCAGGGGTCGGCAACCCTTCAGCACACGGCACAACAGGGTAATCCATTGGTGGGCCGCGAGACATTTTGTTTACGTTGACCGTCCGCAGGCACGGCTTCCCACAGCTCCCAGTGGCCATGGTTCGCTGTTCCTGTGATGATACTTAAGAAGGTAAGAATTGGGCTTGACTCTAGGACCCCAGGGAGAATTGGCAAGGCTGGCAGTTAGAAAAAAACATCCTTTTACTTTTATCATCAGCTTTTCTCCTCAATGGCTTGCTGCTCAGAATACCATGTCTTGATCTTCTGACACATCTAAATTAAAGGCAGGATCTGTTTTACTTCATACTATTCTCTGAACACCCATAACAAGATCCTGTGACATACTGACAACATCATGTAATTTCCTGAACAAACCTATGGAATTCAGATAAACTTTATTGAATCAGTGAGTCTGGATAGCTCAGTTAGTATAGCATCCGACTTTTAATCTGAGGGGCTATAGTTCAAGTCCCCAGGTGGGTATTAGCTTTGAGATATGGTAGCTGAACAGTTAAAGTTGTGAGTTCAAGTCTCACTTGATCGCACACTGAATAGCCAGCTGCAAAATGGGGCCCAATCAAAGCTGGTTGGATATGATGCTGAACACATCACTCCCTTGTGTACTGTTGGCTATGAAACTGACTTGTCCCAACTGAAAGAGCTGTTAGCTCAGGGGAATCTAAATTAGTGTTAATATCGTTGTATTAAAACTGCATGTGCTATTGTCACACTGTATGTACCTTATCTGGTAGAGAGGATGGATGCTAATGTACTTCCCTCCATCATCAAGTCTTTGAATTCCCCAACTACTCTCCCTCCCCAAGATTTTCAGAATTCCTTTGGGTGAGAATTTGAAGGACAGTTCCTTCCAGAATCCCTGTTAGGGGTGGGGTAATTCTGATAAGTTTAATAGCATGCATGTGGGTTCTGCTATTGTTTTTAATGTTCTCTCTGTAATGCTTTTCACCATAGGAAGTGATGTGTGGCAGCGACACTTGTTAACCATCTCTAAAGAGAAAGCAAACAGTGTCTTTAGGCAACCTGTATGTGCTAGAAAATACACAGTGAAGGCAGGAAACTGTGCAGCCTGGAAATACTCCAGCTGGAAGAAAGAGAAACAAGGATCTCCACCAAGAAAGGCAACAGCTGGGGTGCTAGAAGCCTGAGAATGGGTGCGATTGCTGGACCCCTGAGGGGAAATAAAGGTGCAGTTGCCCTGAACAGTGACTGAGGCGGGATCTGTTTTACTTGACACTATTCTCTAAACACCCATAACAAGATCCCAGGAGAATTTAGGTCATAATAAGAAGGCAAAGAGAGTGATTTTCCTCATTATATCCAGATGTTACTCAAGAGACAATATCTGCACAAAACTTGCTTCATGATAACAATCAGTAGGACTGAAACCAGCTGTTTTGTACCCTTAGGTATGTTGTAACCCTGAGGCATGTTTGTAACCCTGATGTATGTTAATGAGCTACTAGGGTTATTTATTAATATTATCCTAGTACCTAGGAAGCCCAAGTCATGGACTATGACCTGTGGTCACACAGCCGCCCAGGAGTGCCGCACACTTGATTAGCAGAGCCACACATGGCGGCTTGTGTGCTCAGGTGCACGTTGCTCCTGCCCTCTGCCTTGGAGCCCATAGCCAGCTGCTCCCGGGAGCCTCCTGCTTGCTGTGCAGAGCGGGCGTATGGGAAGGGAAGGGGGGCACTGCTGTCAGGGTGCCCCCTGCCCATGTACCCCATCTCTGCAGAGCAGGGGAGGGGGAGACAGGGCTCAGGTGCAGTGAGCTCAGCTGCTGTGGTCTGAGCCTTCAGGTGTGAGTGCCTTAAAGAGACAGCGCAGGGTCTCTCATGACTTCCCCAGCAGCCAGCACACACACATTCCGCTCTCTCTCTCTCTCTCTCTCTCTTTCACACTCACCTCCCAACACATACTTGTGTTGTTGTTACTGCTCGGTACTTCCTACAATGCACATATACTCTTATTTTTTGTTTCTACTGGTGGCACACATCTGCCCATTACCTTGATATTGGTGCCCATAACAAAATTCATTCAGCACATGGATGGAAAAAATTAGAGGGAACATTGATTATGACCTCATTGTATTTAGGCATCATATAAACTCAGAACAAAAAAGATAGCCCATGCCCCCAAGAGCTTACAGTCTAAGTATAAGACAATATACAACAAATGGCTGCAGTCAGGTGGGTCAATACAAGAAAACAGAAACAATAATGGTCAGTACCATAAGCAGTGGTCTCAGCACATCAGTATCCTAACCATTGTCAAGTTTGTTTGGGGTTTTTTTGTAGGCATCACAGCAAAGGAGAATTTTTAAGGGGGTTTTGTAGAAGAATAACGAGTTTGTTGTGCTGATGTTTATTGGAAGCTCCTCCCAAATGGAAGGGGTAGCATGGGAGAAAGCAAGAAGGTTCTTGTTAGAAAATTTAAAAAGGCTGAGAATTTCAGGACGCACAACACCAAGAAAAAAATTCCACTGGTGTATGTATGCAGGATTAAGTATTCTGATCCACACCACCTTCTCCCCAGAGTACACAGGCAGGACTCCCATGAGTGGGACGGGAAGACTATGTTTTCAGGAACTATGAGAAAGACATGGTTTTGTCAACACTAAAGGTATGTCTACACTACAAACCTAAGCTGACGTATATTAGATTGACTTACAGCCACCGCAGTAATTACTTTGGTGTAGTAGGGCACTTACATCAGTGGGAGGAAGGCTGTAATGTAGACACTGACATAATTGGGTCGACATAAGCTGCATTATGTCTACCTACGTAGCGTAGACCAGCCTTAAGAAAATAATAATGGGAAATCCCAAAATGTGTATGGCACAACAGGCAAGAGACCCAGTCTGGCTTACTAATGGACATGGTCTCTCTTCCCTCCCTTGTTTAGGCTACTGACACAGCAGCACCGCTGTAAGCTCTCTAGTGTAGCCACTCTAACCCGATAGGAGAGAGTTCTCCCATTGACTTAATTAATCCACCCGCAAAGAGCTGCGGTAGCTACGTCGTCGGGAGAAGCTCTTCCACCAGCATAGCACTGTCCACACAAGCGCTTAGGTCAGTGTAACTTATGTCGCTTAAGGGGGTGGCATATTCACACCCTGAGGCCTGGTCTACAGTATGTGATTATATCGGAATTAGCTGTGTTATATCGAATTAAAACTAAATCCGTCCACACAACCAACCCGGTTTTGTCGACTTAAAGGGCTCTTAAAACCGGTTTCTGTACTCCACCTCGGCAAGGGAAGTAGCGCTAAAATCGACATAGCTGTTCCAGATTTGAGGTACTGTGGACGCAATTCAACGGTATTGGCCTCTGGGAGGTATCCCAAAAAGCTCCATTGTGACCGCTCTGGACAGCACTTTCAACTCAGATGCACTAGCCAGGTAATCAGGAAAAGGCCCGGGAACTTTTGAATTTCATTTCCTGCAGTCCCAGAATCGCAAAAGAGCTCCGAACAGGAGGTACTGGATCTGATCGCAGTATGGGGAGAAAATCTGTGCAGGCAGAACGCTGTTCAAAAAAACGGAATGCCAATGGGCAGTGGAGACTGCGGGGAGTGTGGGATAGCTACCCACAATGCACCACTCTGAGAGGCGATGCTAGCCACGGTACTGTGGACGCACTCCGCCGACTTAACGCACTTAGTGGGGACACACACAATTGACTGTAGAAAAATTCTTCAGAAAAACCGACTTCTATAAATTCGACCTAATTTCGTACTGTAGACACAAGTTATACCGGCTTAAGTGGTAGTATAGACACAGCCTTACTGTGGTTTTATTATGCAGTCTGGTGAAGAAGCCTGTCTTTGTACCTGAACCCCATTTTGCAGATGTCTCCAAGTTTATTTTCTAGCTCTGCGTAGTGCACGGATATGGTTTTCATGGCTTCCTACAAATCAAGGACATGTCAGCTTTGACTGGTCTTGACCAGACACTGGGCACTGAAAGTATCTGTGGACCCGGAAGTCTTTTGTTGAGGAGGCGCCCAGTGCTACCCGCTGCGGCAGGGACCCCAGGCCGCCTACTTGGAAGTGCAGGTCGCAGCCAAGGCTCTTTGGTTTGGAGGAGCAAACTCTGGCTACCCTCAGACAGCGCCTCCGCTGGGTGCACAGCGCGACCCCCGTCCCGGGCAGGGGCTGTAGGCCAAGGTAGGATCCCGCTGTGCCCTGCTCCGAGTCGGGGATTCGCCTGCCCCCGTGGTGCGGGGCCGCAGCGCCAGAGGAGGCCGCTGGAGCCCGCACGAAGGCCGCGGGGCGGGGGGGGCGAAGCCAGCTCGAGAGCGAGCGTCGGCAGGCGGAGTCCCGCAGCGACAGCCGCGCCCGGGCGGGCGGGGCGAGCCGCTCGGCGCTACCGAGGGACGGAGCCCGGCGCGCCCCGCCTCTCTCCCGTCCGGCAGGCGGAGCCAGGGACTCACCTGGGCGACCAGGAGCAGGAGCAGCCCAGGCCGGACCCGGCTTGTCAGCGCCGCCGCCACCATCCCGAGCGCCTCCGGAGCCCCGCTCG
Source organism: Chelydra serpentina (assembly GCA_037349315.1). Classification (NCBI taxonomy): domain Eukaryota; kingdom Metazoa; phylum Chordata; order Testudines; family Chelydridae; genus Chelydra; species Chelydra serpentina. The sequence continues at coordinate 3,948,950 of JBAIAC010000192.1, forward strand.
GCCGTGAGCAGAGCCGGGACTGTTTCCCAGCAACCCGGCCCCTAGCCCGGAAGTCCCGCCTCCGGGAGGGGGCAAGCGGGCGAAGCGGCCAATAAGAGGACGGGGCTGTGACCCAGACTCCGGAAGTGGCCGGTGAAAGAGCAGAGGTGCTTGGCGGGCGCAAGATGGCGGTGAGTAGCGGGAGAGCGGGGGCCAGCCCCGGTAAGGACTGAGCGCAGGGGTGGGGTTAGCTCTGGCTGTGCCAGGGGAGGCTCGCGGAGCGGCTGTGGGGAGGCTCTGGGAGCTCTGCCCCCGCGGCTGAGCGGGGCCGGCCAGAGCCCCGCCCCTCCCGGCTCCTCCACGAGTGCGGCGGGCGGGCCAGACGCGAGCGCAGCCGTACGGGGGCTCGGCCCCGCGCTCTCTGGCCGGGGCGCGCTGGGTGCGAGCGGAGGCGAGTCCGCCCGGGAACCTGCCCAGACAAAATCCCGGCTGTGGGGCGAACGCTGAGCTGCGTTACGGGCGGAAGCAGCAGCGCGCCAAGTGGCGGGGTAGATGCCAAACACGGAGCGGCGCCGTAAAACCAACGGAGAGTGATCGCTGCTGGAGAAGAATCCAGTTCGCTGGAAGGCCCCTTGCCCAAAGGTGTCGCACATGCTGTGTAGACTCTTATCACCTATCACTACTGTCATTCCTGCCCCTAGCCTGCTGAGGTGTCAGAGTGTTATGGCTCCAGTTAGAGAGAAAGCTGTTACTTGAATATCCCCTCCGTTTGGTGAGTGTGTTATGGTGGGATGGGTAGATGGCTTGGTGTGTACATTACCCTCCAGAGTTTGAAGGGCCTACCTAATGAAGCAGGTTGCATCTTGCATGGCCTAAAATTCATGCAAGAGTCTATCTAGATCCAAACAAAGGTATGTTTATGGGGAGTTTCCGTTTCCGTGGGCTAATCCGTAATTTGAAGGCGCCAGTAGTTTATCCTGAAGAGCTCCCTTGCAGTTAAGCAGGGCACACGTTCACCATTCTTCTTCTAACTCTTAATAATGTATTATTAATTATTTGTATTGCAGGACCCCTTTGTGCCAAGCACTGGCCCAACATGTAACTAAGAGATGGTTCTGGTTTACAAGAAGTGGGTATTCACCCACGAAAGCTTATGCTTCAATACCTCTGTTAGTCTATAAGGTGCCACAGGACCCTTTGTCGCTTTTTTAGTTATGTTAGCTCTGCTTCCTTTCTCCCCCCCCCTCCCCCCCCCTTGCAGGATAAAGAGAAGAAGAAGAAAGAGAGCATCTTGGATCTCTCAAAATACATTGACAAAACAATTCGAGTAAAATTCCAAGGTGGTAGGGAAGGTAAGTTTCAAACTGAACTATGCTGGTTTGCAGATCATCACACATTTGCGGTATAATGAATCCCACATCCATAATCCTAACTGCTTTTTGCCTCCTATAATCCCTCCACGTGCTCCAGTAACAACACTGCATCTTTAGATCTCCCTGGTGCTCACTCTTATCTCCCCCTCTCCTTAACCTCTCACTCTCCTCTGGATCTTTTACCTCACAAAACAAATCTCAGTTTCTGCCATCTTAAAAATCTTATCCTTGTCCCCACTTTCCTCTCCAATGACTGCTCTGTTTCCCTTCTCCCTCTTATCTCAAAGCTTGTTGAATGCCTGTCTAGAATTGCTGTCTGAAGTCCTCTCCTCCACAGAGCTCTTAATCTTCCCCTCAAGCCTTCTCCCCCCACCTTCTTTCTCTGTCACTGCAAGCAACATCACCATTCTGCCTGTCACTCATGCCGATGTCACAGGCCTATCATTTTTTTACTCAAACCTCTGTTTAAGTACTTTATATCTAGGTGATGCATCTAAATATTGGAGATTCTTTCTGCATAACATCTCTTAAGATATGGCCTTATCAGCCTTATGCATCCAAGCAGCTAAAAGTCCAGGCTCTCCTCATCTCATGTCTCAATTACTACAGCATCCTTTTTTGCTCTGGCCTTGGCAAATGCAGTCTTGCCCCGTATCCATTCAGAATGCTGCCGCAAAGATCATTCTCCCAGCCCGTTGCTGTCACCACATCACCCCTCTCTTTGCATTCCTCAACTATGACACCCTTTCTCTAACACATCAAACATCTTGTCTTCACTTTCAAGGCCCTTCGCAATCTATCCATGGTCTGCCTATCATCTCTTTCAGTATCGAAATATTGACTTCCCTCATTACCCAAAGATGCCAGCCTCCATCACCCACTTGTTAAATTTTCAAATAAGCATTTTCATATTTTCTTCCATGCTGCCCCTCACTTGTGGGAGTTGCTCACCATAAATCCCCATAAAACGGTCTCATTATCCTGCTTCAAATCTCTACTTAAAACTCTCCTTTGCTATGATGCCTATCCTATTAAACAACTACTTTTTTGCTCCAGTAAGCACATGGACAGTTCATTTTCTGAATGAAAGGCTGTGCTAATCTACTGACCACTAGAATGTAAAAGCTTCACTACTTGAAATGGCTTCTTCTTTGCTTAATTGTCTGAATAACCTGAAAGTTCTAGAAGCAACTCATCATGCTTCAGTGTGTTTACTAATGACATCTTAACATGATGAGAAGGGCACCCTCCATTCCCTCTCTCTCCCAGACCAAGCACTTTTTGGTGGCTGCTCCCATTTGTTTCCCCTTCCTAGTTTGGGAGTGGGGTGGAATTTAGGAATTTGTTGTTTTCTTACATCTTGGCTTTGGGATTTTTCTTCCTGTTGCTACAGTCTTGTAAAAAAGCAATGTGTATTTTAGTTTCTAACTGTCTTTTGTTTTGTTTGTGTGTGTGTTCTTCAGCTAGCGGAGTCTTGAAAGGATTTGACCCTCTTCTAAACCTTGTGCTTGATGGCACTATTGAATATATGAGAGGTATGTAACATGCCATCTGAAAGCTTAGAGTAACTATGCAAGCTGATTCTGTATTGTCGAAGATTCACTTGTGGATAAAACATCCTAGTCTCCAAACTGAATAACCAGAAACAAGGCTGCAGGTTTGTCACAGATTCTGTGACTTCTGCAGCAGTTGGTGCTGGCTCAGGGCCTGCCTGAGCCCAGCAGCAGCAGTTTGGGTGTGTGGGAGGGGGCTCCGGGCTAGGAGTAGTGGGGTGCAGGGGGAGGGGGCGCTTACCTTAGGGGGAGGGGCCCAACTGCAGCTCCTAGGTGGCGGAGGGTCTCCTGACCAATGGGAGTTGCAGCAGCCAGGGCTTGTGGCAGGAGCAGCGGAGCCCCTGCCCTGGCCTGTGATTCCGCTGCCTAGGAGCTGCAGGGACGGAGCCGGTAGGAAGCCCTGTCCCCCCCCCCCCCCCCCGGCATTAGTGAGGGTCCCAGGTCACACGCTGCAGCCCCCCCTTCCTCCCCTCCCCAGCACTAACAGGGATCGTGGGACACACGCCACTGCCCCCCCCGTTTCTCCCCCAGCACCAGTGGGGGTCCTGGGCCACCTCCCCCAGCACCCACGGTGCTCCCAGACCGTCCCCCCTAGAGCACCTGCGGCCCCCCCCCACCCAAGTTTTAGAGAGGGTGGGTGTTTTTAGTAATTTTTGTTTACTGCCCGTGACCTGTCCATGACTTTTTACTAAAAATACCCATGACTAAAATATAGTCTTAACCAGGAATCACTGCAAAGGGGCAGATTGTCTTACTACCTGGGACACTGATTCGCAGCAGCTAATTGCCTGACATCACTTCCTCCCACAAAATGCCTTTAGCACTTCAGGCAGGGATTTTCAAAGAAGCTAATGGAGTTAAACATCCAGCACCTACTGAGATTTCATTAGTCATCTTTGAAAATTCCGGTCTTAGCTGTCTTATGAACCCTGGGGCACTCTTACTCTTGCTGTGTTATGATCTTTACCTCGTTTTTTAGCATATCCTATGATACAGCATGATTCTCATGACCTATCTAATGTTCAGAGGGGTACACAGGGTCAAAAGAATGCATGTTTGTGTCACAAAGTATCTATCCAGTTGGCCACAGTTTTAGAAGAAAATTTTATTTTTCAGAAGTAAATTTTTAAAAAAAATCTGTGGAATGCTAAAAATTGCCGAGTGTGGTGACTACAAAAAAGTATAGCATTTGATGTTGCAATGTCCGGATAAGAGTGCTCCCCTACCGATGTCTGATGCAGTCCAGTCATAGAATTGTAGGACTGAAAGGGACTTGAAGAGGTATTCCAGCCCTGCACACAAGGCAGGACTAAGTATTACATAGACCATTCCTGACAGGTGTGTTTGTCTAACCTGCTTTTAAAAATCTCCAGCGATGGAGATTCCACCATCTCCCTAGGCAATTTATTTCAGTGCTTAACTACCCTAAGAGGAAGCTTTTCCTAATGTCCTATTTAAACCGCTTTTGCTGCAATTTAAGCCCATTGTTTCTTGTCCTATCCTCAGAGGTTAAGGAGAACAATTTTTCTCCCTCCTCCATTATGGCTAAATATTAGGGATGTGCAAATGTAATTCTTGGTGGGTGAATGAGGAATTTGTATATGGAAAAGTCTGTCTTCCTGTAGTTTTTGGACTATTCTACACTGGTCCTAGAATCTGTCTGGAAGAGTGTTTTGAAACTGACGATTTAGGGGTTGGGAAGTTCTTTTTGTCATCTGGACACCAGTTCTTAGGTACTTCATTTGATAAGAGCTTTCAATTTCTACCATCTGAGGAATCCGAATGGTATGTCCTTCAAAGTAAAGTAGATTGCAAGGCCAGAAGTGATCATTGTGATCATCTAGTCTGAGCTCCTGTATAACATAGTATCCTAGAACTTCCCCAAAATAATTCCTAGAGCAGATCTTTTAGAAAAATAGTCAGTGAGGGGAGAATCCATCACAACACCGGGTTAATTACTCTCATCGTTTGGAAATAAAGCCTGTATTTGTTATTTGAATTTGTCTAGCTTCAACTTCCAGTCATCGGATCATGTTATACCTTACTCCGCTAGATTGAAGAGTCCCTTATTAGATATTTGTTCCCCTAGTAGATACTTTGTAGACTGTAATCAAGTCATCCTTTAACCGTCTTTGTTAGGCTCAAGGAGCTCCTTCTATATAGCTTATCACTGTTAGGCATGGGGGGTTTTTTTTTATTCCTTTAATAATTCTCGTGGCTCTTCCCTGAACCCTCTCCAGTTTATCAACACCCTTCCTGAATTGTGGGCACCAGATCGGGATGCAGTATTCCAGCAATGATCATACCAGTGCCAAATATAGAGGTAAAATAACCTCTGTGCTCCTATTCAACATTCCCCTGTTCATGCATCCCAGGATAGCATTAGCTGTTTTGGCCACAGCATCCAACCGAGAGCACATGTTCACTGATTATCCACTATGACCCCAAACCTTTTTTGATTACAAATATTTGTACTGTAAAATTTTTTTATCAATTCACCTAATACAAGTACTGTAGTGCAGTCTCTTTATCATGAAAGTTGAACTTACAAATGTAGAATTGTGTACAAAAAAATACATTCCTTTGTTTTCGAGTGAAGTTAAAACTTTAGCGCCTACAAGTCGACTCAGTCCTACTTCTTGTTCAGCTGATCACTAAAACATACAAGTTTTTAACATTTGCAGGAGATGATACCTACTACTTGTTTCCAATGTCACCTGAAAGTGAGAACAGGCATTCACTTGGCACTGTTGTAGCTGGCGTCGCAAGATATTTACATGCCAGATGCGCTAAGGATTAATATGTCACTTCATGCTTCAACCACCATTCCAGAAGGCATGCGTCCGTGCTGATGACAGGTTCTGCTTGATAACAATCCAAAGTATTGTGGATGGATACATGTTCATTTTCATTATCTGTGTCAGATGCCACCAGCAGAAGGTTAATTTTCCTTTTTGGTGGTTTGAGTTCTATAGTTTCGACATCGGAGTGTTGCTTTTTTAAGACTTCTGAAAGCATGGTCCACACCTCATCCCTCTCAGATTTTGGATGGCACTTCAGATTCTTAAACCTTGGGTCAAGTGCCGTAGCTATCTTTAGAAATCTCACATTGGTACCATCTTTGCATTTTGTCAAATCTGCAGTGAAAGTGTTCTTAAAATGAACAACATGCGCTGGGTCATCATCTGAGACTGCTATAACATGAAATATATGGGAGAATGCGGGTAAAATAGAGCCGGAGACATTGAATTCCTTGGGGGAATTGTGTCACAAATTAACTCATTTTTTTGAGTGCCATCAGCATGGAAGCATGTCCTCTGGAATGGTGGCCAAAGCATGAAGGGGCATATGAATGTTTAGCCTATCTGGCACGTAAATACCTTGCAATGCCAGATACAAAGTGCCATGTAAATGCCTGTTCTCACTTTCTGGTGACATTGTAAATAGGAAGCAGGTAGCATTATCTCCCATAAATGCAAACAAACTTGTTTGTTTAGCAATTGGCTGAACAGGAAGTAGGACTGAGTAGACTTGTAGGCTCTAAAGTTTTACATTCTTTTATTTTTTAATGCTATGTAACCAAAAAAGTTGTACTTTCAAGATAGAGATTGCACTTTAGTACTTGTATGAAGTGAATTGAAATTTTTTTTTTGTCATTTTTACGGTGCAAGTATTTGTAATAAAAAATAATAAAATGAGCACTGTACACTTTGTATTCGGTGTTGTAATTTATTTCAATTACATTAAAATGTAAAACATCCAAAAATATTTAATAAATTTTCAATTGGTATTCATAGAATATTAGGGTTGGAAGAGACCTCAGAAGGTCATCTAGTCTAATCTCTTACTCAAAGCAGGACCACCACCAACTAAATCATCCCAGCCAGGGCTTTGTCAAGATGGGCCTTAAAAACCTCTATGGATGGAGATTCTACCATTCTATTATGTAGAATTTAACAATGCGATTAAAACTGCAATTAATCAACAGCCCTAATAAAAATGTTAAATAGCATAGGTTCAAAAATGATAAATGTGGGACTCCACTAAAAACACACCCACTTTATGATTCCCTGTTTAGTCTAATTTTGAGATTTATCAATTGGATTAAAAACTGGCTGGCTAATGTGTTCCGTATTAATTTTGTCGCTCTATTTTTTTATTTTTTTTTAAATCAAATTGTGGTGTGGTACCAAGTCACATGCCTTACAGACGTCTAAGTGTATTCCATCAACACGATCAACTTAATCTACCAAACTCGTAATATTTAAAAAACAAAAACAAAAAAAAACCATGTTAGTTTGACAGGATTTATTCTCCATAAATCTGTTGATTTGCATTAATTACACAAGTTTTTTCATAATTGAGTCACATATGACTCCTGCTTCATTATCTTGCCCAGCATCAATGTCAGGGTGACAGGCCTACACCTACCCTGGTCATCTGTTTATCATTTTTAAAAATTGGTATGACATTATCTTCTTTTTCTAGTCTTTTGGAACTTCTGCAGTGCTCCAAGACTTATTGAAAATCAACATTAATAGTCCAGTGAGTCCTCAGTCAGCTCTTTTAAAACTCTTGGATGCTAATTATCTGAACCTGCTGATTTTAAAAAAGTCTGACTTTAGTAGCTTCTGTTTAACATCCTCCAGAGATGATACTGGAATGGAAAGAGTGTTACCATCACCATATGCTAAGACTACATCATCCTATTTTCTCCAAATAGAGAACAAATATTTATTGAATTTTTCTGCATTATTGGTAATTCTACCACTTGTCTAGTAATGGACCAGTACCATTGTCAGGGTTCTTTTTGTTCATAAAATATTTTTTAAAAACCACTCCTTATTGTCCTTAACTCTGCTGGTCATAGATTTCTCCTTGTGTCCCTTTGCTTCCTTTATCAATTTTTTTTTTAACAGTTCTTAACTTCTGATCTATATTCATTACTGTCAATTTCTCCTTGTTTTCCATTTATGATACGCTTATTTGACAAGTTTGGATGTACCCAGTATAGAATCCCTGCCCGCTAACCTGGGGTGCTGTTTACAATCCTTTGTTGCTGTAGCTTCTAGTCTGGCCTGCTCACAAATAGTCTGCAGCATGCAAGTCACTCCCAGCTCTATCTGTGTGTGTGCTTCAGTCCGGCAGCCAGCCACACCTTGGCTCTACTGCAGGGTGACCCCATCGCACTCCCAGTTGTAGATTATTTTTTCACCCGTGCATGTATGTCTGGTATTTCCCAGCCCTCTCCTAACACCATGCAAATTCATATAAAGTTTGTATTCCTTCAATAGGAATAATATGCATAGACCTGGTTACCCTAAATGGAGTTTCACACACAATTCAGTGTAAACACACTGGAGTAGATAAAACAATAGGCTATGTTTATTGTACACAATTTATTTATTTGTAGTTGAGTACAAGTAAGGAGGAATAGAAGTAAAAATGGTTACAAGAAAAATAAAACACAACTGGTGCATAACTTAAACTATATTAAATTCAGAGCAAAGTTTTTCTCACTCTGTGCTCTCAGCAGTCTTACAGACCAACTTCTTAGGTCGGAACCCCTTCCCCAGTTCATTGGTTGCTTCCTTTGTTCCTTTTGGTGCAGAGAATTGATGGGGAGAGAGAGATGATGTGCCTTGGGGTGTTTGTCCCTCATTTTTAGAGTGTCAGTCCCCCTCTTAAAAAACATTTCCAGCTGAGATTCAGGAGACAGTCTATAGCAGGGGTACGCAACCTATGGCACGTGAGCTGATTTTCAGTGACACTCACACTGACTGGGTCCTGACCTCCGGTCTGGGGGGCTCTGCATTTTCATTTAATTTTAAATGAAGCTTGTTAAACATTTTAAAAACCTTCCTTACTTTACATACAACAATAGTTTAATATATAACTAAAGACTTTTAGAAAGAGACCTTCTAAAAATGTTAAAATGTATTACTGGCACGCAAAACCTTAAATTAGAGTGAATAAATGAAGACTCGGCACACCACTTCTGAAAGGTTGCCGACCCGTGGTATATAGGAAAGAATGTTCCCTTCTGCTTTTCCTCACCTATTTGAGGTTTCTTTGTCTACCCTTCCTATATGACGACTCTGTCTACTGCTTAAATGCAAATTAAACAGAGCACACATTCCTTTGTTTGAGACAGACCCGTTGGCTAGCCTCAGTTTGGAATATATGTTAACACCATACAATGGAATCTTATAATTAACTTCACATACAATGTTGTCCTACACATTTTCTCCGAACACTGACAAGTAAATTGTGAGTTTTCAAGCGATCCCTTGCAGGACACACTTTGCACAAAGATTATTACACTAGTGTGCAGGGTGTGGGCATAGGTGCATTCTGTCACGGTCATTGTCATAGCACAGGGTCTGTGCAGCTTTGAATCCTCACTTATCAATAACTTCATTTTAAGGTATATTGCATGTTTGTAGTTACGAGTCATGAAAGTCAAATAACAGGCTTCAGTGCAATTATTTAATCTAAGATTATCAGATTAGTACAGCACTATGTAGAATACAGAAAGAATAGATACATGACCACATTTGTGTTAGGGAAAGAGCTGGCCTCTGTTTCTCTCTCCTCGGTCTCTGGTGAGATGCTGATAGTCTGCACTCCCCAACCTGACTTCCAAGACCTGGTTTTTTGTTTTTTTTTTAAATAAATTATGAGATCAAAAACTCATTATTGGAGGGGAAAAATACTTTCCCGTGATAATTTTACCATGTAGTCTTGTTTTTCTAATTACTAATGGAATTTCTTTTGTAGTCCTCAGCTTACCTCACTGAGTAAAAAGGAATCTTTAGTCTTGTCACTATTAGTAACAGCTATGACAACTGGCAGGTCTGAATGAGTTAAAACCTTTTTCAGTGGTCATTATTTCCTCCATTGCAGAATCCATGTGCCATAACAAATATTCCTTGATCACCCACATTTTTATAACATACTTCATTAGCTTGAGGGGTCTTTTCTATGGACACTTGGATTCCCACAGGCTTGGAGATCTTGAGGATAATTAGATACAACCCAGCCCTCAATCACCTGAAATTCCTGAATACCAGTCATTCACAGGTTAAGAACCAACATGCTGGGCCTTAGAACTTAGACACACACTTGCTAATATTGTAAAGATTTTAGGAGAATAGTTAATATGCAAATGAGTTTAATATAGAAAGAAAAGAAGACTAACAAAGAGAGTGTTAAGAGGTACTAATAAGAATCAAAAGGTATAAGACTAATACTTAGTCCTGCCATTAGTGCAGGGGACTGAAGTAGATGACCTCTTCAGGTCCCTTCCAGTCCTATGATTCTATGAAGAATGATAAAGGAAATTTAATCTCTACTCTATAAAATAATTCAGAGGAACCTGGGGATGGGGGTGGAGGGAGCTGTGTACGTCTTTGAAGCTGGTTGAATTATGTTTCTTTTCTTTATGCTGTCGTAACCCTAAGCCCTTCTGGGTGGTTTTCTTTCAGATCCAGATGACCAATACAAACTAACAGAGGATACCCGTCAGCTGGGACTGGTGGTTTGCAGAGGAACATCAGTGGTTCTTATTTGTCCACAGGATGGAATGGAAGCTATTCCAAATCCTTTCATTCAGCAGCAGGACGGCTAACGTTTTCTTGGGACTCACTAAAGCCCCAAGGTTGCAAATCATTGGAGATAATGAACAGTGTATGAGAAACCTTCCCATTTTGGGGAATAGATTTTGTTTTTTTAATGTTCATTTTATAAAGGGCAGAAGGACCTTGACCTTTTTACTTTGCAATTTGTCACCGGAGATAGCAGGAACACGGAGTGACGACTGCAAAATAAGATCTAATTTTGTTCAATAAAGAAAAACTTCATTACTGCACTAGTCAGTGTTCAAATTGAAGTCTTAAGTGGTACAGGGATCCATGCATGAAGATTGGGTCTAAAAGACTAACTAAATACCCCCAAAGCCAAGTTTTCATAGTAGGGAGACAAAGTGGGTGAGGTAGGATCTTTTACTGGACCAATGTCTGTTAGTGAGAGGCAAGCTTTCAAGCTTGCACAGAGCTCTTCTTCAGGTCTGTTTTTTCTATTCTGTGTTCTTCCCCCTAGGCAGCAGAATTCATAGGCAGGGACCATTTCATAGAGCAGCTTAGGCTCTGTACTAGTGATTTCTTATCTGCCTGCCTACTCTGATACTTATACGGAAATGAATTTGAGGGTTTACTGACTTGTTACCATTCTTTATAAACACCAGAGCTAAGAAGGGAATCTATCCATTTCTGGCTCTTGTTCCAAACCTTGTCTTTGGTGGAATTTGTAGTCAGTCTTCCCTAGAGACATCTGTGTTGAGTGGCCCCAGAAAATTTCAGGCTTGGCTGAGTGACCTAAAACCTACTGAAGTTACCTGTTTTCTTCTTTATGGCAGATTAGACCACGGGGAAGGAACGTTGGTTTTGTCTTGTATGATTATTTTAAAATTTAATTTTCTACTGCAAGCAGTCTAGTAGTACTAGGTTACTTTGCACCTTGGACGCATACTCATACTTCCACTTGTGATTTTTTTTCTTGTTGACTTGTAACTGCATTTCTAAACTTTATACACGATACATGGGAAAACTTCAGAACCATTGTGAATAAATAAAAGCCCTTAAGAGGCTAGTTTGCTGCTCTTGTGCCTATCCTATCAATTTTAATCTGGAAAGCCAGTCTTATCAACTCAACATAACATATCAAAGTCATCTAGAGTTCTTTCTGGCTCGTGCAGCATCCAATAATAACAATGCTGCCCATATACATGAACGCACAACTTTGTCTGGGCCATTGAACATGATTTTGTATGGCTCTGAAGGTAAACTTTGTTCTTTAACTGGAACTTGGTTATGTAGTCTAAGATAGGAGTTGAAATAGAATTACTCTTTTTAGCTGCATGGACTCTGTATTTCAAGAGTGCGGGCTTCTAAATCTCCCTTTTTTGTCACTGGAGTGCGTGTTTCTGAATACATATGTGAAACTGCAGATTAATTCAATAGCGTGTTTATACAAGTAAAACTTCAGGTAGAAGAGGGGTTGGATTTTTGTTTTTATGAACTTTTGCTACGGTAACTCCTCACTTAAAGTCATCCTGGTTAATGTTGTTATGTTGCTGATCAATTAGGGAACATGATTGTTTAAAGTTGTGCAATGCTCCCTTATAACATCTTTGGGAGCTGCCTGCTTTGTCCGCTGCTTGCAGGAAGAGCAGCCCGTTGCAGCTGGCTGGTGGGGGCTTGGAACCAGGGTGGACCGGCAGCCCCCCATCAGCTCCCTGCTCCCCTAAGTTCCGTGTGCAGCAGCCGCCCAGCAGGCTATCAATTGCCAGCAGTTCAACTGCTCCTGCCCTCTGCCTTGGAGCTGCTTCCAGAGCCTCCTGCTTGCTGTGTGGGAGGGAAGAGAGGGGCTAATGTCAGGGTGTCCCCCTCCCCCCTGCTCCTGCACCCCACTTTTACCCCATCTTCCATAGAGCTGGGGGGGTGGGGGAAGACACACGACAGGGCTCAGGAGGGAGGGAGCTTCCTGGCAGCAACTGTGGTCTCAGCTTGTTGATCTACTTAACCAGGCAGTGTATTTAAGAGTGAGGTCAGTGTACTTAAATGGGAAATACGCATCTCTCTCTCTCACGGTGTGTGTCTCTGTCTGCCATGCTGTCTCCCCTCACTCCATTCTAGCTGCCTTTGTAGAGTGTGAGGCTACATTAACAACGAGTTAACCCTTGAGGGCTCAGCCAATTGTTAGTTCATCATTTAGCAGTAAGGCATTCCCTGGGAAAAATCCCATCCTCTGACTTCACCACCTCAACCAAGCTTCACAATCATCATCGCTGTGTACCAGTATTAAATTGTTTGTTTAAAACTTATACTCTGTATTATGAAAAATTATTGTAAGATTAAGTCCTCATTTACTGCAGCGTTACAACTTTAGGCAAATACATACTCTACAAGAGAAACATTAGCAAGAGGAAGAGTAGGATTAAATGCCTCCTGTAGATGGTGTGGCAAGGTGAAAGAGATGATACCACATATATCAGGACAATGCTTTAAAACCAAAGATGCAAGAATTAGAAGACATAACAGGGTACTTTCTGCTATATCTGCTGTTGTAGATAAGGTGGGTAAATTAGGATGGAAAGCATTTATAGAACCTGGTTGTCTTTACAAAAGGAGATATGGCGGTGGTGGTGGATGTGACAGTTCATTGGGAGGATAATGCTGAGAGTTTGGAGAAAGCTCATAGAGAGAAGGTAGCTTATTACCTCAAATTGGAGGAAGAGGTTAAGAACTTGACAGGGGGTAAAAATGTCCACTCTTTGGCATCGTACTTGGGGCTTGTGGCAAGTGGACTGAAGGAAATAATGATCTTTTTAAAATGTTAGGAATTGAGAGAGGTAAAAATGTAGTTATTTTGCTTCCATGTTTTAAAATTTTGGATTATTGGTTTTTTAATACCTTTATATAAATTACTGTTTATCTATCTGTCTTTTCATATAGTGATTTTAAATACTTATTAATACTTATAAAATGGATTATATCCTATTTTAAATTATTACTTTTATTGGATTTGGATGCAGACTGGCCGCTTGTAGTAACCAGGAAAGGGCAGGTAGTCACACCTGTACATACGTTCTCTCAACTCTCCCTATTTATGGGGAAATTGGATTCGCTTAACATCATTTCACTTAAAGTTGCATTTTTCAGGAACATAACTACAACGTTAAGTGAGGAGTTACTGTAGTTCTTGATCAAAGCTGTGCCATCTATTTTTTTTAAAGTTCTTTTCTGTAATTGTGATACCTTTCAGTAGTTGACAGGAGTTTTACCTGTATAACATGCTATATTATAGAACTCTCAAATGTACTGGGGCTTCTGCAGAAAACCCACAAAACTGGTTCTGTCCTACAGACTTATGTAGACTAATATACACACAAAACTTTGGAAACATACCTGATGCAAACCAACCAAAGCAAGGAAATGAAATGTTAAGCTACTTAACAGCGCATATCTGCCTTCTCCAACAACAACCAGGCATCTCCCCTGCTGACTGTGCACCAGAACCTTAACTCTGCCATGTCTCTTCATAGATCTTGGAAGAGCATGCTAACCCTATATGGCAGTAGTGAAGAAGGCATAGAGATGTTTGCGAGCAGAGAGGGTGGAGGGGAAGGTGAAAGGAGACCAAGTCAGATGTAGATATGGATTCTGATGTTGGGCCACCACTCCATTTGGAGATGGAAGTCAGTGAGGAAGGATGGTTTCTATGGTTGCTGAGAAAACTCCCAGAAATGAGACTTCCCCCTGTCTCCTCTGTCCCATCTTCATTCTACATGGCTCCGTTTAATGGTGGAAACTGTGGTTTCTGGAAAATCAACATTTTCCATGGAAAATGTCAATTTTGCCTACAACTATCCACTTTCCTAATGGAAAATTAAAATGTAGTTTCCGGGGGGTTCAGGATTAATCTCTCTGTGTCTAAACTGCTGCAGTGTATTATGGTGCATCATGGGAGAGTTAGTCTAGCAGGGGACCTTGGCTTGTAAAGAAGAATGGGACCATGAGCCAGATGACCTACACGCTCCTAGGAGGCACCAGGGCAACTCAACCAGGCACCGGTTAATATGGACTCTTAATGATCAGATATTGCCAAATCAAACTTTTTACTGAACTTTTTGTTCTAAAAGTTTTGATAGTTTGACCTTTTGTCCCAATTGAGGATGAAAACCTGATGAAATACTGGGATTTCCCATGGGACAGAAATTGTTTTCCAGTCAGCTCTAACAACTATCCCACCCTGTCCCGTGACGTGGATAGATGAAGAGAGTTGGATCAGTGTGTGGAGAACTACCTGGTTCTTGTTCTTTTGAAAGGGTCTCGTGTACCATGGTGATGAGCCATAGTATAAGTATTTAGTATAACCTACTAATAGACCATCAATATGACGTCTAGAGAATAACATTGCCTTTGCCAGTGCTACTGGCAACAGCCAAATCCACCTCAGGTCACATATCTTAGAATCTGACCATATCAGCTGGGAGCTTGTGCACTTTACATTGACTGGCAAATTACACCTGCTCTCTGGAGCAGCCCGTGTGTTATTAATGAGGGGTTGGGTTAGTGTCAATGCTAAAGTGCAGAAGCCCAGTCTTTCCAAGCTGTAGCATCCTGGTCTGAGTTCTGCAGTGCATCTGCAGAGCTCAGTTTCAAGGATTGGTAGCAAAGCTGGAGGCAGACTTACATCAGAGCACCCAGCATCATTTACATCCATACTGTCAAATTGATTAGCGTGAGGTTCAGAGTAGGAGACAGTTGAGACTCTAGTACCTTTCTGGACCAAGGTCCTCAGAAAAGGGCTCTTAACTCCTAAAGAAACAACATTGTGACCCTCATGCTAGGAGACAGTTTCTCCTTAGCTGGTGGAACAGTGGGACTTTCTACTGCAGTTGGCTTTCTGAGCCATATTCACTTTGCAGAAATACCCCCATCCGTGAAGGCCTAGCTAATTGGGAACAGTAAGGGAGGGCACATTCACACTGTTCTCTGTGAGAAGTAGAGTGGTGCTGGCGGGATCTGGATCCATTCCAGGTCACCTAGATTTGTGCCTCAGTTTAGTTGGTTGCTTGTGTTTATCCAGCATTAAGTTGCAGATTGACCTTCATTTAGAAAAAGACCTGGGAGTTATGACTCCTAGTTCTTGTTTTGTTTTACAACAGACCTTCTGCAGTTGAGGACACTGGCTGGCTCCTCTTTGGTTTTATTTCGTGAAGCCCACATCATTCTGAACTTCCTCTGCTTCCCAGAACCAGAGAGATCTGATGGTTTAAAAACACACAATAAATTCCTGAGCTGTAGCTTAGTCAAACCATTTAACCTCATTGTGGTGAAAACAGGCTGGGAGTTCTGGGCTCTTGCCAAATCTAAGATTTACCCGGGGGGGCAGGACAAATCACCTCACCTCTCCATGAGTCAGTTTCTTTGGGAGTTGAGATCAGCTGCCTATCCACCCACAGGGACTAGTTAAGGTTAGTTAACTGGGTTTTGTAAAGCCTTGAATGAAAACTGCTGTATAACTGCCAAGTATTTATTTCTTATTAAATTATGGAATTTCCGCTCAGTCACTCACCATTAGGCTTCTGAACACGATTGGCCCCTCTGAAGGGGCGTATTACCCCTTGCTCTTTAGGTTTATAAACTAGCCACAAAACCTCAGTATTGATTTACAGCTTTGCTGCCGAGGGGTCTGAGAGGAGCGAGGCGGTGGCAGAGTAAGCTTAGTGAGAGTGGGAAAGACAGTGGAGCCAGACAGCAGCGTAGGAAACATGGTCTATTTTTAGGACAAGCCTGGCATATCCCATATTTATCAAAGTCACCGTTCCAGATGCCTCACATGAGCAAAGGGTGCTGAAGGGCTGAGTTAATTTTAACTCCTCCAGCTGACGACTAACATGGACTGTACGCAAGAACCAGAAGGGCTGAGACTTCAGGCAAAGCCAGTTACGGACACAATTCTTGAGATTGGACAGAGACTTTTCCAGGTCAACCGTGGTGCACTATCTCTCCACAGTCGCTATTTTGAGGCCATGTTTTTTGGGGGCACTAGAGAGAGCTCCGAACACCACATAGTGATCAGAGGAGTAGATGCAGAGACTTTCCAAGTGCTTCTTGAGTTCACTCACACAGCCAAAGTGCTCATAACTCTGCACAATGTCACCCGCCTGCTGGAAACAGCTGACTTCCTCCAGTTTGAGAGAGTGAAAAGGATGTGCGAGAAGTTCCTGGAGAGGGAGCTGCACGTTTCCAACTGTCTGAGCCTGATGGCCTATGCCCAATGCTTCGCCTGTCCAGAGCTTCATGCATCAGCTCTCAGCGTGGCTCTCACGCACTGGACAGAAGTGACTTCCCAGGAAGAATTTGAGACGCTTCCCAAAGAAATGTTGCTGCAGCTCCTGCAAAACGATGATCTCTTTGTTCCCCGAGAGGATGTGGTTTTTGATACTGTGATGAAATGGATAATGCAGGACCCAGCATCTAGGGAGGAGGCCTTCTTGGACTTGGTGGGGCAGGTCAGGGTAACCTTCCTGAGTCTTTCCTTCCTCGATAGCATGGTGAAACAAAGCAAACGCCCTGGAGAGAAGGATACCTCTGCCAGGCTGCTAAAGAAGTTAGACAGCTGCCCTCCGCTCAGCTGGAGGAACATGGAGCTGTCTCCTTGCACTGGCAGGAGCTATGAGACCCTATATGTTCTGGGAGGGAAGCATGACAAGGAGCAGCAAGAATTGTTTCAGTTTCAACCTAAATCTGGCACCTGGCATCTTTGCTCCCCACTGCGACGCAGGAACCTCACCCAGTACGCAGTGGCAGCAGTAGGTAACTCCCTGAGATGCATGTGTACCCAGGAGACCTCTTTGCAGCAAATAGTGCAGGGGGCACCTAGCTAGAACTGGGCGAACTCAGAGGAAGTCAGGGTTTGGCGCCTTGATTGCCGTGGGCTCAGATTCTCCCCCCATTAAACCATCAGTGCTGTTAGTGACTTAACTCACGCCTCAAGTTCTCTTTGGTTCAAAGACCTGTTAGTCCTGGTGGTCTGGCTGTAAAGGGTTTGTATGGGGACTTGACTGAAAAAAGGAAATATTCATTCTTTCTGAATTCGATGGCCATGGGACATAAACATTAAAGCTATGACTCTACTCCCACTTACATCAGTTGTGCAGAGTAACTCTGTCGTATAGCTCCCTTTTTGGGCCAGAGCCCTCTCTGTCACAGTGATGATCTTCAGAATTAACTCCACAGACCTGACTACGTTACACTGAGTGCGTTACTCTTATGGGAGAGTCACTGTATTCTGTTAGCCTGACACATCTGAGCAAATACTGAAACACATGTTGTAAACTGGTGTGATATTTAGTGCAAATTAAAGGGCCTATTAGCTCTATCTTTGCAGCCATTTTGTGATGGCTTTGGGGTGATCAAGTTGTAATGGGATGAATACTCGTGGAATGTGCTTTTTAAGCTTAGTACTCTGTAGAAAACCTTATTTTAAGAGTTAGTTTCCCCCTATCAGGGAAGAGAAACAAGGCCATCTGACTTACGGGACCAATCACAATGCAGGCAATGCAGCTAAATTTCAAATACAGAGTGTCAAATATTTGCAGCAAACTGTTCATGACTCATCCTTATTAGAAGCTGAAGGAGAGATTAAGACTCCAGTCTTGCACTCTGATCTACACGGGCAGAGCCCATACCTACCTGGAGCCCCATTGATTCCAAGGAGAACTTGCTCAGGTGCAAGGGACTCCACACAGATCAGGCTGAAGGAAGGAAGCCAAATGGCTTGAGGGGAAGTGGGCAGCAGGATATGCATGAGGATGGCTGAGAGATGCCTCTGCCTGACACTGCTTTCCATTCTATCCCCAGGGAACTTCCTTTTTGTGACGGGAGGTTATTTCCGAGATGAGTTTGTGTGGTACAGCGTGGACTGGGTGTTGATCTATAATTGCTGGGACAACAACTGGCTGGAAGGACCTGCTATGAAGCAGTCTCGCAACAGCCATTGTGCCGTAGGGGCTGGGCTCTATCTGTACGTGCTTGGAGGGAGCACAGATGAGGGGATAATCCCAGATGTGGAGCGCCTGGCATTAATGGACTCGCAATGGCAAAGCATGAGCCCCATGGTTCAGCCTGTGGAGAGAGCAGGTGCAGCCAGCGTGGGGACCAGGCTTTACGTGGTCTGTGGCCTGGATGAAAAGGGGGATGTGTATGGGGGCGTGCAGAGACTGGACATGGAGAAGGATGTCTGGGATGTCGTCTCCTTCTCACCACTTCCCAGGTGAGGAACTCTTCTCTGGGATGTGACTCCCTGAAAAAGATTTCAGAGATTTCATTGAAGTCAATGGCAAAACTCCTATTGACTTCAGTAGAGCTGAATTTCACCTCTGGTTGGTCTGGTATGATCCATCTGATCACGCTGGTTTCTGTTTGTAACCTGTATCTCTTCAAACTGTTCCATCTATTCCATCTCTTCAAGGAATAAGTAGTAGAAGTTCCCGCTCAGCCCCCTGGCCATTGTTGTCTGCTCTCAAATTAGTGTGTAGTAACTGTTCCTCTATTTAAAAGACAGAATTAACTTTATTATTATTCATTCTATTCTGACCTCCTTGTAAAGTGCTCGCAGATGAAAAGTGCTATATAAGAACTAGGTATTGATTGATTTTCTGTTACAGTGACACCAGAGGCTGCACTCAGATCAAGCCTCCATGTGCAGGGTGCAGCTCAAACCTATAGTAGGAGGCTACGTCTGCCCCAAAGAGCGTACACTTAATTTAACTCCAGGTGCCCCAAGTGAGTGTTACAAACGTGTGTGGAGGGAGCAGGAAAGAGGGGGCATGAGTCACACACATCTGCTTCTGCCCAGAACGGTGCATGCAGTTTGCTGACGGTTTATTTACTTCTCTCTTTAGAGATAAACATATCCGTAGTAGAAGTTCCCGCTCAGCCCCCTGCCCATTATTGTCTGCTCTCAAATTAGTGTGAGTCTGAATCAGTCTAAAAGGGCAATGGCAAGATGAAAATCACATCACAAAGATTTGCAAAGTAAAGAATCACTTAGCATTTAGTTCAAGGGTCCTCAGACATTTCATTGGATGCCTTGACAGTATTTTAACAGATTCTCTTTTGGACACATCCTCTATTCACCATCCTGTGAAACATGTCCCCTCCCTGTGAAACATGTCCCCTCCCATTCATGGGTCCATAAATTTCACTATGGTCATGTATTGCACAGGCCAGACAACCTCACACGCTCCTCCTCATATCTAATCCAGCAACTTTTAGCTGAGCAACAGCATAGCTTTTGGACTGACCGCCAATTCTGATTTAAAGACTTGAAGTACTGGAGGATTTACGACGCCCCTTGCTTACTTGTTCCAATGGTTATTCATTCATTGTTAAAATAGGCATCTTATTTCAGTTAGAACTTTGCTAACTTCAGGCAATGGGTTGTAATTGAATTAGAACATATTTAACAGAAAGATAGATCCAGTCTTCATTTAAAGGCTTCAAATGAAGGCAAATTGACCACATCCCTTGCTAATCTGTTCCAATCGTTAATTGCAGTCACTATTAAAAATGTGCATCTTATTTCCAGTTAGAATGTTGCTGACTTCAGCTTCCAGCCATTGGATCTTATGTCTCTCTGCTAGACTAAAGAACCACCTAGTATCATAGAATATTAGGGTTGGAAGAGATCTCAGGAGGTCATCTAGTCCAATCCCCTGCTCAAAGCAGGACCAACCCCAACTAAATCATCCCAGCCAAGGCTTTGTCAAGCTGGGCCTTAAAAACCTCTGAGGATGGAGATTTCACCACCTCCCTAGGGAACCCATTCCAGTGCTTCACCACCCTACTAGTGAAGTAGTGATTCCTAATATCCACCCTAGACCTCCCCCACTGCAACTTGAGACTATTGCTTCTTGTTCTGTCATCTGCCACCACTGAGGAGAACAGCCTAGTTCCATCCTCTTTGGAACCCCCCTTCAGGTAGTTGAAGGCTGCTATCAAATCCCCCCTCACTCTTCTCATCTGCAGATGAAATAACCCCAGTTCCCTCAGCCTCTCCTCGTAAGTCATGTGCTCCAACCCCCTAATCATTTTCGTTGCCCTCCGCTGGACTCTCTCCAATTTGTCCACATCCCTTCTGTAGTGGGGGGACCAAAACTGGACGCAATACTCCAGTTGGCCCTCAGAGACCGTGTACGGGCTTTGGAGGCCAGGGTGGTGGAGCTGGAGGAGCTAAGGGAGGCAGAGAGGTATGTTGATGAGGCTTTCAGGGACACTGTAGACTTGTCCCACCTCCAGGCAGACAGCCCCTGCGCTGTTGAGGAGGATGAAAGGCCCAGGGAAGGAGAGCAGTCAACGGGAGCAGAGGGAAACCTTCCCATAGTTGGGACCCTCCTTCCAGGTAGTGTTGAGGTATCC
This sequence comes from Chelydra serpentina, assembly GCA_037349315.1. Taxonomy (NCBI): domain Eukaryota; kingdom Metazoa; phylum Chordata; order Testudines; family Chelydridae; genus Chelydra; species Chelydra serpentina. The sequence continues at coordinate 3,969,845 of JBAIAC010000192.1, forward strand.
TCTCGCACTGAGGTCACCTCTCCGGGGGAGGGAACTCCAATCAGTAGGAAGAGGCAGGTGTTAGTAATGGGAGATTCGATCATTTGAAACATAGATAGCTGGGTTTGTGATGACCGGGAGAACCGTATGGTGACTTGCCTACCTGGTGCAAAGGTTGCGGATCTCTCAAGGCATCTAGATAGACTTATGAGTAGTGCTGGGGAGGGGCCGGTGGTCGTGGTACATGTAGGTACCAATGACGTAGGGAAGGGTAGGAGAGATGTCCTGGAGGCCAAATTTAGGCTGCTAGGAAAGAGACTGAAATCCAGGACTTCTATGGTGGCATTCTCAGAAATGCTTCCAGTTCCACGCGCAGGGCCAGGTAAGCAGGCAGAGCTTCAGAGTCTCAATGCGTGGATGAGACGATGGTGTAGAGAGGAGGGGTTTAGATTTATTAGAAACTGGGGAAACTTTTGGGATGGGGGGGAGCCTATACAGGAAGGATGGGCTCCACCTAAACCAAAGTGGAACCAGACTGCTGGCACTTAACATTAAAAAGGTTGTAGAGTTTTTAAACTAAGAGATTGGGGAAAGCCGATGGCTGCAGAGAAGCACATGGATTGGACAGAGACTTCTCTTACAGGAGGGTCTACTGATAGAGATTCTCTAGGTTTTAGTCAGGAGGAGAGGGTGGAAAAGGATAAAGGAGGGGCCAGATCAGACGAGAAACTTCCACTAAAAAAGAATCTCACACATCTGAAAAGGGCAGACAAATAAACAGTGACCAGTTTTTAAAGTGCTTGTACACAAATGCCAGAAGTCTAAATAATAAAATGGGTGAACTAGAATGCCTCGTGTTAAAGGAGGATATTGACATAATAGGTATCACAGAAACCTGGTGGAGTGAGGACAATGAATGGGACACAGTCATTCTGGGGTATAAAATATATCAGAAGAAGGACAGAACAGGTCGGTGGGGGGAGGAGGGAAGAGAGTGGCACTATATGTGAAAGAAAATGTAGAATCAAATTAAGTAAAAATCTTAAATGAACCCACATGTTCCATAGAATCTCTATGGATAGTAATTGCATGCTCTAATAAGAATATAACAATAGGGATCTATTACCGACCACCTGATCAGGACAGTGATAGTGATGATGAAATGCTATAATATATAAATAAAATAAATGAAATAGGCTATCAAAATAAAGAACTCAATAATAGTGGGAGATTTCAATTATCCCCCTATTGACTGGGTACATGTCACCTCAGGACGTAATGCGGAGACAAAATTCCTCGATACTTTAAATGACTGCTTCTTGGAGCAGCTGGTACAGGAACCCACAAGGGGAAAATCAACACTTGATTTAGTCCTGAGTGGAGCGCAGGATCTGGTCCAAGAGGTAACTATAACAGGACCGCTTGGAAATAGTGACCATAATATAATAACATTTAACATTCCTGTGGTGCTAAGAACACATCAACAGCCCAACACAGTGGCATTTAATTTCAAAAAGGGCAACTATGCAAAAATGAGGGGGTTAGTTAAGCAGAAATTAAAAGGTAAAGTGACTAAAGTGAAATCCCTGCAAACTGCATGGACACTGTTCAAAGACACCATAATAGAGGCCAAACTTAAATGTATACTCCAAATTAAAAAACAAATTATAATGTAATTGGAATAACAGAGACTTGGTGGGATAACTCACACGATTGGAGTACTGTCATGGATGGATATAAACTGTTCAGGAAGGATAGACAGGGCAGAAAAGGTGGGGGAGTTGCGTTGTATGTAAGAGAGCAGTATGACTGCTCAGAGCTCCCGTATGAAACTGCAGAAAAACCTGAGAGTCTGGATTAAATTGAGAAGTGTGAGCAACAAGGGTAATGTCGTGGTGGGAGTCTGCTACAGACCACCAGACCAGGGGGATGAGGTGGACGAGGCTTTCTTCCAGCAACTAACAGAAGTTACTAGATCACAGGCCCTGGTTCTCATGGGTGACTTTAATCACCCTGATATCTGCTGGGAGAGCAATACAGCAGTGCACAGACAATCCAGGAAGTTTTTGGAAAGTGTAGGGGACAATTTCCTGGTGCAAGTGCTGGAGGAACCAACTAGGGGAAAAGCTCTTCTTGACCTGCTGCTCACAAACAGGGAGGAAATAGTAGAGGAAGCAATAGTGGATGGGAACCTGGGAGGCAGTGACCATGAGATGCTCGAGTTCAGGATCCTGACACAAGGAAGAAAGGAGAACAGTAGAATACAGAGCCTGGACTTCAGAAAAGCAGACTTTGACTCCCTCAGGGAACTGATGGGCAAGGTCCCCTGGGAGAATAACATGATGGGGAAAGGAGTCGAGGAAAGCTGGCTGTATTTTAAAGAATCCTTATTGAGGTTGCAGGAACAAACCATCCCGATGTGTAGAAAGAAAAGTAAATATGGCAGGCGACCAGCTTGGCTTAACAGTGAAATCCTTGCTCGTCTTAAACACAGAAAAGCAGCTTACAAGAAGTGGAAGATTGGACAAATGACCTGGGAGGAGTATAAAAATATTGTTCAGGCATGCAGGAGTGAAATTAGGAAGGCCAAATCACACTTGGAGTTGCAGCTAGCCAGAGATGTTAGGAGTAACAAGAAGGGTTTCTTCAGGTATGTGAGCAACAAGAAGAAAGTCAAGGAAAGTGTGGGCCCCTTGCTGAATGAGGGAGGGAACCTAGTGACAGAGGATGTGGAGAAAGCTAGTGTACTCAATGCTTTTTTTGCCTCTGTCTTCACAGACAAGATCAGCTCCCAGGTGGCTGCACTCCACAGCACGGTATGGGGAGGAGGTGACCAGCCCTCTGTGGAGAAAGAAGTAGTTCGGGACTATTTAGAAAAGCTGGACGAACACAAGTCCATGGGGCCGGATGCACTGCATCCGAGGGTGCTAAAGGAGTTGGCCGATGTGATTGCAGAGCCATTGGCCATTATCTTTGACAAATCATGGTAATCGGGGGAGGTCCCGGATGACTGGAAAAAAGCTAAGGTAGTGCCCATCTTTAAAAAAGGGAAGAAGGAAGATCCAGGGAACTACAGGCCAGTCAGTCTCACCTCAGTCCCTGGAAAAATCATGGAACAGGTCCTCAAGGAATCAATTCTGAACCACTTAAAGGAGGGGAAAGTGATCAGGAACAGTCAGCATGGATTCACCAAGGGCAAGTCATGCCTGACTAACCTAATTGCTTTCTATGATGAGATAACTGGCTCTGTGGATGAGGGGAAAGCAGTGGATGTGCTATTTCTTGACTTTAGCAAAGCTTTTGATACAGTCTCCCACAGTATTCTTGCCAGCAAGTTAAAGAAGTATGGGCTGGATGAATGGACGGTAAGGTGGATAGAAAACTGGCTGGATGGTCGTGCTCAACGGGTAGTGATCAATGGCTCCATGTCTAGTTGGCAGCCGGTATCAAGTGGAGTGCCCCAAGGGTCGGTGCTGGGGCCAGTTTTGTTCAATATCTTCATCAACGATCTGGAGGATGGTGTGGACTGCACCCTTAGCAAGTTTGCAGATGACACTAAACTGGGAGGAGTGGTTGATACGCTGGAGGGTAGGGACAGGATACAGAGGGACCTAGACAAATTAGAGGATTGGGCCAAAAGATATCTGATGAGGTTCAACAAGGACAAGTGCAGAGTGCTGCACTTAGGACAGAAGAATCCCATGCACTGCTACAGACTAGGGACCGAATAGCTGGGCAGCAGTTCTGAAGAAAAGGACCTAGGGGTTACAGTGGACGAAAAGCTGAATATGAGTCAACAGTGTGCCCTTGTTGCCAAGAAGGCTAACGGCATTTTGGGCTGTATAAGTGGGGGCATTTCCAGCAGATCGAGGGACGTGATTATTCCCCTCTATTCGGCACTGGTGAGGCCTCATTTGGAGTACTGTGTCCAGTTTTGGGCCCCACACTACAAGAAGGATGTGGATAAATTGGAAAGAGTCCAACGGAGGGCAACAAAAATGATAAGGGGGCTGGAGCACATGACTTATGAAGAGAGGCTGAGGGAACTGGGATTGTTTAGCCTGCAGAAGAGAAGAATGAGGGGGGATTTGATAGCTGCTTTCAACTACCTGAAAGGGGGTTCCAAAGAGGATGGATCTAGACTGTTCTCAGTGGTAGAAGATGACAGAACAAGGAGTAATGGTCTCAAGTTGCAGAGGGGGAGGTTTAGGTTGGATATTAGGAAAAACTTTTTCACTAGTAGGGTGGTGAAGCACTGGAATGGGTTACCTAGGGAGGTGGTGGAGTCTCCTTCCTTGGAGGTTTTTAAGGTCAGGCTTGACAAAGCCCTGGCTGGGATGATCTAGTTGGGGTTGGTCCTGCTTTGAGCAGGGGGTTGGACTAGATGACCTCCTGAGGTCCCTTCCAACCCTGAGATTCTATGATTCTATGAAAGTCAAAGAACTAAAAAAGAGCCACCATGGCTTAACAACCATGTAAAAGAAGCAGTGAAAGATAAAAAGGCATCTTTTAAAAAGTAGAAGTCAAATCCTAGTGAGGTAACGAGAGAAGAGCATAGACACTGCCAAATTAAATGTAAAAATGTAATAAGAAAAGCCAAAATGAAGTTTGAAGAACAGCTAGCCAAAAACTCAAAAGCTAATAACAAAACGTTTTTTAAATATGTCAGAAGCAGGAAGCCTGCTAAACAACCAGTGGGGCCCCTGGACGATAGAGATAGAAAAGAAGCACTTAAAGATGATAAAGTTATTGCGGAGAAACTAAACTAATTCTTTGCTTCAGTCTTCATGGCTGAGGAAGTTAGGGAGATTCCCCAACCTGAGCCGTCTTTTGTACGTGACAAATCTGAGGAATTGTCACAGACTGAAGTGTCAGTAGAGGAGGTTTTGGAACTAATTGATAAACTTAATTGTAACAAGTCACCGGGACCAGATGTCACTCACCCAAGAGTTCTGAAAGAACTCAAATGTGAAATTGCGGAAATATTAACTAGGGTAAGTCTAACGTCCGTACCGGGCAAATTAGTTGAAACAATAGTAAAGAATAGAATTGTCAGGCACATAGAAGAACATAAATTGTTGGGCAAAAGTCAACATGGTTTCTGTAAAGGGAAATCATGCCTTACTTATCTATTAGAGTTCTTTGAAGGGGTCAACAAACATGTGAACAAGGGTGATCCAGTAGACATAGTGTACTTAGATTTCCAGAAAGCCTTTGACAAAGTCCCTCACCAAAGGCTCTTGCGTAAATGAAGTTGCCATGGGATAAGAGGGAAGATCCTTTCATGGATTGAGAACTGGTTAAAAAACAGGGAACAAAGGGTAGGAATAAATGGTAAATTTTCACAATGGAGAGGGGTAGCTAGTGGTGTTCCCCAAGGGTCAGTCCTAGGACCAATCCTATTCAACTTATTCATAAATGATTTGGAAGAAGGGGTAAACAGTGAGGTGGCAAAGTTTGCAGATGATACTAAGCTGCTCAAGATAGTTAAGACCAAAGCAGACTGCAAAGAACTACAAAAAGATCTCACAAAACTAAATGACTGGGCAATAACATGGCAAATGAAATTTAATGTGGATAAATGTAAAGTAATGCACATTGGAAAAAATAACCCCAACTATACATACAATATGATGGGGGCTAATTTCGCTACAACTAATCAGGAAAAAGATCTTGGAGTCATCGTGGATAGTTCTCTAAAGACGTCCATGCAATGTGCAGCGGCAGTCAAAAAAGCAAACGGGATGTTAGGAATCATTAAAAAAGGGATAGAGAATAAGACAGAGAATATCTTACTGCCCTTATACAAATCCATAGTGCGCCCACATCTTGAATACTGCATACAATTGTGGTCTCCTCATCTCAAAAAGGATATACTGGCATTAGAAAAGGTTCAGAGAAGGACAACTAAAATGATTAGGGGTCTGGAACGGATCCCATATGAGGAGAGATTAAAGAGGCTAGGACTTTTCAGCTTGGAAAATAGGAGACTAAGGGGGGATATGATAAAGGTATATAAAATTATGAGTGGTGTGGAGGAAGTGAATAAGGAAAAGTTATTTACTTGTTCTCATAATAAAAGAACTACGGGCCACCCAATGAAATTAGTGGGCAGCAGGTTTAAAACAAATACAAGGAAGTTCTTCTTCACACAGCGCACAGTCAACCTGTGGAACTCCTTGCCTGAGGAGGCTGTGAAGGCTACGACTATAACAGGGTTTAAAAGAGAACTGGATAAATTCATGGAGGTTAAGTCCATTAATGGCTATTAGCCAGAATGGGTAAGGAATGGTGTCCTTAGCCTCTGTTTGTCAGAGGGGGGTGATGGATGGCAGGAGAGAGATCATTACCTGTTGGGTCCACTCACTCCGGGTCACCTGGCATTGGCCACTATCAGTGGACAGGATACTGGGCTGGATGGACCTTTGGTCTGACACAGTACGGCCTTTCTTATGTTCTTATGTTCTTACTCCAGGTGTGGCCTCACCAGTGCCGAATAGAGGGGAATAATCACTTCCCTCGATCTGCTGGCAATGCTCCTACTAATACAGCCCAATATGCCATTTGCCGTTGGCCTTCTTGGCAACAAGGGCACACTGTTGACTCATATCCAGTTTCTCATCCACTGTAATCCCCAGGTCCTTTTCTTCAGAACTGCTGCTTAGCCAGTCGGTCCCCAGCCTGTAGCAGTACATGGAATTCTTCCGTCCTAAGTGCAGGACTCTGCACTTGTCCTTGTTGAACCTCATCAGATTGTTTTTGGCTCAATCCTCCAATTTGTCTAGGTCACTCTGGACCCTATCTCCACCCTCATAGAATCATAGAATCATAGAATCTCAGGGTTGGAAGGGACCTCAGGAGGTCATCTAGTCCAACCCCCTGCTCAAAGCAGGACCAACCCCAACTAGATCATCCCAGCCAGGGCTTTGTCAAGCCTGACCTTAAAAACCTCTAAGGAAGGAGATTCCACCACCTCCCTAGGTAACCCATTCCAGTGCTTCACCACCCTACTAGTGAAAAAGTTTTTCCTAATATCCAACCTAAACCTCCCCCTCTGCAACTTGAGACCATTACTCCTTGTTCTGTCATCTTCTACCACTGAGAACAGTCTAGATCCATCCTCTTTGGAACCCCCTTTTAGGTAGTTGAAAGCAGCTATCAAATCCCCCCTCACTCTTCTCTTCTGCAGGCTAAACAATCTCAGTTCCCTCAGCCTCTCCTCATAAGTCATGTGCTCCAGCCCCCTAATCATTTTTGTTGCCCTCCGTTGGACTCTTTCCAATTTATCCACATCCTTCTTGTAGTGTGGGGCCCAAAACTGGACACAGTACTCCAAATGAGGCCTCACCAGTGCCGAATAGAGGGGAATAATCACATCCCTCGATCTGCTGGAAATGCCCCTACTTATACAGCCCAAAATGCCGTTAGCCTTCTTGGCAACAAGGGCACACTGTTGACTCATATTCAGCTTTTCGTCCACTGTAACCCCTAGGTCCTTTTCTGCAGAACTGCTGCCCAGCCATTCGGTCCCTAGTCTGTAGCAGTGCATGGGATTCTTCCGTCCTAAGTGCAGCACTCTGCACTTGTCCTTGTTGAACCTCATCAGATTTCTTTTGGCCCAATCCTCTAATTTGTCTAGGTCCCTCTGTATCCTATCCCTACCCTCCAGCGTATCAACCACTCCTCCCAGTTTAGTGTCATCTGCAAACTTGCTAAGGGTGCAGTCCACACCATCCTCCAGGTCGTTGATGAAGATATTGAACAAAACCGGCCCCAGCACCGACCCTTGGGGCACTCCACTTGATACCGGCTGCCAACTAGACATGGAGCCATTGATCACTACCCGTTGAGCACGACCATCCAGCCAGTTTTCTATCCACCTTACCGTCCATTCATCCAGCCCATACTTCTTTAACTTGCTGGCAAGAACGCTGTGCGAGACTGTATCAAAAGCTTTGCTAAAGTCAAGTAATAGCACATCCACTGCTTTCCCCTCATCCACAGAGCCAGTTATCTCATCATAGAAGGCAATTAGGTTAGTCAGGCATGACTTGCCCTTGGTGAATCCATGCTGACTGTTCCTGATCACTTTCCCCTCCTTTAAGTGGTTCAAAATTGATTCCTTGAGGACCTGTTCCATGATTTTTCCAGGGATTGAGGTGAGACTGACTGGCCTGTAGTTCCCCGGATCTTCCTTCTTCCCTTTTTTAAAGATGGGCACTACATTAGCTTTTTTCCAGTCATCCGGGACCTCCCCCGATTGCCATGATTTGTCAAAGATAATGGCCAATGGCTCTGTAATCACATCGGCCAACTCCTTTAGCACCCTCGGATGCAGTGCATCCGGCCCCATGGACTTGTGTTCGTCCAGCTTTTCTAAATAGTCCCGAACTACTTCTTTCTCCACAGAGGGCTGGTCACCTCCTCCCGATACCGTGCTGCGGAGTGCAGCCATCTGGGAGCTGCCCTTGTCTGTGAAGACAGAGGCAAAAAAAGCATTGAGTACACTAGCTTTCTCCGCATCCTCTGTCACAAGGTTCCCTCCCTCATTCAGCAAGGGGCCCACACGTTCCTTGACTTTCTTCTTGTTGCTAACATACCTGAAGAAACCCTTCTTGTTACTCCTAACATCTCCAGCTAGCTGCAACTCCAAGTGTGATTTGGCCTTCCTAATTTCACTCCTGCATGCCTGAACAATATTTTTATACTCCTCCCTGGTCATTTGTCCAATCTTCCACTTCTTGTAAGCTGCTTTTTTGTGGTTAAGACGAGCAAGGATTTCACTGTTAAGCCAAGCTGGTCGCCTGCCATATTTACTTTTCTTTCTACACATCGGGATGGTTTGTTCCTGCAACCTCAATAAGGTTTCTTTAAAATACAGCCAGCTTTCCTCGACTCCTTTCCCCCTCATGTTATTCTCCCAGGGGACCTTGCCCATCAGTTCCCTGAGGGAGTCAAAGTCTGCTTTTCTGAAGTCCAGGCTCTGTATTCTACTGTTCTCCTTTCTTCCTTGTGTCAGGATCCTGAACTCGACCATCTCATGGTCACTGCCTCCCAGGTTCCCATCCACTATTGCTTCCTCTACTATTTCTTCCCTGTTTGTGAGCAGCAGGTCAAGAAGAGCTTTTCCCCTAGTTGGTTCCTCCAGCACTTGCACCAGGAAATTGTCCCCTATACTTTCCAAAAACTTCCTGGATTGTCTGTGGACCGCTGTATTGCTCTCCCAGCAGATGTCGGGGTGATTAAAGTCACCCATGAGAACCAGGGCCTGTGATCTAGTAACTTCTGTTAGTTGCTGGAAGAAAGCCTCGTCCACCTCATCTGCCTGGTCTGGTGGTCTGTAGCAGACTCCCACCACGACATTACCCTTGTTGCTCACACTTCTCAATTTGATCCAGAGACTCTCAGGTTTTTCTGCAGTTTCATACTGGAGCTCTGAGCAGTCATACTGCTCTCTTACATACAACGCAACTCCCCCACCTTTTCTGCCCTGCCTATCCTTCCTGAACAGTTTATATCCATCCATGACAGTACTCCAATCGTGTGAGTTATCCCACCAAGTCTCTGTTATTCCAATTACGTCATAATTCCTTGACTGTGCCAGGACTTCCAGTTCTCCCTGCTTGTTCCCCAGGCTTCTTGCATTTGTGTATAGGCATTTAAGATAACTCACCGATCGTCCTGCTGTCCCAGTATGGGGCAGGAGCCCTCCCCTCTTGCACTCACCTACTTGTGATTCCTCCCGGTATCCCACTTCCCCACTTACCTCGGGGCTTTGGTCTCCTTCCCCCGGTGAACCTAGTTTAAAGCCCTCCTCACTAGGTTGGCCAGCCTGCTTCCAAAGATGCTCTTCCCTCTCTTCGTCAGGTGGAGCCCGTCTCTGCCTAGCACTCCTTCTTCTTGGAACACCATCCCATGGTCAAAGAATCCAAACCCTTCTCTCCGACACCATCTGCGTAGCCATTCGTTGACTTCCACGATTCGACGGTCTCTACCCCGGCCTTTTCCTGCCACAGGGAGAATGGACGAGAACACCACTTGCGCCTCAAACTCCTTTATCCTTCTTCCCAGAGCCACGTAGTCTGCAGTAATACGCTCAAGGTCATTCTTGGCAGTATCATTGGTGCCCACGTGGAGAAGCAGGAAGGGGTAGCGATCTGAGGGCTTGATGAGTCTCGGCAGTCTCTCCGTCACATCACGAATCCTAGCCCCTGGCAAGCAGCACACCTCTCGGTTTTCCCGGTCAGGGCGGCAGATAGATGACTCAGTCCCCCTGAGGAGAGAGTCCCCGACCACAACCACCCTCCTCCTCCTCTTGGGAGTGGTGGTCGTGGAACCCCCATCCCTAGGACTGTGCATCTCATGCCTTCCAATCAGTGGAGTCTCCTTCTGCTCTGTTCCCTCAGATGCATCATTCACTCCACTCTCTGCACTAGTGGCTGTGGAGAGAACATGAAAACGGTTGCTCATCTGAATATGCGTTTCTTGTACATGGACTTGTCTCATACTCTTTCCTCTTCTGGAAGTCACATGCCGCCAATTATCCTCGCTGGCCTTCTGTCCCTGCTGCGCAGCCTGCTCTGAATCCTCATCCTATCTACCTTTCCCCCCAGTTTAGTATCATCTGAGAACTTGCTGAGGATGCAATTCATCCCATCATCGAGATCATTAATAAAGATGTTGAACAAAATGGGCCACAGGACTGACCCCAGGGGCACTCCGCTCGATATTGGCTGCCAACTAGACATCGAGCTGTTGATCACTATCCATTGAGCCTGACAATCTAGGCAGTTTTCTATCCACCTTATAGTCCATTCATCCAATCCATGCTTGCTGTCAAGAATACTGTGGGAGACTGTATCAAAAGCTTTGCTAAAGTCAAGGAATAACATGTCCACCACTTTCCCCATATCCACAGAGCCAAGTATCTCATCATAGAAGGCAATCAGGTTGGTCAGGCATGACTTGCTCTTGGTGAATCCATGTTGACTGTTCTTGATCACCTTTCTCTCCTCCAAGTGCTTTAAAATGGATTCCTTGAGGACCTGCTCCATGATTTTGCTGAGGAATGAAGTGAGGCTGACCGGTCTGTAGTTCCCAGGGTTCTCTTTTTTCCCTTTTTAAAATATGGGCACTATATTTGCCTTTTTCCTATAATCCCCCAATCACCACGAATTTTCAAAGATAATGGCCAATGGCTCTGCAATCACATCAGCCAATTCCCTCAGCACCGTTGCATGCATTAGATCTGAACCCATGGACTTGTGCATGTCCAGATTTTCTAAATAGACCTTAACCTGTTCTTTCACCACTGAGGGCTGCTCACCTACTCCCCGTGCTGTGTTGCCCAGTGCAGCAGTTTGGGAGCTGACCTTCTCTGTGAAGACCGAGGCAAAAAAAAGCGTTGAGTACTTCAGCTTTTTCCACATCATCTGTTACGAGGTTGCCTCACCCATTCAGTAAGGGTCTCACACTTTCCCTGACCACCTTCTTGTTGCTAACATACCTGTAGAAACCCTTCCTGTTACCCTTCACATCCCTTGCTAGCTGCAACTCCAGTTGTGTCTTGGCTTTGCTGATTACACCCCGCATGTTCTAGCAATATTGTTATACTCCTCCCTAATCATCTGTCCAAATTTCCACTTCTTGTAAGCTTCCTTTTTGAGTTTAAGCTCACCGAAGATTTCACTGTTAAGCCAAGCTGGTCGCCTGCCATATTTGCTATTCTTTCTGCGCTTCGGGATGGTTTGTTCCTGCACCCTCAATAAGGCTTCCTTAAAATACAGCCAGCTCTTCTGGTCTCCTTCCCCCCTTGTATTAGCCTCCCAGGGGATCCTGCCCATCAGTTCCCTAAGGGAGTCTGTCTGCTTTTCTGAAGTCCAGGGTCCGTATTTTGCCACTCTCCTTTCTTCCTTTTGTCAGGATCCTGAACTCAACCATCTCATGGTCACTGCTGCCCAGGTTGCTACCCACTTCTACTTCCCCTACCAATTCTTCCCTGTTTGTGAGCAGCAGGTCCGGAGGAGCACGGCCCCTAGTTGGTTCCTCCAGCACTTGTACCAGGAAGTTGTCCACAACATTCTCCAAAAACTTCCTGGATTATCTGTGCACCGCAGTATTGCTCCCCCAGCAGATGTCAGGGTGATTGAAGTCCCCCATGAGAACCAGGGCCTGTGATCTGGAAACTTCTGTTAATTGTCCGAAGAAAGCCTCGTCTACCTCATCCTCCTGGTCTGGTGGTCTATAGCAGACGCCCACCATGACATCACCCTTGTTGCTCTCACCTCTAAACTTAACCCAAAGACTCTCAACAGGCTTTTCTCCAGTTTCATATGGAGCTCTGAGCAATCATACTGCTCTCTTACATACAGTGCAACTCCTCCACCTTTCCTCCCCCGCCTGTCCTTCCTGAACAGTTTATACCCATCCGTGACAGTGCCCCAGTCATGTGAACTGCCCAACCAAGTTTCTGTTATTTCAATCACATCATAGTTCCTTGACTGTGCAGGAACTTCTAATTCTTCCTGCTTGTGTCCCAGGCTTCTTGCGTTCGTGTTCAGGCACCTAGAAAACTAGCCGATTGCCCTACTTTCTCAGTGTGAATTAGGAGGCTTCCCGTCTTGTACCCTCCTCCCGGTATACCACTCCCCCACTTACCTCTGGGCTTAGGTCACCATCACCCAGCAAACCTAGTTTAAAGCCCTCCTCACAAGGTTAGCAAGCCTGCCAGCGAAGATGCTCTTCCCTCTCTTCACTAGGTGGATCCCATCTCTTCCTAACCATCCCTCTTCCCGGAACAACATCCCATGGTTAAAAAATCCAAAGCCCTCTCTCCGACACCATCTGCACAACGATGCATTCTCCTCCACAATTCGATGGTCCCTACCTGGGCCTTTTCCTTCAACAGGGAGGATGGGTGAGAACACCACTTGCACCTCAAACTCCTTTATCCTTCTTCCCAGAGCCACGTAGTCTGCAGTGACCTGCTCAAGGCTATTCTTGGCAGTATCATTGGTGCCTACATGGAGAAGTAGGAAGGGGTAGTGGTCCAAGGTCTTGATCAGTCTCGGCACATCCTGGATTCTAGCTCCAGGCAAGCAGCACACTTCTCGAGTCTCCTGGTCTGGTCGGCAGATGGATGACTCCCTCTCCCTTAGGAGGGAGTTCCCGACAACCAACACCACCACGTGTCTCCTCCTTTTGGGAGTGGTGGTCATGGAACCCCCATCCCTAGGACAATGCATCCCATGCCTTCTGGTCAATGGGGTCTCCTTCTGATCCTTTCCCACAGAGGGCTCTTCCAAATCCTTCTCCGCAGTAGTATGTAGTATTACTACTTCTCTGCAGTGGTAGTATTGCATCAGATGTCTTCTCTTTGTATAAGCCCTCACTAGACTGTAATTAAATCACATCATCTATTTATCAAAGAGAAGGTGATTGAGCTCTTTTGAGTCTTTGAGTGTAAGGAGTATTTTCCAGACCTCAAATAATTCTTGTAGCTCTGCTCTAACCCTTTCCAATTTGTCAACATCCTATGTAAAGTATGGGCACCAGAACTAGACACAGTATCCAGTAATGGTCTCACCAGTACCATATGCAGAGGTAAATACCACCTCCATGTAACCCTTCTGCCAGTCAGAGTTGGCAGCAACAAGGGCCGGGTTCAGTATCTAGGGGTTCCGTTCCAAAAACAGAATGCAAAACCATCTCGAGCCCCCACCCAGTGACCTGGGACAAATATACATCACCTCCCGCCAGGCGCCTCTAAGAGGCAATACTTCCCCTCTCGCAAGCACAGAGTCTGCGTGTAGCAAAAACCTTTTAATGACAGAGAGAAACAATGCGGCATTATGTTGGGGAAACACCACATCTAGGATTCGTAAATCAAACTGTGAGCAAAGACCCACCCCAGAAAATAGGCCATGTCATTTCCCTTTGGTTCTTGAGTCCAGCAACCCCCAAAATCACCCAAAGTCCCAAAAGTCCAACAACCCAATAGTCCAGACCCAGAGTTCAAAAGTTCATCTGCAGAGTGTTACACGCCCCCAGTCTGGGTGGAAATGGAGAGGGGAGGGGCACCTTACGTGACTCGAAGCTGACTGCCCCATCCCTTCGTGGGGCTTCGCTCTGCTAGCCATCCCACAAGCCACTCCTCTGCTCCACCAGCCGTCCCACAAGCTGCTCCGGCTGTCCCGCAAACTGCTCCCCTCCACCAGCCGCTCCACTCCGTCAGCTACCCTGCAAGCCGCTCTGCCAGCCACTCCACGCTGTCAGCCGTCCCACAAGCTGCTCAGTAATATATCTTCAGGCTCCCCACTACTCAACACAGTGCTCAGTGATTTCAGCTCATAATAATTTCAGCTTCTTGCAATTACTGCTTTCCAGGACAGTTCCCCATCCTAGAAGTATGGTCAACATCCTTTGTTCCTAAATGTATGACATTGCATTTAGGTATAATTAAAACATATATTCTTTAATTGCATCCAGCTAACCAACCGATCCAGACTGCTGTGTATCGGTGACCTGTCCTCATTGTTATTTAGATTTGCACTGATCTGTGTGTCATCTGCAAATTTTATTTACAATTATTTGTTTCTTTCCAGGCCATTGATAAAAATATTGAATAGCACTGGTCCTCACTTTGATTATCTGGAAATATCGACAACCATGTGTAATAATAACAGTTCAAATTCCTTCCCCGATCACTGCAGATGCAGCTTGATGGGCCAAACTACAACACTCCATGTTTTATCAATTTATCCGTTACTGCCTCAGTTCTTTTATCCTTTCATGGTTGTGACAGCACATACTTTGAGAAGATGTCATATGCTGCCAGCAAATACTGATTTCCAGCATGTGTTTCTGGGAGTGTGTCTTTTCAATTTGTATGAACTCCCAGGGCTCACTAGGTGTGGAGTATTTCCTCTAAATGAGTTCTTCCTTTTCTTGCTGGTGCTTTCCTTTCTTGACAGGTAAAGCAGGAATGCACCCAGTCCTTCACATCTGCAGCCACGCTAGCTAAAACAATCTGTTGGATGCCTGGTTCAGTGTCTTTTCATAACTCAAGTGACCTGTTGCTTTGTTATCATGAAGATACTCCAGTACAGTTCTCTGGAAGCTTGCTTGCAAGACAATCCTGTTGCCTTCATACATCAGCAAGTTGGTAGCCAGATCAACGGACAGTCATTCTTGCACTGTGCTAATCTGGGTGTCCTTCAGTAGATCTTTTGGCAACAAACATAACTCAGGGCCCTTAAGCTGTTCTTCTCAGATGTCCTCACAAGAACAGGCAGAATCTATTCTCATTGTCCTCACCCAGCTGAGCACATCTGCAACCATGTTTTGCTTTCCAGGTTTATGGTGAACTGTGAGTGTATATCCAGAGAGTTTGTGAATCCATCTGCACAGGCATCCTTCTGGGTGGTGCTTCATAAGGAGCTGTTACCCAGGGTTTTTTAAACCCAAAGCTTTTGGTAACTTTACTTTTTGCGAGGCAGTATCAGGAACTAAATTAATGGAGATGCAGCATGTCCGTCTGCTAGATGGTTGGCATAAATCATACAAAGAGCTTGTCTACACTTACTGGGGGATTGATGTGTGGCGATTGATGCATCGATGCAGATTGCTTTCCCATCAACTCCTGTACTCCACCTGAACGAGAAGCGCAAGGGGAGTCGACGGGAGAGCGTCTCTAGTTGACTCCACGTAGTGTGGACCCTATGGTGAGTAGATCTAAGTATGTCGACTTCAGCTACGTTATTTACGTAGCTTAAGTTGTGTAACTTAGATCGATCTCCCCACCTAGTGTAGATAAGGCCAAAGTTAAGAGCTTTTATTTAAAGTCTTTACTTTTACCTTGTCTTCAGCACTTTTACAGGAATGCCTTTACTTAAAGCTTTTGCTTTGTTTAGTCTTAAGGACATACAAACACAGTACGTTATAGCATTATCCCACAAGTCTGGAGCGGCTTTTGAGTATTTTAACAGCAGAGTTTTGGTGGCCAGCTTTCCATCTGCTGCTGGAGATTATTTTAATGTGTTCACAAAGAAATCCGCCTGTCTCAGACCCTTACTTTTTTTTTATACAGTAACTCCTCACTTAACGTCCTCCCGCTTAATGTTGTTTTGAAGTTACGTCGCTGCTCCTTTAGGGAACATGCTCGTTTAAAGTTGTGCAATGCTCCCTTATCATAGAATCATAGAATCATAGAATCTCAGGGTTGGAAGGGACCTCAGGAGGTCATCTAGTCCAACCTCCTGCTCAAAGCAGGACCAACCCCAACTAGATCATCCCAGCCAGGGCTTTGTCAAGCCTGACCTTAAAAACCTCCAAGGAAGGAGACTCCACCACCTCCCTAGGTAACCCATTCCAGTGCTTCACCACCCTACTAGTGAAAAAGTTTTTCCTAATATCCAACCTAAACCTCCCCCTCTGCAACTTGAGACCATTACTCCTTGTTCTGTCATCTTCTACCACTGAGAACAGTCTAGATCCATCCTCTTTGGAACCCCCTTTTAGGTAGGTATAACGTTGTTTGGCTCCCTGCTCTATCCACTGTGTGTAGGATTCTGTGGAAGAGCAGCGACTTTACAAGGGCGCATTGCACAAGTTCCTTTTCTCCACCTCTTCCCCCTCCCTCCCAGCGTTTCCCGTGCTGTTTGGTGGTGCTTAGGACTTTCTGGGAGGGAGGGGGAGGAGTGGAGATGCAGCGCATCCCCGCTCCTCCCCCTCTCTCCCAGCACTGTTGTAGGAACTAATTAGTGTTCCCTTTGCATGTTATACAACATTATA
Organism: Chelydra serpentina; assembly: GCA_037349315.1. Taxonomy (NCBI): domain Eukaryota; kingdom Metazoa; phylum Chordata; order Testudines; family Chelydridae; genus Chelydra; species Chelydra serpentina. Next base: position 3,986,615 of record JBAIAC010000192.1, read on the forward strand.
CAAATACTGTACCCTTAGTGATGGAATTCTAGTGTTGCATGCAATTTATTACCAGTTCAAATTGGAAATACCTATGTCGTTTAAGAAGGAAGTCAGGTGGCCATTAGGTGCAGGCAGAAGTGGCATCATATGATGACGTGCACTGTAATGTTATTAATTGTAGATTATGGATTTAGCATGTCAGAATCAGACCCTAAATAGGCACCCCTTTGCCAAAGTACAGCTCTGAGGAGGTGATAGGATACCATCCACAGGTACTCACTGGCTGTAAACACCAAGGTCAAGATCATAGAATCATAGAATCATAGAATCTCAGGGTTGGAAGGGACCTCAGGAGGTCATCTAGTCCAACCCCCTGCTCAAAGCAGGACCAACCCCAACTAGATCATCCCAGCCAGGGCTTTGTCAAGCCTGACCTTAAAAACCTCTAAGGAAGGAGATTCCACCACCTCCCTAGGTAACCCATTCCAGTGCTTCACCACCCTACTAGTGAAAAAGTTTTTCCTAATATCCAACCTAAACCTCCCCCTCTGCAACTTGAGACCATTACTCCTTGTTCTGTCATCTTCTACCACTGAGAACAGTCTAGATCCATCCTTCCATTTCAGCAGAGATCTTCATTAGGGACATGTAATCCCCAGCATAGCTGATAACAGGAAGGGACAGAGCCATGGTTCTACCTAATTCCCTCTGTCCCTGCTCCATCCGGGGTGCCAAGTGCCTCTGGGGAAGTAATTTTGGAGGAGTCTCTGAGTTCTGGAACTGAAATTCTGCCCAGAATTTATGTCATGCAAGTGTCAGGACAGGGGGAGCCTTAGTTCCTCCTCTCCAGAGCTACTCGGAATCCAGCCCCAAGGAGAGAGAACAAGAACAGGTTGTAGAGATTAAAAATTTAACTGAGATGCTTAAAGATAATGTGGTGAACTTAAGAGAAATATCATCTTAGCCTAAATAGCACACACAACTTCTAAGAGAAGGGGTGGAATTGATCTCTAACTTGCTGTGTAGTCCGTGGGTGGAATTTTAACAAGCGGAAGCGCTGGGAGGGAGAGGGAGGAGCGTGGAAGTGCCGCGTCTCCGTTCCTCCCCCTCCCTCCCAGAAAGTCCTAAGTGCTGCCAAACAGCTTTTTGGCTGCAGGGAAGCACTGGGAGGAAGGGGGAGGAGCGGGAACGCGGTGTGCTCCGGGGAGGAGGTGGAGCGGGGGTGGGAAGAGGCGGGCCTGGAGTGGAGTGGGGATGGGAAGAGGCAGGCCTGGAGCATCTCCTGGCAGAGTCGGCACCTGTTCTTCTGGGGGGAAGCTGCCACTGCTGCTGCGCAAGGTGCTTCCTAGTGTCCTTGCCTGCCTCATTATCTGCAGCGGGCGGTGCCTGCGTGGGGTAAGCCGGGGCCCCTCCCCACCACAGTGCTATACAGTATAGAATGCCTCTTGTCTATACCTTTTGTGATGGAATTTCCGCATTTACATTAAATCTTATGGGAAAATTGGTTTAGTTTAACATCGTTTCACTGAAAGTTGCATTTTTCAGGAACAGAACTACAGCATTCAGGGCTGGTCTACACTAACCCCCCAATTTGAACTAAGATACGCAACTTCAGCTACGTGAATAACTATCTTAGTTCGAATGAAAAGGTACTTACCGGGGTCCACACGCGGCGCGCAGGCTCCCCCGTCGACTCCGCCTGCTCCGTTCGTGGAGCTGGATTACCAGTGTCGACGGGGGAGCACTTCCTGGTTCGATTTAGACAAAACGCGATAAATCGAACCCAGAACATCAATCCGACGCCTCTGATCCAGCTGGTAAGTGTAGACCTACCCTGAGAGGAGTTACTGTACTTAAAAAGTTACAAAAGATACATTAATCAAAAGTGTTACATAGCTGACCAAACAAAATCAGCTGTTGGGCAAAAAGCAGGTGTTACAAAAACATGTTACTTTAAAAAAAAAAAAGAAAAGGTTAAGCAAGCAGTTTGGAGCTGTTAGGTTGGCAGCTATATTTTTCCATAGTTCTGTAGCCAAATCTTTAATTTCCCTCTCATTTAATTTGCGACCTCCAAAAGCCATCAGTCTGCACCTACCGAGCTCATCCCTTTGTTTAAGTACAAGTCCCCCAGCAAACTTTGAGGCAGCACAAGGTTATCAGGAATGGATGGGCTGGATCTGTGAAGTTAAGCACAGCATGCTTTAGAAGTCCTTCTTTCAGAGACTCTGATGGTGTTTGGTGTTGCTCTGTCCAGACAAAGTTGTTCTTAATTAGCTGGTATAATGGCGCTGCTGCCCATGCTGCAAAATTTTGTACAAATCTTTGTGGAACCCACAGAGGACTACAAATCATTGAACCACCTCCTCCTGGTGTGTTGGAACCTTCCAGTCCTTTGTAATGTTCAGTTTCCAGGACGGGGGCTCCTCACACTTATTATATGTCCTGGGAAGGTGATGTGACTCTTTGGAAACTGATATTTGTTTCCCAAAAATTTAAACCCTAACTCCTTAAAAAGCTCTAGGATCCTTTCAATTCCTACCAGATGTTCCTTCCCAGTTTTGTGGAAACAAATGAAGTCATCTAGGTATGTTAGTACGTCTTCAATGATCAAAACTTGGGTTAGACCATTTGCTACCCTCTGAGAGGTGTTCTGTAGAACTGAAACACTCCCTAGGGTATCACAAAGGCAGTTTTTTCTCTATGCTTAGGTGCCTCTTTAATCTGATGGTAAAGGTTGAAATTTACCCCTGTGCAGGGCCAGCACAAAGCTGACGCACTGGTGTGAAGGGCCTCATGCTCTCCTCTGCACAAGTGAATTTCATTCTAAGAGCAGCTCTGTTGAGAAAGTTTATAAAAACAGTCCCAAGTTGCTGTTTTGGACAATCAGCGCATTTTAAAATATGAGCACCAAAGGCTGGGATTATTTCTAGTGTTTACTTTTTCACTTTCACTGGCCTTGGACAGTGACACTAGACTGCTCAGTTTCTAGTCAGTTTCACTATCTAGTGCTCTTGCCCTAGCATTTCGCTCTTGTTTGGGGCTGCAGGGTGATATTTAAATGCAAAATAAAAGCAGTATTCATTGAATTAAAGAAGAAAAGATAGTCAATTACTATTAAATCCCAGGCCCTAAACTACCTGACAGTGTCCCAGGAAAGTTGAATAAGTATTTAAAGGACAGGTTTCAGAGTAGCAGCCGTGTTAGTCTGTTTTCATAAAAAGAACAGGAGTACTTGTGGCACTAACACATTTATTTCAGCAAATAAAGGAGGTTATTTCCCCCGAAGTGGATGGTTGCTATTGAAAGCTAAAGAGCAGCAACATTTCAGTCAGCTTCTGATGCAAGTAAAGCGGGGCTGATTAGTAAGAATATTGCAGAAAGGACCTGAGATCTTCACTCACGGTCATTATATATATGGAGATCTCAGAACTGGAAGTACCTTGAAAGGTCATCGAGTCCAGTCCCCTGCCTTCACTAGCAGGACCAAGTACTGTCCCCTGACCAGGGCCGGCTCTAGGATTTTTGCCGCCCCAAACAAAAACAAATTTGGCTGCCCCCCCCCCGTTTTTTTCTTACCCCACCCCCGCCTCAACTCCGCCCCTTCCCCAAATCCCCAGCCCTGCCTCCTCCCCCCAGGCTCTCAAGCCTAGGAAGGAGGGAGGGAGGGAGGGAGGGGGAGAAGCGGCGCGCGCGCCGTAGCCGCTCAGGATCTCCCCCTCCTTCCCGGGCTCTCAAGCCCAGGAGGGAGGGGGAGAAGCGGCGCGCGAGCCACAGCCGCTCAGGATCTCCCCCTCCCTCCCAGGCTCTGGGGGAGCAGCGGCGCGTGAATCAGCTGGTTTGCGCGCTGCGGCCGCTCGGGATCTTCCCCTCCAGCAGCGGCAGGCGAATCAGCTGTTTCGCGCACCGTGGCATGCGAGCCAGTGGCGGCAGCGGAGGTGAGCTAGGGCGGCCGGGCACATTTTTAGGGGCGACATGGCTGGCGCCAGAATGCCGCCTCTAGAAACGTGCCGCCCCAAGCACCCGCTTGTTTTGCTGGTGCCTGGAGCCGGCCCTGCCCCTGACAGATTTTTGCCCCATCCCTAAATGGCCCCCTCAAGGACTGAACTCACAACCCTGGGTTATCACAACCACTAAGCTATCCCTCCCCCCATCAAACAGTTATTCTCAGCATCTATACCAATTGTTCAATGGTTTTCAGTTGAGAGGAAACTAGCTGTATGCAGGGGGTGCTGACCTTTCTCTTTGTGTCCTGCCGAGATCACCAGTTTTCCTTCTCCCTAGGTATGATCTCTGTGTTACAGCTCTGAATGGAGCTCTCTACACCATAGGAGGTGGAGCCTTTCGCTTTGATATGGACACAGATGAATGGACCCAAGTGGATGAAGAGTGCCTGACTCAGAAATTCTTCATGGGATGCAGCACTGCGAATGGCCAAATGTATCTCCTGGGACAGAGGAAGGGGAACGTGGCTGTCCCCAACATGGTGCTCTTTGACCCTTATACTGAGACATGTCAGGTGGTAGATAGCAAACTCCCTTGCCCGGTTCCTATTTATGGGTGTGTCTCTATACGAAGATTTGACACATGGGCTTAAGCAAGGCTGGACCCAGGTCGCTATACAGAGAGGGAGTCCAGTTTGTTAACGCTTACAAGGGCTGATATTTATTGGCTGTAGAACTTGCAGAATCTTGAAAACATCATTTATTCCGCTCCTGATTTTGTCTTTTTCAGTTTGGCAAATGCTGGTGTCCTTTGTCCTCAAGGAGCCAACATGGAAATGGAAGATTTGCTCCTTTCTTTAACAAGACATCTCCACTGGTGTCAGCATGATTCCATGAAAACATTTGTTAGCAAACTCCCTGACGTGGTCTCTGCAGCAACAGAAGGAATAGCAGCATTGCAGGGTCAGTCAGAAACATGGCTGTTGGTTTTTTGTTTGTGTTATTTTGATTTTTTCCAAGTGACCCGACTGCAGCTTCTCAAATGCTGAAGAGCGCACCAGGCAGCAGCAGGCGAAAGGCATCTGTCCAAAGAAAACCAAATTTCAGTAGTTGAAAATTGATTTTTATTTTCAGCTCATAGGGATGACAGTACCTAAAATGCAAACAGAGCCATAGGGAGACTATAAAGACCTGAGCTACTTCATGCTTCACTCCTCTGAGTTCTTAAGGAGCTTGGGCAGGGCCCTGATTATATTTGGAAGGAAAAGAGCAAGCATATGGTAGGATTTAAACTGATTCTTTATTCAAGCCAATGCCCTCATCACCTCTGTGCTGACTCAGTTCCGTGTGTAAAGTGTCACCTAGGCAGGGGTGAAAGTAACTTACAGAACTTACTGGTACAATGGAGTCCTGAGTGGGGCCGTGGCCTCAACTGGAAGAGGTGATTTAAAGACCCCGGGGCTCTGGCTGGGAGCCCTGGGGCCTTTAAATCACTCCGGAGCTATCCGCTGCAGAGGCGGCTGGGAGCCCTGGGGCCTTTAAATCACTCCGGAGCTATCCACTGCAGAGGCGGCTGGGAGCCCCAGGGCTCAGGGGCTAATTAAAGGGCCCGGGGCTCCGGCCGCTGCAGAGCTCTGGGCCCTTTAAATCCCTGCTGGAGCCCGACTGCCAGAGCCCCGGGGCTCCAGCAGCCGGGCTTAGGTGGGGATTTAAAGGGTCCGGGGCTCCCCACAGTGGCCGGAGCCCCAAGCCCTTTAAATCCCCGCCAGAGCCCTGTCACTGCTACCTGTAGCGGCGGCAGGACTCGGGAGATGCTTTAAAGGGCCCAGGGCTCCCCGCAGTGGCAGAAGCCCCGGGCCCTTTAAATCCCCGCCTGAGCCTGGCTCCCCGCTGGGGAAGCCGGTCCGGTCCGGCATGGCATACTGGCTCTTGCCAGTACTGGCTTACTTTCACCTCTGCATCTAGGGAACCCTGTCCAGAGCTGCTGGTGATGGCGATGGAGATAGAAATGACAAGAGGCCATCAGCTAGCAAAGAGGAGTTGAGCCCACATACACTTTGTGCTGGTCTAATCCTGTGGTGCTCAGTCCGGGGATGAAATCCTGGCCATTGATCTCAATGGAATTTTGCAGTTAGCTGCAATGAGGCCAGGATTTCACCCAGGATGGTACCTTGTAACTCCCTGCTGCAACATTTCAATCCATTGTTATGTATGAGGCTGCTTGCTTCACAGCTGGGTGACATTTTTGGTGTCACTGAAATGTTTCACTAATTTGTGAGACAAGGTGGGTGAGGTAAATCACCAGTTTGTGTTAGTTTCACCAACGTTTTCATTTTGAAAACAAAGCCAACAAACTCCAAACAAGTCAAAACATTTTTTTTTGACATTTTCAAAACAAATTTTTTAATTTTGTTTAATTCAAAATAACTTTGTTACAAAATTTCCTTCAAATGTATTTTTTAAATGTTTTATAAAAATCCTCAAAATCAAAGTGAAATGTTTTGTCTGAGGCCAAATTATTTTTTTAACCTCTGAATTTGCCAAAAGTGTCAAAAAATTGTTTTTGTGTCAATTCAACATGATTCTAAAAAGTTGGAACTGCCACTAAACCAAACAGTCAGTTATTTGCCCAGCTCTCCCCACTACATGCATAACGAGAGAAACAAGACCGGATTCCTAGTCATGTTTGAAAACTTACCTGCACTTTGCTTGTGCACCAGCTGCTCCCTAAGAGAGACACTCCAAAGACGGTAGTGTCAAAGCTTACAAACGATATAGTTCATAATGTTAAACATTACGGTCTAGAGCTAGGATGGATAGGAAATGAATTAGCCATAGAGCAACGCATGTAACTGTGCATGCATGCAAGCAGACTTCAGACTGGCTGGGTAAAGTACAAAACCTTCCTTTTTGTATTCTGGATTGTTCTGGATTGATCTTTGGCTAGTAATCTTTGATTAAATAAGTTCTGATTGAGATGGTTGTCTGACATCTATTTTTAAAGTTCAACTATGTAACAGTGGTTTGGAGGGTAGGTATCAGAATGTGGTTCTTATCCTGGCTCTGCAATGGATTTCTGTTCAATTATGAGCAATTCATGGTACATAGTTGAGTCTCATTGACCCCGTTTGTACCTAGGGGGCCCAAATTGTGTTATAGCCGCTGGAAAGCACTGATGCTAGAAGGCTGCAGACTCCAGCACCTGCATGCACCAGGATTCAGCTCATACTACCATGTCCAGCAGCCGATGCAGCCCCTGGCCAGTGCTGGGAGCAGGTGGGTCATCGATGCACTCCTGGGATTGACGTGTGCCCTGTTCACTCAACCCCCCTGGGATCTAGAGAACAGACACCCTGGCAATGAGCAATTCCACTACCTATGAGATTGCACTGACTGACCTCACCGCTCATGACTATGACAATAGCTCACTTACTGACAGCAGGCTGCTCGTTTCGTTTGAATACATTCTCATGTAACTAAGATTTTGGTTGTACACGAGACTGCTGGGCAAGTGCTTGGGAAACAAGACAGAGGCAGGAAGTTTTATCCAAGCTTTTAACAATCTTTTAAACTCTCTTCAAATCACATCAAAGCAATAGTAGATCGGTATGTACATACAACACTGCACAGCATCACATTCCCCCATGAAGCAGCTGATATGGGACTCCATTAAGAAAGAGTTAATGGAGGGTAATGTAATTAATGCAAATCAACATGGGTTTATGGAAAATAGATCCTGTCAAACTAACTTGATACCTTTTTTTGATGGGGTTACAAGTTGGTTGATAATGGTAATAGTGTTGACGTAATACATTTAGATTTCTGTAAGCTCTTTGACTTGGTAGAACATGATATGTTGATTAAAAAACTAGAATGAGATAAAATTAACATGGCAAAGACATTAAATTGATTACAAACTAGTGAACTGATAGGTCTCAAAATGTAATGATAAATAGGGAATTGTCATCAAGTTAGGTGTGTTTCCAGTTGAGACCTCCAGAGATTAGTTCTTGGCTCTGCTCTATTTTACATTTTTATCAATGACCTGAAAGAAAACATAAAATCATCACTGATAAAGTTTGCCAATGACACAACATTTGGGGGGTGGTAAATAACGTAGAGGACTGGTCACTGGATCACTTGGGTAAACTGGGATCAAGCAAACACTATGTCTTATAATGCAGCTATGTGTAAATGTATACGTTTAGAAACAAAGACTGGAGGCCATACTTACGCGATGGGAGACTATCCTGGGAAGCAGTGACACTGAAAAAGATTTGGGGGTCGTGATGAATAATCAGCTAAACATGAGCTCTCAAAGTGACACTGGCCAAAAGAGATGATGCATAAACAGGAGACTCGAGTAGGAGTAGGGAGGTTATTTTCTCTCTGTATTTGGCACTGGTGCAACTGCTGCAGGAATCCTGTGTCCAGTTCTGGGGTCCACAATTCAAGAAGGATGTTGATAAATTGGCCACAGCCAGGCATGGCCCCGCTCATGTCCTGCCCCCAGGTCCCCCCTCCTGCTCCCTGCTATGTCTGCGCTGGCAGCTCCAAGTGCCCCTGTGCATTGGCCCTGGCTCGGGCTGGGGCCACACCGCCCGCCCTCAGGGCTGCTGGAACAGAGTGTACAGTGGGGGTGCTGGGAGCCACTGAACAAAACTGTGAACCCTGGAGATGATGGAAACCATGTCAAGCCAGGGGGTGCTGCACCCCTAGTTCCAGCACCTAGGCCCACCCTCCCAGCACTCTGAGGCTGCGGGGGAGGGGGGAGGAGGGCTATGGACACCTGCCCTCCAGCGCTCCAGGGCTAGGGGGGGGCTAGCCTGGGGTGGGGCCGGTGGATGCGGTGGGGGGGCTCCAGGCTCCAGCGGGGAGCACGGAAAGGGGTGGGACCTTGGGTGGAAGAGGCGGGGATGGGGACTAGCCTCCCCCAGGCGGTGGTTCATGCATCACCCATAAGAATGATTAAAGGAGTAGAAAACGTGCCTTATAGTGATAGATTCAAGGAGCTCAATGTATTTAGGTTAACAAAGAGAACGTCAAGAGGTGATGTGATTACGCTCTGGATGTGGGGAATAAATATTTGCTGATGGGCTCTTCAATCTAGCAAAGAGATCTAACATGATCTAGTGGCTGGAAGCCAAAGCCAGACAAAGTCAGGATGGAAAGAAGCTTACATTTTTGACAGTGAGGATAACTAACCACTGGAACAATTTACCAAGGGTCATGGTAGATTCTCCATCACTGACCATTTGTAAATCAAGGTTGGCCATTTTTCTGAAGCTCTGCTGGGGGGTTGTGTCGAGGCCGGTCGCTGGCCTGTGTTATCCTCAGGGATCAGACTCGGGGATCACACTGCTCTTTTTTGCCTTGGAATCTACGAATCTCCCAATGTGATGCAAGGATGAGTGTGCCCGAGGCGTCCCTTCCTTCCCTTACTCTCCTGGACCCAGCCCTAGTGGTGGCAGGTGCACTTTCTGGCTGCCTGGACCGGGACTGAAACCCACTTCTGGTAGGGGACAGGATCCCTGGTGCCCTGGTGATGCTGCACCCTGCAAAACTCTATAGGGGCCACTGACCCAGGGGCACAAGTTAGAGCTGTCCTGAAGTCTGTGTGGAGGTTCACCTGGGCTCCCAGCAGTCTCTCTGTAGCAGGTCACACACCTATGGTACTCTGAGGTGTCAATTCTCTCCGCTCATACCCTTGCAGCCCCATAGAAGTGACAGAGGGCAGAATGAGGAGCTCCAATGGGCGTCCTAACTGAGGGCATTCCAAGCTGCCAGCTTCAGGAGAAGGAACCAAAACCACCTCGCCTGAGAGAGGTCAGGGGTCCAGGGTAATGTGCTAAAACGATTTGACTCCTTCCTGGAGTGGGACACAATGAGTAGCGATGGGAACCTGTACCTTCACCACTAGATCCCTCACCTTTGGAGTTCCACAAGGCTCAGTTCTCTTGAGTATTCTCTAACGAGACAATTCAATTAACAGTAGGATACCAAGGGAGGAAAATAACTTTTGTGTTTTTCCTCCCTTGATATCCTACTGTTAATTGAATTGTCTCGTTAGACTGACCTCATACTTGGTAAGGCAACTCCCATCTTTTCATTTATTTATACCTGCTCCTGTATTTTCCACTCCGTGCATCTGATGAAGTGGGTTCTAGCCCATGAAAGCTTATGCCCAAATACATTTGTTAGTCTCTAAGGTGCCACAGAGACAGACTAACACGGCTACCACTCTGAAACATAAAGGTAAAACTCCTCTGTGTGGGAGCCAGTCCCCAGGAACCAAGGGCCATCACAAATGTCCCCACCTTCATGCAAGAGCAAGGAACATTTCTTTGACCTTGCCTCCTCTAGCAGAAACAGACAACAACATGTGTACATGTGTGTTCAGAGAAAATATATACAAACTCCAAAACAAGACACTCGCTGCACACCCTCCTCCCCTGGGGCAAGGATGAGAATAGACACAGGACCCATGTTAGTCATGTTGCATAATGCCCTGTTGGAGGCACTCAGATACTACAGTGATGAATGCCATATAAGAACCTAGCTAGACCACAACAGGCTAGATTGAGCTGGGCCATTCAGAGAGATCACTGATCAGAAACTGATTTTAAAAACCACTTCGGGCTAGACTCAGTGGACAAACCACGTCGTTGATTGTTTTCCTCACACCCGTGAAGAGAGGATGCACACAAACGCTCATCCCACCACAGCTTGAACTCTGGGGGAAGGGAATAAAAATCCTGACAAAAAGCACTTGTTATCCTGACGCTGCTTGGACTTCAGGGAGAGGGCCAGACTTCGAAGCATAAGCAAGGGATCCCCCGCTATTTAGCTTGTTAGCCTAAAAGACATAGAGCTTGCATGTTACAGCAGCTTCTATTACTTTTTGAAACCTAATATTGTAACTCCTGTATATGTATGTTCACCTGCTTTAACCTTGTAAATAACCCACTAATTGCTTTTTCCTTGTTAATAACCCTTTAGTTAGTTTATTACAGGGTTGGCTACAAGTGCTCTCTTTGGTCAGAGATTTAGTGTGCACTTGACTTGGGGTAAGTGACTGGACCTTTGGGACTGGGAGTAAATCTGAATATTGTAATTTTGGGGGTAAGGCAGTAGCATAGCCGGGGGGGAGCAGGGGGAGCGGCCGCTCCCCCTTGAGCAGAAGTGGCGGAAGCGGCGCCTTTTTTTAGCAGCACTAAAAAAAGGCACCGCTTAGTTTTAAGCACCGCTTCTTACACTCACCCGGTGGCGCTCCGGGTCTTCGGCGGCATTTCGGCGGCGGGTACCACCGAACACCCGGAGTGAGCTGCTGAAGTGCCGCCGAAGACCCGGAGCGCCGCCAGGTGAGTACAGGGGGAGGCGCCTTTTTATAGCGCCGCTCCCCCTGCGCTCCGGACCTGGCTGCGCTACTGGGGTAAGGGACCATCTATCATGAAGGCAGGCTCACTTGAGTGGCAAGATAGTCCGCAGTGCCCAAGGGGACTGTCTGTGACTCCGTGTTAAGGTTGTTATAGTGCTTGAGGAGTTTGCATTTGATACTTGGTTGGTGAAATCTAATCAGAGAACACACAGCCAGTTTGGCGTTTGTGCCCTGGCTTGTCTGTCCTGAGGTTGGCATCCACATTTGTGAGCCCTCCAGACAGCTTGACAATGGAAGATCCCTGTTTTAATCCCTTCTTCCACACCATCTCAGGGACGACGTGACCCAGAGATCTCCTACGTCCCTGGGCACGGGGCTAAGAGGTGTGAGACAAGTTGCCCTGTTTTGTGTACGTTTGCCTATGGGGCCCGATCCAATAGGTGAGCTCTGAGCATGCCTACTGGCTAAGGCCCCGCAAGTGAGTTAGGCAGAGGAATGCCGATCTTCCCCCAGGTCATGTATCGCTCTGGGGCACGGGCATCTGGACGCCTGGCGTGGGGCTGCCGTGCCCATGCACAGAGGTGCCTAGGGAACCTTTACTGCAGAAACAATTGTAGGTGCCTGCAGGGTTTGGGGGCAGCTGAGCAGGGGTTTTGTGAATCCCAGTGGGACCTGATTCTGGGATTTAGGTACTGTGACAAAGTTCCTCCTCTACCTTGGTGAGTCCTGCGCTTATTGGCGGATTTTGATCGCCTCAGAGATCTTCCCCTCTGGTAGAACCCACAGTCAAATTCCTCCCGTGTCTGATCAGGAGTTGGGAGGTTTGGGGGGAACCCGGGCCCGCCCTCTACTCCGGGTTCCAGCCCAGGGCCCTGTGCATTGCAGTTGTCTATAGGGTTTCCTGTAACAGCTGCGTGACAGCTACAACTCCCTGGGCTACTTCCCTACAGCCTCCGCCCAACACCTTCTTTACGCTCACTGCAGGACCTTCCTTCTGATGGTCTGCTGATGCTTGTACTCCTCAGTCCTTCAACTCTTCTCCCTCTCAACTCCTTGTGTGCCTCTTGCTCCCAGCTCCTCGCACGCCACACCACAAACTGAAGGGAGCTCCTTTTTAAACCCAGGTGCCCTGATTAGCCTGCCTGTCTTAATTGATTCTAGCAGGTTCTTCTTAATTGGCTCCAGGTGTCCTAATTAGCCTGCCTGCCTTAAATTGGTTCCAGAAAGTTCCTGCTTGTTCTAGTGCAGCCCCTGCTCTGGTCACTCAGGGAACAGAAAACTATTCATCCAATGGCCAGTATATTTGCCTTCTATGAGACTTCTGTACCCCACTTGTCTGGGTCTGTCACAGTACCTAAGTCCCTTTGTGAATCTGGCCCCCAGGCCCAGCCTTTGATTGTTAACCCTTTCTCAGTGTATGGGGGTTTGGCTCCCCAGCTGCGCAGGAAGAACCAGCACGCTACTGCTGAGACTCCTGACTTTGCCATCCCAAAACACACTGAGATATTTTAATAACGTTTACTCTTGTGGGGCCCTTCTCTGCGCTTCACCCTGTGCACGTTCTTGGCTTCAGTTAGGTAGCTGAGTGCAGAATCTGGCCCTAGATTAGCTCTTTCTAGTCATAGTCACTGTGGGTGAAATTCCCCCTTTCCCCAAGGTCCAGCTCAAAGCTTAAGTGACACTTCATTGGTGCATAGGCGTTAAACTGGCAGAGGTGCGAAGTGTTGGGCTCTCTCCACTCAGGTAGAATGTCAAAGATGTGTGGGGGGAGCTAGCCCTCCAGAATTCTCTGTGCCTTGGGCAGGGGGCACTGAGCACAGCGTCTACTCTCACTTCTCTTGAAAACTGATAGTATTTCTGTCGGGTTCACACAAGCCTTATCACACTGCCCCTAGAGCCAGGCAGCAATTCCTCCTCATCTTACCAAGAAGGTAACACAACGTAATTTCAGGAAAAACTAGGTATTGAACCCAGATCTCTAATGTGACATCGCCCCTCAGACAAATCACCTTTCTCCACAGCTGTGCCGCTGGTTTGCGTCACCACTCCTCAAAGCAATAGGCTAAGTTCTGCTCACCCGGCTAGGAATAGATATTATTAGTTAGTCATTTGTGTTGCACCTAGGAATAGAGCTGGTGTTTTTTTCAGGGAACAGAAACTATTTGGCCAAAAAATAAAAAAGAAGAAGAAGAAGAATTCTGAAATGTCCAAGTGGTCCATGTCAACATTTCAGTTTGAATGGGGATTTGAAAGGTTTAATTTGACCCAACTTGAAATGTTTCACCTTTTCATTTCAGTGAGAAAAAAAAATCAATTTTGCTTCAAAATGAGAAAAAATGAAAGGGCTCTTTTGAAACGTTGACAAGTGGGCAAAGGAGGCTGGCATTGTGGGTGAATCAGAGATGAGTATTGGGTTGTAAGTTCAGTCCTTGAGGGGGCCATTTAGGGATCTGGAGGAAAAAATAATAATTGGGGATTGGTCCTGCTTTGAGCAGGGGGTTGGACTAGATGACCTCCTAAGGTCCCTTCCAACCCTGAGATTCTATGATTCTATGAGTATCAACATTCAATCATGAATGATGATGATATGTAGAGTAGGGATTGGACGTGAAGCACCTTGGAAGTGAAAAGAAGCAGCTGAGAAATCCTGATACTCAACATTTCACAGTTGCCTCCCTGGCAAAGTCATGTTCTCTCTAAAGGTTGGGCCATATAGAAGATAACAGACTACTTCTGCTACAAGCTGATCCTTTAACTCAAGTGGGACAGGTCTGTAAATCCTGCATTTAAGCCCTGCTGATCACCCATGCATCTGTAATTCAATATGGTATTAAAATGCATGCACACAAGGGGGCTGAATGAAGATTGAACAGACAGCAGTAATTCTGAGTGCTTGTCATTGCCGCTTACTGTTCTTTTCATGGGCGCCTGCCTCAGGCTGCTGCTCTCTGGGTTTTTTGGTTTAAGTTCAACTAGAAGAGTTTGGCCATTTCTGAGAATGATGTTAGGGGAAAATAAATTGTTTTGCCAATAGTAAAAAGCTCATGTCGCCATTTCATTGAGAAGCTCTCGTACCTCTATGCTTTGGCCCAGGGATTTGCACTCTGCGGACAGGGTGTGCGTGGGCTGGGGGAGCAGATGCTCTGATGTCAGGGATGCGCCTTTCCTCACAAAAATATACCTCCATTTGGCCAAGTTCACACATGCTCAGTGGGGGTTGTTAGAGGCTGGTGCTATTATTACAATGCCACACAGCTCTTCCAGGGCAGCAGGTGCCGACCAACACTTCCCTTGCAGTTGTGCTTCCTGGTGACCAAAGGCCGATGTGGTGCCAGAAACTGGAGCTGGGACTGTCCCTCCTATATGCACAGTGATAACCCTCCCTGCGTATGCATACGGGCCTGAATTAAGGTTTCCTGGACAGCAGAGGAGCCAAGAACTGCCTGGGCCCTGGACACTAAAGCACCCGGAGAAGGTGTCGCCCCAGAAGAGGGCAGAGCAGGCTGCCAGGGCAGGAGAATGGGGCAATGCTTGCTTCCTGGCAGATGAACAAGAGACTTCATTCACCAGAGTTAAATCAACACTTGTTTACAAGCTGACACTTATGGCTAGATGCAAATTATTTTAAAATATGCACATTAACTCATGACATCATTTTCATAAAATGTCCCACGGAGCTGCACCAAGCCAGGCAGCTCTGTGCTGGCCCTATGCACTGACCTTGGGCACTTTTAATTACCAGCTTATATTGCCTCCCAAATTCATAACCCCTCCCTCCATCACTGCACAGATGACACTCAGACAAGAGCTGGACAAAATTTTTAGACCAAGTAATTTATTTGCCGGAAAATGTAATTTTAATCAGAAGACTGTCCAAGTGATCTTCTCTGAAACCCTTCCTGTCCTATGAGCAAAAGAAGGACGAAAATCCCAGAAGTGAGCTGATGGCTAGGCAAGTGCTATAGTGTGGAGGGTTTTGGTTTTGTGGACCACTGGTCCACCTTCTGTGGGAAGCAGGGGTGGAGCCTCTACCTGAGCCAATCGTCTTGGGGACAGGCCAGCTAGAGTGGTCAAGAGGGTGTTAAACTACCAACAAAGGGGGAGGGTGAAAAGAGGGACGATATTAGCACTTATGTAGCGCCAAACTGAGGTGTTTAGAACACAATTAATCAAGGAAGCAAAGAACACGAAGAGAAGAAATGATTTAAGTCCCTATGTACCCCTGGTAGGAGCCTGGGTAACAAACAAGAGGCACTGGAATCGCTCGTTTATGAGCATAAATTTGATCTGGTTGGTGTCACTGACACCTGGTGGGATGGGTCACATGACTGGCAATGTTAAAATCATGGTTGTAACCTAGCTAGGAAGGATAAAGGGGGCAAGAGAAGAGAGGGAGAGGCATTCTGGCCTGTTTCTGAGTCAGAAGAAAATGATCTAGCCTGCTTATAAACCAATGTCCTGACAGATAAACCTCAAGATGGGGTATTAGCTGGTGTCTACTACAGACCATCAGATCACACTAGGGTGGTTTGTATATTTGTATTTTTATAGCTATAAAATACAAATTTGTATATTTCTATATTAAATATACAAATTAAATATACAAATATTGCTATAAAATACAAATTTGTACATTTGTATTTTTGTAGCAAGGTGTGTAAGGAGGGCTCATCCACACTAGGCTGAGCCCTCCTTACACACCTAGCTATAATGTAATAACTTTAATTGGAGTGATCTAAGATGGAGGTCTCATGCTACCAGCACTAAAACATTCTTGGAATTTCGAATTTTTTTATAGATGACAGTTTCCTAACTCAACAAGTGTTGCATCCAACCCAGGGCAATTCTATAGTAGACCTCATCATGACAGATAAAAAGGAACTACTCACAGAACTAAAACTTACTGGTAACTTACGTACAAGTGATCACGACTTGATCACATTGCTAATGAAGTCCAGACCAGAGATATAGATATACTTGGCTCTTTAAAAGGGCCAGTTTCAAAAAGCTGAAAACAATTGTGAGCCGGATCAGCTGGGAGGAAGAATTTAAACAGAACAGCATGAATGATAACTGGGAATTGCTTAAGAACAGTTCACTAGCTACCCAAAACCCACACTCCCACAGGCGAGGAAGAAGGCTGCATTGGTTAAGTAATGGACCTGCTTCAGAAGGGAAGTATCTGCCTGAGCTCCGAGCCTCTCCTCAGCATGGCTCTGGCATTAGTTATGCTCAGTATCAGTTTTGTGGAGAATACTTATCTGCAAGAAGAAGGCATCGTTGTCTTATGGGTTAAAAGATTTGCAACTTTTAGTTGCTAGTCTTAAAACTAACTAGCCAAATGGCTGTATCTCCACAGGTCTACATAGTGAGCATGACAGTTCCTAAGGACACTGGGGTAGCTTTGTTCTAGACGGGGGTTCTGGAGCATTAGCACGCCCCTTAGTGAGATGGGCTCTGCCGGTGAGTTGTTGGGCCACGTTACTTTGGCTGGGTTCACAGTGGTAGCCGTTACTTTGGCTGCAATTGTTTGTGACGTTGCTGAAATGCGTGGTCCCATTTTTCTCTTTTTTTGTACTGTTCTTGGTCCTGTTCACTCTCATCACTTTCTTCGGTGTCACTTCTTGCATCATTTTTCATCTGCAGGAGAGAGACATTTTAAATCAGAGGCAAAAATACATGGAAAGCTGCACAAGAAACAGCTGAGCCGCTGGATGACGAGTCCAGCTGCCATTTCTGTCCGTGGGCTTTAGCAAACCCTTTCTCGTGTCCTCCTGGGCTGCCCTTTGGAGAGTCTCTCCTTGAAACGGGCTCTGACGGTCCCTCTGTCTCACTCTAGGGCTGATCCCCGGCGATGCCAGGAATGGCTGTACAGTCATGAAGCAGCCTGAAGTCACAGGAGCAAACACTCACAGCTGGGCTAGACTCTTGGAGGCAGGCTGGCCTGTCCTGGCCTGTGCTGGCCACGAGCTCATTTCCTTTCTAGGTTTGGAGAAGGGTAACAAATCCCTGTGTAATGGGGCCGGAGGAAAGGAAAAAGGAGCTTTCTACAGCTGGCTGGGCTATGCAGAGCCTCAGTTCCAAGGAGGGGGAAGGATTGTTTGTGCTGGTCTCTGGGGGGAAGAGGAGAGTGGCACAGTTTGGAGCAAGAGATGAAATTCAGCAAACAAAAGGGTTTCCTAGCACTAGGAGCACATTGGGCCAAACCCTGAGGTTTTTCCATGGCAAGTCTATTGATTGCGGCACATTTTGTGTGAATAAGGGCTTCAGGAGGCAGTGGAGAGAGCATTGGACTGGGTACAGGAGACCTGGCTTCTGCCCATTCCACTCCAGGGTGATTACTTCTGCCCCATCCCCAGCAACCTATCCCAGTCACAGATCTTCCCCACTCCTGCCTCCTTGGCCCAGTGTCTTTCCCTCATCTAGCCAGTACCGGTCTCATCCCAGTCTCCTTGTCCTACAAGGCTTAATCTCCTTCCACCAGGCCTAGGCTACTTGTCCAGCCATTCCCAATTCCCCTACAACCCCCCAGCCAGTGCCAAGCAGTCTCCCCTTTGGCTCCCAGTCTCCCTGCCCTGCCAGTTCCAGTCTCCCCTGGCTCCCAGTCTCCCTGCCTGCCAGTTCCAGTCTCCCCTGGCTCCCAGTCTCCCTGCCCTGCCAGTTCCAGTCTCCCCTGGCTCCCAGTCTCCCTGCCTGCCAGTTCCAGTCTCCCCTGGCTCCCAGTCTCCTCCTCAGTTTACAGTTCCAGGGTCTTTTTCCACCCAGTTCCAGTCTCTCCTCCACCCCAACTCCTAGTCACAATCTGCATCTCCCCCATTAGCCTCCAGACCCAGTCTCCCCATTCTCCTATTCCCAGTCTGGCCAACACCTCCACCCCAGGTCAGGCTATCACCTCTCCATTTGAACGTACAACTTCCTCCTCCGTATTGCCTGGGCCCAGCAGAGAGATCACTGAGAGAACACAGGAGAGACAGGCTCCCTGCTTTCAGTTAAAATGTAAGAACATAAGAACGGCCATACTGGGTCAGACCAATGGTCCTTCTAGCCCAGTATCCTGTCTTCTGACAGTGGCCAATGCCAGGTGCTTCAGAGGGAATGAACAAAACAGGGAAATTTATCAAATGATCCATCCTCTGTCATCCAGTACCAGCTTCGGACAGTCAGATGTTTAGGGACACCCAGAGCATGGGGTTGTGGCCGACCATCTTGACTATTAGCCACTGATGGACCTAACGTCCATGAACTTATCACATTTTTTTAACTCTATTAATTTCAGTCAACCTGTGGAACTCCTTGCCAGAGGATGTTGTGAAGGCCAAGACTATAACAGGGTTCAAAAAAGAACTAAATAAGTTCATGGAGGATAGGTCCATCAATGGCTATTAGCCAGGATGGGCAGGGATGGTTTTCCTAGCCTCTATTTGCCGGAAGCTGGGACTGGGCAACAGAGGATGGATCACATGGTGATTCCCTGTTCTGTTCATTCCCTCTGGAGCACCTGGCATTGGCCACTGTCAGAAGACAGGATAGTGGGATCAGGGCCGTCCCATGCCATTTGGGTGCCCTACACAGCCCCTCTCCCATGGGGTGGGGAGGCTGTGTGAGCCCCCAGCCCCCCCCCCCAGAGTCTGGGAGGCAGGAGCTGTGGGGAGTCACTTTTGGGGGCCCCACAGACCCAGAGTGGCCCGGGAGATTAGCGGGGGGCTGGGAGAAGCCAGCTCTGCTTCTCTTGCCCCGACCACAGCCGTGTCACTCGGGGGAGGGGCCTTGGGAGAAGGGATCCCTCCCACTCACCAGCAGCAGCGGGAAGCAGAGCAACCTGGCCCCAGCCCGCTGTACTCCGCCAGCTCCCAGCCGCGGCGCTCCGCTTCCCGCCGCTGGTGAGAACGGGGGGGTGTCCTTTCCCCAGCCCGAGCGGCATGGCTGGGGCCAGAGCAAGGGAAGCGGAGTGGGCTGGGGCCATGTCACTCCGCTTCCTGGTGCCAGTGAGCGTGGAGGGTGATCCTTTCCTCACACTCACCGGCGGTGGGAAGCGGAGCACTGCGGCTGGGAGCTGGTGGAGTAGAGCAGGCTGGGGACGCATCGCTCCGCTTCCCAGCGCCGGTGAGGGTGGGGTCGCTGGGGGAAGAGGTGGGACAGGGGCGGGCCGGGGGCGGAGCAGGGGGGAAGGGTAAGAGGCAGGGCAGAGGGAGTTATCTGGGGCCCCACACCGCCCTAGGGATGGCCCTGCCCCTTGCAGGGGCACAGCCCATGGGGGAGGAGGGCGGCCGAGGGACAGGGCTGGTCACCGGGGCTGGTGCTGCCGTGTATGCAGCATGCAGCTGCCTAGGGTACCATGAAATTTGGGGCAATTTGGTGCCCCAAATTTCATGATGCCCTACGCAGCTGCGTATGCCTAAGGACGGCCCTGAGTGGGCAAGATGGGACCTTTGGTCTGACCCAGTGTGGCCGTTCTTATTGGGTGATCCCTGGTTGTTGTGTTATCTGAAAGGGTAAATAACACTTCCTTGTCAACTTTCTTCACACTATTCATGATTTTATCCCCTGTTAATTGGCTCTTTCTAAGGGCTGGTCTACACTAGCCCCCAAGTTCGAAGTAAGATACGCAACTTCAGCTACATAAATAACGTAGATGAAGTCGAAGTCTCTTATTTCGAACTTAAAAGTACTCACCCCTGGTCCACACCGCGGCACGCAGCTCCCCCGTCGACTCCGCCTGCTCCGTTCGCAGAGCTGGATTACCAGCGTCGACGGGGGAGCACTTCCTGGTTCGATTTATCGCGTCTAGACAAAACGCAATAAATCGAACCCAGAAGATCGATCCGACGCCTCCGACGCAGCGGGTAAGTGTAGACTAGCCCTAAGATGAACAGTCTCAGACTTTTAAATATGTCCGTTTAGAAAAGCTGTTCCATAACCTTAATCATTTTCGTTGCCCTTCTCTTTACTTTTTCCAGTTTTGATACATATATTTTTGAGCTGGGGCGAACCTCGGTTGCATGCAGTATTCCAGGTGTGGACATATTTATATAGTGGCATTATGATATTTTCTGTCTTATTTTCTATCACTTTCCTCATGGTTCCTAATATTCTATTCGCTTTTTTGAGTGCTGCTGGACATTGAGCAGACGTTATCAGAGAATTATCCATGTTGTCACCAAGATCTTTCTTGAGTGGTAACAGCAAATTTAGACCCCATTGTTTGGTATATATAGTCGCGATTAGGTTTTCCAATGTGCATTACTTTACATTTATCAATATTGAATTTCATCTGCCATTTTGTTGCCAGCCACCAGTTTGTAACTCTTCATAGTCTGCTTTGGACTTAACTATGTTAAGGGGGGGGAGGGATAGCTCAGTGGTTTGAGCACTGGCCTGCTAAACCCAGGGTTGTGAGTTCAATCCTTGAGGGGGCCATTTAGGGATCTGGGGCAAAAATTGGGGATTGGTCCTGCTTTGAGCAGGGGGTTGGACTAGATGACCTCCTAAGGTCCCTTCCAACCCTGATATTCTATGATTCTATGTTGAGTAGCTGGATCATCTGCAAACTTTGCATAGGCAGAAGGCAGGGCGGCCTTTTCCTTCTGCAGCCCATGGCAGAGGACTTGCGGGATGGGCAACCCCATATGCTGGGTGAGCATACCAGGGTCCACTCTGTCCTGTAGTCCAGAAGATCTCCAACTTTGGAAACACCTGCCAGGACCAACCTCCGGTGCAACAAGGGGACCTCCACCACCTGTGCCACAAGATATGGATTGTGGAACAGGGGTTCACAAGGAGGTTTAAACCCTCGGTGGCCACAATGGACTTGGCTGAGAAGGTCCTGGCAAAACACCGGCAACAGTGTACCTGTAGTGGGGTGACTACCCCGCTCCTGCCCTAAAGGGGTTAAGAACAGCCCTGACGAAGGCTGCAGCTGGGGAAAGCAGCTATCAGGGCTGATTGGGGGAAAGAGCCACAGCTGTGGCAAGCCCAATCAGGGACCAGCTGGCCCTTATAAGAGGGCAGCGGGAGAGAGGCTGAAGGAGGAGTCTCTCTGCCTTGAGAGGGAGAAGGGCTTGGTTGCCAGGGAGCTAAATGGGGACCTGAGGTGGGGCAGCACTGGGGGAAGGCAAGAGGAGCTGGGGAGCTCCCACCTGGAAACCCGCCAGGCTGCAGGGCCTCGTGCGGGGCTTGAACAGGTTGTGGGGCTGCGAAGGGCCAGCCTGGGCTAGGTAAAGGCAGCAGGTCCAAACCTCCCTTGCCTACGATGACTGGCTATTACAGACTGCAGTCTGCCCCAGGGAATGGGGGCTTGAGGATGACTGGCAGTAGTCCATAGGCTGAGGCAAGGTGGGGATAGAGGGTAGGGGTTCCTTGGGGCGGGGAGACCCAGAGACTGAGGGGGGTACTGCCAGGGGGCAGCACCCCAGACAAAAGGGCCCCGGGGTCTGGGAGCGACATGGGGTCAACGAGGAGTGGGACAGCAACCAGCAGAGGGTGCTCCGAACTGGAAACTGCTAATTCCCTGGACTACCAGCAGGAGGGGCCGCAGAGGTGAGTCCTGCACCGCTACAGTGCCCTTGTTGCCAAGAAGGCTAATGACATATTCGGCTGCATTAGTAGGAGTAGATTGAGGGAAGTGATTATTCCCTTCTATTCGGCACTGGTGAGGCCTCATTTGGAGTACTGTGTCCACTTTTGGGCCCCACACTACAAGAAGGATGTGGATAAACTGGAAAGAGTCCAACGGAGGGCAACAAAAATGATTAGGGGGCTGGAGCACATGACTTATGAGGAGAGGCTGAGGGAACTGGGATTGTTTACCCTGCAGAAGAGAAGAATGAGGGGGGATTTGATAGCTGCTTTCAACTACCTGAAAGGGGGTTCCAAAGAGGATGGATCTAGACTGTTCTCAGTGGTAACAGATGACAGAACAAGGAGTAATGGTCTCAAGTTGCAGAGTGGGAGGTTTAGGTTGGATATTAGGAAATACTATTTCACTAGTAGGGTGGTGAAGCACTGGAATGGGTTACCTAGGGAGGCGGTGGAATCTCCTTCCTTAGAGGTTTTTAAGGTCAGGCTTGACAAAGCCCAGGCTGGGATGACTTAGTTGGGGTTGGTCCTGCTTTGAGCAGGGGGTTGGACTAGAACCTCCTGAGGTCCCTTCCACCCCTGATACTCTCTGATCTATGAACTCAGAGAGGTCTCAGGGGAGCGCTCTCGGATGGAGATAAAAGAGCTGCCGGTCATATTACAGCCCTTGGAGATAAGGGCGGAAGTCATGCTCTAACTGGCTCAGGAAGAGGAGGCTGCCAGGACCAGGACCAAAAGGCTCCTCCGAAGTGGGGCCGGGCTCAAGCGCAGAAGGAGAATGGGGTGGGAGCATGAATAAGCTTGGCACCAAGACTGGGATCTGCGGGAAGGTGGTCGTCCCTGCCTGGGTCAGCTGGTGTCAGACCCAGGTTCCAGATTTCCCCCAAGTTCTCTGGAAGGCTCCCAGTCACAAAGTCCACCCCACTGGCAACCAAGGAAGAAATCTCAAGCTCGGCGCCAACTGGGGGGACTGATGTTGACAACAAGGGAACCCCACTGGCAACTTCCTCCACAATGGGCTCCTTTAATGGGGGGAACAACAGCAATAACATCCCCCCCCCAAACCTCCTCCTCAGCCAGCTCCACCCAGTGAACTTTCCTGTGGGCACTAGATGGGGTGTAGCAGAAACAGCAGCATCCTCCCTGAGAATGGTAAAGGGGAGGCCTTCTCCAAATCTGAAAGCAACAGCTGCCCCCCAGACTGATGCTTCCCCTTAACTCTGTGCCTGTCTTCCCCCCCCCCACCCGCCACAGACCATCTCCCAAGCAACACTATCAAGGTCAGCAAGCAGGATGGCATTTGCCAGCGGGGCCAGTGGCAGCACCTTTGGGTCTCCATCTTCCCTCCCAAGGGGGCGCTCTCCATCTCCTGCCATTGCCACCTCCCACTTCAAGGCCTGTGCACACTGGTCATCATGCTTGTCTGGGTGCAATGGGGAGGCCATCCCAGGGACCTGAGTGAGCTCAGAGGGAGGCTCGGGGAGGGGTTGGCCCCGATGTCATGGTTACAGTGGCTCTAATGGTGCCCTTCTGCACCTGGGGGGGGGGGGGGTGAGGGGGAGGGAATGAGAAGCAGGGAAGGGGGAGCAGGGGAAACTTTCCCCCCCGAGGGAAAAGGGCTCCCTGGGCAGGGGCTGAGGAAGCTGAAAAGGGATGGGCAGGGCAGCACAAGGGAGCTATCTTCCCAACGAAAGGGAAGAGAAGGGCAGGAGGAGAAAAAGGGGAATATGGGTGGGACAAAGAGACCAAACAAACACAAGAGGGGAAGGGAGAACTTCAACCAAGCCAAAGCAAACCTGCAAAGGGAAGGGGCAACACTGCAGCGGACAGGCCCCCTCACCCGCTGGAGCTCGGGAACAAGACAAGAAAGCGGCTGCTGCTCCTGCTGGCAGAATGGAACCCAGGCAGCGGAGGGGCGAGCAACAGCCACCGCAACGCCACCCATGCTGCAGAAACGCAGCAGGAGCAGAGCAGCCAGGCCCCTCCTCCAGCTCCAGCAGCGGAGACGCCGGCCCAGTGCCCAGGATGGTCACTTAGTGAGCAGCTATTTGAGATCTTGTTTTCTCATTGTTCAATATGTAGCCCCAGGCTTTAATTACTGCACCCTCTGCAAACCCTGCTTAGGAGACAGAATTATTCATGTCCTCTGGGATTTTCCATCGCACTCATCACTAAAATATCACCAACATTCACTTATTTTCACTGCTCCCCGTGCGATGAAGGGAATATGACCCCCAATTTACAGATGGGAACCTGAGTCACACAGAGATTAAGGTAAAAAATATCCATTAATTTTGGGCGCCCAATCTGAGATGCTTAGGACCTGATTTTCCACAGTCATATAGCATTATGGGGGGAGGGATAGCTCAGTGGGTTGAGCATTGGCCTGCTAAACCCAGGGTTGTGAGTTCAATCCTTGAGGAGGCCATTTAGGGATCTGGGGCAAAAATTGGGGATTGGTCCTGCTTTGAGCAGGGGGTTGGACTAGATGACCTCCTAAGGTCCCTTCCAACTCTGAGATTCTATGATTATATAGCACTTTATCTGTCCCATGGACATCAGGTGCACCTGTGAGTGCTCATGTCTGTAAGTCAAAGCCCAGGGTCTCAAGCTAGACACCTGAAAAATGGGGAACACACAAATAGTGACCACCTGTGAAAAGCGGGGCTCCCACAGACAAACATTTTCTTCTCTACGCAGACTTGATTCATGCCTTGAGCAACATCCATCCTGTACACTGACTGCAGCTGGGGATCTTATGGAAAAGTAATACGTGCTCCCGTAACTACAGACTGCACCATATCATAATGCATACAATAAGAGGACTGAATTAAGGTTGTACAGGCAATGGCTATACCGTGCCATTGATGAATTTGTAGATCATGTGAATGACTATGCTGGCCCAGAAGACGTGCAGCAGCTGCAAAACCATCAGGAGAGTGTTCATGAAATAGTATCCGAAGAAGGGCTGGTATTGATCCATGAAACTATAGAATGAAGTGTACAGCACCCTGCAATATAGCAAGAGACAAGCTCAGTCACGAACAGGTATGGGATCTAAGCAGCAATAGCAAGAGGCCAACCTCAGAGTGTTCAGTTCCAGGTCTGGGTGGAAGGTCAGGTCCGTTCTGTTGTGCCAATTGTGGCCTGTACACTCGATGGATGTCTTAAATTGTCCAAAGCAAACGAAAGGTAACAAACCATTAGGTCACCCTGACATACGGAACTATTTATAAAATAAGCAAAAGTTGAAGATACAAAGTCTGGTATAAGTTGATGCATTTCATAGATTTTACTGCCAAAAGGGACCATTGTGATCATTTAGTGCATACAAAGGCCATAGAATCTCACTCAGTAAATCCTGTATCACATCCGTAACTGAAGCGTGCGCCTCAGAGAGCCCTCCAATCTTGACTTAAAGACTTTCAGTAATAAAAAATCTATCAAGTCTCCAGGCAATTTGTTCCAATGGTTAATTATCATCATTTAAATATTGGCACCTTATTTCCAGTTCGAATTTGTCTACCTACGACTTCCAGCCACTGGATATCATTACACCTTGATCTGTGAGATTTAAGAGCCTTCTGCTATCAGAAATCTTTTCCCCTTGTAGGCAATTATAGACTGTGCTCAAGTCAGACTCTTTTCTGAACTCTTTCAAATTCTTCAACATCTTTTTGACGTGAGGACACCAGAACTGGATCGAATATTCCAGGAAAGGTCCCGTCAATGCTGTATGCAGAAGCAATACCACCTCTCTACTACCTGATATTCCTGTTCAGACATTCAAACATCACATTAGCCCTCTTACTCACAGCATCACACTGGGAGTTTAAGCCAAAAGAAATCATTAGCAGTTTTCAAGGCTCTTAGTAAGGTTAGGAAATTGCTATACAAACCCATATGGTGTGAAAATTACAGGAAGTGTCCAAAGACACTGGATGTGTGTTTTCCTTGTTTCATTTCAATGGGACAAGGTTACTAACCCTTCATGAAAATTAATTTTCTGGTGGTCACTTAGGGCTAGTTCCACAACAGGACATAGGTGCTGAAACACCTTATTTTTAGGTGCCCTGTGGCCCAGTGGACCCGTCAGCCTTGAGCTGGGCACCCAGGCTCCCTATACAAGGTACGAGGAGAGTGAGGCACCTAAGAAAGGGGGAACCAGAAGACAGAAAGCTGAGTGGTGATCTACCTAAATTAGCCAGAAGGAAATCCCAGAGAGGGGTCTGACCTAAATCACACCCTTAAAGGTAGTTAGGTGCCTAACTCTGGGCTGGAGGGAGGTGCTTTGCTTGGGGCCCACAACCCTGAACCTTCTCCTGGAGTTAGGCGCCTAAACCAGGTCATTTCTTTCTCTCCAAAAGCCACAAAAAGAGAGAGACTGTTACCCCTACCCCCCTTATAGCTAACAGCCCAGTGATTAGGGCATTCATCTGGGATATGGGAGACCTGTTTTCAAACATCTGCTCTGCCTCATTTGGAGCAGGGACTGTAATTTGGGTCTCACATATCATGACCACCAGGCTATTGGGTTTTCAGGTGTGGGTCTGTATCAATCTCTCCTGTGGAAGTTGTTCCACTTTGTATAAATAAACAAACAAATAAATAAATAGAGCAGGGACTAGACCTTGGGACTCCCACATATCAGTAATAATGGAGAAAAGGCAGAAGTGTTCAATAAATATTCCTGCTCTGTATTTGTGGGGAAGGGGAATTATGTAGTCATGTCATCTGAGGATGATGAAAACTTTCAATTTCAGCAGTAACACAGGAGGATATTAAACAGCAGCTACTAAAGGTAGACATTTTAAAATTGGATAACTTATATCCAAGAGTTTTATAAGAGCTGGCCGAGGAGATTATTGGACCATTAATGTTGATTTTCAGTAAGTTTTGGGACCCTGGAGAAGTTCCAGAGACTGGAAGAAACCTAATGTTGTGCCAAAATTTAATGAGAGCAAATGGGATGATCTGGGTAATTATAGGCCTATCAGTCAGACATCAATCCTGGGCAAGATGATGGAGAGGCTTATATGGGACTCATTAATAGAAAATTAAAGGAATGTAATAAAACTAATGTCAATCAACGTGAGTTTATGGAGAATAGATCCTGTCAGACTAACTTGATATATTTTTTTATGAGATTACAAGTTTGGTTGATAGTGTTAATGAAAGAGACTTCTGTAAGGCGTTTGAGTTGGCATCATGTGATATTTGATTAAGAAACTAGACTGATACAAAATTAACATAGCACACATTAAATGGACTACAAACTGGCGCACTGACATAGCTAAAAGCGTAAGTGTAAATGTGGAATCATTATTGAGTGGGTTATTTCTAGTGGGGTCATACAGTGATTGGTTTTTGGCCCTGTGCTATTTAACACTTTCCTCAATAGTCTGTAATAAAACATAAAATCATCACTGATAAAGTTTGTGGATGACACAAAAACTGGGGGAGTGGTAAATAATGAAGAGACTAGATCACTGATTCATCGTGATTACTTGGGAAGCTGGACACAAACAAACACTATGTGTTTTAATATAGCCAAATGTAAAGTTATACAGCTGGGAACAAAGACTGTCTGCCATAGTTACAGGGTAGGGGATTCCATCCTGGGAAGCAGTGACTCTGAAAAGGATTTTGGAGTCATGGTCAATTCATGCCAGTGTCCCGAGTCAATGCTGGATTTTCATGGGATAGGCACAGCCTTTGAGTCCCTCCTGTATTGCTGCACATAGGCGCCGACTCCGTGGGTGCTCCTGGGCTGGAGCACCCATGGGGAAAAATTGGTGGGTGCTCAGCACCCACCGGCAGCTCCCCGCCAGGCCCCCGCCCCCTGCGTGCCTGAGCCCGCCCAACTCACCTTCTGGGCTCTGGGTTCCCTGCGCGGCTGGAGGCACCTCCCGCCAAGGCGCTTTTTTTAGCTGCAGCAGCTGGCTGCCTCTCAGCTCTGCGGCAAGGGGGGGGGGCACTGCCCCGCTGCGCTTCCCTGCGCCTCTCCCCCTTGCCGCACCGGAAGGTGAGTTGGGCGGGCGCGCGGGGGTGGGGGGGGCTGGCGAGGAGCTGCCGGTAGGAGAGGAGGCAGGGGCGGGGATTTGGGGAAGGGGCGGGGCCGGAGGTGGAGTTGGGGCAGGGCCGGGGGTGGAGCACCCACTGGCACCGACAAAAGTCAGTGCCTATGTTGCTGCATTCCCCCTTCCCACCTCCATGCTGAGGCTGTGCCCTAGACGTACCCTAGATCTGGATAGAGACCTATTTAATGTTTTTAATGAAATAAATACTACTGGGAATTGTGTGATTATGGGAGACTTTAATTATCCAGATATAGATTGGAGGACAAGTGCTATTAATAATGGTAGGGCCCAGATATCCCTGGTTGTGATAACTGACAGATTTCTTCACCAAATAGTCACTGAATCAACAAAAGGAGATGCCATTTTAGATTTGGTATTGGTGAGTAGTGAGGACTTCACAGAAGAACTGAGGGTAACCTTCGTTCAAGTGAGCTAATTCAGTTTAAACTAAATAGAAGGCTAAACAAAAATAGATCTGCAACTAGGGGCCTTGATTTTAATAAATTAAGGATTCTTTGGGAATTGGACTGGACAGAAGAACTCAAGGATCTGAATGTGGAGGAGGCTTGGAATTACTTTAAGTGAAAGTTGCAGAAGCTAGCTGAAGCCTGCATCCCAAGCAAGAAGAAAAAATTCATAGGGAAGGGTTGCAGACCAAGCTGGATGACCAAGCATTTTAAACAGGTGATTAAGAGAAAGCAGAAAGCCTACAAGGAGTGGAAGATGGGATGGATCAGCAAGGAAAGATACCACTTGGAAATCAGAAAGTGTAGGGAAAAAGTGAGAACTGCCAAAACCCAAGCAGAGTTGGACCTTGCAAAGGAGATTAAAACCAACAGTAACATGTTCTATACGCATATAAATAAAACGAAAACAAGGAAAGAAGAAGTGGGACTGCTAATAATTGAGGATGAGGTAGAGATTAAAGATAATCTAGGCATGGCCCAACACCTAAACGAATACTTTGCCTCAGTTTTCAATAAGTGTATCATAGAATTGGAAAGGACCTTAGGAGGTCATCTAGTCCAACCCCCTGCTCAAATCAAAGCAGGACCAATCCCCAATTTTTGCCCCAGATCCCCAAATGGCCCCCTCAAGGATTGAACTCACAACCCTGGGTTTAGCAGGCCAATGCTCAAACCACTGAGCTATCCCTCCCCCAAATGAGGAGCTGAGGGGACAGTAGCAGGGTGGCTAATGGAAATGAGGATATGGAAGTAGAAATTAACACAACTGAGATGGAATTCAAACTCAAACCATTTATTGGGATGAAACTGGATAAACCCCATCCAAGAATATTAAAGGAACTGGCACATGAAATGGCAAGCCTAATAGCAAGGATTTGTAATGAATCCATAAAGTCAGGGGTCGTATCCCATGACTACAGAATTGCTAATATAGTTTCTATTTTTAAGAAAGGGAAAAAATGTGATCCAGGAAACTACAGGCTGGTTAGTTTGACCTCATAGTATACAAGGTCTTGGAACAAATTTTGAAAGAGAAAGTAGTTAAGGACATAGAGACAAATGGCAACTGGGATAAAATACAATGTGGTTTTACAAAAGGTAAATTGTGCCAGATCATCCTGATCTCTTTCTTTAAGAGGATAACAGATTTTTTGACACAGGGAAGACTGGCTGAAGGGATCATACTGAAAGGTGAACTCTCAGGTTGGAGGGAGGTTAATAATGGAGTTCCTCGGGGATCGGCCTTGGAACCAATTTTATTTAACATTTTAATTAATGACCTCGGCACAAAAAGTGGGAGTGCGAATAAAATTTGCAGATGACACAAATTTGGGGGGTATTGTCAATGTGGAGGAGGACTGGAATATCATACAAGAAGATCTGAATGATCTTGTAAACTGGAGTAATAGAAATGTGATGAAATTTAATAGTGCAAAATGCAAGGTCATGCACTTAGGGACTAAAAGCAAGGATTTTTTCTATAAACTGGTGATGTATCAGTTGGAAGTGACAAAGGAGGAGAAAGACCTGGGTCTATTGGTTGAACACAGGATGACTATGAGCCCCCAATGGGAAGCGGCCATGAAAAAGGCTAATGAAGTCCTAGGATGCATCAAGCAAAGTATTTCCAGTAGAGACAGGGAAGTGTTAGTACCATTATACAAGGCACTGGTGAGACCTCGTCTGGAATACGGTGTGCAATTCTGGTCTCCCATGTTTAAGGAAGATGAATTCGAAATGGAACAGGTGCAGAGAAGGGTTACTAGGATGATCAGAAGAATGGAAACCTACCTTATCAGACGAGACTCAAAGAGTTTGGCTTGTTTAGCCTAACCAAACGAAGGCTGGGGGGAGATATGATCGCTCTCTACAAATACATCAGAGGGCGAAACACCCGAGAGTGAGAGGAGTTATTTAAGTTAAGTGCCACTGTGGACACAAGAACAAATGGATATAAACTGGCCATCAACAAGTTTAGGCTTGAAATGAGATGAGGGAGATCAGGGGCTATGAGGGGATCCTGCCCTGGATGGTGGTGGCGGGGAATCAGGGTACGGGGTTGGATCCCAGTCTCAGCTCCTTGCTGTCACCCCCACCTGGATTAACCAATGTATTCAGATGGCAGCTCTGACCCTTGGTCTCTCTCCTCTGCTTTCACTACACATTGTTCACCCTGTCCACCCTGCTGCCTGATCTCTGACCTGAAAGAGCCTTCAGCCTATAGCCACACACGAGACCTTCTCTACAGGATCATCTACCTCAGGGGTCCTTTCTCTGAGAGATGCCAGTATCAGAAAGTCCAAAGTGGGAGAAACTCCAAAGTTTCTTCCCAGCCCCAGACACTCAGAGATTGGCTTATTCTGGACAGGTGTTTGGGGATAGAGGGCGTGGAGGCTGCACCTGGAGATTCAGGGTTACATGGATTTATTTACCAAAGGGAAAAAAATCATTTTTTAAATTATCCCAGATTCAACAGGGTCAGGACCCAGTGGGGTCAACCTTGCCCCCTCCCCTCCAAGGAGCTTTGAACTATTCGATGGGAGCTGGGCAAGCCAAGCAAGTCCCTGGTGACTCTGGAATGCTCCATGGGAGATGTGTTTGAAGAAAACCCGAAGAAACCTGCAGTAAAGCCAAGGCTCACCTGCATGGATAAATGACGAGCCGAGTAACAAAGAAAACGGATGAGAAAGTTAAGAAGAGAAGGTTGCTTGCGCGTCTCCAGTTCAAGTAATGAAGCAACTTGGTTAGCTGGGGAGAGAAGAAAGAGGCCATTATTGTCAGCCAGTGTGTGATAGCACCGTGAACACCCACACAGTGCAGTGAGGAACAGTGCAACATTCAGTCCTCATCAATATCAACAGAGGCCAAAGATGGGTCATAGGAACTGAACTCCCCTTTAAGATCTGCAGGCAGCACACCCTGAACAAGGTGGAGACCCTTAGCCCTGGTCTATGCTATGAGTTTAGGTCGAATTTAGGAGCGTTAGGTCGATTTAACCCTGCACCCGTCCACACTACAAAGCCTGTTTTGTCGACTTAGAGGGCTCTTAAAACCAATTTCTGTACTCCTCCCCGGCGAGGGGCTTAGTGCTAAAATTGACCTCGCTGGGTAGAATTAGGGTTAGTGTGGATGCAATTCGACGGTATTGGCCTCCGGGAGCTATCCCACAGTGCTCCATTGTGACCGCTCTGGACAGCACTCTCAACTCAGATGCACTGGCCAGGTAGTCAGGAAAAGCCACGGGAACTTTTGAATTTCATTTCCTGTTTGGCCAGTGTGGCGAGCTGATCAGCACAGGTGACCATGCAGTCCCAGAATCGCAGAAGAGCTCCAGCATGGACCGAACGGGAGGTACTGGATCTGATCGCCTTATGGGGAGACGAATCCGTGCTGACAGAACTCCGTTCCAAAAGACGAAATGTCAATATATATGCCAAAATCTCCAAGGGCATGATGGACAGAGGCTACAACAGGGATGCGCAGCAGTGCGTGTGAAAATTAAGGCGCTCAGGCAAACCTGCCAGAAAACAAATGTAGTCCTCCTGCTCCAATAGAGCTCAGCAGGATGCGTGGAGGAAAGCGTTAAATGAACGGGATGAGAGGAGTCAGGAGCATGATGATACGAGGCAGGATGCAATGCCGAGGCTAATGGGGGAGCAACCAGAAATGCTCAGGAATCTTGTGGATTTGATGGGAGAAAGGCAGCAAGAGCACAGACCGCCGCTGCAGCCCCTGTATAACTGCCTTCCCTCCTCCCCAAGTTCCATATCCTCCTCACCCAAGACGCCCAAGAACGCAGGGAGGGGGAGGCTCCGGGCACCAAGCCACTCCACCCCAGAGGATTGCCCAAACAACAGAAGGCTGGCATTCCAAACGTTTTGAACTTTTGTGTGGCCTTGTCCTTCCCACCTCCCCTCATCCACCACCCCACCTGGTGCTTCCCTCCTCACCCACCCCTCCCGCACATGTACATACACTGTATCTAGTTTTTCCCCTATTTCTGTGATGAATTAATAAAGAATGCATGATTTTGAAACAACAATGACATTATTGCTTCTGAAAGCTGTGATCGAATGTGGGAGGGCGGTTGGCTTACAGGGAAGTAGACTCAACCAAGGGGGCGGGTTTTCATCAAAGAGAAACAAACAGAACTGTCACACCGTAGCCTGGCCAGTCATGAATCTGGTTTTCAAAGCTTCTCTGATGCGCAGCACACCCTGCTGTGCTCTTCTAATCGCACTGGTGTCTGGCTGCATGTAATCAGCTGCCAGGCGATTTGCCTCAACCTCCCACCCAGCCATAAACGTCTTCCCCCTTACTCTCACAGATGTTGTGGAGCACACAGCAAGCAGCAATAACAATGGGAATATTGGTTTCGCTGAGGTCTAACCGAGCCAGTAAACTGCGCCAGCGAGCCTTTAAATGTCCAAATGCACATTCTACCACCATTCTGCACTTGCTCAGCCTATAGTTGAACTGCTCCTTAGTACTGTCCAGGGTGCCTGTGTACAGCTTCATGAGCCATGGCATTAAGGGGTCAGGCTGGGTTCCCAAGGATAGCTATAGGCATTTCTACATCTGCAACGGTAATTTTATGGTCTGGGAAGTAAGTTCCTTCCTGCAGCTGTTCAAACAGACCAGAGTTTCTGAAGACGTGAGCATCATGCACCTTTCCTGGCCATCCCACGTTGATGTCGGTGAAACCACCAGTGCTTGCAGCACCATTGAAAAGTACCCCTTGCGGTTTATGTACTGGCTGCCCTGGTGGTCTGGTCCCAAGATAGGGATATGCGTTCCGTCTATCGCCCCACCACAGTTAGGGAATCCCATTGCAGCAAAGCCATCCACTGTGACCTGCACATTTCCCAGAGTCACTACCTTTGATAGCAGCAGCTCAGTGATTGCGTTGGCTATTTGGATCACAGCTGCCCCCGCAGTAGATTTGTCCACTCCAAATTGATTCCCGACTGACCGGTAGCTGTCAGGCGTTGCAAGCTTCCAGAGGGCTATCACCACTTGCTTGTGAACTGTCAGGGCTGCTCTCATCTTGGTATTCTTGCGCTTCAGGGGAGGGGACAGCAAGTCACAAAGTTCCAGGAAAGTGGCCTTACATATGCGAAAGTTTCGTAGCCACAGGGAGTCATCCCAGACCTGCAACACTATGTGGTCCCACCAGTCTGTGCTTGTTTCCCGGGCCCAGAATCGGCGTTCCATGGCATGAACCTGCCCCAATGCCACCAGGATGCCCATGCTTTCAGAGAAATCTGTGTCCATATCCTCATCACTATCGTGATAGTGCTTTCGTCGCAGCCTCGCCTGCTTTTGCAGGTTCTGCACATACTGCAGGATAATGCGCGAGGTGTTAACAATGCTCATAACTGCAGCGGTGATCTGAGCGGGCTCCATGCTTGCAATGCTATGGCGTCTGCATTGCAAATCCAGGAAAAAGGGCGCAAAACGATTGTCTGCGAGGGGTGACTGCAGTTGAGCAGAGTTGCAGCGGAAGCGGTGGAGCTGTACACATGTACGATGGCCGTCTGTACAGGAGCAGGAGAGCAGAAGCAATGACAGCTGCAGCAGGTGCTTCTGTGTGGAACGGTTGGACTCCCTGGTAGGGCAAGGTACCTCGGCCAAGGCAAAAGAGCAAGAGCCTTGGAGCTGTTACATGTGTCAACCACAGCAGTGGTATGGCGTCTGCAAGAAATTACTGTCTGCTGTTGCTTTCATGGCGGGAGGGGTGACTGACGATATGTACCCAAAACCACTGGCGGCAATGTTCTTGCCCCATCAGGCATTGGGAGCTTAACCCAGAATTCCAATGGAGTGGCGGAGACTGCAGGAACTGTGGGATAGATACCCGCAGTGCAGCGCTCTGTAAGTCGATGCTAGCCATGGTAGTGAGGATGCACTCCGCTGACTTAATGCGCTTAGTGTGGACACACACAATCGACTGTGTAAAATATCTTCCAAAAAATCGACTTCTAATTTCGTAGTGTAGACATACCCTTAGTGAGTGCAGGAAATTCCATTTCCTGAGAGAGAAGAGGAACTCTTTACATACTATGCCCCAAATTGTATTTAATAAAGTACTTTCAGGTTTCTTCCTGAGAGTTTTTCCTGCTCCAGGGCCAATGTTTATCTAGGTCTTTTCAGCAGCGAGAAACTGACTCTCACCTGCCTGACCTGCTTGTGTCTTCATTTACCCCGGGCAAAATAAGTGTACAATGCTTAGAATGGCAGCATTTTGCACTCACTTTGCACAGGTATTACTGGTGACACAGATGCCAGGCACAGAGAATCAGACCCAAGCTGCTACTTGTTTAGAAAAAGCACCAAATCATGAATCACCAAACGAGCTGGAGAAGAAGTAATATGCATCCATAAATTCTTTTACTTGATAATTAACACAGACTTTACACATCTCTAACCTGTAAGGCAGGTGACAGCCTGGTCATTTTAATTCTAATGCTTCTCAGGGTACGTCTACACTATGAAATGAGGTCGATTTTATAGAAGTCGATTTTTCGGAAGAGATTTGATACAGTCGATTGTGTGTGTCCACACTAAATGCATTAAGTTGGCGGAGTGCGTCCTCACTATCGTGGCTAGCATCGACTTACAGAGCGCTGCACTGCGGGTATCTATCCCACAGTTCCTGCAGTCTCCGCCGCCCACTGGAATTCTGGGTTAAGCTCCCAATGCCTGATGGGGCAAAAACATTGTCGCGGGTGGTTTTGGGTACATGTCATCAGTCGCCCCTCCAGCCATGAAAGCAACAGTAGACAATCGTTTCGCGCCTTTTTTCTTGGGTTACCCGTGCAAACGCCATACCCTGGCAAGCATGGAGCCCGCTCAGCTCACCGTCGCCGCTGCAGCTCCTGGGTGCCTTCGCAGAAGATGGTGCAGTAGGACTGCTAGCTGTCCTCGTCCACAGTGTACGGCTCCACCGCTTCTGCTGCAACTCTGCTCTCCTGCAACTCTGCAGCAGACGATGCAGTAGGACTCATAGCCGTCCCCGTCGGACATGTAGCTTGGCCGGGGGTTCTGGGAACGTTTTCCTTGCCCAGCTCCTAGCAACCGCCAGGGCATGGTACGGCTTCCGCTGCAACTCTGCTCTCCTGCAATCTGGAGGCTTCTGCCTCAGGCTGCTCACCCAGTCGGCAGCACTTTTTCACGGTCGCACCTACCCCAGCCTACCCGTTGCTCCCATGGCTCATGAAGCCTGAACAGTAGTAAGGAGCAGTTCAACTATAGGCTGAGCAAGTGCAGAATGGTGGTAGAATGTGCCTTTGGACATTTAAAAACTCGCTGGTGATGTTGGTCTGACCTCAGCGCAACCAACATTCCCATTGTTATTGCTGCTTTCTGTGTGCTCCATAATATCTGTGAGAGTAAGGGGGAGATGTTTATGGTGGGGTGGGAGGTTGAGGCAAATCGCCTCGTGTCCAATTTTGAGCAGCCAGACACAAGGGCGATTAGAAGAGCACAGCAAGGCGCGTTGTGCATCAGAGAGCCTTTGAAAACCAGTTTCATGACTGGCCAGGCAACGGTGTGACAGTTGTGTGTGTTTCTCCTTGATGCAAACCCGCCCCCTTTGTTGATTTTAATTCCCTGTAAGCCAGCCACCCTCCCCCCTTCGAAATAAAGTAACTATTGTTATGAAACCATGCATTCTTTCTTTATTCATTAAAAAAATGAGATAACAGACAATGTAGCCGGGGTGGGGTGGGGGAGGAGGGAAGGACAAGGCCACATTGCTTATTGTAGCCACACTAAAAATCAAACAGTTTGAATGACAGCCTTCTGTTGCTTGGGCCATCCTCTGGAGTGGAGTGGCTGGGTGCCTGGAGCCTGCCTCCCTCCCTCGCATTCTTGGGCGTCTGGGTGAGGAGACTATGGAACATGGGGAGGAGGGTAGGCGGTTATACAGTGGATGCAGCAGGGGTTTGTGTTCTTGCTGGCTTTCCTGCAGCTCCACAGATGCTTCATCATGTCCATTTGCTCCCCCAACAGACACTTCATCATGTCTGTTTGCTCCCCCATTAGCCTCAGCATTGCATCTTGCCTCCGCTCTTCATGCTCACTTAATTCTTTCCTGGCCTCTGCCACTGAATGCCTCCATGCATTAAGCTGTGCCCTATCAGTGCGGGAGGACTGCAGGAGCTCAGAAAACATGTCATCGTGAGTGCGGTTTTTTGCCTTCTAATCTGCGATAGCCTCAGGGAGGGAGATGATGGGGGAGTGTAGAAGCATTCTACGCTCTACGTAGTCTGGGGGGACTACGATTCTGGGCTTGCCTGAACTCCTTCATTTTCCCGCAGCACTGCTGTGCGTCCCTGATGTAGCCTCTGTCCATCATGCCCTTGGAGATTTTGGCATATATATTGGCATTTTGTCCTTTGGAACGGAATTCTGCCTGCACGGATTCTTCTCCCCATAAGGCGATCAGATCCAGTACCTCCCATTCGGTCCATGCTGGAGCTCTTCTGCGATTCTGGGACTGCATGGTCACCTGTGCTGATCAGCTCGCCACACCGGCCCAACCAGAAATGAAATATAAAAGTTCCTGGGGCTTTTCCTGTCTACCTGGCCAATGCATCTGAGTTGAGAGTGCTGTCCAGAGCGGTCACAATGGAGCACTGTGGGATAGCTCCCGGAGGCCAATACCACTGAATTGCGTCCACACTACCCCAAATTTGACCCAGCGAGGTCGAGTTTAGCGCTAAGCCCCTCGTCGGGGAGGAGTACAGAAATTGGTTTAAGAGCCCTTTAAGTCGACAAAACAGGCTTTGTAGTGTGGACGGGTGCAGGGTCTCAGCAACTCTGAAAAGTTGCAAGTATCAGAGGGGTAGCCGTGTTAGTCTGGATCTGTAGAAGTGACAAAGGGTCCTGTGGCACCTTATAGACTAACAGAGGTATTGGAGCATAAGCTTTCGTGGGTGAATACCCACTTCGTCGGATGCAAGCAGTCTGAAAAGTTGGGCACCCAAAAACTGGGGCATGCATAGTCAGTGGTTACTTTGGAAAATTTGAGCCCAAGGGTACGTCTATACTTACGCGTCTGTCGAACGCGTCAGATCGATGTTCTGGGTTCGATTTATCGCGTCTTGTCAAGACGCGATAAATCGAACCAGGAAGTGCTCCGTTGTCGACGCTGGTACTCCAGCTCGACGAACGGAGTAGGCGGAGTCGACGGGGGAGCCTGCGCGCCGCGTGTGGACCCCGGGTAAGTGCTTTTTCATTCGAACTAAGGTACTGCGACTTCAGCTACGTTATTCACGTAGCTGAAGTTGCGTACCTTAGTTCGATAGGGGGGGGTAGTGTAGACCTAGCCCAAGTATCTATATAATCTAATCAAATGTCACCGGAAGCTGTCACCACTCTTTAAAAGATAGATAGGGACAGTAATTTGGAAGTTCTAGTAGAAATTCCATAGTGAAGATTGTACTGAGGTTTGCACTAAAAGCAGAACTAACATTCCTCTATTTCACAATTAATAAAATCGATTTCTAAATTTGACACCATTCCTCATCAGAGGGCAATTGAATCGTCTAGGTTATTTCTTTGGTGAAATCCTCTCTTACTTTTCCAGAATGAAAGTTGAGTTAATTGGAAGTGGAGTCACTTGTGTTGCTAAGCACGTGTATAAGAGAGAGCAGGAACAGAACCTAACATGTCCGACACAAGAGACTGAACTATTTCACCCAACACAAAATGCTGCTTAGAGTTCTTTTTAAAACTTTTTTTTAAGTATTTCTTTTTAGCGATAACAAAATAAAATGCAGGGGACTGGACTAGACGACCTCTTGAGGTCCTATGATTCTATGAAAATAAACCAATAAAATGGAGACAGCATGGGAGGGATATAGCAATGTATCCATTACAGTGCAACAGGAGTATATGTTCTAAGAAAGGAAGCCAAAGTGCATAGCTATTTTATAACCAGTGAATAACCTACCTCTAGGAGAACAGTGGAAGAAACATGGAGCAACATCACCAAAGACCCAATCCGGAGGTAATTGGCACAGTATGAGTAACTGATCAGGATGATGGTAGTTGCGTGATGCAACATTTGTTCCTTAAAGTCCTGGAATAAGAAGACAGATTGAGTTCCAGTTTTGTGACAAACTGCAGATACCAGCACAAGGGATACCGCTGCCTTTCCAGTGTTTAGAAACTGTATCTAGATAATCTAAACTCTCTCTTGATGTACTGGGATCTCACCTGGCTTCCCAGAGCATGACATGAGTTAGATGCAGAAAAATGACTCTCAGAGTATGGGCATGTCTACACTTGCAGATGTAGAGCGCTGTGAGTTAAACCAGCCTTCGGAGACCGCAGCAGGGAAAGTGCTGCAGTGTGTTCACACTGTCAGATGCAAGCGCATTGGCGTGGTCACATTTGTGGCACTTGCAGTGGCATTGGTAGCGGTGCATTATGGGCAGGTATCCCACAGAACACCTCTTCCCGTTCTGGTGCTGTGGCTTGTGGGAAGGGGATGCGGGGCATTTTGGGTCCTGTCCCAACGCTCCGTGATGCATCGCTTCGCATCCCAGCAAACCCTGTGCTTCTGTCCACATTTGGCGCCATCTTTCAATGTTTTTTGTACTGTGCACTCTGTCTTCCCTTTCAGTCTGTGGGAATGGATCCTGAACTTGTGAGAAATATGCTGATGGGTCTCGCCAGCACGTAACGAATTGCAGTCAAATTACTCCTTAAGCTACAAATTGACAGTGAGGACTTGGACGATGATATTGACTCGAGTAATACATAGAACACGAGATTGCTTGTGCCATTCATGGAGATGCTCACCACAGTGGAATGCCGCTTTTCGGCTTGGGAAACAAGCACTGAGTGGTGGGATCACATCATCATGCAAGTCTGGGATGACGAGCAGTGGCTGCAAATGTTGGATGAGAAAAGCCACTTTCATGGGACTGTGTGCTGAGCTCGCCCCTACCCTGCAGCACAAGGACACGAGATTGAGAGCTGCCCTGATGGTGGAGAAGTGGGTGGCTATTGCAGTCTGGAAGCTGGCAACTCCAGACAGCTACCAATTGGTCGCTAACCAGTTTGGAGTGGGAAAGTCGACCGTAGGAATCGTGTTGATGCAAGTGTGCAGGGCCATTAATCGCATCCTGCTCAGAAGAACCGTGACTCTGGGCAACGTGCGTGACATTGTGGCTGGCTTTGCACAAATGGGTTTCCCTAACTGCGGAGGGGCGATAGATGGGACGCATATTCCAATTCTGGCACCAGACCACCTAGCCTCCGAGTACATTAATCAGAAGGGGTATTTCTCTATGGTTCTCCAGGAGATTGTGGATCACCATGGCCATTTCATTGACATTAACGCAGGCTGGTCCGGAAAGGTGCATTACGCACGCATCTTTCAGAACACAGGCCTGTTCAGGAAGCTGAAAGCTGGGACTTTCTTCCCAGACCAAAGATCACCGTAGGGGAAGTGGAAATGCCCATTGTGATCCTTGGAGACTCCGCTTACACTTTAATGCCGTGACTCATGAAACCCTACACAGGGAGTCTTGACAGCAGTAATGAGTGGTT
The DNA here is from genome assembly GCA_037349315.1 of Chelydra serpentina. Taxonomy (NCBI): domain Eukaryota; kingdom Metazoa; phylum Chordata; order Testudines; family Chelydridae; genus Chelydra; species Chelydra serpentina. Next base: position 4,026,603 of record JBAIAC010000192.1, read on the forward strand.
CAACAACAGGCTGAGTCGGTGAAGAATGACTGTGGAGTGTGCTTTTGGCCGTTTAAAGGGCCGCTGGCGCTGTCTGTATGGGAAGCTGGACCTGGCCGATGACAACATCCCCACAGTTATATCTGCGTGCTGTACCCTCCATAACATTTGTGAAGGGAAGGGTGAAAGCTTCACTCAGTCATGGACCTCAAAGGTTCAACACCTGGAGGCTGAATTTGAACAGCCAGTGACCAGGACTATTAGAGAGACCCAGCCGCTCTGTACTTTGGTGCCGGCGATCCGCATTCTGCTGGCAGAGCCTCCTTTCACTGTTCTGCCACTCCTGCACTTTTTGATTTTCATTAAGGGACTGCTGCACGACTTCATGCAGTATGTCCTCTTTGCTTCTTTACGGATGCTTCCTGATTCTTTGGAGTCTTTCAGCCGTTGATAACAAGGACGTCTGGGATCTCAAGGTTGAATCTGTAAAGCCAAAATGCAACACTTAACCAGCATTGTTCACACCAGACAGAGCAATGATCCAGCCGTACTTAAAGACAAGCACAGTGTACACAAAATCAAAAATTGCCCATCCCAAAGCGAGTGCACATAACCCACAGGAGCCCCAAAATGATGAGTAAGCACAGGGGCAAGGGGGACTGATTGTTTCAGGGATGTATTGTCCTCTGGGGTTGGTTCTGTGCCTTGGGGAGAGCCAACAGCTGCAGGGGGCCCCTATACTGAACACTGTCCCCACATTTTCCACAGGATGAGTTCGTCCTAGAAGATATCTCACTGCTGAGGGTGACCTGGGAAGCAAGGGAGGGTCTTCTACTACAGTGCGGCTTCTTCTCTGGCCCATATGCAGCTTGCCTGTGTGCAGCAATGGTCCCCCTGCCCCTCACGGCACAGTGGCGCAGACATGTTAGCCTGACTGGGATAAGGAGCACAGTAGTTCTGCCAAGGAACCTGCACAAGCGGATTGCCCAGCTTCTGCATGAGACCTTTGAAGAGATCACTGAGGCTGATTACCACAATGTGAGAGCACATCAACGCCCTATTCCACATCTAGGCATGCATGCAGCCCTAACCCTCCTCGCCCCAAGAGCCCGCACCGAATAACTTCCTTCCCGAAATAAAAGCCACTTACTGGGAACCTCCTCTGGTGTTTGTTCTTCCCCCAGCACCATTCGATGTGACCGGCTATCTTCCTCCTGGCTTGAAAACAGCTCCTGGCTACATGTATCTAGGGATGCCAGGCTGTCCCCCTCCTCCTCAGCACCCTCACTCCCGGTTTCCTTCTCCTGCCTTGTTGAACCGGGCTCTGAAGTGTCCATGGTGGTCTTCGGAGTGGAGGTGGGGTCACCCCCAAGTATTGCATCCAGGTCTTTGTAGAAACGTCAGGTCGCAGGGGCACCACTGGAGTGGCTGTTTGCCTCGCGGGCTTTGCGGTAGGCATTCTGCAGCTCCTTCACTTTAACCGAGCACTGCACTGCGTCCCAGTCATTGCCCCTTTCCATCATGGCCCTTGATATCTGCCCAAAGGTATCATAATTCCTATGGCTGGAGCGCAGCTGGGACTGCACAGCCTCCTCCCCCCAAACACTGATGAGGTCCAGCACCTCGCCATTGCTCCATACTGGGGATCGCCTGGCGCGTGGAGGCATGGTCACCTGGAAAGTTGCGCTGAGAGCACTCCACGCCTGGCTGAGCAAACAGGAAGGGGAATTTCAAAATTCCTAGAGAATTTAAAGGGAGGGTCTGACGGTTGGTCACCTGAGGGCTGAGCAGTAGAGTTCAAAGTGATGACCAGAGTGGCTAGAACAGGCATCGTGGGACACTTCCGGAGGCCAATTAGAGCGCATTAGGTGTTCACACTGGCGCCGCGGCGCTCCAGCGAGAGCGCAACAAACATTATTCCTCTCGGGGAGGTGGAGTACCAGGAGCGCCCCAGCCGTGGAGTCAGTGCGCTCCACGTGCCTTGCCAGTGTGAACACGTCAGGAGTTAGGGCACCTGGGGCTTCTTTAATGCGCTCTAACTTGCAAGTGTAGCCAAGTCCTCAGATGTGAATGTAAACCTATTTAGTTAAATTGGTGCAAAAGCTTGTATGGACACTTTTATTTAAGAATTAGTTCAGTTTAGTTTGTCAATTAGGAATAGGTTTAAGCTAAATCAAAATAAAACCTTCTTAAACTGGTGCAAACTCCTGGGTGGACACCCTTATTTCAGTTTAAATAAATCAGTTTAAAAATCACATCTTTAGTTAAGCTATTTCAGCGCTGCACGTAGAAAATCCCTAAGACATCTGTGCAGGAAACAGAGCCTTTTCAGGAGCAGGACCCCAGCTGTGGAACCCCTTACCAGAGAGATCATACTCAGTCACACCCTGAGCTGCTCAGGTATAAATATAGGACCCACCTCTTTGTTAAGGTCATCCTTCAGTAACAACATCTTCCAAGGAACTGTTGTATTAATTTAGATGGAATAAATTAGTGTAAACATAACACAGTCACTGTCCAACATTAAACAGTGTTAAATGAGGTCTGGGGTTTGGTATACAGAGACCTCAGCCTGCTTGGTACCATGGCAAACACACCATTAAACATCCTTTTAAACTATGATGAAAAGAAAGCAAAGAAGGAAAAACAATTAAAGCATTTGAAAGCTATTAAAGCATTTCATTTCAGAAACATCCTTTGTTCCCTTTCCCTTTAGCTGGAGAGGGATTTTAGAAGAAAAAGCCCCTTGTCTGACAGCTGGTCTCACAGACGGTGAGAACTGCCCTTTGGGAGAAAGAAGAAGTGAGCTGAGCTGGGCTGGAGCTGTCCTTGTTGCTGCTGTTGTTAGAGTCCAATCCCATTTCATCCCAGGTGGTGGCTGGGATTCAGCTGGAGCCTCTACAGGTGGTGGTGTCATCTGGGCCCCTCTCTCTGGCCCCGCTAGGTCAGGACAGCCCTGAGGATTAAGATGATGAAGGCCCGGGCTCCCAAGAGATGGGAGAGGGATGGACAGGCATAGCGGTGAAACTTGCTCCAGTAGCTAATTTTTCTCCCCAAAGTCTGTCTTTGAGGACCTACCAAGGGAATGGTGGGCAGAATAGCCCATCCCCTTGTTATTTTCTCTGCCAATTGGCCACTTTCTGACACACCAATTTTGGATTGCTGATTTCTGGTTCCACTTCTGGTTTTCTTGTTCACTAGGCATGATCCTAACACAGTCCTTGAGTTATGTCAGGAAGCTCCCTTGTTTGGACAAACTCAGTCTGTCTGTCTCTCTTTTGAGCTTTTCCCCCTCAACATTTGTTATTATAGGTTGCTGTGACACCTTATGAACTTTCATGCACTTTTGACAGTTGAGCTCACGATTAAAGTACATGTATAGACCCGGTTATCACAACAGGCCAGCCCACAATGGGAGAGATTGAAGGGGAAGCAAGAGAAGGAAAGAAGAAAGCAGGAACAGAACAAAACAAAGCACCCAAATATGCATGCTGGGAACCAGGCTGCGAGCATGCTGCCACTTAGGGAGCATGCAGTTCTTTTTTGTGTGATGCTACCCCCGTGATAGCACCACTGACATACTGAGAGAGATCTTTTGCTAGGTAGTTTCAGCCAGCTCAGTGACCTTCTCATGAAGCCAGGTCTCAAGCTGAAGGATCACATTTCTAGGTAACCCCTGTCTGAAGCCTTAGACACAGACACGACACACACCCAGGATTTGAGGTGCCACTATATGCTTTCAAAATGCCACTGCTAAAATCTCTAGGCCCAATTCAGTTAGTGGCAGCAGCATTCGTCTCATTGCAGGGGGCATTTGGTCACGATAGGGGGTGGGATGGTTCCAAAGTAAAGACTCATTTCTCCCCCACCCCCATCCCTTTCCCTTCACCTTCTGCTTTTGGAATCAGCCTCAGGCCACGTCTACACTACATTGCAGCTGTGGCACTGTAGTGCCATAGCATAAATGTTTCCTATGTCAAAGGACGGGTTTTTCCATCACTGTAGTTAATCCACCTCACTGACAGATGGTAGCTAGGTTGCTGGAAGAATTCTTCCATTGATCTAGCCGCATCTACACCAGGGATTAGGTCAACCTTACTATGGCACTCAGGGTGTGAATTTTTTAAGTGTAGACCAGACCTCAGTTCTTAACCAGTGGAGATGGTCTGAATCCAAATACCCCAAAGATTTGGGGAGCTCAGAGCCCCACCTCCAAATATGACCTGCAGCCCCTGGTGACAAATACTCTACCGTGTGTCTGAGAGGAGAGAGAAACTGGGGAACTAAAGTGCAGTAATGTTCAGAAAAGAGGCTGTGGAAATAACCCTTCTTGCTCTCCATACCTACTCCCTGTTGTCTTTGTGTTATATTTGCTTCCTTTTCTGACACAAATAGTTCTTACCCCTGCTTAGCCCTTTGGAGCCAATGTGGCTGTTCTAGAGTGTGCCAGATTCTTTTCTGCCCTTTGCATCACCGGTCGGGTAAGCTCTGCTTGCGCTCAGGTTGATATCAGAGGCCGAAAGAGCCCAGCTGGAATTTCAGATCCCAGTTGTGGCCCTGGCAGTGCAAAAAATCTGCTGACATAAACTCAGCCCATGCAGTCGGGAGTCACCAAGAAGATAAACATGAGCCCCACAATGTCTACTTTCATCATTGTGCTACGATCCACAGTTCCATTACAATGGGTCCTGTGAGCCAAAACCAGACCTGTCCATCACTGGCAGCAGGTGAATGGCCTCTGAGGTTCCTCCTGGTTTATCTGCCTCCACAGCAGCCAGGACTCCCTGGCCCTTCCTGCTGCAGAGCTTTTTGGAGAGAAAGTCCAAATTTTATTTCAAATTCCTGACTAACACTTGGACTCCATAACACTAACTAACACTCCATAACATGTCCATCTAAATCCTAGTCCCAGGTCTGCGATCGCCGATTGGGAAAACTGTCTCCTTCATTCCACTTCCCCTCCCCCTGCAGACGGGTCGCCTTGCCCCAGCTCCTGCAGGTCAAGCAGGATAGGAGCCAGCTCCAGGGGCAAGCAGTTCCCCCAGCCCCATCTCCCTAAGGAGAATGATGCCAGAAGGGCCCTGCACTGGGCTGAAGATTGAGTCTAAGTCCCTAGAACCAAGTCAGCAGCCACACTCCTCACTGCAGAGCTCAGTCACCTCCCCACTCGCTGCTTCCCCTAGGGCAGAGGGCACCGAACACAGCCTGGACCCGGCTGACTCCTTATCCTTTAAATCTGGACATCCAAAACAGTCAATATTCCCACTCCAAACTGGTTAGCGACCGGTCGGTAGTGGTCTGGGGTTGCCAGCTTCCAGACTGCAATAGTTACCCACTTCTCCACCGTCAGGGCAGCTCTCAATCTCGTGTCCTTGCGCCACAGGTGGCAAAGTTTGCAGATGATACTAAACTGCTCAAGATAGTTAAGACCAAAGCAGACTGTGAAGAACTACAAAAAGATCTCACAAAACTAAATGATTGGGCAACAAAATGGCAAATGAAATTTAAATTGGATAAATGTAAAGTAATAATGCGCACTGGAAAAAAATAACCCCAACTATCCATACAATATGATGGGGGCTAATTTAGCTAAAGCTAATCAGGAAAAAGATCTTGGCGTCATCGTGGATAGTTCTCTAAAGACGTCCATGCAGTGTGCAGTAGCAGTCAAAAAAGCAAACGGGATGTTAGGAATCATTAAAAAAGGGATAGAGAATAAGAAGGAGAATATCTTATTGCCCTTATACAAATCCATGGTGTGCCCACATCTTGAATACTACGTACAAATGTGGTCTCCTCATCTCAAAAAGGATATACTGGCATTAGAAAAGGTTCAGAGAAGGGCAACTAAAATGATTAGGGGTCTGGAACGGGTCCCATATGAGGAGAGATTAAAGAGGCTAGGACCTTTTAGCTTGGAAAAGAGGAGACTAAGGGGGGATATGATAAAGGTATATATAATTATGAGTGGTGTGGAGGAACTGAATAAGGAAAAGTAATTTACTTGTTTCCATAATAGAAGAACTAGAGTCTACCAAATGAAATTAGTGGGCAGCAGGTTTAAAACAAATAAAAGGAAGTTCTTCTTCACACAGCGCACAGTCAACCTGTGGAACTCCTTGCCTGAGGAGGCTGTGAGGGCTAGGACTATAACAGGGTTTAAAAGAGAACTTGATAAATTCATGGAGATGAAGTCCATTAATGGTTAATGGACCAGGATGGGTACGGAATGGTGTCCCTAGCCTCTGTTTGTCAGAGGGGGGTGATGGATGGCAGGAGAGAGATCACTTGATCATTACCTGTTAGGTCCACTCACTCCGGGTCACCTGGCATTGGCCACTGTCGGTGGACAGGACACTGGGCTGGATGGACCTTTGGTCTGACCCAGTAAGAGCTGTAACTAGGGCGAGGCGAGTGAGGCACTTGCCTCGGGGCGCACGGCAGTCAGGGGCGCAGAAGGCAGCAGTCAGGGGTGCCCCCACCTCCCCCGCCGCCAAAGCCGCCACAGGCAAGCAGGGGGGGAAGGACTTCCTGCAGGCATGATGCCAGTCCTTTTTGCGCCCCTGACTGCCTCTGGCACAGAAATTCCTCGCTACAGCTCTGGACCCAGTACGGCCATTCTTATGTTTTTATGTTCTACAGGGTGGAGGCGAGCTCATCACACAGTCCCATGAAAGTGGCTTTTCTCATTCGAAAGTTCTGCAGCTGCTGCTCGTCATCCCAGGCTCACATGACAATGTGATCCCACCACTCTGTGCTTGTTTCCTGAGCCCAAAAGCAGCGTTCCACTGTGGTGAGCCTGTCCGTGCATGGCACAAGCGTCTCGTGTCGTATGCATTATGTGAGTTGACATCATCATCGGGCTGCTTACTGTCACTCTGTAGCTTAAGGAGTAGCTCGACTGCAATTCGTGACGTGCTGGAGAGACCCATCAGCATATTCCTCAGCTGCAGGGCCGGCATGCCCACTAGGTGAACCTAGGCGGTTGCCTAGGGCGCCAGGATTGGGGGGGCGGCGGGTGGCTGCCTCCCGCCTCCCGGTTCTGCGGCTGAGCCGAGAGCTGGGGGGCGGGGAGCATCGTGGGCGGGGGGCCGAGCTGTCACGGCCCGCAGGGGGGTGGGGAGTTGCGGTGGGGGGGAGCTGGCTGCCGCAGGGGGGGCAGCGTTAGTGGGGGGGGCACAGGGCTGGTGCAAGTAAGTTTCGCCTAGGGTGCGAAACTTCCTTGCACTGGCCCTGCTCAGCTGTTCGGGATCCATTCCCGCAGACTGAAAGGGAAGACAGAGTGCACAGTACAAAAAGCATTGAAAGATGGCGCCAAATGTGGACGGAAGCACAGGGATTGCTGGGATGCGAAGCGATGCATCACGGGGTATTGGGACAGGACCCAGAATGCCCCACCCCCTTCCCACAAACCACAGCGCCAGAATGGGAAGAGGTGCTCTGTGGGATACCTGCCCATAATGCACCGCTCCCAATGCTGCTGCAAGTGCCGCAGATGTGGCCACGCCAGTGCGCTTGAATCTGACGTGTGAACACACTGCAGCGCTTTCCCTGCTGTGATCTCTGAGGGCTGGTTTAACTCCCAGCGCTCTACATCTGCAAGTGTAGCCAGGCCCTTACGTGAAACCAGTGCAATTTTCCTTTGTAGACAAACTCTTATTTCGTTTTAAATCAGGCTTATTTTGATTTAATTTCAATGGATTAGTCCTGGTCTAAACACAAAATTGTGTCAGTTCACCTAAATGTGTGATTTTAAACCAGTGTAGTTAACCTGGGGCCACTTGCTTGTGAGCACTCTTAAAGCTATTTAAACCTGATTTATATCAATTTAGCTTGTGCCTATAAATTACAGGTGCAATATAAACCCATATATGCCAGGTTTAAAGTGATATAAATGGATGCAGAGGGGTAAGTATTGGTCTAACTACATTTTTTAAAAACTGATTTAAATTAAAATGGTGCAACTTCTGAATGTAGACCAGCCTTTAGGAACAGGTTTAAGTGAAACTGAAATAAGAGTGTCTACACAGGGGTTTGCACTGGCTTAACTAAATTGGTACAAATCTATGTGTAGACAAGGCCTAAACCAAGGCCTTACCCCTCTAGCTGAAGTGCCTGTGGAGTGTGGCTGTCTTGAAGGGCCAGGAATTGATACGCTCTCTTTGAGTTAGCTCAGTCCCACAAAATTATATATCTTGACATTAAATTAAAAACTTTTCTCTGCTGAAATGGATAGATCTGCCCTCCTGTCAACACTGAATGGGGGAAATTAACCCTCTAAGGAAAGCGATAATTTCTGTCTGCCTCTATCTATTGATCCATACTGAACTTACCACACTAGATGTAAGCATCTCCCAAACTGGCCTTTGAAGGGAGGGTCACTATAGGATGCAGAGCGTGAAAACAGATTGGGGTGAATCTCCCCACAGCCTGAAGTGCTTGTCACTGACAGACAGATGGGGCAGACAGGAGACAGTTGTGAGGGCGCAGAGCTGAAAGAAGTGGGAGGGTGCTGGATTGGGCCCTGACTTTGTTACTTTGCATCGGACCCCAGATAACCTCTGGCTGGCCAGTCACATCTCACACATCTGTGTCTAGAATCTGAGTACTTCCTCTCACCTTTCTTTTCACATCAAAGGCCATAGTGAAAGTCAGTGAGAAGGCAAAGGTGAGTTCCATCATGTAGTACCAGTACACAGAGCGCTGTAGTGGCTGCAACAGCAAAAGAAAGAGGCTTAGTTAACGCATAACCTGTGGGGAGGGGCAGATAGCAAGCGTATTCAGCTCTGGTTCTCTTTGCAGCTGTGCTTGAAACTATTGACTTGGGCACAGGGAATCCAGTGAGCAGCTATAGCAGTGATTAAAAAGTGAATCAGTAGAGCTGTGTGGGAAATTGTTTCTTTGTTCTGTGAAAAATTTTGAGATTTAAAATTTCCCCCCCTATCCGTATTGAGATGAACCTGGCTCCTTTAGATGGAAAAATATATTTGAGAGGGAGACACATACCCCCAGCCACAACCCCAGAAGAGCCAACTGCCCAGTGGGGCTCTCCCTTGGAACATGGATGACCCAGATTCAAGTCCCTCCTCTGCACCCAGCTGAGTGCCCGAGCTACTGGCCTCTCATCGTAATCAGAAATTCTAGGATGTTCCTGCAGAACATTTTGTTTTTGCCAAATTGGAATTTTCTGCTTTGTTGAATGTTTTGTTGAAAAATTCCCACCAGCTCTATGGATCAGAGACTAGTGGTGCAGGTTTGGCACTGGGATCACTGAGGTCCCAACAGTTGTTTCTGTTTCAGTACCAACAAGCTGATATGCTTCAGTTATTTATTATACTACATGAACCTCTCCTGCCCCTCATGCATTAATACAGTGTGAAAGTTGCATAGTCAACACTCAAGATTTATTATAGTGCCTTGATTCAGGGGTCTGTCCCCAGGGAATAGCTTGGTTAGGACAAGGAATAGGGCTAGGTTAAAAAGAGATTCAACAAATTGGTGTAAGAAACAATACAACGAAGGGAAAAAAAGAGTAATAGTAATAAGGTTATACAATTACATGGTCCAGCAAGGGGCGCAGCTTATTTCTACCAAATCAGTGGGTTGTTTTAAACTTGTGTCTGTTTCTATTCTTTTAAAACACTGCCCAGTTCTGTATATTTATATTACATTAAAAACCCCTCCATTGAAAGGGTTGCAAAGTCAAGCACTCAAAAGTTAGGAAGTGCCAGGATTAAGACTGCCTTTGCAAACTTACTTCAGCTCCTTTGTGTGTATGCATTAAGACACAGTCTTTAATTACATGATCCCATGCGATTTTTGCCCCAGGAACCCTTTTCAGGACTTCTATAAGTCTAAATACATACACCATTTTGCGTTAGATTTAAACTGTTGATATTCAATAATAATATTTAGCATCTGCCTAGCACGTTGCCTCTGCAGATCTCAAAGCATTTTGACAAAGATGTTTATCTGAAGAATATCACTTTAAAGACAGGAAAATTGAGGTGCAGGGAATAGGCAATTGTACCATGTCACACAGCATGTTTGTAGTAGCTGAAGCCACAGAAAAAGCCCAGGTCTCCTGACTCCTAGTCCCACACGAGTGCTCCAGCCATGGGGATATGCTGCCTAGAGCTGACTAAGAAAGGAAGGGGATGCAGAACTGACATTTCCATCCAATGAGGCCCTGTTGGGACAGAACGTAGTATTCCCAGGTTCCACTGCACTTGAATACCCAAGGGCAAAAACTAGTTGTCTCTCAGTAACCAAGGTTTCCATTTGATCAATAGAACAGACATCATCCCATCAAAGGTTAAGTGACATTAACTACACTGGAAACCACAGCGTATCTGTGTTAATCCCTATAGATAGGGTATATAGGGTTTGCCCAGTACTGAGAGATTAACAAGCTAAATTCATCTCCCTAAATAAGCCAGAGAAGGGAGCTGTATCAAGGGAGTGATGCAGGGTTAAGCTGGGGTGCTTCCTTATCCAGAGGACCAGAGCAGATTGGTTTGGGGAAGCCTGTGTCAGGCTGGGGGAAGACATTAGGCAGAGTGTGCTGAGATGTCCCTAAAGCAGACTGGAGAGGCCTGTATCCCCAGCACATCCTGCAGCAGCATGTTTGCCTTCCCATGCTCTGAGAGATCTCTGTGAACCCTGACGAAAGTGACTTGTTTTTGTTTTATTCCCCATTAACAGGATCCTTCTTATCACCTCAGATTAGTTTGTCCCCCATTGCTTGCAGGAGTGCAGAGCTGGCTAAGTCCTGACATGGCCACAGCCTTTTTACATTTCTCCCCTCTTGGGGATGTCTGAACATCCATCACACCAATGGGATGCAGACTTGCAGAAGGCCCAGCTATGTTCAGCTCCAAGGGGGAAATGTACTTGCCCTAGGAGGTGATTCTGCCTTTACCACGTAGGATCTTTTTATTACACTGATTTGAAAGAACTGTCTGTGGAAATAGGTGTCTACATAGAGTCACACCTCTGCTGAACTGAAGAGTTAGCCTGCCTGTCAACAGGTGAATGCATAGACCTTCTGTGCTTACCAGTCTGTCCACGGCACATGCTGTAACTCGAGCCCTCTGAGGTCTACCTTAAACAGTACAGGGGTGCACCCAGCTGCTTCGCACAGGCCCTGACATAGGCCAAGAGAATATGTGAACTTTCTGAGTTGCTGTTACATGGACCAACCCGCCTGGATGACTTACCTGCTGTGGATACCCCACCCAGCATTCTCTTAGGTCCCAAAACCAGGGCTTCTGTAAAGAAACAGTGTAATCTGAGAATGTCAGAAACATTCCTCTCCCCACCAGCTGCCTAATGAATTAGGCACGTTCCCATTATATATTATATAATAGTATAAAATAGAGGTGCTTGTTTTGACCCCATCATAAAGCATACATTCTGAAACAGTCTTACAATAAGATTTTCCATTAGACTATATTAAGCTCCTGCTTCTTTTAATATGTGGATGGCCTCGCAGGGTGAAATTTTGGTGTTAGCTTTTATGCCCTTTGAACTTCCTGTGTAGTTTTTGGGGTGATTTAAAAATGTTCTTCCCTAGTAGATGGACTGGAAAGTACTTCATCATCCTCATGTGACACAAGCACATCATCCTGCTTCTCTCCAAGTACGGGAGAAATAGTTATTTAACACGTTTGCCTTTTGTGTACCATTGCTAGCAAGGTAGGGTGGGTGCAGGGCCAGCTCTAACTTTTTTGCCGCCCCAAGCAAAAAAAACCCAAAACTCGAGCGCTGCCCAGCTGAAACAAAAGCAACCCCCCTGAGCGCCGCCCCACCAAAACAAAAAAAACCCTGAGCGCCACCCCGCCAAAACAAAAACAACCGCCCGAGCACCACCTCGCCGAAACAAAAACAAACGTCCGAGCGCCGCCCAGCCGAAACAAAAACAACCCGCCGAGCGCCACCCCGCTGAAACAAAAACAACCGCCCGAGCGCCGCCCAGCCGAAACAAAAACAACCCGCCGAGCGCCACCCCGCTGAAACAAAAACAACTCCCCGAGCGCCGCCCCACCAAAACAAAAACAATCCCCCGAGCGCCGCCCAGCCGAAACAAAAGCAACCCCCCGAGCACCGCCCAGCCAAAACAAAAACAACCCCACTGAGCGCCCGCCACCGAAACAAAACAAAAAAAACCCGAGCGCCCCCCTGCTGAAACAAAAACAACCCCCCTGACCGCCACCCTGCCGAAACAAAAACAAAAAATCCCCCGAGTGCCACCCCGCCGAAACAAAAACAACCCTCCGAGCGCCACCCCGCCGAAACAAAAACAACCCCCCGAGCGCCACCCCGCCGAAACAAAAACAACCCTCCGAGCGCCACCCCGCTGAAACAAAAACAACCCCCCGAGCGCCACCCCGCTGAAACAAAAACAACCCCCCGAGCGCCACCCCGCTGAAACAAAAACAACCCCCCGAGCGCCACCCCGCCAAAACAAAAACAACCCCCCGAGCGCCACCCCGCCGAAACAAAAACAACCCCCCGAGCGCCACCCCGCCGAAACAAAAACAACCCGCCGAGCGCCACCCCGCCGAAACAAAAACAACCCCCCGAGCGCCGCCCCGCTGAAACAAAAACAACCCCCTGAGCGCCACCCCACCAAAACAAAAACAACCCCCCTAGCGCCACCCCACCAAAACAAAAACAACCCCCCGAGCGCCGCCCCGCTGAAACAAAAACAACCCCCCGAGCGCCACCCCGCCGAAACAAAAACAACCCCCCTAGCGCCACCCCGCCGAAACAAAAACAACCCCCCGAGCGCCACCCCGCCGAAACAAAAACAACCCCCCGAGCGCCACCCCGCTGAAACAAAAACAACCCCCCGAGCTCCGCCCTGATGAAACAAAAACAACCCCCCAAGCGCCGCCCCTCCGAAAGAAAAACAAAAAACCGCCCGAGCACTGCCCTGCCAAAACAAAAACAACCCCACTGAGCGCCTGCCACCGAAGCAAAACAAAAAAACCCCGAGCGCCCCCCTGCTGAAACAAAAACAACCCCCCTGACCGCCACCCTGCCGAAACAAAAACAAAAAAAACCCTGAGTGCCACCCCACCGAAACAAAACCAACCCCCCTGAGCACCACCCCGCCGAAACAAAAACAACCCCCCGAGTGCCACCCCGCCGAAACAAAAACAACCCCCCGAGTACCACCCCGCTGAAACAAAAACAACCGCCCGAGTGCCGCCCCGCTGAAACAAAAACAACCCCACTGAGCACCCGCCACCGAAACCAAAAAAAACCAAACCCCGAGCGCCCCCCTGCTGAAACAAAAACAACCCCCCTGACCGCCACCCTGCCGAAACAAAAACAAAAAAAACCCTGAGTGCCACCCCACTGAAACAAAAACAACCCCCCTGAGCACCACCCTGCCGAAACAAAAACAACCCCCCGAGCGCCACCCCGCTGAAACAAAAACAACCCCCCTAGCGCCACCCCGCCGAAACAAAAACAACCCCCCGAGCGCCGCCCCGCCGAAACAAAAACAACCCCCTGAGCCCTACCCCGCCGAAACAAAAACAACCCCCCGAGCGCCACCCCGCCGAAACAAAAACAACCCCCCGAGCGCCACCCCGCCGAAACAAAAACAACCCCCCGAGCGCCACCCCGCTGAAACAAAAACAACCCGCCGAGCGCCACCCCGCCGAAACAAAAACAACCCCCCGAGCGCCGCCCCGCTGAAACAAAAACAACCCCCCGAGCGCCGCCCCGCTGAAACAAAAACAACCCCCCTGAGCGCCACCCCGCCGAAACAAAAACAACCCCCCGAGCGCCACCCCGCTGAAACAAAAACAACCCCCCGAGCGCCACCCCGCTGAAACAAAAAGAACCCCCCGAGCGCCGCCCCGCAGAAACAAAAACAACCCCCCGAGCGCCACCCCGCCGAAACAAAAACAACCCCCGAGCACCACCCCGCCGAAACAAAAACAACCCCCCCAGCGCCACCCCGCCGAAACAAAAACAACCCCCCGAGCACCACCCCGCCTAAACAAAAACAACCCCCCGAGCGCCACCCCACCGAAACAAAAACAACCCCCCGAGCGCCACCCCGCCGAAACAAAAACAACCCCCCGAGCGCTACCCCGCCGAAACAAAAACAACCCCCTGAGCGCCACCCGTCGAAACAAAAACAACCCCATGAGCCCCACCCCGCCGAAACAAAAACAACCCCCCGAGCGCCGCCCCGCTGAAACAAAAACAACCCCCCGAGCTCCGCCCTGATGAAACAAAAACAACCCGCCGAGTGCCACCCCGCCGAAACAAAAACAACCCCCCGAGCGCCACCCCGCCGAAACAAAAACAACCCCCCTAGCGCCACCCCGCCGAAACAAAAACAACCCGCCGAGCGCCACCCCGCCGAAACAAAAACAACCCCCCTAGCGCCACCCCGCCGAAACAAAAACAACCCCCCGAGCGCCGCCCCGCTGAAACAAAAACAACCCCCTGAGCCCCACCCCGCCGAAACAAAAACAACCCCCCGAGCGCCACCCCGCCGAAACAAAAACAACCCCCCGAGCACCACCCCGCCGAAACAAAAACAACCCCCCGAGCGCCACCCCACCGAAACAAAAACAACCCCCCGAGCGCCACCCCGCAGAAACAAAAACAACCCCCCGAGCGCCACCCCGCCAAAACAAAAACAACCCCCCGAGCGCCGCCCAGCCGAAACAAAAACAACCCCCTGAGCCCCACCCCGCCGAAACAAAAACAACCCCCCGAGCGCCGCCCCGCTGAAACAAAAACAACCCCCCGAGCGCCACCCCGCCGAAACAAAAACAACCCCCCGAGCGCCACCCCGCCGACACAAAAACAACCCCCCGAGCGCCACCCCGCCGAAACAAAAACAACCCCCCTAGCGCCACCCCGCCGAAACAAAAACAACCCGCCGAGCGCCACCCCGCCGAAACAAAAACAGCCCCCCTAGCGCCACCCCGCCGAAACAAAAACAACCCCCCGAGCGCCGCCCCGCCGAAACAAAAACAACCCCCCGAGCGCCACCCCGCCGAAACAAAAACAACCCCCCGAGCACCACCCCGCCGAAACAAAAACAACCCCCCGAGCGCCACCCCACCGAAACAAAAACAACCCCCCGAGCGCCGCCCCGCTGAAACAAAAACAACCCCCCTGAGCGCCACCCCGCCGAAACAAAAACAACCCCCCGAGCGCCACCCCGCCGAAACAAAAACAACCCGCCGAGCGCCACCCCGCCGAAACAAAAACAACCCCCCGAGCGCCGCCCCGCTGAAACAAAAACAACCCCCTGAGCGCCACCCCACCAAAACAAAAACAACCCCCCGAGCGCCGCCCCGCTGAAACAAAAACAACCCCCCGAGCGCCACCCCGCCGAAACAAAAACAACCCCCCGAGCGCCACCCCGCCGAAACAAAAACAACCCCCCGAGCGCCACCCCGCCGAAACAAAAACAACCCCCTGAGCGCCACCCCACCAAAACAAAAACAACCCCCCTAGCGCCACCCCACCAAAACAAAAACAACCCCCCGAGCGCCGCCCCGCTGAAACAAAAACAACCCCCCGAGCGCCACCCCGCCGAAACAAAAACAACCCCCCTAGCGCCACCCCGCCGAAACAAAAACAACCCCCCGAGCGCCACCCCGCCGAAACAAAAACAACCCCCCGAGCGCCACCCCGCTGAAACAAAAACAACCCCCCGAGCTCCGCCCTGATGAAACAAAAACAACCCCCCAAGCGCCGCCCCTCCGAAACAAAAACGACCCCCCGAGCTCCGCCCTGATGAAACAAAAACAACCGCCCGCGCGCCGCCCCTCCGAAAGAAAAACAAAAAACCGCCCGAGCACTGCCCTGCCAAAACAAAAACAACCCCACTGAGCGCCTGCCACCGAAGCAAAACAAAAAAACCCCGAGCGCCCCCCTGCTGAAACAAAAACAACCCCCCTGACCGCCACCCTGCCGAAACAAAAACAAAAAAAACCCTGAGTGCCACCCCACCGAAACAAAACCAACCCCCCTGAGCACCACCCCGCCGAAACAAAAACAACCCCCCGAGTACCACCCCGCTGAAACAAAAACAACCGCCCGAGTGCCGCCCCGCTGAAACAAAAACAACCCCACTGAGCACCCGCCACCGAAACCAAAAAAAACCAAACCCCGAGCGCCCCCCTGCTGAAACAAAAACAACCCCCCTGACCGCCACCCTGCCGAAACAAAAACAAAAAAAACCCTGAGTGCCACCCCACTGAAACAAAAACAACCCCCCTGAGCACCACCCTGCCGAAACAAAAACAACCCCCCGAGCGCCACCCCGCTGAAACAAAAACAACCCCCTGAGCGCCACCCCGCTGAAACAAAAACAACCCCCCTAGCGCCACCCCGCCGAAACAAAAACAACCCCCCGAGCGCCGCCCCGCCGAAACAAAAACAACCCCCCGAGCGCCGCCCCGCTGAAACAAAAACAACCCCCCTGAGCGCCACCCCGCCGAAACAAAAACAACCCCCCGAGCGCCACCCCGCTGAAACAAAAACAACCCCCCGAGCGCCACCCCGCTGAAACAAAAACAACCCCCCGAGCGCCACCCCGCTGAAACAAAAACAACCCCCCTCGCGCCGCCCCGCAGAAACAAAAACAACCCCCCGAGCGCCACCCCGCCGAAACAAAAACAACCCCCCGAGCACCACCCCGCTGAAACAAAAACAACCCCCCGAGCGCCGCCCCGCAGAAACAAAAACAACCCCCCGAGCGCCACCCCGCCGAAACAAAAACAACCCCCCGAGCACCACCCCGCCGAAACAAAAACAACCCCCGAGCACCACCCCGCCGAAACAAAAACAACCCCCCGAGCGCCACCCCGCCGAAACAAAAACAACCCCCCGAGCACCACCCCGCCGAAACAAAAACAACCCCCCGAGCGCCACCCCACCGAAACAAAAACAACCCCCCGAGCGCCACCCCGCCGAAACAAAAACAACCCCCCGAGCGCTACCCCGCCGAAACAAAAACAACCCCCTGAGCGCCACCCGTCGAAACAAAAACAACCCCCTGAGCCCCACCCCGCCGAAACAAAAACAACCCCCCGAGCGCCGCCCCGCTGAAACAAAAACAACCCCCCGAGCTCCGCCCTGATGAAACAAAAACAACCCGCCGAGCGCCACCCCGCCGAAACAAAAACAACCCCCCGAGCGCCACCCCGCCGAAAGAAAAACAACCCCCCTAGCGCCACCCCGCCGAAACAAAAACAACCCGCCGAGCGCCACCCCGCCGAAACAAAAACAACCCCCCTAGCGCCACCCCGCTGAAACAAAAACAACCCCCCGAGCGCCGCCCCGCTGAAACAAAAACAACCCCCTGAGCCCCACCCCGCCGAAACAAAAACAACCCCCCGAGCGCCACCCCGCCGAAACAAAAACAACCCCCCGAGCACCACCCCGCCGAAACAAAAACAACCCCCCGAGCGCCACCCCACCGAAACAAAAACAACCCCCCGAGCGCCACCCCGCAGAAACAAAAACAACCCCCCGAGCGCCACCCCGCCAAAACAAAAACAACCCCCCGAGCGCCGCCCAGCCGAAACAAAAACAACCCCCTGAGCCCCACCCCGCCGAAACAAAAACAACCCCCCGAGCGCCGCCCCGCTGAAACAAAAACAACCCCCCGAGCGCCACCCCGCCGAAACAAAAACAACCCCCCGAGCGCCACCCCGCCGAAACAAAAACAACCCCCCGAGCGCCACCCCGCCGAAACAAAAACAACCCCCCGAGCGCCACCCCGCCGAAACAAAAACAACCCGCCGAGCGCCACCCCGCCGAAACAAAAACAACCCCCCTAGCGCCACCCCGCCGAAACAAAAACAACCCCCCGAGCGCCGCCCCGCTGAAACAAAAACAACCCCCTGAGCCCCACCCCGCCGAAACAAAAACAACCCCCCGAGCGCCACCCCGCCGAAACAAAAACAACCCCCCGAGCGCCACCCCACCGAAACAAAAACAACCCCCCGAGCGCCGCCCCGCTGAAACAAAAACAACCCCCCGAGCTCCGCCCTGATGAAACAAAAACAACCCGCCGAGCGCCACCCCGCCAAAACAAAAACAACCCCCCGAGCGCCACCCCGCCAAAACAAAAACAACCCGCCGAGCGCCACCCCGCCGAAACAAAAACAAAAAACTGCCCGAGCGCCGCCCTGCCAAAACAAAAACAACCCCACTGAGCGCCGCCCAGCCGAAACAAAAACAACCCCCCGAGCGCCGCCCCGCTGAAACAAAAACAACCCCCTGAGCGCCACCCCACCAAAACAAAAACAAAAAACCGCCCGAGCGCCGCCCTGCCAAAACAAAAACAACCCCACTGAGCGCCAGCCACCGAAACAAAACAAAAAAAACCCCGAGCGCCCCCCTGCTGAAACAAAAACAACCGCCCAAGCGCTGCCCCACCAAAACAAAAACAACCCCCGAGCGCCACCCAGCCGAAACAAAAACAAAAAACAACCCCCCAGAGCGCTGCTCCGCTGAAAAAACAAAACAAAAACCAACCTGAGCGCTGCCCTGCCGCCCCAAGCTTGGCCGCCCCTTAGAGAGTGCCGCCCCAAGCACGTGCTTGGTCGGCTGGTGCCTGGAGCCGGCCCTGGGTGGGTGCTGATTACATACTCACATCGTACAAGACCACAAGTCCAGTGCAGAAGGAAATGAGGTAGCACAAAGAACTCCAACTAAAAGCAAGTAAGAAAAGAACAAAGGAAATTAGTTCATTGGAGGTCAGGCTCAGCTCTTCTGGCCACACCTAGTGTCAGTGCAATCACTGACCTTAGCAAATACGTACTTCCACAGGATACAGCACTCAAATGAGCTCCACTTGATAGCACAGATATAGGTGCACTTTATTCCCTCATTCACAAAAAAGGAGCAACATGTAATACTGTATATAACTGCTTATAACGCACAGTAGTGTCTCTCGTATCACTTCCGTCAGCCTCGGCCCATGTTCTCTTCTAATAAGCCCAGTCTAAATGTACCTGGGCTTATTAGACCCAGGTACATGTACCAGAGACCTGGTACATACTCTCATGACAACTATAGTCATCAATGGTTCTATTACACAATGTGGACAAGGCTTTAGGGGGCAGTTTGGGGTGGGGCTTGGTATATTTTGGTTTCAGA
The DNA here is from genome assembly GCA_037349315.1 of Chelydra serpentina. Taxonomy (NCBI): domain Eukaryota; kingdom Metazoa; phylum Chordata; order Testudines; family Chelydridae; genus Chelydra; species Chelydra serpentina. Next base: position 4,045,737 of record JBAIAC010000192.1, read on the forward strand.
AGCACCAGGAGGCCAAGTTTCATCTGTGGAGGATGAGGTGGGAGTGACCATCCGTGTCAAAGGCAAGCAGACAGATGAAGGAGATTTGGTGGCAAGGATGCTGTTAGGCTTGGCAAGGAGGCAGCATAATTTCCTGGGAGCCAGGAACTTCTGTGCTCTAGCTCTGTGCAGCTGCTTACTCCTGCTCAGAGCAGATGGAGCCCAAGCTGGATGGGAGTGCAAGGAACGGGTGATCATGCCCTGGCCAGGACAACTGAGGTGGTGCAGGACATGTAATGTGCTGCTGGTACAGGCCAGTGGTGACTAACCATTGATGTGGAGCCCACCCTCCGAGGAATGTCTCTGAGGCACAAGCCTTTCTGGGTGGGGTGCAGTTTATGCAGCACCCCCTGGCTCATAGTTGTGCCTACAGGCACAGCATCATGAAAGGGAGGAGGGAAATGGCTGGTAGTTGGGAAGACAGGTGGGGTCGAGAGAGAGATTTTTCAGGCTACAGGAAAGAAAGTATGTTTGAAAGCAGAACCTGAGGAGAAAACTCAATTGAAGGTAAGGGAACCTGGATGAATTATGGGTGAAGAGGGTAAAAGCAGGTGGGGGCAGGGCAGGCGTAGGAGGAGACAGGGCCAAGGAGACAGTCCAGGGGCTGAAGGTGGAGGGAAAAGCGAGGCCTCCGATTAGGGTAGGGAGGAGCACAGGAGGCGGGAGGCGAAGCAGAGGGGCAGCGGGAAGGGACATTCCAGCTGGGCCCATGGAGGTGCTGGGAGGCTGTGCACAGACTGCAGAGCTCAGACCCTGCTGGAAGGTTGAAGTGACCCAAGGCTTCTGGCCACATCACTCACCTCACTGAACAGAATTTTGTAGTCAGGCTGGGTTTGTCCTGGTTCCGCCGGTATCGGAACCACCTCTCCACCTTTCTGGTGGGCAAGTCACACTGCTTGGATAAGCTGATCAGCTGCCCCTGGAAAACAGCCAAGCAAACAGGACTCACACTCCCTGATGGCACAAATAGCAGAAGTGCCCAGCTTCCCTCACTAATCCCTCCTCCCACCTGGGGCAGGGGCTGGAATGAGTCCAAGGCTTGGTCAGTCGTCAATCTACAAGTTAAAATCTCAGATCACAGGAATAAAGACACTATCCGTCCCATTCTGCCCCGGGCTCTGTGGGCCTCACCCACGCCTCCTGCTGGCTCCAGGCAGCATTCACACCCGCACAGTTGCCTCAGGGGGCTTTCACTCCTACTTGCACCGGTTCCCGCCTGGGTGGGATTCTCCCGAGCAGAGGCCCCAATAGCACCTCACTGTGGAGTGGTTTGCAGTTGGAGTGATCACGTTCACTTGGGCCAGCGGAAAATTTCCTCTGCGAGGCCTGGTGATTTATGGCAGTTTGGTCAGTGCGAGCCCTCCAAACTCCAGGAACCCACAATGATGTTATCAATCAATCATAAAAACCTATTTAAGGCACTGTTAAAACTAGAATGAAAACCCCTCCCAAATCCCTCAAAACTAATATCCTCCCCCGTCCCTTCCACACACAATCCCCCCCGCCACTTCCACACACAACCCTCCATCCTGACCCTTCCACACACAATCCCCCCCCGCCACTTCCACACACAACTCTCCATCCTGACCCTTCCACACACAATCCCCCCCCCCGCCACTTCCACACACAACCCTCCATCCTGACCCTTCCACACACAATCCCCCCCGCCACTTCCACACACAACCCTCCATCCTGACCCTTCCACACACAATCCCCCCCCACCACTTCCACACACAACCCTCCATCCTGACCCTTCCACACACAATCCCCCCCCACCACTTCCACACACAACCCTCCATCCTGACCCTTCCACACACAATCCCCCCCCACCACTTCCACACACAACCCTCCATCCTGACCCTTCCACACACAATCCCCCCCCGCCACTTCCACACACAACCCTCCATCCTGACCCTTCCACACACAATCCCCCCCCGCCACTTCCACACACAACCCTCCATCCTGACCGTTCCACACACAATCCCCCCCCGCCACTTCCACATGTTAGGCCCAAAAATACATAGAGCACAAAGTGGCTATGTTAGCCGGACCATAGTCAAGCCACGAGGAATTCTGGGTAATCCCTAAGCCTGAGTAGAATTGCAGATGTGAGTGAACTCTTGTATTCTCAGCACGAAAAGCTGCATTCTCAGCATTGTTGTATCAAAGTACTAAGCCATCAGGAGCCTATATGTCTCCACTTCCTTTTCCTGTTCTTTGTCCATACATTTAGCTTTCTTGTCTCTTGGTTTCTGGTGCCTGTGACCGTGCTGATAAGAAGGATGCTGAGACATTATATATTACTCTAGATAGTTATAAATCAGGTGTTGTTTAAGTTTGTAATGAATAGGTATGCACGAACACTAGAAGGTTCTAACGAACAAAGGGGGGTTGGGTTGTTTAAACGAATAACCTATGATGCGACGGAACTGTCTATAAAAATCTACGAGATGTTAGGATGGGTAGCTGGTTCTCTTCGGGGATGGGCTGCTCTGTATTGATGCGTGCACCTTCAATAAAGAGCTTGTTATTGGATCTTGCTGGTGTTGCCTGTCTCTTTGCGGTCAGACAACGAACTGTGCCATGTCTGGGTTCGAGTCCCCGACACACACACACACAACCCTCCATCCTGACCCTTCCACCCGCCACGTCCACACACAACCCCCCATAGAATCATAGAATATCAGGGTTGGAAGGGACCTTAGGAGGTCATCTAGTCCAACCCCCTGCTCAAAGCAGGACCAATCCCCAATTTTTGCCCCAGATCCCTAAATGGCCCCCTCAAGGATTGAACTCACAACCCTGGGTTTAGCAGGCCAATGCTCAAACCACTGAGCTATCCCTCCCCCCACACACAATCCCCCCCGCCACGTCCACACACAACCCTCCATCCTGACCCTTCCACACACAATCCCCCCGCCACTTCCACACACAACCCTCCATCCTGACCCTTTCGCACACAATCCCCCCGCCACTTCCACACACAGCCCTCCATCCTGACCCTTCCACACAAAATCCCCCCGCCACTTCCACACACAACCCTCCATCCTGACCCTTCCACACACAATCCCCCCCGCCACTTCCACACACAACCCTCCATCCTGACCCTTCCACACACAATCCCCCCGCCACTTCCACACACAACCCTCCATCCTGACCCTTCCACACACAATCCCCCCCGCCACTTCCACACACAACCCTCCATCCTGACCCTTCCACACACAATCCCCCTCGCCACGTCCACACACAACCCTCCATCCTGACCCTTCCACACACAATCCCCCCCATGTCCACACACAACCCTCCATCCTGACCCTTCCACACACAATCCCCCCCGCCACTTCCACACACAACCCTCCATCCTGACCCTTCCACACACAATTCCCCCCCGCCACTTCCACACACAACCCTCCATCCTGACCCTTCCACACACAATCCCCCCGCCACTTCCACACACAACCCTCCATCCTGACCCTTCCACACACAATCCCCCCCGCCACTTCCACACACAACCCTCCATCCTGACCCTTCCACACACAATCCCCCCTGCCACTTCCACACACAGCCCTCCATCCTGACCCTTCCACACACAATCCCCCCCGCCACTTCCACACACAACCCTCCATCCTGACCCTTCCACACACAATCCCCCTCGCCACGTCCACACACAACCCTCCATCCTGACCCTTCCACACACAATCCTCCCCGCCACTTCCACACACAACCCTCCATCCTGACCCTTCCACACACAATCCCCCCCGCCACTTCCACACACAACCCTCCATCCTGACCCTTCCACACACAATCTCCCCCGCCACTTCCACACACAACCCTCCATCCTGACCCTTCCACACACAATCCCCCTCGCCACGTCCACACACAACCCTCCATCCTGACCCTTCCACACACAATCCCCCCCGCCACTTCCACACACAACCCTCCATCCTGACCCTTCCACACACAATCGCCCCCGCCACTTCCACACACAACCCTCCATCCTGACCCTTCCACACACAATCCCCCTCGCCACGTCCACACACAACCCTCCATCCTGACCCTTCCACACACAATCCCCCCCCGCCACTTCCACACACAACCCTCCATCCTGACCCTTCCACACACAACCCTCCATCCTGACCCTTCCACACACAATCCCCCCCACCACTTCCACACACAACCCTCCATCCTGACCCTTCCACACACAATCCCCCCCTGCCACTTCCACACACAACCCTCCATCCTGACCCTTCCACACACAATCCCCCTCGCCACGTCCACACACAACCCTCCATCCTGACCCTTCCACACACAATCCCCCCCGCCACTTCCACACACAACCCTCCATCCTGACCCTTCCACACACCATCCCCCCCGCCACTTCCACACACAACCCTCCATCCTGACCCTTCCACACACAATCCCCCTCGCCACTTCCACACACAACCTTCCATCCTGACCCTTCCACACACAATCCCCCCCGCCACTTCCACACACAACCCTCCATCCTGACCCTTCCACACACAATCCCCCCCGCCACTTCCACACACAACCCTCCATCCTGACCCTTCCACACACAATCCCCCCGCCACTTCCACACACAACCCTCCATCCTGACCCTTCCACACACAATCCCCCCCCACCACTTCCACACACAACCCTCCATCCTGACCGTTCCACACACAATCCCCCCCGCCACTTCCACACACAACCCTCCATCCTGACCCTTCCACACACAATCCCCCCCGCCACTTCCACACACAACCCTCCATCCTGACCCTTCCACACACAATCCCCCCCGCCACTTCCACACACAACCCTCCATCCTGACCCTTCCACACACAATCCCCCCCGCCACTTCCACACACAACCCTCCATCCTGACCCTTCCACACACAACCCTCCATCCTGACCCTTCCACACACAATCCCCCCCGCCACTTCCACACACAACCCTCCATCCTGACCCTTCCACACACAATCCCCCCCGCCACTTCCACACACAACCCTCCATCCTGACCCTTCCACACACAATCCCCCTCGCCACGTCCACACACAACCCTCCATCCTGACCCTTCCACACACAATCCCCCCCGCCATGTCCACACACAACCCTCCATCCTGACCCTTCCACACACAATCCCCCCCGCCACTTCCACACACAACCCTCCATCCTGACCCTTCCACACACAATCCCCCTTGCCACTTCCACACACAACCCTCCATCCTGACCCTTCCACACACAATCCCCCCCACCACTTCCACACACAACCCTCCATCCTGACCCTTCCACACACAATCCCCCCCCCGCCACTTCCACACACAACCCTCCTTCGTCGCAATCTGCCCCTGCCCCTCCACACACAATCACAGGCGGCACGTTATATGGGCTGGTGGTGCCCACGCTCCAGGAATATTCAGAGCCGGGGGTCCAGCTCCACCAATATTTGGAGCTGGGCCCCCCCGCTCCTCCCCGCGTGGCCCCAGAGCGTCCCTGCCGCTCGCGCTGCCGGCTGCTCCCATGGCAACCAGAGACCTGGGCAGCTGCACTCGGGAGGGGGAGGGGAATGGGAGGGGGCACACACGTGCTGGCCCTCCCCTCCCCCTGCACCCCCAGGAGGAGATCTGATCTCAGGGGACCTCACCCACCTGAGCAGCTGCTTGGGCTTCGGTGAGCGTCTGACCCTGTGATCTGCTCCCCGCCCCCCAGCCACCGCTCCTGCCCCAGGGCCATCCAGGGCGTAAGACCCTGGGAGGGAGGGGAGAAGAGAACTCGAGCGGCCGCGGCGCGCGTCTCCCTCTCCCTCCCAGGCATGCTCCGGCCGGGGAGAGCGGGGCAGCCGGAATGCCGCTCCCTCCATCCTGACCCTTCCACACACAATCCCCCCGCCACTTCCACACACAACCCTCCATCCTGACCCTTCCACACACAATCCCCCCGCCACTTCCACACACAACCCTCCATCCTGACCCTTTCACACACAATCCCCCCGCCACTTCCACACACAACCCTCCATCCTGACCCTTCCACACACAATCCCCCCCGCCACTTCCACACACAACCCTCCATCCTGACCCTTCCACACACAATTCCCCCCCGCCACTTCCACACACAACTCTCCATCCTGACCCTTCCACACACAATCCCCCCGCCACTTCCACACACAACCCTCCATCCTGACCCTTCCACACACAATCCCCCCCGCCACTTCCACACACAACCCTCCATCCTGACCCTTCCACACACAATCCCCCCCCACCACTTCCACACACAACCCTCCATCCTGACCCTTCCACACACAATCCCCCCCGCCACTTCCACACACAACCCTCCATCCTGACCCTTCCACACACAATCCCCCCCGCCACTTCCACACACAGCCCTCCATCCTGACCCTTCCACACACAATCCCCCCGCCACTTCCACACACAACCCTCCATCCTGACCCTTTCACACACAATCCCCCCGCCACTTCCACACACAACCCTCCATCCTGACCCTTCCACACACAATCCCCCCGCCACTTCCACACACAACCCTCCATCCTGACCCTTTCACACACAATCCCCCCGCCACTTCCACACACAACCCTCCATCCTGACCCTTCCACACACAATCCCCCCCGCCACTTCCACACACAACCCTCCATCCTGACCCTTCCACACACAATTCCCCCCCGCCACTTCCACACACAACTCTCCATCCTGACCCTTCCACACACAATCCCCCCGCCACTTCCACACACAACCCTCCATCCTGACCCTTCCACACACAATCCCCCCCGCCACTTCCACACACAACCCTCCATCCTGACCCTTCCACACACAATCCCCCCCCACCACTTCCACACACAACCCTCCATCCTAACCCTTCCACACACAATCCCCCCCGCCACTTCCACACACAACCCTCCATCCTGACCCTTCCACACACAATCCCCCCCGCCACTTCCACACACAGCCCTCCATCCTGACCCTTCCACACACAATCCCCCCCGCCACTTCCACACACAACCCTCCATCCTGACCCTTCCACACACAATCCCCCTCGCCACGTCCACACACAACCCTCCATCTTGACCCTTCCACACACAATCCTCCCCGCCACTTCCACACACAACCCTCCATCCTGACCCTTCCACACACAATCCCCCCCGCCACTTCCACACACAACCCTCCATCCTGACCCTTCCACACACAATCCCCCCCGCCACTTCCACACACAACCCTCCATCCTGACCCTTCCACACACAATCCCCCTCGCCACGTCCACACACAACCCTCCATCCTGACCCTTCCACACACAATCCCCCCCGCCACTTCCACACACAACCCTCCATCCTGACCCTTCCACACACAATCCCCCCCGCCACTTCCACACACAACCCTCCATCCTGACCCTTCCACACACAATCCCCCTCGCCACGTCCACACACAACCCTCCATCCTGACCCTTCCACACACAATCCCCCCCCGCCACTTCCACACACAACCCTCCATCCTGACCCTTCCACACACAACCCTCCATCCTGACCCTTCCACACACAATCCCCCCCACCACTTCCACACACAACCCTCCATCCTGACCCTTCCACACACAATCCCCCCTGCCACTTCCACACACAACCCTCCATCCTGACCCTTCCACACACAATCCCCCTCGCCACGTCCACACACAACCCTCCATCCTGACCCTTCCACACACAATCCCCCCCGCCACTTCCACACACAACCCTCCATCCTGACCCTTCCACACACCATCCCCCCCGCCACTTCCACACACAACCCTCCATCCTGACCCTTCCACACACAATCCCCCTCGCCACTTCCACACACAACCTTCCATCCTGACCCTTCCATACACAATCCCCCCCGCCACTTCCACACACAACCCTCCATCCTGACCCTTCCACACAATCCCCCCCGCCACTTCCACACACAACCCTCCATCCTGACCCTTCCACACACAATCCCCCCCGCCACTTCCACACACAACCCTCCATCCTGACCCTTCCACACACAATCCCCCCCGCCACTTCCACACACAACCCTCCATCCTGACCCTTCCACACACAACCCTCCATCCTGACCCTTCCACACACAATCCCCCCCCGCCACTTCCACACACAACCCTCCATCCTGACCCTTCCACACACAATCCCCCCCGCCACTTCCACACACAACCCTCCATCCTGACCCTTCCACACACAATCCCCCCCACCACTTCCACACACAACCCTCCATCCTGACCCTTCCACACACAATCCCCCCCCCCGCCACTTCCACACACAACCCTCCTTCCTCGCAATCTGCCCCTGCCCCTCCACACACAATCACAGGCGGCACGTTATATGGGCTGGTGGTGCCCACGCTCCAGGAATATTCAGAGCCGGGGGTCCAGCTCCACCAATATTTGGAGCTGGGCCCCCCCGCTCCTCCCCGCGTGGCCCCAGAGCGTCCCTGCCGCTCGCGCTGCCGGCTGCTCCCATGGCAACCAGAGACCCGGGCAGCTGCACTCGGGAGGGGGAGGGGAATGGGAGGGGGCACACACGTGCTGGCCCTCCCCTCCCCCTGCACCCCCAGGAGGAGATCTGATCTCAGGGGACCTCACCCACCTGAGCAGCTGCTTGGGCTTCGGTGAGCGTCTGACCCTGTGATCTGCTCCCCGCCCCCCAGCCACCGCTCCTGCCCCAGGGCCATCCAGGGCGTAAGACCCTGGGAGGGAGGGGAGAAGAGAACTCGAGCGGCCGCGGCGCGCGTCTCCCTCTCCCTCCCAGGCATGCTCCGGCCGGGGAGAGCGGGGCAGCCGGAATGCCGCTCCCTCCATCCTGACCCTTCCACACACAATCCCCCCGCCACTTCCACACACAACCCTCCATCCTGACCCTTTCACACACAATCCCCCCGCCACTTCCACACACAACCCTCCATCCTGACCCTTCCACACACAATCCCCCCGCCACTTCCACACACAACCCTCCATCCTGACCCTTTCACACACAATCCCCCCGCCACTTCCACACACAACCCTCCATCCTGACCCTTCCACACACAATCCCCCCCGCCACTTCCACACACAACCCTCCATCCTGACCCTTCCACACACAATTCCCCCCCGCCACTTCCACACACAACTCTCCATCCTGACCCTTCCACACACAATCCCCCCGCCACTTCCACACACAACCCTCCATCCTGACCCTTCCACACACAATCCCCCCCGCCACTTCCACACACAACCCTCCATCCTGACCCTTCCACACACAATCCCCCCCCACCACTTCCACACACAACCCTCCATCCTAACCCTTCCACACACAATCCCCCCCGCCACTTCCACACACAACCCTCCATCCTGACCCTTCCACACACAATCCCCCCCGCCACTTCCACACACAGCCCTCCATCCTGACCCTTCCACACACAATCCCCCCCGCCACTTCCACACACAACCCTCCATCCTGACCCTTCCACACACAATCCCCCTCGCCACGTCCACACACAACCCTCCATCTTGACCCTTCCACACACAATCCTCCCCGCCACTTCCACACACAACCCTCCATCCTGACCCTTCCACACACAATCCCCCCCGCCACTTCCACACACAACCCTCCATCCTGACCCTTCCACACACAATCCCCCCCGCCACTTCCACACACAACCCTCCATCCTGACCCTTCCACACACAATCCCCCTCGCCACGTCCACACACAACCCTCCATCCTGACCCTTCCACACACAATCCCCCCCGCCACTTCCACACACAACCCTCCATCCTGACCCTTCCACACACAATCCCCCCCGCCACTTCCACACACAACCCTCCATCCTGACCCTTCCACACACAATCCCCCTCGCCACGTCCACACACAACCCTCCATCCTGACCCTTCCACACACAATCCCCCCCCGCCACTTCCACACACAACCCTCCATCCTGACCCTTCCACACACAACCCTCCATCCTGACCCTTCCACACACAATCCCCCCCACCACTTCCACACACAACCCTCCATCCTGACCCTTCCACACACAATCCCCCCTGCCACTTCCACACACAACCCTCCATCCTGACCCTTCCACACACAATCCCCCTCGCCACGTCCACACACAACCCTCCATCCTGACCCTTCCACACACAATCCCCCCCGCCACTTCCACACACAACCCTCCATCCTGACCCTTCCACACACCATCCCCCCCGCCACTTCCACACACAACCCTCCATCCTGACCCTTCCACACACAATCCCCCTCGCCACTTCCACACACAACCTTCCATCCTGACCCTTCCACACACAATCCCCCCCGCCACTTCCACACACAACCCTCCATCCTGACCCTTCCACACACAATCCCCCCCGCCACTTCCACACACAACCCTCCATCCTGACCCTTCCACACACAATCCCCCCGCCACTTCCACACACAACCCTCCATCCTGACCCTTCCACACACAATCCCCCCCCACCACTTCCACACACAACCCTCCATCCTGACCGTTCCACACACAATCCCCCCCGCCACTTCCACACACAACCCTCCATCCTGACCCTTCCACACACAACCCTCCATCCTGACCCTTCCACACACAATCCCCCCCACCACTTCCACACACAACCCTCCATCCTGACCCTTCCACACACAATCCCCCCTGCCACTTCCACACACAACCCTCCATCCTGACCCTTCCACACACAATCCCCCTCGCCACGTCCACACACAACCCTCCATCCTGACCCTTCCACACACAATCCCCCCCGCCACTTCCACACACAACCCTCCATCCTGACCCTTCCACACACCATCCCCCCCGCCACTTCCACACACAACCCTCCATCCTGACCCTTCCACACACAATCCCCCTCGCCACTTCCACACACAACCTTCCATCCTGACCCTTCCACACACAATCCCCCCCGCCACTTCCACACACAACCCTCCATCCTGACCCTTCCACACACAATCCCCCCCGCCACTTCCACACACAACCCTCCATCCTGACCCTTCCACACACAATCCCCCCGCCACTTCCACACACAACCCTCCATCCTGACCCTTCCACACACAATCCCCCCCCACCACTTCCACACACAACCCTCCATCCTGACCGTTCCACACACAATCCCCCCCGCCACTTCCACACACAACCCTCCATCCTGACCCTTCCACACAATCCCCCCCGCCACTTCCACACACAACCCTCCATCCTGACCCTTCCACACACAATCCCCCCCGCCACTTCCACACACAACCCTCCATCCTGACCCTTCCACACACAATCCCCCCCGCCACTTCCACACACAACCCTCCATCCTGACCCTTCCACACACAACCCTCCATCCTGACCCTTCCACACACAATCCCCCCCCGCCACTTCCACACACAACCCTCCATCCTGACCCTTCCACACACAATCCCCCCCGCCACTTCCACACACAACCCTCCATCCTGACCCTTCCACACACAATCCCCCTCGCCACGTCCACACACAACCCTCCATCCTGACCCTTCCACACACAATCCCCCCCGCCACTTCCACACACAACCCTCCATCCTGACCCTTCCACACACAATCCCCCCCGCCACTTCCACACACAACCCTCCATCCTGACCCTTCCACACACAATCCCCCCCGCCATGTCCACACACAACCCTCCATCCTGACCCTTCCACACACAATCCCCCCGCCACTTCCACACACAACCCTCCATCCTGACCCTTCCACACACAATCCCCCCCGCCACTTCCACACACAACACCCCCCTTCCAGTCGCTATCTGCCCCTGCCCCTCCACACACAATCACAGGCGGCACATTATATGGGCTGGTGGTGCCCACGCTCCAGGAATATTCAGAGCCGGGGGTCCAGCTCCACCAATATTTGGAGCTGGGCCCCCCCGCCCCTCCCCGCGTGGCCCCAGAGCGTCCCGGCCGCTCGCGCTGCCGGCTGCTCCCATGGCAACCAGAGACCCGGGCAGCTGCACTCGGGAGGGGGAGGGGAATGGGAGGGGGCACACACGTGCTGGCCCTCCCCTCCCCCTGCACCCCCTAGGAGGAGATCTGATCTCAGGGGACCTCACCCACCTGAGCAGCTGCTTGGGCTTCGGTGAGCGTCTGACCCTGTGATCTGCTCCCCGCCCCCCAGCCACCGCTCCTGCCCCAGGGCCATCCAGGGCGTAAGACCCTGGGAGGGAGGGGAGAAGAGAACTCGAGCGGCCGCGGCGCGCGTCTCCCTCTCCCTCCCAGGCATGCTCCGGCCGGGGAGAGCGGGGCAGCCGGAATGCCGCGCTCACCCCCCGCCGGCCGGAGAGAGCGGGGGCTGCGGGCATGCCGCGCTTGCTCCCCACCAGCCAGGGAGAGCGGGGGCTGCGGGCATGCCGCGCGCGCTCCCCACCAGCCAGGGTGAGCGGGGGCTGCGGGCATGCCACGCGCGCTCCCCACCAGCCAGGGAGAGCGGGGGCTGCGGGCATGCCGCGCGCGCTCCCCACCAGCCAGGGTGAGCGGGGGCTGCGGGCATGCCACGCGCGCTCCCCACCAGCCAGGGAGAGCGGGGGCTGCGGGCATGCCGCGCGCGCTCCCCACCAGCCAGGGAGAGTGGGGGCTGCGGGCATGCCACGCGCGCTCCCCGGCCGGCGGGGAGCGTCTCCCCCAGCCAGCGGGGAGCGAGTGCGGCATGCTCGCGGCCCCCACTCTCCGCGGCCGGCGTTGAAGTTTTTTTCGGCGGGCGTTGGAGGTTTTTTTTTTCGTTTGTGGGGGCGGCGTTTAGGTTTTTTGGTTTTTTTTGCTTGAGGCGGCAAAAACATTAGAACCGCCCCTGGCCCCATCCCTCACCCCCAGAGTGTGCTGCTGGGAGGGGAGTGGAGAGGGGGGCCCTTCCCCAGAGCTTGCTCCTGCCAGGGGGGAAAGGGCTGGGGGAGTCCTCCTCTCTGGCCCCTGTCCCGGGGCAGCCTGCCTGCACCCCAAACTCATCCCCAGCCCTGCCCCACCCCAGAGCCCACACCCCCAGCCAGAGCCTTCACCCCTTCACACCCCAATGGTCTGTCCCAGCCCTGAGCCCCATCCAACACCCCAAACCCTTCATCCCCAGCCCCAGCCAGAGCCCTTATCCCCCCGCACCCCAACCCTCTGCCCCAGCCCTGAGCCCCCTCCAACACCCCAAACCTCTCATCCCCAGCCCCAGCCAGAGCCCTCATCCCCCCGCACCCCAACCCTCTTCCCCAGCCCTGAGCCCCCTCCAACACCCCAAACCTCTCATCCCCAGCCCCAGCCAGAGCCCTCATCCCCCCGCACCCCAACCCTCTTCCCCAGCCCTGAGCCCCCTCCAACACCCCAAACCTCTCATCCCCAGCCCAAGCCAGAGCCCTCATCCCCCCGCACTCCAACCCTCTGCCCCAGCCCTGAGCCCCCTCCTGCATCATGAATCCCTCATGCCCAGCCCCACCCCACAGCCCTCACCCTACACCCCAACCCTCTGCCATAGCCCGGAGCCCCCTCCAACACCCCAAACCCATCCCCAGCCACACCCCTGCACTCCCTTCGTCCCCCACAAACTCCCTCCCAGAGCCTGCATCCTCTCCCTCCACACCCCCTCCCATCTCCAAACTCCCTCCCAGAGCCTTGGGCAGGTGGGGGGCGGAGTTTGGGGGACAGAGTTTGGGCGGGGGCGGAGTTTGTTGTGTGTTGCTTTTTTTAAATAGCTAGCTATCTAAATTAGATGCCATGTTTACCCAAAAAGTCAAAAAGAACATTTCAAAGTGGTTGAACTAAAACTTTTAGAAATTAAAAATTGGAATATTTTGTTTTGAAATGTTCTAAATGAACCATGTTGACATTTTTAAAACAAATTTCCAATTTTGGGGGGGTCAAAATTACTCACCAAATTCAACCTAAATTCATGAATAGTTCTGGTGCCCTGAAAAATGTATTGCTGGCAAATTTACCATTTGCTGAAAAAATTTGCCCAGCTCTAAGGTACTCCCTGCCAGAACCACCGCATATCAAGTCGCTCAATGCATCTTAACCTTGCTGAGTTAAGTGTCAAGGTGGCAAGCATTCTGGTCAGCTAGTCCTGAGGTAGCGAAGCATGGGGCCCTGTGGTTAGATCCATGTCTGAAAAGATTACAACCTCCCAGATGATAAAAAGCACCCTCTGTCACTGCTGCTATCTACCAGTATGGGCTAGATATGGCATTTTGCAAAAGATCTGAAACAGCCAGATACACTGAGCAAGGAAGCCTACAAGTAGGGGGCAGGGTGGGGACAAAGACTCTCCCCACAGTATCCTGAGGGGAATTCCTAGCAGTATAAATTGATAGTTTCTTCTAACGATTAATCACCCTCACTGTTAAAAATGTGCAAGTATTTCTGATTTAAATTTGTCTGGCTTCAACTTCCAGCCGTCAGTTCTTGTTCTGCCTTTCTCATCTAGATTAAAGAGCCCTTTAGTACCCTTCCGGTGTTTTCCCCGCTGCAATCAAGTCACCCCTCATTCTTCTTTTTGATAAACTAAACAGACTGAGCTCTTTAATTCTCTCACTGTCAGGCATTTTCTTCAGCCCTTGAATAGTTTTTGTGGCTCCTTTCTGCACATTCTCCAATTTTTCTTCATCCTTTAAAAAATGCAGACACCAGAACTGGACACAGTATTCCAGGATCAGTCTCACCAGTGCCCTATACGGAGATAAAATCAAATCCCTAATTCTGACCTGCTACTCCCGTTTATACAGCCAACAATCACATTAGCCCTTTTTGTCACAGCGTTGCAGTGGGAGCTTGTTTTCAGTGGCTTGTCCATTGTGACCCCTAAATCCTTTTCAGAGTCCCTGCTTTCCAGGATACAGTCCCCCATTCTGTAAATGTGGCCTGCATTCTTTGTTCCTAGTGTCTGATCTTGCTTTTGGCAAGATGTGTATTAAATGTGATTTAAATGTATAATTAAAACACTTTCTCTTTGAATAAGTCTAAGCTACCAAGGGATCTGTATGACTGCCATGTCCTCATGCAATATTTATAAGCAACAGTATTGCATTGTTGACTCATTTTTAGTTTGGGATCCAGAATAAACCCCAGATCCTTTTCTGCAGTACTCCTTCCTAGGCAATCATTTCCCACTTTGTATTTGTGCAATTGATTATTCCTTCCTAAGTGTAGTAATTTGCATTTGTCCTTATTGAATTTCATCTTATTTATTTCAGACCATTTCTCCAGTATGTCAAGATCATTTGGAATTCAAATCCTGTCCTCCAAAGTGCTTGCAACCCCTCCCAGCTTGGTATCATCCGCAACCTTTGTACTCTCCATGCCATTATCCAAATCACTTATGAAGATATTGAATAGAATTGAACCCAGGACAGATCCCTGCAGGACCCCACTCGATACGTCCTTCCAGCTAGATTGTGAACCATTGATAACTACTCTCTGAGTATGCTTTTCCAAACAGTTGTGTACCCATCTTATAGTAGATTCATCTAGGCTATATTTTTCTAGTTTGTTTATGACAAGATCATGTGAGACAGTATCAAAATACTGGAAGGGAGGGATAGCTCAGTGGTTTGAGCATTGGCCTGCTAAACCCACGGTTGTGAGTTCAATCCTTGAAGGGGCCATTTGGGGATATGGGGCAAAAATTGGGGATTGGTCCTGCTTTGAGCAGGGTGTTAGACTAGATGATCTCCTAAGGTCCCTTCCAACCCTGATATTCTATGATTCTATGAAAAACCTTACTAAAGCTGAGATATAGGACATCTACTGCTTCCCCCCATCCACAAGGCTTGTTACCCTGTCAAAGAAGGATATTAGATTGGTTTGACATGATTTGTTCTTGACAATTCCATGTTGACTTGTTTCCTTCTAGATGCTTATTATTTGATTATTTGCTCCATTATTGTACTTTGCTCCTGGCAAATCGATATTCTTGTAGAGTCATATGACTAGGGGAACGCTTGTACTCCAGGTGAACAGCACGGCGTTCTTCAATGGCTGGAGTGAGTGTGGCAGAGTTGGCCTCAAACCAGTCATTATTCATGTTTCATTTCTTTCCAAAAACTTTCATGACTGTGCTGTATACTGCGTCTCTGATGTGGTACCATCTCTCTTTGTCGCAGCCACCGGGAGGCATACAGTTCAGCACCTCGGAGAGCTCATGGGTGAATTTCTCTACCTTCTCTGGGTGTGCGGTCTTGCTCACATCGATGCGGGGTTTGCCCTCTGGCCTAGAGCGGTGGATCTTCTTTGGCTGTAGCCTCATCTTGCTGCACACCAGCGAGTGATCACTGTCGCAGTCAGCACTGTGGAAGGTGCGAGTAAGCAGGACGCACTTCAAGGCAGACTGCCTGATGATGATCAGGTCGAGTTGGTGCCAGTGCATGGCGCGAGGCTGTCTCCAGGACACTTTGTGTTGAGGCTTTGTCTGGAAGAATGAGTTGGTGATGCTGAGGTCATGGTATGAGCACAGTTCCAGAAGTCGTTGTCCATTCTCATTCATTTCTCCAATGCCAAACTTTCCAAGACAGGTTGGCCAAAAGTCGTGGTCAGCGCCCACTCTGGCGTTGAAGTCACCCAGTAGTATCAAGTGCTCTTCTTTAGGGATACTCCTGATGATCGTGTCTAACTGATCATAGAACTCATCGTTGGTATCCCTGTTGGCGCCGAGTGTTGGTGCATACACGCTGATCAGGTTGACGGGTCCAGTGGATGTGTGGAGTCAGAGTGATAACAGTCTTTCAGTTCCTTGTTGACAGGTTCCACCATCTCCAGTAAAGAATTTCTCACGGCAAATCCAACACCACACTCTCTGATTTCTTCGGCACTCTTCCCTTGCCAGAAGAACGTATAGTTCTTTTCCCTGAGAGTCCCAGCGTCTGGCAGCCGTGTCTCCTGCAAAGCGACTATGTCGATTTGGAGTGGTGCTAGCTCATCGTTGATGACTGCAGTCTTCCGAACATTGCTGATTGCCTGAAGGTCTTGTGATAGGCCAGTTGTCATGGTCCATACGTTCCAGCATACTAACTTGAGGGCTGGTTTATTAAATGTTCACCTGGAGTACAAGCGTTCCCCCAGTCAGAGGACTCTACAAGAGTATCGATTTGCCAGGAGCAAAGTACAGAGACTAGCTCGACAGTGTGCAAATGATTACTGGCTCCAGCTCTGCCGGAGCATTCAACTATCTGCTGACACTGGAAACATCAGGGGAATGTATGATGGCATCAAGAAGGCCATGGGACCCACAAAGAAGTGGAGAGTGTTACTAAAGTCTGCAACAGGAGAAAACATCCAGGACAAGGGCAAGCAGATGGATAGATGGGTGGAGCACTACTCTGAAGTGTACTCCAGGCAAAACACCGTCACCGAAGCTGCCCTCAATACTGTGGATGCTTTTCCCGTTGAAACTGAGCTGGACGAGAAGCCCACCATGGAAGAACTGAAGAAAGTCATTGAGAGCTTGTCCACAGGAAAGGCTCCAGGAAAGGATGGCATCCCACCAGAAGTTATCAAGTGTGGCATCAACGTCCTCCTAGAACACCTCCATGACCTCCTCTGTCAGTGCTGGGACGAAGGTGCAGTACCTCAGGATATGAGAGACGCCAACATCGTGACCCTCTACAAGAACAAGGGTGATAGAAGTGACTGCAACAACTACAGAGGCATATCACTCCTGAGTGTTGTGAGTAAAGTCTTCACACGCGTGATCCTGAATAGACTGCAGAAGCTTGCTGACAGAGTTTACCCAGAGTCACAGTGCGGGTTCCGAGCAGGGAGATCCACAACCAACATGGTTTTCTCCTTAAGGCAGCTGCAAGAGAAATGCAGAGAACAGCGCAAGCCACTATTCCTTGCGTTCTTAGACCTGACCAAAGCTTTCGACCTTGTGAACAGAGATGGGCTGTTCAAGATCCTGGTAAAGGTTGGCTGCCCACCGAAGCTGCTGAGCGTGATCCAGTCTTTTCACTATAACATGAAAGGCACAGTACTGTATGATGGCTCGTCCTCCGATGCCTTCGACATACACAGTGGGGTAAAACAAGGCTGTGTTCTCGCTCCCACACTCTTCGGCATCTTCTTTGCAGCATTGCTGAAACGTGCCTTTGGAAATTCCACAGAGGGAGTCTATCTCCACACCCGGTCTGATGGGAGACTTTTCAATCTGGCTCGACTAAAGGCCAAAAGCAAGGTACGGGAGGCAACAATCAGAGACATGCTGTTTGCAGATGACGCTGCCCTGGCCACCCACACAGAAACCGATCTCCAGAATCTGATTGACCGCTTTTCCAGAGCTTGCGAAGAGTTCGGGTTGACAATCAGTCTTCAGAAGACCAAAGTTATGGCCCTGGATGCAGAACATCCAAGCATTGCCATCAATGACTACGTGCTAGAGGTGGTCAGTTAGTTCACCTACCTTGGATCTACCATCACGGACAACCTCTCACTGGACCCTGAGATTAACCGTAGAATCGGCAAGGCCTTCACAATTTTGGCCAGATTGTCACAGAGAGTATGGAACAACAACATGCTGACCATCAACACAAAGGTCGCTGTGTACCGTGCATGTGTGCTAAACACTCTTCTCTACACCAGCGAAACTTGGACCCTCTACACTTCACAAGAAAAGAGAATGAACACCTTCCACATGCGCTGCCTCCGTCGCATACTCGGGATCACTTGGAGTGATCGAATGACGAACAACGAGGTGCTGGAACATGCCAAGATCTCCAGCATGTTCACTCTCCTCCGTCAACGCTGCCTCAGATGGCTTGGCCATCTAAGTCGCATGGAAGATGGACGGATCCCCAAAGGCCTGTTGTATGCCGAACTTGCCTCCGGAAACAGAGCTACAGGACGGCCCCACCTTCGCTTCAAGGATGTTTGTAAGAGGGACCTGAAGACTGTTCAAATCGACATCAACAGCTGGGAAGAGCTCGCCTAGGACAGATGAAGATGGAGACACGCTCTGGGCACTGGATTGAAAACTGGTGAAGACAAGCTGCGGCAGCTTGCCGAGGAAAAGCGGGTTCAACGAAAAAGGAAGCAGTGGCTCCAACCCACAGCTGACACCGCCTTCAAATGCAGCAAATGCAGTCGAGACTGCCACTCTTGTGTGGGGCTCCACAGCCACAACAGATGCTGCACAACCATCAACTAAACATTCCCCATGGGCGCCAACAACAATTTTTCTGGGTAGCGAAGTGAAGCTGACTTGTCTGTAATTTCCTAGATTGTCCTTATTCCCCTTTTTTATAGAGAGGTACTATATTTGCCCTTTTCCAGTCCTCTGGGATCTCTCTCGTCCTCCAGGAGTTCTCAATGGCTTAGAGATCTCTTCAGCCAGTTCCTTAAGTATTCTAGGATGTATTTCATCAGACCCTCTTGACCTGAAGACATCTATCTTGTCTAAGAGACTAACAAATTTATTTCAGCATAAGCTTTCGTGGGTTAAGAACCCACTTCATCGGATGCATGGAATGGAACATACAGTAATCAGATATTTATACATTCAGAGAAACATGAAAAGGTGGGAGTGTCTATATCAATGTTAAGAGGCTAATTAATTGAAAGGAACTGTTATCAGTAGAAACTTTTGAAGTGATAATCAACATGGCCCATTACATTACAGACAGTTGACACAAAGGTGTTAAGAGTTTTTTAAGGAGGGGAAATAAATTCAATTAACGTAATGACCGAGCTACTCACAGTCAATATTCAAGCCTAAGGTAATGGTATCTAGTTTGCATATTAATTCCAATTCAGCAGTTTCTCGTTGGAGCCTGTTTTTGAAGTTTATTTGTTGCAAAATAGCCACTTTAAAGTCTTTCATTGAGTGATTAGAGAGGTTGAAGTGTTCACCTACTGGCTTTTGAATGTGATGATTCTTGATGTCAGATTTGTGTCCGTTTATTCTTTTGCGTAGAGACTGTCCAGTTTGGCCAATGTACATGGCAGAGGGGCATTGCTGGCACATGATGGCATATATCACATTGGCAGATGTGCAGGTGAACGAGCCCCTGATTGTGTGGCTGATGTGATTAGGTCCTATGATGGTGTCACTTGAATAGATATGTGGACAGAGTTGGCATCGGGCTTTGTTGCAAGGGTAGGTTCCTGGGATAGTGGTTTTTTTGTATGGTGTGTGGTTGCTGGTGAGTATTTGCTTCAGGTTGGGGGGCTGTCTGTAAGCGAGGACTGGTCTGTCTCCCAAGATCTGTGAGAGTGAGGGATCATCTTTCAGGATAGGTTGTAGATCTTTGATGATGCGCTGGAGAGGTTTTAGTTGGGGGCTGAAGGTGACGGCTAGTGGCATTCTGTTATTTTCTTTGTTGGGCCTATCCTGTAGTAGGTGACTTCTGGGTACTCTTCTGGCTCCGTCAATCTGTTTTTTCACTTCAGCAGGTGGGTATTGTAGTTTTAAGAATGCTTGATAGAGATCTTGTAGGTGTTTGTCTCTGACAGAGGGATTGGAGCAAATGCGGTTGTATCTTAGAGCTTGGCTGTAGACAATGGATCGTGTGGTGTGTTCAGGATGGAAGCTGGAGGCATGTAGGTAAGTATAGCGGTCAGTAGGTTTCTGAAACACCACCTATACCGGAAACCTTTCTAATTTGGTCCCGACATGTTTTTGTTGCTTTTAAAAATACTCATCGTTTGCAATTTGACCTAGTTTCCACTTCCACTTTTTTGAGTTTTAGGTCATTGAAGATCTCTTGGTCAAGCCATGGTGGTCTCTTACCATACTTCCTATCTTTCCTATGCATTGGGATAGTTTGCTCTTGTGCCCTTAATAATGTCTCTTTAGAAAACTGCCAGCCCATAACTCACTAACCCCCGAAGCCCAAGAATCAAAGTGTATCCCAAAGACCACGGCGTAGTCACTTTCTAATGCCCTGGATTTCTGTCTGTGACAGAGTGCTGGGAACTCTGATCACTGTAACTCTAATTAATTCCACCAGAGCAGACAGAGGAAGCAGACAGAGAGAGGGAGAGGGAGATTGCTCTTTCCTGTTTGCCTCAGGAGCTGAGGGCTCCCTAAGACCATCGGGGTATGACTGTATATTGTGGGAACCGCCATTGTAAATAACCTGCACCGGGTGCTTTACCAGCTCCTTTGTAGACGTGAGAAGAGGCAGGAGCAAACGGGCCCTGCCACACTGCCCATTACTTCTCTAGGTAATGAATGGCTACAGCAACAGCAAAATCTAAACTCATTCTTTACAGAGAATTAGCATTAAATGCAGAGTGAGCTGAGTCATTACATGCAGGCAGAGCTGGTCAAAATGTTTTGACTGAAACATTTTCCTGCTGAAAATGGGTTTAATCAAAACCAAAACTTCTTGTGGAAGATTTCATTTTATGATAATTTTCTATGGGAAATTTTCATTTCATTCAGTTTTTGAAAACAAGGGATTTTGACGTTTCAGATATTTGTTTTTCTTTGTCTTTGATTTTATCATACCTTCTTCTCGCTGATTTCCTTTTTCCATTCTTTAACTTTTCAAAACTTCTCCAACTCTGGAAAAGTTACAGAGTGAGAGAGTTAGATTTTGTTTTTCTTTTTGCCACTTTGTAACTTTTCTAAATTTGGAGACGTTTTGCAGTTAAAGACTAGAAAAAGGAAACATAACAAAATAAAAAAGGAAAAAGTGGAAAAACAAAACAACCTATGCATCATTAATCTTATTGCAGAAATAGGGAGAATGAACAAAGGGTAGAAAGAGGATTTGTAAACATTTTCATTTGAAAAATTGTATGAAAAAATGGGTTTTTCAGCAGTTCTACATGCGCAATTCACAATATGAATATGGGGATTCATAACTAGCAAATGAGAGTATCAGAGGGGTAGCCATGTTAGTCTGGATCTGTAGAAGCGACAAAGAGTTCTGTGGCACCTTATAGACTAACAGACGTATTGGAGCATAAGCTTTCATGGGTGAATACCTTGCATCTGAAGAAGTGAGTATTCACCATGAAAGCTTATGCTCCAATACATCTGTTAGTCTATAAGGTGCCACAGAACTCTTTGTCGCTTCTAGCAAATGAGAGCTCAGTTCAATTAAATTGTAGCTTGCCAGTGATGAGAAGGTGCCTGGATGCCAGGGTCTGAATCTAGCAGGATGGTAGAAGGAGAAGGAACTCCTGGGATGATCCTGGGATGATGCTGGGATGATCTAGTTGGGGTTGGTCCTGCTTTGAGCAGGGGGTTGGACTAGATGACCTCCTGAGGTCCCTTCCAACCCTGAGATTCTATGATTCTATGATTCTATGAACTCACCTCCTTTGGCTTCTTGCTGTGCATAGTGTAGAACATTTCCAGCACAGGATTGGGTGGAGCGTTCAATAGCACCTTGTCCCTCACACCCAGCTTTCTGCCCAGGGGCCGGGCTATGAACCTGCAAGAGACCACAGCAGGGTTCAGCCACGTGAGGTGTCAGTCAGTCCTGTAGGTGTCATGGCATTGCTGATGCACATTTAATCCCACTGATATGGCATAAAGACACTGTGGTCACCTGGTGATGCCACATCATGTCCCAGCACAGACATGCATTTCTGGTATCACCATCAGAGCAGAACTGTGATGTGCTCCAGTGCCAGAATAATACATTCAATATCTAATGTGCACACAATCACAAATGCGTATGAAAACAGTATGGACAACCCCAAACATTGAAAAATTGTGAGTCAGGCCCTCAAAATTCAAGGTTGGCTTCAACATTATGAGATTTTTAATAATGTGGATTTGAAGTTTTTTTATTTCCCTTCTGTATTTTTCACACGTTTCCCAGCATTTCTCTGAAACCACACGATCTCTATAACCACTGCTAGAAACTTGCTTTTTTTAAAACATGAACGTTTATGATGTGGGATTATGATGTGTCAATGGCTCCAGGGTCTAGGTTTTAAGAAAAAAGACCAAATATCATGAAACCCATGATGAAATCGTGAAGTTTGGAGTGAACTGGGTTTGCATGGCCTTTACAGCTCCCTACAGGAGGTCCTGTGTTCCTACTACACCCTGCCCCAGGAAAGGAACAGCAAAGTTGGGTCTGCCTACAGAGGCCTCACAGAAGCAGCCTGTCAGAGCCAGCAGGCTCAGATTAAAGAAGCTGCAGGACCGTATCAGGACAGTTCCTGGCTGAGACCAGAGGGGCAAGGGAGGGAGCTTCTCTCTGGCCAAATGAGCTTGAGGGATAACCAGAGTTTAAACTGGGAGAGAGAGGAGCGGAGAACTTTAACCTGGGGTAAGGGGTGACAATATAGGGGCTAGGTGGGAAGAAGCCCAGGGAAGTAGCTGCAATGAATTGAGGTGAGCAGTACATGACTGCTGTTTATAGGGTCCCGGAGTTGAACTCAGCCTAGTAGGTGGGCCTGCATTCCTCCAATGATCACTGGTGAAGTGGTGTAAACCCCAAGAAGGATGGGAAACAAACCTAACCTAACCCTAGAGAAGGGAACAAGGTTTGTTTGGAAGCCTGAGAGAAGGGCTGAATTTAAAGGCCCTATAGCTGGAACTAAAGAGCCTGGTGAGGGCAAATAGACAGCTTTGCTGGTCTTCTGCTACCCTGGAAGAGGTTCATTTTGAGTGTGTGACCAGGCCAGAGGGCTGAGCCACTGAAAACCTACCAAGCAAGGTCGACAACCTACAGAGGGCACCAGGAGTGAGGAAAAGACTGCAGTACTGCACACAGCAGCAGGATGTGCTCAAGAGATGAGTTACCCCCCCTCCCCCATTACAGTTGGTAACACTGAACACAAGTTCACAAACATGGATGTACTACAAACAGTAAACACAGCTGCAATTTGGCAAGACTGTGGCACTCCAGTATGAACAGAGGCAATAGCTTAGATAGGGATTAAGAAATAAGGGCATTTGATTAAACAAACCACAAGGAGAGCAGTTTAAAAGCTTTGCGTATTGAACAGACACTAGTGCCTCAGACCACTTGTGGTGTAGCTGGTCTACACCACAAAGTTGGGCCTTGTGTCTATCTATTTGTGCATCCGTCTACGCTCCAATTTGTCGATGGCGGATGTAAGTTCCCCATTACACCTCCCCCAATGGTGTGGCGCCATGACTGACCTACTGAGATCGACACAGTGCAAGTATAAGCATTGCACGGCCTGTGTCACCCTAACAGTCCTCCAGCAGCTGTCTCACAAAGACCCATCCTCTGTGACAGTGACCCCCCTGGTCACAATTGTAAACTACACTGGCTAGGGCTCACAGAGCCTTTACAATGGTTTTTGAAATGATTTTTAACTCATTGCACCCTGGTGAGCACACCTAGCTCATCCTTGTTGTGTAGAACTGCCCATGCCAGCTCCATAAACACAAAGAGGTACTGTACTAGATGCACTTTTGCTTGGAGTACACATGAAGAACTGGATCTCCTGGGCCTGTGGGAGAAGTGGCAATGCAAGCACGGCTATGGACCAGCCATAGAAATGTGGACGCCTGTGAGCAGATTGCATGGAGGATGCAGGCAAAGAGGTCTGACAGGGAACAGCAGATGTGCTGTGTGAAAGCAAAGGAAAGGGGTCAGGGGTACTGCAAGGCCAGGGCGTGCTGCAATAGTTCTGATGCTAGGCTGCAGCCTGGTGCTTCTACAATGCACTGCATACAGTGGTGGCAGATGACAGAACAAGGAGTAATGGTCTCAAGTTGCAGAGGGGGCGGTCTGGATTGGATATTAGGAAAAACTTTTTTGCTAGGAGGGTGGTGAAGCACTGGAATGGGTTACCTAGGGAGGTGGTGGAATCTCCATCCTTTGAGGTTTTTAAAATCAGGCTTGACAAAGCCCTGGCTGGGATCATAGAATATCAGGGTTGGAAGGGACCTTAGTAGGTCATCTAGTCCAACCCCCTGCTTAAAGCAGGACCAATCCCCAATTTTTGCCCCAGATCCCCAAATGGCCCCCTCAAGGATTGAACTCACAACCATGGGTTTAGCAGGCCAATGCTCAAGCCACTGAGCTATCCCTCCCCCCGTGATTTAGTTGGAGTTGGTCCTGCTTTGAGCAGGGAGTTGGACCTCCTGAGGTCCCTTCCAACCCTGAGCTTCTATGATTCTATGATACTAGACTTGTCAGAGACCCCACCAGCACTCTGCAGAGCCCTGTGGATACCTTGGAGGAGCCTGACACAGGACAGCGAGGATGATGGGGGAGAGACAGCGAGGATGATGGGGGAGAGACACAGTGGGGGGACTCCAGCCATGCTGAGAGCCAGATGAGACTGATGAAGTGGAAAGGACCTCAAGTCAGTTTTTCATTTTTCCTTACCATGTTTAAATTTAAAGATGGTGCGCGTTCCATCCCCAAGTTAACAAGATACAGATATCGACTCTTCATTGCTTTACTTATATGAGAAGAGGGAGCAGTACAACAAACAGAGATAGAGTTGACATCTGTTTTTCGTTCTCCTATTGGGTCAGGCAGGGGGCTTGTGGACCACTTTGTTTATGTGCATAGGGACAATCCTCCTGAGAGATTGTAATGAAACGTTCATGGAGTATCTGCAAAAGGTTACTAGGGATGGCAGCCTTGTGCCTTCCTCTGCAGCAGGACACTTTCCCACACCACTCTGTGATGAGTTTGGCTGCTACCATTGCAGTACACAGCCTAGTGCCATATGGGCCTGGGAACCTATGGGACACCAGTAGCAGTTGTGTTGTGACAATTAGGCCTACAAATTTACTATAATTGTGAGCCCAATTGTGCAAAGTATGTGAACGTTCACAAGATGTCACAATAACCTATGATAACAAATGGTGGTGTTGAAAGGTACGACAAAAAAGCCTACTGATATAATTCAAG
Source organism: Chelydra serpentina (assembly GCA_037349315.1). Lineage (NCBI taxonomy): Eukaryota > Metazoa > Chordata > Testudines > Chelydridae > Chelydra > Chelydra serpentina. Next base: position 4,071,575 of record JBAIAC010000192.1, read on the forward strand.
GACTGTATTAAGATCATGCTTGGCAAGCAAGAAAAGCATGGAACCAGAAATCAGTGATCCAAAACCAGTGTGCCGGAAACTAGGACTAGCTGGTGGACAAAATACTGTGGGTCCTTAAAGAAAAAGACTTTGGGAGAAAAATTGTTGTTTATTGGACAGAGCTTCACTGACAGGCCCATCATCATCACTGCCCCCCCCCCATCATCTCCTGGGACCCCGGACCTTCTTTGTCCTAATCCTCAGAGAGAGGGGCCCAGATGACACCACCACCTCCAACAGCTGCAGCTGAATCCCAGGCACCACCTGGGGTCGGACACTAACAGCAGCAACAAGAACAGTTCCAGCCCATCTCAGCTCACTTCTTCTTTCTCCCAAAGGGCAGTTCTCAGAGTCTGAGATACCAACTAAGAGACTATCTGACAAGGGTCCCCCCCGCCACTCCTTCTAAAGACTCTCTCTAGCTAAAGGGAGAGGGAACAAGAGATGCTTTTAAAATGAAAGCCTGATGTAATACTTTACATTTCAAATGCTTTAATTTGTTTTCCCTGCTTTTCTTTATTCTTAATAAAAGATTAAAAGGATTTTTAGTGGTGTATTTGCCATGGCACTAAGCAGGCTGAGGTCTTTGTAAACCAAGCCCCAGCCAATGTAAACCCTGGGTAGTGTTTTGAATTTCAAAGGACTGTTTTAAACAATATGCCAGACAAGAAAAAAAATATTGGGACAAACAACATTCCCTGGATTTCCTAGGAAATACCTGGGGGGAAGTGAGTGCAAATGCCCACCTCGAGACTCAATCTTTTGAAGCTACACCCCAAGGAGAGACTCAGTGTCTGACTGATTATCTAGTCCTGCTCTCTCAAAATCAAAGACAGGCGAACCTAGGCTATGAGGCAAGGCGGTTATGAACTTGTGACAAGAGAATCATTACTGGCATTTCCATAGCTCCAGTGGTAAACCTGCCAGGCGGGAAAGACTGTCCCTGCTTCCAGTTTTCTGAACAGTCCTGTGTGCTTAAAGATGCCTTGCACCTTCCCTGATCAGCCCACACTGATTGTTGGTGACGCATCCCCAGTGATCCACCGAAGCTCGCATAGCCATAGAAACGTAGCCCTTTCTGGGGCTGTACTTTGTGGGCAAGCTGGGCCAATGCCAAAAAAGGGAGACGCACGCTGTCTCCCCACAGCAGTTCAGAAACTCCATTGTTGCAAATCTGTCTGTGGTCCTGCAAATTGCCAAGAGTGACAACCCTGAGTAGCAGGAGACAATGAATGACCCTTCGCGTTTGCATTCGCGGGGGGAGGGATAGCTCAGTGGTTTGAGCATTGGCCTGCTAAACCCAGGGTTGTGAGCTCAATCCTTGAGGGGGCCATTTGGGGATATGGGGCAATAATTGGGGATTGGTCCTGCTTTGAGCAGGGGGTTGGACTAGATGACCTCCTAAGGTCCCTTCCAACCCTGAGATTCTATGATTCTATGCTTACAGCAGCCCCCACTGTGGATTTCCCACTGACGGGTGGCAATTTGGCATTGTGGGTTTCCAGAGTGCCATTGCCACTCGCGTCTCCTCTGTCAGTGCAGCTCCTAGTGTCCCTGCGCTGGAGGGCTGCGGTGAGCTCAGCGCACGAATCCAGGAACATGGCTGTGTGCATCTGAAAGTTCTGCAGCCGCTGCGCATCATCCCTAACCTGCATTACCCTGTGGTGCAGCCAGTCAGTGCCAGTCCCCCTCCCCCGCCAGCACGTTTCCGGCTTGCTAGCTCCTGTTCCCAGGCTGGGGGCAGCCAGGCTCTGTCTCAAGCAGCTGGTGCGCTGCAGTGACCCTGAGCAGCACGCTTCAGCTGCGAGAGAAGCAGCTCCCTCCCTCCCACTCCCCAGCCGGGCCTGCCTGCTAGGGAGAGCGGCTGAACGGGGGGGGGGGCAGGGAGGTGCAGTGGGAGGACAACCCCCCCATTGCAGGTAACTCTGGTGGGGCGGGGAGAGCCATGGCTCCTGGCTGCATGTAGGGTTGGGGGTCGCTGGGCAGAGGAGATACATGGGACTGTCACGTGTCCTCCCCTTTAGATTGTGCCCCCCAGTATGGGGAGGCACGAGTCATCTGTGCACGTGTGTATGCGCCCGAGCAACACACACCATTCATTGGCTCTGTGCCCATGTAACGTGTCAGCCACAGTTTGTAGTGTAGAAATGGCCGAGGTAAGAGCACCTGGAACGTTGCAGCAGCCCAGCAGGGCGGGGGAGCAAACATCCAAAATGTCCCACACAAAGCGCTACATTTCCTAGTGAAACCCAAGCTATAACCACGAGGAGATCTGTGAAATAAAACTCACAAACCTGAAGGAAAATTCTGAGCAGGAATGGGACTGTCTCTTTCCTATGTCAGCCGTGCTGCTGGCTGGCCTGTTCGGGAGGGACGTGGCTGGGCCCGCTCAGGCCATGAGGTTAGGTGCCAAAGTCATTCCAGGTGAACAGGCGCTGATTTGGACTCTGATGAGCATGAGCAGCCGAATAAATATTCATTGATGCTTTACACAATAAGTGACCGGGGCACCTGACACGATTACTGAGCGAGAGCAAGTGAATCAGGGCTGAAAGAATAGCAGAAGCATTGCCTGGCCAAGAGTCAGCTCTCTAGCAAACAAATATCCTTCATGACTATTTTTAGTCTGAGTGGCCTTTGGGCTTTGCATTAAAAAATATTGCCAACTCATCGATTGAATAAGATTGTGGGCTTGAATCACGACTGCATTACTCCAGGCTTTGTCAGTGAAATCAACGGTTACACGGCCAGAAAACTGGAGCAACAGAGAGGTCATAACTCAGGCCTACTAACTGCTGTCAATTTTTGAGGAAAAGGTGACTGAATTTGTTGACATAAAGGAGCTGATCCAAAGCCCGCTGTGCTCACTAGGAATCTGTCCATGAACTCAGGGGTGCAGGGCCGGTGCAAGGATATATTGCGCCCTAGGCGAAACTTCCAGTTTGCGCCCCCCGCCAATGTCCAGCCCCCCCTTCCTATGGCCAAGTTCCCTCCAGGGGCCCAGATGTTCACAAAGTGCAGGGGACATGGGGGGGGGGCCTGCAAAGAGGGGGGTCGTATGGGGGCTCTTCCAGGCAGTGAAGGTGGGGGGGAGGGATAGCTCAGTGGTTTGAGCATTGGCCTGCTAAACCCAGGGTTGTGAGTTCAATCCTTGAGGGGGCCATTTAGGGATCTGGGGCAAAAATTGGGGATTGGCCCTGCTTTGAGCAGGCAGTTGGACTAGATGACCTACAAAGGTCCCTTCCAACCCTGATATTCTAAATTGGCAGAGAGGGGGTGCATGGGATTGTTGCAGGGGGTGAGCTGGCCTCTTGGTGGCGGGGGTGTAGCGGCAGGGAAGAGATTGGATAGAGGCAAAAGGGGCTTGTTGTAGGGGTTCAGTGGCGGGGAGGGTATGGCACAAGGGAGGAGTGGGCAGGAGGGGGTTGTTGCAAGGGGCTGGCAGGCGGGGGGGTGTCTGTGCCCGGGGTTGTTGCAGGGGGGTGAAGGTGGCAGGGAGGGGTTTACACAAGGGAGGAGTGGGCAGGAGGAAGATGGCAGTCGGGGGGGGGGGGCGAAGTTGATGCAGGGGTGAAGGCGACCATGGCTGGCTGGCTGGCTGGCTGGCTGGGGGGGGGGTTGCCGGGTGGAGGTTGCCCAGAGGCAAAAGTGGCAGGACAGGGTGGGCTGTTGGGGCAGGGGGTGCACAGGGGAGAAGGTAGCTGGTCGGTGGGTGTTGGAGGGGTGGCACTGGCTGGGGGAGGGGTGCCCGGCTTGCTCCCACATACACCATTCCCCAGGCGCTCCGTGGGCCCGTGCGGCTCCCTGCGGCCCGGGTAGGTACCTTGCAGGTGGAGTAATGCCTTGCACCCAGCTTGTAGTGTGGGACCCAAAACTGGACACAGTACTCCAAATGAGGCCTCACCAGTGCCGAATAGAGGGGAATGATCACGTCCCTCGATCTGCTGGAAATGACCCTACTTATACAGCCCAAAATGCCATTAGCCTTCTTGGCAACAAGGGCACACTGTTGACTCATATTCAGCTTTTCGTCCACTGTACCCCCAGGTCCTTTTCTGCAGAACTGCTGCCCAGCCATTCGGTCCCTAGTCTGTAGCAGTGCATGGAATTCTTCCGTCCTAAGTGCAGGACTCTGCACTTGTCCTTGCTGAACTTCATCAGATTTCTTTTGGCCCAATCCTCTAATGTGTCTAGGTCCCTCTGTATCCTGTCCCTACCCTCCAGCGTATCAACCACTCCTCCCAGTTTAGTGTCATCTGCAAACTTGCTAAGGGTGCAGTCCACATCATCCTCCAGATCATTAATGAAGATATTGAACAAAACCGGCCCCAGCACCGACCCTTGGGGCACTCCACTTGATACTGGCTGCCAACTAGACATGGAGCCATTGATCACTACCCGTTGAGCCCGACCATCTAGCCAGTTTTCTATTCACCTTACCGTCCATTCATCCAGCCCATACTTCTTTAACTTGCTGGCAAGAATACTGTGGGAGACTGTATCAAAAGCTTTGCTAAAGTCAAGAAATAGCACATCCACTGCTTTCCCCTCATCCACAGAGCTGATTATCTCATCATAGAAGGCATTTAGCCTAGGGGTTAGAGTGTACAAGAATATGGATATGAGTCAACAGTATGCCCTTGTTGCCAAGAAGGTTAATGGCATTTTGGGCTGTATAAGTAGGAGCATTGCCGGCAGATCGAGGGACTTGAGCGTTCCCCTCTATTCGACATTGGTGAGGCCTCATCTGGAGTACTGTGTCCAGTTTTGGGCCCCACACTACAAGAAGGATGTGGAAAAATTGGAAAGAGTCCAGGGGAGGGCAACAAAAATGATTAGGGGGCTGGAGCACATGATTTATGAGGAGAGGCTGAGGGAACTGGGATTATTTAGTCTGCCGAAGAGAAGAATGAGGGGGGGTTTGATAGCTACTTTCAACTACCTGAAAGGGGGTTCCAAAGAGGATGGATCTAGACTGTTCTCAGTGGTAGCAGATGACAGAACAAGGAGTAATGGTCTCAAGTATCAGTGGGGGAGGTTTAGGTTGGATATTAGGAAAAACTTATTCACTAGTAGGGTGGTGAAGCACTGGAATGGGTTACCTAGGGAGATGGTGGAATCTCCTTCCTTAGAGATTTTTAAGATCAGGCTTGACAAAGCCCTGGCTGGGATGGTTTAGTTGGGGTTGGTCCTGCTTTGAGCAGGGGGTTGGACTAGATGACCTCCTGAGGTCCCTTCCAACCCTGAGATTCTATGATTCTATTTTGTCCTCTGATGTTCCACACTGGTTTGTCTGATGTCAATGGACCTTCTTTTGTTGGGGAGGAGATAACACTTCCAGTGGCAAACCAGTAGTTCACACTTGGTAATGCTTCTCTCCTGACTGGGGGGATTTACAGTTTCGGAGCACACACGTTTACAATTACAGAGGAAACACTTAAATATTACCAGTTTTAAGTGTAGTAGCCGTGTTAGTCTGTGTCAGCAAAAAGAAAAACTTGTAGCACCTTAGAGACTAACACATTTATTTCAGCATAAGCTTTCGTGGGTTAATACCCACTTCATCGGATGCATGGCATATTACCTTATCACATGGGACACAGAAAAATGCAGGCAGCAACTTACAAGACTTTCATAAAGTCTAAACACTGAATGCAGTTTTATAAATCTATTTTACCAATCCTAACACAGAGGTGAGCCAACTGTTTTCCAGCTATGCATTTGTCAGTGTTCAGTTGAGGCCTAGAGGCCTTGGCATAAACTGGCACCTAGTCCGGCAGCATCACACCATCCACACAGGGTGCTTCATTATCTTTGTCCTCAGCCTGAGGTCCTATTTAAAAAAAAGGGACCAGGGATTTTTTCAGGTGTTTCAGTGCTGAAATCGCAGCTTTGTAATGTTGTGAATTGGTGTGTAGGTGTGGCCTGTGGCCTCATCAGAAAGGCCTAAATGGCCAATGATTTCAATGGGAGTTAGGTGCCTAAATACCTTTGAAGATCTGGGCCTGTGTGTTCAGAAATCATCCCTCTGGGACTTGGCCTGGTCTATGCAGTTGGGTATGGGTAGAACCATTTCAGTCAGAGGTGTGATTTTTTTTTACTATTCCACCCCCTAGTGTGGATGTAGTTAATCTGGTGGTGTCTGATACTGGTTTATTCCCCCTCCTGAACAGGACTAACTGTACTGGTATAAAGCAACTTTATGCCAATATACCTGCACCCACCCTAGGGGGTTGTGCCGGGAGGAGCAGAGGTGAGGCTGTGGGGACTGAACTGATGGATGTGGGATTGAGGCTGCTGAACAGAGGGGGCTGGGGTGTGAATCGAGGAGGGCTGAAATGATGGGAGGTGGGGGCTGGGTGGAGTGGAGCGCTGGGGGCTCAATTGAGGGGTTGGGAGCTGAACTGATTGGGGTGGGGGCTGGGTGAGGTAGACTTAATTGCTAGGCAGGGGACATGCAGATGTGGAGATGAGACATCCTTTAGCAGGGGCCAAAAGCACTTACCCAATAAGTGTGGGAGAGTGGGCAGCCCCGATTGTCCCACCCCCACTCCCGGGACAGGGAGAGGTCAGCAATCGACAGCCCGGATTGTCCCCCCCACACCCTGGGGTGGGAAGGGAGAGATAAGCAATCGACAGCCCGGATTGTCCCCACCACACCCTGGGGTGGGAAGGGAGAGATCAGCAATCGACAGCCCGGATTGTCCCCACCACACCCTGGGGTGGGAAGGGAGAGATCAGCAATCGACAGCCCGGATTGTCCCCCCCACACCCTAGCGTGGGAAGGGAGAGATCAGCAATCGACAGCCCGGATTGTCCCCACCACACCCTGGGGTGGGAAGGGAGAGGTCAGCAATCGACAGCCCGGATTATCCCCCCCCCACCCTAGCGTGGGAAGGGAGAGGTCAGCAATCGACAGCCCAGATTGTCCCTGTGATGGGTTGGTATCACAGAAACCCCCTTGGAGCTGCCACCTGGTGTGCCAAGGCTACTTCTGCCTCTGCTTCCCTGCCTTTTGCAGCTTGGGACTCCAGAATCCTGTCTGTTTTGAGCAGATACCGCTGATCGGCTGCAAACCCAGACCCAGGTCTGAACCACGTCCCCTAATAGCTGTAGGCCCGCCTGGAAGCAGCTCAGGAAGTGCCCTTGCCTTTGACACCCAGGTGCCCAACTCCCAATGGGGTTCAAACCCTGAATAAATCCGTTTTACCCTGTATAAAGCTTATACAGGGTAAACTCATAAATAGTTCGCCCTCTATTTCAAAGATGGAAAGATATGCACAGCTGTTTGCCCCCTCCAGGTACTAACACGTACTCCAGGTAACTTAATAAGTAAAAAGTGATTTTAATAAGTACAGAAAGTAGGATTCAAGTGATTCCAAGTAGTGACAGACAGAACAAAGTGAATTACTAAGTAAAATAAAATAAAACACGCAGGTCTAGGTCTAATCCAACTCAACACAGATAAAAGCCTCACCAGTTCCAGTCTTTTTCTTTTACAGGCTGTAGAACTTCTAGCCTGGGTCCAGCAATCGCTCACACCCCCTATTGTCTTTGTCCTTTGTTCAGTCTCTTTCAGGTATGTCCTTGGGGGGTGGGGGGGTGGAGAGCCTCTCTCTTTAGCCAGCTGAAGACAAAATGGAGGGGTCTCCCAGGGATTTAAATAGACTTTTCCCCCTGGATGGATACTCCTCCCCATTCCCTGTGTAGCATCATGTTACCCTGGAGTTTTGGGATCACATGGGCAAGTCACATGTCCATGCACATTTCAGAAACTAGCCCAGTGACATTCTTGGCCAAGCTCAGATGTGGATTGGGCACATACCTTTCTCCAGACATGATCCCATGCTCTTACAAAGGCTATATATAAAACCAGCAAATATAAAACCAATATTCATAACTCCAACTACAACAATGATACTGCATACAAACAGGAGGAATAGATTCAGTAAATCATAACTTTTACAGAGATATGTTACATGGCACATGTAGCATAAAACATATTCCAGTTACATCATATATACATTTATAAACATCTCCCCATAAAGTTTCATTGGGGACATCGTCACAGTCCCCCTACCCTGGAGTGGGAAGGGGAGGTCAGCAATCGACAGCCCAGATTGTCTCCCCACACACACAGCCTGGAGTGGGCAGGGTGAGATCAGCAATTGACAGCCTGGATTGTCCCCCGACCCCGTAACCTCCATATTCACCCCCTGTCATATAATTATGATATATTTCATATAATGCATGCCATGTAAGATATCACATGAAAGGTCATGATCTGCTGAAACCCATTGTTCTGTCAAAATATGTATATAGTTAGTGTGTAGAAGTTATGAGATTTTGCTCTATGGTTGTTAGTGAAATAGGTTATAAATTTGAGAGTCATCCAGTGCTAGTTCTCCACTCCCAGGAGGGTGTTAAATGACCATTACTCAGCAAGGGAGTTGTAAGCAAGGGATTTACAATGCTCTAAGAGAGCTACACAAACATCACACAATGGGTGTTTGCTCAACCCTGTGACTCAGCGAATCCCACCAGCATAGGCGCCGACTCCGTGGGTGCTCCGGGGCTGGAGCGCTGACTCCGTGGGTGCTCCGGTGCTGGAGCACCCACGGGGAAAAATTGGTGGGTGCAGAGCACCCACCGGCAGCTCCCCGCCAGCCCCGGGGCCCGCGCCCAGCTCCCCGCCAGCCCAGGGGCCCGCGCCTACCTCACCGCAGCACCGGGAGACGTTCCGGGGCCCCGCCCCCGACACCGGGCGACATTGCGTCGGCATCGGGGGAGGGGCCCCACCACGTCGCCCGGCGTCGGGGGCGGGGCCCGGCATCAGCCCCCACCGGCGCCGCCAGAAGTTGGTGCCTGTGTCCATCAGGACATGTCTGGATTAGTGTTTTCCAGGCACATGGACTGAAGATATAAAAGGGGCCAGTTGCATCATGCTTTTGCCTTTTTCCTCTCCCACCTCCATTGGAAGCAACAAGAATGCTGGGAAGTCAAAGACTTGAATTGAGGAGACTGGTCCCAGGTTTAAAGGGAAAGGCTGGGTATTAAGAATTATAACCTACCTGCAACATCCAGTGAGGTGAGAAAAACTGTTTGATCCAAATACTGCCTACTGTAATAAGGTTTCCGCTTTGGACTGCGCACTTACCTTTTATGTTCTTTGATAACTCTGTGACCTTTTGGGCCTACCATTTATAATCACCTACAATCTATCTTTCTGTAGTTAATAAATCTGTTTTATATTTGACATAAACCAGTGTATTTCGGTTGAAATGCTTGGGAAAGCTCAGTTTAGTTTATACATGTAGTGTGTCCTCCCTACATCATGGGAGCAGGACACACACTGCTTAGACTTCTCACCAGGGCAAGACGGTCCAGCTCTGGGGTGCAAGGCTTGGGGCTTGGGAGATTTGCTGGTGTCTTTCCCTGTGTGATTTGTGAGTAGCTCAGGGAGCATTCATGTGATTTTGCTGGGTGTGGGGTTGAGTGATAACAGTGCCTGCAGCGCTTTGCTGCTTGTATTGTGAGATACAGCTCAGGCTGGAGCGTAAAGGTGGCACAGCAGCACCCCAGTTCCAGGTTGTACTCTGGGGACCCCCACAGGCACACCCGCCCACTGGGAGTTGGCAGGGGGAGGTTAGCAATCGACAGACAGATGCAAACAATCACAACATAGTCTATCTCGGGGGGGGGGGGGGAAATCCCTCATGAGTTTTTGGGCCAACCTCATGACTTTTTTGTGTCCCACTGATGATTTTTGATCTCTTGAGGTTGGCAATACTCTGCCCATTGTTGGCTAACTTGGGCGTTGCCCTGACAACACCAAACACAGAAGTATTTTTCTCTTTGTGTTTCTCTACACACCTAATCCCAGTAACTTTGTTATAAAAATCACTGTAATAGGTCCCTCTGGACAGATTTATAGCTGGAAGTTTGGGAAATTCCTGTTCTAGTCCATTAATGTAATAACAGGACCCTCCCCTCCCTCCCCCACCACACCGTGGCAAAATAATACCTTTCACATTGGAAGAATGTTAATAAAACAGAAGAAACATTCACCATTGATAGGTGTGTGAAGTATTGTAAGCATATGGGAGAAGCTTCTTGTTGCTGGCGTCCGTTAGTCTCGAGAGACGATGGATATGTGCCCATGGGGAATGTTTAGGTGATGGTTGTGCAGCGTCTGTTGTGGCTGTAGAGTCCCACATGAGAGTGGCAGTCTCGATTGCATTTGCTGCATTTGAAGGCGGTGTCAGCTGTGGGTTGGAGTTGTGTGTTAAACACTCTTCTCTACGCCAGCGAAACTTGGACCCTCTACGCTTCACAAGAAAAGAGAATGAACACCTTCCACATGCGCTGCCACATGTGGCTGTGGGTTGCTTCCTTTTTCGTTGAACCCGCTTTTCCTCGGCAAGCTGCCGCAGCTTGTCTTCACCAGTTTTCAATCCAGTGCCCAGAGCGTGTCTCCATCTGCATCTGTCCTGGGCGAGCTCTTCCCAGCTGTTGATGTTGATTTGAACAGTCTTCAGGTCCCTCTTACACACATCCTTGAAGTGAAGGTGGGGCCGTCCTGTAGCTCTGTTTCCGGAGGCAAGTTCAGCATACAACAGGTCTTTGGGGATCCGTCCATCTTCCATGCGACTTAGATGGCCAAGCCATCTGAGGCAGCGTTGACGGAGGAGAGTGAACATGCTGGAGATCTTGGCACGTTCCAGCACCTCGTTGTTCGTCATTCGATCACTCCAAGTGATCCCGAGTATGCGTCGGAGGCAGCGCATGTGGAAGGTGTTCATTCTCTTTTCTTGTGAAGTGTAGAGGGTCCAAGTTTCGCTGGTGTAGAGAAGAGTGTTTAACACACATGCACGGTACACAGCAACCTTTGTGTTGATGGTCAGCATGTTGTTCCATACTCTCTGTGACAATCTGGCCAAAATTGTGAAGGCCTTGCCGATTCTACGGTTGATCTCAGGGTCCAGTGAGAGGTTGTCCGTGATGGTAGATCCAAGGTAGGTGAACTGACTGACCACCTCTAGCACGTAGTCATTGATGGCAATGCTTGGATGTTCTGCATCCTGGCCCATAACTTTGGTCTTCTGAAGACTGATTGTCAACCCGAACTCTTCGCAAGCTCTGGAAAAGCGGTCAATCAGATGCTGGAGACCGGTTTCTGTGTGGGTGGCCAGGTCAGCGTCGTCTGCAAACAGCATGTCTCTGATTGTTGCCTCCCGTACCTTGCTTTTGGCCTTTAGTCGAGCCAGATTGAAAAGTCTCCCGTCAGACCGGGTGTGGAGATAGACTCCCTCTGTGGAATTTCCAAAGGCACGTTTCAGCAATGCTGCAAAGAAGATGCCGAAGAGTGTGGGAGCGAGAACGCAGCCTTATTTTACTCCACTGTGGATGTCGAAGGCATTGGAGGACGAGCCATCATACAGTACTGTGCCTTTCATGTTGTCGTGAAAAGACTGGATCACGCTCAGCAGCTTCGGTGGGCAGCCAACCTTTACCAGGATCTTGAACAGCCCATCTCTGTTCACAAGGTCGAAAGCTTTGGTCAGGTCTATGAAGGCAAGGAATAGCGGCTTGTGCTGTTCTCTGCATTTCTCTTGCAGCTGCCTTAAGGAGAAAACCATGTTGGTTGTGGATCTCCCTGCTCGGAACCCGCACTGTGACTCTGGGTAAACTCTGTCAGCAAGCTTCTGCAGTCTATTCAGGATCACGCGTGCGAAGACTTTACCCACAACACTCAGGAGCGATATGCCTCTGTAGTTGTTGCAGTCGCTTCTATCACCCTTGTTCTTGTAGAGGGTTACGATGTTGGCGTCTCTCACTAGATGACCTTCTGAGGTCCCTTCCAACTCTGAGATTCTATGATTTTATGATATCCTGAGGTATTGCACCTTCGTCCCAGCACTGACAGAAGAGGTCGTGGAGGTGTTCTAGGAGGACGTTGATGCCACTCTTGATAACTTCTGGTGGGATGCCATCCTTTCCTGGAGCCTTTCCTGTGGACAAGGTCTCAATGACTTTCTTCAGTTCTTCCATGGTGGGCTTCTCGTCCAGCTCAGTTTCAACGGGAAAAGCATCCACAGTATTGAGGGCAGCTTCGGTGACGGTGTTTTGCCTGGAGTACACTTCAGAGTAGTGCTCCACCCATCTATCCATCTGCTTGCCCTTGTCCTGGATGTTTTCGCCTGTTGCAGACTTTAGTAACACTCTCCACTTATTTGTGGGTCCCATGGCCTTCTTGATGCCATCATACATTCCCCTGATGTTTCCAGTGTCAGCAGATGCTCCGGCAGAGCTGGAGCCAGTAATCATTTGCACACTGTCGAGCTAGTCTCTGTACTTTGCTCCTGGCAAATCGATACTCTTGTAGAGTCCTATGACTAGGGGAACGCTTATACTCCAGGTGAACAGCGCGGCGTTCTTCAATGGCTGGAGTGAGTGTGACGGAGTTGGCCTCAAACCAGTCATTGTTCATTTTTCATTTCTTTCCAAAAACTTTCATGGCTGTGCTGTGTACTGTGTCTCTGATGTGGTCCCATCTCTCTTTGGCGCAGCCACCAGGAGGCATGCAGTTCAGCACCTCGGAGAGCTCATGGGTGAATTTCTCTGCCTTGTCTGGGTGTGCGGTCTTGCTCACATCGATGCGGGGTTTGCCGTCTGGCCTAGAGCGGTGGATCTTCTTTGGCTGTAGCCTCATCTTGCTGCACACCAGCGAGTGATCACTGTCGCAGTCAGCACTATGGAATGTGTGAGTAAGCAGGACGCACTTCAAGGCAGACCGCCTGATGATGATCAGGTCGAGTTGGTGCCAGTGCATGGCGCGAGGGTGTCTCCAGGACACTTTGTGTTGAGGCTTTGTCTGGAAGAATGAGTTGGTGATGCTGAGGTCATGGTACGAGCACAGTTCCAGAAGTCGTTGTCCATTCTCATTCATTTCTCCAATGCCAAACTTTCCAAGACAGGTTGGCCAAAAGTCGTGGTCAGCGCCCACTCTGGCGTTGAAGTCACCCAGTAGTATCAAGTGCTCTTCTTTAGGGATACTCCTGATGATCGTGTCTAACTGATCATAGAACTCATCCTTGGGATCCCTGTTGGCGCCGAGTGTTGGTGCATACACGCTGATCAGGTTGACGGGTCCAGTGGATGTGTGGAGTCGGAGTGATAACAATCTTTCAGTTCCTTGTTGACCAGGTTCCACCATCCCCAGTAAATAATTTCTTACGGCAAATCCAACACCACACTCTCTGATTTCTTGGGCACTCTTCCCTTGCCAGCAGAATGTATAGTTCTTTTCCCTGAGAGTTCCAGCTTCTGGCAGCTATGGTCGATTTGGAGTGGTGCTAGCTCATCGTTGATGACTGCAGTCTTCCGAACATCGCAGATTCCCTGAAGGTCTTGTGATAGGCCAGTTGTCATGGTCCGTACGTTCCAGCATCCTAACTTGAGGGCTGGTTTCTTAAATGTTGGTTTTCTTTTGTTGTTGCCTGGTGCATGGTTCGCAGTCCACTTGTCAGGTACTCACGTACACTAAGCCCCACGCACCCAGTGAAGCAGGTGAGCTGTGGCGGGACAACACCTTATTGGCTGGGGGCTGCCCAGCTTGAGGCGGGCGATAGTTGTCCAGTGAGACGTGGTGATCCCTCCCACCGTCGGAAGCAACCCCTGGCGCCAGCTCTACACCAATCGAGCAGGGGGCTTATAACCGGTAAACTGTTGCTTCCCGTGTTGTGTCGATGCTGTAAAGTGAAGCTGGAGTGTCCTCTCCAGGGCGCAAGCCAGGGCAGGGTGATATGGAGGAACAGCTGTTGCCCATGCAGCAGAACCCCCCTCTCCACGCAACTGATGGATCCAAGGGAAAGACAATGTCGATACAACTTGGCACCAGTGGCGTCGCAGGAGTTGCCGGAATGACGTTGAGGACAATGTCAGACCGCCATCGGGACTCCGACACCGGATTTGGTTTCAGGGTTGACTCCCTTAGCCTTTCCTATGAGTGGGTATTGCCACAAGGCAGTGGAGGTTTTAAATCAGAGTTTTCCTTCTCCTAGGTGGGCTGCCTTCCAAGGCTGACGAGCCCCACCTACCCGGAGAAGCATGGCATTGTAATTAAGGGGTTGTGTTATACTGTGAGGGAGATTAATGTGTTGTGTGCGGTGTGTTTCCTTATCTGGTGGAAGCAGAAGGAAGCTCCTTGTGAAGACGCACAGCCTGTCACAGTCAGCAGAATGGTATTGGGTGGGCGTAAGGGATGGGACAGGTGGGACAAATCCCATAGCTTGGCATTTCAGTGCTTTGGTTTATCCTTGGGAGATGTTGCACCTAACCAACCTCAATCACTTTCAGAATTGTCCACGGAAAGTCCCGGGTTGTAATGTGACAAGTGTGGAGGAGGTTGTGGGGTCAAGAAAGAAGGGACAGGAATCCTCCCCCCCCACCCCAACTTCCTCTCTGGATCTGGGGCATATGGAGGAAGCTGGGCTGTTTTAGTGGCAGAAGGGAAGATGGGTGTAATAGGAAGAGAGCCTGAGACATAAGCCCTTGTATCAGAGGCCTGGTCTGAGGCTCGAGGCCTGGGCTAAAATAGTGGTCAAACCTTTGCTGATATAAAGTAAAATTTGGCTGTGAGCAAGAAGCAGGCCCTGCTCACAGAATCTGGCAAGAACAGGGCTGATATTGCAGAAACACACATTCCTAAAAAGTGCTAGGCACAGAGCATTCACACAAACACATTCCAGAAGCATGGTACCAGAACACCCCGATACCAATACATACCCCAAGATACCATATACCAAGACCAATACATACCCCAAGGGGGGAGGGATAGCTCAGTGGTTTGAGCATTGGCCTGCTAAACCCAGGGTTGTGAGTTCAATCCTTGAGGGGGCGATTTGGGGATGTGGGGCAAAAATTGGGGCTTGGTCCTGCTTTGAGCAGGGGGTTGGACTAGATGACCTACTAAGGTCCCTTCCAACCCTGATATTCTATGATTCTATGATAACAAGAACATGCTGACCCATCCCAAAGATAAGGTCAGGATCACAGCATGATGGATGAGATGTTTTGATCAAACCAACGGGTACAAGGTAATGGCGTAGTGGTTAGCTACGTCAGATGGGTGGCATGTAGGTAAGTCAGAGGAGCACCAAGCAACATGGAACTTGTTTCTATATGTGGAGTCTCAGAGGGAGCGTCTTTGGCCAGCTGAGGGGATAGTGGAAAGTCCTGCCACTAACTGAGCTGCATCTGTTGTCACGCGCATACATGCATGGAGTGTACTCGTAGCAAGTATCAGGTACCCACACAGTGCTCTGTCGACAATAAACCTGGCCAAGTTCCTTTGCTGCGAATAGAGTCTGTGGTTATCAGGCAGTTCGATCGGAGCCATCTGGCCAGAGTCAGTACAGCATGCAGAGACCAACACCTGACCACAACGGGAGAGTGGGGAGAGCAGTTGGGCTAATTGTGGGGGCCCCAGCCAGGAGGATTCTCCTCTCCAAAGTCCAGCACTATGATGCAGGGAAGGATGGAGGGAGCCGCTCAGGTGGCATGTACCTATTCTCCTGGGACAGCCATGGCTCCTGACAGCAGAGGATCCTCTTTTGAAGCTACCCAACTTTGTCAGAGGTCATTACATCTCTCCCCCAGGAGCCCTGGCAGCCCCCCAACACCCCCACGACTGAGCTAGGGCTTGTCACAAGTCCAGCTTCCTGTCCAGCTTTGTAACCACCACACAGAGGAAATGGCCATATCTCCTGAGGCAGCCTGGCTTGAGCCCGAAAGGAAACAATGGGAGATGTAGGCCTTCTTTACTAGAGGCAGCCTGACTGGCCTTGGTGAAATAGGGGCCATCTTCCCTGAGGGTATGAATACTTTCAATCTCATTATGGGAAATTGTGACCATTTTGAATAAGGGCAAATTGTGAATATTGTGGCAAAGACCGGCTACAAGTATGAATAATCAATTGGTTTACTTACAACCTAATTTCTTCAAATGCACATTTGAAACTAATTTTCCCTATATGGGAAGTCTGAAGCAAAGCAAACCAGCCATTTTATAGCACAAGTGATTTGAAATTTGGGGAAACTTTTTTTTTAAAAGTTCCCATTTTTAATAAATTTTAACTCTTAAACTAAGTAAAAGGTTAAGTTGAAAAACTTCAGCAAATCAAATCTTTAGTTACAGATTATTCAGAGAAAACAAAGTGGTTGACTGGAAATGGAAAAACTACTTTAAGTGAAAAATTGAACCTAAGCTTAATGTTCTTCTCATTTTCCAATAAAAAGTTTTACAGATTGCTGAGCAGCAGTGGCTAAAGCAATTTTGTTGAAATTTATCTTATTTTGTTAATCTCATTGTGATCAAAGGAATATACTGAGTGTGAAGGCTCTGGAGTTACTGGCATTACATTTTTCATGCATGCAAAATTATGACTTTCTGCTACGTTTCTTTAGATTACATTGTTCAGTCTATACTTTAGATCAGCAGTTCTCAAACTGTGGGTTGGGATCCCAAAGTGGGTCACGACCTTGTTTTAATCGGGTCCCTAGGGCTGGTGTTTAGACTTGCTGGGGTCTGGGGTCAAAGCCCGAGCCCTGCCGCCTGGGGCTGAAGCCAAAGCCCAAAGACTTCAGCCCTGGGGAGTGGGGCTCAATCTTTGGCTTCAGCCCTGGGGGGCAGGGCTCAGATTACGGGCTCCCCATCTGGAGCTGAAGCCCTTGGGGTGGCAGGGCTCCAGCAGACTCAGGGTTCAGTCCCCCCTCCTGGGGCTGTGTAGTCATTTTTGTTGTCAGAAGGAGGTCGCGTTGCGCTGAAGTTTGAGAATCCCTGCTTTAGATCAGCGAGGTACATAGGCACAATAGACTTTGCTGTTCAGTTCCTATGTTGATTGTAAACAGCTTCGAACACTAGGGTTGTTTGACTCACTTTAGCTTAATATAAACGACGGAGGCCTCAATTCTGCCACGCAGTCACCACCGAGCAGGGGAAAGGGAGAGTGCTTGAAGAAAAGCTCGCAGTAAAATGCTAGATGAATCAAGTAAGTGCAATGGGAAAAAAACTGGCTTACCTTTGGAAGAGGTATCGGACACCAACTAAGAGCAGGACATAGGGAATGATGTGCAGGAGATCTTGAGGTTTGGGGTACGAGATACTTTCAGATTCCTTCATGTCCTCCCAGGTGTACCCTGGTGGGAACCAGTAACCGTGCCACCAAAACCATGTATCTAGAGACAGCACCATCCTAGATGGAACAGGAAACAGCATGAGCTGTGGTTACATCAGGTTCACACAGTCACCTGCAGTGAGACGGGAGGTATTATTGTATGGGAGTGTAACAACCAACCATCCCTTTAAAGGAAAACAGGCGGGTGCAGTCAGCTCCCAACACACTGTTGAGCCATTGGTAGATTTTTATCAGACAGACACCTCACAGAAAGTTATTGGCTCAATGCCTAAAATGCTTGAGTTGCACCACTCAAGCCCCCTGGTTTTGGCAGAACCAGGCTATCATTATCCTCAGCATAAGCAAAGGGGCATTGATACAATAACCCCCACTTTCTAGAACAGCATGTCCCCCCCCCCCAACTCCTTTCTGTTAGCAGGACAGCAAGGGGTCTTGAACTGCTGCTGTTCTGTGATTCCCCTGCCCCACCGCTCCCCGAGAGGCACACGCTGCTCTTTGGGACCTGCTGCTCTAGATGAGCAAGTCCCAAACTTTGGCTGCTGGAGCTCCAGCTAACCAGTGGCTGGGTGCACTCTTCATCCCTCCAAGCCCCATGCCGGCGCGGAGAGCTGTTCTCGCTCCTTTTCTCGGTCTAGCTTCTCTCGCCTTTTTGTTTTTTATATTAACCCAAACGAAACAGTGTTGTTGGCAGACAGTTCAGTCTGCTCCCCAATCAGCACAGACATCTCAGCCCTCATATGCAGGTCAATTTACAGGCAAGTAGCATGCTCAAAGGTGCAGAGGGCAGTGAGGTGCCCATAGAGAGCTGCATTGCCTAAGTCCCCCTCATGCATTTACCTTGTAATGGCTCAGTAAATCAGGCCAGAAGAGGAGGATGATATTGTATAACTCCTAGATGGGTATGAGTTTAAGGGAGAGCTAAACTGGGAAAATGAGGCAGGATGACTGTAGAGTCCCTGGGTGGGGTGGGGTGCCTAGGGCCACACCCTGCAAAGCCAACCAATATATTCATCTCTGCACATTATAATTTCTGTACATTTATACACCCATTCCCCAAGGTATCCAGCACTTCCCGGCTAATGCCCCACACTTTCACAATTGTCCAGCAGCCATAACTCTGCTGAGAAAGGCTGACACGTGGAGGGTGTTTATTTTATTATTTTATTAATTCCGCCACATTTTTAAAATACCACTATAGGCACCAGCCAATGCTCTGGGTACTTACCCCAGGAACTGAAATCCCCAAATATAGAGAGGACTACCCAGGAATATTTCATCTCAGCACACGTGCTCCTCAGCAGCCTTAGAGGAGAAAGCGAGAGGAAGAGGATGCAGCGTGCCCAGAATGTTAACACATCCGGGTCCCAGCAGAGGCTCCAGAGCAATTACTGTAAGGCAGGTTCTCCAGACCTTGGAGCTCTGCTCTGAATCCTTTGCCATTTTGCCACATTCTTTATGAAGTGTGAACACTAGAACTGGACACAGTATTCAGGTAATGGTCTCTCTAATGCCTTAGACCGACATAATACTACCTTCCTACTCTTATTTGCTATTCCCCTGTTTATACATCCACGAATCACATTCAGCGTCTTAGACCATCACACTGGGAGCTCATGGTCAGTTGGTTTCCACTATCATCCCTACGTCCTCTTCAGAGTCGCTACTTTCCAGGATACGGTCCCATATCTTGTAGGTGTGATCTACATACTTTGTCCCTAGATGTATCATCTTGCATTTGGCTGTATTAAAATACATATTAATTGTTAATTCATCATCAGTAAAAAAAACATCCATATCTTTACATTCCTTATGCTGCCAATGAAGTTTTTAGTTTCTTAATTTTAATGAATGCTGGGCTAGTTGAAGCAGATCTCTGCAAAGGAGAATGTGACTCTTAGCAAACTGAGTATTGGGATCAGTTTTCATTGTGCCCTGCAGACCTACATGAATACAGAATAAGCATGGGATTTTTAAACTCTGCTAACCATGTCTGCAAATGAAATTGCTATATCTGATTGCTGTCTCGTTATCGTATATCCCGCTCATTTATAGGGCTGGCTGGAAAACAAAGATTCAACTAGTAAAGGTCAAAGGTCCTGTGAAGACCTTCTCCTCTGCAAATTCCCATTGGAAAGTTCACATACACATTTTTCAAAAGGGGATAGGGGTTTGGGTCTCAATTTTTGGCTGCCCAACTTGAGGAACTTTAAACAGGCCTGAATTTCAGGAAGTACAGAGCACACACCCACTGAGAAATCAGGTTGCTCTAGGCCTAGGGGACTTGGTACAGGCGGCACCCCATGCACACGAGTGTAATAATCTTTTTACAGCATATGCCTTGTGAGGTATGATTTGAAAACTACAAATTTGCTGGTCAATAGTGTCCTGATAAAATATGTGTGGCAACACTGTATGTAAAGTTATAAGCGTCTCCTGTATGGTGTTATTAATATGTTCCAAACCACAGCCCTGCCCGAACAGGTCTGTCTCAAACAAAAGAATGTGTGTTCTGCTTAATTTGCATTTAAGCAATAAACAGAGTCATCAAGCAGAAAGGGAGTTTCAACAGGTGGTAAAATCATCAGGAAATAGCCTCACCTGCAGCCTTTTTGTCTCCTGAATCTCAGCTGAAAATGTTTTCTAAGGGTATGTCTAGGGTAGCGATTGATCTATCGGGGGGTCAATTTATCGCATCTAGTCTAGACGTGATCAATCAGTCCCCGAGTGCTCTCCCGTCGACTCCAGAACTCCAGTGCCGCGAGGGGCGCAAGCGGAGTTGATGGGGGAGCGGTGGCAGTCGACCCTGTGCCGTGAAGATGCCGAGGTAAGTCGACCTAAGATACGTCGACTTCAGCTATGCTATTCCTGTAGCTGAAGTTGCGTATCTTAGGTCAATTCCACACACACCCCCAGTGTAGACCAGGGCTAAGAGGGGGACTAAGGGACAAACACCCCAAGGGACTCCACCCCTCTGCCTCCACCCTCAGTGTTCATTGATTCATTGCACCAGAAGGAACAAAGGTAGCAGCCATGACACAGGAGAAGGGGTCCTGCCCTAGAAGTTTGTCCAGGAAAACTATTGAGAGCATTTGGTGAGAGAAACTTTGCTTTGAATTTCACATCGTTTGTTGTTAGGCACCAGTTGTGTTTTATCTTTAGTTCTCCTGTAACCATTCCTGACTTTTATGCCTCATTACTTGTAGTCACTTAAAATCTATGTCTTTGTAGTTAATAGACTTATTTTATCTAAACCAGTGTGTTTGACTTGGTGTTTGGTAAACTCCATTTGGGAGAACAGAATTTGTGCATATCATGTCTATTAATCACATTGACTTTATATGAGCTTGTGTTGTCCAGGACAGTGCTGCGCAATACAAGATGCACATTTCTGGGGGAAAGTCTGGAACTGGGAGTGTGCTGGGGCCACCTCCAGTATAATTCAGTCTGCGTGTGACTGACAGGTTGCAAGTGCACATGGGCATAACCGGGAGTGACTTACATGCTCGAGGCTGATTGTGAGCAGTCCAGGAGTGGAGGCAACAACAAAGCAGTGTAAAGGGCACCCAGGTTAGAGGGCACAAATGACACAGCCACTCACTAGTTGTCACGGAGTATAGGGGAGTCCGGCCCTGCACCCCTCTTCCCCGGATTCACTGGGAGTCTCAGCCAGCCAGTAGAACAGAAGGTTTATTAGAGATGCCAGGAACACAGCCCAACCAGAGCTTGTCAGTACATCCAGGACCCCGCAGTCGGGTCCTTCCGGGGGGCAGGGAGCTTAGACCCCAGCCTGGGGCTCCCTGCATTTCGCCCCACAGCTCCACATGGGGCAGGGAGGCCAGACCCTGTCTGCCTCTCTCCCCTCTTCTCCGGCCAGCTCCAATCTGAAACCCAAAAGCCAAACCCTCCAGCAGTCTCTCTTCCCCTCCCCCGGGGCCCCTCCTCTAGCCTGTTACCATTCTCCCAGCCAAAGGTGTCACCTCCCAACCCCCGTCCTGGCTCATGTTACAGCCTCAGGTAAAGTCTCGCATTTCCAATGCAGCCTGTCCTAATGCAGTTGTCACTCAGGTCAGATCCATCTCGCTCTCTACTCCGTCACATCTCTCCCCCCTTCGAGACTGAACTGAGCGGGGTCACTTTAGCTAGTGACCTGGGGAAGTTCGAACCCGGTCACACCAGGCCGTTACAGTTCGACGAGCTCCCTTAGGTTGGGTGGGCTGGATGGCACCCGCAGGCCGCATGTGGGAAGGTTTATGCAGCCCGTGCCCTTTTTCCATCCCAAAACCCCTGGGGTTCAAGCTGAGATGAGCTCTTTTCCCAGCGCTCCAGTCTGGAGGGCTGTAGTTTGGGCTCTCCTGGTTAAGAGCCTCCCTCTTGATCTGGTCCCCTCTCTGACCACGTGTCTGTGTCACCAGCCGCTCGGCATCGGCCCCTTTTCCTGGATGCAGCCACGTCGGGGCGAAGTGGTGAATATACACTGTAAAGCGCCACCCAAATAGATCCGGCTGCTGCTTCTTAAGGGCCTGCCCCATGGCCAGGCATTCCCTCTCTATGGCCGGACCGTTCTGCCTCCAGGGCAGCAGCTCCTTGCTCAGATACCCGATGGGGCGTCTCCCCCGCTTCGCATAGGCCTGCATCAGCACCACGCCCAGCCCTGTGTCTGAGGCTTTGGTGAACACTGTACAGGGCTTGGCCCCGTCTCGGTTTACTCGATCTATAGGGCCCTGGATTAGAGCCTCCTTCAGCGCACAGAGAGCCCTCTGGCCCTGCTCGGTCCAGACTGCCTCGTCTGGCTTCCTCTTCTTACCTAACTCTGTGATGGGGGCAGCTAGGGAGCTAAAGGGGGGTACAAACCTCTGGTGGTACCCCGCCATCCCGCTAAAGGCCTGGACCTGTTTCTTGGTCTGGGGAACAGGCCAATCTCTGATCGCCTCCGCCTTGGCCAGCCCTGGGCTGTTGAATGACTGGTACACCTCTAAAGCCAGCCTGTCCTTGGCCTCTCTCTCCAGGCTCTGGGCTCTTTTCCCAGTTACTCTGACTGGGGGACACCTGATGGAAGGATGGGCTCCCATCTCAGGGGAGAGATCCATCAGGGGGTCTTCCCCATTCTCCTCCCAATTGTCCCTTACCGGTTCTAGGGGTCCCCTTACTCTCCTCCCACACCACAGCTTGAAAGGGAAGCCCCCTGGTGATTCCTGGGGCACTTCCTTGTGCCATCGGTGGGGCAGATACTTGTCCCAGTCCTGTGGATACTGATTGATGCAAGTCTTCAGCATCAGCCTCATGGTCCCCTGAACTCTCTCCACCAGCCCATTGCACTGGGGATGATATGCTGAGGCCCAACTGTGCCGGACCCCACATTTCTCCCACAAGCACCGGAGCAGGGCCGACATGAAGTTGGACCCTTGGTCTGTCAGGACTTCCTTGGGGAACCCCACTCGGCTGAAAATGGTCAGCAGCGCATCCGCCACGGTGTCTGCTTCAATGGAGGATAAGGGCACCGCCTCGGGGTAGCGGGTGGCGAAATCTACCACCACCCGAATGTACTTCTTCCCCAACTGGGTTGCCCTGCTGAGGGGGCCCACCCTATTCATAGCCACCTTCTGGAAAGGTTCCTCCCTGATGGGCAGGGACCTCCAGGGATCTTCTCCCTTACCCTGGACCAGGTACAATAGCCGGTGATGATACTTCAGGTGCCCCACCGGCTGCCTCCTGATTCCCCGCAGTTCTACTTCCCCTTGGGAAGCCCATTCCCGGCACAGGAATCCCTTCTCCCACAGGGATCTGTCTCTGCAGTCTTCCCCAAGAGGGTTTGCAGCACCGTGGCCAGCAAGTTCCCTTAGCTTCTCCAAAGCGGGATCCTTCTGCAGCTCACTGGCCAGGCCTGGGGTCACCGCCCCACTGAGCCCTGTCCCTGGTGGCTCCCTCCCTGCCGTGGAATCACTTCCCGGCAGCACCTCTGGACCAGGCAAGCCTGGTTGGCAGCCGTCCTGCCCTGCCTGTGTGTCCCCCCACTCAGCTGGGGTCTCTGCTCCCCCGGTGCTCATCTCTGCTCTGGCTGTCCCTGTGGGGCCAGGCAGCGAGCTCGCTGCTTTGGTCACAGCATCAGAGACTGCCTGAGCCACCTCTCCATTGTGCAGGGGGGTGGGGAGCATCTCTCTGTCCCACCCCGCCCTAGGGGTCTGGTTACAAGCAGGCAGGTAACCAGGGCCTGGCAGCTCCTCCCCCCTGCCAGCCAGGTCATTTGCATTTTCACTGACCATTTCCCTCTTAGCCAATTGGTTTCCTGAGTTCATCAAATTCAAATCCTCGGTTGTTACAGGGCCTGGATCCTGTCCCAAAGATACACAGTCACCCCCCAACAGCACCTCACCGCTGATATCCTGGAGACCCCCAACCACTAGCCAGCCCGACCCCTCCTGGGTCTGCACAGGGATCTGGGTCATAGGCAGGGCGAATGGGTCCGTCCCTGGGACCCTCACCCAGGTCACACAGCCCCTCAGCATCTGGTGGGGGTGCACCACCCGGGGCCTGACCACAATTCTCTCTGTCCCGGGGTCTTGCCACCCCCCGAATGTCTCTCCATTGACCATCAGCTTCCGCTTCCACTGGGGGTCCATAGGGCTTGAGTCCAGGGCCAGGAGTGGAAATCCATCCACCATCCCACCCATCTGGCTGGTGGAGTTTATGGCCTTGGGACCCAGCAAGGGGGTTAGATCCCGGGGCTTTTCCGCAGGGTCTCCCTGGTTCCAACCACCAGCCTGCTCCAAGGCAGTGAGGTGGGCCTCCACATCCCCACCCTCCTTAACCAGGGGCAGCAATTTAGGATTGAGGTTCCCTGCGGAGCTGGCACCCCGGGATCTGTCCCCACTTACCCCTGGCCAGTCCCCTATGCCTCTCCGTTCCACCACCGAAAGTTCACGCTGCTGCTTCTTCTGTAGCCCTTTCTCGGGCTCTCGCTGTCTCTCACCGTCCTCTTGCTCTCTCGGACTCCGCTCCAGTCCCATCCGTCTCCGATCCCCTGCTGGGGAACCCGATCGTGAAGGCCCCCGTCTGGTTGGGGACCAGACTCTTGGGGATGCCAGGCTATCACTCCAGCTGCTCCCAGATCCTGCTGTAGCCCCATTGGGGTCAGGAATCTGCTCCCTGGAATGGTCATCCTCCTCCAGCCGCGTGATTAACTGGGCTTTAGTGAGCTTTCCAATGTGTATCCCTCTCTTTTTGCACAGGGTTACAATGCTCTTCTTAAGGAGAAGGCGATACGCCATCACGTCACTGCTCCCAAGTTTGCTGTGGATCCGCAGGCCTGTGTGCTCTTAGCTCCCCACGGTTTCCAGGAAGAACCCCAAGTGTGCCAGCCCTTCTCCAGGTCACCGCCTCTTTGCCAGGGTTGAGCTGCAGCTCCTCCGCCCCTGGGTCCACTCACAGCACCCCCAGGGGGACCCTGTCACTGCAAAAATCCTTCTCTCTCCCAGGGCCAAGCCGCAGGCTCCTCCGCCCCTGGGACTGCTCACTGCAGAGCCCAGGGGGACCCCATCATTGCACAGTCCTTCTTGCTGGTCACACACTCCCAGGGGTTAAGCGTAGCTCCTCCGCTCCCCGAAACCGCTCCTCCGTGAGCCTTCAGCACGCCTGGTCCTCGTTAGCCCCCTTCGTTCTACTGCTCCCCAGTTACTTACTGCAGGAAGCGCCATTCACGGGGTGCAGAACATCCCACCGCTGCCACCAGCTGTCACGGAGTATAGGGGAGTCCGGCCCTGCACCCTTCTTCCCCGGATTCACTGGGAGTCTCAGCCAGTCAGTAGAACAGAAGGTTTATTAGAGATGCCAGGAACACAGCCCAACCAGAGCTTGTCAGTACATCCAGGACCCCGCAGTCGGGTCCTTCCGGGGGGCAGGGAGCTTAGACCCCAGCCTGGGGCTCCCTGCATTTCGCCCCACAGCTCCACATGGGGCAGGGAGGCCAGACCCTGTCTGCCTCTCTCCCCTCTTCTCCGGCCAGCTCCAATCTGAAACCCAAAAGCCAAACCCTCCAGCAGTCTCTCTTCCCCTCCCCCGGGGCCCCTCCTCTAGCCTGTTACCATTCTCCCAGCCAAAGGTGTCACCTCCCAACCCCCGTCCTGGCTCATGTTACAGCCTCAGGTAAAGTCTCGCATTTCCAATACAGCCTGTCCTAATGCAGTTGTCACTCAGGTCAGATCCATCTCGCTCTCTACTCCGTCACACTAGTCTAGCTTGTTCCCTGGGTATGTCCCAGGACTCAAACTGGACTCCCAAAACAGTCACCGGGCACTGCTGCCAATCCTGGCCTCAGTCTATTTCCCTTCTGCCATGGGATGGAGTGTGAGCAACTCAGGGCAGCACATCACCTGGATCACCTGGATCGATCGGACTTCAGCTGTCGTTAAGACTGCACCGATCACAACACACATGCCTGCCCACCTAGCCAGTGGGATGGCTTGAAGTTAACAGCTAAAACAACATGAGGGGGGCAGGGCAGGGCAGCACATGCTGCAGACAAAAAAGGCAAGTTGGTCCATCAAGGCACTGCCCTGAGTAAGGGGAAGGCTGGAGCATCACTATAGCCCAAGTTCTTGGCGGGCTTGGCCTCAGGAGGCACAGTCCATGCAGGGGAAGTGAATACCTTGGTGTGCAGGCATCTCCACTTCTGGTATGTGTGAGGGCAAGGGAGGGGAGTTATGGCCTCACTACATCTCCCTATTCTCCTCCACCCCCGGGGTGGCTAGTGTGGAGGCAGTAGGAGGTCCAGTCCCAGGGGAGCAGGCAGTAGGAGGTCCAGTCCCAGGGGAGCACAGGGACTATGATGGTACCTTATCCTTTCATGAAAAGGGTGTAACTGGGAGAGCAAAGCACCATTTCCCTTTCCCACCTTCACACTTGCACAAGGGTCAAGCACAAGCAAGCCAAGATATACAGTGACCCTTGTTTATGCAGTATTATCCAGAGACAAGCAATTCCCTGCACCAGTGTGCTCTGCCCTAATATTGTTGACATGAAACCGATGAGATTGCAGGAGACGGCATTTCTTGTCTGAGTCCATGAACAGAGTTTACTGGTATGGCAGTACCTGTGAGACCTGCTGAGACTCGTTTGAGAGTCTATCATTATGCAATTGTTTAAAAGATGCCAGAATTATTTACCCACACCCGCTGATTCATGTCTTTACAAGCTAAGGGATGCTGATACTGACAAAGTTTGCATAGGCATTGGATGGTACTGGTAGCAACACCTTTGTTAACCTTGTTAACTTTTTGTCTGCAGCTGTCCACTATAAATCCCTGTTTTCAGTTGATTATTACTTTGTCAGACTTGAACTATTCAGACTGAATCTCCCCTGATGCTGGCCAATTTTTTTAAAAAATTAAGATTATTAATAATTATTTATTTATATGAAAATCTCACAAAACCACCTCATCCATTTCAGAAAAAGAGTTTAGGGAAAAATATGTTGTTTTGCTCCTGCTAAAACCTCTTCCAGTCACTGGTGCAATTGTTGGAGGAACCAACTAGGGGCAGAGCTCTTCTTGACCTGCTGCTCACAAACAGGGAAGAAATAGTAGAGGAAGCAATAGTGGACGGGAACCTGGGAGGCAGTGACCATGAGATGGTCGAGTTCAGGATCCTGACACAAGGAAGAAAGGAGAGCAGTAGAATACAGAGCCTGGACTTCAGAAAAGCAGACTTTGACTCCCTCAGGGAACTGATGGGCAAGGTCCCCTGGGAGAATAACATGAGGGGGAAAGGAGTCGAGGAAAGCTGGCTGTATTTTAAAGAATCCTTATTGAGGTTGCAGGAACAAACCATCCCGATGTGTAGAAAGAAAAGTAAATATGGCAGGCAACCAGCTTGGCTTAACAGTGAAATCCTTGCTCGTCTTAAACACAAAAAAGCAGCTTACAAGAAGTGGAAGATTGGACAAATGACCTGGGAGGAGTATAAAACTATTGTTCAGGCATGCAGGAGTGAAATTAGGAAGGCCAAATCACACTCGGAGTTACAGCTAGCCAGAGATGTTAGGAGTAACAAGAAGGGTTTCTTCAGGTATGTGAGCAACAAGAAGAAAGTCAAGGAAAGTGTGGGCCCCTGGCTGAATGAGGGAGGGAACCTAGTGACAGAGGATGTGGAGAAAGCTAGTGTACTCAATGCTTTTTTTGCCTCTGTCTTCACAGACAAGGTCAGCTCCCAGGCGGCTGCACTCCACAGCACGGTATGGGGAGGAGGTGACCAGCCATCTGTGGAGGAAGAAGTAGTTCGGGACTATTTAGAAAAGCTGGACAAACACAAGTCCATGGGGCCGGATGCACTGCATCCAAGGGTGCTAAAGGAGTTGGCCGATGTGATTGCAGAGCCATTGGCCATTATCTTTGACAAATCGTGGCAATCGGGGGAGGTCCCGGATGACTGGAAAAAAGCTAATGTAGTGCCCATCTTTAAAAAAGGGAAGAAGGATGATCCGGGGAACTACAGGCCAGTCAGTCTCATCTCAGTCCCTGGAAAAATCATGGAACAGGTCCTCAAGGAATCAATTCTGAACCACTTAAAGGAGGGGAAAGTGATCAGGAACAGTCAGCATGGATTCACCAAGGGCAAGGCATGCCTGACTAACCTAATTGCCTTCTATGATGAGATAACTGGCTCTGTGGATGAGGGGAAAGCAGTGGATGTGCTATTTCTTGACTTTAGCAAAGCTTTTGATACAGTCTCCCACAGTGTTCTTGCCAGCAAGTTAAAGAAGTATGGGCTGGATGAATGGACGGTAAGGTGGCTAGAAAACTGGCTGGATGGTCATGCTCAACGGGTAGTGATCAATGGCTCCATGTCTAGTTGGCAGCCGGTATCAAGTGGAGTGCCCCAAGGGTCGGTGCTGGGGCCGGTTTTGTTCAATATCTTCATCAACGATCTGGAGGATGGTGTGGACTGCACCCTTAGCAAGTTTGCAGATGACACTAAACTGGGAGGAGTGGTTGATACGCTGGAGGGTAGGGACAGGATACAGAGGGACCTAGATAAATTGGAGGATTGGGCCAAAAGAAATCTGATGAGGTTCAACAAGGACAAGTGCAGAGTCCTGCACTTAGGACGGAAGAATCCCATGCACTGCTCCAGACTAGGGACCGAATGGCTGGGCAGCAGTTCTGCAGAAAATGACCTAGGGGTTACAGTGGACGAAAAGCTGAATATGAGTCAACAGTGTGCCTTTGGTGCCAAGAAGGCTAACGGCATTTTGGGCTGTATAAGTAGGGGCATTTCCAGCAGATCGAGGGACATGATTATTCCCCTCTATTCGGCACTGGTGAGGCCTCATTTGGAGTACTGTGTCCAGTTTTGGGCCCCACACTACAAGAAGGATGTGGATAAATTGGAAAGAGTCCAACGGAGGGCAACAAAAATGATTAGGGGGCTGGAGCACATGACTTATGAGGAGAGGCTGAGGGAACTGGGATTGTTTAGCCTGCAGAAGAGAAGAGTGAGGGGGGATTTGATAGCTGCTTTCAACTACCTAAAAGGGGGTTCCAAAGAGGCTGGATCTAGACTGTTCTCAGTGGTAGAAGATGACAGAACAAGGAGTAATGGTCTCAAGTTGCAGAGTGGGAGGTTTAGGTTGGATATTAGGAAAAACTTTTTCACTAGTAGGGTGGTGAAGCACTGGAATGGGTTACCTAGGGAGGTGGTGGAATCTCCTTCCTTAGAGGTTTTTAAGGTCAGGCTTGACAAAGCCCTGGCTGGGATGATCTAGTTGGGGTTGGTCCTGTTTTGAGCAGGGGGTTGGACTAGATGACCTCCTGAGATCCCTTCCAACCCTGAGATTCTATGATTCTATGGCTTGAAAAGCTCTGGCACTACAGTTGCCAACTCTCCAGGATTGCCCTGGAGTCTCCAGGAATGAAAGGTTCATTTTTA
Organism: Chelydra serpentina; assembly: GCA_037349315.1. Taxonomy (NCBI): domain Eukaryota; kingdom Metazoa; phylum Chordata; order Testudines; family Chelydridae; genus Chelydra; species Chelydra serpentina. The sequence continues at coordinate 4,100,731 of JBAIAC010000192.1, forward strand.
ATTAAAGATTATGTCACGTGATGAAACCTTCAGGAATATGTCCAATGAAAATTGGCAACTCTATCTGGTGCCCTGATGCTTTGAGGCAGAGACCTGACATTTGGTGGGGGGTGGGGGTTGCCCTAGTGTCAGGGAGGTCCCTTTCATCTTCACTGTGCAAATTCATCCAAATTTGGCCAAGTTATAAGCCTCTGAAAAAATCTCAATTTGCACCTGCTCAGTAGAGGTTTGTTAGAGGCTTTCAGTGTTATTCTGCACTGATCACGCTCCATTGCAGGCGGCAGGGGTGGAGTCGGAGTTTCATTGCAATTGCTTTTCTTGATTGCCGGGGGCTTCTGTGGTGTTGGGCACTTCAACTGAGAGTAGGGAGACTGCTAGCACTGCTCCCCCTGCTCAGACTCAGACAACATGCATGAGATAGATGATTATGAAGGAGCCTGACTTTTTCCAATAGTGAGGGATAGGAGTGAGGAGAAGAGGACAGGGACAGGATGAGATGGACCGGGGTAACCTAGCAGAAGCCGGTTGAATGTGGAGAGACCATGTCTTTGTAATGTGCTTGTACAATGCCTACCACAATACAGCTTTGGATTCTGGATACTATGGCTATGGTAGGTGGAGCTGGAAGCCCCATCTGTTATTAAGGTTGTCCAACACTTCCTGTTTTCAATTACTTGTAACTTTGCCACACTTTAACAGTTTGAGTTAAAGATTTCCACACTGGTTGTCTGCCTCAAGCTGAATATTTTTGGGGAAACTTCAGTGAAAACAGTTCAGCTGTTTCTGAGAATGAGACTAGGGCAAAATATGTTGTTTTGCCATCTATACACCCTCTTTTTGTACAGATATAGCACCCCCAACCCATGCTGCAAGGCAAAGATTTGAAATTTGGCAAGGGGTGGCCTTTGTGTCAGAGATGTGCCATGTGCCATCCCCATGAAAATTCAATGAAATTTCTACATGCTCAGTTGAGTCTTGTTAGAATTTAGCAGCTAAAATTTCTGAAGATTCTGTCCTCACTGAGCATGCTCCATCCCCTGACAGCTCCTAGTCCTGACCAGACTGTGCATGCAGCACCCCACAGAGCTACTGAGCATGCTCCTTCCTGGGGCTGGAGGGACTGAGCAGGACTTTCCCTGTAACAACTGCTCCCAGCTTGGGTGGTGTATGTACTGGAACTGAGAGCAGGGAGACTGTCTCTCCTGGCGACCAGTGACCCCTCTGCTGGCACCTGGGCAGTATGCAGGAGGAAGCAGTCTGATTCAAATCCAGAGGGGACAAGAACTGGACCTGGGGGGTAGGAAAGAAGTAGATTGAGACAAGGCATTTGGTGCAATTGGGACTGGAGTGTAGACTAGAGGCTGGGGGACTGCTTGGGCAAGGAGACAGGGAATGGAGCTTGGTGAGGGTGACTGGGTATCCATTGGATGGGTGGTGAGAACAGTGAGATCAGATGAGGACTGGGGATGGGAGTGAAACTGGGTTTAGCCAGGCCAGGAGACAGGGACTAGGAACCTGTGGGGGGAGGGGAGAGAAAGGTGATGGGACGAGGACTGCAGACAGCTCTGACAAGAAGGTTTGGATAGGACAGGAACTGGGACTGTCCTGAAGAAGGAATCAGAGTGGGTAGCTGGGGTGGGGTGGGAGATACAGTGGGGGATTGAGGGAAGAGAGATCAGACAAGGAGCTGGAGGAGGGCAGTGAGACTGGCTAGGCAAGGAGACTGGGACTGGGTTGAGAAGCCTGAGGAATGGAGACTGGGACTGGCTGGGCAATGAGAAGGAAACTGGGACAAGGACCCAGCGTGGGGAAGAAACAGGACTGGAAGAGGGACGGGCTGCATGGGATGGGCAGAAGGGTCAAGCTTGGGGGGAACAGGCAGAAGAGGCTGTGGCCACTAAAGCACACGCCCCTCCAGAGCCTAGAATGGAACCCAAGATTCCTGAGGATATGTCTACACTACCCGCCCAATTCGGCGGGTAGCAATCGATGTTCTGGGATTGATTTATCGCGTCTCATGTAGACGCGATAAATCGATCCCAGAAGCGCTCCCCATCAACTCTGGAACTCCAGCTCGGTGCGAGGAGTAAGCAGAGTCGATGGGGGAGCCTGCCTGCACCGCGTGGACCCCCAGTAAGTACTTTGTAATTCGATCTAAGATACTTCAACTTCAGCTACGGTATTCACGTAGCTGAAGTTGCGTATCTTAGATCGATCCCCACCCCTAGTGTGGACCAGCCCTGAGTCTCACCATTCTTCTGCCATTAGCAAATAGCTGTGAAACCCACTGGCAAAGGGGTTGACAACTTACTACTGCTACCAGCTACTCCATTAGCTTAAGTGGCAGAGGTCTGGGTGGTGGTGGAACTGAAGATTCTGGTTCTGCTGATGACCCATGTGCGGGGTCAGTAAGGCTCCACATGATGGAATTTTTTTATTGACTTTTCTATAAACCTAGGAAATTACACACAACAACAATATTATTAAGATTGCAAAGTCAAATACTCAGTAGTTAGGAAATGCCAGATGTATTAAGGTCACCTGTGCTCCCTTGGGCGTATGCAGTAGTCTGTTTTCTCTACAGGACCCCTGCCTCATTCAGTGCACAGGAGGCACCCGCTCTGGGTTGTGCAGTGAAGAAAGCTGTTGTCTGTAGGCCCCTGCCTCATGTGCTGCGGACGTTGGAAGGTGTGTAGCGACTAAGGCAGGGGACAGCTGGCAAGATGGGCCCATGGTTAAAGCAGCTGACTGCTGCTCTGGAACACTAGGGGGAAGAGCATCTTTGCAAGCAGGCTGGCTAACCTAGTGAGGAGGGCTTTAAACTAGGTTCGCTGGAGGATGGAGACCTAAGCCAAGAGGTAAGTGGGGAAATGGGATACCAGGAGGAAACACAAGGAGGAGGGTGCAACAGGGGAGGCCTCCTGATTCACACTGAGAAAGTAGGGCAATCGGCTAGTTATCTTAGGTGCATGTACACGAAGGCAAGAAGCCTGGGAAACAAGCAGGAAGAATTTGGAAGTCCTGGCACAGTCAAGGAACTATGATATGACTGGAATAACAGAAACTTGGTGGGGCAGTTTACATGACTGGGGCACTGTCATGTATGGGTATAAACTGTTCAGGAAGGACAGGTATGGGAGGAAAGGTGAAGGAGTTGCACTGTATGTAAGAGAGCAGTATGATTGCTCAGAGCTCCAGTATGAAACTGGAGAAAAGCCTGTTGAGAGTCTTTGGATTAAGTTTAGAGGTGAGAGCAACAAGGGTGATGTTGTGGTGGGCGTCTGCTATAGACCACCAGACCAGGGGGATAAGGTAGACGAGGCTTTCTTCAGACAACTAACAGAAGTTTCCAGATTACAGGCCCTGGTTCTCATGGGGGACTTCAATCACCCTGACATCTGCTGGGACAGCAATACAGCGGTGCACAGACAATCCAGGAAGTTTTTGGAGAATGTTGTGGACAATTTCCTGGTGCAAGTGCTGGAGGAACCAACTAGGGGCCGTGCTCCTCTTGACCTGCTGCTCAAACAGGGAAGAATTGGTAGGGGAAGTAGAAGTGGGTGGCAACCTGGGAGGCAGTGACCATGAGATGGTTGAGTTCAGGATCCTGACAAAAGGAAGAAAGGAGAGCAGCAGAATATGGACCCTGGACTTCAGAAAAGCAGACAGACTCCCTTAGGGAACTGATGGGCAGGATCCCCTGGGAGGCTAATATGAGAGGGAAAGGAGTCCAGGAAAGCTGGCTGTATTTTGAAGAAGCCTTATTGAGGGCATAGGAACAAACCACCCCGATGTGCAGAAAGAATAGCAAATATGGGAGGCGACCAGCTTGGTTTAACAGAGAAATCTCCAATGAGCTTAAACTCAAAAAGGAAGCTTAGAAGTGGAAAATTGGACAGATGACTAGGGAGGAGTATAAAAGTATTGCTACAGCATGCAGGGGTGTGATCAGGAAGGCCAAGGCATTACTGGAGTTGCAGCTAGCAAGGGATGTGAAGGGCAACAAGAAGGATTTCTACAGGTACGTTAGCAAAAAGAAGAAGGTCAGGGAAAGTGTGGGATCCCTACTGAATGGTGGGATAGTGACAGATGATGTGGAAAAAGCTGAAGTACTCAATGATTTTTTTGCCTCAGTCTTCACAGAGAAGGGCAGCTCCCAGACTGCTGCACTGGACAGCACAGTATACGGAGGAGGTGAGCAGCCCTCAGTGGTGAAAGAACAGGTTCAGGACTATTTAGAAAAGCTGAACATGCACAAATCCATGGGTCCAGATCTAATGCATCCAAGGGTGCTGAGGGAGTTGGGTGCTGTGATTGCAGAGCCATTGGCCATTATCTTTGAAAATTCATGGTGATAGGGGGGAGGTCCCAGACGATTGGAAAAAGGCAAATATAGTGCCCATATTTTAAAAAGGGAAGAAATAGAACCTGGGGAACTACAGACTGGTCAGCCTCACCTCAGTCCCTGGCAAAATCATGGAGCAGGTCCTCAAGGAATCCATTTTGAAGCACTTGGAGGAGAGGAAGGTGATCAGGATCAGTCAACACAGGGCTGGTCTACACTAACCCCCCAATTCGAACTAAGATACGCAATTCAGCTACGTGAATAACGTAGCTGAAGTCGAAGTATCTTAGTTCGAATGAAAAGGTACTTACCGGGGGTCCACACGGCGGCGCGCAGGCTCCCCCGTCGACTCCGCCTACTCCGTTCGCGGAGTAGGATTACAAGCGTCGACGGGGGAGCACTTCCTGGTTCGATTTATCGCGTCTAGACAAGACGTGATAAATCGAACCCAGAAGATCGATTGGACTCCTCCGACGGGACGCGTAAGTATAGATGTACCCACAGATTCACCAAGGGGAAGTCATGCCAGACCAACCTGACTGCCTTCTATAATGAGATAACTGGCTCTGTGGATATGGGCAAAGCGGTGGATGTGATATATCTTGCCTTTAGCAAAACTTTTGATACAGTCTCCCACCGTATTCTTGCCAGCAAGTTAAAAAAGTATGGATGGGATGAATGGACTATAAAGTGGAAAGAAAGCTGGCTAGTTTGTCGGGCTCAAGGGTACTGATCAACAGCTTGATGTCTAGCTGGCAGCTAATATCGAGCGGAGTGCCCCAGGGGTCGGTCCTGCGTCTGGTTTTGTTCAACATCTTTATTAATGATCTGGATGATGGGATGAATTGCATCCTCAGCAAGTTCGCAGATGACACTAAGCTAGGGGGAGAGGTAGATACGCTGGAGAGTAGGGATAGGGTCCAGCGTGACCTAGACAAATTGGAGCATTGGGCCAAAAGAAATCTGAGGTTCAGCAAGGACAAGTGCAGAGTCCTGCACTTAGGAAGGAAGAATCCCAGGAACTGCTACAGGCTGGGGACCGACTGGCTAAGCAGCAGTTCTGCAGAAAAGGACCTGGGGATTACAGTGCATGAGAAGCTGGATATGAGTCATAGAATATCAGGGTTGGAAGGGACCTTAGGAGGTCATCTAGTCCAACCCCCTGCTCAAAGCAGGACCAATCCCCAATTTTTGCCCTAGTTCCCTAAATGGCCCCCTCAATGATTGAACTCATAACCCTAGGTTTAGCAGGCTAATGCTCAAACCACTGAGCTACCACTCCCCCGAAAGTCAGCAGTGTGCCCTTGTTTTCAAGAAGGCCAATAGTATATTGGGCTGTATTAGTAGGAGCATTGCCAGCAGATCGAGATAAGTGATTATTCTCTTCCTTTTTGGGACTGGTGAAACCACACCTGGATTATTGCGTCCAGTTTGGTCCCCCCCACTACAGAAGGGATATGAACATAAGAATGGCCATACTGCATTAGACCAAAGGTCCATCCAGCCCAGTATCCTATCTGCCGACAATGGCCAATGCCAGGTGCCCCAGAGGGAATGGACCTAACAGGTAATGATCAAGTGATCTCTCTCCTGCAATCCATCTCCATCCTCTGACAAACAGAGGCTAGGGACACCATTCCTTACCCATCCTGGCTCATAGCCATTAATGACTTAACCTCCATGAATTTATCTAGTTTTCTTTTAAACCCTGTTATAGTTCTAGCCTTCGTAACCTCCTCAGGCAAGGAGTTCCACAGGTTGACTGTGCACTGTGTGAAGAAGAAATTCCTTTTATTTGTTTTAAACCTGCTGCCCACTAATTTCATTTGGTGGCCCCTAGTTCTTATATTATGGGAACAAGTAAATAACTTTTCCTTTATCCACATAACTTTATCCACATAACTCATGATTTTATATACCTCTATCATATCTCCCCTCAGTCTCCTCTTTTCCAAGCTGAAAAGTCCTAGCCTCTTTAATCTCTCCTCATATGGGACCTGTTCCAAATCCCTAAACATTTTAGTTGTCCTTCTCTGAACTTTTTCTAATAGCAGTATATCTTTTTTGAGATGAGGAGACCACATCTGTACACAGTATTCAAGATGTGGGCGTACCATGGAGTTATATAAGGGCAATAAGATATTCTTCGTCTTATTCTCTATCCCTTTTTTAATGATTCCTAACATCCTGTTTGCTTTTTTGACTGTCACTGCACACTGCATGGACATCTTTAGAGAACTATCCACGATGACCCCAAGATCTTTTTTCTGATTAGTTGTATCTAAATTAGCCCCCATCATATTGTATGTATAGTTCGGGTTATTTTTTCCAATGTGCATTACTTTACATTTATCCACATTAAATTTCATTTGCCATTTTGTTGCCCAATCACTTAGTTTTGTGAGATATTTTTGAAGTTCTTCAAAGTCTGCTTTGGTCTTAACTATCTTGAGCAGTTTAGTATCATCTGCAAAGTCTGTCACTTCACTGTTTACCCCTTTCTCCAGATCATTCATGAATAGGATTGGTTCTAGGACTGACCCTTGGGGAACACCACTAGTTACCCCTCTCCATTGTGAAAATTTACCATTTATTCCTACCCTTTGGTCCCTGTCTTTTAACCAGTTGTCAATCCATGAAAGGATCTTCCCTCTTATCCCATGGCAAATTAATTTACGTAAGAGCCTTTGGTGAGGGACCTTGTCAAAGGCTTTCTGGAAATCTAAGTACACTATGTCCACTGGATCCCCCTTGTCCACATGTTTGTTGACCCCTTCAAAGAACTCTAAGGGCTAGTCTACACTTACCCGCTGCTTCGGAGGCATCGGATCGATCTTCTGGGTTCGATTTATCGCGTCTTGTCTAGACGCGATAAATCAAACCAGGAAGTGCTCCGCCGTCAACGCTTGTAATCCTGCTCTGCGAACGGAGCAGGCGGAGTCGATGGGGGAGCCTGCGCGCCGCCAAGTGGACCAGGGGTAAGTACTTTTAAGTTCGAGCTAAGATACTTCGACTTCAGCTACGTTATTCACATAGCTGAAGTTGCATATCTTACTTTGAACTTGGGGGCTAGTGTGGACCAGCCCTCATAGATTAGTAAAACGATTTCCCTTTACAGAAACTATGTTGACTTTTGCCCAACAATTTATGTTCTTCTATGTGTCTGGCAATTTTATTCTTTACTATTGTTTCAACTAATTTGCCCGGTACTGACGTTAGGCTTACTGGTCTGTAATTGCCGGGATCACCTCTAGAGCCCTTTTTAAATATTGGCGTTACATTAGCTATCTTCCAGTCACTGAGTACAGAAGCTGATTTAAAGGACAGGTTACAAACAATAGTTAATAGTTCTGCAATTTCACATTTGAGTTCTTTCAGAACTCTTGGGTGAATGCCATCTGGTCCCAGTGACTTGTTTCTGTTAAGTTTATCAATTAATTCCAAAACCTCCTCTAATGACACTTCAATCTGTGACAATTCCTCAGATTTGTCACGTACAAAGGACGGCTCAGGTTTGGGAATCTCCCTAACATCCTCAGCCGTGAAGACTGAAGCAAAGAATTAATTTAGTTTCTCTGGAATGACTTTATCATCTTTAAGTGCTCCTTTTGTATCTCGATCATCCAGGGGCCCCACTGGTTGTTTAGCAGGCTTCCTGCTTCTGATGTACTGTTAAAAAACATGTTGTTATTACCTTTTGAGTTTTTGGCTAGCTGTTCTTCAAGCTCCTTTTTGGCTTTTCTTTTTACATTTTTACACTTAATTTGTCAGTGTTTATGCTCCTTTCTATTTACCTCACTAGGATTTAACTTCCACTTTTTAAAAGATGCCTTTTTATCTCTCACTGCTTCTTTTACATGGTTGTTAAGCCACAGTGGCTCTTTTTTTAGTTCTTTTACTATGTTTTTTAATTTGGGGTATACATTTAAGTTGGGCCTCTGTTATGGTGTCTTTGAAGAGTATCCATGCAGCTTGCAGGGATTTCACTTTAGTCACTTTACCTTTTAATTTCTGTTTAACTAACTCCCCATTTTTGCATAGTTCCCCTTTCTGAAATTAAATGCCTCATGTTGGGCTGTTGAGGTGTTCTTCGCACGACAGGAATGTTAAATGTTATTATATCATGGTCACTATTTCCAAGCGGTCCTGTTATAGTTACTTCTTGGACCAGATCCTGCGCTCCACTCAGGTCTAAATCGAGAATCGCCTCTCCCCTTGTGGGTTCCTGTACCAGCTGCTCCAAGAAGCAGTCATTTAAAGTATCGAGGAATTTTGTCTCTGCATTTCGTCCTGAGATGACATGTACCCAGTCAATATGGGGATAATTGAAATCTCCCACTATTATTGAGTTCTTTATTTTGATAGCCTCTCTAATCTCCCTTAACATTTCATCCTCACTATCACTGTCCTGATCAGGTGGTCGGTAATAGAGCCCTACTGTTATATTCTTATTAGAGCATGGAATTACTATCCATAGAGATTCATTTGGATTCATTTAAGATTTTTACTTCATTTGATTCTACATTTTCTTTCACATATAGTGCCACTCCCCTCCCCCCCCGCCCCGACCTGTTCTGTCCTTCCGATATATTCTGTAGCCCGGAATGATTGTGTCCCATTGATTGTCCTCACTCCACCAGGTTTCTGTGATGCCTATTATGTCAATATCCTCTTTTAACACGAGGCACTCTAGTTCACCCATCTTATTATTTAGACTTCTAGCATTTGTGTACAAGCACTTTAAAAACTGGTCACTGTTTATTCTTCTGCCCTTTTCTGATGTGTCAGATTATTTTTTGTGTGAATGTTTCTCATCTGATCTGGCCCCTACTTTATCCTCATCCATCCTCTCCTCCTGACTAAAACCTAGAGAATCTCTATAACTAGACTCTCCTGTAAGAGAAGTCTCTGTCCGATCCATGTGCTTCTCCGCAGCTATTGGCTTTCCCCCATCTCTTAGTTTAAAAACTGCTCTGCAACCTTTTTAATGTTAAGTGCCAGCAGTCTGGTTCCACTTTGGTTTATGTGGAGCCCATGCTTCCTGTATAGGCTCCCCCATCCCAAAAGTTTCCCCAGTTCCTAATAAATCTAAACCCCTCCTCTCTACACCATCGTCTCATCCACGCATTGAGACTCTGAAGCTGTGCCTGCCTACCTGGCCCTGTGCGTGGACAAGGCCGGCTCTAACTTTTTTGCTGCCCTAAGAAAAAAAAAGAAAAGAAAAAAAACCAAAAAAAAAAAACCGAGTGCCGCCCTGCCGAAACAACCCCCCCCTGAGCGCCGCCCCACGGAAAGAACCCCCCCCAAGTGCCTCCCCGCTGAAACACCCCCCCCCCCGAGTACTGCCCCACCGAAACAAAAACAAAACACAACACCCCCCCCCCGAGCGCTACCCCGCCGAAGTAAAAAACAAAAACCCAGAGCAGTGCCCCACCACCCCAAGATTGGCCGCCCCTTAGAAGGTGCCGCCCCAAGCACGTGCTTGGTCGGCTTGTGCCTGGAGCCAGCCCTGCGTGTGAAACTGGAAGCATTTCTGAGAATGCCACCATAGAGGTCCTGGATTTCAGTCTCTTTCCTAGCAGTCTAAATTTGGCCTCCAGGACGTCTCTCCTACCCTTCCCCATGTCATTGGTACCTACATGTACCACGACCCCCTGGCTCCTCCCCAGCACTACTCATAAGTTTCTCTAGATGCTTTGAGAGATCTGCAACCTTTGCACCAGGCAGGCAAGTCACCATACGGTTCTCCCGGTCATCACAAACCCAGCTATCTATGTTTCTAATGAGCGAATCTCCCATTACTAACACCTGCCTTTTCCTAATGACTGGAGATCCCTCCCCCGGAGAGGTAACCTCTGTGTGAGAGGATACTCCAACAGCATCTGGAAGGAGGGTCCCAACTATGGGAAGGTTTCCCTCTGCTCCCGTTGACTGCTCTCCTTCCCTGGGCCTTTCATCCTCCTCAACAGCTCAGGGGCTGTCTGACTGGAGGTGGGACAAGTCTACAGTGTCCCTGAAAGCCTCATCAACATACCTCTCTGCCTCCCTTAGCTCCTCCAGTTCCACCACCCTGGCCTCCAAAGCCCGCACACGGTCTCTGAGGGCCAGGAGCTCCTTGCACCGAATGCACACATACGCCACCCGCCCACAGGGCAGGTAATCATACATGCTACACTGAGCGCAATAAACAGGATAGCCCCCACTCTGCTGCTGGGCTTCTGCCTGCATTGTCTCCTACAGCTACCTAGGCTAATGATAGGGTTTTTGTTTAAATCAAGAAGTTTTGATTATAGTTTAGTTTAAAGGTTTTAAAGAATGGCAAGTGTACCTCGCCCCCTTCCCACTCCCCTTCAGAACTCCCTCTCGAAACTCCCTGTTAGTAGCCCCTGGTTGCCGACTCACTGCTTTATAAAGCAGTGCATAAAGCCCTGGCCTTCCTGATAGCGCCGTCCCCTAACTAAGGCTCAGCCAATGAACAGAGGATTCTAGATTTCAAACCTTTTTTAGAGCGACAAAGAGTCCTGTAGCACCTTATAGACTAACAGATATATTGGATCATAAGCTTTTGTGGGCGAAAAGACCCACTATGCTCCAATCTATCTGTTAGTCTATAAGGTGCTACAGGACACTTTGTTGCTCTTGCAGATCCAGACTGACACGGCTCCCCTCTGATACTTGAAACCCTGTTTAGAAGCTCACAGCTTCCAACTCAGGGCCGTAACGAGGGCGAGGCGAGTGAGGCACTCGCCTCGGGGCGCACTGCTGGCAGGGGCATAAAAGCCTGCTGCCAGGGGCGCGCCCGTCCTCCCCCGCCGCCGAAGCCGCTTCCGCTTACCTGCGGGAGGTCCGCCGGTGTGTGTGGAGAAGGCCCCCTCCGCCGAATTGCCGCCGACACCGGCGGACCCTCCCACAGGCAAGCGGAAGCGGCTTTGGCAGCAGGGCGGAAGTGCTGCTAATAATACCCTCTGCCGAAGCTGGTGGAGGGTATTATTAGCAGCACTTCCGCCCTGCCGCCGAATCCGCTTTCGCTTACCTGAGGGAGGCCCGTAGGTGCCGCGGCTTCGGCGGCAATTCGGCGGAGGGGCCTTCTCCACACACACCGGCGGACCTCCCGCAGGTAAGCGGAAGCGGCTTCGGCGGCTGCTAAAAATACCCTCAGCCGAACTGCCGCCAAAGCCGCTTCTGCTTGCCTGCGGGAGGTCCGTCGGTGCTGCGGCTTCGGCGGCAATTCGGCGGAGGGTAAGAGCCCCTAGGAATTTCTGCACCCCTGCCTCAGGTGCAGAAATTCCTAGTTACGGCTCTGTTCCAACTGCCGGCCACAGCACACGGTCCTTCAAAGAAACAGACACAAGCTCAGATGTGGACAAATTGGAGAGAGTCCAGCGGAGGGCAACAAAAATGATTAGGGGGCTGGAGCACATGACTTATGAGGAGAGGCTGAGGGAACTGGGATTGTTTAGCCTGCAGAAGAGAAGAGTGAGGGGGGATTTGATAGCTGCTTTCAACTACCTGAAAGGGGGGTCCAAAGAGGCTGGATCTAGACTGTTCTCAGTGGTAGAAGATGACAGAACAAGGAGTAATGGTCTCAAGTTGCAGAAGGGGAGGTTTAGGTTGGATATTAGGAAAAACTTTTTCACTAGGAGGGTGGTAAAGCACTGGAATGGGTTACCTAGGGAGGTGGTGGAATCTCCTTCCTTAGAGGTTTTTAAGGCCCGGCTTGACAAAGCCCTGGCTGGGATGATCTAGTTGGGGTTGGTCCTGCTTTGAGCAGGGGGTTGGACTAGATGACCTCCTGAGGTCCCTTCCAACCCTGAGATTCTCTGATTCTATGATTCTGGCCCTGCCTCTGCCACAGAGTTGCTGCATGATGCCAGGCAAATCATTTACACCACATTGTTCAAAGGTGGCAACTACTTATGTGAACCTCATTTCCTGGGTTCCCTCCTGGGGCTCAATTTGCTGAGTCTAGACACCCTTAATTCTGGCCTGTCCTAACTTGTCTCTACTTCACTTTGCAACCTGACAATGGTGGAATGTATTTTTGGCATGTCATGTAGATTATAACGTCGCTAGGACAGTACAACCCTCGTGTAAGGCCATTGTCTTCACAGATAGTACACTAGGGTTCGGGTTGGCCCAGTATCACTAGTGTGATACTAGCCTGAGTGTAGCATGGCACATGTGGGATAAGTTAAAATGTCCGGAGGCTTTACAAGCACATAGGTGGTTAACTCTTAGTTTTTTGCACCTTTCCAAAGAACGGTGCTAAATATTTCAGTGAGCGCAAATCCCTTTGTTCTAAAGGCTGGGAAAGAGCTCATCCACTGGGTATCATTTTGGTGGCAGTACATTCATTTTCAGCCGGATGACACAGCTGCACTTGAACAAGGTGCAAGGCAGCGGGCTCCCAGGGAGGTCGGTTTTAACTTTTCCATTGTCCCTTGGAAAGGCTGATACAGTCTCTTGGAAGGGGTCGGGGTGGGCACTGGCTAGGTGGGTCACCAGTAGCGGTGTGCGGGGGCTGCTAGGCTACGTCTCTACTACAACTGGGCGCGTGCATCCCAGTGCAGGTTGGCAGACAGGTGCTAGCTCTGTTCGAGCGAGGGCACTAAAAGCAGCAGTGGGGCCATGGCAGCGTGGGCTGTGGCTTGGGTTAGCCACTTGCACATGTACCAGGGGATTGGGTGTGACTGTACAGGCAGCTAGCCCGTGCCGCCACCCTGCTCACTGCAGCCACACGGCTATTTTAGTTCATCCTTAGCGCCACATTGACCTAGAAAACATACCCTGTGGGTCAGCAGCTCACCCGCTGCGCCTGGTACCCAAATGAGGAGCCCAAGTGTCTCTCCCTGGGCAGTCCCCAGACAGACATGCAAAGAATTCATGTCAATAGCAGCACCCCCCTCACTCTTGTGGAGCCATTGCGATCAGCCAGGAGGGATGGAAACACTAGCATCTGGCCCTGGTTATCCAGAGGTTTCAGGAGATGCTAGAAACTGTCAGGTAATTAGGGGAACTGTAGGCTGAGGTCTAGCTCTAAGCACACGTTTCAAAACCTGCCGGATCAGCTACCCGAAGACTAGCCAGCTTGGTGAGCTGCTGTACAGCAAGATTTCGGTGCATAAGTCCCTCAGCAGCAGCAGCAGCTGGAATAATAACAGAACCCACCCAAAGAGTCCCCCAGATTAGAGTGTGGGGACATCCCACTTTCAGGAGCTCCAGGCCCCAGGTAGCCTTCCCTCCCCCCCCCCCCCCCCCCCGGCCATGTGGGCTATGGGAAGGCAGAACCAGGCCTAGAGGCCGGCGCTCCTGAGACCCTAGCCACTGGACAAAACTGTCTCTCATTTAGCTACTAAATACCACTCATCTCATTACATTCCTTGTGTCTGGTCACCACTTTGAAAGATGAGCCCGGTATGCTCCCATTTCGGAACGTCCTGCTGCAGAGGCCATTATTAAAGATGGCTTATGTGACTGAATTACTGGTTTCACTCCACCTTGTAACAGACATAGACTCATAGACTCATAGACTTTAAGGTCAGAAGGGACCATTATGATCATCTAGTCTGACCTCCTGCACAATGCAGGCCACAGAATCTCACCCACCCACTCCTGGAATAATCCTCTTAGCTATGTTTCAGCTATTGAAGTCCTCAAATCATGGTTTAAAGACTTCAAGATGCAGAGAATCCTCCAGCAAATGACCCGTGCCCCGTGCTGCAGAGGAAGGCAAAAAACCTCCAGGGCCTCTGCCGATCTACCCTGGAGGAAAATTCCTTACCGACCCCAAATATGGCGATCGGCTGAACCTCGAGCATGTGGGCAAGACTCACCAGCCAGACACCCAGGAAAAAGTTCTCTGTAGTAACTTCTAACATCCCATCATTGACCATTGGTCCTATTTACCACTGATGGCAATTAATTGACCTTTGACTAAGATCATGTTATCCCATCAAACCATCCGCTCCATAAACGTATCTAGCTTAATCTTGAAGCCAGATAGGTCTTTTGCCCCCACTGCTTCCCTTGGAAGGCTGTTCCAGAACTTCACTCCTCTGATGGTTAGAAACCTTCGTCTAATTTCAAGTCTAAACTTCCTGATGGCCAGTTTATATCCATTTGTTCTTGTGTCCACATTGGTACTGAGATGAAATAATTCCTCTCCCTCCCTGGTATTTATCCTTCTGATATATTTAAAGAGAGCAATCATATCTCCCCTCAGCCTTCTTTTGGTTAAGGTAAACAAACCAAGTTCCTTGAGTCTCCTTTCATACGACAGGTTTTCCATTCCTCAGATCATCCTAGTGGCCCTTCTTTGTACCTGTTCCAGTTTGAATCCATCCTTCTTAAACATGGGAGACCAGAACTGCACACAGTATTCCAAATGAGGTCTCACCAATGCCTTGTATAACGGTACTAACACCACCTTATCTCTACTAGAAATACCTCGCCTAATGCATCCCAAGACCGCATTTGCTTTATTCACAGCCACATCACATTGGCGACTCATAGTCATCCTGTGATCAACCAGGACTCCGAGGTCCTTCTCCTCTTCCGTTACTTCCAATTGATGCGTCCCCAGCTTATAACTAAAATTCTTGTTATTAATCCCTAAATGCATAACCTTACACTTCTCACTATTAAATGTCATCCTATTACTATTACTCCAGTTTACAAGGTCATCCATATCTTCCTGTAGGATATCCCGATCCTTTTCTGAATTGGCAATACCTCCCAACTTTGTGTCATCCGCAAACTTTATTAGCACACTCCCACTTTTGGTGCCGAGGTTAGTAATAAATAGATTAAATAAAATTGGTCCCAAAACTGAACCTTGAGGAACTCCACGAATAACCTCCCTCCAACCTGACAGTTCACCTTTCAGTATGACCCGCTGTAGTCTCCCCTTTAACCAGTTCCTTATCCAACTCTCAATTTTCATATTGATCCCCATCTTTTCCAATTTAACCAATAATTCCTCATGTGGTACTGTATCAATTGCCTTACTGAAATCAAGGTAGATTAGATCCACTGCGTTTCCTTTATCTAAAAAAACTGTTACTTTCTCAAAGAAGGAGATCAAGTTGGTTTGGCACTATCTACCTTTTGTAAAACCATGTTGTAATTTGTCCCAATTGCCATTGACCTCAAGGTCCTTAACTACTTTCTCCTTCAAAAATTTTTCCAAGACCTTGCATACTACAGATGTCAAACTAACAGGCCTGTAGTTACCCGGGTCACTTTTTTTCCCTTTCTTAAAAATAGGAACTATATTAGCTATTCTCCAGTCAAATGGTACAACCCCTGAGTTTAGAGATTTATTAAAAATTTTTGCTAATGGGCTTGCAATTTCATGTGCCAGTTCCTTTAATATTCTTGGATGAAGATTATCTGGGCCGCCCGATTTACTCCCATTAAACTGTTTGAGTTTGGCTTCTACCTCGGATATGGTAATATCTACCCCCACATCCTTATTCCCATTTGTCATGCTGCCACTATTCCTAAACTCCTCATTAGCCTCATTAAAGACTGAGGCAAAGTATTTGTTTAGATATTGGGCCATGCCTAGATTATCCTTAACCTCCACTCCATCCTCAGTGTTTAGCGGTCCCACTTCTTCTTTCTTTGTTTTCTTCCTATTTATATGGCTATAAAACCTTTTACTGTTGGTTTTAATTCCCTTTGCAAGGTCCAATTCTACATGACTTTTAGCCTGTCTTACTTTATTCCTACATGCTCTGACCTCAATAAGGTAGGTTTCTTTGCTGATCACTCCCATCTTACACTGCTTGTATGCTTTCTGTTTTTTCTTAATCAACTCTCTGAGATGCTTGCTCATCCAGCTTGGTCTAAAACTCCTGCCTATGAATTGTTTCCCCTTTCTTGGGATACAGGCTTCTGATAGCTTCTGCAACTTTAACTTGAAATAATCCCAGGCCTCCTCCGCCTTTAGGTCCATAAATTCTTTAGTCCAATCCACTTCCCTAACTAATTTCCTTAATTTATTAAAGTTAGCCCTTTTGAAATCAAAAACCCTAGTCTCAGATTTAGTTTTTTTTATCCTTTGTGACAGACCCAGACAAGTGGGGTACAGAAGTCTCATAGAAGGCAAATATACTGGCCATTGGATGAATAGTTTTCTGTTCCCTGAGTGACCAGAGCAGGGGCTGCACTAGAAGAAGCAGGAACTTTCTGGAACCAATTTAAGGCAGGCAGGCTAATTAGGACACCTGGAGCCAATTAAGAAGAACCTGCTAGAATCAATTAAGACAGGCAGGCTAATCAGGGCACCTGGGTTTAAAAAGGAGCTCACTTTAGTTTGTGGTGTGGCGTGCGAGGAGCTGGGAGCAAGAGGCACACAAGGAGTTGAAAGGGAGAAGAGTTGAAGGACTGAGGAGTACAAGCATCAGCAGACCACCAGGAGGAAGGTCCTGCAGTAAGCATAAAGAAGATGTTGGGAGGAGGCCATGGGGAAGTAGCTCAGGTAGTTGTAGCTGTCACGCAGCTGTTACAGGAAACCCTATAGACAACTGCAATCCACAGGGCCCTGGGCTGGAACCTGGAGTAGAGGGCGGGCCCGGGTTCCCCCCAAACCTCCCAACTCCTGATCAGACACGGGAGGAATTTGACTGTGGGTTCTACCAGAGGGGAAGATCGCTGAGGTGATCAAAATCCGCCAATAAGCGCAGGACTCACCAAGGTAGAGGAGGAACTTTGTCACACCTTCCATTTAGTTTGAACTGAATTAGCTCATGATCACTATAGCCAAGGTTGTCCCCTACAACCATTTCTTCTATGAGGTTCTCACTACTCACCAAAACCAAATCTAAAATGGCATCCTCCCTTGTTGGTTCAGCAACTACTTGATGAAGGGATTCATCAGCTATCACATCTAGGAAAATCTGAGCCCTATTATTATTACTAGCACTTGTTCTCCAATCTATATCTGGGAAGTTGAAGTCTCCGATGATCACACAGTTCCCATTAGTATTTACTTCCTTAAAAACATTAAAGAGGTCTCTATCCATATCCAAATTAGTCCCTGTCACAAAAATACAGCAGCTGTGATCTCACTGTGCTTTGGCTGGCCATTGCAGCAGACAGGCCAAGGGTTGAATGTAGGGTCGCCAGCTGTCCCGTTTTCGACCGGAACGCCTGGTCAAAAAGGGACCCTGGCAGCTCCACTCAGCACCGCTGACCGGGCCGTTGAAGTCTGGTCGGCAACGCAGCGAGGCTAAGGCAGGCTCCCTGCCTGCCCTGGCTCCACACGGCTCCCAGAAGCAGCGGCATGTCCCCCTCCGGCTCCGTGTGCTGCCTCAACCCCAAGTGCCAGCTCCACAGTGCCCATTGCCTGGGAACCGTGGCCAATGGGAGCTGTGGGGGCAGCGCCTGTGGACAGGGCAGCGCATAGAGCCACCTGGCTGTGCCTCCGCGCAGGAACCAGAGATGGGATGTGCCACTGCTTCCGGGAGCTGCTTGAGATAAGCGCTGCCCAGAGCCTGCATCCCTGACCCCCTTCTGCCCCCCAACCCCTTGCCCCAGCTCTGTGAACCCCATAGAACCTGGAGCACCTTCCTGCACCCCAAATCCCTCATCCCCAGCCCCACCCCATAGCTCACACCCCCAGCCGGAGCCCATCCCAACCCCTTGCCCCAGCCCAGAGCCCCCTCCTACACCCCAAACACCTCATCCTCAGCCCCACAGCAGTCTGCACCCCTAGCCAGAGCCCTCACCCCCCCCCCCGCACTCCAACCCCTGCCCAGAGCCGCCTCCTGCACTCTGAACCCCTCAGCCCCAGCCCCCTCATTCCTGGCCCCACACCAGAGCCCTCACCCCCCCACACCCAAACGCTCTGCCCCAGCCCGGTGGAAACGAGCAAGTGAGTGAGGGTGGGGAGAGAGTGACAGAGGGAGGGGGGATGGAGTGAGCAGGGGGAGGGGCCTCAGAGAAGGGGTGGGGCAGGGGGAGGGGCCTCAGAGAAGGGGCGGGGCAAGGATGTTCAGTTTTGTACGAGTAGAAAGTTGGCAGCCCTAGTTGAATGGCTCATAGAGAGTGAACCCCCTGCCCCTTCCCTTATCAACGGTGAGCCCGTCAGCATGGCCTGGGGGTGGGAGGAAAACTGGCACTGCTAGCGCCCAGGCCGCACCTGGGTAAGTGAACACGGGCTCAACATTTGGTGCTGGGTGAAGTGATTCACCATTGTGAAAAATCTCCTGAAGGCAGCTCCCCCACTCCGAGTCCACAGTGCGACGGGACCAGGTTCTGCGCCCGCAGGCTGGTTAATGGACTCTAGCTCCATGAACTACTTTTCATTCTCCTGCCTCTCAAACACTCACATGGCTGGGCGCTGGGTTGAAAACACTCCCCGCTGGACACTTGGGCAGGGCTTAGTTCCAGCAGGGAGTATTTATGAGGATGGATTTTTTTCGCTCTGTTCTTCAGCTGACCCAACTCTATGGGCATCGGTTGTTCCAATGTTGTCTGGCAGCCTGACTCAGAGCCTCCTTTCCCTGCCTATTGTCTGGGGCAGGCAGCCTTGCTACCTGCTGCTCTCTGGCTCCAAACTGGACTCGGGCTCTGGTGCCCTGACCCCCTCTGGCCTGGTTCTGTCGAACAGTGAAGGGAGTCTGCTCTGCAATCCAGTTAATTCTCCCTTGTGGGGAAAGGTGCACGGCAAGGGGCAAATGCAGGCAGGTCCAAGCAGGTCAGGGAGATGGAAGATCCACCTGGTTGCAACATACTAATGAATTGTGCTACAAAAAATGCTGAATTCTGTTGTATCTTGGAAACAGGCTAAATTTCACAGCCGCACTATCAGAGTCCATTGGGGTGAATGAGATGATGGGTAGTTCACACCTCTCAGAACTGTTATTTCAGGCTGTCTGCAGACTCATGGGCATTGCTTGCACCTTGATCCGATTTTTGAATGTATCCTTGCAGCCATAAGAGCCAGAATTTTTAATTTTTAATGATAAAATAAAAGTCGAGGTTCTGGAGCACGGCTCTGTGGCAAGGAATGAACTCTGTGGCAAACTCCACAATCCTTCAGTCTATTGGCACCTGTCTCACCTGCCCTGAAAGGACTTTTACTGTAACACACATTCACACTTGCTCTCACAAGGGCAGTGGTGCAAGTAGAAATCATTTCTTGCCCATACTGCACTCATCAGAGGGACACAAGGGAGGGCATGTGACCCTCCATGTGACTCCTCCCTTCTCCGCCCCCAGCCCGGAGCCCCCACGCTCTCCCCATCCCCTCTGACACCCCCCTTACCTGTCTAAAATTCCATCCGTTAAACAGATGTAGTTGTAAAATGGTGCTTTGGGCCCCTGGTGCCACGTGTACTTCCAGGTGTCATTGAGGATCCAGCAGCCCCCCAAATTGAAAACTTCTCAAATGAAAGAAGGCTAGGAAGGACAATCACCCCACTTCCCCTTAACACACAATCAGTGCCTCCCTTATGGCCAAACTAAGCTCCCGACAGCTTGCCTTTAGCTAAGTATTGCTCTCCGCCAGGCACTAGGAAAGCAAAGATGCTGCACCATCTGGGTTTGATGGACGAGAGGCATAGAACTGTGTGTGCCATGTACATCTTGCTAGAACTACAAGTTGTTTTACTATTTTTCTCAGCATGACATACAGGAGGGGCAATAAAATCAGCCTGGCAGAACATGCATGAGAACTGTCTCTGGACAGATAAGCAATTGATCAAAATAACGTTCTCTGATCGCTTGGGGCCAAATCCTGTTCCCATTGAAATCAAAAGGAGTTTTGCTATTGAGTTCAATGGGAACAGGCGTTGACATTTGGAGAGGAAAGAACAAAGCCACTCAAGCAAGGGCTTTGTTGCTTATACCAGATATCAAAGGCTGCTGACTCATATGAGAAAGTCAGCAGACATCTGGTCTTTGTCCATTGCAAAGGAGAAATCAGCAATCAATGAGGCTAGAACAGTCTCTCTACTAGATCCAACTCATAAGTCCATCTGCAAAGGATCAAGAAAATATGAAGGCTCCAGATTACCTTAAGTCCTCAGTCCCTTGGTTAGAATGCTCCCATTAGTATATGTTCATAGTGCAGAGGCTGGGGCAGGAAAGAGGCAAAATGGAGATGTTTCCAGGCCAGGGCCTTTTAGCTTCTACCAAGTGCCAAGTAAAGGGAAACCTGTTCTCATTGTGAAAGATGGTGTTTGGAGTCACATGGGCAAGTTACGTGTCCATCACCCCGACCCATATTCTAGTTAGAATTTTCACAAAAAGTCCATTAACTGTAGACAGGTGTTTTCCAGGGACCATTGGTAGCTAAGTGTTCCGTAATGGGCCATTCAGCTTGACTTGTCCCTTCATGTGCTGGCTAAATACCTTGTGGGCGTTACCACAGGAGCAAACGTAGTACACAGAGCTAATATTCATAACTTCAGATACCAAGATGAATATACATGCTTAGAAATAGCATCATCATAAGTACCAGCTATTTCACCTACATGACTGTTCCCAAAAGAGATTCTGAAAAATCACACCATGTACCTGAGACCCTACGTGCCAGCACCATGCCCACTGGAGTTTTGTTATCTGCTATGTAACAACAGCGATGGAGCCAGTGACATGACTCCATTTAGCTTAAAAGGGCCAGGTTAATTTGTAGCTGTTCAGGTGTGACTGCACCTTCAGTCAGTGAGGGCAGACTGGCTGGCACACATTCAGCTTAATGGGCTTCTGTGTTCCTTTGCTGTTAACTTTTTATGTTCATAAATCTGGTATGTGCTGAGGGGTTTTAAAGCATAACACAGGTTTTTAGATTTGCAAATCTGTGAACCTGTGCCTCTTTGAGATTGTATTATTCATTATTATTATTATTTTGCTGGTCATAATGTGGGACGGTCTCCTCTCTGCCCTCTGCTCATGAGGTTGTGTGCGTGTCTTGTCGCACTCTGCTGAACACCAGTTGGAAGGAATTTTTTTTCAGTAAGTGTGGACTGATTCTTTTCTCTTAGAAGGCATGTCATGTTTTCAGGTTCACACTGATTAACACAGAAAACAATTGGGGCTGTTAAACTTTCTTCAAATTCTATAGAAAATTAAGTTCAGCTATATTTTCCATACAGTGATGAAATGGGTGTTTGTGTATACAAACATCAACATGCTTAACTACTCACTTCCCCCCACATATGTAGTATCCAGTCTGTTTATATGGAATATGGGAGTTGGGTGAGGAGCCATTTCAGCATATGTATGACTTATTAAAAGGCAAATTTTAAGTAGAACTGTATCCTGGACTGCTTTATGGTATTGTACCCAAACATTGCATTTCAATGGGGAATTCAACTTCCTTTATAGGAACAGAACAGACTCCTGAAACTCTTACCAGTCCACAAAAGTGGTCCATAGTCATGCAAATAGTCCCATTATCTTCAATGGGATTGATCAAATGATTAAGGATTTACAGGATTAGGTTCCAAGTTTGTAAATTGTTCTGGATAAAAATGACAATGCCTGAGCTGTCAGATCAGAAGGAGCATCATTCGAATAAATGTGGGCAGATGTGTGATCCATTGCTAAGATGAGGGACGTATTTTCCGCAAAGTTCTTGGCAAATTCCTGAGGCAGCTGGTTTAAGGCCATCAGTGTCAGGCATTATAATCTTCACTTATAGTTCTTTCACCCACAAAGATGGAAAATGAAGCATTTGTTTTCTTTGGTTTGCTGCTCCAGTTCCAGTTAACTAGTTAACTGTTAGACTAGTTTGGCTGCAAAGAAGAATTCTATGTACATTGGGGACAACACCTGATTCCTGTCAGGCTGCAGAACTGGGCTGACATCAGAATCCAAACATCCTCTGGTCAGTGCAAGCAGAGGCATTTCTCTAATGATTTGGACTTGATGTGATGCAATATGGATGTCATGGATAATTCAGACCGTTGGGGAGAAACAGAATCAAAAACACTGTTTAAACACCTTCCACTCCCCCCCCCCCCCCATCTTGAGGACTCAGTTCACCACCCGGAATTGTAGGCTGGCTGTTGAATCAATTTTCCTGCCAAATAAATTGAGTGTTTTGGCTTCTTTATTCTTGGGAATAGAGGCAGTGGGGACCTGCTTGTCCTTCTCATTGGAACAGTCACAACCAGTGAGCTCCGGGGTGGGTGAGTATAAAGGTACTTAAACCCTTTGGCCGGCATGAAGTAGTTTTTCTCAGCCCATTTTGAGGTGGGTGGGACGGAGGATGAGGTCTGGCACAGTGACTTGGTGATCTTGAGGATCCCGTTGTGTACAGGCAGGGCCAGGGTGACCCTCTCGGGGAGCCTTAGCCTGTTCCTGGGGCATCGAAGACGTGGAGACCTGTGCTCTCTCTGTGCCTGGGATTGGGAGGCCGACAGTGCAGGCAGGGTTGCGGGTTCCATACCGTTCCCAGGAGTTGGTGGCGGACCTTTAAGGAGGCTAAGAGCCCCAGCCGTGGAGGGACGCTGGCGCGGCTCCAGAGAAGGCCGGTGTGCAGGCCCGGGTCCTTTGCTGGATGACCCATGGGCCTTCTTGCTCGGTGCTGGAGAGCGCTCCTTAGCCCTCTTTTTCTGTACCGGCGATGGCGAACGGTGTCAGGAAGAGGTCGGTGCTGGTGGTGGGCTTCACACAGAGGCTGAGGCGCTCGGTGTGGCCTGCGTAGAAGGCTCGGAAGCCAGGCGGAGGGTGGACTCCATCAGGAGAGCCCTGAGGCGGATATCCCTCTTCTTTTGCGTGTGGGGCCGAAGGTTCTTGCAGATCCAGCAACGCTCCTTAATGTGTGACTCCCCCAAGCACTTAAGGCAGCTGTTATGGGGGTCACTCACAGGTACTGGCCTGCTGCACTCCAAGCAGGGCTTAAACCCGGGGCTCGGGCATGCCCCGCTCTGGGGCAAAGTCCCCACTGGGACCCTAACTATTAACTAACACTTTACAACTACTTAACACTATGAACAATGTACAAGAGGCCCGAAGGCATGAAGTCCAAGGGAAGAAAACCGCTAGCTCTTGTCAAGCAAGAGAGGCACTCCAACTGACCACCACGGACGGTAAGAAGGAGAGAGGGTGTGTGGGGGCCGGCACCGCCTGATATACCATGGCATGAGTGCGGCACTCTAGAGGGCGCCACAGCCGGCCCTACGGGTACCACTAAGGCAAAAATCTCTGTCGGCCATGCATGTGGACGCACGCACACCTAGAATGCAGTAGCGTAGCTATGGGGGGAGCAGGGGGAGCGGCCGCTCCCCCGTGAGGAAAAGCGGTGCTAAGGCACCCCGAGCCTGGCTGGGACAGCGCTTTAAAAGGCCCACGGCTCCTGCCGCTGCAGGGAGCCACGGGCCTTTTAAAGCGCTCCTGCCCCCAGCCCTGTTGCCGGAGCCGGGCTGGGGGGGGGGGCGCTTTAAAAGGCCCGTGGCTCCCTGCAGCGGCAGGAGCCGTGGGCCTTTTAAAGCGCCGCCGGAGCCCAGCTGCCAGAGCTCCGGCCGCGGCGCTTTAAAGGGCCCGGAGGCTCCGCAGTGGCTGGAGCCCCGGGCCCTTTAAAGCGCTGCAGGGTGAGTACAGGGGGAGCGGGGAGGCGCCTTTTTATAGCGCCGCTCCCCCTGTGCTCTAAACCTGGCTACGCCACTGCTAGAATGGATTTGACATGAGCAAGCACACGAAGAAGAAAGAACATTAAAACAAAGGATAATTAACAAGCTGCACTGCTTATGAACCCTAGCCCTAACCCCTGCCCCCACAACTGCAAAAATGTTTCTTTTCAGGTAATGCTGCTCTGAGGTGTCTGGATTCTCAAAAGCGACAAAGAGTTCGGTGGCACCTTATAGACTAACAGACGTATTGGAGCATAAGCTTTCGTGGGTGAATACCCACTTCTTCGGATGCATGCATTCATGCATCCGAAGAAGTGGGTATTCACCCACGAAAGCTTATGCTCCAATACGTCTGTTAGTCTATAAGGTGCCACCGAACTCTTAGTCTGGATCTGTAGAAGCGACAAACACGGCTACCCCTCTGATACTGGATTCTCAAAAGACACTCTAATGATGGTGTATCCTCAAATGCTAGGGCTAACAGTGAAGGGACACGGTGCTTTATACCTACAGTTAAATAAATAGTTCATTGTAATCCAAGGGATTTACAGTTTCTAATTTTACTGATAGCAGCAATATAAAAATAAAGGCATTTTAACATTTTGATTACTGAGTTTTGAGTTGTTTTACTGCAAGTTCTACATATTTTCAACATTCCAACCGGCAGATAATGCCAGCCATTTCTCATCACTAAAATATTTTAGCAACCTTCCTCCTCTGTTCCTCCGTCCGTCTCCCCCCCCCCTCACCCAGGCCAATACCATTCACTAGACTCTAAAACATCAAGATTTTAAAAAATACTTTAGAAGTTTGACATCACTGGACTTTTAAAGTTTTAGGCAAAATTGTATTCGCTTAAAAGAAAAGCTGTGTAAAAGAAATGAGCTAGTTAGAGAATGTTACTTAGAAAGCTTAACTTTTTAAAGCAAAGAGCGGGAGAGGCAGGCGTCTCTCCCCGCCGCAGTGTGTGACCAGACAGAGAGTGGGGAGAACTGGAGCAGGCTGACTGCTTGGGGAGGGGCTGCCGGAAGCTGGCAGCCTGGCTGATGGCTCTAGGAGGGAGGTGTCTCTGTGGGCAGGAGGAAAGGGAGAGATGCACTAGATCGTCTCATGTTCTTGCTTTGCGGTAGGGCTGCTATGTGCAGAGCAGTCTTACCTCCCACACCCGCGAGCGTTCACATCCCAGGCGCAGACACTGCCCAGCACATGGTCTTGCTGAAGGACATGCTGGCATGACAGGTGTGGGCAGCTTGGACACATGGGCCTGAGCTGCAGACACCTAGACAGGAAGGGGATGCTCATGCCGTTGTCTCTTAGCCTGCCCTGAGAGCATCATTAATCTCCCCCCCCCCCACGGGTCGCAATGCAAAACAAAGGGGAAACTGAGGCACACATAGGATTCATACAAATATTACAAAATATTGCCACTTTGTCCTAAAGGGACAGGTCCCCCTCCTTAGCCTGAGCACAAGGATGTCTCGCCCTCTTCTCCCTGGCATGGCTGAGCCGGGCTCCCCCACGTTGGCCCTTCCTCCTGTGTGAGCCCAGGGGGAGTTCCCCCTCCTGTTCCAATCTACCCACAGGCTGCAGCAGTGAGGGTATTGCTGCCCCTCTCACGGTTTTTGGGGGCTCAGCACCGGTTGTGGGAGGCCTGCATGGGGGACAGGACAATTCTTCCTGCTCTTCTCACCTGCCACCTCCTCACATGTCACAGGTCAGAGACCACTTCCTGGCATTGGCCAAGTCAGCCGTACGCCAGGCCTGGAGCAGGGAGCTTGGCCACCACAGAGCCTTGGGCCTGGATGAATCTTTTGTGGGGCTGGCACCAAACATATTTATGGCCCACATGGGACCTTACAGCAGGAGTGCTGGAACCTCCCCTGCCCTGCCTCTTCCCCCCAAGGCCCCACCGCCTGCTGCGCCCCCTCCTCTCCCTCTCCCATCGCTCGATCTTCTCCACCTGCCCCAGGAGTTAAGCAAAGTGAATTAAGTCACTGTACGCTTTTCTTTTCTGTGTCCATATACTGCCTTTCTGACAAGCAAGAAAACAATCACACAACTATCCACTTCCAAGAAATGAGGACATAGACATCTTACATGTCACATCTTGTACAAGATTTGTTGCAAATATATAATAGTGGTTGCAACAATGATCTATAGAGTCATATTTTAATCAGATAACGTCACTCACGCACAAAACGTTTCCCCATAAATGAGGCTAGTTTGGTCCTTCATAATCCCTACAACTTTTGACCACTCAGTGCATGGCACTTTCTAAAGCCAGGCCTTAATTACATTTATTACTAAGTAATGATTGTGATGTTATTGACAATAATTGGGACCATATAGATCATTGTTACAACTGAGGTCCTGTAGTGGCACCAAATCTTATCTAAAGGGGGTCAAATGAGGTGTCTAAGACTAGGTTATGCTTGGCTGGTTATGATTATGCCATTTATATGTGTGTATCAGTTTTGTAGTTGAAGTTATGAATATTGGCTTTATACTGTCTGTATTTCAAACTGGGGCTGGGCTTCTGGGACCACAGACAAGCTATCAGCTCTAAGCCATTGAAATACAGACAGTGTAAAGCCAATATTTATAACTTCAACTACAAAACTGATACATGCATATAAATGGCATAATCATAACCAGCCAAGCATAACCTGGTCTTAGACACCTCATTTGACCCCCTTTAGATAAGATTTGGTGCCACTACAGGACCTCGGTTGTAACAATGATCTGTATGGTCCCAATTATTGTCAGTAACGTCACAATGATGAATAAATGTAGTGTTTAATTGCTTTGGCATCCAAAAATCAAAGACTTCTGGACATGGCAACAAACTTTAAATGATAGTAAAATTATAAAATCAAGCTATATATTGTATATATACCAGAGCAGTATTAGAATTAGAATCCTTGAGATTTCAATATCGGCACAGAGGATAAAATGCACAGCGTTCAGTAACAATAGAAAAGTCATGTCTAATCCTCTTCTCACTGGGCCGAAGACAGAGGATTTTTTGGCCTTCATCTATGAGCTGGGGGGAGGGCAGGGGTCGGGGGGTGGGAGGAGAGACCCCAGGGCTGGGCTAGCAGGGATCCCTGGAGCAAGGCAGGGGCCAAGCACAACAGGGTGGGGACAGGGCCGGCACACCCACAAGGCGACCCTAGGCAGTTGCCTAGGGTGCCGGTAATCAGGGGGGTGGCGGGCCACGGCTGCTGCCCTCTGCCCACTTCTGCAGCTCAGCCGGGAGTGGGGGAGCAGCTGGCCGTGGCTACCTCCCGCCCTCCTGGCTCTGCGGCTCAGCCGAGAGTGGGGGGGCAGCTGGCCGTGGCTGCCTCCCACCCTCCTGGCTCTGCGGCTCAGCCGAGAGTGGGGGGGCAGCTGGCCGTGGCTGCCTCCCGCCCTCCCGGCTCCGCAGCTCAGCCAGGAGTGGGGGGGCAGCTGGCCGTGGCTGCCTCCCGCCCTCCCGGCTCCGTGGCTCAGCCGGAAGCGGGGCGGGGCAGCTGGCTGCGGCTACCTCCCGCCCTCCTGGCTCCACGGCTCAGCCGGGAGCTGGGGAGACACTGTGGGTGGGGGGCTGAGCTGCCGGCTCACAGGGGGTGGGGAGAGCGGGGGGACTGGCTGTGGGGGGGGGGGGACTGTGTTAGCTGGGGGGGAGGGCGCAGGGGGGGTGATGTTAGTTGGGCCGGGGGCGGGGGGTGCAGGGCTGGTGCAAGGAAGTTTCGCCTAGGGCACGAAACTTCCTTGCATGGCCCTGGGTGGGGAGAGCAGACAGGATCCCCCTGGGGCAGCACGGAGCTGCTACTTCCTTCTCTCTGACGGAGCATGGTCCTTGGGAGCCAGTTCTCCAGGGCCGGCGCTTCCACTAGCTGACCCTAGGCGGTTGTCTGGGGCGGCAGGATTTGGGGGGCGGCATTTCGGCGGCGACTCCCCGGCGGTGATTCGGTGGTAAGAAAAGCGGCTGCTGAAATGCCGCCGAGAACACAGCGTCACAGGAGCTGCTGCCGAAGCTGAGGTGAGCTGCTGCGGGAGCTGCCATGGGGGATGGGGAGCTGCTGCGGGCGGGGGGCTGGGGGCTGTGGGGGCGGTTAGTTGCCGTGGGCGGGGGGCTGGCAATCTGCCGCAGGGGGGTGGGGAGCTGCCGTGGGCGGGGGGCTGGCAATCTGCCGCAGGGGGGTGGGGAGCTGCCGTGGGCGGGGGGCTGGGTGCTGTGGGGGCAGTTAGTTGCCGTGGGCGTGGGCTGGCAATCTGCCGCAGGGGGGTGGGGAGCTGCCGCGGGCGGGGGGCTGGGTGCTGTGGGGGCGGTTAGTTGCCGTGGGCGGGGGGCTGGCGATCTGCCGCAGGGGGGTGGGGAGCTGCCGTGGGCGGGGGGCTGGGTGCTGTGGGGGCAGTTAGTTGCCGTGGGCGGGGGGCTGGCAATCTGCCGCAGGGGGGGTGGGGAGCTGCCGTGGGCGGGGGGCTGGGTGCTGTGGGGGCGGTTAGTTGCCGTGGGCGGGGGGCTGGGTGCTGTGGGGGCAGTTAGTTGCCGTGGGCGGGGGGCTGGCAATCTGCCGCAGGGGGGTGGGGAGCTGCCGCGGGGCGGGGCGGGGGGCTGGGTGCTGTGGGGGCGGTTAGTTGCCATGGGTGGGGGGCTGGCAATCTGCCGCAGAGGGGTGGGGAGCTGCCGTGGGCGGGGGGCTGGGTGCTGTGGGGGCGGTTAGTTGCCGTGGGCGGGGGCGGGCGCACGGTGGAAGTTTCGCCTAGGGCGTGAAACTTCCTTGCACCAGCCCTGCAGTTTTCTCTCTCTCTCTCTCTCCAGGCAGCAGCAGCTGCTCTTCCCCCGTCCTAGCGGGAGGCTGGTTGCAGTTACTCCTGTACCTGGACTTTTACTGTCCGGTCAGCACCAGACACCTGGCAACAGGAGCCCTGGAATGGGGCGTCAGGGAGCCACGGCCCCGTCACTTTTCAAAGTACCATTTTTTCCTGCCTGACAGGTGAGCAGCAGTGTTGGAAGGGGGCGGAGAGAAGTGAGCAGTGGGCAGGGCCTTGGGGGAAGAGGTGGAGCAGGGGCGGGGCCACAGTGTGGGCTCCTGGCGTGTGAATCCGGCCCCATGGTGCCATTGTAATCCAGGGACTCCGCTGTGGACTCTTCGCATGGGCAGCATCGGGCAGGTTTGCGCTGGGCAGAGCTCACTGGTTCCTCTGATCCGCCCTCAGAGCAGCGGGTGCTTTCTGGGGCATTCTGCGCAGTGTCCCCTCCTGGCTTCTTTTGGCTGGACCTGCTATCTCCCACCACGGCAGTTTGGGATTTGTTGCCCAGTGCGGTTCCTGTGCACGGTCTCTTTCAGGGGCCCTCCTTGCTGACCCACCCTGTGAACAACACGGACTCCACACCTCATCCTTTATAAAATGAGGTTTATGATGACATGCAAATTATTCACACCGCAGAACAGCTTATTAACTCATTTGCATTACAAAATCACACGGTTGCACATGTTTAAAACTCTCGTGATTGTTAGGGGCTGACTCAGGATTTTGGAACGTGGGGGGTTGGCCGAAGCGAGACATTGCAATGCATTAGTTGGACTCAGGGCAGTGGTGTTACACAAGCTAGTGCGGTGTGTCTACCTGTGTGTCGGGATCCTGCCAAGGGCAGTTGGGACCAAGTGTCAGGGCAGGATCAAACTTCCTGGCCCACCCTTTGGGTTTATACAGGGCAGGGAGCCAATTAGGAGCCACGAGGCTGCTGCCTGTCAGACCCCTTAAGGCGGGACTTACCAGGGGGTGTGTCCATAGCAGGTTATAAATAGTGTAGTGGGGCTAGTTTGCCTGCTGATGGGCAGCTGCAGTGTGGAGCTGGGCTCAGTGTGGCTGGGCCTGAGGTGCCGGAGAAAGGTTTTCATGGCGTTGCCCTGGGGGGAGTTGCTGCTGGCTCTGGTGACTGTTACACACTCTTTTCCTCCGAGTGTGAGCCGCTCTGTAGTGTGAAAAGCTGCGGCAGCGTTGGTTGCTGTTTCTGGAGGGAGCTGTGTGAGGAGCAGCAGAGATCACGCTCTGCCCCTTTTGCCACCCCTCAAGCTGCCGAAGGGGCAGGGGCAAAGGGGGCAGCTTCCCTGGGGCCTGGCCATTTAAAAGGGCCCGGAGCTCCCACCAGCCACCCCCATACTGGTAAGAGTTTGTTACTTTCACCCCTGGTAAGAACACACATAAACTGGGACCACGGAGAGCAGAGAGAGGCAGAGGCGAAAAAGCAAGAAAGTCATCTAATTGCCCGTGAGCTGAGTGTGACCCTGGGGAAATCTACAGAGCGAGAGCTTTGGGTCTGTTGGGTAACGAGGCTTGGGGCTGTAAGCTAAGAAATGCTCTGTTTGTTCTTGGTTCCTCCTGCATTCGGAGAACAGTTCCTTGTAAATAAACAGAGATGGCATCAAAGAAAATACCAGACTCCATCCATTTCTGCTTCCATTGGGAGCATTCCCAGTGCCCTAAACTTTGATTAACTACTTGGGTCAAAAGGGGCAACAAGATTGTTTTTATTTTTACATTATTTCATGAAACGTTAGCAGCAGCGATGCATAATATGCACTACCACTGGCACAGGGACATCACAGTTGAAATAGTCATTTTTGTTTATTTATGTAACTGATTATGTATTTTATGTAATTATTTTAAAGATCAGTAAGGCCAGCAGCGTCTCCAGTAATACAAATACATAATAAAAGAATAATAATCCTTAGTGCTGATTGAAACGTCTGATATTTTAGACCCAAAGGTCTCCTGGTTGTGTCGTCATGAACCAGTTTGACACTGTAACTCTTTCATTGCAGCGAGCAGGAACTACTTTCTTCTAGAAATGTTTCCCTCACCACTAAGTAGCAGCTGCCCATCATGCATGATTAGTGCACCACAGCTACTGACTCCCCCAGTAATGAACCTCCCAGCTGCTGTGTACTGTATCCAGAGAGCAGATACAGCCACCCACTGCTCCCCTGTAGGTGTAACCCTTCCAGCGGCTCTTCCCCTGCCCCAGGGAACCCGTCAGGGACAGAGAACACAGCCGGCCCCGGCCCCGGCCCCTCCCTACTTTGGGTGCAGCAAGGCAGATACATTTTATTAACTTAAGCAATTGCACAGAGGGAGAGAGTGCACTAGGACACAGGGTTTTTTCATTCTAGGCAGGTCTTTGAAAAGATAAACAATGAAGGCAAGCATTTATACTTTTTGTTACATACAGGAATGATTAACAGTTTGTTTATATTATGTTTGGCCCATTTTTGTATTTTTTTACTTTTGTTTTTAAAACAGAGCTATTTTAAGGTTGGGTTACGCTGCCTTTATTTTGCTGCCTTTTTACCCGCTTTTGACGTGAGCCCTGCTTCTACAAATGTTGAGTTATTACAGCTAGAGTTAGCCTGACTCTTGCTTATATAGAGGCCTGCATTTAAATTTCCTTTACCAACTTCCACACTACTTTGGACACAGCGGGAGAGGCAGTGATCGGATCATTTAAACATTTTTTTAAAATAAATCCCTCAATTAAACCTCTGCTAATCTGACCTGGAGGTGACAATGCCACCTTCTGCTTTCGCTGAACTGATGGGAACGAGCGTAGACAACTGAACCTTGCAAAAGTGATTTATAGAGAATTTTACACTTAGCAATGCAAAGTGAACTTGAACTGCAATCTTCCCTCCCAAACCCAATCACTTGCCACTTGCAGACACATGGGAAGATTTCACACTATAGTGAGCAGACAGACGACTCTTTACAGGACATTTAATTTGAACTTCAAACTTAGTCCCAACATTCAGGGACAATTATCTCCAGCAGCACAAACGAATTCAAATCCTGTTCTCAGCTTCTGGGCTTCACTGGTTCCCAGCAGTGTTACGCTGGTCCTTAAATGCCCCCATGTTAGACAAAGCTTTTTCTTCTGGAACCACACAGTGATTTTTTAATCTGAAGGAAACAAACCAACCCCAAACACATGGATTCAGATCACAGCCGACCCCTTCCGGTGAGCCGAGTGTGTTTCTGAGAACCACCCCAAGCCTGCCCCAACATGTTCTTTCACAGTCCCCATCCCAGAAAGCACATAAGCACATGCTTAAAATTAAACATAAATGTAGGGCCTTACTCTGTCCAATTTCACTTTTCGATTCAGCACCTGGTCCAGGGGACACCGCCCTGGTTCTCCTAGTACTGAAGCTGGGAGCACAGCAGTTCATGCCACCATTAAACCAAGCTCCATGTTTTCCTGGCTTTGCGTTTCAAACACACATTGACATGATGGAGATTCGATTCGTGCTAATTGAGCTCTTTTGAAATGACTTTATTGTATCCAGCCTCTAGGAATATACAGCACATGATGTGCAAAGAGGCTCATGTGAAGTATAAAACGAACAGAAATCAGAGCTGCGTCATGACTTCATGGACTAATGCTCCAATCTTGTATGTTACTGAGGAGTCTAGGCAGAGTCCTGAACTACCGTTCTCGATTAAAACATCATGCCATGAGGTTCAGCAGTTTCTCTCTGGATCCCCTTTCCCTGGAGGGAGAGAGCAGGACAGCAATTCCCTGCTTACCAAAAGCCAACTCTGCAGAGATCCCCCTGCACCCTTCACAGGGAGGTGAAATCACAAACACCTTTGGTGCAGCATTGTCACCTAGACTGTCCACATCTCCTGCCCCCTTTCCCTTTTAACACCGTGTTCACTAGAGAAACTGGTTTAAAAGATAAATATTGACAGCTGGTGAACAGCTGCATGAATTGTCTGACTCTTCCAACCTGTGATCTAGGCAGAAACTACCCGGGACCTAACCCAAGCGCTGAGCTCCCCTCCCCAATCTTCTAACAACCTTCTCTGATGGCTGAGCACAGCAGAGACCCTCACCCAGACCATGGGAAGGACTGAGGTCCGTCCCATCAACAACAAACTGATTGTGTTGCACACACCCACATTTCTCCAGCAGTTAATCACTGTGTGTGGAGGAAATCTCCCTGACTTTCACTGATGCTCAGCTTAGTGGGGGATACGTATCTGCCCGAACAGGCACCTATAATCTAAGAGACTGGAATTTATCTGCTAGCCTTAATCACTAATAGCCACATGCCCGGATCTTTGCTAAAGCGCTGGACAGAGCTAGCAGACTCCTGTCAAATGCTGCTAGGCAGGTGAGATTGTAAGTTACAATTGCTAAACATTTATCAGCCGCTTAGAGTATTGTTCAAGAGTTAACAACACCTACAGTACTGCTAAAGCCAAGTTTGATCCCTCTCTTTATTCCCTTCAAGGCTACAACCTGTGCAAAGCTTCTAGTGGAGAAAAGAGCAGAAGCATCCTTTACATATTAAGCGATAACACAATTCTGTTATCAGAAGCAGGAATTCAGCTATGAAATTAAAATTGCTTCCCTCCTGGCCTACACAGCGAGTAAGAATTCCTAAGGATGCCAGGCTGTGTTTGTCATAGATGGGCCTGGCCCAGGCTATCTGTCTTTGGCATGGCCGTTGCTGTTTAGCTGCTGGACTCCGCTATTCCGGATGCAATTGTTGTTTGTGATGTTGCTGAAATGCATGGTCCCATTTTTCTCTTTCTCCCTCATTTGTTCCCTCTCCTCTTCAGCCATGTCACTTTCTTCTGTGTCGCTTCTCAAGTCCCTTTCCATCTGCAGGGGAGAGATTTTAAATCAGAGGCAATACATAGAGTGGAGGCTGCAGAAGAAGCATTAGTGTCTGAGCCATTGGATGGGCTCCTGCAGGCATAGGCGCTGACTCCGTGGGTGCTCCGGGGCTGGAGCACCCACAGGGAAAAACTGGCAGCTCCAGCCCCGCCCCAGCTCACCTCCGCGCCGCCTCCTGCTTCTCCCCCTCCCTCCCACGCTTGGGAGGAGGAGGGGGAACGCGGTGCATTTGGGGGTGGAGACGGGGCCGGGGCGGGGATTTGGGGAGGGGTCCAATAGGGGCAGGGAGGGGCAGCGTTTGGGCGGGGACTTTGGGGCGGGGGTGGGACCGGGGCGCGTGAGCCCCCACCAGCGTTGACAAACGTTGGTACCTGTGCTTGTGACTGCGTGGGGAGGGGAGCGGAGGGCTAGGATGGGGAGTGTGGGCAGGAGCTGAGACTCAGGGGCTGCGGTGAGGCAGCCAGCTCCAGGCTGGGAAGGAAGGTTCTGGGGCTTCCTACCTGCTCCTGGGCCTGTTCCAGCCCCCTGGGTCTCGCTCCCTGGCCTGATCCAAGGCCCTGTGGCAGCTGCTCCCGTTCTTCTGGGTCTCCCTCTCGCCTTCCCCCTCCCCGGGGCTGTGAGTTTACATGGGGGTGCAGCCAACCCAATAGTTCCATTGTGGGGATGCTCCTGCCCCCCGATTCCAGCAAATCCTTTCCCGTGTGTCCCCCTGGGCTGCCTTTAGGAGCATCTCTCCTAGAAATGGGCTCGGATTGTCCCTCTGTCTCACTTGAGGGGCGACCCAGGGACAATCCCGGTCGATGCCAGGAATTGCTGTGTGGTCATGAAGCAGCCTGAGGTCACAGGAGCGCATTGAGACTTGTCTACACTACGCAGCATTTAGCAGTTCAGCTGTGCCGCTAAAAGCCGCACAGTACAGCTGCTGTTGGCAGGAGAACGCTCTGGCAGACAAAGCGCTGTTTACACTGGCGCTTTTTGTTGGTAAAACTTTTGTTGTTCAGGGGGGGTGTTTTTTTAACACTCCTGAACGACAAAAGTTTTGCCAACAAAGTACCAGTGTAGAGAAAGTCTAAGTTCCTGGGTGGGGGAGGATTTACCTTCCAAACACTCACAGCTTTGCTACACTCCCCAAGGGGGCTGAGGCCATGCTGACTTGTGCTGACCTGAGGTTTTGCTGGGCTGCCCTGCTGGGAGTGGCCTCGGGGACCATCCTAGCTAGAATCCCTGCTCTGGCCAGTCGGTTAAATCCAGGCTGCAATGGGTGGCGGGTGAAATGGGGGCGGGGAGCCAGACGGCGCTCAGCGGAAGCTGATTTAAATCACCGTCAGCATCCACCAGTTTCATTAAGTTGAACACTAATGATGTAGAAGCTTCTCAGCAGTTTCACAACCCATTGTGCAGCAGCCAAAGATAGGAGATGAATGAGAGACACATGACAGAAGTCTATTAAACAATGACTGGTCTGGAGAAGGTAGATCCGGAACATCTGCTCTCCCTGCTCACAGCACAAGGCAGGAAACAACATGGAAAGGTGGGAACTTAAACACTGAACCCAGGGCATACTTCTCCACCCAGCTGTGAAACTCACGGCTCAGCATATCACTCACGGCAGAAACTGAGCAAGAGTCAGAAAAGGGCCGGATGTTTCAATGGATAATAACAACACCACCCAGCTCTTACCAACTGTCAGCCTCAAAACAAGTCAATTTCATTATCCCCATTATACAGATAGGGAAACTGAGTCACAGAGCAGGGAAGTGACTTGCAGCAGGCCAATTGCAAAGCCAGGAATAGTCCAGTCCAGTGCTTTATCCATTAGGTGTCACTGCCTTGGGAACATTCTCAAGTTATCAGAATCAATGATTAACATTTTGGAAGAGATATTAAACCTCATACTTGAGGGCTTCAGCCAAGCTCTGTTGTGCAGGGACCTGTACTGTGAGTTATACAAGGTAACAACATTCCAGCTCAGCCTGTGTCATAAATATAAAGGGAAGGGGGAGAGGGTCTGATGCAGATAAAATCCTCTTACCAGTAAAGGGTTAAGAAATGCAGGTAACCAGACCGACACCTGACCTGGCCGGCATCTGACCAATAAGGGGACAAGATACTTTCAAATCTTGGGAGGGGGAAAAGCTTTGTGTGTGGGTCTTTGTCAGACTCAGAGTGATCTTGGAGTCAGAAGGAACCAGTCAACTTTTAATCAAATCCTCACTTTTCTAAAGTAAGTTTAGATAGCATAGCGAGTAGATTTCTGTTTATTTTTGCTTGGTACGTTCCCTGTGTGAGAGGGAGGGGTTATTCCTTTTTTTTTCTGTAACTTTAAGGGTTTGTCCAGAGGGGGAATCCCTCTGAGTTTGGAAATTGAGTACCCTGTAAAATAATTACCATCCTGATTTTATAGAGCTGATTTTACCTTCTTTGTTTTAATAAAATCCTTCTTTTAAGAAGCTGACTGTTTTCTATGGTGTTAAAACCCCGGGGGTGGGTTTTTTTAGATCACTGTGTAACCAATTGGTTAGGAGATTATTCTCAAGCTTCCCAGGAAAGGGGGGTATGGGCTTGAGAGGGTATTTGGGGGGGGGGAAGGGAACTTCAAGTGGTCTCCTTTCCTGGATTCCTGTTTAAAACACTTGATGGTGGCAGTGGAAGAAGCATTTCTCAGGGTGCAGGGAATTTTGTACCTTGGGGGTTTTAACCTAAACTGGTAAAAATAAGCTTAGGAGCTCTTCATGCGGGTCCCCACGTCTTTACCCTAGAGTTTAGAGTGGGGAGGGAACCCTGACAGCCTGTCACATGAAATAGTTTCGAAAGAGGCACGAAGGGAGAAATAGTCCAAACCAAAAGGTCCGCGGTACCATCCAAGGACTGAGGTACGACTGTGACTGGTAGACAAAGGAGACTGATGCCAGAAATTGATGGACCAAAATCTGTATGTCAGAGATTAGGCCTAATTGGTGGACAAAATAACGAGGGGATGGGCTGTTCCGGCCCAAGAGACTTCAGGGGAAGGATCAAAATGTCTGTGAGACACCAGATGGATTGAAAGGAGCGAGTTCACCATCATGGCTACTACCTCGCCATCTCCTGGGGCCCGGAACCCACGGGGGGACTGTTCTATCTTCAGTGCCCTGATCCGGAGAGACGTGCTCACCTCTCACCACCTCCTCCGGCTTCCCATTGCCTCCCCGGTGTGTCATTCCCCCGCCCCACCTTTCTTCTCCTCTTCCCTCTCATGCTCTGTCCTTTTGGTTTCTGTCTAATAAAAGCCTGGTGTAGCCAGCCAAGACTTTCTTTTTGCAGCACTGCTGTCAGACCATGCCCAGTGAGGCAGCTAAAAGCACTGCTGTAGACAGCTGGTACAAGTTTGCCAGGTATCACCATGGGCTGGGCCTATGTTTCTCCAGCACGGACTTTGCAAGTAAGAGTCAGCTCTAGAGACAGAAGCTGCATTTTCTGTCTTTGCTGGTCCCTTCTCTCCCATTTGGTGTGTGTTTGTCTTAAAGAAAACAGGATCGGACTTGAACAGCAGCAGTAGCTCCAGTCTGGCTCCGACTGCCTTTTCTCCTCTCCCAGAAGGAGGTGTTCCAATCTTTAATAACATCTAAAAGACAGGGTCTTCCTCAGCAGCTACAGGGAAAGGGAGCGAGGGCTGCTGTTAAAATGAAGCCTTCAGATTTTACATTTCAAAGGTTTTACTGTTCTTCCTTCTTTTTTGTATCTTTGTGACAGGGCAGACTGGCCCCGTACTGGTACTGCAGGGGTTAACCCTTCCTTCCTAGCAGAGGAAGCCACGCCCCTGAGGCTCTGCTGGGCATGCTCCAACTGGAGAACAGGTATAAAAGCCTGCACAGCTGCTCAGTCTGGGCGGACCGCCGGAGGGGAAGGAGGCACGCTGCCAGCTCCTGAGGAGGGACAGCCTGTGCTCCAGGACCCGGAGGCCAACCAAGCCGGGACGCGCCCTGATGCCCAGACGGAGTACATCACTGGAGGAGAACAGACCGGAGGACCCTCCGCAGCAGAGAACCTGGAGTCTATGGTAGGAAGTGATCCAGGGGAACTTTAGAGGAAAACAGTGTTCGAGCCGCACAGACGCTCAGTGTGTTTCGGGCGGATCCCCGCCGAGCCGGTGGCAAGGGGAACGTACCACTACCAGGGCCCTGGGTCGGGACCCGGTGGAGAGGGCGGGCCTGGGTCCCCTTACCACTCCCCACGCTATGGGAATCATACAGACTCAGGCCACTAGGCTGCACTACCCCGCCTGTGAGGGGGGAGTTATATGGACTCTGGCCACTGGGCCGTACTGCTCCAACGCTGGGAGCGATTCATATGGACTCTGGCCGTTAGGGCACACTACCCCTCCCATGGGGTGATTGCGTGGAGAGAGGCCATTAGGCCACATCGGGCCGCCCACAGAGAGATGAGCACGTGAACTTGGGAGTGGCAAGGGTCTGACACCCCAACCCACCCCTGCCACTAAGGTGGAGAATGTGGGCATTGATCAGGGCCTGAAATAAGGACCCAGACACCCAAGATGGAGCCAGAGAAGCTCTCCCTTGGAATTAGAGAACCTGGTGAAGGCCCAACATAGTCAAGAGGCCTAGTACAATAAAGGGGCGAAGATGAGAAGTTTTGAGCCTGGGGACTGTGTCCTCTTGTTGCTACCTTCCTCCGAGTCCAAGCTGTTAGCAAAATGGCAAGGCCCCTTTGAGGTGACCAGACAAATAGGGCCTGTCGACTACGAAGTTCGGATGTCGGGGCAAAGGAAAGACACTCAGGTCTACCATGTGAACCTCCTCAAGGCCTGGAGAGACCGGGAAGGCCTGATGATTGCGCCGTACCCTCCAGAACCCGAGTTGGGGCCATTGGCTGGTGAACCGGTGGACTCAGGGGCAGCAGCCATAGGCCAGGAGCTTGACCAGGGACAGTAAGAACAGGTACGACAGTTGATATCAGCCTTCCCCACTGTCTTCTCAGCTCAGCCAGGGAAGACCACGTTGACCAGCCATCATATCTCCACCGTCCCCGGCCACAAAGTGAGGGAGAACCACCGCCCACTCCCCAAGAGGATGTGGGAGACCGTGCGGCAAGAGCTCGAGATGATGTTGGCCGTAGGAGTGGTTGAAGAGTCAAGAAGCGAATGGCGGAGCCCAATAGTACTAGTTGCCAAGCTGGAGGTGACAGTCAGGTTCTGCATTGACTTCCGTAAGGTGAATGCAGTCTCTCATTTTGATGCCTATCCCATGCACTGGGTGGATGAGCTGCTGGAGTGACTAGGCAAGGCAGAGTTCATCTCCACCCTAGATCTGACCAAGGGATATTGGCAGATCCCTTTGACATCCACCTCCAGAGAAAAGACAGCTTTTCCAACAGCCTTCGGCCTCTACCAATTCACGATGATGCCTTTTGGGTTACATGGGGCCGAGGCTACCTTCCAGCACCTCATGAATCAAGTGCTGAGCTTCCACAGTTCGTACGCCGCAGCATACATCGATGACATCGTCGTTTACAGTGCCAACTGGGAGGAACATCTCCAGCACCTCGCCCACATGCTACGAGCTCTGGGCAAGGCAGGCCTCACCGCAAACCTGGCCAAATGTCACTTGGGACAACGAGACGTGACCTACCTGGGCTATATGGTGGGCTGAGGGAAACTCCGCCCTTTGTTAGATAAGGTGGAAGCCTTGAACTACCCTACACCCACGACAAAAAGGCAAGTACGGCAGTTCTTAGGACTGGCCAGATACTATCGGCGATTTGTACCTAACTTTGCCACACTCGCCGCCCCCCTGACAGACCTGATGAGAAGCTCAAAGCCATTGAAGGTCCAGTGGTCGGAAGACTGTGAGAAGGCCTTCGGCACCCTGTGGGAACGGCTGACCCAGGAGCCAATACTGATACAGCCTGATTTCACAGAGCCCTTTATCCTCCAGAATGACGTCTCAGAGGTAGGGCTGGGAGCCGTTCTGTCGCAAGAGGTGGGGGGAGAAGAGCACCCCGTCTTGTACCTAAGCCGCAAGCTGTTCCCCCAAGAAAGGCCCTTGTGGTTAAATGGCCGGTCGACGCACTGAGTTACTACCTATTAGAGAACCCTTTCTCCTTGGTGACTGACCATGCTATTAATCCATCTGAGGGGTGCATGAAGGAAACGAATACACGAATCATGCAGTGGTACCTGTCCCTTCAATCCTATTCCTTCCACATGTTACACCAGAATGCGGACTTCTTTTCCCAAGTTGAGGAGGAGGGGGAGGGAACGGTCAAGGGTCAGCCGGCCCTGGCGGCTGTTTTAAGGGGGAGGGTGTGTGATGGGGCAGAGTGGCCCCGCACTGGTACTGCAGGGGTTAACCCTTCCTTCCTAGCAGAGGAAGCCACGCCCCGGGGGCTCTGCTGGGCATGCTCCAACTGGAGAACAGGTATAAAAGCCTGCAAAGCTGCTCAGTCTGGGCGGACCGCCGGAGGCGAAGGAGGCATGCCGCCAGCTCCCGAGGAGGGACAGCCTGTGCTCCAGGGCCTGGAGGCCAGCCAAGCCGGGACACGCCCTGATGCCCAGATGGAGTACATCACTGGAGGAGAACAGACCGGAGGACCCGCCGAAGCAGAGAACCCAGAGTCTATGGTAGGAAGTGACCCAGGGGAACTTTAGAGGAAAACAGCGTTCGAGCCGCACAGACGCTCAGTGTGTTTCGGGCGGATCCCCACCGAGCCGGTGGCAAGGGGAACGTACCACTACCAGGGCCCTGGGTTGGGTCCCGGTGGAAAGGGCGGGCCTGGGTCCCCCTACCACTCCCCCCCACACACCACGGGAATCATACGGACTCAGGCCGCTAGGCCGCACTACTCCACCTGTGAGGGGAGAGTTATATGGACTCTGGCCACTGGGCCGCACTGCTCCAACGCTGGTCGCTAGGCCACACTACCCTGCCCAAGGGATGACTGCGTGGAGAGAGGCCATTAGGCCACATCAGGCCGCCCACAGAGAGACGAGCACGTGAACTTGGGAGTGGCAAGGGTCCGACACCCCAACCCACCCCTGCCACAAAGGGGCAGTGCGGTGCCAGGCCCGCCACAATCTTCTATAAATGGTCTAAAAGATGTGCAGTGGCTGTTGTTGCCATGGAACTCGCTGTTAGAGCCAGGATGCTGGATGAGATGGACTACGGGCCTGATCCATTCTGGCAATTCCTATGTTTCTACCCAACCACCAGCACCCAGGACTAGCATCTAAGTTGGTCCCCTGTTGGTATGTCTGCTGGGGACCATGCTTACAGTCTGCAACCCAGTCAATACGACCCAGGTTCTGAATCACATTTCCCTGTCACAGACAGACACAAGTTCATACCTGACAGGTTTTACTATGTGCCCGTCCGAGGCCTTTTAAACCACATGTTGTGGTGAATTTCAGCACTCAGGAAAGCGAGGGA
The DNA here is from genome assembly GCA_037349315.1 of Chelydra serpentina. Classification (NCBI taxonomy): domain Eukaryota; kingdom Metazoa; phylum Chordata; order Testudines; family Chelydridae; genus Chelydra; species Chelydra serpentina. Next base: position 4,141,759 of record JBAIAC010000192.1, read on the forward strand.
CTGATGGGCTGTCTAGTGCCAAAACCTGACCGGGGCAGGCCCTGTGCCAACTCCAGCAGGCTCCGCCATTGCAGCCTAGTCATGGACTGTCACATCCACTGTACATTCCACTGGTCACTATTGATGACAAGTCAGCATTTGTCAACAGGTAACACAAAGTTCCCAGCGTAGCAGAATTCAAGGCTGGAGACCCCGATGCAAAGGGGGCGGAGGACAGGGCATGGAATACATGTCTGCACCCACACCTCGATGAACAACAGTTACATGACATGTAAAGAACCATCTTTTCTTCATTGAGTGGTTGCAGAGGTGTATTCCACTCAGGTGACTCACAAACAGGTCTGGTATGTGGTGGACCTTGGAGTCTACTGAAATAATGACTGCAGAACAGACTTCCCAAAGGTTGCATATGACCTAGATGCTGTGGTAATAGCGTAAGGTCTAGCAAAAGTACGCATGGAAGACCATGCAGCAGCCTGGAAAATGTCCACTATTGAAACATCGCTGAGAAATGCTTTTTGATGTCACTTGTGTTCTTGTTGAATGGGCCTGTAATGTCCGTAGGAATATAGTGTGAGCTACTCTATAAGCTGTGGTAATGCAGGAAGTTATCCCCCTAGAGATAACTGTGGGGACACTGGATGACCTTTTGGCCAATCTGCATATGAGACAAGAAGCGGAGGGGATGAACAAAACTGGTCCTTTCTAAACAGAACGCCAGGCCCTGCCTCACATCTAATGTATGGAGATGCTGCTCATACATATTTGAGTGTGGCTTAGGGAAGAATAAAGGCAACTAAATAACCTGGGTCAGGTGAAACTGCAAAATAACCTTGGACAAAACCTTTGGATGTGGTTTCACGGACACTGTCTTTGAAGAACTGGGTATGTAAAGATTCTGCCATTCAGGCTTGTAATTCACTGACTCTTCTTGTAGATGTCGTATCCACAAGAAAGGCTATCTTCTGGGAGAGGAGAGACAATGAGTAGGTTACTATCAACTTAAACAAAGGACCCATGAAGGTGGCCAGCACTGTATTAAGGTCCAACAGTGGTACCATTTCCTTTACAGGAGGAAACAGGTGGACAATACCCTTCAGAAATCTCATTGCCCTGGAGTTTGAGAAACAGACTTTCCTTGGATGGGAGGATGGAACACCAAGATTGCCACCAAACAACCTCAACGAGCTAAGAGGTACACTTACAGACTTCAAATGAAGCAGGTAGTCCAAAATGTCCTGAATGGGAGCAGATATTGAAGGGAATCCAGCCCATGTTGACCAAATGGAAAACCACTTCTGCTTTGCCAAATAAGTAGACCTAGTTTTTCTACTATTAGGGAAGATCCTCTGAACTGCTTCTGAGCACTGACCTTCATCCTCATCTCACCATGTACCATCCATGCTGTGAAGTGCAGACTGCCAAATGCTGGATGAACAGCCTGGCTGTGGTGCTAAATTAGCAGGTCCGCAAAGAGAGGAAAAGATCTGGGAGGTCGAGTCGACAGACTGAGAAAGTTGGAAAACCAGCATTGTCTCGGCCAGGGCGGCTCAATAAGTGTCAGTTTGGTATGGTCTAACTTGAGTTTGAGGATAACCTGAGGGATGGGGGAAAGGTGTAGGCCCACTCCAGTGTCCCTCTCATTTTTTATGTCCATGTGTGGAATGAACTTTATGTGCATCAATATGGAGGTGATGTGTGGCAGGGGTGGGGCCTAGGGGTTCGGAGTGTGGGAGGGGGCTCAGGGCTGGGGCAGAGATCGGGGTGTTGGTAGGGTGAGGGCTCTGGATGGGGGTGTGGGCTCTGGGGTGTGGTTAGGGATGAGGGGTTTGGGGTGTGGGAGAGGGCTCAGGGCTGGGGCAGAGATTGGGGTGTTGGTAGGGTGAGGGCTCTGGATGTTGGTGAAGGCTCTGGGGTGGGGCTGGCAATGAGGGGCTCGGGAGGGGGCTCAGGACTAGGGCAGAGGGTTGGGGTGAGGTGGGTTGAGGGCTCCAGCTGGGGGTGAGGGCTCTGGGGTGGGGCTGGCAATGAGGGGCTCGGGAGGGGGCTCAGGGCTAGGGCAGAGGGTTAGGGTGAGGTGGGTTGAGGGCTCCAGCTGGGGGTGAGGGCTCTGGGGTGGGGCTGGCAATGAGGGGCTCAGGAGGGGGCTCAGGGCTAGGGCAGAGGTTGGGGTGGGGGGGTGAGGGCTCTGGATGGGGGTGTGGGCTCTGGGGTGTGGTTAGGGATGAGGGGTTTGGGGTGTGGGAGAGGGCTCAGGGCTGGGGCAGAGGGTTGGGGTGCGGCGGGGGGGGTGAGGGCTCCAGCTGGGGGTGAGGGCTCTGGGGTGCAGGCTACCTCGGGGCTGCAGTGGGGAGAGTGGACTCCCCCCAGCCCTCTCTCACCGCAGCAGCTCGGGGCCAGGGAGAGGCGCCTCTCCTGGGCCACGGCAGCTCCAGCTGGGCCAGGCCGGGGGAGGGGCACCTCTCCCCGCCTGCGCAGCCCTTGATTGCCTGCTGCACAGCTGCGTCGCTTAGAGAGAACTAAAGTCCAGTCCCCAGTTCAGATGGAAGGCCCTGGGTTAGGGACCATGGACATTTCTTGTACACCGCACCCCCGCTAGAACGCGGGGTTTGGGAGCCATGGGTGGTACCGCGTTAACGCGGGGCGGGGGGGGGGGGGGCTCTCTGCCATGGATCCCAATGTAAATAATTTATTTTGGGATCCATGTGCCCCTGCGCTAATACCGAATTCGTGCTATAGTGGTGCGTGGCATAGCAGGCGTCTCCTGTACTTTGTGGGAAACAGGTCGAGTAATGAGATGCCCCATTCCCTGAAGATTGACCTCAGCACACTGCTCTGTGGAGACCATTCATGGTTGTTCAAGAAAGTCCTCCTAAGACAACTGGTTTTGAGAGCCCAGTAATTGAGCTGCCTGGGGCATGTTTTCCTGGATGCAACTGCCAAAATTGTATAGCCTCTTGACAAAGCTGGTTGAAGCGGGCTCCTCCCTTCTTGTTCATATAATACACTGTGGTGGTATTGTTGGTGTGTGAACTGCTGCTCCCCTGATTTGATCCTGGAAGGCCTGACATGGATTATAAATGGCCCAAAGCTCCAGTATGTTGATATGACAGGATGCTTCTTCCTCTGACCACAAGCCCTGAACCTTTAACGTTCCTAGATGCTCTCCCCAAACTACTGTGCAGGAATCGGTAACTACTGTTCTGGTCGGTGGAGGACGAATGAAGAGAACACCCTGACACACATTGTTCTGTTCCGTCCACCACTGTAGTGAGTCCAGTATTTCTGGAGGTACTCAGAAAAGAGTGGCAACTTGGGCGATAGACCAACTTCAACCATGACCGAAGAGGACAAAGCAACATCTTTGCATGCTGAATCACAAACTGCATGCAGCTCTTTGGCCCAGTAAGTTCAAGCATACAGGGACCGTGTTTGAAGGATGAAACTGGAGATCCAGACAAAGGTGACAAATTGTCTGGAATTGTTTTTATGAGAGAGAGGCCCTCAAAGTCATAGAGTCTATTCAGACCCCAATGTGCTCTATTTTTTTAGTTAGATTCAATTTAAATTTTGCTTTGTTCGAAATCAACCTGTTGGTCTCAGTTGTCCAGTGCAAACTGAACACGACTGAGGACTCCTCAGATCTGACTCTCACTAGCCAATTGTCTAAGTATGGGAAGACCTGAACGCCCCACAATCTGCAGTAGGCCACTATCACTGTCATGCACTGGGTAAAGATGCATTCGGCTGACGACAAGCCAAAGGGGAAAATCATGCACTGGAAGTGTTCACTGGCAATGAGGAATCTCAGGAACTTCCTGTGGCTTGGGAAGATCATTGCATGAAAATATGCATCCTGGAGATTGAGAGCAGCAAACCAGTTGTTGTGATTCAATGCGGGAAGACCAGTAGCCAGGGGGTAACCATGCGGAATCTCATATACTTGATGTCCTTGTTGAGATCACGGCGCTTGAGGATAGATTTCATCCCTCCCTTGGACCTGAAGATCAGGAAGTATCCAGAGTAGAACCTCTTTCGGCAATGACAATGAGGAACCTTTTCCACAGCTCCCAGAACACAGTGGCCCTGGACCTGCTGAAGAAACAGTGACTCGTGAGAGAAGCCCTGAATAGAGACAGAGTAGGGGGTTGGGAGGGGAAAATGGAGAGAAATTGAATGCCGTAACCCGATCCTATAGTGCTTATGACTTCCCAAGTGCTGTAGAAGAGAGACAGCCTGTCCCCAAATGGAGGAGATGGGGTTGAGACATTCATCGCTGGTATGCTGTTATCGATACAGAAGGCTGCCTGCCCGGAGCTGGAGGAGGATGGGCAGATTGTGTAAAACTAGATCCAGAAGGTCGTCTTCTGTTTGACCTGTTCCCCTTTCTGGAGTAGTCTTGGTGCCTCAGCTCCTGAGCTGCCTGTCTGAAATACTGCTGAGGGCGCTGCTGCTGCTGCTACTGACCTGCAAAATGACGTCTCTGTGGCTGCGGTATAAATTCCCATGGGAATGCAGAGTTACTTGTGAGTCCTTAAATTAATGTAAAGTTTTACCTGTTTTGTCAACTCTGCTGGGTCTCTGGAGCTATGCCAGAGTTTTGCTAACATGATGCCCTTCTCACCGTAAGTGCTGATGCCATATTTCTGGAAGCTGCATCCGCTGTGCCTAGTGCTGACTGCCAAGATGGGTTAGCAACCAGTCAACCATCTGCAATGGATACCTTAACCCCCCACGAGAGGATTCAGGTGACCTGTCTGTGAATTTTGCTACCAACCTCAACTCCCAAAAACATATTTGTACAGCAGCGCATGCTGATTTGCAATGCGCATTTGCAAGGGCAGTCGAGTAGATTTTTCTTCCTATGAGATCCAGTCTCTTAGTCTCTTTGTCCTGGGGCATAGATTTGTATCTCCTTCATAGCAACCTCTCATTAGCCTCTGTTACAACAAGAGAATTAAGAGCAGGATGCTGTTACAAGGACGAGGCTTTCTTCAGGCAACTAACAGAAGTTACGAGATCACAGGCCCTGGTTCTCATGGGGGACTTCAGTCACCCTGATATCTGCAGGGAGCGAAATACAGCAGTGCACAGACAATCCAGGAAGTTTTTGGAAAGTGTAGGGGACAATTATGTGGTGCAAGTGCTGGAGGAACCAACTAGGGGCAGAGCTCTTCTTGACCTGCTGCTCACAAACAGGGAAGAATTAGTAGGGGAAGCAAAAGTGGATGGGAACCTGGGAGGCAGTGACCATGAGATGGTCGAGTTCAGGATCCTGACACAAGGAAGAAAGGAGAGCAGCAGAATATGGGGCCTGGACTTCAGAAAAGCAGACTTTGACTCTGTCAGGGAACTGATGGGCAGGATCCCCTGGGAGAATAACATGAGGGGGAAAGTTGTCCAGGAGAGTTGGCTGTAACTTAAAGAATCCTTATTGAGGTTGCAGGAACAAACCATCCCGATGTGTTAGAAATAGTAAATATGGCAGGCGACCAGCTTGGCTTAACAGTGAAATCCTTGCTGATCTTAAACACAAAAAAGAAACTTACAAGAAGTGGAAGCTTGGAGAAATGACTAAGGAGGAGTATAAAAATATTGCTCACGCATGCAGAAGTGAAATCAGGAAAGCCAAATCTCACTTGGAGTTGCAGCTAGCAAGGGATGTTAAGAATAACAAGAAGGGTTTCTACAGGTATGTTAGCAACAAGAAGAAGGTCAGGGAAAGTGTGGGCCCCTTACTGAGTGAGGGAGGCAACCTAGTGACAGAGGATGTGGAAAAAGCTGATGTACTCAACGCTTTTTTTGCCTCTGTCTTCACGAACAAGGTCAGCTCCCAGACTAGTGCACTGGGCAGCACAGTATGGGGAGGAGGTGACCAGTCCTCTGTGGAGAAAGAAGTAGTTCGGGACTGTTTAGAAAAGTTGGACGAGCACAAGTCCATGGGGCCGGATGCACTGCATCCGAGGGTGCAAAAGCAGTTGGCTGATGTGATTGCAGAGCCATTGGCCATTATCTTTGAAAACTCATGGTGATCGGGGGGAGGTCCCAGATGACTGAAAAAAAGCTAATGTAGTGCCCATCTTTAAAAAAGGGAAGAAGGAGGATCTGGGGAACTACAGGCCAGTCAGTCTCACCTCAGTCCCTGGGAAAAATCATGGCGCAAGTCCTCAAGGAATCAATTTTGAAGCACTTCGAGGAAAGGAAAGTGATCAGGAACAGTCAGCATGGATTCACCAAGGGCACGTCATGCCTGACTAACCTAATTGCCTTCTATGATGAGATAACTGGCTCTGTGGATGAGGGGAAAGCAGTGGATGTGTTATTCCTTGACTTTAGCAAAGCTTTTGATACGGTCTCCCACAGTATTCTTGCCAGCAAGTTAAAGAAGTATGGGCTGGATGAATGGACTATAAGGTGGATAGAAAGATGGCTAGATTATCAGGCTCAATGGGTAGTGATCAATGGCTCCATGTCTAGTTGGCAGCCGGTATCAAGTGGAGTGCCCCAAGGGTCAGTGCTGGGGCCATTTTTGTTCAATATCTTCATTAACAATCTGGAGAATGGTGTGGACTGCACCCTTAGCAAGTTTGCAGATGACACTAAACTGGGAGGAGTGGTTGATACGCTGGAGGCTAGGGACAGGATACAGAGGGACCTAGACAAATTAGAGGATTGGGCCAAAAGAAATCTGATGAGGTTCAACAAGGACAAGTGCAGAGTCCTGCACTTAGGACGGAAGAATCCCATGCACTGCTACAGACTAGGGACCGAATGGCTGGGCAGCAGCTCTGCAGAAAAGGACCTAGGGGTTACGGTGGACGAGAAGCTGAATATGAGTCAACAGTGTGCCCTTGTTGCCAAGAAGGCTAACGGCATTTTGGGCTGTGTAAGTAGGAGCATTGCCAGCAGATCGAGGGACGTGATCTTCTCTAAGCAGGGGCGATCATTCCACTTCCTTCCTAATGCTGCTTGGGCCACTCAGAGTCTTTATCATTAAAAGCAGAGTTTACACGCCTGGCTGCGGATGCTGCACTATTATCCCCTGCTGAACTCTGCTGAATTTGAACGTCTCTAAAATATATTTTTGCAGGTACCACAAGGTGAAGTATTTTTAGATGGAACATGGATTAATTCTGGATATAACTGAGTGTAGTTTTCCTCATGGCCCATTCCTCTTCTAAGGCTTTCTTATATTCTGTTCATCTTCTTATACTGTGCCCATCACCGTGGTATCTGAGCACCTTCCTGTCTGTCAAATTCAGTTCTTCTCTGCTCTCCACCCCAGGGGAAGCTATGGGTAATGGGCATGAGTGTTCTTTTTCATTTAGTAAGTCGGGGTTGCTCTTAGGAAAGGCAGCACAAAGAGCCTTGTATGTGGACTGGAGCAAGGCATGGTCACTGCTCATTCTTGGCTCCCGCGGGAAAGTGTCACAATCGGAGCTAGTTTTGCTGTGAGATCAGCTCCCATCTGTCACTACGCTGGCCTTCCCTGCTATTGCTACTGGGCACACTCCACTGCACTGCCCGGTCCTACAGCCTGGCCTCTGGCAATCTAACATTGCTAGGACTGTGCCTTTGTCTTGGGAGAGCATTTCCTTCTGTGCAGCAGTTCAGTGTGACAGCACATGCTGTCGATTAGAGTCACAAGGTGTCTCAAGAACACTTACATGGGAAAAGGCGGGACTGGAAGAGCCCTGGGGAAGATACTGCAGGGACCCGTCAGGGACATGACAGAGTTCCCCTTCGCCGATTTCTGTGATCCTGTGACAAATGCAGATCACATTGGCCCCAATTTGGAGGCCCGGACTCCGTCTTTATGCAAGTTTTACTCAGGCAAAGCTTCCTTTGACTCCAGCCTGGATCCCCCCTGAATAAAGATGTCAGATTTGGGCCCATGATTAACGTCCATGGAAGTTTCACCTTTAGGGCCACCACTGCCTATGAGCCTGGCCCCACCTCTGCACTGCAAGGAATAGAAGCCCTTGGATTCTAATAGGATGGATAATTGAGAATCCCAGGAGTCTCGAGGGAGGGTAGAGGAGACTGTTAGCGGATCCATACCGTGCCACTCAGGATGAATCTGTAGACCATGTGAATGATTAGACAGGACCAGAAGACGTGCAGCAGCTGCAGAATCATCAGGAGAGCGTTCATGAAGTAGTACCCGAAGAAGGGCTGGTAGAGCTCCATGGAGTAGGAGTACGTGTTGTAGAGCACCCTGAAGAAGAGAGAGTCCCCATGAGCAACAGGCCAGATCTTAGCAGGAATCTCAAGCCAATCCCACAAGGTTCGGCTCTAGCCTGGTGCACATCGGCCAGCCCCCGGCCCCCGGCCTCCAGCCAGGGATGAGCTGGACTTAGCTCTCCTTTGCTGAGCGCAGGCGCCAGGAGCTCTTCCTCTCTAGGCCTTAGCACTGCATCTCTCACTGCTGGCTAAACATCTCATAGACTCATAGACTCATAGACTTTAAGGTCAGAAGGGACCATTATGATCATCTAGTCTGACCTCCTGCACAATGCAGGCCACAGAATCTCACCCACCCACTCCTGGAATAATCCTCTCACCTATGTCTCAGTTATTGAAGTCCTCAAATCATGGTTTAAAGACTTCCAGATGCAGAGAATCCTCCAGTAAGTGACCCGTGCCCCATGCTGCAGAGGAAGGCAAAAAACCTCCAGGGCCTCTGCCAATCTACCCAGGAGGAAAATTCCTTCCCGACCCCAAATATGGCGATCGGCTGAACCCCGAGCATGTGGGCAAGACTCACCAGCCAGACACCCAGGAAAAAGTTCTCTGTAGTAACTTCTAACATCCCATCATTGACCATTGGTCCTATTTACCACTGATGGCAATTAATTGACCTTTGACTAAGATCATGTTATCCCATCAAACCATCCCCTCCATAAACGTATCTAGCTTAATCTTGAAGCCAGATAGGTCTTTTGCCCCCACTGCTTCCCTTGGAAGGCTGTTCCAGAACTTCACTCCTCTGATGGTTAGAAACCTTCATCTAATTTCAAGTCTAAACTTCCTGATGGCCAGTTTATATCCATTTGTTCTTGTGTCCACATTGGTACTGAGCTGAAATAATTCCTCTCCCTCCCTGGTATTTATCCTTCTGATATATTTAAAGAGACCAATCATATCTCCCCTCAGACCTCTTTTGGTTAAGGTAAACAAACCAAGCTCCTTGAGTCTCCTTTCATACGACAGGTTTTCCATTCCTCGGATCATCCTAGTGGCCCTTCTTTGTACCTGTTCCAGTCTGAATTCATCCTTCTTAAACATGGGAGACCAGAACTGCACACAGTATTCCAAATGAGGTCTCACCAATGCCTTGTATAACGGTACTAACACCTCCTTATCTCTACTGGAAATACCTCGCCTAATGCATCCCAAGACCGCATTAGCTTTTTTCATGGCCACATCACATCGGCGACTCATAGTCATCCTGTGATCAACCAGGACTCCAAGGTCCTTCTCCTCTTCCGTTACTTCCAACTGATACGTCCCCAGCTTATAACTAAAATTCTTGTTATTAATCCCTAAATGCATAACCTTACACTTCTCACTATTAAATGTCATCCTATTACTATTACTCCAGTTTACAAGGTCATCCAGATCTTCTTGTAGGATATCCCGATCCTTTTCTGAATTGGCAATACCTCCCAACTTTGTGTCATCTGCAAAGTTTATTAGCACACTCCCACTTTTGGGGCCGAGGTCAGTAATAAAAAGATTAAATAAAATTGGTCCCAAAACTGAACCTTGAGGAACTCCGCTAGTAACCTCCCTCCAACCTGACAGTTCACCTTTCAGTATGACCCGCTGTAGTCTCCCCTTTAACCAGTTCCTTATCCACCTCTCAATTTTCATATTGATCCCCATCTTTTCCAATTTAACCAATAATTCCTCATGTGGTACTGTATCAAATGCCTTACTGAAATCAAGGTAGATTAGATCCACTGCGTTTCCTTTATCTAAAAAAACTGTTACTTTCTCAAAGAAGGAGATCAAGTTGGTTTGGCACGATCTACCTTTTGTAAAACCATGCTGTCATTTGTCCCAATTGCCATTGACCTCAAGGTCCTTAACTACTTTCTCCTTCAAAAAATTTTCCAAGACCTTGCATACTACAGATGTCAAACTAACAGGCCTGTAGTTACCTGGGTCACTTTTTTTCCCTTTCTTAAAAATAGGAACTATATTAGCTATTCTCCAGTCAAATGGTACAACCCCTGAGTTTAGAGACTCATTAAAAAATTTTGCTAATGGGCTTGCAATTTCATGTGCCAGTTCCTTTAATATTCTTGGATGAAGATTATCTGGGCCACCTGATTTACTCTCATTAAGCTGTTCAAGTTTGACTTGTACCTCGGATATGGTAATATCTACCCCCACATCCTTATTCCCATTTGTCATGCTGCCACTATTCCTAAGATCCTCATTAAAGACTGAGGCAAAGTATTTGTTTAGATATTGGGCCATGCCTAGATTATCCTTAACCTCCACTCCATCCTCAGTGTTTAGCGGTCCCACTTCTTCTTTTTTTGTTTTCTTCCTATTTATATGGTTATAAAACCTTTTACTATTGGTTTTAAATCCCTTTGCAAGGCCCAATTCTACATGCTTTTTAGCCTGTCTCACTTTATCCCTACATGCTCTGACCTCAATAAGGTAGGTTTCTTTGCTGATCCCTCCCATCTTCCACTCCTTGTATGCTTTCTGTTTTTTCTTAATCACCTCTCTGAGATGCTTGCTCATCCAGCTTGGTCTAAAACTCCTGCCCATGAATTGTTTCCCCTTTCTTGGGATACAGGCTTCTGATAGCTTCTGCAACTTTAACTTGAAATAATCCCAGGCCTCCTCCGCCTTTAGGTCCATAAATTCTTTAGTCCAATCCACTTCCCTAACTAATTTCCTTAATTTATTAAAGTTAGCCCTTTTGAAATTAAAAACCCTAGTCTCAGATTTATTTTTGTTTATCCTTCCATTTAGTTTGAACTGAATTAGCTCATGATCACTCGAGCCAAGGTTGTCCCTACAACCATTTCTTCAATGAGGTCCTCACTACTCACCAAAACCAAACCTAAAATGGCATCCCCCCTTGTTGGTTCAGCAACTGCTTGATGAAGGAATTCATCAGCTATCCCATCTAGGAAAATCTGAGCCCTATTATTATTACTAGCACTTGTTCTCCAATCTATATCTGGGAAGTTGAAGTCTCCCATGATCACATAGTTCCCATTAGTATTTACTTCCTTAAAAACATTAAAGAGGTCTCTATCCATATCCAAATTAGATTCCGGTGGTCTATAGCACACCCCAAGCACTATCCCAGGGGAGGCTCTAGTAGTTTTCTTCCCCAATGTGATTTTTGCCCAGACAGACTCTGTCTTATCCATTCCATCACTTTTTATTTCTTTACAGTCTACCTCATCATTGATATACAATGCTACTCCCCCACCTTAACCTTTATTTCTGTCTTTCCTAAACAGCACATACCCTTCAATACCTGTACTCCAGTCATGACTGCTATTCTACCATGTTTCGGTTATTCCTATGATATCTGGTTTCACTTCCTGGACCAGTAGCTCTCATTCCTCCATTTTGTTACCTAGGCTCCTCGCATTGGTGTACAAACATCTTAATTTTTGCTGTTTGGCCTCACTCACATTCTTTACCCAATTTGGTATGGACATTGTACTGCCAGTATGACCTATTAGACTAGTATCCACTCTGCCCTTCCTCGTTATGTCCATTCTCCTACCCCTGGCTATATCCTCTCTTACTTCGTTGTCTTCCCTCTCAATGTTAAAATCCGGCGTGGAGATTGCCTGGACATCTCCCAACTGTCTCCCCCAAATTCCGAGTTTAAAGCTCTCTTGATCAGTTGTGCCAGCCTCCATCCTAGAAGTCTATTTCCCTCCCTACTCAGGTGAAGTCCATCCCGAGAGAACAGTCCTCTGTCCATGAATGTCTCCCAGTGACCATACATCCCAAAGCCCTCCTTATAGCACCACTCCCTGAGCCACCTGTTGATCATCATTATCCTGTCACACTTTTGTTGCCCTTCTCTAGGAACAGGCAGATCCCATTGAAGATCACCTGAGCCTCCATTTCCTTAAGCGTCTTCCCCAGCCTGGCATAGTCCCCCTTGATTCGTTTCAGTGAGACTCTAGCCGTGTCATTTGTTTCTACGTGAAGGATGATCACTCAGATGCTGTCCTGGCCTGTGCTCAGCAGGGCTACAAGGCAGCAGGGGCAGCCGCCTCTGGGGCACGGTGGCAGACTTCATTCTGGGGCCAGATCCCCCGGGCCTCCCCCCACCCCCACTGCTTTGCACCCAGCTGGTGGCACAGAGCAGCCACAAGGCCACTGGAGCCAGCTCATTGGGTGGGGCAGATCCCCAGGTGGTGGGACCGGCTTAGCTGGCTCTTATGCCACTTCTCCCTTGCAGCTCCCAGTGCAGGGGCCAGCCTGGGGTGTGATCAGAGTGCAGCTGGGCTCTCACCACCCCTGGGGGCCATTACAACTAACGGGATTTAGAGGAGCCTGAGGTGACCAGCACGTTGACTGCAGCTGGAGTTGTGGGTGCTCAGCGCCTCTGAAAATCGGGCCGCGAGTGGGCAGGCAAAGCACGAGGCCGCGTTTGAAAACGTGGCTTCCCCATCCACGAGCAGAAGGAAACCGAGTGTGGGGACTGGCCGCTATGTCCAGGACGAATAAAAGGGAACAGCTGCTCACACCAGGTGTAGTCACAGCCCCAGGACCCCAGCTACTGGAGACTCAAATACTGCGGCTAGAGCGTTAAAGGGTGTTGCCAATCTGGGGAGCGATAAGAACATGTGCGGGCAGGGCAGGGAGATGGGGGAAGAGGCCTCAGGAGATCACAGAACGAATGTGATCTTGAAATCTGCCGCTGTGCTCTGCTCCAGCCCCACACACCGCGTTGCACAACGGCCAGCTGAACTGTGGGGCTTTGGACTTTTCTCTCAAGTTTCTCTGGCCAGACACAGGATTTGCGGCTCCCTAATTCGCACATTCCCTGGACCCACCTTCTAAAATCCAGCTCTGATGCTCTTTCCATTCACACCTGGTCGTGTCACGGCCCCAGCCTCCCCTTATTTCTTCCAAGACCAAACTGCAGGGGCTGGCGGACTGGCTCGCACCCTGGGATCTACAGCCAACCCTCACTCCCTCTGCCCAGAACTGCTTCTCCCCTGTCAGTCTCTTGCTGTGCTTTGGCTGGCAGCTGCTGAAAGCTGCATCTGGCTTCACTGGAAGGAGGAAATGTGACAGATGGCGAGAGCAGGGATTAGGACTGACCTGTCCACACAGGAAAGGAACGAGCTGCTCTCTGACCCTGCTGCACTCTGATCCTCGGCCCTTCTCCTGGGGCCTGAGATCCTCCATGCTCAGCCTGCCAGCCCCAACCTATGCAAGCTGGGTCCCAGCTCCCCGATTGTGTCTAGGGCTCCTTAAGTGCGGCCTGCTCCCAGCTCCGAGCTACCTGGAGCCTAGTCACACTTCTGGCTCTGAGTGAGCTACAGACACGTCTGATGGGCTCTGAGCTCCCCAGTGGGGCTGAGAACAGCCAGAGGGTTAGTTTAGAAACTGACCTAGGTTGTAAGTTAGCTCTTTGTCTATTGTCTGTTTTTCTGGGCCGATTTCCCTGTATCTGTATGAAAAGTAAAGTACAACTGTACCCCAGCACGGGGTGTCACCGCACCTGGGGGAGCGGCTGGATTCCACATGTAACGATGGTCGGGGGCCAGGGATACAGGCAGAACTGCAGACCCCTTGCAATGCAGACAGTGCTCCCCATGCGGGGGGGAGGGGGGCTGCACAGAGACCAAGGGAAGAACCTGGCCTTTCTTAGTTATTATTGGCCCGTTGTCTTACTGTCACATTCCCGCCATGGGGAAACAGCCTCCCATTCCCTCCATGGGGGGATATGCTCCCCTTCAGACCACCACGGTTCCTGCCCCTTCTTTCGTCATGCTCTTTTCCCTCTCTCCCCCTTTCCCTGGGTCCTGGGAGCCCCCTTTGCTGCAACATCTCCCAGTTCCCAGCCCCGCAGGCTTCATTCACACCTGCTGCCCTGCCCTGAACCCAGCAATGCCTGAGCAGTTAATGACACCGACGTTGATTCTCCAGTCTCAGGAGGGTTCACACTTCTGCATCAGGCTTCAGGCTTTTCTCCAGACTCAGGCACCGGGGAGAGATGTGGAGACAGGGGTGCGCTTACACCCCGGGGCAGAGAGATTATAGAGCTGAGGCAATGACCATGAGGTGAGCAGCCCAGTGGGGGTGGGGAATGACCTGCCAGGGGCCTGTGTGAGATGGGAACTCACGGAAACAGCCTGTGCCAAGGAATCACTCTAGTCACAGCCTCCAAATCCACGTGTGCCCAGCTCACCCCTGGAGCCAGGCGCATCGTACATACATGTGCTGCAGCCCTGCTAGGAGGGGAGTGAGGGGGCAGGGGCTGTAGCTGGGGCTTTGGGGCCAGGCCGGCTGCTCCGCACTCTGAAGTGGTTCCCCAGGACGCCCGTTCGAGGAGCCCTACTCCAGCGCAGACTCACTTGTAGGGGAAAATGAGCAGGCGGGTGAGGAGGAAAACAGCTGAGAAGATGATGAAGAGCCCGTCACAAATCCGTCTCCACTTCATGTAATTGAATATCTTGGTTGGCTGAAAAGAAAAGTCAACGAGAGCAGGCTGGGAGGGGGCCGCTGCATGGCGGGAGACACGGGGAGTGGGGCCAGTCCCATTGCTGGTGCCCTCAGCAGCAAGTCTAGGATGGCAGGGCTGTGAAGGCTCCTCTCCCAGCCCAGACAGGGGTGAGGCACGAAGCTGGGGGGGTTTGGTCTCCCCCAGCCTGCTGAGCTGCAGCCCCCCGCTTTTCTAATCCTGGGCCTCCACTGGCTCAGCCAGCGCTCTTCAGCTGGACTGCATCAGCGTGGGGCGTGCCAGGCGAGAGCCCACCCAGCTCCTCCCGTTCAGCGCTGACTTGCCATGGCCCTGCTTTCCCTGCAGGCAGAACTGCACATGTGTGAGACCACGTAGCTCATTTCACATGTGGATTTAGCCAGGCTCTAGCACAAGTCTCCACAGCTGTAAGCTTCTGCATTGACTCACTGACTTGCCCTGGATTTACTGGAAAACCAAGCTCAGGTTCTCATGGGCTGCCCAGCGATTTACCCCTCCCACAGCCTGTGGTGCTCACCTCTAGGATACAGTCTGAAGCATCATGGATCACCATCACCAATGTCCCAATGCGGAGGTAATTGGCACAGTAGGAGAAACTGATCAGGAAGATGGTAGCCCCATGGTGGACGATCTGCTGAGTAAGGTCCTGATGAGAAAAGGGATGAGTGTGAACAGCAGAGATTAAAACGCAAGAGCCGCCCTCTCTCCTGGCAGAGCACGTTCTCCCCCCGACCAGAAATAACAGCTCTTCCCACTACGAAGCATGAAGCAGCTCCCAGCCTGGCACTCCCACAGCAGCTCTCCAACCGGGCCACATTCTAGAGCTCTGAGCAGGCAAGAGAACGTTGTCCACTCCCTGGTGGCTGTGAAAGGGATGAGGCACCCATGGCTCTTGGATGACCCACAACCAGAAAAATGGGAAGAAAGAGTCAATGGTGGCAAACACGGTCTGATCTGGGCAAACGCACACACAGAGAACTCCTACAAACTGCAGTAGGGCGCGAGGGCCTGGAGCCCAGGGTTTGGGGCCAGGCCTGAGGCCTGACCCGCAATCAGCAAAGCCAGGCCATGCTAGAAGCCAAAGTCAGGCCCTGGCATAGGGCAGATGCTTGCTCACAAGTTCACTGTCTGGCTCATGAACTTGGCAGAGGTATGGCGAGCATGGGTAAGACACAGGCACTCCAAAGTACTAGGTACCGGATAGACATGTTACCACATTCCTGGGAGATGGTACGGGAACACCCTGACCCTGAGTAAGGAGAGGACAGAATAATCAATGGGGATGTTTTTCGAGCCAGCAGGAACCAGGCGTAGGGCTGGTAACTTAGCACGTCAGGAGCGTGAGACGTATAGGGTGACCAGCTGTCCCGATTTTATAGGGACAGTCCGGATATTCAGGGCATTTTCTTATATAGGCACCTATTACCTCCCACCCTGTCCCGATTTTTCACACTTGTTATCCGGTTACCCTAGATAGGTAACTTGTTTGTATCAATGTAAAAAGAGAAATCACAGGAGGGGCATGTTTGTCCAGCTGAGGGGGTGGCAGAAAGTCCTGCTGTTGACTGAGCTGGTCCATTGTTCTGGGCATAGGTGTGAGTGTGCCTGTATCTCCTATGGGGCGCTAGGACCGTGCTTCATCGACACTAAACCTGGCCGTACGCCTTCGCTACTGAACCAAACCTGTGGTCTTTCTGGGTAGTACCTTGAGGTCAGCTGAACCACCCATCTGTGCAGGGCTTGGACAGCACATGGAGGAAGCACACACGCACCCAACTGACAACACAGACCTACGCCCCCACCTTCTTGTCAACTGTCTGAAACGGGCCACTTGCATCACCACTTCAAAAGTGATTTTCCCTCCCTTGGTATCGTGCTGTTAAGGAATTGTCTCGTTAGACTGACCTCACACTTGGTAAGGCAACTCCCATCCTTTTATGTATTTATACCTGCTCCTGTATTTTCCACTCCGTGCATCTGATGAAGTGGGTTCTAGCCCACGAAAGCTTATGCCCAAATAAAGCTCTAAGGTGCCACAAGGACTCCTCGCTGTTTTTCCTAAAGAATCTGGCACCTTTGGAAGTTTGACCGTGTAGTTCTCCATCTTCCCAGAGGGGAGGGAAGCCCTGTTGTTGTGAAGAGGAACCCAGTCTAACCAGTGAGGACCGAGCCCTGCAGAACCGAGGACCAGGCCAGTGCACACAGTCTGAGGGAGAATATTCTCTTCAGTGTGAAGTGTAAGAGGCAGAGCCGGTGCAAGGATATTTTGCACCCTAGGCAAAACTTCCACTTTGTGCCCCCTCTCCCCCGCCGCCTATCCACTCCCTCCCACTTCCTGCCCCCCAAAGAACCCCCAACCCATCCAACCCCCCCTGCTCCTTGTCCCCTGATCACTCCCTCCCGGGACCCCTGCCTCTAACCACCCCCGGGACCCCACCCCCTATCTAAGCCTCCTTTCTCCTTGTCCCCGACTGCCCCCTCCTGAGACCCCCCCCACCCTAACTGCTCCCCTAGGACCCACCCCCTACCTGTCCCCTGAGTGCCCCAACCCCTATCCACACACCACGCCCCCTGACAGACCCCCGGGACTCCCACACCTATCCAACTGCTGTTTCTCCCCTGACTGTCCCCCCAGAACCCCTCCAACCCATCCAACCCCCCCTGCTCCCTGCCCCTGACTGCCCCGACCCCTCTCCACACCCCCGCCCCCTGACAGGCCCCCGGGACTCCCACACCTATCCAACTGCTCCCTGTCTCGACTGCCCCTCCCGAACCCACCAATCCATCCAACCCCCTCTGCTCCCTGCCCCTGACTGCCCCGACCCCTCTCCACACCCCCGCCCCCTGACAGGCCCCCAGGATTCCCACACCTATCCAACTGCTGCCTGTCCCGACTGCCCCCCCAGAATCCCCCAACCCATCTAACCCCCCTGCTCCCTGACTGCCCCCTCCAGAGACTCTCTGCCCCTTCTCCAACCGCCCGGCACGCTATCGTAGACATGCTGCCGGCCGCGCTCCCCCGCCGTGCTGGAATGCAGGGGAGGGGGGAGCAGGGCAGGGGAGGAGGAGGAGGGGAGGGGCAGAGCTCTAGAGTTGCCAGAGGCCCCGATGGCAGCAGCCGGCCAGCGATCTGGGCTGTGGGGGGCGCGGCTACTTCCCACTAGCGGCGCCACTGCTTTTGCAGGACTGCTGCCCCCCCTGCGCGCACCGCTCCGGCTCCTCCATGGCTGGGGCTCACCGCTGCCGCAAGCGCGAAGCTCTGGCTCTCGGCTCCCCAGGCAGGGGGCAGGGAGGCCGGGATCAGCCCCCAGGGCAGGGCACCACGTTTTGGCACCCACCAAATTTTGGTGCCCTAGGCGACCGCCTAGGTCACCTAGTGGTTGCACCGGCCCTGGTAAGAGGTAGAGACAAGTGATATGTCTTGAATGATTAATAACAATGTTTCCTGACCCTTGAAAATTAGAAAATATCCACTTCTGATATCTCAAAATAGGATCCACCCAGCAAGTAAAGACTATAAGAAAATGATTAACATCATGTGAGACACTTTGGCTATGTCTACACTACCACTTTAGTTGGTAAAACTTTTGTTGTTCAGGGGCGTGAAAAAAACACCCCGACTGACATCAATGTCACCGACAGAAGTGCCGGTGTGGACAGTGCTATGTTGGTGGGAAATGCTCTCCTGCTGACAGAGCTACCACTGCTTGTTGGGGGTGGTTTAATTATGCTGATGGTAGAGCTCTCTCCGGTCGGCATACAGCGGCTACTTGGGAGACCTCACAGTTGTGCCACTCTGTTGTGTCTGTAATGTAGACGTAGCCTTTGTCTAAGGACACACAGATCAACTCTGGTTAGGAGTCGTCCTCCCCCGAATAGAAACTAAAATGGCTAAATGGGAAGATTGTTAACCACAGAGGCACAAATCTCCCATAATTTACATATAGATAAAGCCTCTTTCTACCTCCCCATTCAGCTAAAAGGCCTCCAAAAAGTTACCATGCAAGGGTATCGCCCAGCTTTCCTATGCAAAGTGGCCTACTGCACACTCAGCATTGGTCCCGAGTTGGATTGGGAAGCTGGGAGTTAACCAAACTAGAAATAACATGTTGTGAGACTGAAGGTCAACAAGTGGGGCAAACTGCCAGTTACCCCAAGAAACTCAAATCACTTGTTTTCACCCCAAATGAAACTATTCATTTGTTTGCCTTGTAAATCAACTATACCATGGATAATCTGTTTTTCCCCATCAATATGTCTTTCATCCCAAATTAATGATGTGTATTTGCTTGGCCTGGGAGTCGGATCTACATCTCTCTATATGTGGATAATGTCTCTTGTTCTGTTGCAAACCCTAAATAACACAAAATACATATGTACAATCAAAGACTGTGTGAAGCACGTCCATGAAGTTTGGAAGATTATAAGAGTTTAGTTTTGATTATAAATAATTGTGGCACTCTAGAAGCAATACGATTTGTATGGCACAAGGAAGAGGAGTGTTAAAAGATATAAACCAGGGTATAACTTTGCATTATCATAAGAAACTGCCTAAAACAGGGGAAATTCCAATAAATAATGAGTGCTAATATTGAAATACAATCCTTGAAATGAATCAAACAAAAAACCTGCAATAAGAAAAGGACTGAAGAAATCTGTCCTAAGCCAACACCATCTACTGAATGCTGATGGAAGCAGCAGAGAAACTCAGAGAGCTGAAATCTGAGCGCTCAGATGGTAAGCATCTAATAGAAATCAGAGGGTAGCCCCATCCAATGAGCCCTGGAATCAGGGTACATAAAACTGAGATCACCACGTGGGTATGGGCAGAACCCACAAGGAAGGTGATGGAAAGGACTCTCCCCACTGCAGAGTTAACAGGATAAAAAGTGGAGAGATTTCATTTAAAAAATTATATTTCTCCTATTCTTTAATATAAATAACTGCAGGTCAGTTATCTTGCTGAGTCTGCACACTCTAGTGAGATCTCTAACGATATTTTAGATTGTAACTAATGCTATAACCTTCCCTCCTTTATAAGTCAAAGCAAATTGGCCTAAGAGAGATTTGAGCCATAACTTTAAGCAACTGCTTTTGATGTTCTAAAGTTGTCCCTTGCAAACTAAACCACTGAAATAGCAGGGACTATACTCTTGAAAGTGCCTTAAAGACAACTCCATCCTTGCTCCTTGAAGAAATACCAGAAGTTGATAAATGTGTGCAGTACTAAAGAACTGATGATCATAAGTAAATGTAGCAAGAAATCTTGGTGATTTGACTGTTCCTTGGTGTAAGCCCCAATACCACTCTTTGACAATTGCTTGCAGAACTCTATTCAGTACATAGCTAGAACATTGGTTGTATCTACACTTGATGGGTGAACTGCTGACAGTATATTGATGTGAGACTGGGTGATTGCTGATTGGTTAAGAATAACCAAGTGTCCTGATTTCAGAAATACTGTTCCAATTAAAAGCTGACATAAAAAGAAACCAGCATTAAATTAGTAAGTTAATGATCCCACCCTGGACTCAGTAGAAAGGGGCCATCCTGTTAGATTCCATTCTAACATTGGCTGTAACACTTGTACGATTGGCAAATCGAGTTTGGTAGATTGCAGCATGGCACATTCACAGTTGTGCCCCCATCCCCATGGTGCTGCCACTCACCTTCCTTTTCACATCAAAGGGCAGCGTGCAGACCAGCGAGAAGTAGAAGGAGAGCTCCAGCATGTAGTACCAGAACACCGAGGGCAGTAAGGGCTGCAACACCAAGAGGGAGAGGATCTGTTATACCCCACACACAAGCACTAGGGGCTGGGGGCAAGGGGCAAAAACAACCAACAAAACAAACAGTTTTGGGGAGTGCTCAGGTCTCTGCATTTCAGGGGAAAGGCTTACATGAATGCTGTGGGATGGAGGGATATTGCCCCTTGGATCCAGTGGGAAGTGCTGGTTTTAACGGTGTAATGTTGCCCTCTAGAGGATGTTCCACCATGCAGTCAAGGAACTATCTATTATTACCAGCTATCAAAAATCTCCATTCGTTCACCAGGCAGTAGCCTGCGGTTTTGCAGCTGAAAAGACAGTGTTCTAGCCCAGCTCTGTAGGACGCACAGGCGAGAGGATGTGCCCACAGGTTCTGCTAAAGCCGATCTTTTGACAAGAGATGCCCAGTCTTGATTAGGAGACGCTAAGGGCTGGTCTACACTAGCCCTGAAATTCGAACTAAGATACGCAACTTCAGCTACGTGAATAACGTAGCTGAAGTCGAACTATCTTAGTTCGAATGAAAAAGCACTTACCCGGGGTCCACACGTGGCGCGCAGGCTCCCCCGTCGACTCCGCCTACTCCGTTCGTCGAGCTGGATTACCAGCGTCGACGGCGGAGCACTTCCTGGTTCGATTTATCGCGTCTAGACAAGACGCGATAAATCGAACCCAGAACATCGATCCCGCGCCTCCGACCGGACGCGTAAGTATAGACGTACCCTAAGTGAAGGAGGATTTGCAAATCCCTTGCTGATCTGTTGCAATGGTTAATTATTCCTACTATTAAACACGGGCAACTTATTTCTGTTTTGAACTTTCCTGATTTCATTGTGGACTCGCAGAATATTGTCCTGCATGTGTCTACTAGAAAAGACAGCCCTGGTATCAGACATTCTCTGCCTGCATTGGGATCTACAGACCATGATCCAGTCGCCTCTTAAACTTTTCTTCATTCAGCAAAGGGTTTGATTTCTGGACCTGGCATTCTACTACCAACAGAACAGAACAGGGCAATTTTAAAGTGATCTATCCTGTCATCCAGTCTTCCAGCTTCCGGCAGTCAGAGGCTTAGGGACACCCAGAGAATGGGGTTGCATCCCTGACCATCTAGGCTATTAGCCATTGCTGTACCCATCCTCCAGGAACTTATCTAATTCATTTTTAACCCATTTATAGTTTTGGCCGTCACAACATACCTTGATGATGAGTTCCACAAGTTGACTGTGAGTTGTATGAAGAAGTACTTCCTTTTGTTTGTTTTAAACCTGCTGCCTATTAATTTTAGTTCTTTAGTTATGAGAAGGAGTAAATAACACTTCCTTATTACTTTCTCCAAATCGGTCATGATTTTATAGACCTCTATCATATCCCCCCTTAGTCATCTCTTTTCCAAGCTGAAAGTCCCAGTCTTATTAATCTCTCCTCATACGGCAACCATTCCCTAACCCTAATCATTTTTGTTGCCCTTTTCTGAATCTTTTCCAATTCTAATATATCTTTTTTGAGATGGGGTGAGCACATCTGCACACAGTATTCAAGATGTGGGAGTACCATGGATTTATATACAGGCAATATGATATTTTCTGTCTTATTATTTATCCCTTTCTTAATGATTCCTAACATTCTGTTAGCTTTTTTGACTGCCACTGCACATTGAGTGGATGATTTCAGAGAACTATCCACAATGACTCCAAGATCTCTTTCTTGAGGGAAAACAGCTAATGTAGACCCCATCATTTTGTATGTATACTTGGGATTATGTTTTCCAATGTGCATTACTTTTACTTATCCCATGATTACATATTTAAAAAAGGCTCCAGAGGTGATCCTGGAAATTACAGGCTGGTAAGCCTAACTTCAGTATCAAGCAAATTGGTTGAAACCATAGTAAAGAACAGAATTATGAGACATGTAGATGAACCCAATATGTTGGGGGAAAAGTCAATATGGGTTTTTTAAAGGAAAATCACGCCTCACTAATCTATTAGAATTCTCTGAGGATGTCAACAAGCGTGTGGACTAGAGTGAGACAGTGGATATAATGTATTTGGACTTTCAGAAAACCTTTGACAAGGTGCCACCCCAAAGGCTCTTAAGCAAAGTAAGCAGTCATGGGATACAAGGAAAGGTCCTCTCATGGATCAGTAATTCGTTAAAAGACAGGAAACAAAGGGTAGGAATAAATGGTCAGTTTTCACAACGGAGAGAGGTAAATAGTGGTGTTCCCCAGGGTTCTGTACTTTTGGACCAGTGATGTTCAACATATTCATACATTATCTGAAAAAAGGGGTAAACAGCGAGGTAGCAAAGTTTGTAGATGAGATTGTTAAGTCCAAAGTTGACTGTGAAGAGTGTGATACAACAGGGCCAGAGAGCAGCATGAGAGTGGTCGATGAGAGGTATATAAACCCTAGGATGATCAAGGCCTTATTCTCTGTGGACTAGGGAAAAGTTACTACTGGGTAATTGGAGCCAATTAAGGCCCTGCCCGAGACCTAATAACCCCCCCCCCACACACACACACTTCAGTCAGACAGAGACAGAGGGAAGGAGCACTGACTAGAGTTTGGAGAAGTATTGCTGTTAGCCAGAGGACCAGGGGAAGGAAAACCCTGCCCAAGCAGAGCAGAGGGACTCCCCTGGCACTGCGGGAAACTCTACCCGAGGGGAGAGAGGGTAAGCAGCCCGCAAAGCTGAAGGGGCTGGGATCCGCAGTAGGAGAGGAGACCTGGGTCCCTTCCCCGCTCCTCTCTCTCTTCCACCGGGGCACTAGCAGAACCCATAATGCCCAAGAATAGGGGCAAGGGGTGGCACCCTGACCCACCACACCACGAAAAAGCGCGGGACCCACCACAGTAGCATCGGCCATATGCCGCAAGAGTTACAAAGGGATCTCACAAAACTAGGTGACTTGGTAACAAAACGGCAGATAAAATCAGTTTTGATAAATGCAAAGTAATGCATATTGCAAAATCTAATCCCAACGATACATACAAAATGATGGGATCTAAATTAGCTGTTACCACTCAAGAAAGAGATCTTGGAGTCACCATGGACAATTCTCTGAAAACATCTCGTTAGTGTGCAGCAGCTGGTAAAAAAAGCTAACAATGTTAGGAACCATTAGGAAAGGGATAGCTAATAAGACAGAAAATATATATAAATCCATGGCACACCCTCATCTTGAATGCTGGGTGCAGATCTGGTAGCCCCATCTGAAAAAAATATATATTAGAATTGGAAAACGTGCAGAGAAGGGCAACAGAAATGATTAGGGGTATGGAACAGTTTCCACATGAAGAGAGGGTAAAAAGACTGGAACTGTTCAGCTTGGAAAAGAGACGACTAAGGGGGGATATAATAAAGGTTTATAAAATCATGACTGGTGTGGAGAAAGTGAATAGGGAAGTATTGTTTGCCCCTTCACATAGCACAGGAATCAGAGTCATCCAATGAAATTAATAGGCAGCAGGTTTAAAACAAACATAAGGAAATATACAACACACAGTCAACCTGTGGAACTCATTGCCAGGGGATGTTGTGAAGGCCAAAAGTATTAACTGGGTTCAAAAAAGAACTAGATACGTTCATGGAGGATAGTTCCGTCAATGGCTATTAGCCAGGATGGTCAGGGATGCGGCTCCATGGTCTGGGTGTCCCTAACCTGTGACTCCCAGAAGCTGGGACTGGATGACGGGATGGGATCACTCGATAAACTGCCCTGTTCTGTTCTCCCTTTGAAGCACCTGGCACCAGCCACTGTTGGAAGACAGGATATTGGGCTAGATGGAGCATTGGTCTGACCCAGTCTGGCAGTTCTTATGTAATGTTCTATCAGATGAGAAAGCAGCAGCAAGCCTTGCTAAGGGCTGGGTTTGAAACCGGTGAGGACAGTGAACTGATCATAGATTTTACAGTTCCCCGTTGAGAACTGCAATGGGAAATCCTTCCCAAGCTCAGACTTACCTCACCTTCCCAGCATACCCTGAGAAATGCTCAGGAGGAGCTAAAGGGAGAGGTAGAATTCCAACTCAGATGGGCTAAAATTCCAGTTGTCAAGGAGGCTTGCAGGGGCCACAATGACTCATCTGCTGTAGCAGCTCTACAAATCCCCTTAATAGTCACCTGCTGCTGCCAAGCATGCAACCTCAAGCAGACTCTACAGACTGACAGCTGCTCTCCTGAGAATGACAGTTCAGGGCTTTACACTGACTCACGGGATTTCTCACCAAGCTTGGAGGAGGCAGCTGCTCTCGTTTTTATGGAAAGAATTCTTGGGAAATTAAAATTAGCTTGTTCACATCTGATGGACCTCAGCTCAGCTCCTCACACGCCCTCTCTGAAAGCTGCTGGAACGCCAGCCTGCTGCCTTTACCGCACGGGGCGGTTGCTGCTATTCAGCCAGCTAGTGCTGTCTTCTCCAGAGGAGGCAGAGTGAGTCCCGGGATAAGGAGAGAGGCATTGTCATTACCAGCTCTCATACACAATAGGAGATGCCTGGCTACAGCCTCCCCACATTGCTCTTGGCCCCTTGACTGTGGAGAGTGGTGGGGGGCTTGACTGACAAGCAAATATCTTGCATTTCTGTCATTATCATCAGTACCCAGGTAAAGAGCAGGGAGCGGATTCTGTGCATTGGCTGGTAAATGTTCATGTCTGTTCTCCTGGGCTGGGTCCACGGGAGACGGGGCAGGCAGTGGTCTGACGCCCATTGCAGCTTTTAGCTGATGAGGGCTGGGCCTGGACAGTGTAAAGCCATAGGAGAACACCCACTATGCTCAATATGTGTGAGACCCTGCTGCCGCCAGTTCTCACGAGGAAGCGCATTGCCGGGGAGGTGATTCTTCAGCACCGCCATATATGAGACAGCAACCTGAACGTACCCTCTGTTATAGACATGCACCAAAACTTCCTTCACCAGAGCCTCCTATGTCCTCTTGCTGACCAAGGGCTCCTCCCCATTCTCAAGCACATTTTCAAACCTTAATACCTGGGAGCACTCCCTCGTCCTCCTTGATTCTCCACTATGCTTTGGCTGCCATGACCAAGGACTCTCCTCATCTTCCTTCTACTTCTCCAACTGCCCACTCATCTCCATTGGCTCCTTCTCCCGCTCTCTAAAATAATCATAATTCATAGACTCATAGACTCATAGACTTTAAGGTCAGAAGGGACCATTATGATCATCTAGTCTGACCTCCTGCACAATGCAGGCCACAGAATCTCACCCACCCACTCCTGGAATAATCCTCTCACCTAGGTCTCAGCTATTGAAGTCCTCAAATCATGGTTTAAAGACTTCAAGATGCAGAGAATCCTCCGGTAAGTGACCCGTGCCCCATGCTGCAGAGGAAGGCAAAAAACCTCCAGGGCCTCTGCCAATCTGCCCTGGAGGAAAATTCCTTCCCGACCCCAAATATGGTGATCGGCTGAACCCCGAGCATGTGGGCAAGACTCACCAGCCAGACACCCAGGAAAAAGTTCTCTGTAGTAACTTCTAACATCCCATCATTGACCATTGGTCCTATTTACCACTGATGGCAATTAATTGACCTTTGACTAAGATCATGTTATCCCATCAAACCATCCACTCCATAAATGTATAAAGCTTAATCTTGAAGCCAGATAGGTCTTTTGCCCCCACTGCTTCCCTTGGAAGGCTGTTCCAGAACTTCACTCCTCTGATGGTTAGAAATCTTCGTCTAATTTCAAGTCTAAACTTCCTGATGGCCAGTTTATATCCATTTGTTCTTGTGTCCACATTGGTACTGAGCTGAAATAATTCCTCTCCCTCCCTGGTATTTATCCCTCTGATATATTTAAAGAGAGCAATCATATCTCCCCTCAGCCTTCTTTTGGTTAAGGTAAACAAACCAAGCTCCTTGAGTCTCCTTTCATACGACAGGTTTTCCATTCCTCGGATCATCCTAGTGGCCCTTCTTTGTACCTGTTCCAGTTTGAATTCATCCTTCTTAAACATGGGAGACCAGAACTGCACACAGTATTCCAAATGAGGTCTCACCAATGCCTTGTATAACGGTACTAACACCACCTTATCTCTACTAGAAATACCTCGCCTAATGCATCCCAAGACCGCATTAGCTTTTTACACAGCCACATCACATTGGCGACTCGTAGTCATCCTGTGATCAACCAGGACTCCGAGGTCCTTCTCCTCTTCCGTTACTTCCAACTGATGCGTCCCCAGCTTATAACTAAAATTCTTGTTATTAATCCCTAAATGCATAACCTTACACTTCTCACTATTAAATTTCATCCTATTACTGTTACTCCAGATCATAGAATCTCAGGATTGGAAGGGACCTTAGGAGGTCATCTAGTTCAACCCCCTGCTCAAAGCACGACCAATCCCCAATTTTTGGCCCAGATCCCTAAATGGCCCCCCTCAAGGATTGAACTCACAACCGTGGGTTTAGCAGGCCAATGCTCAAACCACTGAGCTATCCCTCCCTTCCTCACCTGGGGGCGAGGGATAGCTCAGTGGGGGGAGCATTGGCCTGCTAAACCCAGGGTTGTGCGTTCAATCCTTGAGGGGGCCATTTAGGGATCTGGGGTACAAATCTGTCAGGGGACAGTACTTGGTCCTGCTAGTGAAGGCAGGGGACTGGACTCGATGACCTTTCAAGGTCCTTCCCGTTCTAGGAGATTGGCATATCAGATCTTCCTGTAGGATAGTTTACAAGGTCATCCAGATCTTCCTGTAGGATATCTCGATCCTTTTCTGAATTGGCAATACCTCCCAACTTTGTGTCATCTGCAAACTTTATTAGCACACTCCCACTTTTGGTGCCGAGGTCAGTAAGAAAATTGGTCCCAAAACTGAACTTTGAGGAACTCCACTAGTAACCTCCCTCCAACCTGACAGTTCACCTTTCAGTATGACCCACTGTAGTCTCCCCTTTAAACAGTTCCTTATCCACCTCTCAATTTTCATATTGATCCCCATCTTTTCCAATTTAACCAATAATTCTACATGTGGTACTGTATCAAATGCCTTACTGAAATCGAGGTAGATTAGATCCACTGTGTTTCCATTATCTAAAAAATCTGTTACTTTCTCAAAGAAGGAGATCAAGTTGGTCTGGCAAGATCTACCTTTTGTAAAACCATGCTGTCATTTGTTCCAATTGCCATTGACCTCAATGTCCTTAACTACTTTCTCCTTCAGAATTTTTTCCAAGACCTTGCATACTACAAATGTCAAACTAACAGGCCTGTAGTTACCCGGGTCACTTTTTTTCCCATTCTTAAAAATAGGAACTATATTAGCTATTCTCCAGTCAATGGTACAACCCCTGAGTTTAGAGATTCATTAAAAACATTTGCTAATGGGCTGGCAATTTCATGTGCCAGTTCCTTTAATATTCTTGGATGAAGATTATCTGCGCTGCCTGATTTACTCTCATTAAGCTGTTCAAGTTTGGCTTCTACCTTGGATATGGTAATATCTACCCCCACATCCTTATTCCCATTTGTCATGCTGCCACTATTCCTAAGATCCTCATTAAAGACTGAGGCAAAGTATTTGTTTAGATATTGGGCCATGCCTAGATTATCCTTAACCTCCACTCCATCCTCAGTGTTTAGCGGTCCCACTTCTTCTTTCTTTGTTTTCTTCCTATTTATATGGCTATAAAACCTTTTACTGTTGGTTTTAATTCCCTTTGCAAGGTCCAATTCTACATGACTTTTAGCCTGTCTCACTTTATCCCTACATGCTCTGACCTCAATAAGGTAGGTTTCTTTGCTGATCCCTCCCATCTTCCACTGCTTGTATGCTTTCTGTTTTTTCTTAATCACTTCTCTGAGATGCTTGCTCATACAGCTTGGTCTAAAACTCCTGCCCATGAATTGTTTCCCCTTTCTTGGGATACAGGCTTCTGATAGCTTCTGCAACTTTAACTTGAAATAATCCCAGGCCTCCTCCTCTTTTAGGTCCATAAATTCTTTAGTCCAATCCACTTCCCTAACTAATTTCCTGAATTTATTAAAGTTAGCCCTTTTGAAATCAAAAACCCTAGTCTCAGATTTATTTTTGTTTATCCTTCCATTTAGTTTGAACTGAATTAGCTCAGGATCACTCGAACCAAGGTTGTCCCCTACAACCATTTCTTCAATGAGGTCCTCACTACTCACCAAAACCAAATCTAAAATGGCATCCCCCCTTGTTGGTTCAGCAACTACTTGATGAAGGAATTCATCAGCTATCACATCTAGGAAAATCTGAGCCCTATTATACTTGTTCTCCAATCTATATCTGGGAAGTTGAAGTCTCCCATGATCACACAGTTCCCATTAGTATTTACTTCCTTAAAAACAGTAAAGAGGTCTCTATCCATATCCAAATTAGATCCCGGTGGTCTATAGCACACCCCAAGCACTATCCCAGGGGAGGCTCTAGTAGTTTTCTTCCCCAATGTGATTTTTGCCCAGACAGACTCTGTCTTATCCATTCCATCACTTTTTATTTCTTTACAGTCTACCTCATCATTGATATACAATGCTACTCCCCCACCTTTACCTTTATTTCTGTCTTTCCTAAACAGCACATACCCTTCAATACCTGTACTCCAGTCATGACTGCTATTCCACCATGTTTCGGTTATTCCTATGATATCTGGTTTCACTTCCTGGACCAGTAGCTCTAATTCCTCCATTTTGTTACCTAGGCTCCTCGCATTGGTGTACAAACATCTTAATTTTTGCTGTTTAGCCTCACTCACATTCTTTACCCAATTTGGTATTGACATTGTACTGCCAGTATGACCTCTTTGACTAGTATCCACTCTGCCCTTCCTCGTTATGTCCATTCTCCTACCCCCGGCTATATCCTCTCTTACTTTGTTTTCTTCCCTCTCAATGTTAAAATCCGGCGTGGAGATTACCTGGACATCTCCCAACCGTCTCCCCCAAATTCCTAGTTTAAAGCTCTCTTGATCAGTTGTGCCAGCCTCCATCCTAGAAGTCTATTTCCCTCCCTACTCAGGTGAAGTCCATCCCGAGAGAACAGTCCTCTGTCCATGAATGCCTCCCAGTGGCCATACATCCCAAAGCCCTCCTTATAGCACGAATCCCTGAGCCATCTGTTGATCATCATAATCCTGTCACATCTTTGTTGCCCTTCTCTAGGAACAGGCAGAATCCCACTGAAGATCACCTGAGCCTTGATTTCCTTAAGCGTCTTCCCCAGCCTGGCATAGTCCTCCTTGATTCGTTCCAGTGAGAATCTAGCCATCTCATTTGCTCCTACATGAAAGATGATCAATGGATTCTTTCCCGCTCCCTTTAGGAACCTTTTCAACCTCAGGTCCACATCCTGTATCTTAGCACCCGGCAGAAAGCACACCCTTCTGTTCTCTGGATCAGCTCTGGTTACAGGCCTGTCTATTGTTCTCAGTAAGAAGTCCCCAATGACGTAGACCTGCCTTTTCCTGGTGACAGTGTGATTCTCCAGTCTATCCCCTGTTCCCTCTGGCTGCAAGTCCTTTCCATTCCTATTTTCCCTTGTAATCCTCTTCAACCCATCCTGTATCCTCCTGGGGCTCATTTTTGGTGTTGTCTCCATTGACTCTTCCCATTTTTCTATGGGACTAGCTGCTCTTCTCTTCTTCCTTGCCCTTCCACCTTCGGTGACCACCTGCTGTACCCCTTCTTCATTCTCCAACTCCGCAAACCTGTTCTTGAGCTCTATTTATCCTTCACTGGCCCGTCTTTGCCTCTGGCTGCTTCTCTTAGTCACATGCTTCCACTGTCCATTTTCTTCACCCAGCAGTCCCCCCTCAGAGGCCTTTGATCCTGCTTCCATCTGCATCTCTGAGCTTTCCCCTTCAGCCACCTCGTGCCTTTGCTCCATCAACTGCTCGACCCCCCGTCTAAACTCAACCAGAGTTTCCACCTGCATCTCCAATTCACAGCACTACAGGAGGGAAGGGGTAACAAGCTTGTTCAGGGGTGACTGATGTCTCTGGAATCACACCTAGGTCATCAGGAAGTATCCCCTTCACACTGTACATCTCAGCAGTTGGAGTTACCCATACAAGAAGATGGTCAGGTATAACCTGGAGATTGGTTTGGGATCAGGGTTTGGATTCTGGCTGTATGTGGTTCTGGGGTTTTCGTTCAAGCCCATTTCTAATGTTAGTAGCGCAAGTGAAGGAGTGTAACTGGATGTTTGCAAATGAGCCAGGGATGAGGTGACTTGCAATATGGATCTTTTCACCCGAGTAACTTACCTGCTGTGGATACCCCACCCAGCATTTTCTATGGTCCCAAAACCAGGGCTTCTGTAAAGAAACAAAGTATAATTTAACTATGAGAATGCCAGCTGCCTAATGAATTGGAGAGACACTAAGCAGCCTGTATTCGTATCCTATGCTCTATTGGACTAATCTCTGTTCAGAATATGCCTTGTGAAGTATCATTTGAAAACTAATAACTTGCTTGTCAATAATATCATGGTGAAATATATGAAGCAACATTATATGTAAAGTTACCAAATCCCCCTGTATGATGTTATTAGCACATGTTCAAAACCACACAGCCCAGCCAAGGCAAAGGTTGTTAAATGGGATCTATCGTAAACAAAGGAATGCGTGTTTACCTCAATTTACATATAACTAGTAAACAGGACCCTCCAGGCAGCAGGGGAGGGATAGCTCAGTGGTTTAGCATTGGCCCGCTAAACCCAGGCTTGTGAGTTCAATCCTTGAGGGGGCCATTTAGAGATCTGGGGCAATAATCTGTCAGGGGACAGTACTTGGTCCTGCCTAGTGAAGGTAGGGGACTGGACTCAATGACCTTTCAAGGTTGTTCCAGTTCTAGGAGATTGGCATGTCTCCATTTATTTATTTTTTTATTTAGGGAGGAGATGGCAGGAGACAAAGCAAAGTTGCATTTCAACAAACACAGGTAGGAAGAAGGAGCATGGAGCCTCCTTCTCCACCAGATTTCAGCTCACCTTCTTTATTGTTTGAATAAACTTTGCTTTGAGGGGAAATCTTGAGAAGAATCCACCTCAGCGGTTCACTGGACTATAAAAGAAAGGGGCAGAGTGTGACAGTGTCCCCATAAAACTTTATGGGGAGATGCTTATAACTATATATGTGTAACTGGGATATGTTTTATGCTACATGTGCCATGTAACATATCTCTGTGAAAGTTATGACCTACTGAATTTATTCCTCCTGTTTGTAGGCATGTATCATTGTTGTGGTTGAAGTTATGAACATTGGTTTTATATTTGCTGGTTTTATGCATAGCTTTTGTAAGAACATGGGACCAGGTCCAGAGGAAGGAATGTGCAAGTTAAGTACAAGTACTTAACAGACAAAAGAAGGTGCAGACCCCAATCCACATTGGGGCCCCAGTCAAGGATGCAACTGGTTAGACTGGTTAGGGCGCATGGACAGGTGACTTGCCCATGTGATCCCAAATCTCCAGGGCAACTGAATCCTACGCAGGGAGAGGAAGAAAGGCTATAAAAGCCCTTGCAAGACGCTTCCATTTTGTCTTCAGCTGGCTAAAGAGAGAGATTCTCTACCCACCCCCCACCCCCCCCCCGCCCAGGACACACCCGAAAGAGACTGAACAAAGGACAAAGACATTAGGGGGGTGAGTGATTGCTGGACCCAGGCTAAGTGGAAGATAGCCTGTTTACTGGACCTAGTGAGGTTTTTATATCTGTGTGAAGTTTGATTAGACATAGAACTGCGTGTTCTATTTTATTTTATTTAGTAATTCACTTTGTTCTGTCTGTCACTACTTGAAATCACTTAAATCCTATTTTCTGTACTTATTAAAATCACTTTTTACTTATTAAGTTTCCTTGAGTACTAGTTGGTACCTGGGGAAAGCGAACAGCTTTGCATATCTTTCTATCTTTGAAATAGAAGGCGAACTATTTATGAGTTTACCCTGTATAAGCCTTATGCAGGGTAAAACGGATGTATTAAGGGTTTAGACCACTTAGGGAGCTGGGCACCTGGGTGTCAAAGGTAAGAGCGCTTCCAGGAGCCTTACCGTGGTTAGTGGACTTGGCTCGGACCGGAGTCTGTGTTTGCAGCAGATCAGTGGAATCTGGCTCAAAACAGACAGGAGTCGGGAGTCTCTAGCTGGAAAAGGCCTGGAAGCAGGGGTAAAAAGTAACCTTGGCACACCAGGTGGCAGCACCAAGCAGGTCTCTGTGACCCAAGACCACAGGTGAAGCCCACGCACTGCCCGAATCCTTAATCACCCCCAAGTCCAACATGCTTTGTATCTCGGCCTGAATTTGCTCCATCACCTGGCCGGTGGCCCTGTAAGGCCTGGAAGGCGGAGGTTGTGCCCCTTTCGTGAGGATTTTATGGGACAGCAAGTGCGTCCTCCCTGGTTTGTTGGAAAATACCTCGCTGTACTTCTGCAGCGTTGACAACGCTTCCTTCCGTTCGACTGGTGTTAGTTGACTACAGATTTCTATGCTTTCCAGGGCTGACCCATCTTGGCATTCAGCCATCAGATCAGGGAGTGGGTGTGCCTCAGTTTCCCCTTCCGCACAACAGATCATGTTTACCCCGGGCACTCTACTGTGGTAGGCCTTGAGTCTGTTAACATGTACCAGTTGGGGCACAGCACCTTCTTGGGGCTTTTTAACTGTATAAGTGTCCTCCTTCGACACTTCCACCACTTCAAAGGGCCCCTCCCAGGAGTTTTGCATCTTGAACTTTTTGGCAGGGCTAAGTACCATGACCAAATCTCCTATGTCAAAGTGCGCTTACAGGTATTCTTATCGTACCACTCCTTTTGCTTGGCCTGACTACTCTGGAGGTTGTTTTGGACAATTTCCATCATGTCTTTCAACTCCCTTCTGAACCTCTGGATATATTCAGTCACAGGTTCCTCCCTTAATGTGTTGCACCCTTCCCAGGTATCCCTGATGAGGTCGAGAGGTCCCCTCACCTTCCTCCCATACAGAAGGTCGAATGGGGAAAATCCCGTGGACTCTTGGGGTACCTCCCTGTAGGCATACAGCAGGAATGGCAATAGTTCCTCCCAGCTCTGGCCCCTTTTCTGGGAATACATCCCCAGCATGGATTTTAGGGTCCCATTGAATCTTCACGAAAGGGGCACAACCTCCGCCTTCCAGGCCTTACAGGGCCACCAGCCAGGTGAAGGAGAAAATTCAGGCTGAGATACAAAGCATGTTGGACTTGGGGGTGATTAAGGATTCGGGCAGTGCGTGGGCTTCACCTGTGGTCTTGGTCCCAAAGAGAGATGGCACCGTTAGATTTTGCGTGGACTATAGAAAACTCAATGCTGTCACGGTAACCGATGCATACCCCATGCCACGAATTGATGACATGCTGGATGTGCTGAGCCAAGCCAAGTACCTTAGTACCTTTGATCTGACCAAAGGTTACTGGCAGATCCCTCTGGAGGGAGAGGCCCAACAGAAGTCAGCTTTTATCACTGATATAGGGCTCTATGAATTTACAGTGTTACCATTTGGGTTGGTGAATGCGGGTGCAACCTTCCAGAGACTGGTCAACCGAGTGTTAAACGGGTTGCAGAGTTATGCTAGAGCATACATAGATGACATTGCGGTGTTCAGCAACACCTGGGGTGACCACAAAGAGCACCTGCAAGTGGTGCTAACTAAGCTCAAAGAGGCTGGGCTAACTGTAAAACCCTCCAAGTGCAAGGTAGGGGCAGCCAGAGTCCCTTATCTGGGACACTGGGTTGGGGGGGGGGGAAATATCCCCCGACCCTCTTAAGGTGGAGGCCATCGTGAAATGGCCTGTACCCCAGACTAAAAGGCAAGTTCAATCCTTCATAGGCTTGGCAAACTATTACAGGAGGTTTGTGGAGGGGTTCAGTGACATTGTATCCCCAATCACAGACTTATGTAAAAAGCATCAGCCTAACAAGGTAATTTGGTCAAAGGCGTGCCAGGAAGGCTTCGATAAGGTAAAAGCACTCCTGTCTGCGGAGCCTGTGCTGGCCAGCCCGGACTTCGATAAGTCTTTTGATTTGTGCACTGATGTGTCAGACACAGGGTTGGGGGCTGTGCTGATGCAAACAGGGGAAGACAGCAAGAAGCATCCCATTGCTTTCCTGAGCAAAAAGCTGTCCCCTGCCGAACAGAATGACTCCGTCATAGAGAAGGAGTGCTATGCCATTGTGTGGGCTGTCAAACAACTAAGGCCATACCTCTTTAATAAGCAGTTCAGAATTCTAACTGACCATTCACCGCTGGTGTGGCTTCACCGCACTAAGGGCACAAACTCCAAGCTGCTACGCTGGAGCCTGGTCTTACAGGAGTTTGACATGGAGATTATGCATATTAAAGGAAAGGAGAACTGGGTAGCCGATGCCCTGTCCAGGAAAGAGGAATTTTAGGTGTACTGCCTCCGCCATGGACAGTGTCCAAGTCTCTGGCAGTAAGTTCAGTAGGAGGGTGTGACAGTGTCCCCATAAAACTTTATGGGGAGATGCTTATAACTATATATGTGTAACTGGGATATGTTTTATGCTACATGTGCCATACAACATATCTCTGTGAAAGTTATGACCTACTGAATTTATTCCTCCTGTTTGTAGGCATGTATCATTGTTGTGGTTGAAGTTATGAACATTGGTTTTATATTTGCTGGTTTTATGCATAGCTTTTGTAAGAACATGGGACCAGGTCCAGAGGAAGGAATGTGCAAGTTAAGTACAAGTACTTAACAGACAAAAGAAGGTGCAGACCCCAATCCACATTGGGGCCCCAGTCAAGGATGCAACTGGTTAGACTGGTTAGGGCGCATGGACAGGTGACTTGCCCATGTGATCCCAAAACTCCAGGGCAACTGGATCCTACGCAGGGAGAGGAAGAAAGGCTATAAAAGCCCTTGCAAGACGCTTCCATTTTGTCTTCAGCTGGCTAAAGAGAGAGATTCTCTACCCACCCCCCCACCCCCCCCCGCCCAGGACACACCCGAAAGAGACTGAACAAAGGACAAAGACATTAGGGGGGTGAGTGATTGCTGGACCCAGGCTAAGTGGAAGATAGCCTGTTTACTGGACCTGGTGAGGTTTTTATATCTGTGTGAAGTTTGATTAGACATAGAACTGCGTGTTCTATTTTATTTTATTTAGTAATTCACTTTGTTCTGTCTGTCACTACTTGAAATCACTTAAATCCTATTTTCTGTACTTATTAAAATCACTTTTTACTTATTAAGTTTCCTTGAGTACTAGTTGGTACCTGGGGAAAGCGAACAGCTTTGCATATCTTTCTATCTTTGAAATAGAAGGCGAACTATTTATGAGTTTACCCTGTATAAGCTTTATACAGGGTAAAACGGATTTATTAAGGGTTTAGACCGCTTAGGGAGCTGGGCACCTGGGTGTCAAAGGTAAGAGCGCTTCCAGGAGCCTTACCGTGGTTAGTGGACTTGGCTCGGACCGGAGTCTGTGTTTGCAGCAGATCAGTGGAATCTGGCTCAAAACAGACAGGAGTCGGGAGTCTCTAGCTGGAAAAGGCCTGGAAGCAGGGGTAAAAAGTAACCTTGGCACACCAGGTAGCAGCACCAAGCAGGTCTCTGTGACCCAACCTGTCACACAGAGAAGCTCACATTCTCTCCCTCTCTCTTTCACCTAAGAGGACAAAGCACTTTTGGGCCTCGGCGAGAGATCCTGACCAAGGAAAGGGTCAGTCGCCATCTTGTTGGAAGACCGTGGGTGAGAAAGACCATCTTGAACAAAGCCTTGAACCAAACCTTGCTAGATTAAGTGGAAGTTTTAGACTTTTAGATGTGTGTTTTCACTTTTATTTGCTTGTAACCCTTTCTTATACTTGAATTCACCTAAAACCCTATCATCTTTCGTTAATAAACGTGTTTTATTTTTTAATCTAAACCAATCCCATGCTGTGTTTAAACTGAGCTGTTTGGTAACTCCAGTTAAATTAGCAAACTGTTGACTATTGACCCCTTACAGAGGCAACAGACCTTAATATCTGTACTGTCCAGGAGAGGGATGGACAGTGCCGAACACACATTATTGGGAAAATCTGGGACTGGGAGTGTGTTGGGGTCACCCTGAAAATAGCAACCAAGGCTGCTGGAAGTCAGAATGTGGCTGGTGTGTGGCTGGCAGGCTGCTGGGATCAAAGCTGCTAGGCCAGGGCTGCAGCTATACATAGGACACTCAGTGTGTACTGCATGCTGGTAGCGATTAGTGAGAGGCCCAGGGTGGGAGCTACAAGAGCAAAGCCACCTATCGTTAACGTTGCCTAGAACCTCTCATTTGAAGACTTTTTTCAGTGGCTTGTCACTTTGCCAATTGTTAACTGTTCCAGCTGAAATTTCCCATGCTGAGTTTCTGCCTCGGGCGGAATATTTTGGGAAAGTTTCTGCTAAAAAAGTCCAGCCATTTCCACGAATGAGGTGATCGAGAAATATGATGTTTTTCACAACTTAAAAATATTCTTATAACCATTTTATTGAGACGCTCTAGCGTGTCTCTGCTTTAGAGCAGGGTCTTGAACTTAGACAGCGAGGGGTCGTCCTGGGGTTAGGAAGGTGCCTTTTGCCGTCTCCATGAAAAATCACAGCAGACTCGGCCAAGAAGAGAGTCTGTGAAAAATCTCAGGTTGCACATCCTCAGTTGAGACTAGTTATGTTGGCAGCTAAATTCTCCTAAGAGTCCATCTGGACTGAGCATGCTCCTAGTGCTGACCAGACTGAGCATGTGC
Source organism: Chelydra serpentina (assembly GCA_037349315.1). Taxonomy (NCBI): domain Eukaryota; kingdom Metazoa; phylum Chordata; order Testudines; family Chelydridae; genus Chelydra; species Chelydra serpentina. Next base: position 4,178,978 of record JBAIAC010000192.1, read on the forward strand.
CAATGTGTCAGCCACAGAGTGACATACATCCTCCCTCCCAGGCGGGAGAGCTAAGCAGGACTTTCTCTGTAGTTGCTCTTCATGGCGCTGGTGCCAGAACTGAGAGTGGGGGAACTGTCTCTCTTGTGTTCTCGGTGGCCCCTGCTAATGTTAATGCGGAGGAGATGGAGGAAGCATCTTGAGAAGGGTGAGGAGGGAGGACCTAAGCTGGTGAGGTTCAACAAGGACAAATGCAGAGTCCTGCACTTAGGACGGAAGAATCCCATGCACTGCTACAGACTAGGGACCGAGTGGCTAGGCAGCAGTTCTGCAGAAAAGGACCTAGAGGTTACAGTGGATGAGAATCTGGATATGAGTCAACAGTGTGCCCTTGTTGCCAAGAAGACTAATGGCATTTTTGGCTGTAAAAGTAGAAGCATTGCCACCAGATCGAGGGATGTGATCATTCCCTACTATTCAGCATTGGTGAGGCCTCATCTGGAGTACTGTGTCCAGTTTTGGGCCCCACACTCCAAGAAAGATGTGGAAAAACTGGAAAGAGTCCAGCGGAGGGCAACAAAAATGATTAGGGGGCTGGAGCACATGACTTATGAGGAGAGGCTGAGGGAACTGGGATTGTTTAGCCTGCAGAAGAGAAGAATGAGGGGGATTTGATAGCTGCTTTCAACTATCTGAAAGGGGGTTCCAAAGAAATATAGAATATCAGGGTTGGAAGGTCAGCTAGTCCAATCCCCTCCTCAAAGCAGGACCAATCCCCAATTTTTGCCTCAGATCCCTAAATGGCCCTCTCAAGGACTGAACTCACAACCCTGGGTTTAGCAGGCCAACGCTCAAACCACTGAGCCATCCCTCCCTGGGTTTCCTAGACAGGTGGTGAAATTTCCTTCCTTAGAGGTTTTTAAGGTCAGGCCTGACAAAGCCCTGGCTGGGATGATTTAGTTGGGGTTGGTCCTGCTTTGAGAAGGGGGCTGGACTAGATGACCTCCTGAGGTCCCTCCCAACTCTGATATTCTACGAGTCTATGATTCTAGAGACAGCAGGGGATAGAGAACCTGCAAAGGGGATGGTGAGGAGCAGCAGTAAGAGTCTATGTGTGTGTATAGTAGCAGAAAGGGACATGGACTAGAGCTATGGAGGTGTGAGGTAGGATCAGGCACAGGCTGGGGGGAAGCAGAAGACTCTGTAACCACTAGAGGACACTCCCCTCTAGAACCTGAAAATGAACCCAGGATTCCTGAGTCTCACCATTCTTCTGCTGCCAGCAAATATCTCTGACTCCCACTGGCCAAGTGTATGTCTCATCCCCCTCTAGTGTAGTCCAAGTAGAGGATGACAATCTATAACCGCTGTCCATTAGCTCACGTGGCAGAGGTGTATGCTGTGGGTCTAGAAGTCCCAACCCTGCTGCTGAGCCATGTGGAGCTCAATATGGTTTTAGAAACATAGGACATTTGAGCCACGAAAACCACATGAAAGGAGCTGTAAGGCTGCAAAGTCAAGCACTCAGCAGTGAGGAGCTGCTAGAGTGAAGGTGTCTGTGCACATCCGTCTCTATCACGAAATGATCACAGAGGGGAATGAGTGGTTCAGGGCTTGACAATCCGCTAGGGAACCTTTCCCATCCAAGCTGGAGCTTGAGCTCCAGCCTACATTAATCAAGACCGAACATGTTTACCATCTAGTGGCCGATGTGCGTTGCGGAGGGGGTGTAAGCTCAGGTCCCTGGGTCCGAATGATAAAATCGACCATTTCAGCTGACCCGAGTGGTCACTGCTTATATATACTCACGTCATACAGGACAGCAAGTCCAGTGAAGAAAGCAATGAAGTAAAATGTAAACCTCCAGCTAAAACAAACAAAACAAAGCACGTCATAACTCCATCAGAGGTCAGTGTCAGCCAGACATTCATTCAGACAGTGACATTGTCAAAGGCACATGGGCTGTGGTCGTGCTCATCCAGGTGATAATAAATTATAGTTGTACTTTGCATGTCTCTAGCACTTTCAATTCAAGGATCTCCAAGAACTTTACAAACAGTAATTGCTCAGTCTCATAGGAGATAGGAAAGTATCATTTCCATTCTACAGAGGGGTAAACTGAGGCACATAGTGGGTAAATGCCTTGCCCATGATCATCCAGAGACTAAGCACCGGGAAGGGATAGCTCAGTGGTTTGAGCATTGGCCTGCTAAGCCCAGGGTTGTGAGTTCAATCCTTGAGGGGGCCATTTAGGGATCTGAGGCAAAAAATTGGGGATTGGTCCTGCTTTAAGCAGGGGGTTGGACTAGATGACCTCCTAAGGTCCCTTCCAACCCTGAGATTCTATGAATACAACTCATCTCTCCAGGGTCCCAGTCCCAGGGAGAAATCCTGGCCCCAGTGAAGTCCATGGCAGAGCTCCCATTGATGTCATTCACCCCACCTCTTGCAGTGACACAGGTACATTTAATTCCCTCATTCCAAATATTCAGATGCTAAATAAGTGTTTGTCAAGATGCCTCCATCCCAATCCCTTATCGCTTCCCACAGTCCTGTTCCCCTGTATGGTAACTAGCCCAGTCTAACACATCTCTGGGATTGGTGCAGGGAATGACTATAGGGGAACTGGGATATTTTTATGCCAGTAGCAACAGGCTTCAAACCATGGCTCTTTCCTCTCTCTGACCCTGACATACGCAAGGGCCACACCCACTCAGCAGCTGTGATCCCTGGCCAAAGCAGCCGTTCAGCACTGTGTGACTCCTGGCACGTCATCTGGGCTCAGTGGAATGGGATTAGCAGAGACTATGGGATTTCACTGGATCTGTTCCTTTATTTTTTAATCCCTTATTTTTCTATTCCTCCTATGGAAATTGCTGCTTGGCATCGGCCCCTGCGTGGTGGTAGAGATCCACTGTGTTATGTACAAGAGCTTCAGCTCCCAGATCCTGCCTGCAAGAGATGGGCACCCAAGGATATCGAGTGCCTCAGCCCCTGGGCAAGTACACTGAACATATTCAGACTGGTCAGCGCATCAAAGACGTTAGACATGGGACCAGCCCACTGGGTCCTCTAGCCCCCCTTCCTGGGCACCGGGCAGAATTGTTTCCTACAGAACCTTTCATGGAGTCAGCAATGTCCAGGGACCATTCTGATCATCTAGTCTGACCCTCAGAGAATGTCGCCGAGTGACGCAGGCACAGGGTGAGAGGCATCTCACGCAAGACCAGCGCTGTGACAATCCCTCTCTAGCCTCCTTCCAGCTGAAGCCATTGGAAGCGGTTGTTGCCCAGAACCTCTGATTTTGGGGACTTACTTTTTTGCGTGCCCAGCTTGAGACATCTTTGCTGTCTAAACTTTGCTGTCTAAAGCTGCCCAAAAGCCCAGGGACCCAGCGTTTGCCTTGACCTCCCTGTGCCTCAGCTTTGTCATCTGTGTAATTGAGCTGATTTATACACAGCAGTTCCAGAGGGGCCTTGGGGGAATTACAATTCCCCACCACCCACTAATCACACTGAGCCAAAGGGATGCAGGAGCTGAGCTTATTGTGCCACATTCTCTGCTGATGTAAACTCGTGGGGCCATCGGACACCAGCAGAGGGGCTGGCCTGGCCTTTGGACAGCACCGTAGGGTGATCACTGCCGAGGGGAACGAGCAGCCCCACAGTAAGGGTTCAGCAGCAGGAATCAGTTTAAAGGGGGGCAGAGGGGATCCGGAGGAGGGGAAGCAGCTCGAGGGGCTCTGAAGAGGGAAACAGGCAGTGGTTGGAAGGACGGGGAGGGGGTGTCGACAGATTTTTCAGGAGAGGTCATGTCGAAAGCAGAGGTGACAGAGCCTGTTGCCCCGGAATTCGACATTCCTGCAGTGCCCCAGAACTTGGCAGTGCGACAGTCAGCCATTTTGTACGTTCAGCCACTGCCAGATGAAAACCAAACATCACATAGCTGGGAATAATCTTAGGCCTAGGCCAGACAGCTGCAGACTTGCTAATCAGAATGGAAGAGTGAGTGGATAGCGACCTTGGTTTGAGGTGCCCTGACAGGTTGCTGTTGTGGCTGGAAATACTAGAAGTGTTTTGGGATAATGAGCAGTTTGTTGAAGTTAGGAGCACTGGTGACCCCGTGGAGGTTGTTATGCAGACCCACTAGGAGTTACTATAGGCTGTGCGCTTTGTTAGCGATAGCTATAAAAGCTTAGGTGAAAGTGAATACCTGAGCAGCCCGAGGGAGATTTTCTCCGGGCAAGGCGCTGCCATCTAAACTCCCCATCAGCTGGATGGAAAGAGAGCCCCTGGAAGCCCGGCTGGTGATTACTTAAAACCATCTCAGACTGTGGGTAACCATACCTGGGATGTCCTAACCCTGTTGTTGTTGGCGTCCGTTAGTCTCGAGAGACGATGGATATGCGCCCATGGGGAATGTTTAGTTGATGGTTGTGCAGCGTCTGTTGTGGCTGTGGAGCCCCACACGAGAGTGGCAGTCTCGACTGCATTTCCTGCATTTGAAAGCGGTGTCAGCTGTGGGTTGGAGCCGCTGCTTCCTTTTCCGTTGAACCCGCTTTTCCTCGGCAAGCTGCCGCAGCTTGTCTTTGCCAGTTTTCAATCCAGTAGTCAGAGCATGTCTCCATCTGCATCTGTCCTGGCCAAGCTCTTCCCAGCTGCTGATGTTGATTTGAACAGTCTTCAGGTCCCTCTTACAAACATCCTTGAAGCGAAGGTGGGGCCGTCCTGTAGCTCTGTTTCCGGAGGCAAGTTCGGCATACAACAGGTCTTTGGGGATCCGTCCATCTTCTATGTGACTTAGATGGCCAAGCCATCTGAGGCAGCGTTGACGGAGGAGAGTGAACATGCTGGAGATCTTGTCACGTTCCAGCACCTCGTTGTTCGTTATTCGATCACTCCAAGTGATCCCGAGTATGCGTCGGAGGCAGCGCATGTGGAAGGCGTTCAGTCTCTTTTCTTGCGAAGCGTAGGGGGTCCAAGTTTCACTGGCGTAGAGAAGAGTGTTTAGCACACATGCACGGTACACAGCAACCTTTGTGTTGATGGTCAGCATGTTGTTGTTCCACACTCTCTGTGACAAACTGGCCAAAATTGTGATGGCCTTGCCGATTCTACGGTTGATCTCAGGGTCCAGTGAGAGGTTGTCCGTGATGGTAGATCCGAGGTAGGTGAACTGACTGCCATCAATGACTATGTGCTAGAGGTGGTCAATGCTTGGATGTTCCGCATCCTGGGCCATAACTTTGGTCTTCTGAAGACTGATTGTCAACCCGAACTCTTCGCAACCTCTGGAAAAGCGGTCAATCAGACGCTGGAGATCGATTTCTGTGTGGGTGGCCAGGGCAGCGTCGTCTGCAAACAGCATGTCTCTGATTGTTGCCTCCCGTACCTTGCTTTTGGCCTTTAGTCGAGCCAGATTGAAAAGTCTCCCATCAGACCGGGTGTGGAGATAGATTCCCTCTGTGGAATTTCCAAAGGCACGTTTCAGCAATGCTGCAAAGAAGATGCCGAAGAGTGTGGGAGCGAGAACACAGCCTTGTTTTACTCCACTGTGGATGTCGAAGGCATCGGAGGATGAGCCATCATACAGTACTGTGCCTTTCATGTTGTCGTGAAAAGACTGGATCACGCTCAGCAGCTACGGTGGGCAGCCAATCTTTGCCAGGATCTTGAACAGCCCATCTCTGTTCACAAGGTCGAAAGCTTTGGTCAGGTCTATGAAGGCAAGGAGTAGCGGCTTATGCTGTTCTCTGCATTTCTCTTGCAGCTGCCTTAAGGAGAAAACCATGTCGGTTGTGGATCTCCCTGCTCGGAACCCGCACTGTGACTCTGGGTAAACTCTGTCAGCAAGCTTCTGCAGTCTATTCAGGATCACGCGTGCGAAGACTTTACCCACAACACTCAGGAGCGATATGCCTCTGTAGTTGTTGCAGTCGCTTCTATCACCCTTGTTCTTGTAGAGGATCAGGATGTTGGCGTCTCTCATATCCTGAGGTACTGCACCTTCATCCCAGCACTGACAGAGGAGGTCGTGGAGGTGTTCTAGGAGGACGTTGATGCCACACTTGATAACTTCTGGTGGGATGCCATCCTTTCCTGGAGCCTTTCCTGTGGACAAGGTCTCAATGACTTTCTTCAGTTCTTCCATGGTGGGCTTCTCGTCCAGCTCAATTTCAACGGGAAAACCATCCACGGTATTAAGGGCAGCTTCGGTGACGGTGTTTTGCCTGGAGTACACTTCAGAGTAGTGCTCCACCCATCTATCCATCTGCTTGCTCTTCTCCTGGATGTTTTCACCTATTGCAGACTTTAGTGACACCCTCCACTTCTTTGTGGGTCCCATGGCCTTCTTGATGCCATCATACATTCCCCTGATGTTTCCAGTGTCAGCAGATAGTTGAATGCTCCGGCAGAGCTGGAGCCAGTAATCATTTGCACACTGTCGAGCTAGTCTCTGTACTTTGCTCCTGGCAAATCGATACTCTTGTAGAGTCCTATGACTGGGGGAACGCTTGTACTCCAGGTGAACAGCGCGGCGTTCTTCAATGGCTGGAGTGAGTGTGGCGGAGTTGGCCTCAAACCAGTCATTGTTCATTTTTCGTTTCTTTCCAAAAACTTTCATGGCTGTGCTGTATACTGCGTCTCTGATGTGGTCCCATCTCTCTTTGGCGCAGCCACCGGGAGGCATGCAGTTCAGCACCTCGGAGAGCTCATGGGTGAATTTCTCTGCCTTGTCTGGGTATGCGGTCTTGCTCACATCAATGCGGGGTTTGCCCTCTGGCCTAGAGCGATGAATCTTCTTTGGCTGTAGCTTCATCTTGCTGCACACCAGCGAATGATCACTGTCGCAGTCAGCACTGTGGAAGGTGCGAGTAAGCAGGACGCACTTCAAGGCAGACCGCCTGGTGATGATCAGGTCGAGTTGGTGCCAGTGCACGGCGCGAGGGTGTCTCCAGGACACTTTGTGTTGAGGCTTTGTCTGGAAGAATGAGTTGGTGATGCTGAGGTCATGGTACGAGCACAGTTCCAGAAGTTGTTGTCCATTCTCATTCATTTCTCCAACGCCAAACTTTCCAAGACAGGTTGGCCAAAAGTTGTGGTCAGCGCCCACTCTGGCGTTGAAGTCACCCAGTAGTATCAAGTGCTCTTCTTTAGGGATACTCCTGATGATCGTGTCTAACTGATCATAGAACTCATCCTTGGGATCCCTGTTGGCGCTGAGTGTTGGTGCATACACGCTGATCAGGTTGACGGGTCCAGTGGATGTGTGGAGTCGGAGTGATAACAGTCTTTCAGTTCCTTGTTGACCAGATTCCACCATCCCCAGTAAAGAATTTCTTACGGCAAATCCAACACCACACTCTCTGATTTCTTGGGCACTCTTCCCTTGCCAGAAGAATGTTTAGTTCTTTTCCCTGAGAGTCCCAGCGTCTGGCAGCCGTGTCTCCTGCAATGCGACTATATCGATTTGGAGTCGTGCTAGCTCATCGTTGAGCTAGTTCATCCTAACCCTATTGCTTATGTATCTGTGTGCGCTTAAATCCAACAACCTGTAGTTTTAGATAAGAGCACGCTTGCTTGTATTAACCATTTATCAGATGGAAATTGCTGTGTTCCCACTGATTTATTCCTGACACTGCCTGGAGTGAAGTTACCCCTGCTTTGGGTTCTGAAAACCCGGGTAACAAGCGTGTTTAAAGGTAAGGAACGGGCAGGTAGGGGTCACAAGGAGTGAGGATGGCAGGCGTAGGAGGAGACAGGGCCAAGGAGACAGTCCAGGGGCTGAAGGTGGAGGGAAAAGCGAAGCCTCCGATTAGGGTAGGGAGGAGCACAGGAGGCGGGAGGCGAAGCAGAGGGGCAGCGGGAAGGGACATTCCAGCTGGGCCCATGGAGGTGCTGGGAGGCTGTGCACAGACTGCAGAGCTCAGACCCTGCTGGAAGGTTGAAGTGACCCAAGGCCTCGGCCCATAGCACTCACCTGGCCTCACAGAATTTTGTAGTCAGGCTGGGTTTGTCCTGGTTCCGCCGGTATCGGAACCACCTCTCCACCTTTCTGGTGGGCAAGTCACACTGCTTGGATAAGCTGATCAGCTGCCCCTGGAAAACAGCCAAGGAATCTGGATTCAGACTCAGCTTCACAGATCACTAGCTGTGATCAGCTAGTCCAGTGGCTTTCAACCTGTGCTCTGCAGCCCCCGGGGGAGTCACAGACTATGTCTAAGATTTCCAAAGGGGTCCGCACTTCCTTTCAAAAAATTTTTAGGGTTCATAAATGAAAGAAAGTTGAAACCACAGATCTAGTGTAATCCCCTGCGTTAATACAAGCCACAGACCCTCACCCTGTAGCCTCGCCTCAAGCCCATACCTCCGTCTGTGCTGAAGCGTATCTTTTAGAAGTACATCCAGTCTTGGTTTAAAGCCTTCAAGTAATAGAGAATCCACCGCATCCTAGGTTACCCAGTAGTTAATTACCCTCTGTTGAAATGTATGCTTTATTTCTATTTGTCTAGCTTCAATTTCCAGCCTCTGGGCCAGGTTATAGCTTTCTCTTGTTGCTTTCTAATTCACTAATTTGTTCCAGCACCTCATTTTAGCATCCCTCAGTCCCTGGCAGCACTTCATCTTTATTACCTGACAAGCATACCTCCAAACTCAACTGTGTGGAGGTGGTAGGCTCTCTTTCTCTAGTGAGGTGAGCCTGTGGGCGGAGGGTGGGTGCTGCTCCTGTCTACGAGGGCAGGGCCCCTTGGCTGTGCTGTTCAGGGTATCTGCCCCCTTGCAGAGGGGTAAAGGTAAGCTGACCAGATAGCAAGTGTGAAAAATCAGGACACCTTTCTGAAAGAGCCTGGACTGCCAGAGCTCTCAAGCTGCTTCCTTGGTCAGCAACCCCTTCTTCCAGGAACTGGGGAGTTCTGCACTGCAGTCCTGCCATGTCAGAGTGCCACCCAGCCCTGCACGGGGCCCACCCATCTCCAGGCTGGACAAGCCTCACAGATGCACCAGGTTGGGGCTGCTGGGGCCCAGGGAGCTCCTTAATGCCTTCCTGACATGCAAAGCCACCATTAATCATAGAATATCAGGGTTGGAAGAGACCTTAGGTGGTCATCTAGTCCAACCCCCTGCTCAAAGCAGGACCAATCCCCAATTTTCACCCCAGATCCCTAAATGGCCCCCTCAAGGATTGAACTCACAAGCCTGAGTTTAGCAGGCCAATGCTCAAACCACTGAGCTATCCCTTCCCCCTAATTAGCACCTCTGCGATGCCCTCCTCCCTCATGGTCCCTTGAACCCATTGATTCACCTGCAGGTTTTCTGCTTCTGATAAACTAACAAACATATTTGTGCTTATACCTTTAGCTATTTGCTCTTCAAATTCATTCTTAGCCTCCTACTCTCCACTGCCATAGCTGGTTCCTTTCTATTGGCTGGATTTCCATTCTTGGCTCAGATAACCTTTTGAGCCCTGCCATTTAACCACACTGGGGGGAGTCCAGGCATACTGAAGGCAAAGGGAGTTTTGCTGCTGACTTCAGGAGAGCCAGGATTTCACCCATGGGCCATTCTTTACCTTTTGCTTTCCTGTTTCTTTTCTTGTTCAGGGTCTCCATGCCTCTGAGGCTCTTCTCTGGTTGTTTATTTTGGACCCAATCTGTTACAAAGGGCCTTTGTCATTCTGCATCTGAAATGAAACCTCAGCACTTCCCATTGCTAGCAGGGGAAGGCTGGCCATTCTGTATTCGGTTCTGGACTTTGTCACTGGCTTGCTGCATGACTCCGCCCTCTGACACCAGCGGCATGGTGAGGATCAGGCTGGGGTGCCAGGCGGTGAAACGCATCCATGTGGGTGGTGTGCTTTTTCATATGAATCGCCAGATTGAATCAGACCCCGGGTTCATCTAGTTCAGTATCCTGTATCCCAGAGTGGCCAGATATGGAGGAAGGGGGAAGAAACCACACAACAGGTAGGTGTGGGATAATCGCACTCTACCCAGGTCACATGCTAATCCCTCATAGATTGATTTAAACCCCAAAGCATGAGGTTTCAATTCTCTTCCAATGCTCTCCTTGAGAGCAGGAACAACTAGATACTGCTGTCAGAACCTTCAGCTGTTGGAGAACTCCGCCCAGCACCAAGAGCACCAGAAATCTCCCCGCCAGGGCACTGTCTCCTTATCTCCTGCAGGGAAATCCACAGCTCCATACTAGGTGTGTGATGATGCCCAGGACACTCATAGAATCATAGAATCTTAGGGTTGGAAGGGACCTCAGGAGGTCATCTAGTCCAACCCCCTGCTCAAAGCAGGACCAACCCCAACTAAATCATCCCAGCCAGGGCTTTGTCAAGCCTAACCTTAAAAACCTCAAAGGAAGGAGATTCCACCACCTCCCTAGGTAACCCATTCCAGTGCTTCACCACCCTACTAGTGAAAAAGTTTTTCCTAATATCCAATCTAAACATCCCCCTTTGCAACTTGAGACTATTACTCCTTGTTCTGTCATCTTCTACCACTGAGAACAGTCTAGATCCATCCTCTTTGGAACCCCCTTTCAGGTATCATAGAATCATAGAATCTCAGGGTTGGAAGGGACCTCAGGAGGTCATCTAGTCCAACCCCCTGCTCAAAGCAGGACCAACCCCAACTAAATCATCCCAGCCAGGGCTTTGTCAAGCCTAACCTTAAAAACCTCAAAGGAAGGAGATTCCACCACCTCCCTAGGTAACCCATTCCAGTGCTTCACCACCCTACTAGTGAAAAAGTTTTTCCTAATATCCAATCTAAACATCCCCCTTTGCAACTTGAGACCATTACTCCTTGTTCTGTCATCTTCTACCACTGAGAACAGTCTAGATCCATCCTCTTTGGAACCCCCTTTTAGGTAGTTGAAAGCAGCTATCAAATCCCCCCTCATTCTTCTCTTCTGCAGGCTAAACAATCCCAGTTCCCTCAGCCTCTCCTCGTAAGTCATGTGCTCCAGCCCCCTAATCATTTTTGTTGCCCTCCGTTGGACTCTTTCCAATTTATCCACATCCTTCTTGTAGTGTGGGGCCCAAAACTGGACACAGTACTCCAAATGAGGCCTCACCAGTGCCGAATAGAGGGGAATAATCACGTCCCTCGATCTGCTGGAAATGCCCCTACTTATACAGCCCAAAATGCCGTTAGCCTTCTTGGCAACAAGGGCACACTGTTGACTCATATTCAGCTTTTCGTTCACTGTAACGTTTCGTCCACTGACACTGGCTTGTGCTACCTGCCAGTAAGACTGATTCCAAACCCACAGGCTTCGTAGCAGCACATGACACCGCTGAGCAGCGGAGTCTGCAGGCTGAACTAGCTGGGCTGCAGTAACTGGCAGAGTGTCAGAGTGTCTAAGAGATCCTGATTTGTCGTGGGGTGTTTGACAAGTAATGTAGAAATACGCACAAAGGGGCCATGTTTAAAGGCAGACGAACAAGGAGTCGGGAGCTGACCTCTGAACAGGACATTTCTCTTTTTGGGGTAGCAGCACCCTTGCCCTGGAGTTTTGGAGCGAGTCTGGCATCCTCTTTGTAACTCCCCATAGCTCCAGCTGTCGAATGCACCAGAGCAGTCGCCCCTGAGTGTGGAACCGGGAGCTGCTTTTCGAGGTGCTGGGTGCTCCCAGCTCCTACTGCAGTCAGGGAGATGCTGAGCACCTCTGGGGACCTGGCTGAGGCTCTAAATTCAGATGGAGTATTGGAGTTGCTGAACTTTATGCTGCCAAATTTGAGAACTTTGGCCAGAAAGTTTAGTTCAATGACAGCTAGACAGTGATGAGAAGGAGCCCCGGGACAAGGGGTTGGAGCAGGAAAAGGAACTCACCTCCTTTGGATCCTTGCTGTGAGTAGCGTAGAAGGTTTCCAGCACAGGATTGGGTGGAGCGTTCAATCTCACCTTGTCCCTCAAACCCAGCTTTCTGCCCAGGGGCCGGGCTACGAATCTGCAAGAGACCACAGCAGGGTTCAGCCAAGAGCTGGGTATTATGGCCTTACAGCTCCCAGAATGTTTTAGCTGTTCTCCAAAGCACCCCCCCAAAAGTTTACAATCCAACCAAAGACAGTGCATGGCATGCAGGTGGGGAGGGAGAATGTAGGCCCAGGGCATAACAGAAACATTGGGCCTCCTCCTTCCCGGCCCTGTTCTTTGTGCCAGGGACACTATCAATCTGCTAGCTAGTAACAAGGAGCCAGAGGTAATACCCCAGTCCTGGAGTCCCTGTGCAGGGGAAAACCATCTTAATAAACAGGAAAATATGTTTGTGACACCACAGGCAGGGCAGCTGGCAATTCAATGTCCCCATTTTTTAAACGCTTTCTCTCTTTTTGCAGCTGGGAAGACCCTCATAAACATGGGCAAGTGATGAACAAACAGGGGACACAAGACACCGACTAGACACAAAGTACAGACAATTTCTTTAATACGGCACTGAAAACCCCAGGGGCATTAAAGGAACTGCCCCTCCCTCCCAAAGGATGATGTGTTCCCAGGTAAGTCACACTGTTTATTCATACATTGCCCCAGATGCGCATGTGCCTCCTGGGGGGAAAAGGCAGAGTCCCTGCCTGAGGGCTTATCATGAATGCTGCAATATCGAGTTCTCAGGAGAACTTGATCTGCACATGCAGCAGCAGCAGCAGGAAGCTAGTGCCCAGAGTGATAATAGCTCCTCTAGATTGTCTGTCATGTTACCCACAAGCAGTGGCAGGAAGGTAGTTAGAGCAGAGAGCAGCCAGGTCTGGTCTACACAGCAAGCGGTCAGGAGCTCTCATCTGGCTAGACAGGGCCAACTTCTCCTTTATCCTCTACAGGGGGATCTTTGCCCCAGGTTTTCCTGACATGAGACAGACACTGGATAATGCGCTTGCTTCTTGCCAAACCAGAGAAAGGGCCTGATGCACGGCTTCCCTGCAGCAGGTTTCTCAGCTTTACCAGACTTTGCAATGTTCTGCAGCTCAGCCTCTTCTGCCCAAACCAGGTGACAGACCATGGTGGAGAAGAAAGAACAAGCTTACCCAGTACCCTGTAGTCTAGGGGACAGAGCACTGAGCTTGGAAGCAGGAGCCATGAATTCAAATGTTACCTCTGCTGGCTCTTTATATATCTGTGCCCTTCAGAGCCTCAGACCTCTATTTTAGGAGGCAGTCAAGTATCATTCCTTCTTCACACACATGTTAACAGCGAGGCTGCACAAAGTCACTTCGGGAAGGTCTGGGAGTAGAACTCCTGGCTCTTCTATAAAGCTCGTACATAAAGCTCATCTATCCAGCCACACTGCCTCTCTTGTCTGCATCCCCAGGACTAAACCACCCACAACTCCAGATCTCCAAAACTCCACTTCTGTCTAGCACACGGCTGTGTAACCCGCTGACATTTCTCCTAGTGGCTGTTCCATACAGAGGTTAACAGCGACTCCTTCAGCTCAAGTGGTAGAGGACTGTGTGGTGGAGCTGACAGTCCAGGTACAAACCCTGCCAAACACCCACGGAAAGGGCTGGTTTTCTAGAATCCTTTAAACAAACCAGCGTGAAAGTGTCCTTCCAGCAGGTTAGAGCAACCAGAACCCGGTGTTCTATGTTCTGATCACGAGTCACAACACAGTGTTACACACTGGTGGGTTTGGAGGGTGATGGATAAGCCTCTACCTCCTCTGTGCATAGCCAGCCCAACGGGGCCACAAAATAGCCCTCCCATCCCCAGGGTGATTGCTTGGCATGGGCAACCGGGGGTCAGATATAGGAGGGGGCAGGGGGTGCTCTGTATGGGGAGCGGGGGAGGTTGGGGTGTCAGGGATAGGAGGCGGACGGGGGGTGCTCTGTATGGGGAGCGGGGAAGGTTGGGGTGTCAGGGATAGGAGGGGGAAGGGAGGGTGCTCTGTATGGGGAGTGGGGGAGGTTGGGGTGTCAGATATAGGAGGGGGAAGGGGGGGTGCTCTGTATGGGGAGTGGGGAAGGTTGGGGTGTCAGGGATAGGAGGGGGAAGGGGGGTGCTCTGTATGGGGAGCGGGGGAGGTTGGGGTGTCAAGGATAGGAGGGGGAAGGGTGGGTGCTCTGTATGGGGAGTGGGGAAGGTTGGGGTGTCAGATATAGGAGGGGGAAGGGGGGTGCTCTGTATGGGGAGTGGGGGAGGTTGGGGTGTCAGGGATAGGAGGGGCCCTTCCATCTCCTCAGCTTGGAGCTAAAGATTTGAGGCAACTCGCTTTAACAGCTCCTGGTGGGCCCTGTAGTCGTCCTGGGTACGGAGGGTGGCGGGGCCGTTACCTTGTCCTCTGGTACAGGGGAGGACGCCGGTACGGAGCTTAAAGCATCTGCGGGCACCGCGGGCTCGACACCTTGCTCGGAGTCCGCATTCGGTGCCGATGACCCATGGTCTGCAGACGTAGGTCTGGGAGCCCGGGATATAGTGGCCGAAGGAGCCTCGGACGCCCCTGCGACCGATCGAGCATCCGGCTGAGCCTGTCCCGGGGGCCAAGGGTTCCACTGGCACCACTGTCCCTGCCATGGAACCCCTTGCCACTGATCTTGCTGCGGCACCGGTGGCACCAGCTGGTCAGGCAGAAAAGCGGAGGCCCTGGAGTGGCTCACCACTGGTGTGAACGTCGCGCGGTCGGTGCCGAGGGAACGGTACGATCTACGGCGCCGACGATGACGTCTACCTCGGGACCGGGACTCCGATGACGAGGAGCGGTACCGTCTCGAGCTACTGCTCCTTGAGACGCTGCGACGCCTATGTCCGCGACGGTGCGGAGTCGGCAACCTCTTATGGGAGTCGTGTTCCCGGTGCCTCGAGGAACGGGAGCTGGAGCATCTGCGGCCCTGACGGGAGCGGCTGCGATAGCTCCGACTCGACCGGGAGTGTCTACGGCGCCGGTGCCTGCCGTGTCGCGACTCCCTGCTCGACCGGGAGCGTCTACGGCGCCGGTGCCTGCCGTGTCGCGACTCCCTGCTCGACCGGGAGCGTCTACGGCGCCGGTGCCTGCTCAACCAACTCCCTGCTCAACCAACTCCCTGCTCAACCGGGAGCGATGCCCGGAGCTGTGGTCCGACGGCACCTTACCCGAGAGCCTCACCAGTGGTGACTGTGGGGGCTTCAGGCTACAGTCAGACCGAACGCTGATGGGCGAGCGGTCCCGGGACCGTTCCCGTGACCGGGATCCGTGCCTGGTCGGGGTCGATGGCCTGGATGCCAACGGCGGTTTGCCTCTGGAACAGACCCTTGGCGCCGGGATTGCCAGTACCTGGATCTGCAGCAAGTCGCTGGTCGCCTGGAAAGCCTCCGGCGTCGAAGGCATTCGGGCGTCCGGAGAGGCCTGCGTCGAGGGGACCAGGCTACTCCGCTCAGCACGAGTCGGCGCGATGGGGCCCGGGGGAGAATCGCAGCTGCCGCACACGGGTCGAGCCTCTCCCTTATCCTTGCCTCGACGACGATGCGCAGATGGCGCCTTCCTCTGCCCCAGCGACGGTGAGTGGTGCCGGCCACTTGAGGACACCAGGGGATCGTCGCGCACCAAGGACAGGGTACCGGGTGCCGATTCCGCTCGGCGCACCGGGGTAGGAGCCAACGCAGACCCCATGAGGAGGGCCCGGAGTCGAATGTCTCTGTCCTTTTTCGTACGAGGCTTAAAGGACCTGCAGATCTGACAGCACGCGCTGATGTGGGACTCACCCAGGCAGCGGAGACAAGCTGAGTGCGGGCTGCTTCTAGGCATAGAGCGCCTGCAGGACTCGCACGATTTGAAGCCCGGGGTCCGGGGCATGCCCCGGCCCGGACACTTATTCTAAACTGACTAACTTACAAACTAACTTAACGATACTACTAACAACGAACACAACAGAGTTCTAGGAAAGAAGCTGCAGCAGAAGCTGGAGCAGAAGTTCCGACGCACCTACACTGGCGGCAAGAAGGAACTGAGGGTGGGGGGAGCGCGCAGCCCCCTATATAGCGCGCTATAGCGGTGCCACTCCAGGGGTCGCAGCGGCGCTCCCCCCTACGGATACTGCTACGGGAAAAACGTCCGGCACCGATGCACGTGGCGAGCATGCACACCTAAGGTGGAATAGACCTGAGCAATCACTCGAAGAAGAACTCATGGTGTTGGACCCCCCAGAGGACACCACCGTGACCCAGGTACCCGAAGGAGGGGAGTTAGGAAGTGGCCCGGGGGCAGCCAACCCTAGTCTGGCTGTAACTCTGCCAGAACCCATGTCAGTGTGTTGCGGTCAGGATCCCCACTGACACAGCAGCGGGTCGGGACGCAGTGGAGTGGGTGGGCCTGCGTTCCCCCTGCCACCCAATTCGTGGGTGGCCGTCTCCCCTCTTCCAGGCCCTTGGAGGCCTGGGCCTAGTTCCAGATGCTGTTTGCTCAGCCCCTGCCTTAGGGCCTGAGCTAGTGACTCCGTTGCCCTGCCCTGACCCAGGGCTCGGGCGTACGATGTGTGTTTCAGTTACCGCAGAGGCCACCGAGAGGGAGAGACCCGGCGGCCAGACCAATTCCCCAACTACCCCCTGTGGGTAGTGAGCCGGTGTGGCTCCCCGCTGCACCGGAGCGGGTCAAGCCCTGGCTAACCCCTTTACAGACCCCTTCCCACTTCCCACAGTGTTGCATCTCCATGGAGACTTGGGCATTAGTGACATGTGAGAAAACCTGTTTGAAATGAAGCAAAGCCGGTAGCGATTTTTGTTGTGAATAATTATGGTGCCCAGCTCTGTTCCAGCGAATCTCAACAGGAGTCGTGGACTCATAAATGTCAATGGGCATGTTCAGTCATTCACTGCAGCAGGGGCATCACTGTACATGAGGGGCCAGCTTCTCCATCCCACTGAGGCTGCTTTCTGTCCCTGCTGTGGTGCAAATCACTCTTAAAGCTGCCTGCGCGGACTTTCTGCAGATCCCCTGGCCTGGGGAAATCCCTGCCATAGGGCCAGTGCAACCAGTTCCATGTCACCTTTCCACACAGCTCCTCTTTCCTGAGGAAGGGCACTGGCTGATTCCCAACTGGCTGGACTTCCCAGGGAAGTCACAGGCAGCTGGCTGTAAGATAATGCAGCCAGGCGGATGCTCTTTCTTTTCCAGAGACTGTCCCTGCACCTGCCAATTACCTATTGCACCTGTTTCAAAACCCAAGAACTAACTCATAAGGAAATGAATAGTTAAGACTGTCATAAATCCACACAGCCAGAGTAGAAATGCATTCATTTCAATAGAAAGACATGCATGTTTCATCACGGCAGCCTCAACTCCGACCCAAAATAAATACCATCCTCTCACGAGTAACCGCAAAATATAAACACACACAGCAGCTTTCTGCAAAAGAAACAAATTATGCACACGAACGCGCACACACACTCATGAATGATATATGGGTTACCCTTAAACGTGTCCACAGACATTCAAGTTGATAAATTATAGACTTTCCTATTATTACATAGAAAACAAATGTTCCCAAGCAATAGCAGTTCTAAGTACTTTACCAAACAAATTTACTGTCAGATGAATAATATTACATTAAAATCATTTTAAAATAATAATTTAAAAATAAATATGATAAAAAGAATACAAAAAGCCCATTGGATCAGAGTTAAGGTTGTTGTGTTGTAAGGAAATACACATTTTTTCTATTTGATAAGGATATTCGTATTACGCGAGCAGGGTAAGATTTTTGATTCCTTTAAGTACTCATTTCCTGACATTTAAGGGCCTGGGTTTTGTAAAAATGGTTCATCAGTTTCCATGCTGTCACTTAGCAGGCGTAACTGGTTTTTTTTCCCAATGGTTTTTGCTTCTGGAATATCAGTGAAGGCTGAGCACATTGATAGAGATCAACACACTGATCTATGCCCATAAATGAGGGACAGGGATGTGCTAAGTATAATTTTAGGTACGTTATTTTCAATATCAGTCTTTGAAAACTGAATTAAAAAGAGTGAAACAATGGACCTCTTACATTTTTGGCAGCAGTCTTTGTGTTCTTGCCATAACGTCCGTGTGAACAATGAGTGGTATAGCTTTGCATTCACATTCGGAGGTTGCTGCAATTATTTCTATGAATAAATTGTGCCATTGGCCTTGAGCACTGAGCTCCAAGGTTCGCCTTCTTAACTTGTCCAGACGTCTCTCTTCAAGGATGTGGTGGCTCAAGTTCTTAAGCTGAACATAAGACAGTGATGGAGGTTTGCATACAACCCTGGATGTGGGCACTAGAGGAGGACAATACCCAATGTCCATGTCCAGTGGGAGTCACGATGAAGCATGAGTCAGACGAAAATGGTTTCTGTAGATGATGTAGTTGGTAACTCGTCTCCTTGGGTTTTGGTTAGAACAAAGAAATGTGCTTCCCATAAAGGAGGAAGGGTTCTGGCCAATGAAGAGGGGGCGATGTACGGCTTCCAGCTAGGAGAGGAGGAGTTTTCTTTCACACAAGGTTTTCAGCTTATTTTGTAGCTCGAGCTTACAGCACAGCACAACAAAGCTTCCCCCTAAAGCGCGTGACTCTCCCTGGAGTTTGGACCGACCCTTTGCTTTCATCGTTTTCCCTTCCCCCCAGTTCTGGAAGATGCTAGTGCAGTGTTTCCATTCAGACAGCGGGATCCAGTCACAAATACAGCCCGATGAGGAAAGTCAGTGCAGACACCTGGAGCAGAAACTGAACTCTGAAGGATGAGAATTTGTGGGAGGCAGTCCCAGCAGGGGGGGACGGACACAGGAGACTGTAGTCACCCTTCCCAAACAGTGACCTGCCAAGGACATGACATTGGCTGACCGACCCCAGAGCACCCTGGAGGGAAGCCTGTGGCCCAGGGGTAGATCTGTCACACTGCTCAAGTGCACTGCAGAACACAACGGGGGAGGGATAGCTCAGTGGTTTGAGCATTGGCCTGCTAAACCCAGGGTTGTGAGTTCAATCCTTGAGGGGGCCATTTAGGGATCTGGGGCAAAAATTGGGGATTGGTCCTGCTTTGAGCAGGGGGTGGGACTAGATGACCTACTAAGGTCCCTTCCAACCCTGAGAGTCTATGACTTGGCTGTTCAGAGGGGAAACTGACTTCCAGCAATGCAATGCTGCAGGTTCCCTCAGAACCACGAGGCCACACAGAGGTTCTGTGCTTTTCCACTGACAGCTCTGGTGCATAGGGGTCTGCAAGTGAATTCAGCCACTGCCTGGGCTCTATGAACTGAGGCAACGCAGAGGAACCCAGCCTACACTACTGCTCATGTCCAGCAGTGGAGGAGGCTGATGACACCTGTCTCCCTGACACATGGAGGGACAAGATTCACCCAGGGAGGGTCCCCTCTTCACACTGATCTTGGGGGCATAATCCCCCTCCTCCCTTGGCGCTTTACTGAAAGGCAGATATTACATTCTAGTAAAGGCTGAGAAAGGGGAATGGATCCTTCCATCCTTGTGACACGATGGATATAGGAAACCCCAAGGCAGGATGGACCGGTTGGGCAAGAACCGGGGGTCCAAAGCAGAACAGCCACCCAGAATGCTTATAATGTGGCTCCAGGGCCGGCTCCAGGCACCAGCCTACCAAGCACGTGCTTGGGGCGGCACCTTCGGGGGGTGGCACTCAGGTTGTTTTTTTTTTTTTTTTCCCCCAATTAACATATTGTGGCGGGGCGGGCTGGCCGCCCTGCCCCGCAGCGATCCGGCCGGGAGAGCAGGGCAGCAGGCGTGCTCCGCTCCCCGCCGGCGCCCCGGCCGGGGCCGCGGGGCGGCCGGGGTGCTCCGCTCCCCGCCAGGGCAGCGGGGCCGCCGGCGTGCTCCGCTCCCCACCGGCGCCCAGCGGGGCAGCGGGGCAGCAGGCGTGCTCCGCTCCCCACTGGCAGGGGGAGCGGGGCGGCGGGCATGCAGCCCTCCCCGCTGCCACCCTCCCCCCCCCCCCAGCGTTTTGGTGGGGCGGCGTTGTTGGGGGGGGTGTTTTGGCCGGCATTGTGGGGGGGGGCGGCGCTTGTGGGGTTTGTTTGTTTTTTGCTTGGGGCGGCCAAAAAGCTAGTGCCGGCCCTGTGTGGCTCACCTGCTCTACGAGGCTGCTCCTCAGGATGGGCACTGCAAGGGAGCGTGGGAAGAACACCTAGCACAGATTCAAGGATTTTAAGGGCAGGACAGACCTTTGTGATCTTTGTCAGGTCAGACTTCTTGCCCTAAAGTCTGACCTCCTGCATAACCAGGCCATAGACTCAGCCAGCAATTGCTGTATCAAGCACAATAACTTCTGGCTGAGCAGGATATAAGAGATATTCAGTCTTGACTTCGAGATCCCAAGTGATGGAGAATCCACCACATCCCTAGGTGAGTTGTGTCAATGGTTAGTTACCCTCCCTCTGTGTGTTCCTGATTTTAGCTCCATCTTCCAGTCACTGGATTGTGTCAGTGATTGCTGGCTTGAGTTTCACCATGACAGAGAACTTCTCTGGAACTCTGAGTGAGATGAACTCAAGTCCTGCCAATGAAGACTGCTGCTGATAAAACCCTGTCACATTTGGTCTGCATCATGGCTCTCTATCTGATGCCCAATTGGGTGTGGAAACCCCAGGCCAAGCCCTAGAGTAAGAGGGAATAAACTTGTTCATGAAAGAAAAACTAGTCTCCCATGCTTTGATCTAACAGGGAGCTAGGGACTTGGCTTTTAGCTCCAGCAGACAGTGACCCCGTAATGTGATACAGTGTTTGGTGAGTATTGTTTGAATGTAGGACGCAGTCCAGTTCTTTATCTTCATATATAAAATTATCCCAGCATGTCAATGCAGGAATAGCAGACACCACGTGGAAAGCACATGTACCCGAGTTTGCTGCCAAAACGCTCTCTGTTAAAACATGCACCACTGGAGAGCGCAGGGCAGGATCTGAGCTGAGAGGGATAACATCTCCCATTCCCAGAATGCCTTGCCTCAGCAGTGTCCCAAGGCGCTTTGCTCATTTAAAGTGATGCACAAATGGCTGCACATACAGTGTAGGTATCGCCGCACCCCAAAAGTGTTTCACAATTCACAGTCACGACACGTTAGGGCAGGAAGTGGAGAGATCATACCCTACTAAACTGCAGGGGCATTTATGCAGAGATCATGGCCTTGCCCTGGTTGGAGCAGCAAAGACCCTGACTCCGGGGGCAGGGAGGAAGTGCCATGGGACGCTTACTGAATGCAAGAAGCTCTAAGGCCTGTAAAAAGTCAAATAGTCCCCTTGAGTTAGAGCCCGGCTCTGCTGGACACGGCCCATGAGAACTGCAGCTGACGGAACTGGGGCTGGTTAGCGCTCAGTGTGCACAATGCCCTGCAGGATGGCTTAGGAGCACTCCACATGGGCACCACATGGATGAGAGGCACAGGAGGAAACAGCCAGCCATTCCACTACAGGGAGAGAGCCTTCCAGCAACAGTGCCCCCGACAGCATGCTGGCACACGGGTTCAGGGCCACCATAGAATCATGGGACTGGAAGAGATCTCGCGAGGTCATCTAGGCCAGTCCCCTGCACTCACGGCAGGACCGAGTATTATCTAGACCATCCCTGACGGGTCTTTATCTAACCTGCTCTTAAACATCCCCAATGATGGAGATTCCACAACCTCCTTGGGCCATTTATTCCGGTGCCAATCCACGCCCCACCTTCCCTCCTGCCCCTGCCACCTGGGCCAGAGCAGCAGCTCTGTCTCTGCCCTGCCGGGTTGCTCAGTAACAGCCCTACTGGCTGGCAACCATCAGGAGGGGAGGAGCAAGAGCCATTCCAGCTGCTCCCCTGCGGGGTCATGGGGGCACGTGGGAGCAGGCTAGGAACGATTGGGATGCCGTTTTCAGTGGTGTCCCTTTGAACAGAGCAGGATTTGCTGCTGACAGCTCAGGTAAGAACCCCATAGGGCACAGCAGGGTAGACCCAACGCCCCCCTGCCCCCCATGACCGAGGTGGCTGTCAGGCGTTGTGCTGTTTTTACCTAAAGTCTCCTACAATGCGAGAGCCCCCAACCCTCCGCTCCAGAGCCATGGTTCCCACAGCCCCAGCACCTCACACACCTGTTGTTTGCCAAGCTAAGGGCCGGCTGAGGAGCGAGGCTGAGCACTCCTACCAACTCCGCTGTCTCTAGAGCCCTCGCAGGGCTCCCAGCCAGGCAGTGACCCAGTCAAACAGCTTGTCTTGAGAGGCCAGGCAGGTTCACGTCACGGGGCTACAGGAAATGCACACTCCGGCTACGGGAACTTTCCCCTACTTTGCTTGGGCCTGTTTTGGTGATACCCCAAGTACAGGGCCTGGGCTCAAGGAGCAAAAGGAGAGCATCAGAGGAAGCAAACAAGTGTCTAGCCAGACAGGAAGTGAATGACTCCTGCAGCCCCGAGTGTGGAGGGGCCTGTAAATGAGGACTTACAGCCAAAGAGCCCTTTGTCACACGGTTTATTCCAGCAGCTGCACAGCGAATTGGATGAATTATTAACCTTAGTCCCCGGCATAATTTTAACTTGTTGCCATGAAGGCGCTGACCCAATCAGTCTCCCAGGGTCAGTGAGTGGGTGGATAAAAGCTGCCATTCAGCTCCGAGATGGGCCGTTCATCACTGGCCGCCTCTCTCAGTCACTCCCATTTGTGCTGCCAAGGGCTGAGAACAGGAGCAGGGACAGATATCCGCTGCTCCCCCGCAAGGACCAGAACGCCCTGCGAGGCACGTGCAACCCAGCTGGATTCTCCATCAAAGGACATGGGCAAGCAGGCTGAAGGTGACAAGCACCAGTGGGAATACAAGTGTCCCAGCTCCAGGCCCTCCACTGGCTTTGTGGAGCGGAGAGCTGGGGAAGAGGGCTGTGAGTGTAACGCGGAGCACTACAGCTGGGCCTGGCGACTCTCGGGGGCTGCGTCTGGGTGCACGTGGCGGAGCCGAGCTCTGTTCTAATCTATAGGTTCTCATCCCCGTAGTATCTGGCCACCTTCCAGTCATGCATTGTTATCCCTCCTCTCCCCAGTGGGAGAAGCGTGTGCAGGGGAGTGTCTGGTTTTGCTTTGGGTTTTTAAATGATATGGTGCTGTGGATTTGTTAGGGAAGGCATAGGCAAAGAAACGTGGCTCTCACAGTGGAAGGTGGGCAGGTTTGGGATGGTTCCTGGGGAGTTCATTCCCCAGTCTGAGACTTCCCCCCTCTGCAAAGTACATAAGGAAGAATCATAGAATATCAGGGTTGGAAGGGACCTTAGTAGGTCATCTAGTCCAACCCCCTGCTCAAAGCAGGACCAATCCCCAATTTTTGCCCCAGATCCCTAAATGGCCCCCTCAAGGATTGAACTCACAACCCTGGGTTTAGCAGGCCAATGCTCAAACCACTGAGCTATCCCTCCCCCCAAGGAGGAATGGGCTCCTTGTTGTGGGAGTACAGAGAGGTGTTGCTAACTCTCACAATAGTTGGTGTCTGCTTAAAGCCCCAGCTACTGGGATCACTGTATGGACCGAGAATTTCATCTTTCCTTGAAAAATAAGGTTCTAGCCCTTGTGGCTGCAGAGAAAAGCTTAAACGCGGTCTGATCGTGACCTAAAGACTCAGAAACCAGAAGGCAGACAAAGATCTCAAATGTATATTTTTAAAATCTCATGATTTTGGGGTCCTGACCCATGATTTTGAATGCGTGGGGCTGGCCAGACTGCTATGCTACCGTGGCTGTTTTTCCCCGCCCAGTTATTCTGACTTTCCACTGTACCTCTGCCAAGTGCTAGGGGGATACGGCTACTACAGTTCTGAAGATATGCTATGCTGTGCTAATGGCAAACACCCCCTGTCTCCTGGCTCAGGCTGCAAAGAGCAACAGTGGGTGAAAGCTGCCTGCATTCCATGTGTTGCCACTGCAGGAATTGGCCATCACTCCTGAGATCAGCAATCTGAAATCTGCTTCTTTCGAGGTGCAGGCAACCGCTGGCCTATGCAGGTGGTAGTTGATCTTGCTTGCACTGGCTGGCACGAGCCATTGGGACACATGCCACTGGGGAGAGACATAGTCTCCGTTCCCCTGTGACAAGCCAGGTGTAACCAGCCTATCTTGATCTTTTCACTCTCAGTACTTTGGATTTAATTTTGCATTTCAGTCTACTACACTCCCAAGCCCTGTAGTTCTTCCAGCACCGATGGAAGCTAGAGCAGCCCTGAAGTGTCATCTGAGTGCTAATGAGAAGCGCTACATAGACTTGCTTGGCAAAACAGAAATAAAAGACATTAGGAAATATCAAACAGCTCCCAAGACTGGGAGGTCTGCAAAGACTGACAGGCCCCAATTCCCCCCTGAGATCCCATGAAAATGAGCAGGGTTGCATGAGGTGTCAGTCCAGTGGAACATGGTCCACTTTGCTGAAAGATTTAAAGTTCCAAGGACAACCAGGGGAAGTGAGAAATCAGCAGGGTATGCATCCACAGGTGGAGGAATGGCTTTATGTTAACCCACAGGGCTGGGAATCAGAGCTGGGTCCTGTTCCATTCTCTGCTACAGATTTCATTTATGATCTTGTCCATCTAAGTTATCCTTCCCGTGCCTCAGTTTCCACATCTGTGAAACGGAGATAATATTTCCCTGTGTCACAGGCCTGTGGTGCGGATAAGATCTGTAAATCACTGTCAGACATCCCACTGGAAGGAACTATAAAAATGCAAATAACTGAGAGGTTGAGGAGAAAATAATGCACAGGGACCAAACTGGAGTTCTGGATCTAAGGAGCCCTTCCCCACTCAACTTGGGGAACATCCAGAGCCAGACATAGACTAGTGGCTCAGGACTAGTGCGCACATCTTGAGCACTGATGACACTTCCCAATCCCAACCAAAGCCTCATATGAAGTGAATATAACTCTGGGAATTACTTGAGGAAACAAAGTATCTAAGAGAAAATAGTCTAGTAATTAGTAACGTATTCTAGTAATTAGTTATCGCAAAACTTCCCAAACTTGGGTTCCCCAAAGTAGGTGGTAGGGTGGGCTCTTCAAAGGTGTGGGGAGCCTACTTGTCGCTAGGCCAGGGCTGGCTCTAGGATTTTTGCCGCCCCAAGCAAAAAAAAATGTGGCCGCCCGCCCCTCCCCCACGTCTTTTTCTTGCCCCACCCCCGGCCCCGCCTTAACTCTGCCCCTTCCTCAAATCCCCAGCCCCGCCTCCTCCCCCACAGGTGCTACATTTCCCCCACCCCATTGCTTCCTGTGCCGCCCCCCCCCCGCAACCCTCCACCCTAGCTCACCTCCGCTCTGTCGCCGCCACTCGGGTTCTCCCCCTCCCAAGCTTGCCACGCGCGGGTTTCGCGTACCGCCGCTCAAGCCTAGCGTCCCCCTCCCTCCCAGGCTCTCGGGTTCTCCCCCTCCCGCCCAGGCTCTCAGGTTCTCCCCCTCCCTCTGAGGCTCTCAAGCCTCGGAAGGAGGGGGAGAAGTGGCGCCATGGCCACTCAGGAGGGGGACAAGCCGAGCGGCAGCGGTGGCGCGCGAAAGCCGAGCAGCAGCAGCAGCACAGAGCGGAGGTGAGCTGGGGCGGCAGGGGCACATTTCTAGGGGCGGCATGGCCGGTGCCAGAATGCCGCCCCTAGAAATGTGCCACCCCAAGCACCTGCTTGTTTTGCTGGTGCCTAGAGCCGGCCCTGCGCTAGGCTCATTTGAACGTCCCAGCCCATGCCCACATTTAGTCATCCCAGTAGAGGCCTGGTCGCAGAATTGCAGTGCAACCGTTCAAGAGCTCAGCACTTTTGAAAAACAGGACCCGATGTAGGGGCCTAAGTCTAGGCCCCCAAAAACCAGAACCAAGGAAATGGTAATTTTGGGGTATTCCCCTAACTGGAAATGGAGGATGTTGTGTAATCAATAGATAATATGCGCTCAAGGATCTAGTGCACTTGTTTACCAAGTCACCTGGAGATCAAAGGGCAATGCTGGGTCTGTGGAATTCCCTCCCAGAAGCAAACAGCAGCTTATGCTGGAACTGTTAACAAGCCATACTCTGCAGCTGAGGTTTAGTACCAGCTTGCAGCATGGCCCCAAGCCTTGAGGTCTGAGCACCTTTTATTTCCAGTTTTGTCTACAGTAAATTCCAGTAAAATCACTCTGGTTTTAGCTAAACTGAATTAGCTATGTCAGCTACACCAGGGGATATAGACAGCATCAGTGAGGTCTTCTTTGGGGAGGGGGTGAACGGGGAAGTTACAGTCTGAGTGTTTTCTGACGGATCACAAGATGCTGCAAGCCCTAAGCACCCTGCCCCAGAATGCTGCAGCTTTGCTAGGGCCTTAGCTACACTCATTGTTGCACCAACATAGCAACACCTATTTTTAAAATGGATGTAGGGAACCCAGTGGAAAGCCCTGTGTGGTCACAAACGCATTTTAACCTGGTTTATTGCCAGTTATCTTAAATCAGTTCATAATCACACTCCAGATAAGCCAGGTTTAAATCCATTTAGGAGTGCCCACAAAGGGGTTTGCACCCTATTAGCTAAACTGATTTTAAACCAATGTAACTATGAAAACAGACAAGGCCCAAGTCTCCCGGCATTTTGGGTTGTATAAGTAGGGTCATTTCCAGCAGATCGAGGGACGTGATTATTCCCCTCTATTCGGCACTGGTGAGGCCTCATTTGGAGTACTGTGTCCAGTTTTGGGCCCCACACTACAAGAAGGATGTGGATAAATTGGAAAGAGTCCAGCGGAGGGCAACAAATATGATTAGGGGGCTGGAGCACATGACTTATGAGGAGAGGCTGAGGGAATGGGATTGTTTAGCCTGCAGAAGAGAAGAATGAGGGGGGATTTGAGAGCTGCTTTCAACTACCTGAAAGGGGGTTCCAAAGAGGATGGATCTAGACTGTTCTCAGTGGTAGAAGATGACAGAACAAGGAGTAATGGTCTCAAGTTGCAGTGGGGGAGGTTTAGGTTGGATATTCGGAAAAACTTTTTCACTAGTAGGGTGGTGAAGCACTGGAATGGGTTACCTAGGGAAGTGATGGAATCTCCTTCCTTAGAGGTTTTTAAGGTCAGGCTTGACAAAGCCCTGGCTGGGATGATTTAGTTGGGGTTGGTCCTGCTTTGAGCAGAGGGTTGGACTAGATGACCTCCTGAGGTCCCTTCCAGCCCTGAGATTCTATGATTCTATGATTCCCACACAGATCTGGTAACAACCCCTTCCCCTTGCTAATGTCTCCACTTCACACCCACTCAAGCTCATCACAGAGTGATGTTGCCATTTTCCTTTAAGGGCTGGTCCACACTAGCCCCGAAGTTCGAAGTAAGATATGCGACTTCAGCTACGTAAATAATGTAGCTGAAGTCGAAGTATCTTATTTCGAACTGAAAAGTACTCAGCCCTGGTCCACACCACGGCGCGCAGGCTCCCCCGTCGACTCCGCCTGCTCCGTTTGCAGAGCAGGATTACCGGCGTCGACGGGGGAGCACTTCCTGGTTCGATTTATCACGTCTAGACAAGACGCGATAAATCGAACCCAGAAGATCGATCCGACGCGTCCGACAAAGCTGGTAAGTGTAGACTAGCCCTAAGACTCACAGGCTTTAAGGTCAGAAGGGACATAGGGTTGCCAACTCTGACTGAAGCTATTCTGGAAGATTTCTTCTCCCCTCCCACCCCCCCCCAACATGATGTAATTTCATTTTCTTAAAATATCCTATTAAAATCTCCCAGATTGCTTTCAATAGTCAACAGGAGATCAATGCCGATTCCGGGAGACTCCAGGCCAATCCTGGAGGGTTGGCAACCCTAGAACACCATGATCATCTAGTCTAACTTCCTGCACATGGCAGGCCACAGAACCCCTTCTGCCATTGGTTTTGATTATGCTACATGATCACTGTTACTTATTTATACAGCCCCCGAAGGTGTGGTTGGTGCTTTTGGAACATGTTTGGGGACAGCTCCCCGATTCCAAGTTTATACTCCCCGTAGAGAATGTGCAGACGCAGGGGTGCATGGCCGGCGATGGGCGAGAGGATGAGGAGTCAGAGTAGGAATGGCACCTGTAGTTTAGGTTGCGTAACAGTATCCAGTCACTCATTACTTTCTGAAGATTTGTCTAACTGCCTGAAACTTTTCAGCATTGATCTGTGCCTGAAGACGGATTCTTCTGGAAAGTTTGAGCAGAAATAGTTCCGCCCTCTTTGAGTAGGAGAGAAAAAATTATGCTTCCTGAAATAAAAAAAAATCTTGCAACATTTATTGGAGCCGCAATTCCACCATCCCAGCTGGGGCCGAGGCGGAATTTGGCCTGGAGGCAGACGCCTCCCCAAAGAGGGGCACAATGATACTCCTGTGAAAGCGTGCTTTGATTGTGCAAGCTGTGCATTTACACTGCACTTATCCCAGAGTGAGCTCAGAAATGAGCGGCTGAGACGTGCCGGGGCTGAGGTAATGCCCACGAGCGCACTCGACTCAGGCTCTGGGCTCTGAGTGCAGCTATAGGAAAGCAGCCAACTAGGACAGGATCCAGCTCGTGTGTGTGTGGGAGGCATACCCAGCCCAGTGTTCGGGGGGGAGGGGTCACTGGGCACTAGAACCGGGTGAATAATTGATATTTTGGTGCCCCCCCCCCTGTCTCTTTGGAGTCACTATGGCTAGTGGGGGCAGTCAGGGCTGTGCTATGGCTGGAGTAGGAGAGAGAAGCAGCCACACACAGACTGAGGGCCTCGACCGGGGGTGTACTGCCCAAAGCAGAGCTCTCTGATTGCCAGTCAGCAGCCCCATGGAAGGGGGTTGGGGTCCCATTCCACTTGGAATGGCGGGGGCGGGGGGGTAACAGGCTAAACAATGAAGTCACTGAACATTGCAAGGCAGAGCAGCTGGTGCAGAACAAAACCGAACACCCTTGCCCCACCCCTTGTCAAAGCCATGCCCCGCCCCTTTTCCCAAGGCCCCGGCCCCGCTCACCCCATTCCCCCCCCTCCCTTTCACCAGGCTGGGGCAGGGAGTTGGGGGTGCGGGCTCTGGGGTGGGGCTGAGGGGTTCGGAGTGCAGGAGGGAGCTCAGCACTGGGGCAGGGAGTTGGGGTGTGGGAGGGTGTGAGGGGGTGCAAGCTCTGGGGTGGGGCTGAGGGGTTTGGGGTGCAGGAGGGGGCTCTGGGGTGGGGCTGAGGGGTTTGGGGTGCAGGAGGGGGCTCAGCACTGGGGTAGGGGGTTGGGCTCCGGGAGGCAGTTTGGGTGCAGGAGGTGGCTCAGGGCTGGGGCAGGGAGTTGGGGTGTGGGCTCCGGGCTGGGGCTGAGAGATTTGGGGTGCAGGAGGGGGCTCCGGGCTGGGGCTGAGGGGTTTGGGGTGCAGGAGGGGGCTCAGCACTGGGGTAGGGGATTGGGCTCTGGGAGGCAGTTTGGGTGCAGGAGGTGGCTCAGGGCTGGGGCAGGGAGTTGGGGTGTGGGCTCCGGGCTGGGGCTGAGAGGTTTGGGGTGCAGGAGGGAGCTCAGCACTGGGGTAGGGGGTTGGGCTCCGGGAGGCAGTTTGGGTGCAGGAGGCGGCTCAGGGCTGGGGCAGGGAGTTGGGGTGCGGGAGGGAGTTTGGGGTTCGGACTCCAGCTGGGTGGTGCTTACCTCAGGCAGCTCCTGGAAATGGTTGGCATGTCCAACTTCTAGGCGGAGGGGCCAGGGAGCTCGGCGCACTGCCCGTGCCCACAGACACTGCCCCCACAGCTCCCACTGACCATGGTCCCTGGCCAATGAGAACTGCGGAGCCGACGCTCGGGGAAGAGGCAACGCAAGGAGCCCCCATGGCCGCCCCTGCGCCTAAGAGCCAGGAGCCGCCGGGAGCCTGCCAGCCCCGCTGCGCCACCGACCGGACTTTCAGCACCTGGTCAGTGGTGCTGACTGGAGCTGCCAGCGTCCCCTTTTCAACCAGGCGTTCCGGTCCGAACTGGATGCCTGGCAACCCTAAGCGTAACGGACCAGGATGGCTCCTGCTTATTGTGCAGTCACTATAACAGCCACTGCCTAGTGTGAGAGCACGTGATGCGAGGCTAAGGAAGGGCAGGTAAACAGCACCAGCAGAGTGGAGACCTAGAGGCAGCTCACAGCACCACGTGGGCACCTCACAAAGGCATAGTGATGTCATCAAGGGACGGGGAGGGTGGGCCCCACTGGGGAGATTTCTGCAATAGCGGTAACCCCAAGCACTCAAAAATCATCAGCCAGCCTCCTAAAATCATGATATTACTAAAATAATAAGTGTGGATTCTGTTTATTCACCTTCCGGCTCCTGAGTTTTTAGGGGCCGCCTTTTTCAATTGTTCTCCACCCCAACAAGGGCTAGACACACTTCTTAATGAAAGCTGAGATTTTGCCGTCATCCCAGGACTCCAGGAGCTGGGGCTTTACAAAACCCACCAAACACTGTGTAACGGATGATGAAATTGCAAGAGCTGCCAGATTTCACAGGACACAGCACGAGGGGAAGGTGGGCTGTGATCAAAGCCGGGCTGCTGAGAACCTCACATAAGCCAGTGGATCTGGTTGCCTCAGCTCACTTCTCCCCGCCAGCAACGGAGGCAGGACACTGCTCCCTGTCACAGGTGCAGCCCCACTGCGGTGCAGGGAAGCAGCCCCACAGAATCACAGATGGGCAGGAGAGGCCCCCTAGGGCTGGCCCCGCCAGCACTTTGCTTCCACAGCATGCTGAGGTGGTTGCCAGGAGGCACTGCAAAACGACGAGGCGCCATCTGCCCTCCCACAGGGCTGAGCCCAGGGCCCAGCACTACCGGGCCAGAGAGGGGGCAGTGGGGCTGCAGCACAGCAGTGTGACGTGTGAGCCACTCCTGCTTTTCCAGAGACAAATGTGCTGCCTCCCCGGCCCCCAGGCAGCTGCTGGGTCATTCCTTCCCACGGCCACCAGCCTGCGGTACCAGCAGGGACACCACCTGGGGAGCCTGGCTCCCTCCCAGGTGGGCTTTATTGTCTCCTCCCAGCATTTGACTGGATTTCTAGCAGGATGCGGTGATGCTGCCGGACTCCCAGAGCATGCATCACCTCACGGCACAGCGCATGCCGAGGAGAACGAGCACCTGGCGCTGGGCTCGCTGCTAGGAAGTTGCATGTGACAGGCGCAGACAGCAGCGAGGACGTTTGGAGATGCAGTCACAGCCACTGAGCACAAGCAATCCAGTCGGTACGGAGGGACTGTGGAACAGGCGGGTGCAGCAAAATGCATGGAGACGTGTCTCCCCACAGACAGCCCCTCACAGCAGGCCCGTGGCACAAGGCAGACACACTGGGGAGGGGAAGCACAGATGGGCTCAGGGTCACACAACAGGTCAGTGCTAGAGGTGGAACAGGACCAGGTCCCGACTCCCAGCCCAGTGCCCTGTCCAGCCTACCATGCTGCCTCCAGTCCTAACTGCAGTTCCCAGGGCCCTTGGGAGCAGTTCTTTTAAGGACATACTGGGTGGCTTCACAAGCATCTCTTGGCACCTTAGAGACTAACAAATGTATTTGGGCACAAGCTTACGTGAGCTAAAGCCCACTTTATTAGATGCATAGAGTGGAACTTACAGTAGGAAGATATATATAGAGATATATAGATATAGATATAGATATAGATCTATATAGATATAGATCTATATAGATATAGATAGATAGATAGATACACAGAGAACATGAAAAGACGGGGGTTGCCATACCAACTCTAAGAGATCGATCAATTAACTCTAAGAGACTAATCAATCAACATCTTTTCATGTTCTCTGTCTATCTATCTATCTTCCTACTGTATGTTCCACCCTATGCATCTGATGAAGTGGACTTTAGCCCACAAAAGCTTATGCTCAAATAAATGTGTTTGTCTCTAAGGCGCCACAAGTACTCCTCGTTCTTTTCGCGGATACAGACTAACACGGCTGCTACTCTGAAACAAGCATCTCTGTTAACTCACCCTTCAATTCCCTCAGCTGAATAATGTCCTGTCCCAGTGATTTGCTGCACTGGAGACTCTCTTGTTGCTCTATAACATCTTCATCAGAGACTTGACTCTCTGCTAAGAGACCACGAATGCCACATACAAAGCTTTTGGGGCAGGAATTTCCCCATCACTTGGACAGGACAGACTGATTACAAAAACACTGTTTAATTCCTCTGCTACTTCACAGTTTTAATTACATCATCTCCTCTCTGGCAGTGCCAAAACAATCTACAATAGTTATGTATGGTGGCATTTATAATAATAATAATGTTTAGCTTTTACACAGCACTTTACACCTTCAAGAGTTTTACAAGCATGGTACCAACACAGTGTGATCCTCCATATCATGCCTACCTGGGCTCCCAACCAGTCAATACTGGGGGAAAGTCACTTTTCTATTACTGTGTCAAAAGGCTTTACAGCCTCCTTACTCTCTAGTTACGTGCTCGTGACTCATTCTGCCCCGGGGGCCTGTTGTTTTCTCATACAATTCTGTGAGTGTTTGTCACTTGGGGTATGTAGCTAGATAGTTTCTACCCCATTAAGTGTGGTGAGCCCTGTCCAAAAAGCTACATAGACAACTTCCGAACGCAAAGACAAGATGAATTGGGAGACCCAGTGGAGGGAATAACTCGGAGGGTTCCCCAGGACTCTAAATCATTCTGTGGAGAGGGCTGGTAGGCACAGGGAGTCACAACTCCTGGCTTCCATTTCTCGGTCTACCATTGACTCACTGTGTGACCTTGGACAAGTAACAATCTTCCTGTGCCTCAGTTTCCTCACAGACCCCCCTTTGTGGAGCACAGATGAAAAGTGCTAAGTATAATTATTATTCTCTGTCGTGTGTTCTCTTCCAAGCATGCTCCTCTGCATGGACCTGGAAACACATCAGAGAAGGCTACAATACAGCCCTTGACAGTTAGCCTTCTGCTCATTGCTCATCATCCCATTAATAATTACTCTGTTTGCGGTTGTTTAACCAATTATGTATCCACCTAATGGTAGTTCTGCCGAGCCTGCACTTCTCCAGCTTACTTATCAGAATGTCATGTGGGACTGTGTCAAAAACCTTGCTGAAGTCGAGATATTATATCCACCACATTCCCCCATCCACAAACCACGTACCCTGTCATAGGAAATCAAGCTGGTTTGGCATGATTTGTTCTTGGGTAAATCCCTTGATGTTACCTCTAACATAACACCATCCCTGTGAGAGGGAACATCCGCACTGATGCAATGGCGTGCCTGCGAGGCTCAGAGATGAGTGGGTTTTCAGACTTGTATTGGGTCCACCCCCATTTCAATGGACAGCAGGACTTTTGGTGGAATACGCACCAGCATATCCAGGGATGGTTGCCTAGTTGATATATTGCCTATACCCTTGGGCGGCATGTAATGGAGGCTGGGGGAGGCTAAACATCCCCAAACTTCGCACCAGGAAGGGAATGGCGAAATTAGAATTGGCCGGGAACAGTGAACCGCGGCCACTGCCCTAACCCTAACCACGGCCACTGCCTGTGGATGGTCAACGTCAGCAAAATGTCTTGCGGCCCATGATCAGATTACTCTGATGGGCCACAGGTTGCCTACCACTGGTCCATACTATTATGGTCACCACTTGTACAAGACTATGATAAATTTTGTACAAAGTATTCCTTGTGAGATATCATTTGAAAACTCATAACTTGCTGAACATTATTCATAGAATATCAGGGTTGGAAGGGACCTTAGGAGGTCGTCTAGTCCAACCCCCTGCTCAAAGCAGGACCAATCCCCAATTTTTGCCCCAGATCCCTAAATGGCCCCCTCAAGGATTAAACTCACAACCCTAGGTTTAGCAGGCCAACGCTCAAACCACTGAGCTATCCCTCCCCCCGGTAAAACGTGTCCTGGTAAAATGTGTGTCTCAACACTGTATGTAAGGTTACATGTTTCTACTGTATAATATTGCTGTAACATGTTCCCCGATCTAAAAAGGCAGGCTCAAACCAGTTTTTCAGAGTCAAAGCCACACTGGCACCCAGACAGGTGTTAAAGGGCCATCACCAACATAAGCAGCCATCCTCCAGCAGTGGGGGGGGGGGGGGGGGAGGTGTAAACAAGACATTTACATTTCATCACAGGGACGATTCAAACCTCACGTCCATAACAGACTGCGCATCACCATGACTCAGCAAGGATGTTTCTAGCACAAGAAATGGAGTTGTAAAGGGGGAGGAAAACACATGACTTCACCTCTCCTCCTCCCCCCATCTCTCTGCTCATGACATCAATGACTCTCAAAAAGCTGAATTAAGGGGGAGTGGTCCCAGGCTGGAAAGAGACCCAGCCTGTGAAATGTACAACAGCATGTGGTGAGACAAAACCTTTGCTTTTAAGTTCACTTAGCTTGTTAAGTCAGTTATTAGCTTGCGTAATTACTCTTTTATTTTCTTTTGTAACAAGTCCTGACTTCAATGCATCATCACTTGTAATCACTTACAATCTATCTTTCTGTAATTAGTAAACTTATTTTACTGTTTTATCTTAGCGAGAGTTTTGGATTAGAGTGTGGGAAACAAGGCTGGTGAATAGATCATTTCCATTTGATGAAATTCCTTTGGGGAAATGAATGAATTTATTTATTTATTTATTTATTTATTTCCTTCCTTCCTTCCTTCCTTCCTTGGGGAGGGATAGCTCAGTGGTTTGAGCATTGGCCTGCTAAACCCAGGGTTGTAAGTTCAATCCTTGAGGGGGCCATTTAGAGATCTGGGGCAAAAATTGGGGATTGGTCCTGCCAGGGGTTAGACTAGATGACCTTCTAAGGTCCCTTCTAACCCTGATATTCTATGAAACGACAGACTTTTATGAGCTTGCATTGTTCAGTAGTGTGCTGCACAGTACAAGACATACATTCTGGGGGGAACAAGGCTGGGACTGAGAATTTGCAGATATCATAGAACTGGAAGGGACCTCGAGAGGTCATCTAGTCCAGTCCCCTGCACTCAAGGCAGGACTAAGTATTATCTAGACCAGTGGTTCTTAACCTTTACTGCAGCCTGCACCCCTTTGGTTCTCAAAATATGTTCTCGCACCCCTTATCAAAAATCGTTGCAGTAGGTCAGTTCTTTAAACCTAGATATATCATAACTATAGAATGAAAGAGAGAGAATTAAATATTTATTTTAATTTTGCAGTAAAATTAAGAATACATGAAAAATTACACACTTTTTTAAAGTTTACCGGCTCAGTGACTCATCTGCTGTTGCTTTTGTTCAATGATGTTCGAGAAACGAGGAACTTTTTTTGAAATAGCCACATACATGTCATCACTCACATTTAGGCAGTTTCTGGCCTTTGTTTTGATGTGTAAGAGTGATGAAATCCTATCTCACATAAGTATGTAGTCGCAAATGGCACAAGGATCTCCAGCGCTGTCTTCGTCAGTTGTGGAAACGGTGCTAGTTGAGCACACCAGAAATTCTCAAGCTTCATTGTCTCAAACTCCATTTGGATTTGGACACTGGCTGCTAATTCGATGAGATAATCTTTCATCAAATCACTACCATTTATGGAATCCAGGTTAAAAAGAAATAGATCCAGTATCCATTTCTTTGCCACATCAAGATCTCCAGTGCAAAAATATCCTTGGAAAGAGTCACTCAACTGTTTCAAATGCTTTGTCACTTCAGTTGCGATGGTCATTCCTTCATTTTCCGAAACAACTGTTTCTTCAAGAAAAGGAAAGTTAATGAAATTTCTTTTCTCAACACGCTTTATCCAAACTGGAAGTTTCCGAATAAAAGCAGGTAACTTCTCTCTGGCCATTACCGTGTTCATCCCAGTTCCTTGCATAGATGTGTTGAGTTCATTTAGGTGTGTGCTCCCCCAGCTAAGCCTGCTTCCAATCAATTGCCTGCTCCCTGGCTCCTCCTTCAGGTGCAGCCTGTGGAGTTAATTAACCCACATGACCATCTTACACCCGTCCAGTCCTGCGCGGGATGGACACCCCATCACAGGCTTCTACAAACTCTATTCTCTGTGCTGGGGTCAGTACTGACTTTTCTTCGTTTATTAACAGTCCGAAGCATGGGAATACAAAAGGGATCTGTTGAATGCTGTTTGCTACTTGTTTGCAGAAGTTCCCACAAAACAGCCAGTCATCCAAATGTGTGAACACTTGGACTCCCATTCTTGTGAGGCAGGTGGAGGTAGATCTAGGAGCATGCAGGGAAGCCAAGAGGAGAAATTCACTACAGTGTGAGATGCTCAGACAACGCAGTTATGAGCAGTATGGAAACCCCAGGAGGAAATGAATCACTCCACACTGAGTGCAGGGTTTGGATGGTGGCAATAGACAGGGGCCACACACTGACTGATAAGAAATAAAGAACAGCAACGTCATTCTCAGAGCATCATCCATCCTGTGCACTGAAGAAGGTGGGGGTCATGTGGAAAACACAATCTGTGGCCATATAATTAAAGACCATATCCCAGTGCACACGCACAAGGAGGTAGAGTTAAGGTTGCACAGGTGACCTTAATCCTGGCATTTCCTAACTTCTGAGTGTTTGGTTTTGCTTTAATGTAGTTTTTTCCTTCCCTATGTATATAACCAGCCCCTCTTCCCCCTTGTTCTAGGCTCTATGGAAGGCAGCAGACCAAGAGCAGATCCTTGGCGGTTTAGTGCTGCTCTCTGCTCCTCCAAACTATAGGCAGCAGGTGATAAATAACTCACAACACAGGGCTTCTCTGAGGACTGTACGAACATGACATTATTCGTCCCAGCCTCCGGGAGGAATTAATACAGCCATTAATTATGAATTATTATTTGTATAACCATAGCACCTAGGAGCACTAGTCCAGAACCAGGATCCCATGGCGCTAGCGGCTACACACACACACCCCAAAAGGACGGTGCCTGCTATTTCATCACTGGGGCAAATGGAGAAAATAACTGATTTGCCCAAGGTGACATAGCCAGGACTAGAACCGAGGAGTTCTAGCTAGGAAGCTACCGCCTAGTTCAGGGGTGGGGGCAAACTTTGTGGCCCAAGGGCCACATGGGGTTGTGCAACTGTATGGAGGGACAGGTAGGGAAGGCTGTGCCTCCCCAAACAGCCTGGCCCCCGCCCCCTCCCCCTCCCAACCCCCGACTGCCCCTCTCAGAACTCCCAACCCATCCAACTCCCCCTGCTCCCTGTCCCCTGACCGCCCCGTCCCGGGACCCCCCATCCCTAACCGCCCCCCCAGGACCAACTATCCAAACCCCCCCACTCCCTCTCCCCGCCCCTGACAGGCCCCCCCCGGGACTCCCACGCCTATCCAACCCCCCCTGTTCCCCGTCCCCTGACTACCCCCCAGGGCCCTCTGTCCCTTATCCAACCCCCTCCGCTCCCCGCCCCCTTCCATGCCGCTCAGAGCAGCAGGAGCTCCCCGCTGTGCTGCCCAGCAGGCGCGGCGGGCCAGAGGGCTGGCGGTGGGGTGAGGTGAGGCTGCGGGGGAGGGGAGACAGCAGGGGAGGGGCCGGGGGCCAGCCTCCCTGGCCGGGAGCTATGGGGCTGGGCTGGATGGTCCCATGGGCCGGATGTGGCCCGTGGGCCGTAGTTTGCCCACCTCTGGCCTAGTTCCCTAGA
The DNA here is from genome assembly GCA_037349315.1 of Chelydra serpentina. Lineage (NCBI taxonomy): Eukaryota > Metazoa > Chordata > Testudines > Chelydridae > Chelydra > Chelydra serpentina. Next base: position 4,216,466 of record JBAIAC010000192.1, read on the forward strand.
TCAAGGATTCTCAAATTATTTCCCAGCATGGAGCACACCTTTCAAGTATATCTTCTCTCCTGTTCATGCTCACATGCCAGCTCCCCAACCCCTGTGACTCAATCACAAACATCCTTGAGGCAATTCCCGCAGTCTTTACATGGAGAAGTAACATTGGGAAAACATTTAATCGTCTTTCAATAGGATTTAGCTGCTAGAAACCAAGAGGAGACGCCAGCACCATATGAACAGCTGATTCTACACAGGCCCCTGCCAAGGGCTTCACTGAGTACAGTTTGGAAATCAGGGCACAGAGTCTGCTAGGTAAAAACCTCATGCTCCACGTGGATCAGTTTTCCCAACTCGTAAAATGGGGAGAATCATAATAGTACTTTACACCTAACACCGTGTTGATTGACATGCCGGGGGGCTGAACTGGGGACCTTCAGAGCTAACAGAACGAGTCTTTACAGCTTGAGCTAAAGAGACAAAGTTGCCTACCTGGGGCTAGAAGAGCTCATATGCTCTGTGGATTGACATGGAGGGGAAGCCATAACACAGTCGTTGTGCAGTTACAATAGCATTTTTCCATCTGCAAGTCTGAAACCTTTTTGCAAATGTGGTTAAACGTTACTAATCCTATTCAGAGGTGGGCTTGCCATGCACCTTGGGCAGTGATGTGCCCCAGTATGAAGAGGCTGTGAAACACGACTGAATTAGAACTGAACGATTTCACTTTCAGGTTGCACTGTATAAATGACTGCACAGGCTTAGGCAGGGAACCAAGACTCAGGCCTAGAGGGCTAATTTGCAATTCGCCTGGGCAGTGGCGTAGCCAGGCTTAGAGCACAGGGGGAGCGGCGCTATAAAAAGGTGCCTCCCCGCTCCCCCTGTACTCACCCGGCGGCGCTTTCAAGGGCCCGGAGCTCCAGCCACTGCGGAGCCTCCGGGCCCTTTAAAGCGCCGGCCGGAGCTCTGGCAGCTGGGCTCCGGCGGCGCTTTAAAAGGCCTGCGGCTCCCCACGGCTGCAGGAGCCGCGGGCCTTTTAAAGCGCACCCCTCCCCAGCCCGGCTCCGGCACCGCTTTTCCTCACAAGGGGAGCGGCCGCTCCCCCTGCTCTCCCCCTGGCTACGCTACTGTGCCTGGGGGCACCACAGTGATGGAAAGACACGGGTTCAGCTGACTGCAGACACAATTCTAGTCCCAGCTCTGCCTTGGGTTTAACCCCTCTTTGCCTGTCAGCCTATCTGTCAAATGGAGCTATTGGCATTATCTTCTCTCAAGCAAGGGCTAAAAGGCCTCACTAAATAAGCAAGGAGTTCACTTGTTGAGTTCTCAGTCCCGTTAAGGCCAGCGAGTGGGAATGGTGGCCACAGAATAAGTAGCTTCCAGCCCTGTATCAACCCCCAGGCCAAGCAGGTATTTTGACGAGAAGGCAAAGAACCCTTTTGCCGTGGGTGCCCTAGGCTGGTTGGGAGCAATTGAGGGGACTAGCCATTCACCCACACAGTTAAATAGCTGCACACACATGCACAGACACCGGGATTCACTTCCCCACTTAAAACTTAACACACGACTACAGCACAGGTCAGAATGCTCTAAACTCAGCCAAGCTCCCCTTAGACCTCAGGGACTATGGACAGGAAGCCACATCTCAAGCCTAGAGAGGCATCTGTTTTTGAGATTTCTTTCCCAATCTCATTCAAGGGATCACAACAATTCTTAAAAATACCACATTTTCTTCCCTACCCTCTTTAAGCTTAAAAAACAGCTGCATGGTTTTTGATCAAACTAGCTAAAAAGAATTAATTCATCTTGGGATAGAGACCAGAGATAGAAAGTTTCAGGCCAAAGAAGACAGTTTCAAAAAGTTCTGAGCATCTGAAAAGGGGAACTATTTTACAGCCGTAATTATTGCAGACAGTAGCTGGATAATCTAACATTACATCTATAGTGCTCTGGGCCCAGAAGCAGGCAATAAGGTGCAAGAGAACAAACACAAACACACAATATTATATCTGCTTCTAAAGCACAAGCATAAAAACGAATCCAGGACCAACAGTGCTCATTCTATAAACACTACAAGGGAAAAAAAGCTCTGAGGTGCTTTTGAAGAGGGGTGGGAATGCTGTTGAGTGTTAGACCAACACTGTTGGGGCAGAGTTTGCATTCTCCTTCTCTCTAGATTGTGAAGTGCCAGGCACTACTGGGAGAATAATGATGCAACTGTCTCAGCACATGCTCAAAGCCGAACTCTCCATGGGCCACACTGGGAACTTCCACTGGCCACACGCTGGCTCCCAGTTGCAGAGCCCAAATTGCCAACAGGGGAAACAGACTCACCTTTCAAAGAGGTACCGGATAATAATCAAGAGCAGGGCACAGGGGATGCTGAGCAGGAGGTCTTGAGGCTGAGGGTAATGGATGTCCTCAGATTCCTTCATGTCTTCCCAGGTGATTCCGGGGGGAAGCCAGTACTCATGCCACCATAGCCATTCATTCAAAGAGTGCAGCATCCTGGAAGAGAAGGGAGTGAGGACCAGAGTGAGCCTGAGAATATTCTAGCAGACAGCAAACCAGTCAGCACAGGTCAGTGAGGCAGGCAAGGATTACATCTGAGCAGAGCACGCACCTGGCTATGAAAGGAGGAGAGGGGCGGGGACAGACTGACACGAGATATTTGTAATCCACTAGTGCATTTTTAATCAGACATTTTGCAAGCACTGGTTACTGGCACAAGGCCTAAAATGCTGAAATGAAATCAAATGCCTTAACACTCAGCAGAACACGGGCTGTCGTTATTCCCAGCATGAAGCACCAGCCACGTTACAGTTTAACACTGAGTCGGTGATTCCGAACACGTTTGGAGAGGCTTCCCCTCCAATGGGCAGTGAGGTGCCCCATCGCCAGCGTGCATCTCACTGCAGTACCTGCCAATAAAGCTCCTTTTATCTGTACACTTCCTCCTTCCTGGGCCTTTTGAGCCCTTATTTCTTTTATCACAGAATCATAGAACTGGAAGGGACCTCGAGAGGTCATCTAGTACAGTCCGCCATACTCAAGGCAGGACTAAGTATTATCTAGACCATCCCGGACAGGTGTTTATCCAGCCTGCTCTTAACAATCCCCAATGATGGAGATTCCAAAACCTCCCTAGGCAATTTATTCCAGTGCATAACCACTCTGACACAATGATGATGATTTTGTTAGTTGTTTAAAAAAAGCCTCATCCTTATGTTTTATTAACACTCTTATTTCACACACACACACGCACACATGCACGCACACACACACACACACCCCTCCAGTGCCAAAAATATTTGTTTTATGCTTTAATGATTAAATTGAATCCCCGCATTTGGCACAGGAATTCTTCCAGGAAAGACTGAATTTTCTATACAATTTAAAAGAAAATGATTACGGCTATTATTCCATAACTCTAGTGCAGGTAGAGCTGTGAACTGTGTCACCCTCTAGAACATGCATTTCACCATAGGTGGTACACCTGGTCTAAGTATAGCCAGTCATCACACAGGCAAATAGGGAAGTGGGAATGGATAGGGAAGCAAGTTACACTCAGATCACTGGTATTGCCATGCCCAGCCATATAGCAAACACTGTTTTACCGAAACCAAGGGTAAGGTGGAAGGAACCCAGGCATGAGAAACAGCAGTACAGGACTCCCATCCAGAAAGGACCTAGATCGCAGCCCACTTACTGCCAGCAGCAGTGCTGAGTAGATTGGGGGGAGGGATAGCTCAGTGGTTTGAGCATTGGCCTACTAAACCCAGTGTTAAGAGTTCAATCCTTGAGGGGGCCATTTAGGGATCTGGGGCAAAAATTGGGGTTGGTCCTGCTTTGAGCAGGGGGTTGGACTAGATGACCTCCTAAGGTCCCTTCCAACCATGATATTCTATGATTCTAAGTACAGAAGACAGATTTGCTTTAATAGGCAATTTTCACCAGCTGTTTCCTTCGTAGTGCAAGGACATGGCTGTGTGCAGCGTCTGACTGTTCCTCTTGGCCTGGAGATTACCACTCAGCTCATTCAACTCCTTGGGCCTGGCCATGACTGTAAAACCAGGAGCTTGTTCATTCCAGTCATGACTTCCCTGGTTTTCCTGGAGCATTTGTGGCCCAGCCTAGTGTGGACTATGAGGGAGATTGGTTACAAAGGGATTAGGCCCAGCCCAGTGTGGACTATGAGGGAGATTGGTTACAAAGGGATTAGGCAGACCCTGCCACCACATGCTCCATCAATAAGGGCTTTCCTTGATAAGCAGAAGGATGGGACTTCTGGTAGCCACAGCTCTAAGACAGGAATCACCTTTCAGGGCTAAACTGCTTGATATGCTGTGACTGTGACTGTATTGGTTCCTTGCCTTTGGGGACAGGATCCCTTTATCCAGGTCATGTGGCAAATGGGGTCACGATGCTGACCATGACAGAGCCCAACTCCCATCATGCTCGTTTTCACCTCATTGCTACTAACATTATCTGTTCTTGCTGGGAGCCTGTGTACACTGAGGCCACCTCAACCATCTCCTTGCTCAGTCAGCATGTCCAGTGCTTTCTTTTCTGGTCGTTATTTGACTCCGATTCTCTGCTGGTTTTTGCCAGCAGGCCTCAGGGCTATTCCCAACGGCCCACCCACTGTGCGGCCCTCCCACACGGTCTGTAGCCCTGGTGGAAAGATTCTGTGTTGGCTGCTGCCGTGTGCGAGCCTGTAGCCGAGGAGCCGGCGGGCTGTGTACGTACAGCACTCAGGAGAGCAGAACCACTGTAGAAATGCTGCTTTATTACCTTGCCAGGACACACTCTACCCACGGATTAACCCTCACTATGAGGGATGTTACCCTGCAGGAGAGACATTTCCCTCGGTCCCGAACAGATCTGCCGTTCAGTTGCTAGTGCGCACAGCTCAGTAGCATCACAGCTCTGAGTTGTGCAAGTGACTCGCCAGGCGCAGGAGTGTGTTCCTGCCAGGAAATACCTAGGAGCTCTCTTCACAATGGCAGCAGAGCAAACGCAGGACGATGCTCTCTGCTCTCAAGACAGGCAGACGTCAAGTCCAGGAAACTGAATCCCCATGTCACACAGCATCCGTCAGGGCCTCAAGGGACCTTGGCTTTTGGAGGTCTGTCAGTTACCAGGGTGCTCATGTTGGACTTGTCTCTATTCAGAGGAGTCTGTCTCCAGGTAGCCTAGCTTGAATTGGTGCCTGGGCTGGAACAAGCCAGCGATCTCCCTCCACCGTCTCTCCTAGTCTAGCTCTGTGGTGTAAGGAGTGGCCTGAGGGAGGAGAGGAACTAGGGTGACCAGATGTCCCGATTTTATAGGGACAGTCCCGATTTTAGGGTCTTTTTTTTATATAGGCTCCTATTACCCCCCACCCACTCCCGATTTTTCACATTTGCTGTCTGGTCACCCTAAGAGGAACTAGCACCGAGCCTACAGCACCAGCCAGCAGCACTCGGTGATGAGGCTGCGGATGATAAAGGGCCTCCTGACCAAGGATCTCACTGTGGTCAGGGGTCTGGTGTTTTCCTCTTGCAGACTGTGTGTGGAGTGCCTAGCACAGGACTGAGCCAGGCTGGCTGCAGCGTCCGGTGACCGGTGCTGTGGGTGCATTCCCAGGGCTCTTGGGGTGGGGTAAGCACTGGGTGCAGTGCAGGGACGAGCCAGGCCTGCCGCACAGGCCCAAGGTGAGATGTGTCTGACACCCCAGCACTGGGCTGTCCAGGAGTAAAGCTGGGGAGATCTCCCTCCCGAGTGGAGAGCCGGGCAGGTGTCAGGCTGCTCGGGGATGTGGCTCCCAGGGCAGGGCTTAGCCCCAATCTGCTTCCTGCTGGGGTGGGGAGTGGGGAGCTGCTGCCTGGGGTAAGCCTTTAGAGCGTGCAGTGCTGAGCTGATTTCCGGCAGTGGGGGAACCCCCCTCTCTGCGACTTCCTGTTGTGGGGGGTGCAGCAACCAAGGCATCCTGTCACTGCTCGGCTCCACAGCCAGCCTGGAGAGACGCTGCGCTCTAATAGAAAAACACTGGAGAAGAACGCTGCTCCCGCTCTGCACAGCGTCACCCAGGGCCCCAGCCCAGTCGGGTTAGGTCACTGCACAGATGGCTGGCATGCCAGGAAAAGTGTCGTGCTTCTGGTACGCTGGGCCCTGAACGGGACAGCCCCCTCTGCAGGATGTTACACACCCGAGGGGGGAGCCTCAGGGGAGAACAGCCTCTTGGGGCACGAGAAGGTGCATATGGGCAATAGAGGTGGTGACTAGCAAGGGAAACACCAGACTCACCCTTGCTGATCACAGTGAGATCACTGCTCAGGAAATTACACTCTGATGCACACAGACACCCTCAAAGGGTGTGGGAGCAGGGCAGATGGGAGTGGGGGGGGAGGGAGTTTGTTTGCTTTAGGGCTTTTCTTTCTGGTTTACTTCATTACAGATATTAGGACTTGACTGTCCCCTTCCACAAGTGAACTAAAAATAAGTGGAACAGTGATATCACAACAGACCAACCCTGAGATGCAGTTGTCACAGAACTCAACGGAGAGGGCAGGGAAACCCAGCCCGGCTGAAGGTGGCCCGCCGGCAGCAGTTCAGAGACTTGGCCTTTCTTGAGGTTTTGCCTGATGGATAAAGAGGCCTGAATGAGTTTGCAAACAGAAAAATATTTGTTCCCCAGTAGAAATTCAGGTTCTCTCTGGTAGAGTGTACCGACACTTGGAGCATTGGGAGGAAGTTTGTGGCATCACAAGTACCAGGGAAGTGAAACCTGATGAACTGAAAGGAGCTGAGAATATGATTCAGATTGTTTATACTCTGAGATAGCTTTTAACAGCTATCAAATACCTGAACAACAGTAGGGAGAAAAGCTTTGTGTGTGAAAGATTCAAAAGCCATCCCCTGCAGTTAAGAGACAACAGAGCTCCCAGGCCACTTGTGTGGGCCCCCCAGCACAACCAGGGAGGAGCAGACTTCGCCGATCCCCGACATTCCTAAATTTAAAAACCAAGCAGAACATTAAAAATAAAAAACGTTCAGGCCTTCTCCATCCACCAGAAACAACAACAACAAAGGGAAGTAACCCCCACGTCCCCCTTTTCCTTGCAGGTGATGTTTAAACTGGGTGTTTCAATGCAATAGCCTATCATTCTTGGTTCTATTATATACTCTAGGTTTTGCCCCAGGGATCAGTATTCTGTTTTTGCTATGATGTTTAGGTCTATCTGGTATCAGTCATTTTAAATAAATTTCTTCTGATGTTTATTGGGTTAAGTTATTCTGCAGGTATTAAAAATGGCATTTTTTTAAAATGACTCAATAACATAAGTAACCAAGCAGCTCTATTTTTTGCTTGTATAATTGTTTTAAAACCTGTGTCACTCCAGTTCCTAACAAAGAGTGAGAAAGCTGAGTGTCAATGAGGCAGTGTCCTCACAGGGGAGGGCAGAGAGGATCCAGCTCGGGATTCAGTCACTATGCCCTGGGGCCAAGCACACACACTCGCTCTGTCTCATACTTCTAATGCAAAACAGAGAGAATTCTCTGAAGGTAAAAATTCAGAGAATCATAGAATCTCAGGGTTGGAAGGGACCTTAGGAGGTCATCTAGTCCAACCCCCTGCTCAAAGCAGGACCAATCCCCAAATGGCCCCCTCACAACCCTGGGTTCAGCAGGCCAATGCTCAAACCACTGAGCTATCCCTCCCCCAAAACCTAGAGTATTAGGTTTTAAGGTCAGAAGGGCCCATTATGAACATCGATTCTAGTCTGACTGCCTGCATCACACTGACTAGAGAATGCCACGCAGTGATTCCCGCATCTTTGAGGCCTTCTCTATTTCACAGAAAAGGGTACAAAGCAAAGCAACTGCTCTACCCTTTACAATTCAGACAGAACAAATCCTGGCGTTAGGGACGCCTGGGAAGCTGAGGGTGATGGCAGTGTCTCGAAAATGACTTTCTACCACCCAAAGGACAAGGTTACCTTGTTCTTTAAAGAGCCCTCAATGCCTTACAGAACATATTCGATGATTATGGTTATCTGTATGTATTGTTTGTATTTTGGTAGCGTCTGGAGGCACCAATCAAGGAACAGGGACCCATGGTGCTAGGCACTGTACACATGTGATAAAAGGATCCCCAAGGAGCTTACAGTGTAACGAAAATAAAATAAAATAACAGGTTACCATGAGGCCAGGGTCTCACAGTTAGGATTAAAAGTCAGGCAGGAAATGCAGAAATGAAGGTTGCAATAGCAACGTTAACCTAGTGATACGATGATATACAATTATGAAGAGAGAAGCTGGAATAGAAAGTATTGTGGATGTGGCACGTGGCCAGGGGAGGGCCAAACCTTGCCAGCACTACCAGCTGTCTGCTGTGAGAAGCCTCACTGGGACAGAGCCTCTGCGGGTGTAAATTGGCACAGATCCACTGCAGTCCGTAGAGCTAGGGAGATTCACAGCAGCTAGAGATCACCCACTGCTATGGTCACCGCGCTGTGCGGAGAGCACTTGCTGGCACTATTCCTTCAGACCGCACTTATCACCACATGGAGAGGAGGGATAGCTCAGTGGTTTGAGCATAGGCCTGCTAAACCCAGGGTTGTGAGTTCAATCCTTGAGGGGGCCACTTAGGGATCTGGGGCAAAAATTGGGGATTGGCCCTGCTTTGAGCAGGGATTTGGGATAGATGACCTCCTAAGGTCCCTTCCAGCCCTGATATTCCATGATATCTGAGCACCTGCCTGTCATGCATTAAGCAACGTGCCCACACATCTGTCCTGGGTTCTTTGTTCTCTCACCTGCTCCTCAGGGGGAGAAGCACGTGCAATGGAGTGTCTCCTTCTGGTAGGTTATTTGTTTTGCTTTCTTTAAAAGAAATATACCTGTTGCTCTGTGTTTACGTTAGAGGAGGCCAGGCAAAGAAATGTCTTGCATGTGGAGTGGAAAGTGAGGTCTGTGATGGTCCATCGTTCCTGCGGGAGCCCTTAGATTGCTGAAGGAGCCTTAATTTTTGCATTTCCTGACATGTTTTTTTAATTTACTTGCTCATCTTTGTGGATTAAATGCAAAAAGCTTCCACAAGCACTGCATCCTGCAGCAGAGACCAGCTCAGCTGGGCTCCCTGCAGCCTGGGTGTGGGATCAGGGAGCCAGATTGCCCCCACCCTCACGAAGCGCCTGTGGCCATGATCATTTACAGGCTGCGCATCAGGGTTTGCAAGCACAGCTGCTCTGAGGTCTCAGAGAAAGGAAGCGTGGCAGCGAGCTAGAACCGTTATTTCCCCTCCCAGCTCAAATGACAAAAGGCTTTGTCCAAATTCCCCTCCCCCGCTCCAATGTCACTTGTGGCCACATCCCCAAAGGGGAACATTTCAGAAAGCTCTCAGCGTGATGCTCTGGAGATGTTTTCATCTGCTCCCAAGCGAACACAAGAGAGCATGTGCGCACATTTATACACGCTGTGCGAGGCAAAGGGGGAATAGGAGGAAGCAGATGCTTTAGTGAAGAGCTTGGGTTTTGCCACCTTTCAACCTAGGGAACTCAACCTAATATGCGCAGTCACCAGGCCTAAACCCCGGCCTCCGCTCCCTCCCCGGCGACTGCCCTTGGACCTGCGCAGTCATTGAACGTCTCTACATTCAACTCTTCCCTGAGTTCTGCCCTGACGCTGCAGTCCAGCAGAGCAGGAGCACAGAGAGCTCAGTGCACTCACCGCAGGCTGAGATCGCCCGGGGGTGTCCCTGACAGAGCAACAGCGGGAACATGCCAGTCTTGGCAGTGGCCAAAAGTTGAAAAATAATGAGTGAGGCCCCTCCGCCATCCAGGTGACATTTCACAAAGGATCAGGCTGCGTTGCCTGGGCTGTCTTCCGACTTCCCACTGCCCATCCCCAGCGTGGGGGGCTAGTGTCCCCCCTGTTCCGAGCCCCTGCAGCGGTGATTCGGGTCCCTACTGCAGGAGCTCTCGGGGTTGCCTGATGGTGCAGCGCTTTCAGCTTCTCCTCACACCCCAAAATCCTCATTTTGTGTCCGTCCCCCCACATCGGCTTCTCCCTCAGCCAGCAATGAATATGCACCCACAGGCCCATCAATCCCAAGGCCTGGTGCTGCAGGGAGGGAGGGGGCGGCAGGGGGCAGACTGACCCCCTGGTCACAGGAGGGAGTGGCACTGCCCTGAGCTGCTGGGCTCTTCCTGCTCCCCCCTCATCCCAGCCCTCCTATGGGGTGGAGTCAGCTGCTCCCTCTCCCCTTCCCCTACCCAGAAACCTCTCTGGGCAGTTGAGAGGGGAGCTCGGCTTGCCCAGCCCTGACTGGCTGCTCTTCCCCGGGAGGTGGGGCAGTGAGGCAGGCAACCAGTCAGAGGGCATTTTCTCCCAAGCAGGGCTAAGTGATAGGGCTGCAGCATTTCTTATGTTAAAATGGGGCCCAAATCCCATTACTAGCCTCGAGATTACGAGAGCTGGCAACACAAGTGTCATCAAGGCCTTAGTAGTCCGGATCAGACTCCAAGGGCAGCTCTCTTCCCTCTCTTCCCCCGCAGGCTGCTTTTGCTATTCTCCTCCATCAGAGAGTCCATGTGAACTTCATTTGCTGGTACCGAGGGGGTCCCCTGTGCTCACCAGTAGTTATGAGCACTAACAGCATCAGCTAATTGGATAGCAATCACAGAATCATAGAACTGGAAGGGACCTTGAGAGGTCATCTAGTCTAGTCCCCTGCACTCAAGGCAGGACTAAGTATTATCTAGACCATCCCGGACAGGTGTTTGTCCAGCCTGCTCTTAACAATCCCCAATGATGGAGATTCCAAAACCTCCCTAGGCAATTTATTCCAGTGCTTATCTACCCTGATGGAAATTTTTTCCTAATAACCAACCTAAACCGCCCTTGCTGCAATTTAAGCCCATTACTTCGTGACCTATCCTCAGAGGATAAGAACAACAATTTTTCTCCCTCCTCCTTGTAACAACCTTTTATGTACTTGAAAACTGTTATGTCCCCTCTCAGTCTTCTCGTCTCCAGACTAAACAAACCCATTTTTTTCATTCTTCCCTCAGAGGTCATGTTTTGTAGACCTTTAATCATTTTTGTTGCTCTTCTCTGGACTTTCTCAATTTTTCCACATCTTTCCTGAAATGTGGCACCCAGAACTGGACACGATACTCCAGTTAAGGCCTAATCAGTGCGGAGTAGAGCGGAAGAATTACTTCTTGTGTCTTGCTTACAATACTCCTTTTAATACAATGTTACTAAGGGGGTACGTCTACACTACAGAATTAGGTCGAAATTATAGAAGTCGATATTTTAAAACCCGAATTTATGGAATCGATTGTGTGTGTCCCCACTAAAGAGCATTAAGACCATGAGGTCGACGGACTGTGTCCACAGTAGCGGGGCTAGCGCCGACTTTCGGAGCATTGCATTGCAGGTAGCTATCCCACAGTTCCCGCAGTCTCCGCCGCCCATTGGAATTCTGGGTTGCGATCCCAAAGCCTGATGGGGCAGAAAACATTGTCGCTGGTGGTTCTGGGTACATGTCGTCAAGCCATCAAACGTCCCTCCCTCCCTCCGTGAAAGCAATCTTTTTCACGCCTTTTTTCTGGGGTTTCCGGGTTTGCTATGGCAAGCATTGGCCTGCTCAGCTCACAATTACCGTAATCTCCAGCGTACGCCTGGTCTAGTGGGGATTCAGTCACACTATAATACGGGCAGAGGGATAGCTCAGCGTTCTGAGCGTTGGCCCGCTAAACCCGGGGTTGCGAGTTCAGTCCTTGAGGGGACCATTCCACCTGAGGCTGGTAGTCGCAGGACTACACAGCAGAAGCTCCTTGCCTTCTAGCTGCACATCGTACAATATGCTTGAAATTCGTGTGCTCCTGGCCGGCGGTCTATGTTGTGGCTGGCCGGGGGCGCTTGGACATAAATGGGAGTGACCGGAGTGACTCTGGTTGTTCTCTTTTTTACGTTTTGTTTAAGGGAGATTCAGTACTGCCTGGAACATGGGCAAAGGAATAGCTCAGCGGTCTGAGCGTTGGCCTGCTAAACACAGGGTTGCGAGTTCAATCCTTGAGGGGGCCAGGAGATGATGATGGATATCAAGCATATTGTACCATCTGCTGCTAGAAGGAAATGAGCCTAACCCTTGCTCCCCCCTCCCTCCGTGAAAGCAACTGAGGGGGGAGGCAAAAACCCTTTCGCGCCTTTTTTCATGCGGGCGCCATATTGCTGACACCATTGTTATCCACCCGCCGCTTCTGCTCCCACTCTGCTGTCCTGCAAACACCATACCAGGGGAAGCATGGAGCACGATCAGATCACCGCAACTGTTATCGCCGTTATGAACACCACGCGCATTGTCCAGGAGTATATGGAGAACGAGAACCAGAAGCTGCTACAGCTACAGCAGACGAGGAGGCAACAGCAGCGCCCTGAGGACAGTGATGAGGACACGGACACAGACCTCTCTCAAAAAAGGCCCCCCCGCAAGGTGGACATCATGGTGGTAATGGGGCTTGTTGATACAGTGGAACGCCGATTCTGGGCCCGGGAAACAAGCACAGACTGGTGGGACCACATAGTGCTGCAGGTCTGGGATGAATCCCAGTGGCTGCGAAACTTTCGCATGCGTAAGGGCACTTTCATGGAACTTTGTGAGTTGCTTTCCCCTGCCCTGAAGCGCCAGAACACCAAGATGAGAGCAGCCCTCACAGTAGAGAAGCGACTGGCGATAGCCCTGTGGAAGCTTGCAACGCCAGACAGCTACCGGTCAGTCGCGAATCAATTCGGAGTGGGAAAATCTACAGTGGGGGCTGTTGTGATGCAAGTAGCCAGGGCGATCACCGAGCTGCTGGTACCAAGGGTTGTGAGTCTGGGAAATGTGCAGCTCATACTGGATGGCTTTGCAGCAATGGGTTCCCAAACTGTGGTGGGGCGATAGACGGAACCCATATCCCTATCTTGGCACCAGACCACCAAGCCAGCGAGTACATAAACCGAAAGGGTTACTTTTCAATAGTGCTGCAAGCACTGGTGGATCATAAGGGACGTTTCACCAACATCAACGTGGGATGGCCGGGAAAGGTACATGACGCTCGCATCTTCAGGAACTCTGGTCTGTTTCGGCTGCTGCAGCAAGGGACTTTCTTCCCAGACCAGAAAATAACCGTAGGGGATGTTGAGATGCCTATTGTTATCCTTGGGGACCCAGCCTACCCCTTAATGCCATGGCTCATGAAGCCATACACAGGCAGCCTGGACAGTAGCCAGGCGCTGTTAGTTGAGCTGAGCAAGTGCAGAATGGTGGTGGAATGTGCATTTGGGCATTTAAAAGCTCACTGGCGCAGTTTATTGACTAGGTTAGATCTCAGCGAAACCAATACTCCCATTATTATTACTGCTTGCTGTGCACTCCACAATATCTGTGAGAGTAAGGGGGAGACGTTTATGGCGGGGTGGGAGGTTGAGGCAAACCACCTGGCCGCTGGTTATGCGCAGCTAGGGCTATTACAAGAGTACAGCAGGGTGTGTTGCGCATCAGGGAAGCTTTGAAAACCAGTTTCATGAATGGCCAGGATGCTGTGTGAAAGTTCTGTTTTTCCCCATTAATGAAAAGCCCCGCCCCTTCATTCACTCTGCTTCCCTTTAACCAAACTGCCCTGCCCTCCCCCCCTCGGTCACCGCTTGCAGAGGCAATAAAGTCATTGTTGCTTAACAATCATGCATTTTTTATTAATTCGTAAAACAAAGAGGGGGAAATATGGGGGTAACTGCCACGGTCGCCCAGGATGGGTGGTGGAGGAAGGGAAGCACCAGGATGGGTGGTGGAGGAGGGGATGAGGGAAGGACAAGGACACACAGCACTTTAAAACTTATTGAATGCCAGCCCTTTGTTGCTTGGACTGTTCTCTTGGCTTGAGTGGTTGGGTGCACGGAGGCCGCCCAAACGCGTTCTTGGGCATCTCAGGGATGAGGTTATGGGACTCGGGAAGGAGGGCTGTTGGTTACACAGGGGCTGTAGCGGCGGTCTGGGCTCAGGCAGCCTTTCCTGAACCCTATGCCTTTCCTCAGCCATAAGCCGGAGGATTTCCGTTTGATCCTTCAGTAGCCTCAGAATTGCATCCTGCCTTCTCTCTGCACGCTGACGCCACCTACTCTCTTCATCCCGCCGCTGTCTCTCTTCATCCCGCCAGTCATTGTCTTCAGCACGCCACCTGTCCGCGCGATCAAATTCTGCCTTCCTGGACTCTGACAGTGTCTGCCTCCATGCATTCTGCTGGGCAGTTTCAGTGTGGGAGGATTGCAAGAGCTCTGTGAACATATCGTCTCGATTCCTTTTTTTTTTTACTTCTAATCTTTGCTAGCCTCTGGGACGGTGATGAAAGGGGTGGCGTTGAAACATTTGCAGCTGCGGGAGGAAACAAACAGGAGAGGAGTAGTTTAAAAGACACATATTAGAGAACAATGCTCCAAACATTACATATCACATGTGCATTTGGTCCAAGGTTGCACTTTGCCTGTTATATTGAGGGTCTGCCGGTTTGGTGTGAGATCACACAAGCAGGTCCGGCGGGCAACAGAATTCGGCTTGCAGGCAGCCATGGTAAGCCACAGTCTATAGGCTTCTTTAACCTTCATAACATGTGGGATTGTTTTCAAACAGCAACCCCCTCATTTCCCATAACAAACAGCCTTTGGGCTGGCAATTTAAAACTGGTTGGCAATTGAAAAGGGAGGGGCGGCGGTTTTCGGGTTAACGTGCAGCGCGAACCTAATCGACACCCACACACACACACACACACACACAGACACACATCCAAGATGTTCGCTGTTCCCCCTCCCGCCACCGCGTGGGTCACAGCGGGGAAGATTTCCGTTCAGCCACAGGCAAACAGCCCAGCAGGGACAGACCCCTCTGAATACCCCCTTAATAAAATTCCCCTATTTCAACCAGGTGACCATGAATGATATCACTCTTCTGAGGATAACACAGACAGATAAAGAACGGATGTTGCTTGAATGTCAGCAAACACCGGGACCATACGCCGCCATGCTTTGCAAAGCAATGATTCCAGACTACGTGCTACTGGCCTGGCATGGTAGAGTGTGTTACCACGGAGCACAGAAACCTTTTGCACAGGCTTTGGGAGTACATCCAGGAGATCTTTCTGGAGATGTCCCCGGAGGATTTCCGCTCCATCCCCGAACATGTTAACAGACTTTTCCAGTAGCTGTAGCTGTATTGGCCGTGAATTAATCATTAAACACGCTTGCTTATAAAACATGTATTAATTTAACAGAGGTACACTCACCAGAGGTCCCTTCTCCGGCATTGAGCACGCCTTGGGTGGGTTCGTAGGGTACTGGCTCCAGGGTGACAAAGAGTTCCTGGCTGTCGGGGAAAAGGGCTTCTCTGCTTCCTTGCTGTGTCTGTGCGCTATTTTGAGCATCATTATCATCATCTTCCTCTCCCCGAAAATGCTCCTCTGTGATTTCTGATTATCCACATACGGAGTCATACCACATGGGTGGGTCAGTGCTGGCTGCACCTCCTAGAATGGCATGCAGTTCATCATAGAAGTGGCATGTCTGGGGCTCTGACCCAGAGCGGCTGTTTGCATCTCTGGTTTTTTGGTAGGCTTGCCTGAGCTCCTTAATTTTCACGCGGCACTGTTGCGCGTCCCTGTTGTAGCCTCTGTCCTGCATGCCCTTGGAGACTTTGGCATATGTATTGGCGTTTCTTCTTTTGGACCGTAGCTCTGCTAGCACGATTTCGTCTCCCCATACAGCGATCAGATTGTGTACCTCACGCTCGGTCCACGCTGGAGCTTGTCTTCGGTTCTGGGACTCCATCATGATCTGCTGATGAGATCTGCACTCACCTGCAGCTCACCACGCTGGCCAAACAGGAAATGAAATTCAAAAGTTCGCGGGGCTTTTCCTGTCTACCTGGGCGGAGCATTCGAGCTCAGACTGCTGTCCAGAGCGGTCAAATGTTGCACTGTGGGACAGATCCAGGAGGACAATACTGTCGCATTGCGTCCACACTAAGCCTAGTTCGAGTCGGCAATATCGATTTTAGCGCTAATCCCCTCGTTGGGGGTGGAGTGGCGAGATCCATTTTAAGAGCCCTAGACGTCGATGTTAATGGCTTCGTCGTGTGGACGGGTGCATGGATCAATCGATGTAATGCTAATAAATTTGACCTAAACTCGTAGTGTAGACCAGGGCTAAAAGGAGCTACACATTACCTACGCAGGACAAAAGCAACAAAGACCATGGCCAAGGCCTCAGTCTAAGTGGTGCTTGGCAGCAAGGTCATGGCCTCATTGTTATATGCAACAAACTTTGCTCACCGTCTGCACGCTGGGGAGAGGTAGCAACGGCTTGTGCTCACAGCATTTTGGGACAGTCAATATTCTTCTCCTTAATGTTTACTTAATAAATAAGCCATGCAAGTCTTGCCAAACAATGCTGGGCTTTGTTGCTATAATAGGGGCATGTATATTCCATGCTCTATAAACAGATTGTGCAGCAAATCACAGGTGATGCCATCAAGCCAGCAACAATGCCAAAAGCTGGGACTGAGAAGTAGACATGGCTAAACCATCTGGGTTCTCTCTTATGTCTCACACAGGTGCTGGCACATGGCCTCAGGCAATACATGAGGAGGCTGATCCCCTGTACCTGGTGGAGACTTTAGGGTACATAGGTTTGTCCACAGAAACACACCAGGCAGGGACCAGGGCACCCGTCAAATCCAACCCAGCTGCCTGGCATGGATCCTTCATTCTTGTTTCTGTTGCCCTTTATGTTCATGATCCCCTGAATGAAATCTCCGTCTGCTCCCACCTTCTACTTGACAAAGAATGTAAGAATGAAAACCACTAGTTATTGGGATCAATACAGGGGCAACTGAGGGAAATGTAATGGCCTGTGATGTGCAGGAGATCAGACTAGATTATCTAATAGTCTTTTTTGGCCTTCAACTCTATGAATGTCTGAAAGCTGTTCCAGCACAACCTTACAGTCCTGAGCTAATGAGGGGGGTAGTGCTGGCTGGTGATTAAGGCAAGGTACTGAGGGATTGTTTCCTGAGGTTCTAATCCCAGATCTACCATGTGCTCTCTGTGTAAAACCTTTAAACTCTGTGGCATAGTCTGCTCATCTGAAACATGCTCATTAGAAAAAAGAACGAGGAGTTCTTGGGGCACCTTAGAGACTAACAAATGTATTTGGGCATAAGCTTTTGTGGGCTAAAGCCCACTTCATCAGATGCATAGAGTGGAACATACAGTAGGAATAGATAGATAGATAGACAGAGAGAGAGAACATGAAAAGATGGGGGTTGCCAGACTAATCAATGAAGGTGGGCTATTATCAGCAGGAGAAAACAAACTTTTGTAGTGATAATCAGGATGGCCCATTACAAACAGTTGACAAGAAGGTGTGAGTAACAGTAGGGGGAAACAGATTTGTTTGTGTAATGACCCAGCCACTCCCAGTCTTTATTCAAGTCTAATTTAATGGTGTCCAGTTTGCAAATGAATTCCATTAGAGTAACTTTCTTCCCCCAGAGAGAGGTTGAGGGGCTTAATTCTTTAAGCACCAAGCATATCTTTGCACTGTATAATGAGAGTGATTGTGAAATGCCCTCAAGTGAAGGGCACCGTCCAAGCATTACATGCCTATAGTTAGGGCTGCCTGGCTAATCCCATTTTCCGTCACTCGTCTATTTCTGAAACGTTCATCCAGGGGGCTGACACACTCCTAGATTGCTCCCTCCTCTCCCTCCACCCGGTGTAACCTGTTAGCAAGTGTGAATAAACACAGTTCAGCCAATTTGGAGTAGAAGGAGAAAAACGTACACTTTCCCATTTACCTAAACATTCTTGCAACCTTTATTTGACCAGCTTTAGTTCTGAAACACCTCTGCGTTGGAGGCTGAAATGGGACGCCGAGGAGCAGTCCCTTGAGTGGTCTGGTAAAGAATGGTTTTCATGTGACAACGTTATGAGCCTTTGAAAACCAAATATAGCAGATGCCCAGTATATTTTGCATGATTTTTTTTTACACTCTCAGAAAGGAAAACCAGCTTTTGCATGACAGACACTAACTCAGCTGTGCCCTGAAACAGCCAATGCAGATGCCCAGTGACTGGAGACCTTGTTTCATATACAGTACATCTTCTAAAATGCACAGGAATTAAAGCAGAGGCTTCATTGAACTTTATTACATTAGTTCCATAGGTTGCAGCACAAACGAGCACAATACTTGCAATTTAAACCATCTGCAGGCTGCTGGAGAAATGTGCTAATAATTAGGATAATAAGATCTGAGATTCAACAATTGTTTGTGAGGAAGCGACGGTGGCTGAATTATTCACTGTGAATTCTTTGTTCAACTCAACATCCCTGAGGACTAAAGGCTAATTATTTCCTTGGTTAAGGCCTTGTGTTTCATAGCTCTGTATTCAGCTGCTGAGTTCCGTTTCTCACAGCTCCTCACTACTGAACAAAGCAGCAGCAGCACAGCCGGTCTTTGCAAGACTATTTTCTTTACAGTGAATTTAGAGCCAGTGAAATCTGCCAAACTGACATCCCTGTAAACTGAAGATCTATTTATCCCCCAAATCTGCACAGCACAAGCAGCTGCTGGACCAGCTTCCCTTACTCGGGAAAGGCCCCTGACCAATATCCCAACACCCTGGCACGGGAGGGCCACCTCTAGGACTGAGAGGATAGAATGGGCCCAAGGAGACCAATGTCTCTACTGACTCTGCCAACAACAGGGCTGTCACAGGGTTCGCTCACTGATGGGGCACTTCCTTGTGGCTGCATCCGGGATTAACTCCACTCAGGTCGGATGCCTCCCTTCCACTGGTTGCTCACACTGCATCCTCTCTCGCTCTCCAGAACTAGCAGTGCTCCTTCATGACTCAGCCCTCCAGCCAGGTCACTATGTAGTCGTTCCCTTCTGAGGTATCAAAGTCCCATTGGATCAGCCGAGCTCATCTACTCCAGACAGGCTTCCAATCCAAGACTAGGTCCTGGGCCACTTTCCAGTGGCTGGTAGGGGAACCCGAGCCCACCCATTCGCCCATCCACTATTCCAGGTTCCAGTTTAGGGATCCTATGTCCAGAAACAAAGGATTGCTCCCAGGCCCTGTTGCTACGCCCTTGGACTCCTTCCTACTTCTCTGCTCTACCCTCCACCCCTCCACCCCAGGGTTTACCAGCCCAAACTCCCTCCTCCCAGGGAGTAACTGCAGATTACTTAACTCTGTAGCCCCAAACACACTCCCTTCCCACGCAGAGTGACCGCAAGCTACTTCCCCTGCAGCGCCCTTCTGTTCTCAGCTTGCTGGCTTTACACAAGCTCAGCCTGCCCCTGTCCAGCGGGGCATCATCATCCCCCAGGTGCAGCCTTTCAGCTGAACTGGCCTACACTGAACCTGCTCTGCCTTGTGTGGGGTGGGCCCCACCACAGGGGCTGAATAGTGTGAAATGGCACGTGAATACTGCCCACATGGGATTCCACTGAGACCAACTCAGAAGCTCTCTGCCACATTGATGGGAAAGTTTCTTCACAGATTGTGGGGAGGGGAGGCAGGTCCACAAAGCACTATAATGACCAGGCACTGGAAGAGCAGGGCTCAGAGCTTTAATCCCTGGCTCGATCCCTGCCTGAGACACGGATGCCTCTTCTAAAGGCGAGTTCCTTAGGACTGCACTGGCCAGGAATGCCCAGTTATGCTGAGGCCTGGGCATCAGAGAGCAGGAGCAAAGACTCAGAAGCCTCTGCTAAGGGATCTTCTGTGCCCCCATCTGGATGGGGGAGGAGGGTACTCAGTATCACCAACCCCAGTATTCAAAACCCATGAGTCAGGCCTCAAAAATCATTAGATTTTTAAATAAGAAAGATTGGTGGTAGGGGTTCTTTTCCCCTTATTTCTGAGCCTTTACATTGTCCTTGAGGCAAATGTTCAAGCTTTTCTCTGCAACCACAAGGGCTAGAAATTTAGTTTTTTGTTAAGGTGAAAGCTGAGATTCTCATACAGTAGTAACTCCTCACTTAACATTGTACATATGTTCCTGAAAAATGCGACTTTAAGCAAAACGATGTTAAGCGAATCCAATTTCTCCATAGAAATTAATGTAAATGGGGTGGGTTAGGTTCCAGGGAATTTTTTTCATCAGATTATATTATATTAAATTAATATACACACAGTATAAATTTAAAACAAACAATTTAATACTGTACACAGCAATGATGATTGTGAATCTTGGCTGAAGTGGTGAAGTTGAGGGTGGAAGAGGGTGGAATATTTCCCAGGGAATGCCTTACTGCTAAATGATGAACTAGCATTCCGCTGAGCCCTCAAGGGTTAACACATTGTTGTTAATGTAGCCTCACACTCTACAGCACGAATGGCAGCAGAATGGAGACCGCATGGTAGACAGAGACACACACACCCTGCGTGTGGGAGAGAGAGATGCGCATTGCCCTTTAAGTACGCTGACACCACACTCTAAGTACATTGCCTTTAAAAAGATCAGGATGTTGAGACAGCAGCTGCGGCCAGCTCTCTCCATCCTGAGTCCTGTTGTGTCTCCCCCCTGCTCTATATTGAGAAGGGGTAAGCGGGGGGGGGGGCAGGAGTAGGGGGGAGGTGGACACCCTGACATTAGTTCCCCTCTTCCCCCCTCCCCTGCACAGCAAGCAGGAGGCTCCCAGGAGCAGCTCCAACGCAGAGGGCAGGAGCAGCACATGGCGGTAGGGGGAGGGACAGCTGAACTGCCGGCAATTGATGCCACACAGGGAACTTAGAGGAGCAGGGAGCTGCTAGGGGGGCTGCCAGTCCACCCTGGTTCCAAGCCCCCCACCAGCCAGCTGCAATGGGCTGCTCTTTCTGTGAGCAGTGGACAAAGCAGGCGGCTGCCAAACAACGTTAGAAGGGAACATTGCACAACCTTAAAGAAGCATGTTCCCTAATTGATCAGCAACGTAACAACGAAACGACGTTAACTGGGACGACTTTAAGTGAGGAGTTACTGTACAATCGTGACTACAGGTGCTGCGCTTTTCAGGAAAACACGAATGTTGTGTCACTCGCAATAAAACGGTGAGAGTTGGCAATACCAAACTCAGATGCTGAAAATGTCCATCAGCTGAAAATCAGGGCAATGCCAGTAAGTGAAGCAGCAGATTCCTGACTGCTACCCTTAAATGAGAAGGAGAGAATGAACCCTGGTGAGTGAGGCAACAGGGACACGAAGGAGCAGGCATGCCTGACTTGCACTCTAAAGATACAGCAAACACACGGCACAGAAATGGAAATGGAGCATCTTGATGGGAGAAGACAGAAGCCTGGAAAAAGGAGGTGGAGGAGGAATAAGTGGAAGCCCCCCGGCATCCCAGGAAGCTGCTTCGCACAGGCCTTGGAGTTGCTTGCATTAAGCTGGGACTGGGAGAGTCATTACAGACTCTGACCCAGCACATTCAAGAGATGCAGAGACCCAATCATCACACTCCTCCATGCTGAGCACGGAGCACAAAGGCTTTGGCAAGCTTCCACCCGCTGCCTTCTTTGAATTATGAGGTCGATGGCTTCAGAGGCTTTCTAGGTATTTAGCTCCAGCAGCTCCCCAGGCATTTCCAAAGTTCAAAGGGACAGATGAATACAATATACCTGGGAGTCAGCTTTTGACACAGTCCCACCTGACATTCTGATAGGTAAGCTGGAGAAATGTGGGCTCGACAGAACTACCATTAAGTGGATACATAATTAGTTAACCTCAAACAAAGAGCAACTATTAATGGAATCAGATTGGAGGGAGGTCTCAAGTGGGGCTCTACAGGGATCTGTTCTGGTTCCGGTGATGTTTAACATATTTATTAATGACCTGGATGTAGGAACAGAAATCAGACTGATCAGATTTGCAGATGACGCAAAGCTAGGGGGGCTGCCAACACTTTGGAGGATAGAGCTAAGATTCAGAGCGATCTTGATAAATTGGAGAACTGAGCTATAGACAAGAAAATGAAATTCAACAAAGATAAATGTAAGGTGCTACACTTAGGGAAGAAAAACCAAATGCACAAATGCAGAGTGGGGGATACCTGGCGTGGCAGCAGCGCTGCTGAGAAGGAGCTGGGAGTTGTGGTGGATCACAGCCTCATGATGAGTCAGCAATGAGATGCTGCTGCAAAAAAAGCAAATGCAATTTTACGTTGCTTGAACAGAGACATAGCATGCAAGTCACGGGAGGTGATAGTACCACTCTACTCGGTGCTGGTTAGACCTCAGCTGGAATACTGTGTCTAATTTTGGTCTCCAATGTATAGAAAGGGTGTGGACAAACTGGAAAGGATCCAGAGGCGAGTGACAAAGATGATCAAAGGGATGGAATGCAAGTCATACGAGCAAAGGCTGAAGGAAGTGGGTATGTTTATTTTAGGAAATAAGAAATTGAGGGGGGACATGGTAGCGGTCTTCAAATACTTGAAAGGCTGCCATAAAAAAAGATGGAGAAAAATTGTTCTCTCTTGCCACACAGGCCAGGACAAGAGGCAGTGGGTTCAAACTACAGCCTAGTAGATTTAGATTAAAACTCAGGAAAAACTTCGTAACTGTAAGACCAGCAGGACAATGGAACAGACGCCTAGGGAGGTTCTGGAAGCTCCTTTGCCGGAGGTTTTCACAAGGAGGCTGGGGCCATCTGTCTAGGATAGGTTAGACACAACAAACCCTGCATTATAGCAGGGGATTAGACCAGATGGCCCTCCCAATCATTGGTGGTGGTGGAGTTGCAGCCGCTGGACGCCGGTTGTGGGGTTTGCAGAGGAAGTTTTTGCTTATTATTATGCCCCATGCAGGTTCTGGGGCAGCTCAGTGTACTCTCTATACCATTATCTAAATCACTGATGAAGATAGTGAATAGAACTGGAACCAGCATAGGCGCCGACTCCGTGGGTGCTCCGGGGCTGAGTTTGGGCAGGGACTCTTGGTGAAACCCGAAACAAAGAAGTCATTAAGCACCTCTGCCATTTCCACATTTTCTGTTATTGTTCCCCCCCACCACCTCCTCATTGAGTAGCGGGCCTATCCTGTCCTTGGTCTTCCTCTTGCTTCTAATATATTTGTAGAATATTTGCTTTTTACCCTTTATATCTCTAGCTAGTTTAATCCCGTTTTGTGCCTTGGCCTTTCTAATTCTGTCCCTACATACTTGTGTTATTTGTTTATATTCATCCTTCGTAATTTGACCTAGTTTCCACTTTTTATAGGACTCTTTTTTTATTTTTATATCACCGAAGATCTCCTGGTTAAGTTAGGGTGGTCTCTTGCCATACTTCCTATCTTGCCTATGCAGTGGGATAGTTTGCTCTTGTGCCCTTATTAATGTCTCTGAAAAACTGCCAACTGTCTTCAATTGTTTTCTCCCTTAGACTTGCTTCCCATGGGATCTTACCTACCATCTCCCTGAGTTTGCTAAAGTCTGCCTCCTTGAAATCCATTGTCTTTATTGTGCTGTTCTCCCACCTTCCATTCCTAAGCCCAGGTCTACACTAACCCCCCCTGTCGAACTAAGGTACGCAACTTCAGCTACGTTAATAACGTAGCTGAAGTCGAAGTACCTTAGTTCGAACTTACCTGTGGTCCAGACGCGGCGCGCAGGCTCCCCCGTCGACTCCGCCTACTCCACTCGTCGAGCTGGATTACCAGCGTCGACGAGGGAGCACTTCCTGGTTCGATTTATCGCGTCTTGACAAGACGCGATAAATCAAACCCAGAACATCGATCCCGCGCCTCCGACGCGACGGGTAAGTATAGACATACCCTTAGAATCATGAACTCTACCATTTCATGATCACTTTCAACCAAGCTGCCTTACACTTTCAAATTCTCAACCAGTTCCTCCCTATTTGTCAAAATCAAATCTAGAACAGCCTCTCCCCTAGTAGCTTTCTCCACCTTGTGAAATAAAAAATTGTCTCCAATACATTCCAAGAATTTTTTGGATAATTTGTGCCCTGCGGTGTTATTTTCCCAACAGATGTCTGGGCCGGATGATCCTCGACAATCCCTCTGTAATAACTCGGATACGGCCCCTGGCAGGCAACATACCTCACGGGATGCCATGTCAGGGCGATGGATGGGTGCCTCCGTCCTCCTCAAAAGAGAGTCACCAACCACCAACACCTACGTTTTCTCCTGGGCGTGGTGGCTGCAATCGTCCCAGCCTTGGGGGTGCATGGCTTCTCCTACTCCACCTTTGGGGGCGATTCCTCATCACTCGTTACCAGGGCAGCATAACGGTTTTCCATCACCACGGTGGGTGGGTTGGGAGTAGGGGTGGAGCACTGCCTCTGCCAGAAGCAACCAGCAGCCAGTGTCCTCCCTGTGACAGAGCCATATCCTCCCTCCCCGGGGGTGTGACAGCAGTCCTCTCTAGCTGGGTCGCCTCCTCAGCCTTGGATGTCTCCATATGAAAACTGTCAATGAATTCCTCGTGGGCATGGATGCTCCTCAGCTGAGCCACCTCCTCCTGTAGCTCTCCCACCTGCTTCCTGAGCGATTCCACCAGCAGGCACCTCTCGCACTGGATGGTCCCCCCCAGCCTGGCTTTCTGTGAGTAGGAAATCCAGGCCACAGTCTGCAAATCCACACCAGGAACTGGGTAGAGGCATATGTCTGTCTGGATACAGGCACAGGTGGGGGAGACAGGAGCAGTGTTGGCACTGGCGATGCGGCCCTTCCTAACTATATTACGTTTCCCTCCCACAAACTCCCTCTCAAACTCCTGTTTGGGGTCCCCTGTTTGCTAGCTCCCCTTGGTCGCTTAGCCTCATGACAGAAACAAAAGAAACGGGCTACTAAATTTTCACTGTCCAAGCAGAGAAAAATGAAAACAGTATAAATCAGGAGACTGGAAAGTGAGGACTTGTCTACACTTGAAATAGAGCAGCGGTACAGCGGCAGAACTTCAGTGTAGACACTTCCTATACTGATAGGAGGGCTTCTCCTGTTGGCATAAGGAATACACCTCCCAGAGAGGTGGTAGCTAGATCGATGGAAGAATTCTTCCACTGACCTAGCACTGTCTACACAGGCATTTAGGTTGGCTTAACTACACTGCTCAGGTAAGCCAACCTAATTTTCTAGAGTAGACCAGGACTCAGTTAACTTTTTAAAATTATTCCTATTTAATTACTGGTGTAACTTCCTATGTGAGGAAATGTATTTAAAAGTCATGATCAGGACTTTGAATGTGACCACAGAATCATAGAAATGTAGAACAAAGAATTTGAATTAATTCTTAATGAGGTGCCGGTAACTTAAGAATATTTCAAAAGCATATGGATGGGCAAAATAGTTAGACTGCCAGCTCTTTGCAGCTCTTTTTGTTCTGTGTTTGTACAGAATCCAGCACAATGGGATCCTTGTCCAAGATTGGGGTCCCTAGGCACTACCATAGTAGTAAATATCATCATGGCCCAATATATTATTGACACTAGGACTGTCCCTGAAACATTAAGCATTAGTCACGGTACTTATTACTGCGAAGAGTCCCATCACTCCCTAGATTCCAAGGCCAGAAGGAACCATAGTGATGACCTATTCGGAGCGCCTGTGTAACAGGCCAGAGCACTTCCACAAAATAATTCCTAGAGCAGACCTGTTAGAAAACCATCCAATCTTGATTTTAAAATTGGCCGTGATGGAGAATCTACCCCAACGCAGGGTAAATTGTTCCAGTGGTTCATTATCCTCATTGTTAAAAGTTTACCCCTTATTTCCAGTCTGAATTTTCTAGCTTCAACTTTCAGCCACTGTTAGACCTTTCTCTGCTAGACTGAAGCCCATTATTCAATATTTGTGCCCCACATAGTGACTTACAGTCTCTAAGGAAGTCACTGCCTAACTTTCTCTTTGTTAAACTAAACAGATGGAGCTCCTTGAGTCTGTCACAAGAAGGCAGGTTTTCTTCATTCATTCTCATGGCTCATCTCTCAATCCTCTCCAATTTATCAACATCCTTCTTGAACTGCAGGCACCAGAAAAAACCTCTCTACTCCTACTCAAGATTCCCATTTATGCCTCCCAGGATCCCATTAGCTCTTTTGCACCACAGCGTCACATTGGGAGCTCCTGTTCAACTGATTCTTCACAATGACCCCAAATCTTTTCCAGAGTCACTGCTTCCCAGGAGACAGTCTCTCATCCTGTAAGTGTGGCCTTCATTCTTTGTCCCTAGATGGATACATGTAGCTGTATTAAAATATGTATTGTTTGCTTCTGCCCAGTTTCCCAAGCGATCCAGATCGCTCTGTATCAGTGACTCTTCATTATTGACCACCCTCCAACTGTTGTGTCATCTGCAAACTTTATCAGTGATGATTTTACGTTTTCTTCCAGGTCATTGATAAAAACATTACAAACCAATCCATAGACACCATCCTGCAGCCCTAGCCCTGGATGTTCGTGAGCAGCCCTGCAGAGTACAGCCCGGGGAGGGTGTAGGTGAGGGTCAGACTCACTGAACCAGGGAGTCTTTTCTGTCCCCACACAACCAACCCAGAGGCTGCATCTACAGCTTTGGTCCTTAGTGGCTCTGTATTCTCTCTCTCCCTAGCACAGACGGTGTGGCTGTGACAGAGGATGCTTCCACACGAGAAGTGGGGGGATTATCTGCACTAGGGACACCTGTCCAGTGTTGCCTGAGCTCAGACCATTACACCTATAATCATTTATAGACAGGAGAGGAGCCACCCTTGAACACAAGCCACAATGTCAGCCACAACCATTTGGATCTCCATATACAAAGCTCCCATCCCTCCTTCTCACAGCACATCCCTGATTCATGCTGGTGAGCTCATGGTTTATTTTTAAAACACAGCTACTGAGGCAGCTGAGGGACACTTTCTCCTCACATCAATTCGCCGCAAACTGATGCAATTACCAGGGCAAAAAAACTTTATGAGAAAATCTTTATCACATGCCCAGTGATTATTGTGGGAACTCTACGTTCACATTTCTACTCTGCCGTTTGAAGACAATGCTGAAATTCCATCCATCTTTCCCTTAAGGACATTAAACAGCCTCTGAGCCCTTCTGAAAGGGCAGTTTTCATATACAGGGAGAAAGGTAGCTGGAAGAGGCAGTTTCCAAAGGAAAAGTTTTGCCAGGGCCCTGGCTGGGGGAGGGCGTGCTACATCCTGAGTGCAGCCAACATCCCCCTCTTTCAGAACTAATGTTGTCATTTGTTATTCTGATTGGGTGCATGCAGACTACTTAATCTGCAAGGCACGTGCCATTCCTGTGTCTGGTCATTTCGTTACTGAGGAAGTACAATAACTCCGCAAGGCGAAAGGGGAGAAGAATTCCCTCAAGTTTGAGAAGTGGGCCTAATAAACCCACAACTCTACATATAAAAAATCCCACCACCTCTCTGAAGTCGAATCACTCCATTTTCTAGAAACTAACTTAAATCATATCAAATCACAGAACCCATTTTCTGTTTATTTCAACTAAAATAACTCATGAATAAATCCCAGTAACTGAAGCTAACGCTTATCAGGAGAAGTATCTTTCAGTGGTTAGAACTGGAGATTCAGGTCTCCTGATTAATGAAAGAGCGGGATGGAAGCCCTGTGCACCAATGTAGGTGTGCGTAGGATATAAATAATAATAATCAGGACTCCAGGGTTCTATACCCAACTATGCCACTGACTCAATGTGTGACCTGGGGTGAATTATATCTGGATTTACCCATCTGCAAATATTACTTACCTACCTCACATATTTAAAGACCTCTCAGGTCTCCCCTCAGTGTACTCTTCTCAGGCTAAACTTGCCTAGTTTTTAGCCTTTCCTCATAGGTCAGGTTTTCAAAATAACCTCTTCTGGACTCTCTCCATTTTGTCTACAGCTTTTTTAAAGTGTAGCACCCAGACCTGGACACAGTACCTCATCTGAGGCCTCACCAGTGCTGAGGAGAGCAGAACAGTTACCGTCTATGTCTTACATATCACACTCCTGTTAATAAACCTCAGAACAGTATTACCCTTTTTCACAACTGCATCAAATTGTTGACTCATATTCAATTTATGATCCACTATAACCCCAGATCCTTTTCAGCAGGACTACCAACTAGCTAGTTATTCCCCAATTTGTATTTGTGCCATGGATTTTTAGTTCCTATGTGCAATACTTTGCACTTGCCTTTATTGAATTTCATCATGTTGATTTCAGACTAATTCTCCAATTTATCACGGTCATTTTGAATTCTAATTCTGTCCTCCAAAGTGCTTGCAACCCCTCCCAGCTTGAAAATGTTGAATAGTACCGGACTCAGGACTGGCCCAGATAGGACCCCACTAGATCTGTCCTCCCAGTTTGGCTGGATAACTATTCTCTGAGTATAGGTCTCCAACCAGACATGCATCCACCTTATAGTAATTTCCGTAGTATGCTTATGAGACTGTCATGTGGCACTGCGTCAAAAGCCTTGCTAAAATCAAGATATATCATGCCTACTGCTTCCCCCTATCCACTAGGCCAATAACCATGTCAAAGAAGGAAATTAGATCGATTTGGCATGGTTTGTTCTTGACAAATCCATGCTGGCTATTATTTATCACTCTATTAGCCTCTAGGTGCTTACCAATTAATTCTTTAATAATATGTTCCAGAATCTTTCCAGTTATCAAAGTTAGGCCAACGGGACTATAATTCCCCAGGTCCCCTGTTCTCCTTTTTAAAGACAGGTGCTATGTTTTCCCTTCTCCAGTTCTCCGGGACCTCACCCATCCTCCATGTAGTCTTGAAGATAATTACCACTGCTTCCCAGATTGCTCAGCTAGTTCTTAAAGTATCCTAGAGTGCGTTTTGTCAGGACCTGCTCACTAGAATACATCTAACTTATCTAAATAGTCTCTAGCACAGGGGTCTCAAACACGCGGCCCGCGGGATTGTTTTCTGTGGCCCGCGAGCTCCCCAGAGCCCGCCCCCCCCAGCGTTCACGTTCAGCGGCTCCGACCCAACGCACACTGGGGGCAGGGCAGGCTCCTGCCTGGCCTCCCTGCCCCTGCGCGGCTCCTGGAACCTGGGGGCGGAAGGGCACAGGGGTCTGTGTCACTGTTACGTCCAGGCACTGCCCCCTGAAGCGCCCATTGGCCAGGAACGGGAAACCTGCCCCCAGTGCATGCCAGGCCAGAGCCCGCACCCCTCCTGCACCCTGACCCCCTCCCCTGAGCCCCCTGCCGCACCCCGCACCCCAACCCCCTGCCCTGAGCCCCCTGCCGCACCCTGCACCTCTCCCCCTGCCCTGAGCCCCCTGCCACACCCCGCACCCCTCTTGCACCCCGACCCCCTGCCCTGAGCCCCCTGTCGCACCCCTCCTGCACCCTGACCCCCTGCCCTGATCCCCCTGTCACACCCCTCCTGCACCCCAACCCCCTGCTCTGAGCCCCGTCGCACCCCTCCTGCACCCTGACCCCCTGCCCTGAGCCCCCTGTCGCACCACTCCTGCACCCTGACCCCCTGCCCTGAGCCCCCTACCGCACCCAGCACCCCTCCTGCACCCCAACCCCCTCCCCTGAGCCCCCTGCCACACCCTGCACCCCGACCCCCTGCCCTGAGCCCCCTGCTGCACCCTGCACCCCGACCCCCTGCCCTGAGACCCTGCTGTACCCTGCACCCCCTCCTGCACCCTGACCTCCTGCCCTGAGCCCCCTGCCACACCCTGCACCCTGAGCCCCCTGCTGCACCCCTCCTGCACCCCGACCCCCTGCCCTGAGCCCCCTGCCACACCCTGCACCCTGAGCCCCCTGCTGCACCCTGAGCCCCCTGCTGCACCCCTCCTGCACCCCGACCCCCTGCCCTGAGCCCTCTGCCACACCCTGCACCCCTCCTGCACCCCACACCCCAACTCCCTGCCCTAAGCCCCCACCACACCCCAAACCCCTCCTGCACCCCCTGGGGGCAGGGAGGGGGCAGAGTTGGAGTGGGGATTTCGGGGAAGGGGTGGTGCCTCATGGAAGGGGTGGAGTGGGGGCGGGGAGGGGGGTAGGTGTCAGTAATGCGGCCCTCGGGCCAATGTACTAATCCTTATGTGGCCTTCGTGGTCATTTGAGTTTGAGACCCCTGCTCTAGCACATTCTCTCTCTTTTCTGGTCTGTGTTCCTTCCCTCTTGTTGTGATCTGCGTTATGCATCCTGTCACAATTAACTTTCTTAGTGAAGACAAACAAAATAGGCATTAAACACCAGTGTCTTTTTGGAGTGGTCTGTTATTACTCTCCTTCTCTGCTAAGTAGTGGACTACACCTTCCTTCATCTTTCTCTTGCTCCTAATGTATTTGTAGAACCTCATCTTATTGCCTTTTTATGTCCCTTGCTAAGTGAAATTCATTTTGTGCCTTAGCCTTTCTGATTTTGTCCTTACACACTTTTGCTATTCTTTTGTGCTCCTCCTTCGCAATCTGTCCACGTTTACCCATCTGTCAGTTACACTGTAAGGTGAGGAGACCAGTCTCAGACTTTCCTACCTCCAGCTGACATTACAGAAAGCGTGGAGCCCACTCTGTAAGGGGCGAACAGCAAGAAATGGATTCTAAACATGCGAGAAGAGAGTTAATTTTCTTTTGAATTACAGGCCGAGAGTAAACCTCCAAGCCAAGGAAATATAGCCCTTAAAGTGAAACCCACACTGCAAGTGTCCTGATCTGAACAGTGCTGTGGCGCCTGGCCTCTGGAGGAGGGCACTGGGGGAGGGGATGTTCCAGTGGACCTTTGCTCCTGGGTGGGTTTAAGCCATTAGTAAAATGCACCTACCTCATTCTTTGGAGTGGAACTTGAGCAAAGTGCAGATTCTTCCAGTTTCACAGGAGATGGAGATAAGCAAATCTGAAATAGCTGAGCTCATGCTAAAGCAATGCGGACTGGATGCATAACCAGAGAAGTAGTTCAGGAAGGTCATTCTTGAAAGGCCTTGCTCAAGAAAGGATTTCATCAGCTACAGAGAGCTGGGGGAAAGCGGTCCAGCCTCATGGTCGAGTGTGCCACTCAATGATGATGCTTCCCTTTATCTTTACGATGTTCCCTGGCTACCTGCCTGTGATCTGACTGCACCTGAGACATCTGCAGAGAAATCCCCTAATATGGCCATAACGGCAAAGTGAAATCCCTCGCTCAAGGGGACAAAATTAATTGTGAACTGCTTGAATACATGGGACAGGGAGCTGCAGTAAACTTCAGAAAACTGGAGTGTGGCCAAAATTCTAGAGCATCTTCAGTCGTGTGTGTGTCAGTGCCTCTGTTTGAGGCTTTGGGGATAACTATCCCAGACCCCTTCCCCAGCTGCTGTGCTGAGCACAGGCACAACGCTGCCACCCAGCCCCTACTCATCTGAGCACAGTGGGGAAGACAGAGGCCCCAGCAGTGAGGTTAGGCAGCAGCTTCCCAGCCGAGCCTCTTTTCTGGAGTTGCCATCTTGTGCTCCAGAACCAAAGCTCTCTCTTAAAAAAGAGTAAAACGAAGGTCCTGTCAGCACTGTTTCAGCACACACTTCCAGCGATCACTGGAGCTGAAGCAGTGCTGGCCATGGGTTAGCTGCAAGTGCAGACGAGGGGACACACGGCTCAGAACCAGTGCAGCTGCATGGATTGCTAGAACCGATTGCTGACACCGCGCTGTTCCCAAGCCTAGACAACACCACAGGCTCTAGTCCCTAATGCCAAGAAGGTACCCTTCAAACTGTGAGCAAAGTCTGTGAGTATGCAGGCAGCCTGGAACAACAGCTCAGAGAAGGTGTGAACTGCCCCAACCCATTTAAAAATTATCTGAAGTGCCAACATCGTTACCTCTTTCACCGGTGGTCCTAGAAACAAGACAGAGGATCACATTACAGAGACCTGCACAATCTCCAGTGAGTAGCATCCCAAGTGAGCAGGGCCAAACCGAGTCCCGCTACACTCCTCTCCCTCCCCTCCATAAATGCAGCCCTTGAGTGAAGAACAGCTAAGAGGGGATTCGTGGAGAGCTCTGCCTGAAACAGACTAACTCAAGATCCTAGCCTTGCAAACTGACACCATCACCCAAACCCACTTCTGGCTGCCACTACAGGATAAAACCTGCAAGCCCCCTTCAAAGCTGACACGGTGCTATGCCTGGCTTCCAAAAGACTAGCACCTGAACAACTGCAGACCCCAGTCTTTGGACAGGAGCCTGAACCACAATCTGCAGCCCAACTCCTGCATCTCGGATTCTGACTGAAGAATGGTTGGGTCATTCAGGTTGGAGGAGGAGAGTGCCATTTTTGCCCTTGAGTAAGAACCTACCACGTCACATGTAAATCCTGGCATCAGGGGAGGGCTCTTAGTCCCTTGTGCTCCCCTATGGGATAAACATTTTCTCTAAGGGGAGTCGTTTGGGAATGAAATATAAAGATGCAAAAAACTGAAAGGCTTCGTGTGAGCAGGGTGCCAGGATCCTACAGAACCATGAAGCAAGCCTTTAACAGACTCAAGAGTGCACACATGTGGGGAGTGAAGCTGTCTCCCCCAGATCTCACTGAGCAAGCAGCAGATAATAGACACAATGCAATACATAGCAGAAATCTGGGAATTCTAGTAAGGCCTTGTCTTCACTAGGCTCCTCTCTACCGTTACCTAGACATGCTAACTGCCTTGCCCAGACTAGTCTTTTGCCCTGTGTGAGCTAAGACACTGAGCGTCTGTCTACACAGCAGTGAGGAAGTGTGATTCCCTAGCCACCGGAGTTCCTACCCCGAGGCTGAGGTGGGATTGTACACGAGCGGCCAGCCGAAGGCCACGCTGCTATTTTTAGCACGCTACCTCGAGTAGAGCTAGCATGTCTACGTCTCCTCATGCGGGAATCGCACCTCCCAGCTGCAGTGTAGACCCACCCGAGTCTCGCTCATCTTCACCTGTGACACTCTAGCGGAGTGTCGTTCTCCCAGGCAGCAGAAATGCATACCTGGGAGGATTTTAATTCCTCCAGAGATCTTTGGTTTGAAAGGGTGCCAGTTCCAACACCCTGACAAGTCATCGCAGTACAAAGAGATATGCCAGTCCAGCAGCTAACGATCGGATGCTACACAGTGATTTAGCAAAGCAATGATGTCACAAAATGAGCTCCCTTGGGTTGGCTAAGGAGGCAGCTCTGGATCAGCAAAGCAGATTCCCTGATTCTAGCTACCCCCAAGAGGAACAGATGCAAAGCACAGAGGCGTGTGTTTGGATAATGGCTGTAGACTTACCATCTGCCACTTTATTTTCTAAATAACCAATTACTAGAGTCATTTCACAAGTGGGATTTTTTTTTTTTTTTTTTACTTTTTCAATTTGATTCTGCCTGCAAAGCAAAACAGATATAAACCCTGTGACAGGATCTCTTGGCTCAGACAATCACAGAAGAATGAGAAGAGAAAAGACCTACTAAAGCAGCCAGTTCACCGCCCAGCCAATGCAGGGTTGCTCTCTAGAATAGTGGAGAACTAGCTCTACTAGAGTTAAGGTTGAGAATCCCTTTCTTTTTAAAGGATGACGACACTTAATGCTCTAAAAACTGCATGCTTATCGGATTCAGGGCCAACTCTGGCTTTTTTGCCGCCCCAGGAAAAAAAAAAAAAAAAGCCGTCCGGAGCGCCGCCGAAGCCAAAAAAAAGGCAGCGTGGAATGTGCCGCCCTAAGATTGGCCTCAGGGGAGGGATCATCTCTTCTGTCTGTTTTCGAAGGTGCTTAGCACAGCTGTGGGCACCAAATAAGAAGCAATAACCACTTCTGAAATAATAACGGATTTTCCACTTTAAAGCAGGAGTTTGGCAGCATGTTCACGAAATTCTGCTTTAACATGCACGCTCCATCTGCAGACATGCAAGCACCAGCAGATCCGGGGCCATATAGTACCTCCTCTGCTCTCAGACTTCCCCATGGTCCTGGTAAACAAACAGGAACAGAGCGAATCCACAGTCCAGACAGGTGGCAGGAGAGGGTCAAGAATCATCCTCCCAGCCTGACCTCCACTTTCTGTGCTAGTACTTTCTGGAGGAACGTGAAGGGGGAAAACAGGCAAAGAAATGATGACCCTGTCCAGGGAATGGAGAGTGCAGCTTCTCCTGCTGCAACTCTGCATGGAGCTCTTCGGGAGAATCGGTCTTCTGACTCAGAGGGCAGGCAAAGAGCCTTCCAATGAGACAGCTCTCGAGACTGCTCTGGGTCCAAACACGTGCTTTTCCTTCAGGCTTCTCTGACCCTAGGATTTGTTGAGTTTCCAGCTGTCAAAATGTCCAGGTTTTTATGGCCAGCCAGGCCACATACTCTGCCCTGGTTCTCTCTACAGTGCTACTTGACACAGCCTGCACATGGGGCCCCGAGGGCTCAGAACCTGTTTAGGGCTCTGCAGTGACATTTACTCTGGCGAGTTCCACAGCCACGTTACGCTCTGGTCAGCAAAGATGTGGAACTGCCTGGCTTCAATGCATCTGTCTATAATCCCTCCAACAGGCAGGTCAGACAGGGAAGGGTGGCTCTGAAACCCTTAGGTTCCCCACCCGTGCCATTAGCTCTAACCACACCGCCTGCCACAGGAACAAATTTGCTCCTCAGTTGTTTGCCTTTTTCCTTACATCAGAGAATCACAGAATATCAGGGTTGGAAGGGACCTCAGGAGGTCATCTAGTCCAACCCCCCGTTCAAAGCAGGACCAACCCCAACTAAATCACCCCAGTGAGAACTTCTGAATGCATGTGTCTCTATTGAGCATGGAAAGGCCGAACCACCCCAGCTCCCAGCAGCCTTGCTAAATCCCACGAGGTGACCGACACGGCAAACAGCCCTTCCGGACACCGGTTGCTACGAATTCCCTTTGGGCCCAAGAACTTTTAGGATCAAAGACATGGAGTCTGGAATTCACAGAGATTCTCAGCAACAAGAATGACATGACAATATTTCTAAGAAGCTCCACTGCCCTGAATAGCTGCAATGGGGTTGTGATATTCAGCCCTGAGACCTCGAACTCTGCTTCACACCAGCTATCATCTATGCAAATAAGCTTGTCACTCAGAGACACCTTACGAAATAAACAACTGTCCTCATAATCATAGTTAAAATGCCTGGGCACACACCATTACCCTCCACTGATAACATGGCCCTGCCAAGACAGCTGTAGCAATTCCCTGTAGCTGGGAAGCCTGCGACTGCAGAAGTAGGCTTTGCTTAGATCTGTTTCTGCCAGAAAATCCGCTTTGTAAGCCATCATTTAAATCTTTTGAAGCTGTCTATGTGACTCAGCTGTGTAGCCACAAAGAGGCTTAAGGGCTTTACCCTTAAGAGACAGTGTTCCTAGCGGCTGTGGGGACTGCAAATAGAAAACTTATCCAGCCCCCGAGAGTTTCCATTTGACTTCTAGGCCAATACACTAGGCCTCCCCTCATTTCCTCCTCTGGGCTCTGGCTAGTGATTTGTGAAGGAAGAGCCCATATCACTGTCTGGAGCTGAAGTATTGCCTTAGCTCCTGACACCCGCTGCAAAGCTCATGGGGGGCGGGGATTAATCTTTGTCAGATCTGAGCACAGAAACTCAGTCTCCTTGCTTTGGCAGAGGGAGGGACTGCACAAGCCACACAGCAATTAAACCCGGCTTGGGTGGATTTGTCCTGCCTCTAGCCACAGCAGGGTGGGTTAGAGCCCAAGGCCCTTGGAGCAGCTGGATACTGTGTTCACAGGAGCGCCTGCCTTCCTGCTTGGGAGTGACCATGCCGGCTGCAGATCTAGAAATCTCTCCCCACCCCACTTTACCTCCTCAGTACTGTTCTGCCCCAGGAGGTCAGGATTGCTGAGGGCAGTGGTTTTCAAGCTGTGGTCCGCAGACTATGTCTAAGATTTCCAAAGGAGTCCGCACCTCCACTCACTCATTTTTAGGGACCCGCAAATGGAAAAAGGTTGAAACTCCCTGACTTAGGGTAAGGAAGCCACTCTTCAGGCAGAACCTCATCAATCCGTAATACCTGGTGTGCCCTGGCACTGCCCAGCCAGTACCGGTGCTGACTGCTCAGCAGGACTGACATCCAGGCCTTCTGAGCAAAGGAGAGGCATCTCCCTTTCAGCTGAGCTTCACACACACCATGCCACTTTCCCAGTGTCTGTTCCAGCTCTGGACAATGCAGCACTCCAGGAACGGCCCCACGGGGTATGCTGCTATGCACAGAACCCCATGATGCCGAGTCTCAGAGCCTGGGTCAATTGGCCTGGCCTGCGGGGCTAGCAGCAGCAGTGTAAACATTCAGGCTTGGGCTGGAGCTGGGCTCCAAGGCCTTCTCCACTCATCAGGTCTCAGAGCCTGGGCGGGCCTGAACATCTACACTGATATTTTTAGCCCTGCAGCCGGAGTCAGTTGGCCAGGGCTCTGACACTCAGTGCCCCCGGTCAACATACCCATATTGTCCATCAGCTTCCACTGAACAGCAGGTCCCACACGGCCCCGTGTCTGCAACTTTAAGGGTTTTCCTTCCGTTGGGGTGACATTCCTGACCACTACAAATGAGCCAACGGACAGTGTGTTCTCTCCACTTCCGGTGGTGGAAGCAGCGTCACCAGCTCCCTTTGTGTTGCACGGGTGGCTAGGGCAGACTACTCCCTTGGAGGGACACCTGGGTCCCTGCAAGCTCCCTGTGAGGCTCTGGCTTGTAGAGTTGGAGGTTTTCACTGTCCGGCTCCTCAGAAGTGGCTCCATGGGGTATGGAGATGAAGTGAGGGGGGAGGGTGTATTACTAAAAACTATTTCTAGTCTTCATGATTATGACGAACCCCTTCCAAACATGACCCAGTACAGTGCTGCCTTTTCTTCTGCCCCTACAGATAGCTCCAAGAGCAGTGAACTGCCCCCATTTGGCTCAACAGTGTGTTTACCCTGAAGCCTAATGGTGTATATGTAAATGACACCATTCTAACTATTAGAGAGACAAGGTGGGGGAGGGAATATCTTTTATTGGACCAACTTCTGTTGTGGGGAGAGACAAGCTTTCGAGCTACACTGAGCTGCACCTGAAGAAGAGCTCTGTCTATCTCAAAAGCTTGTCTCTCTCACCAGCAGAAGTTAGTCCAATAATAGAGTTCACCTCCCCCACCTTGTCTCTCTAATATCCTGGGACCAACACAGTACTAGTATGTACACCCCCACTGCATACAACATTCTCAACGATGTCACTGGATCAGAAATCACCCTACAGTTCCTGCCAGCTGAGCCCCTCAGAGCTTTGCAAACTTTAAACTTCGCAATAGCCCTGCAAGGCAAGGAATTATTCTCCTCATTTTACAGATGTGGAAACTGAGCCACCCAGAAGTTAAAGGCCAGCATTTTCAAATATGGATGCCTAAAACCAGGCACCTAAATCCATATTTAAGCACATAATGAAAATAAGTGGCCTGATTTTCAGAGGTTCTGAGCATGGCAGACAAAGGAAGCCCACGTCAGAACTGGGAACAGAAGCCAGATCTCCTGACTCTCAGTCTTATGACTGTCCCTCCTGCAAGCGGAACACGCAGCTTACATTGTCCTATCCAGACACCATGTATAATGGCTAAGTTAGATAAGGACAAGAGGTCATTCATCTAGTTCAGGGGTCAGCAAGCTTTCAGAAGTGGTGTGCTGAGTCTTCATTTATTCACTGTAATTTGTTTCGCGTGCCAGTGAAACATTTTAACGTTTTTAGAAGGTCTCTTTCTATAAGTTTTTAATATATAACTAAACTATTGTTGTATGTAAAATAAATAAGGCTTTTAAAATGTTTTAAGAAGCTTCACTTAAAATTCAATTAAAATGGAAAGGGGCCCAGACCGGTGGCCAGGGCCCAGATAGTGTGAGTGCCACTGAAAATCACCGTGCCATAGGTTGCCTACCCCTGATCTCTAGTCCATCCCACTCAGCCAGTGCAAGATTCGTTCCTAGTGCACTGTCCAGTCCAGTCTGAAATGACTACAGCAGAGGAGTGTCCGTTGACTACATTCCCAAATGTTTGGGTTTAAGTTTAACCTTAACTCTGAATTTCTTGGGTTCATTATGGTTTATTTGTTTTCTTAAACCCTTAAATTATCAATATATCCTGTGAGCCTTACTGCCAGCTTCACAATCCTTTGGTCTGGGAACAGTGCTCATTGTTTGCAAGGTTCTTCCTGAATTTCCCAGCCTGTGTGATTCCTTTTCTTCATTTCATCTTATTTCTGTGCACAGGCTCAAACTGAGCACTGAGGACAGTGGCGGGGGAGGGGAAAGGTGGGCACAGTGATCAACAGAGGGCATAGTAAGTCATGGATTTTAAGGTCAGAAAGGACCATATAATTAGGGCTGCAGATTCATCACAGCATATTTTATCAAAAATGACAGAGCACTCCTGGTACATGTTGTAAGAGTCACAGGTCTAGGGACTCCTTCGTGACTTTTGATAAAAATGCCCTCACAAACAAGGGGGCCCCATCCGCCCTGGCAGCGCACCCCTAATCCCAGCCCGGTGAGGTGGGGAGAGGCTAAAGAGGGAGCTTGACCTGCACTCCCCCTGTGGTTCCTGTATTCCATGGGGCTGGGCCTGGGGTTGAGAGGGAGCCCACCCTGCACTCACCCCACTGGCTCCTGTGTCCTGGGGGCTGAGCCCGAGGCTTGAGAGGAAACATGCCCCACCTGACCATGGGGCTGGGGCTGGGCCTGGCTCCCTGCTCGAGCGAGACATCGAACCTGGCACACCAGGGCGCCCAATCATTCATTGGCCTGTGCTCCCCACCCCCCATCATGACTGAGGGGCAGCTGGGCCAAACCTGAGCGATGTTACAACCCCACGCACCTGGTCACAATGTTTAGCGTGGGGAGCTGGGCCCAGCCCTGAGTCCCAGGAGATGCTGCTGTGGGGTGAGTCATGGACCCAAAAGGAAAAGTCACAGACAAATAGGGAAAATCACACAATCCATGACTTGTTTCCCCACAGTGACCTATCGGAAGCTCTAATTACGATCACCTAGTCCAACGTCCTGCATAACGTGGGCCACACAACCTCACCCAACGATTCCCGCATTGAGTCCATAATTTCTGTTCGTACTAGAGCAGCTCTTTTACAAAGAGACATCCAGTCTTGATTTCCATCTGGCTAACTTCATCTTCCAGCACTGGCTCTCATTCTGTGCGATTAAAGAGCCTTCCACAATCAGACATCTCCTCCCCGGGTAAGTATGTCCATGCCATGATCAAGGGAATGGAGCAGGAGATGCTCCACCTTTTTTGCTCACTTTGACCCCATCCAGAGTTCCAGGGGCTCCAGGTGGGCTTGCTCAGGCAGGCTGACCAGAGCCAATGGGTCAGACAACTCTGTGGGTCACATGGCCAGGAGGAGGACAAGGTCCTGGGGGATCTCTGGAGCGTGGGTCTTCAACTCATAGGAGGGAGTCCTCCCTGTTAAGAAGCGACAAAGGGTCCTGTGGCACCTTATAGACTAAAATAGGTATTGGAGCATAAGCTTTCGTGGGTGAATACCCACTTCATCGGATGCAAGCAGTGGAAATGTCCAGGGGCAGATATAAATGTGCAGGGAAGACTTAGACTAGAGATAACGAGGTTAGCTCAGTCAGGGAGGGTGAGGCCCTCTTCTAGCAGCTGAGGTGGAATTCTTGGTGAAACTCTGGAAGAATTCCACCACGATTTCAACAGCTTCCACCCCACCATCAACCTCAGCCTGGACCAGTCTACACAGGAAGCCACTTCCTAGACACCACGGTGCAAGGAGAAACAATAGAGCTTCAGTTCATTTGCAAATTTGACACCATCAACTCAGGATTAAACAAAGATTATGAATGGCTAGCCAACTACAAAAGCAGTTTCTCCTCCCTTGGTATTCACACCTCAGCTGCTAGAAGAGGAGCATAATCCAATACGTCTGTTAGTCTATAAGGTGCCACAGGACCCTTTGTCGCTTCTACAGATCCAGACTAACACGGCTACCCCTCTGATACTCCCTGTTAAGGAAGTCTAGAAAAGCCACAGGAATGCGAAGTCACCTTTGCAGGGAGGAAGGAGAAAGGCCATCTCTATCTTCAGGTGTACCCAGGTCTGGATAAAGGTAAACCAGAACCCTAGCACAAGGGCCCCGCCATCCCCTGCCCCCATGCAAATAGGGGCTGAACCCTCTCATCCCAGAGAGGCAGGAGGAGCAGCAAAGCAGTGATGGCCCCCCTCTTATCCCAGACAAGCTTGAGGCCCTATTCTCTAGCCTCTAGGTGTGGGGGGAAACAACAGGGGTCCTCTCTTCCCTTGTAGAGGCAGAGTCAGCAACGGGGGGCCTCCAGTTCTGACCCACTGTGCTCTTCCTCTCCTGCCACACACACAGATCTCCGCTGGGGAGGGGTTGGCAGAGCACCCCCAAGCAGTGGGCCATTGAGATACATGGGGCAACTCTGCCCCTCAGGGCAACTGACTCAAAAGCTCTCTGCAGCCTCAGGCAGACATTGCATCTGTGATGCTCAAGTCACATTTGAAAGTGTTTCTGCCCTGCCGAGGGGCGCATGGCACTCTGCCTGCATATGCCCTGCTGACACCTCGGCAAAGTACCGACTCTGCTTTAACATTAACGCCTTGCTGCAGACCAGCCCTGGGTTACCCGCAGGAGGGCAGAACCATGGGCGGGGGGGCGGGGTATTAAAGCACCAGTGGTTTCAAATGGACCCAGGAGTTACTGGGATTTCACTGCCCCACAATGAGAGCAAGGCGGGCTAAGGAAGTGGTTCTCAGCCAGGGGGTACGCAGAGCTCTTCCAGGGGTACACCAACTCACCTAGATATTTGCCCAGTTTTACAGCAGGATACATAACAAGCACTAGCAAAGTGAGTACAAACTAACATTTCACACAAGGACTCGTCCGTACACTTCAATCGGGCGCTAAGGAATAGTTATATTTCAATAGATGTTATAATTATACGGCACGAATAACTCGGCGTTTAATCAGTATTCCCGTGCTGTGACCCTTCTGTATTGTTATGTCTGCTTTTATCAGCACTGCCAGCCCTGAGCCCCCACTGCCCCCCAGCGCTATCAACCATCACCACCCCCCTCCCGTGAACCGGCCAGCCTCCGTTAACTCCCCCTTGGGCAGCAGAAGCCCTGAGGCTCCCTCCCGCGCTCCTGTTCCTATTGTCAAACATGAGCCTCCCTTGGCCCATCTGCTGCGGGCACCGCTAGCCCTGAGCCCCCGCCCGGTCTCTGAGCTGCCCCCAGCCAGGCATCGCCACCGAAACAGCACCCGACTCACCAGGGCATAGCCAGCTCCACGCCCCACCCCGGGGCACAGCCCCCCCCCCAGCCCCCGGGGCACTGCCTCCTTCTCCCCCGCCCCTTGTCCCGGCGCGCGGGGGCGGCTCTCACCTGCTCCCCGCGGAGCCCCACCGCCAGCGGCTCCGGCTGCCCGGCTCGGCGCGCCCGGGGCTGGCAGGGGGCGGAGCCGGCCGGCGAGGCGGCGGCCCGGGTGACCCTGGGGCGGGGCGGCGGAGAAGCGGGGCCCCGCCGGCTGCGTGGCCTCCTTGGGCTCTGACTGGCCTCCAAGCTCGGTCTCCTCCTGCCGCGCCTCTGCCCGTCCCCGGTGGCCGCAGATCCCCGTTCTGCCCCGGCGAGCCGCGCCGCGCCGCGGGGACTAACCTCCGGCCCCGCTGTCGCCTGGTCTCCGACCCCCTTCCCGAGCACCCCTCTCCTCATGCGAGCGCATCTGTTCATGCAAATAAACCGAGAGACTCGCCTGCTGATCTGCGAGCGGCACAAACCCGCGCCGAGCGGTCCCGTCCCAGCCAGGCTGGGCGCTGCCGGCGGAGCCCTTGTCCGAGCTCCCATTTCCCCAGGCCCCTCCTAGGCCTGGCTCTGGTGGGGGCCGGGGCAGAGCTCCACGTTTATTTGTTATGATTTCAGTGGCCGATAGGGGGGTGAAAGCATTGTTTCCAGTGTTCTCCATTCTGAGGACGGGGGCAAACAATAGGGGCCGGACAATCATTAGTTAATGACAGTAGACGTTGAGATTCCAAAAGTTAAAGTTTATCATCATTAAAACACTAATTGTCAACGTCACATGTCAAAAGATGCAAAGTAAATCTCCTTAAATGAAACTCTAGTTCTCACGCTCCGTTCTCCGGAGGCCTTGTCTCCCGGACCAAAGGCAGCTTTGGGGAGGGGCACACTGCGATGCTCCTCCCGCTGACAAAGGTAGATTGACGCAGTGTCAGTGTAGCACGCTGCCTTTGCGGATGTTACCCTAAGTGGCCTCCAGGAGGTGACCCAGAATGCCCAGCATGACCCATCAGCGGTTTGAACTCCACTGCCCTCAACACAGGTACCGACTTTCCAAAGTGCTCAACCCCTGGTTCTGACCCAGGCCCCGCCCCCACTCCACCCCTTCCAACAGGCCGCCCTGCCTCTTCCTGCCCAGTCCGTCCGTCCCCACCCCACCCCCCAGTGCACTGCATCCTTGTTCTTCCCAGCCTCCTGCACGCTGCAAAACAGCTGTTCGCGGCGGGTGGGAGGTGTGGGGAGGGAGGGGGAGATGCTGATCCACAGGGTCTGCCAGCGGGTGGGGTGGGGTGGGGGGGCTGATAGGAGGGCTGCCGGTGGGTACTCCAGCTCTGAAGCACCCACAGAGTCAGCGCCTATGCCAGAAGGCACACATGCATGCACCTCTCCCCTGTTTAAAGGCCTGGGAAACTTTGAAATTCCTCTTCCTGTTTGCTTGGCGTAGACAGTTCACACAGCATCTTCCCAGCTGACCAGGCCGGCTTTCCGCAGTAGACACGCTCCTGCGTGGAGTCCACCAAAGCTGTTGAATCTGCTGGGTCTGTGGGGAGAGGAGGCTGCGCCATCAC
Organism: Chelydra serpentina; assembly: GCA_037349315.1. Taxonomy (NCBI): domain Eukaryota; kingdom Metazoa; phylum Chordata; order Testudines; family Chelydridae; genus Chelydra; species Chelydra serpentina. The sequence goes on from JBAIAC010000192.1 coordinate 4,259,352, forward strand.
ATGGCTTTGCTCCAGCCATAGGAACTTTGATACCTATGGGCTGATTGCTAGTGGGATGCAGGAGAAGGGGCATGAAAGGGGCATTCAGCAATGCCACGCTAAGATCAAGGAGTTGAGGCAGGCGTACCAGAAGGCAAGGGAGGCCAACCGTCACTCAGGTGTGGTGCCAAAGACCTGCTGCTTCTCTAAGGAGCTGTACACCATCCTCGGCGGTGACCCCACCTCGGCTGCCACGAGCCTCATGGATGCTTCGGGGGGACTGGAGGCAGTGGCCAGCAGAGTCAACCCCAAGGATGAGGCGGTAAATGAGGAAGTAGAATTGGGGAAGGATGTGGGACATGTGACAGGATCATCCGGTGGCACGGCGAGCCAGGACCTCTTTTTGACTCGGGAGGGGTCTATCCAGTACCAGCACTCCAGCTCTGAAGCAGGAGACATGAGCTCTGGTAAGCATGCATTTTGCTTTGATACTGCATGGTGAGAGGAAATTGAGCTCTCGTGTACTTTGTTATATGGCGGCGGAGGGATAAGGGACAGAAATTAACAAATGAGCCTATGCAGCTACGCAGTGGGGGCCTTGTGGAAATGTTTGTTAATGTACACCGGGATGTCTCGGGAATCCTCCAGAGTCATCTCTAGGAAACTTTCCCATAGGTAGTCTGCAATCTTCTGCTGAAGGTTCCTTGACAGAGTCTTGTTTCCTTCCCCGCCCCCCGCCACCCACTGTAGGAAACTTTGCCACATCAACTGGCAATTATTTCTGCAGGGACCAGAGCAGCACACAGGCAAGACCCGGTCCGAAACTGCACACATGCAGGAGATGCACCCTTGCATCCTGGGTTCCCCTCAGAAGTGAGATATCGGGTTTGATCACCCCAGCATGTGGAAAAGGTGCCAATATTCAGAATACTCTCCCTAGACCCTCTTTGCAAACCACACAGACCCTTTGTCCCTTCTTGCCCATTCCCTCTTCCAACTTCCCCCACCCCTCGCCAAACTCACCATCTTTCGGACTCTTGCCAACCTCTGTACTAGCAAAGAGAGAGTGAAAAAGAGGTGTGGGTAACGTTTGTGATTCTCGGCTGGGAGCAAATACTGCCTCTGTTCATTGGTTTTTGGTTTCTGCAGATGTGCCCTTGAGGACCCACTCCTCCACACTGGCAGAGCACCTCCGTCAGATAAGGCAGAGACCCAGGAGGAGTAGGAAGGATATGCTTCGAGAAGTGCTGCAATCAACAGACGCAGCACATAGTGAAATGAGCATGGAGGGAGACAATCAACGAAAGACTCAGGCTGGATAGCCTGGAAAGGACACAGAGACAGGAGCAGATGATAAAGCTGCTGGAGGGCCAGACAGAGATGCTCAAGTCCCTCATTATGCTGCAGTCTGAGCACATACGTGCATGACTCCCTCTGCAAACAATACAGAACTCCGTTCCACGCCCTCCTCAGACTCCTTCACCCGGAGGTGCCGACTCTGTGGGTGCTCCGGGGCTGGAGCACCCATGGGGAAAACTGGTGGGTGTTCTGCACCTACCAGCAGCTCCCCGCCCCGCCCCCCCCACCCCAGCTCACCTCCGCCTCCACCTCCTCCCCTGAGCGTGCCTTCCCCGCCTCTCCTCCCAGCGCTTGCCGCCGCAAAACAGCTGTTTCGTGGCGTAAAAAGCTATGGGAGGGAGGGGGGAGGAGCGGGAACGTGGCACACTCAGGGGAAGAGGCGGGGCTGGGGTGGGGATTTGGGGAAGGAGTCCAATGGGGCAGGGAGGGGGCAGAGTTGGGGCGGGGACTTTGGGGAAGGGGTTGGAATGGGGGCGGGGCAGAGGTGGAGTTGAGGCAGGGCCGGGGGAGGTGGAGCGCGAGCACCCACCGGCGCCAGGAGAAATAGGCGCCTATGCCCTCACCACTCTCCTCGCATGTTCCCAGTCCCTTGCAGTACCCCGTGAACTCCATCTCTAGGGACTGGTTTCACAATGAAATCTGGAGTTACACGCAGCTGTGAGAGCCGTAACTGAGAGACTGTTCCTCATTACCATGTCTCCTGTTTGACAAAATATTTGTGGTTTTCCTGTTATTAAACTTGTTATTAAACTTTGAAATAAAATAAAATAATAAAAAAAGCTTTCTGTACAGTCCCGTGTTCCTAAGGATGCACGCATCATGCACCTTCCCTGACCACCCCACATTGATATTGGTGAAACAGCCCTGGTGATCCACCAGCACCTGCAAGACCATGGAGAAGTAGACCTTCTAGTTGATGTACTCCATCACAAGATGTTCTGGGGTCAAAATTGGATATGCGTTACGTCTATTGCCCCACTGCAATTAGGGAATCCCATTGCCTCAAAACCATCAAGTGTTTTCTGCCCATTACCAAGAGCCACAGTCCTTCGTAGCGGGAGGCGATTAATGGCCCTGCACACTTGCATCACTGCAGCCCCCAAGGTAGGCTTTCCAACTCCAAACTGATTTGCAGCTGACCGGCAGCGGTCTGGAAGTGCCAGCTTCCACACAGCGATCGCCACTCGCTTTTCCACAGTGAGGGCAGCTCTCATTCTGGGGCCCTTGCACCGCAGTGCTGGGGTGAGCTCCACACACAGTTCCAGGAAGGTGGCGTTGCGCATCCAAAAGTTCTGCAGCTACTGCTCATCATCCTAGACATACATCACGATGCAATCCCACCTCTCGGTGCTTGTTTCCCGAGCCCAGTACCAGCAGTCCACTGTATGCAGTTGCTCCTTGAATGCCAACTGCAACCTTGAATTATTTCTTTCCATAGCACACAGCAGGGCAGGCACTGCTGATTCACAGCTCATGAAATACTGCAGGACCAGCTGCATTGTGTCCATAATGCTCATCACCAGACTGGTCAGCAGTTCAGGGTCCGTGCTGTCAGGCAGAGATGGTGGGTACACAGTTAACAAGGGCGGTTGATAAACAGTGTGAAGCGAAGTTGGAAGCCCATGGAATGATGGGATGGAAAGAACTGCATCATGGGACCGTGAGCATGCCCCCTGATGCACCCTGATCCATTCCCAGAGCTCCCAGCGGCAGAGGGGGGCGAGTTGTACAGTGGGACAGCTACCCACAATGCAACACGCTGTCTGTCTATGCAAGAGCACTGACTGTGGACGCGCTCGGCCGACACAGGGAGCGTTGTGTGGATGTTCGTGACTGATGTAATTAAAGTGTCTTATGATTGTCGACTTAACTCTGTAGTGTAGACGTGGCCTTACTTTGCCTATCTGTGAATTTCAATTATTGATGGAAATATTTTTGATCGGTTTGTGTGTGAAATCAATGTTTAGCTACATTTACTGATAAAAATCTAATCCAAGCCTAGTTATAACAGAGGCTGTCATGAATTTTTGATAGTGTGAACTATATCTTCATAGAGGGATTTTCTAATAACCATTCCCATACATACAGACTGCCTCCCCTGCCATTGGTAAAGGAAAACACTCCGGTGACAAGTACAGTAATTGCTTATGCGGAAAAGTAAAGGTAAATGAGTCTTTTGTGCCCTTTCAGCTGCTTTTTAGGTGAGGTAGCAACTTAAAACAAGAAGGAGCCAGCATCATGTGACCTGCTAGTTCTCCATGGAGCACAGTTTGGAAACTGCTGCAACACAAGATGCATAGATTCATGGATTTTAAGGACAGACAGGACCATTATGATAATCTAGTTGGACTTCTTGCATGGCACAGACCAGAAAATGCCATCCAGTGTTTCCTGCAGCCATGGGCAATGCGTGAACTGGGCAGGCTAGACTGCATCCCCGCCCCTTCAACCTGAGGCCCTGCCCCTTCTTCTCCCCCCATCCCCACTGTGGAGCCCAGGCCCCCCCACTGCAGCTGCCGGCCAGCCCCCACCCCAGGCTAGCTCACCTCAGCCGCAGAGCGCCAGGAGGCAGGTGGCGCAGCCTGAGCCGGGGCCAGCCCATAGGGAGACACAGGAGCTGCGCCGAGCAGGAAGCGGGGGGGAGGTGGCTGTTGGCAGAGTGTGGGCGGGGCCATGCCTGGCTGTTTGATACCCGCTGACCATGCCTGCAGCCAGATCTCTGGGGTAAATAAGCCTATTTCTGTTGTTTGTGAGTGTGCACCATGCACAGTTATGTCACTTAATAAAGTTACAGCACTTCCCTCACTGCCCGAACCACTAAGGCAGCTTTGCTTACAGTCTCCTCTAAGATGATGGGCCGTGGGATGAAGAGTGCGGTATAAATACCTGCAGAGTTCAATAGAATTGTTCACATTCTTCAATGAGTACAAACGTATCTCTGTTCTATACCCTGGCCCAGACACTCAGCTGCGGCCAAACAACGTCTTCCAGTCTTGGGTTGCTGTGTCTGGGCCTTGGGCATAAGTTAGAGTGGCCTGAAGATTTGCACCAGCTGCCCAATGCCCCAAGGAGTCATTACAATAGCCTGGGATTGCCGGGGTGTAGGGAAGCCCTGGCCATGTCACGTTCACTGTCAGTTAGGAATGGGAGAGATGGCAAAGGAGCCATGATCCGGCTGCACCCCAAGAGCCCCTTCCCTGGGATTATCCTGCTATGGCTAGCTACATCCAGTTTAGGGCCACTTTGCACAGGTCAGGCGACACAAAGCAGACAGCACAGCCTGGACCTGGCCTGCAGCATCTGCATGTATATGCATGGCCCTTTTGCTTTCCGAGTCTGTTCCAGAGCACACTGAAGTCACCAGAAAGACTTCTATTAAGTTTGCTGGGATTTGGATCAGGCCTTCAGCGAGCAAAAGTCTGCTCATCTGAATGTGCATGGACAGTGAACAAAAGGACTATGAATACCTTGGAGCAACGACATCGGTTTTAGTCGAACGAGTTCTTTACTGCAGAACTCACTGTGAGGGGTGTTTTTCAGCTCATTGTGAGTGTCTCAGCTAAAGAGGTGTGGTGTGAGTGTCAGGGAGTCACAGGGTCTGGTCTATGCCCTAGACTGTAACCAGCTCCTGGGAGTGACCACTTCAGTGTGCCGGGCCCCAAGGACCCACACTCGTCCACAAGGGCTGGCCAGTGGCCTTCAAGACTGCAGGAATGGGCCTTTGGCACCAGCAATCTGTCTCTCTCTGTGACTTCCTGCAGCAAATCCAGCCATGCCAGAGTCCCTTCAGGGCACAATGCTCTCAGTGTGTATGAGGAATGACACAGGTAGCCTTTCCAAAACAAGGTAACCACTAATGAGTCACCTGGCTACAGAATCTGAACATCCTTGGCCACAGTTAAACCACAGTCCATCCTGGTCAAACCAGTGCCATGATGAACCAGCCAAACCGTGATGGACTCCATCTCTGCCTTCCTCTCTTCTCCCTTGGTCTCCCCACTCCTGAGTCCCTCCAAAAGGGCCACCCTTCTCCCAGTCACCAGACACCTTGTTCTCCAGGTCAGTTCACAAAGTCCCACCTGCTGAGGTTTCCTGCTTTTAGGTGTAGATTGTTCAGTCATTGGGGCATCTCTTTGCCTTGCTGGACTTGCTGTTGATTTGGATCTGTTTCGGACAGGTTTCTTAAAGACTCTATTCATTCCACTAGACAGCAAGGTAACCCACCCCCTCCAGGCTCCTGCATAGTCCCAGAAGCTGTATTAACCCTTTTGCACCCATTGGGTAGCAATGCAATGTACAGAGGGAAACTGAGGCATTCTCACACTTCATAAAATATATTACAGAAAATTCCCATTTTGTCACAATGAACTATGTAACCTATGTGTGGAAAAATGCTCTCTGGTGCTCACCACCGTGCCACCTGAACTCAGAGACAGTGTCATAAGGGCTGAGGAAAAACCTGAACGAACAAACCATCAAAGCCATTCTGGGTACATGGCTACCCAGAACATTACAGAAGTGGTCCTGTAATAGTGTACAGGGGGAGCAACCTTCTCTGTTCTATGAAAACCTGTAGGTTGGGGTTGAACACAGAATCACTCCTTACACCAGCAGAGAACACAGCAAAAAGCATTGGCCTAAAGTTTTAAGTAACTGGTGTTCTCTGGTGCCCATCTACAGGCACCCTGAAGGGGTCTGAGTTTCAAGAGTGCTGAGCACCCCCTCTTCTCAGGTGTTTCAACATAGTGTGGTAAACCCAGGACAGATAGCTACAAAAGGTGGAGGCAGTAAGTGGTCCCAGGGGGTTAAAACCCCTCTCCCTATCCACTAAGGAGAGAGGACTGTGGGGAAATAAGGTTCAGCTGGGAAAGGGGTTACCAGGGAACTAATTAGGTAGCCGCTTCTCCCCCTCCCTCCCGGGCTTGAGAGCCGGGGAGGGAGGGGGAGATCCTGAGCGGCTGCGCACGCCGCTTCTCCCCCCATCCCTCCTTCCTAGGCTTGAGAGCCTGGGGGGAGGAGGAAGGGCTGGGGATTTGGGGAAGGGGCAGAGTTAAGGCGGGGGTGGGGTAAGAAAAAAACGGGGGGGAGGCGGCCAAATTTGTTTTTGCTTGGGGCGGCAAAAATCCTAGAGCCGGCCCTGCTAGTGCCAGAACTTTGAAGATAAACTCTTTTTTCTTTTTAGTATTTACTATTTATTTCTGAGTAAGCAAAAGAAAAACACCTAGGCTTAAACTTAGGTATTTCAACTCAGTAATGTATCAACCAGGAGCTTAGCCTGGGAGAAGCTTTATTTATGGTTTTCAAATGCTGAACACATTCTGCTGTTATATTTACGGGCCAATGTCTCAGATCCTGTTCCGCGACTCCAGGATAAGCTTGTTCCGGGGTGGATATTGCACACAAAGGTGCTGGCCAGTTTAGCCACGGCTTCTTTGTAGTGCAGCATGGCACCACATAGACCCTTTGCTAAGAGGGCCGGTGCCCCTGTGTGGAATAGCAAGGTCACCGCACAGCTAGTGCTACATTTATATAATCAATCCAAGACCAGAAATCACCTTATTGCTCAGGGTGCTGTTAGTACATTGCACAGTTACAAAGTAAGGAACTAATCCAGAAATAGATGCCAAGAATGTTACTGTCACTAAAGCCAAAGCACTGAACTGATACATTCAGGTTCTGTAGATAATACATTGGTCTCCAACTATTGGCTGTGGGCGCTGACCTGCCGAGCCCTCGCTAGTGATTCACAAAGAGCTGACAGGTGCCATGGGGCTGGGGCTGTCTCTTTGTTTCCAGCAAGTGCAGAGGGCGCGGAGGAGAGCGGGAGCAGGTGACAGAGAAGCTTGTGCAGAGGTGCAGAAATTGAGGGGACCAGACCAAACCATGGGGGTGGAGAGGAAATGAAAGGCAAAATGACAAAGTGTGAATAACTTCTTTCACAACAAGAACAAAACACTTCTCACACCACAGGCAGCTAAAATACATCACTACCTTCCCGATGTTAAATTCCCATGTAAGCACCTGCTATAGTTGCCACATGTGTGACCGCAAATGGAAAAAGGGGCAGTCCCTGCTCTAGCAAATGGGAGAGGAAGCAGCTCTCTGTTCAAGGGTGGCCCACAGAATCACTGGGTTTGGGAATCTTGTTCTAACACCACCACCGTTCAGACATCCTCTGCTGCAAAGGGAACACGGGACAGTTTGTATCAGACATGCTCGTAACCCCTTGGACTCTGAGCCACATGGGACAGCAGGGAAACGGTTACATGAGAGAGACCCAGACACTCCTGGCCAGTGACCTGCACCCACACGCTGCAGAAGAAGGCGCCTCCCCACCCCCCACCCCCAAGGTCACTGCCAGTCTGACCTGGGGGAAAATTCCTTCCTGACCCCACATACAAGGAGCAGGTCGACCCCCAGCCAGCACCTGGGACAGAATGCCCAGAGCCACCTCCGAGCCCCTCCAATGTCCCATCTCCAGCCACCCCTGAAGCTTCAGAGGAAGGCGATGAACAGACAGAACGTTGGCAGGGCCACTAGGTGGGAGCACAAGCACCATTTAGAGAGGGCGGGGGGGACCCCCCCCCCGAGTTTCATTCCAGAGTGTGGTGAAGTTTGCAGCAGGAGGGAAGATGCTGCCCGTTCTCCCCTGCTCCTCTGCAGCCCCCACGCTGCCCCTCCCCGGCCCCATGTGGCCTGGGAGCCTCCTGAGCTCTGCACTGAGCCAGGTGGAGGCTGAAGTCTGAGTGTCCCTCTCCCACCGCCCATCCTGTACCCAGGGGAGCAGCGCCCCTCGCCCCAGCCCTCGCTAGGGTAGCCAACCGAACACCCCTGCCCCGCCCCCTGCCCCGCCCCTTCCCCAAGGCCAATGGGAGCTGCGGAGCTGTCACTCAGGGCAGGGGCAGCGCACGGAGCCCCCCTGGCCACTCATGCGTGTCGGGGCTCAGGGACCTGGCGGCCGCTGCCAGAAGCGGCGCTGAGCCAGGGCCGGCAGAGAGCCTGCCTCAGCCTTGGGCCCGCTGCACAGCCAGCCGGACGTCTATGGCGAGCCGCCAGGGTCCCTTGTCAACCGGGTGCCTGGCAACCCAAGCCCTGGCCCTGTGCAGCTACCGGTCCCTCACTGCGCCATCTAGGAACTGAGTGGACGGATGGGCCCCCCAACAGCAGCACCCCATCAGACACAGCCCCTCCCTGTACCGTGTGCTACCCCCTGTCTGCACACAGCCCCTAGCTACCCCCTCCCTGCACCCTGAGCTACCCCCACCCTCACACAGCCCCTAGCTACCCCCTCCCTGTACCCTGAGCTACCCCCTGCCTCCACACAGCCCTTAGCTACCCCCTCCCTGCGCCCTGAGCTACCCCCTGTCTGCACACAGCCCCTAGCTACCTACTCCCTGCACCCTGAGCTACCCCCTGTCTGCATACAGCCCCTAGCTACCCCCTCCCTGCACCCTGAGCTACCCCCTGCCCAAACACAGCCCCTAGCTACCCACTCCCTGCACCCTGAGCTACCCCCTGCCCAGACACAGCCCCTAGCTACCCCCTCCCTGCGCCCTGAGCTACCCCCTGTCTGCACACAGCCCCTAGCTACCCCCTCCCTGCGCCCTGAGATCCACCCCGCCCTCACACAGCCCCCTAGCTACCCCCTCCCTGTACCCTGAGCTACCCCCTGCCTCCACACAGCCCTTAGCTATCCCCTCCCTGCACCCTGAGCTACCCCCTGTCTGCACACAGCCCCTAGCTACCCACTCCCTGCGCCCTGAGATACCCCCTGTCTGCATACAGCCCCTAGCTACCCCCTCCCTGCACCCTGAGCTACCCCCTGCCCAGACACAGCCCCTAGCTACCCACTCCCTGTGCCCTGAGCTACCCCCTGTCTGCACACAGCCCCTAGCTATCCCCTCCCTGCACCCTGAGCTACCCCCCGCCTACACACAACCCCTAGCTACCCCCTCCCTGCACCCTGAGATACCCCCAACCCTCACACAGTCCCTAGCTACGCCCTCCCTGCACCCTGAGCTACCCCCCGCCTGCACACAGCCCCTAGCTACCCCCTCCCTGCGCCCTGAGCTACCTCCTGTCTGCACAAAGCCCCTAGCTACCCCCTCCCTGCACCCTGAGCTACCCCCCGCCCTCACACAGCCCCTAGCTACCCCCTCCCTGCCCCCTAAGCTACCCCCTGTCTGCACACAGCCCCTAGCTACCCCCTCACTGCTCCCTGAGATCCACCCCACCCTCACACAGCCCCCTAGCTATCCCCTCCCTGCACCCTGAGCTACCCCCCCGCCTACACACAACCCCTAGCTACCCCCTCCCTGCACCCTGAGATACCCCCAACCCTCACACAGTCCCTAGCTACGCCCTCCCTGCACCCTGAGCTACCCCCCGCCTGCACACAGCCCCTAGCTACCCCCTCCCTGCACCCTGAGATACCCCCCACCCTCACACAGCCCCTAGCTACCCCCTCCCTGCACCCTGAGCTACCCTCACCCTGCACACAGCCCCTAGCTACCCCCTCCCTGTACCCTGAGCCATTTTCAAACTTTTTACGCTGCGCCTCCCCTTTGCATTATAATTTTTGGTTGCACTCTCTCCCCCATTATCTGAAAAAAAACTAGAGTTTTCAGGTGCCTAAGTAGCTCCTGGAATCCTGATTAAAGTTGCCCCCCCATCTGAAATGGCGCCCCCCTGTTGGCAGGGAAGAGGGGAAGGATTCCTTCTTGTTCTCTGCAGGCGGCCAGCTGAAACCCTGAATCATGAGCTTGTGGAATACCGGAAGCAAGCCCTGGGGCTGCTGAGCCCTGCTCCCTAGTATTCGGCAGTAATGGGTTTTGTAAGATAACGTCATTTTCATTGCATTTGCCTCACTTTGCACTCTGGCCACCCTTTCCAGCACTCACGGCGTGCTGCGTGTCAGCAACTCGGGCTTTGGTAATGATCCCATTATTCCGATAATCAGAGGTGCTGCAGTAAGTGCTAGGCTCTGAAATCCTGTTTATCTCCTCACTGCGGTAGAAACTTCCTGCAAAGGTTTATATTGTTCTACTCAGATGATAAGGAAAAAGGGATTTTCCCACCTATAGACTGAAAGGTTAGAAAGAGAAGCCAGCATGGACCAATGGAGTAAATGCAGACGTGTCCCTCAGGTGCTGTGGGAAGGACAATGAATCCATTACAACCCAAACAAAACAATCTTGGCACTAAGACCTGGGGCATCTCACCTTTCAGGAGAAAGGGACAGAAAGCGGCTCTTTATGGCTAAACCGAGAAGAAGAAATAAAAGCTTTTAACTGTGTTTTAGTCCCCAATCTAAGCTGATGTTCACAGCACAACTGACAAGGGGATACTCCAGTGCAGTTAGACGGCATTAAGGTCTACATTCCAAAAGTGGCCTCTGAGTTTGGTTGCCTCGGCTTTTGGGTGCTGAACTGGAGAGCAATAAGGCCTGTTAATCAGAGACGCTGAGCACTTGTAGCTGCAGTTGGAGCAGAAAATCAGGCCTTGCCCAGTAGGTGTCTGAAGTTGGACCTTTTTAAACTAGAGGAAACCAACATCAGGCCAGTTTTGAAAATGGTTTGACGGATGTGAAACAGATTTTGAACCAGCCCTGGGGGAGCCTTCCCAAAAGTGCCCCCCGTTCCCTCCATGGCCCCACCCCTGGCCAAGCCGGAAACCGGAGCAGGCTGGGAGCAATGGTCACTCTAGTTTTTTTCATCCATGTGCGGAATGAATTTTGTTATGTCCACCTAGCTCAGTGCACCCTTGTATTAGAGGCCTGGTATAAGGCAAAACATGCTCACAGAATCTGGCAAGAACAGGGCTAATATTGCAAAAATACACATTGCTAAGACGCGCTAGTCACAGAGCACTCACGCAAACACATCCCGATAGCAAGTGGTACCAAAACATCCCAATATCGAGGATGGTACAAAAACATTCCCCCAGGAGAACAGGAACACACTGACCCCTTTAAAAGATAAGGTTAGGATAACAGTGCGTAATAAAACATTTTAATTAAACCAACACGTACAAGGTAATGGGTAATAACTAGCCAGGATGGGGGACAGGAACTAAAGCCCTGCCTACACTGGCACGTTTCTGCGCAGTAAAGCAGCTTTCTACGCTGTAACTCCCGAGGTTACACACGGCCAAGCCACTTAGAAACCTTTAGAATCTAAAATCTACAGGGTTATTCATCAAAGGAAAAGGATCTAGATGAGAGCTAGAATTGCTTAAATGGGAGGAGACTAGCCAGTCACAGCTGTCGGATCTTGGTGAAGCTCACTGCAGACTATGTGGCTCTGGGAAGAAGGATAAAGGAGTTTGAGGCGCAAGTGGTGTTCTCATCTATCCTCCCTGTGGCAGGAAAAGGCCGGGGTAGAGACTGTCGAATCGTGGAAGTCAACGAATGGCTACGCAGATGGTGTCGGAGAGAAGGGTTTGGATTCTTTGACCATGGGATGGTGTTCCAAGAAGAAGGAGTGCTAGGCAGAGATGGGCTCCACCTGACGAAGAGAGGGAGAGCATCTTTGGAAGCAGGCTGGCTAACCTAGTGAGGAGGGCTTTAAACTAGGTTCACCGGGGGAAGGAGACCAAAGCCCCGAGGTAAGTGGGGAAGTGGGATACCGGGAGGAAGCACATGTAGGTGAGTGCAAGAGGGGAGGGCTCCTGCCCCATATTGGGACAGCAGGACGATCAGTGAGTTACCTTAAATGCCTATACACAAATGCAAGAAGCCTGGGGAACACGCAGAGAGAACTGGAAGTCCTGGCACAGTCAAGGAATTATGATGTAATTGGAATAACAGAGACTTGGTGGGATAACTCACGATTGGAGTACTGTCATGGATGGTGTGATGGGGAAGAGTGGCCCCGCACTGGCCATGGGAGGGTTAACCCTTCTCTGCTGGCAGAGGAAGCCACGCCCCTGAAGCCCTGCTGGGCATGCTCCAGCAGGGGGCCAGGTATAAAAGCCTGCAGAGCTGCTCAGTCAGGGCTGGCTGCTGAGGAGGAAGGACGCTCAGCAGAGGCTCCAGCCCAGGAGCTAGGGCAGCCCTTACCAGGGAGAGCTAAAGAGCCCAAGACCGGGACTGGAGGCCAGCCGCTACTGGAACCCCAGGGAGTTCAGGGAACTGAGGAGCCTGGGGGCTCAGAAAGCTCATGGGCTACTGCATCAAAAGAGCCGGTAGGAAGTGACCCAGGGGGGGTGCGGGAGTGGTACCTCCCACCCCAGTGAGGGCAGCATGTTTCGGTGGGATTCCCCGCTGACCCTGGCGGGCTGTGTTACCCGCTGTTAAGGCCCTGGGTTGGGCCCCAGGTCCCCTACCGAGGGCCGCCGCCCTTGGGGGACGGGCCCCAAGCTCAGAACTCAAGACTGCCTTACCTGACTGGGAAGGCACGCTGAAGTAACCCAGGCCCCTAGGCCGTGCTGTCCCTTCAGGGGAAGAGACTAAGGGGGACTCTGGCCATTGAGTCCCGCTGGACGGGCTGCCAGGAGTGGCATAAAAATCGGACCGGGAACTAGACAGGCGGGGTACCTCCTAGCCCCCCTGTGACTCAGAGGGGCGACGGAGTACGAACCCCACCACAAGTGGTGGAGAATGCGGGTATTGACCAGGGCCTGCTAGAAGGACCCTCAGGTACAAGATGGAGACTGACAAGCTCCTAAAATGGCTGCTGGAGAACCAGCAACAACAGGCTGCACAACAGCAACAACAGCAGATGCAGCTGTTGCAGCAACTGGCGTCCCAGCAGCAGCTGCAGGCGGCACGGCAACAAGAAGCCCAGCAACAGCTAGTGCGGGAGCTGGCTGCCCAGCAGCAAGTAAGCCAAGATCGGCTCTTCCAATAGGTGGCGAGCTTGTTGAAGACGGCAGTCGGTCCTCCCCTCCACCCAGCCGGAGGGGGACCCGGGGAGGGCTGTGGGGGACTACCGATACGCCTGACAAAGATGGGGCCTGGGGATGACCCCGAAGCCTTCTTAGTAACTTTCGAACGGGTAGCTACGGCCACTCAGTGGCCCCTCGAGCATTGGGCCACTATTCTCGCCCCGTATCTAACAGGATCTGCGCAGGCTGCTTACCGCAATCTTGACCCTCAGGAGGCACTGCAGTATGAGAAGGTTAAGGCTGCCATCCTCGATCGTACGGGCATCAGTACGGAGACGTACCGACAGAGGCTGCGTCGGGAGAAATATCCACCGGGAGCCAGGCCGCGGGCAGTAGCCCAGAAGGTCATAGAATCATAGAATCATAGAATATCAGGGTTGGAAGGGACCTTAGGAGGTCATCTAGTCCAACCCCCTGCTCAAAGCAGGACCAAGCCCCAATTTTTGCCCCAGATCCCCAAATGGCCCCCTCAAGGATTGAACTCACAACCCTGGGTTTAGCAGGCCAATGCTCAAACCACTGAGCTATCCCTCCCCCTCTGCTGGAGGTGGCTAGAGCCGGAGCGCCATACTAGTTGCCAGGTGGCCGAGGCTGTGGCACTGGAGCAGTTCCTCCGGATCCTGCCCACCAGGGGGAAGGAGTGGGTACAGCGACATAGGCTGAAGACCCTCGCCGAGGCCACGTCCCTCGTTGAAGACTTCATGGCGGTGGAACCAGAAGAGCGAGGGGGTCTTAAGACAAGGACTTCAGGAGGGGGGGACCGACCCCCAGAAGGAGTGGTGTTTAGGACCAGAAGGGGGGACCCGCAGTTGCCTGCCCGGCAGTCGGGGTCTCCACCAAACCCCGAGACCCAGGGCCCCTTGGGGGCGCGCCTGCCCCGGGACCAAGAGGAACCAGCTGGGGACCCAAGCCTACTGCAAGACACCCTACCTACGGAGGAAAACCGTGACAGATGCTACCAGTGCAGACAAAGGGGGCACTTCAGGAGAGAGTGCCCCTACATGGACTGTAATTATGGACAGGTCCTGACGGCAGACAGACGAGCCTGGACGGACAGGCCATCAAAGATGGTAATCCCGGTGCGAGTGGAGGGGACCCCAACTCTAGCATTGGTGGACTCAGGGTGCAGCCAGACCGTCATTCGCACGGGACTAGTAGAGGACTCCCTTCCCACCGGGGTCCCGATACAGTTACAATGTATACACGGGGACGTGAAGGCTTACCCCACCATCTGGGTGCATCTGGAAGTCGCCCAACAGGAGACACGTTGCTTAGTGGGGGTGGCCCCTAGATTAGCGTATCCCGTGGTGTTGGGCCGCGACTGGCCGGGTTTCGCCAATCTTATGCTGGGGTGGAGCAGACCGCCCGAGAAGGGGAAGAGAGCCCCCTATGGGAGGCAGGGTTTGTTGGGCCAACCCGAGTCACAAGACCCCTTGGAGGGGATGTCGAGAGGGCCCGAAGTAACCAGAGGGAGCCAAGTCCCGACTGACGGGTCGACAGGGGGAGAAGCAAGGTGGCTGGAGGTCAGTGGAGATTTCCTGGAGGAACAGAGAGGGGACTCCAGCCTTAGCAGAGCCTGGGAACAAGCAGTCAGCCAAGATGGAGAGGCCCATCCCCGGCAATATCGGCCCCAAGGCCCCCATTTTGAGATTCACAAGGACTTACTTTATCGGGTGGCCCAAGAGCCAGAGACACGAGTCGAGGTACGTCAATTATTGGTCCCCCGAAGGTTCCAAAAAGGACTGCTCCACTTGGCCCATGTGGTCCCCTGGGCCGGACATTTGGGGCGAGAAAAGACCTTCCTCAGAGTAGCCCAACAGTTTTTCTGGCCGGGCATACACCAAGAGGTCCGGGATTACTGCGCCTCTTGCCCGGAGTGCCAGAAGGCTGGCCCGAAGGGGGTAACCAAGGCCCCCCTGGTGCCTCTACCCGTAATCGGCACTCCTTTCGAACGGATAGGCCTCGATCTGGTGGGGCCCCTGGAGAAAAGTAGCTCGGGACATAAGTACATCCTGGTCGTAGTGGATTATGCAACTAGGTATCCAGAGGCAGTACCCTTACGAACGACTACGGCCCCCATTATTGCCAATGAGCTATTACAGATATTTTACCGGGTGGGGTTGCCACGAGAGATCTTGACTGACCAAGGGACTAATGTAACCTCCAAACTGATGGCAGAGCTCTGCAGACTACCAAACATCCGGGCCCTTAAGACCTCCGTCTACCACCCGCAGACTGATGGCTTGGTAGAACGCTTTAATGGAACACTGAAGGCGATGCTGCGGAAGTTCGTGGGAGACGACCCCCGCCAGTGGGACAAGTACCTGCCAGCCATATGTGAGGTGCCACAAGCTTCGACCGGGTTCTCCCCATTTGAGCTCCTCTACGGGAGGCAACCCCGGGGGATTTTGGATCTCTTGAAGGAAACCTGGGAGGAGCAAGAGACCCGGGTCAAAGGTTCGGTCCAGTATATCCTCCATTTGAGGGAATGGCTTTGAGAACTGGGCACCCAAGCCAGGGAGAACCTGCTACAAGCACAACATAACCAGGAGATCCAGTACAATTGAGGGGCGAAGATGAGGAACTTCGAACCGGGGGACCGAGTTCTGCTGTTACTGCCCTCCTCCGAGTCCAAATTATTAGCCAAGTGGCAGGGGCCATTTGAAGTGGTTCGGCGGGTGGGGCCCGTTGATTACGAGATCCGGCTGTCCGGGCGATGGAGAGGCACCCAAATATACCACGTGAACATACTGAAGGCGTGGAAGGACCGCGAGGGTTTTATGATTGCCCCATACCTCCCAGAGCCCGAACTTGGACCCTTAGCCGGAGAGTACGAGGAACCGGGCACGGTAAACATTGGCCGGGAGCTCGACCCTACACAGCAAGAACAGGTATGGCAGGTGGTAGCCGCGTTTCCCACGGTACTGTCTGGTCAACCGGGGAAAACGACGGTGACCAGCCACCACATCGCCACTATCCCTGGCCAAAAGGTGAGAGAGAACCGCTCCCTAAGAAAATGTGGGAGACTGTGCGGAAGGAGTTGGAACTAATGTTAACCCTGGGGGTGGTGGAGGAATCGAGGAGTGAGTGGAGGAGTCCCATAGTGCTGGTCCCCAAGCCCGACGGCTCAGTGAGGTTTTGCATCGACTTTCGCAAAGTGAACGCCATCTCACACTTCGACGCCTACCCCATGCCGCGAGTAGATGAGTTGCTGGAGAGACTGGGACAGGCAGAATTTATCTCCACCCTGGATTTAACCAAAGGATACTGGCAGATCCCTCTGACACCTGCCTCACGAGCGAAGACAGCCTTTCCTACACCATTTGGCCTTTTTCAATTTACGGTGATGCCCTTCGGGTTACACGGTGCGGCGGCTACATTCCAGCGACTAGTAAACCAGGCACTGAGCCCCCACAGTTCATACGCTGCGGCCTACATTGATGACATTGTCATTTATAGCTCCAGCAGGAGAGACCATATTCAGCACCTCACCAAGGTACTGCAAGCCTTGGGCGACGCAGGCCTCACGGCAAATCCGGCCAAGTGCCATTTAGGGCAGCGGGAGGTGACTTATCTAGGCTATACAGTAGGGCTAGGGAAATTACGCCCCATGGTAGACAAAGTACGGGCTTTAAGGGACTACCCCACCCTGAAGACCAAAAAGCAGGTACGACAGTTCTTAGGGTTGGCGGGGTATTATTGGCGGTTTGTCCCCAATTTTTCAACGCTGGCCGCCCCCTTAACGGACCTAACAAAGAAAACACAGCCCCAGAAGTTCCAATGGACGGAGGAATGTGAGAACGCTTTTCACGCACTCCGTGAGCACCTGACCCGGGAGCCAGTGTTAATCCAACCTGACTTTACAAAGCCCTTCCTTCTCCAGACAGACGCGTCCGGAGTAGGTATAGGAGCTGTACGGTCGCAAGAGGTAGAGGGGGAAGATCACCCCATTTTGTACCTCAGCCGAAAACTCTTTCCACGTGAGACGCACTACTCTACCATAGAGCGGGAGGCCCTCGCGGTTAAGTGGTCAATTGACACACTGCGATACTACTTGCTGGGAAAACACTTCTTCTTAGTGACTGATTGTCACGGAGTATAGGGGAGTCCGGCCCTGCACCCCTCTTCCCCGGATTCACTGGGAGTCTCAGCCAGTCAGTAGAACAGAAGGTTTATTAGAGATGCCAGGAACACAGTCCAACCAGAGCTTGTCAGTACATCCAGGACCCCTCAGTCGGGTCCTTCCGGGGGGCAGGGAGCTTAGACCCCAGCCTGGGGCTCCCTGCATTTCGCCCCACAGCTCCAACCGGGGCAGGGAGGCCAGACCCTGTCTGCCTCTCCCCCTCTTCCCCGGCCAGTTTCAAACTCCAACTCTCCGGCCCCTCCTCCGCCTTTGTCTGCTTCCCGGGCCAGGAGGTCACCTGATCCCTTTGTTCTCACACCTTCAGCTCTCACCTTTGCCGGGCAAGGGGCCGGGCCATCTGTTGCCAGGAGACAGAGCCCTTCTCTGTGTCCAGGCCTCTGCCTTCTAGGGCTTTGTAACAATCATGCACCGTTGTCCCACCACCTAGATACTCAAGCACCGCATAGGGGAAACTGAGGCACCCACACAGTACTCAGGGAAACCTTAACTACAGTCCTAGTTCGTCACACTGATCACGCCCCCCCCCTCAGCATGAAAGAAACGAATGACCAAATTATGAGGTGGTATTTGTGCCTCCAACCCTATTCCGTTCAAGTGCTGCACAGGCCAGGTAAGGCCCACGGAAATGCGGACTTTTTCTCCCGGATGGGAGAAGAGACGGATGAGGAAGGGGACGGGGCAGGGGGAACCCCTACCACCATTTTAAGGGGGAGGGTGTGTGACAGGGAAGAGTGGCCCCGCACTGGCCATGAGAGGGTTACCCCTTTTCTGCTGGCAGAGGAAGCCACGCCCCTGAGGCCCTGCTGGGCATGCTCCTGCAGAGGGCCAGGTATAAAAGCCTGAAGAGCTGCTCAGTCAGGGCTGGCTGCTGAGGAGGAAGGATGCCCAGCAGAGGCTCCAGCCCAGGAGCTAGGGCAGCCCTTACCAGGGAGAGCTGAAGAGCCCAAGACCGGGACTGGAGGCCAGCCGCTACTGGAACCCCAGGGAGTTCAGGGAACTGAGGAGCCTGGGGGCTCAGAAAGCTCATGGGCTACTGCATCAAAAGAGCCAGTAGGAAGTGACCCGGGGGGGGTGGTGCGGGAGTGGTACCTCCCACCCCAGTGAGGGCAGCGTGTTTCGGTGGGATTCCCCGCTGACCCTGGTGGGCTGTGTTACCCGCAGTTAAGGCCCTGGGTTGGGCCCCAGGTCCCCTACCGAAGACCGCCGCCCTTGGGGGACAGGCCCCAAGCCCAGAACTCAAGACTGTCTTACCTGACTGGGAAGGCACGCTGAAGTAACCCAGGCCCCTAGGCTGTGCTATCCCTTCAGGGGAAGAGACTAAGGGGGACTCTGGCCATTGAGTCCCGCTGGACGGGCTGCCAGGAGTGGCATAAAAACAGACCAGGAACTAGACAGGCGGGGTACCTCCTAGCCCCCCTGCGTCTCAGAGGGGCAACGGAGTATGAACCTGGCCACAGATGGATATAAACTGATCAGGAAGGATAGGCAGGGCAGAAAAGGTGGGGGAGTTGCGTTGTATGTAAGAGAGCAGTATGACTGCTCAGAGCTCCAGTATGAAACTGCAGAAAAACCTGAGTCTCTGGATTAAATTTAGAAGTGTGAGCAAGAAGGGTAATGTCGTGGTGGGAGTCTGCTACAGACCACCAGACCAGGGGGATGAGGTGGACGAGGCTTTCTTCCAGCAACTAACAGAAGTTACTAGATCACAGGCCCTGGTTCTCATGGGTGACTTTAATCACCCCGATATCTGCTGGGAGAGCAATACAGCAGTGCACAGACAATCCAGGAAGTTTCTGGAAAGTGTAGGGGACAATTTCCTGGTGCAAGTGCTGGAGGAACCAACTAGGGGAAAAGCTCTTCTTGACCTGCTGCTCACAAACAGGGAAGAAATAGTAGAGGAAGCAATAGTGGATGGGAACCTGGGAGGCAGTGACCATGAGATGGTCGAGTTCAGGATCCTGACACAAGCAAGAAAGGAGAGCAGTAGAACAGAGACCCTGGACTTCAGAAAAGCAGACTTCGACTCCCTCAGGGAACTGATGGGCAAGGTCCCCTGGGAGAATAACATGAGGGGGAAAGGAGTCGAGGAAAACTGGCTGTATTTTAAAAAATCCTTATTGAGGTTGCAGGAACAAACCATCCCAATGTGTAGGAAGAAAAGCAAATATGGCAGGCGACCAGCTTGGCTTAACAGTGAAATCCTTGCTCGTCTTAAACACAAAAAAGCAGCTTACAAGAAGTGGAAGATTGGACAAATGACCAGGGAGGAGTATAAAAGTATTGCTCAGGCATGCAGGACTGAAATTAGGAAGGCCAAATCACACTTGGAGTTGCAGCTAGCCGGAGATGTTAGGAGTAACAAGAAGGGTTTCTTCAGGTATGTGAGCAACAAGAAGAAAGTCAAGGAAAGTGTGGGCCCCTTGCTGAATGAGGGAGGGAACCTAGTGACAGAGGATGTGGAGAAAGCTAGTGTACTCAATGCTTTTTTTGCATCTGTCTTCACAGACAAGGTCAGCTCCCAGGCAGCTGCACTCCGCAGCACGGTATGGGAAGAAGGTGACCAGCCCTCTGTGGAGAAAGAAATAGTTCGGGACTATTTAGAAAAGCTTGACGAGCACAAGTCCATGGGGCCGGATGCACTGCATCCGAGGGTGCTAAAGGAGTTGGCCGATGAGATTGCAGAGCCATTGGTCATTATCTTTGACAAATCATGGCAATCGGGGGAGGTCCCGGATGACTGGAAAAAAGCTAATGTAGTGCCCATCTTTAAAAAAGGGAAGAAGGAAGATCCGGGGAACTACAGGCCCGTAAGTCTCACCTCAGTCCCTGGAAAAATCATGGAACAGGTCTTCAAGGAATCAATTCTGAACCACTTAAAGGAGGGGAAAAGGATCAGGAACAGTCAGCATGGATTCACCAAGGGCAAGTCATGCCTGACTAACCTAATTGCCTTCTATGATGAGATAACCAGCTCTGTGGATGAGGGGAAAGCAGTGGATGTGCTATTTCTTGACTTTAGCAAAGCTTTTGATACAGTCTCCCACAGTGTTCTTGCCAGCAAGTTAAAGAAGTAGGGGCTGGATGAATGGATGGTAAGGTGGATAGAAAACTGGCTAGATGCTCGTGCTCAACGGGTAGTGATCAATGGTTCCATGTCTAGTTGGCAGCCGGTATCAAGTGGAGTGCCCCAAGGGTCGGTGCTGGGGCCGGTTTTGTTCAATATCTTCATTAACGATCTGGAGGATGGTGTGGACTGCACCCTTAGCAAGTTTGCAGATGACACTAAACTGGGAGGAGTGGTTGATACGCTGGAGGGTAGGGATAGGATACAGAGGGACCTAGACAAATTAGAGGATTGGGCCAAAAGAAATCTGATGAGGTTCAACAAGGACAAAGGGAAGAGTCCTGCACTTAGGACGGAAGAATCCCATGCACTACTACAGACTAGGGACCGAATGGCTGGGCAGCAGTTCTGCAGAAAAGGACCTAGGGGTTACGGTGGACGAAAAGCTGAATATGAGTCAACAGTGTGCCCTTGTTGCCAAGAAGGCTAACGGCATTTTGGGCTGTATAAGTAGGGGCATTTCCAGCAGATCGAGGGACGTGATTATTCCCCTCTATTCGGCACTGGTGAGGCCTCATTTGGAGTACTGTGTCCAGTTTTGGGCCCCACACTACAAGAAGGATGTGGATAAATTGGAAAGAGTCCAGCGGAGGGCAACAAAAATGATTAGGGGGCTGGAGCACATGACTTATGAGGAGAGGCTGAGGGAACTGGGATTGTTTAGCCTTCAGAAGAGAAGAATGAGGGGAGATTTGATAGCTGCTTTCAACTACCTGAAAGGGGGTTCCAAAGAGGATGGATCTAGACTGTTCTCAGTGGTAGAAGATGACAGAACAAGGAGTAATGGTCTCAAGTTGCAATGGGGGAGGTTTAGGAAAAGCTTTTTCACTAGTAGGGTGGTGAAGCACTGGAATGGGTTACCTAGGGAGGTGGTGGAATCTCCTTCCTTCGAGGTTTTTAAGGTCAGGCTTGACAAAGCCCTGGCTGGGATGATTTAGTTGGGGTTGGTCCTGCTTTGAGCAGGGGGTTGGACTAGATGACCTCCTGAGTTCCCTTCCAACCCTGAGATTCTATGATTCTATGAACAGCCTTCCAAGGGAAGCAGTGGGGGCAAAAGACCTATCTGGCTTCAAGATTAAGCTAGATCTGTTTATGGAGGGGATGGTTTGATGGGATAACATGATCTTAGTCAAAGGTCAATTAATTGCCATCAGTGGTAAATAGGATCAATGGTCAATGGTGGGATGTTAGAAGTTACTACAGAGAACTTTGAACTTTGAACCCTGATCATGTGGGCAAGACTCACCAGCCAGACACCCAGGAAAAAGTTCTCTGTAGTAACTTCCAGAACTTCACTCCTCTGATGGTTAGAAACCTTCGTCTAATTTCAAGTCTAAACTTCCTGATGGCCAGTTTATATCCATTTGTTCTTGTGTCCACATTGGTACTGAGCTGAAATAATTCCTCTCCCTCCCTGGTATTTATCCCTCTGATATATTTAAAGAGAGCAATCATATCTCCCCATAGCCTTCTTTTGGTTAAGGTAAACAAACCAAGCTAAGGAGTCTCCTTTCATACGACAAGTTTTCCATTCCTCGGATCATCCTAGTGGCCCTTGCTGTGTTTGGCACGCAGCAAGCCTGGGAGGGAAGGAGGGAGGGGGGAAAGCGGAGGGGCCGCGCCTCAGGGGAGGAGGTGGAGGCGGAGGTGAGCTGGGTGCGGGGGCGTGCAGAGAAACCGCTCCCTGCCCCAGCTCACATCCACCTCCTCCCCCTCCCCTGAGGCGCCGCCTGTCACGGAGTGTAGGGGAGTCAGGGTCTGCACCCCTCTTCCTGGGATTCACTGTGACGCT
Organism: Chelydra serpentina; assembly: GCA_037349315.1. Taxonomy (NCBI): domain Eukaryota; kingdom Metazoa; phylum Chordata; order Testudines; family Chelydridae; genus Chelydra; species Chelydra serpentina. The sequence goes on from JBAIAC010000192.1 coordinate 4,281,636, forward strand.
CAGCCAGCCAGTAGAACAGAACGTTTATTAGGGATGCCAGGAACACAGTCCAAACAGAGCTTGTAAGTACAAGCAGGACCCCTCAGTCGGGCCCTTCTGGGGGTCAGGGAGCTTAGACCCCAGCCTGGGGGCTCCCTGCATTTCACCCCACAGCTCCAAACGGGGGGCAGGGAGGCCAGACTCGGTCTGCACCTCCCCACTCCTCCCGAGCGAGCTTCCAACTGAAACCTCTCTAGCCCCTTCTTTGCCCTTGTCTCCTTCCTGGGCCAGGAGGTCACCTGATCACTTTGTTCTAACACCTTCAGCTCGCACCTTTGCAGAGAAGGGGCCTAGCTATTGGTTGCCAGGAGACAGGGTGTCAGCCATTCTCCCATCACACTGGCCCTCTCCAGCTCTGCAACAATCACCCCTTATTTGCATCGGGGAAACTGAGGCATAGAAACATTAAGAACAGTCCCATTCCGTCACACCGCCGCTCTGCTTCCCCCCCCCCCCAACCGGCTTGCTGCGTGCCAAACAGGGAGGGAGGGAGGAAAAGCGGAGCGGCGGCAATGTCTCGGGAGATGGAGGCGGAGGTGGAGGTGGAGGTGAGCTGGGGCCAGGGGCAGGGCGGGGAGCTGCCGGTGGGTGCTCTGCAATTTTTCCCCATGGGTGCTCCAGCCCCGGAGTACCCACAGAGTCAGTGCCTATGCAGGAAGGTTGCACAAAGCAGGCTTGTCTCCCACCTCATGCCTAGCCTGAGCAGGGGAACAGGCTGTTGATTGACTCCCTCACTTCACGGGAATCTCCCTCAGAGATCTCCAGGAAACTCTCGCGGAGATACTGGGCAATCCGCTGCCGCAGGTTCTTCTGCAGAGCTGCTTTGTGTCTTGCCCCATTAATGGTAACTTTCCTACACCACTCTGCCGTCACGGTGTGGGGGACCATTGCTGCACACAGGCGAGCCGCATAGGGGCCAGGGTGGAAGCCGCAGGCTTGGAGAAAACCCTCCCTTGATTCCCTGCTCACCCTCAGCAGCAAGATATGTTCCCGAATTATTACATCCTGGGGAAAGTGTGGGGACAGGAATGATTATCAGGCCCCCCTGCAGTGCTGGCTCTCCCCAAGAGCCACATGCCCAGTGTACAGCAGGGTCCCGGAAGAGTGATTCCCCCTGCCCCTGTGGCTACTCACCATTCTGGGGGTCTTGTGGATCATGTGTGCTTGCCTGGGGTCAGCCAGTTAGTGACAGGTGTGTGAGTACTGGCTGTGTTTTAAATCACTGAATCAGTGTTCTCTGTGTTGCAAACAATACTGCTCCTGTGAAATGTTGTGTTTAAGATGATGACCTTGGGAGCCCAGCCTCCCTCTTTGTTATCGGCGGCTGCGCAGAATTCGAAAGCGGCCGAGAAGAACTAAGGAGGAGTTCTGCGTGATGTTATGGTGCACTCCGCCGCTGAGAAACAGGAATTGAAGGAATGGTGGGACAGCGAGAAGAGGGACCGAGAGGAGAACGCGGCACGCCAGAATGAAGCCACAGAGCAGCTCTTAAACGTTATGGAGCACCAAGCAGACACGCTCCAGGCGATACCAGCTCTGCAAACCGAGCAGCTCCGCACCTTCCCTTGCAAAAGACTTTCCCATGCACTCCCCAGACACCAACACACTCTTATCAACCTCCTGGCTCCAGTCTATACAGTACCCATGGCATTCCATGACTTCCCCCTCACAGTCCAGCACTGCGGACTCCCACTACCCACTGCACTCGACACCCGTCCCTCTGCACTTTGGCCCTGCTGAAATACAGCACCCGCTGCATTGTACTCCAAAGGAGAAGGTTGGATATGATCCCTGGACACATACACAAATCTTTAGCTGTTCTGGGACCCCTCCTCCTCCTGGGACCTCCCTTCCCCCATCTCCCACCCTGCTGATGTATTTTTTCATTTGACTCTCTCCTCCGGTTGTTGTCTTTCAATAATAAAAGACTTGTGATGGTTTGAAAGCAATCTTTATTCTATTAATTGAAATCAAAAAGAGTCCTGCAAAGCAACAGACAATTATGTTAAACCCCCTTATTGCATCATGTGCACCAATCACCTCATAGCATTACAGCAATCCTGAGCTTAGCATCAAATATTAGTGGCTTTCAGCTTCAAATTGCTGCCTCAAGTCATCCCTGATCCTTATGGCCCCGCGCTGCGCCCCTCTAGTAGCCCTGGTCTCTGGTTGTTCAAACTCAGCCTCCAGGCACTGAGCCTCTGCGGTCCAGCCCTGCGTGAAGCTTTCACCCTTCCCTTCACAAATATTATGGAGCGTGCAGCACGCGGCTATAAGCATAGGAATATTGTCATTGGCCAGGTCCAGCCTCCCATAGAGGCAGCACCAGCGGGCTTTTAAATGGCCAAAAGCACACTCAATAGTCATTCTGCACTTGCTCAGCCTGTTGTTGAGCCGCTCCTTGCTGCTGTCAAATTGCTTCATGAGCCATGGCATTAAGGGGTAGGCGGAGTCTCCTAGGATCACAATGGACATTTCGACTTCCCCTATGGTGATCTTCTGATCTGGGAAGAAAGTCCCGGCTGGCAGATTCCTGAACAGGCCTGTGTTCTGAAAGATGCGTGCGTCATGCACCTTTCCAGACCAGCCTGCGTTAATGTCTCTGAAACACCCATGGTGATCCACAAGAGCCTGGAGAACCATTGAGAAATACCCCTTCTGATTAATGTACTCGGTGGCTAGGTGGTCTGGTGCCAGAATTGGAATGTGCATGCCATCTATCGCCCCTCCGCAGTTAGGGAAGCCCATTTGTGCAAAGCCATCCACAATCTCTCACACGTTGCCCACAATCACGGTCTTTTGGAGCAGGATGCAATTAATGGCCCTGCACACTTCCATCAACATGACTCCAATGGTCGACTTTCCCACTCCAAACTGGTTAGAGACCGATTGGTAGCAGTCTGGAGTAGCCACAGTGCAATCGCCACGCACTTCTCCAACGGCAGGGCAGCTCTCATTCTCGTGTCCTTGCGCCGCAGGGCTGGGGCGAGCTCAACACACAGTCCCATGAATGTGGCTTTCCTCATCTGAAAGTTCTGCAGCCGCTGCTCGTCATCCCAGACGTGCATGACAATGTGATCCCACCACTCAGTGCTTGTTTCCCGAGCCCAAAAGCGGCGTTCCACTGTGGTTAGCACCTCCATGAATGCCACAAGCAATCTCGTGTCGTAGCTAGTACGCATGGCGAGATCAATGTCGCACTCCTCTTGTCTTTGTAGTTTAAGGAATAACTCCACTGCCACTCGTGACGTGTTGGTCAGAGCGAGCAGCATACTGGTCAGCAGTTCAGGATCCATTCCTGCAGCCCGAAGAGGCATAGCGCACAGTACAGAAACCATTGAAAGATGGTGTCAAATGCAGATGGAAGCACAGGGATTGCTGGCAGGCAAAGCAATGCATCATGGGTCATTGGGACAGGACCCAGGATGCCCCATGATCCCCTCCGCCTTCCCACAAGTCTTAGTGGCAGAAGAGGAAGAGATGCTCTGTGGGATAGCTGCCCAGAGTGCACTGCTTTGAATACTGCTGCACATGCCGCAAGTGTGAACACGCGATTGTGCAGACAGCTGACAGTGTGAACACACAACAGCGGTTTCCCTTCAGAGCTCTTGGAGCGGCGCTGTAACTTTGCCAGTGTAGAAGTGCCCTATGTTGAAGGGGCAATACTAACTTGTTTGTGTTGGGGTATAAAAATGTATTTTAAAGGAAGTATCTTTGTCTGGCCTAGGGAGGAACGGAAGGTCCCGCCGTTCACTGAACTGGGTCCTTGTTACGGGCATTCATGAATAAGGGCATGTCTTCACCAGGGGCGGCGCCATCTTTTTTGCCGCCCCAGGCAGCGGCGGGAGAGGCTGCCGCCGAGATCCCCGATGGCCGAAGAAACTGCCGCCGAAGTGCCGCCAGGGTCCTCGGTGGCATTTCAGCGGCAGCCTCTCCCGCCGGTGGCCGCCGAGGTACCTGAACCGCGCCCCCCAAATCCTGGTGCCCTAGGGGACCACCTAGGGTCGCCTAATGGTAGCACCGGCCCTGGTCTTCACTAGCAACATTTAAGCACTGCCGTGGCAGCACTTTAACATGGCTTGTGTAGACGTGGCAGAGCACTGGGCCAGAGCTCTCCCAGGGCTATAAAAACCCACCTCCACGAGGGGAATAGCTCCCAGCGCTGGGGCGCTGTCTACACTGGGGCTTTACAGGCCTGAAACGTGCAGTGCTCAGGGGGTGTTTTTCACACCGCTGAGCAAGAAAGTTGCAGCGCTCTAACGTGTCAGTGCAGACAAGCCCTTAGTGGTTTGGTAAAGTACCTGCTTGGTCAACAATAAACCTGGCTGGCTGCCTTTGTCCCTTAAAGGCCAGTCAGTCTCACCTCTACAGGCCAGTCAGTCTCACCTCAGTCCCTGGAAAAATCATGGAACAGGTCCTCAAGGAATCAATTCTGAACCACTTAAAGGAGGGGAAAGTGATCAGGAACAGTCAGCATGGATTCACCAAGGGCAAGTCATGCCTGACTAACCTAATTGCCTTCTATGATGAGATAACTGGCTCTGTGGATGAGGGGAAAGCAGTGGATGTGCTATTTCTTGACTTTAGCAAAGCTTTTGATACAGTCTCGCACAGTGTTCTTGCCAGTAAGTTAAAGAAGTATGGGCTGGATGAATGGACGGTAAGGTGGATAGAAAACTGGCTGGATGGTCGTGCTCAACGGGTAGTGATCAATGGCTCCATGTCTAGTTGGCAGCCGGTATCAAGTGGAGTGCCCCAAGGGTCGGTGCTGGGGCCGGTTTTGTTCAATATCTTCATCAACGACCTGGAGGATGGTGTGGACTGCACCCTTAGCAAGTTTGCAGATGACACTAAACTGGGAGGAGTGGTTGATACGCTGGAGGGTAGGGATAGGATACAGAGGGACCTAGACAAATTAGAGGATTGGGCCAAAAGAAATCTGATGAGGTTCAACAAGGACAAGTGCAGAGTCCTGCACTTAGGACGGAAGAATCCCATGCACTGCTACAGACTAGGGACCGAATGGCTGGGCAGCATTTCTGCAGAAAAGGACCTAGGGGTTACAGTGGACGAAAAGCTGAATATGAGTCAACAGTGTGCCCTTGTTGCCAAGAAGGCTAATGGCATTTTGGGCTGTATAAGTAGGGGCATTTCCAGCAGATCGAAGGACGTGATTATTCCCCTCTATTCGGCACTGGTGAGGCCTCATTTGGAGTACTGTGTCCAGTTTTGGGCCCCACACTCCAAAAAGGATGTGGATAAATTGGAAAGAGTCCAACGGAGGGCAACAAAAATGATTAGGGGGCTGGAGCACATGACTTATGAGGAGAGGCTGAGGGAACTGGGATTGTTTAGCCTGCAGAAGAGAAGAGTGAGGGGGGATTTGATAGCTGCTTTCAACTACCTAAAAGGGGGTTCCAAAGAGGATGGATCTAGACTGTTCTCAGTGGTAGAAGATGACAGAACAAGGAGTAATGGTCTCAAGTTGCAAAGGGGGAGGTTTAGGTTGGATATTAGGAAAAACTTTTTCACTAGTAGGGTGGTGAAGCACTGGAATGGATTACCTAGGGAGGTGGTGGAATCTCCTTCCTTAGAGGTTTTTAAGGTCAGGCTTGACAAAGCCCTGGCTGGGATGATCTAGTTGGGGTTGGTCCTGCTTTGAGCAGGGGGTTGGACTAGATGACCTCCTGAGGTCCCTTCCAACCCTGAGATTCTATGATTCTATGATTCTATGAAAGGATGTTGTGGTGGTTGAGCGGTTTGCTTAAGGTTTGCCATACCAGCTGTCTGCACAGGACTGGGGCGGCACACGGGGGAACACACACATGCAGCCAAACACCTAACCACATCGGTGACCCCGACGTGATTCGAACATGCAGCTTTCTGATTACTCCTAACTTTCTTAAAATATGGTTGCCAAGCAACAAAAAAGAATACTCTGCTTCTCATCCTAACCACTAACTAATATTTCAAACATGGGCTTTCCTTCTTACCACATAGCAAAGTTTTCAAATAAAGTTTAATATAGAGTAATAAAAATGCCGCAAGTTATTAAATTAATACAACAAATTTGGCAAATATTAATATAATTTTTATCAATTTTAGTAAAATTTTTAAATAAAAAGGTAATAACTGATTTAACCCTTTTATTTATTTTTTATTTTTTATTTTTTTTGCCTTATTTTGTATAGTTATAAATAAAATTTTAGCACCATTTGTTTGTAATTGTAAGTTTCTCCTGTATGTCATGCATGTTGTCCTGTGTTGCATGTTGACAGAGTGGTAGCCTATGCATGAGATTTCAATGAGTTTTACCAATATGGAAAGTTTGAAGAATCTGGATTGGTCTGTTACTACTGAGATCTGACATAGGGTGTTAAACTTCTTAAAGGACCCATTTTCAAATTAATTTTAGCTCAAACTAATTAACAGATTTATTATAAATTCTTAGAAAATCCATGCTCTGCTCAAAGAGGATGTGCTGTAATTTTGGGGATGGTGCGCCAAATCCTAGATATTTGACAAACAGGCAACTCAGCAATCACTGTGAAGTCCTACCTTAGAGATCCTAAAGCCCAATACAAACTAAATCTGACATGCACTTTACCCACAAGGATTACTTCGTCCACTGCTGATGTGCAGCCACCTGAGACAAAATGGAACAGCTGCCTCACAGTACGTATCAACATGACCCAAAGTTTATGACAAGAAGCCAAGATACTGTATCCAGCTGAAACTGCAGGGCTGATGTAGAGGGGGCAGAATGCAATAATTACTTGAGTTGAAATTTGGCCAGGACACTAGGGCTAACATCTCTGCTCTTATGAAAATGCCAGGGGGTCTTTAAAGGTCCGAAGTGGTCAAGGCATTGGTGTACATTTCTCTGAAAGCCAGCACTTCCAGTTGCACAATGCCTCCTAATGCCATGCTGGGGCATTGGGTCAGTACTGACTCAGGAAGGATACCACCCACATTATTAATCATTATTATTCCTGAACTGTTTTTCAGAATCAAGGTGGGACAGAATTTGGAAGGGGGTAAATGGTAGCAAAGAAATACAAACATCTATCTACAATAGCCACCATCAGATTCAGCATGGGTTAAATGGGTTATAATGACACTTATTCACACACTTCTAAGAAGTCAGGCTGAATATTATTACTGACACCTAATCTACCATTCATCTGGAAGAGATTTATTTTCCACGCCGGCGCGATCACTCAGCCCAACATACTGCTCTAATACCCTAAGAGCTCTTAAATTCTGTATGTAATCTGCAAGTGCAGTTTGCTTAAAATAAATACCCACAGGTCTCTAAACAAATCAGCTCATAGCACCAAAGGACTCGAACATTCACACTCTGAAAGAATGTGAGTTCCTGTTGCATTTGTGCGTTCCAGCTTCTGTCTTCAGTACAGATCGAAAAGGCAGCGTCTCCACTGGTGTACATTGGTATAGCTCCATGTAAGTGAATGGAGCAATGACAGTTTACACCACTGAGGATCTAGCCCAAAGACTCTAGCTCCTTTCACCATTCAGTGTAATATAATGCAAGTCAGGCCTCCCTTTAGCACTCAGATCACTTAGATCACATTTCTCCCAAGACCACAAGATGCAGCCGAGGCCTTAGTTTCACTTACAGCTGCTTGATACATGACAAGCTGTCAGATGTTCTGTTCATGCAAGTGGTAATCCCTTTATTATAGAGGCTCCCAAACTGGGGGTGCACCCCCTAGGGGCAGGGGCAGCTCCAGACACCAGCACAGCAAGTGCGTGCCTGGGGCGGCAAGCCGCGGGGGGTGGCCTGCCGGTCGCTGTGAGGGCGGCAGTCAGGCAGCCTTTGGCGGCGTTTCTGCGGGAGGCCCGACAGAGCGGGACCGGCGGATCATCTGCAGAAATGCCGCCGAATCTGCATGGCCAGCGGGCCGCCCGCAGGCATGCTGCCGAAAGCCGCCTGACTGCCATGCTTGGGGTGGCAAAAAACATAGAGCCGCCCCTGCCTAGGGGAGCGCAGAGGAATGTCCATGGGGGCACAGCAGGCCCAGGCCAGCACCCCAGGGGGCGGAGAGAGAGCCCCACCCAGCCCTTCTCTACCTGCAGTTCGGCTGCAGCCCTGGCCCCAAACCCAGCCACCTGGACACTAAAAGTCCAGTTGCCTGCAGTAACTGGCCTCTGCCACAAGGGGGAAGGAAGAGCAGCTGCTTAAGGTGCCACAGGTATTTTTCTTGTTTTCTTTTTGCTTAATCAGAGACTCACCAGGGAATGTCACAATTAGTAACAAGTTGCTTTGTCGGCGCCTGCAAAGGGAACTGCTCAGCCACCCAGGTGGAATCTCAATGGGAGCTAGGCACTTGCCTGCATCTCAGGCACCTCAGTACTGGCCCCAAGCACCTTCCATGCAAAATCAATAGCAACAGCAAAATCCTTCGTGGGCTTAATGGAGTCTCTGGCACTTCTCCGTACAGAAGTCTGGGGTAGATTTCAACTGTCAGCAAAGCACTACGGCTCTTTCCCTTGTGTTATTAATGATCAGAAGCCAGGGACTTTGGTTCCTATAAGGCTGCTGGAGCAAGCAATATCTGAAGAGGTGGTTGGTTCCCAGATTTATTTGCCAAGATTCCCACCCTCATGACTACTTCTGTGCCCCTCTAAATCTCTCCTCAGAAATTGTTGCTTCTTGGTTCTTGGGGCTTGATCCAAACTCAGCTGGCTTTTCTGTCTCAGGTAAACAGCACATCACTACCATTGCCTTACAAATAAGGGTGCTCAGTTTTATTTCTGAAGCTCTTTCGTGTTTTGGATAGAAACCACAATGCCATGCTAGGCACATCTAAACCAAACATTTCTTAAATCAAGAACAATTAAGCATTTTAGCAGTCACACATAAGCATCTCTGTAGCTAGGGTAGCAAAAGGATCTGCATTCGAATCCTCCATTTTTAAACTATGATTTCTGTAACATTCACCGTGTGCATGGGTTTTTTATGCTTGGTCTCTGCTCAAGAGTTGTATTCTTGGGAGAGACTGAGCAAAGCCCCATTAGCAGTTTTGAAGTTAAGAAAAGGTAAAGCAAACATTTCTCCTATAAAAATGTAAGAACCATTCAAAAGCAGCTGAATTTCAAAACTTCAATTTTTTTTCTGCCTTAACAAACAAGACACATTTTATTATGTTTCAAATAGTTCTGAGAGTGTGAAATGTGGAGTCAGGGTGTTCAGTGACAGGGTCATTACACTGTTAGCTGCTCACTTAGGATGAATTTAGAATACAAAGGACCAGTATGAAGCCTAGACACAACTGGAGTCCTGTTTTGATCTCAGGAGGTAATAACAGTTATAATGTAACCCAGTGTAACCGCTAGTGTGTGCTGTCAGGAGAATGCTGTGATCCTTAGTGTTTGCAGTGTTGCAGCCGTTTGGGACCCAGGATATGAGAGAGACAAGGCTGGGGAGGGAATAGCTTTTATTGGACAAACTTCTCTTGGGGGGAAGAGAAGCTTTCCAGCTTTACAGAACTCTTCTTCAGGTCTGGTGAAGGAAACCAGACTGTCCCAACAAAATACAAACCCCTTCTTAGCAGGGGATGGTGCCGAGACTGACTTACGTGTATATATGACACTTGATGAATGGCATAAAAAAATTAGAAGCGACAAAGGGTCCTGTGGCACCTTATAGACTAACAGACGTATTGGAGCATAAACTTTCGTGGGTGAATACCCACTTCTTCAGATAAAAAAATTAAGCAGCTTTTGAATGATCAAAAGGCGTTTAGCTCCTAATGTCTGTTTAGGCTCCTACCTGCCACTGACTTCGAAGCGCCCTACTTCCACGCACTCCTGGGCTAGAGATGCTGCATCCTAGAGGAAGGCCTGCAAAAGCCTGGGGCAGTATTGCCTTGTGCATAGATCCCCTGCTGGTTACCGGCTTAGCCTCTGTCCCCCAGGTTTGGTCATTTCCATAGGTGCATATTCCTTGGAAGTTCCTGGGGGAATTATCACCCCTAAATAGACCAGAGAAAGGCTGAGCATGCGGCAGTGTTTAAGGTGGGTTTGGTATTAACATGTTTACCAATTAACCCCGAGCTATGCAGAATGACTCTTCACTGACACCCTCACCTGGGAACGTCAGCACCTGTACATGCTGGTTCTACAGCTCCCATCACTGCAAGATCCAGATGTGAAGGGGCCTATGCTAAGCTCCCTTACACAGGTCTGATCTTGTTGATCCCACTTTGCACCAGAGGAAGAGAGATCAGAATCACACCTTGCGATTTATCTCTTTGCTGGCCTTTCAGCAGCCTTAGCTAACCATTCAAGATTTTTTGGTGGAATGACAGCTCCTCACCATTACAGATGGGGTGAGAGGTTGCTCCTTCTGAGCACCTTGATTGACAGCTCTCGCCTAAGACAGTGACCCTTCCCCACTCCGGGCAGGCTCGGCTAGCACTTGGCTCCAGGTCAGTTTGAATTATTCCGTTGTTTCTGATCTGCACATGCCCCCTCTCAGCTCTGAAGCAGATGGGGAGGCCAAGCGCTGCTGGGGAAACACTGTACAGGGAGCAGGCCGAGATACCAGAGATCACTGCATTTTGCTCTCTCATTTCTGCTGCAGGTGGCCACCTGACTGTCTCTCACAAGCCTTCACCAGTGTTTAGCAGACTGACTTTGCTGCCCGTGGAGCTTGCAGCCTTTGCAGGTGTGTGTGTGGGGGAGGGGGGCTATTGCCTGGTGGCAGAGTTCAGGAGCACATGCTGAACTTGGGGCTTTGATTCTGTCTGTAACAGGAGGAGAGAAGCAAGCAAGTGATCTGAGCCATGTCTGATGCTGCAGAGCTGTCTCTCCACAGCTCCTGCACTCCTACAGGGAGGCCCGTGGGAGACACCTGGTTTCCGTGTTGAGGGCAGGGTAGCCAGGAACCCTTCAATCTGCCCTGCCTGAGCGGGTAGGATTTGTGTCGCAAACTGCCAGGAACAGCTGCTGCCACGTAAGGCTCCAGGGGCTAATGATAGGAGACAGTGGGGAGGGAAGTGCCCTGGGGTCTCAGCCCTCTCTGGAGTGCTTCTCAGACGTGATCCATGGGCACTTATACGGTGACTTATGAGTCAACAGTGTGCCCTTGTTGCCAAGAAGGCTAACGGCATTTTGGGCTGTATAAGTAGGGGCATTTCCAGCAGATCGAGGGACGTGATTATTCCCCTCTATTCGGCACTGGTGAGGCCTCATTTGGAGTACTGTGTCCAGTTTTGGGCCCCACACTACAAGAAGGATGTGGATAAATTGGAAAGAGTCCAACGGAGGGCAACAAAAATGATTAGGGGGCTGGAGCACATGACTTACGAGGAGAGGCTGAGGGAACTGGGATTGTTTAGCCTGCAGAAGAGAAGAGTGAGGGGGGATTTGATAGCTGCTTTCAACTACCTAAAAGGGGGTTCCAAAGAGGATGGATCTAGACTGTTCTCAGTGGTAGAAGATGACAGAACAAGGAATAATGGTCTCAAGTTGCAGAGGGGGAGGTTTAGGTTGGATATTAGGAAAAACTTTTTCACTAGTAGGGTGGTGAAGTACTGGAATGGGTTACCTAGGGAGGTGGTGGAATCTCCTTCCTTAGAGGTTTTTAAGGTCAGGCTTGACAAAGCCCTGGCTGGGATGATCTAGTTGGGGTTGGTCCTGCTTTGAGCAGGGGGTTGGACTAGATGACCTCCTGAGGTCCCTTCCAACCCTGAGATTCTATGATTCTATGATTCTATGACCAGACAGCAAGTGTGAAAAATCGGGACAAGAGGTGGGGGGTAATAGGCGCCTATATAAGAAAAAGACCCAAAAATCAGGACCGTCCCTATAAAATCGGGACATCTGGTCACCCTAGGCACTTATAGCAAGAAATGTGGGGCAGCTCCCAAGTGGTTTGGCTCTCAGAACCCACACTGATCTCAGCCACTTTCTTTGGGCACCATTTTGACCCCTTCAGCCTCGAGAGGGTGCCCAGCCTGTCACCTATCACTGACTCAGAGGTCAGATTCCTTCTCCACAAGGAGTCTGACCACTGGTAATGTAACAGGCCCCACAACCGGTTCCAACTGTCGTACACTAAAGCTGAGTATCAGAGGGGTCGCCGTGTTAGTCTGGATCTGTAGAAGCGACAAAGGGTCCTGTGGCACCTTATAGACTAACAGACGTATTGGAGCATAAGCTTTCGTGGGTCAATACCCACTTCTTCAGATGCATGCAGTGGAAATGTCCAGGGGCAGGTATAAATGTGCAGGGAAGAGTCAGGCTAGAGATAACGAGGTTAGTGCAACCAGGGAGGATGAGCCCTTCTTTTAGCAGTTGAGGTGTGAACACCAAGGGAGGAGAAACTGCTTTTGTAGTTGGCTAGCCATTCACAGTCTTTGTTCAATCCTGAGCTGATGGTGTCAAATTTGCAAATGAACTGAAGCTTCATTTCATTGCTCACTCCACTCAACCCCAGGCAGCTTTTGGGGAACATGTGCCCATTACATTCTAATGTGAACATCCTCCAGAGGATGCTACTCGTCTCCTCAGCCATTCTCCCACCTCCATTGCTCCCTCCCTGCGTCAGCTCTCCCAGGTCCCACAGGAACCTGCTCTCTGCATCCCTTTCATATGTTCTCAGCATCACTTGCTGCTCTTCCCAATCTATTTAGCAGACTGGCTCCTGTTTGGCATTCGTGCCTCTGCTGTTGCTATTCTCCTACATGCCCAGTGTGAGGCCTGTGGCCTGAAGCCGACCAGGGAAGGGAGGTAACTGAGTGAGCTCTCTGCTGGAGAGCAAGGGGAGTAGATTGAGGGAGGCAATACCTCATTGACGTATTAACCGCAGATAGTTTGGGGACATTGGGGTATAAATTGGCTACATGTTGTACTTGGGGCCCACATTCTGTTGATTACCCTGTTGGGAAACACCTGGGCAAAGCATGTGTCCAGGGTCACCTTGATGAATACTGATGTTTGCCACGGTAAGAGTCCCTGGACAAAACTCAGCTTCAAGCTTATGAAGTTTCTGGCTGTTTCTGATGTGCCGCTGGGATACTTGCTTGAGTGGTAGGGACTTTGGTGGGTCCCTTATGCCACTAATTCCTTTGCACCTGCAAGAGCTGAGCTGAGAGTTATGGTTGTTTTATTGGGACAGCAGGCAGCAGTGTTTCTAGTCATCTGGCTGGGAGCAAGTTGAGAACATAGCCCTGCTGGGAGCAGTTGGGTGGACTACAGTAGAAGCAGAGGAATTTGCAGAATTGGGCTACATTGCCCTAAAGACACTGGTGAGGCCTCTCTGTCTGAGCTGCCGAAGTCCTGCTAGCAGGACAGGTGGCGGACCCCAGAGCTGCCTACGTAACAGGCCCCTTGGTTTTCCTGGGATTCCTGGAATTACAAACTGTGAATGGGGACGCTGGGAACCCATGAACTTTGAGTGATGGGATGGGAAATAAAAAAGCTTCATCAGCCAGTTCAGGGTCAGGACTGTGTGACTCATGTGCACCCTGACATAGTAGGTGGCAGAAAGTGTTAAATTGCAAAGTTTGTCCATAGAATATCAGGGTTAGAAGAGACCTTAGGAGATCATCTAGTCCAACTCCCTGCTTGAAGCAGAACCAATCCCCAATTTTTGCCCCAGATCCCTAAATGGCCCCCTCAAGGATTGAACTCACAACCCTGGGTTTAGCAGGCCAATGCTCAAACCACTGAGCTATCCCTCCCCTCCAAGTTCACCCTCTCCTGCCTCTTTCCTTTCCCCAATAAAGACTTTTTGTTTAAACCTCTGTTGAATGTGCTTGCAAGTGGGGACAGGTCTGCCTATCAAAGGCAGCCGGAGTGGATATAAATTCCCTGATTACTGGGTTGGGATTTGAGCCATAGTTAAGCAAATTGCAGAGAATCCCCAAGAAAGAAGGACCCCGGCCTCATTGCTGCCAATTCCGTTGGCAGACGAGTTCCACCCAGACAATGCACTAGTGCTCATTTCTCCCTTCACCTCTTCCATTAACTTGGCCCTTTTCCCTAGTGCATGCATGTCAAATGTTCTCATGCTCTGGACTTCATTTGTAAGTGCACAGACTACTTCACCTCCTATTCACTGCCCCCTGCCTGTGGCAGTTATAGTCCTTGATTACATAGCAAAGCAATATTAGGAACGTGTTCCATTTTCCCTCTTTCGATGAAGTCTAGCAGTTGGAGGTAAGAAGCTGGAGCCCACTGCTGTGGATAACCAGCTACCCATGGGCAGCAGCAAGTGCTCTGCAACCCACCACTGTTCGAGAACCTCACTCGAGTAATATTTCTTGGAAGCACAAGGCTTGTTTTGTACTAATTGCTCCCTTGGAAACAGGGATACATCTCTAACCACACCAGCCTGAGTATTTTTCTTTTCCTGCAGACATGTTCCTTAATGCAAAGTTAAGGCTGAGAATTCAAATGTAAAAAAATCAGGAAATTGTAACTTAACACACTAGCCTTAACTCTGACCCAGGGAATGATGCATTCAACGGGACTCCATTAGAATGAAGTACAATGCATTTATCACAATCTCTTACAAAAATCTTACTTGAAAATGAATTCAAATTACTTTGGACGAGAGAGCAGGGAATATAACAAGTGACAAACAGCAAGTACCAAGTTATGGGGAATCTGTCTGTTGGGGTGTGCCAGGGATCTGGGCTGGGTCCTGGCTTATTTAATACCTTCCTTAACGAGCTGGGAGAGGTGGGTACTCAGCACATTAATGACATTTGCAGAGCATAGTTAGCAGCAGTGTCTACAAATGCCAGACAGAAAATAATACATGCCCAGGAAGATTAGACATATGGGCAGAAAGTAACAATACAAGATTCAGCCTCGAGGAATACAAGTGAATATCAGGTGAAATTGCCCAAGCAAGCGTGGCCCTTGGCAGACTACGTGGAAACGTGTGGGAGTGCAGAGGCATTAGTCAACAAACAAAACGGAAAAGCCATCGTGTTGCCAACTTCGACGTGTGCATGCGAAATCTGGGCAGTGTACAGACGCCATGTTATGAAGCTGAATCACTTTCCCATGGGCTGTCTGAGGAAACGGATGAGGATAAGATGGCAAGACAAGGTTCCAGATACTGAGGTTCTCACACGGGCAGGAATGCTAGGCATCCATACTCTGTTGATGAAATCACAGAGGAATGGGCAGGCCACGTCACCAGAATGTCAGATGAGCAACTGCCAAAGAAGAGCTTTTACGGTGAGTTAAAGGAGGGAAAGTGCTCTCAGGGAGGCCAGAAGAAACTTTTCAAAGACTCCCTCAAGTTATCCTTGCAGCATTTCAACATTGACCCAGAGGATTGTTCTTCCTGGCGAAGTCTCATCCACACTCGCGCTACAGCCGATGAGTAGAGAAGCGCCAGCAGCGTAAATCTCACAACAGCAGCATGTCTGCTGTCAATCAAGTAACCCATAGCGGCATCTCTTGTCCAGTGTGCCACAGACAGTTCAAAGCTCAGATTGGCCTGATTGGCCACTCACATGTTCACAGAAACCAAACCACGGTGATGTCATGGTCATCTTCGAACTCAAAGGACGAACACCACCACCAGGTGAAAGCACATGGGCTAATTGGGAGGGAGACACCTGGAATACAGTGATGCTGAATCCCTATGTGGACAGCAAATTAGCCATACTCTGTTAGCCAGCATGTAATATGGTAGTAAAAGAAAAACATTCAGCAATTGCTGCATGTGCTGCTAGGCCTGTTACTGCAGCTCTGGCGAGACAGCCATTGCAGTACTGCACTGATCTCCAGCCTAGTTATCGTTTTCACTTGCACAGTGAGGATTGGGTGAGGATTTCAAAGTGCACAACAGGCAATGATGAATGAAGCCACCCTCACCCTGGGACAGAAAAGGAAGGATGGTCCAGTGGTGAGGGCATTGGCACATGCTCCTAAGTGCCTCAGTGCCTCTTGAAAATGAGCTGAGCACACCAAGGGCTAAACAGCTGTAAAAGTCTGGGCCTCGGGGCCTTAGTTTCCCATCTGTAAAATGGCAACAGTGACACTCCCCTACCTCCCAGGGCTGTTGTGAGATTAACTACGCTAAAGAGTGGGAGGCACGTACTCAAATACTCTGGTAATGGAGGCCAGATAAGTATCTAAGGTAGCCAGCTGAATGAAGAGGCTAGAGGGACTGATGTAAGGAAAGATTAAAAGAACAGCGGATTTCCTGGAGAGGGATTTCTTGGCCATACAAGAGAAGATGCCTAGGAGAATGTAATTAGGGACACAAAGATCTAGGCTAAACATTAGCAGAAAGAACTATTAATCCTCACTGTCTCTCAAGGGAAAATAGTGAAAGATCAATTGCCGGAAACATTTAGAGAGAGACTGGGGGGTAGGGGCGAGCCCTGACCCCCGGACAGATGACTCTCCAGTCTCACAGATTGTTTCTTTCTCTTATTTTTCCTTGATGCTGTGAACACAGGTCCCTGTGTGACCACCCAGAGCCAGACTGTGAATGAACCTTGCACAGTGGGACGCATACAAGGAAATGCCCCCCTTTATGCACCCCACACAAACACAGTTACAGTCCCTGCATTTGGGGACTGCAGCTCTGGGACTGATCCCTCACCCACGTGGCATGGAGAAAGGTGGGAATAAGGTGGAGCCATGGGCTGGCATGACCAGCCACTTCCCCCACTTCCAACAGCCCATGGAGAGGGCCAAGCACACAGGGAAGAGCATACATGGTCTCCCTGGAGAATGGTAGCTCCATACTGCCCCCAGCATCTTAATCATAGAATACCAGGGTTGGAAGGGACCTTAGCAGGTCATCTAGTCCAACCCCCTGCTCAAAGCAGGACCAATCCCCAATTTTTGCCCCAAATCCCCAAATGGCCCCCCAAGGATTGAACTCACAACCCTGGGTTTAGCAGGCCAATGCTCAAACCACTGAGCTATCCCTCCCCGCTAATGATGCAGCTTGTCCCATGCAGATATTCAGTAACATAAAAATAACGTGCTTGTGGACAGCCACAATCACAGACACACTCTCAGCTCCATTCTTTAACTAAAGACATTGTTTAGTTCTGATTTCTGCACATCACTGTGACAAAGTGGGATTTTTTCAGAATATTTTGTATGAATACTGTGTGTGCCTCAGTTTCCCTTATGTGCTGCATGATGAATTAGGTGGTGGTAGGCAGGAGGGAAGGTGTTTTCTTTGCAGAAGATTCCAGATGTCCAGGTGGGGGTTGGGCCAAGACACTGGCCCCGCAATTTGTTATCTAGAAACTGATGACCCTGAACCCCTCTGGGAAGCCAGCCAGTTTGAGCAACTGGAGAACTAAAAGCGAGTGAGGAGGAGACCAAGTGACCCTGCTTGCCTGGGAAGAGGAACGAAAGACTGAAGAGGGGTCACGGGCGTGGCTCTGTGTGGGGCTGGGGGCTGGAGTCATGCTTCTGTTTTGGGGGAATTTCAGGGTTTCCTCCCCACTCTGAACTCTGGGGGACAGATGTGAGGACCCACGCAAAAGACCCCTCTACGCTTATTTCTACCAGCTTAGGTTAAAAACTTCCCCAAGGCACAAATTCCTTTCCTTGTCCTTGGACGGTATTGCTGCCACCACCAAGTGATTTAGACAAAAATTTAGGGAAGGGACACTTGGAGCCCTATCCCCCCAAATATCCCCCAAGCTCGTTTTCCTGGGGAGGCTTGAGAATAATATACCAACCAATTGCCTTTAATATAAGTACAGGCCAGACCCTTTATCTTTGGGCCGCTAAAATCAATCAGGTTTTTAAAAGAAGAACTTTATTATAAAGAAAAAAGTAAAAGAATCACACCTGCAAAATCAGGATGGAAGGTAACTTTACAAGGTAATAAAAAGATTTTAAACACAGAAGACTTCCCTCTGGACTCAATTTTACAGTTACAAAACAGGAATAAAATTTCCTCTTAGCATAGGGAAAATTCACAAGCTAAAACAAAAGACAACCTAATGCATTTCCTTGCCTCACTTACAATTTCTGTAATTCTTAGATGGATTATTCTAGGTATATTTTCAGGAGATGTTGTCCCTGCTTGGCTTCTATCTCTCCGTCTGAAGAGGGAACAAACAAAGAGAGCACAAACAAACCCCGCCCTCCACTTGAAAGTATCGTCTTTCCTTATTGGTCCTTTTGGTCATGTGCCAACCAGGTTATTTGAGCTTCTTAACCCCTTACAGGTAAAGATTCAGTACAGGTGCTCAGGAGGGATTTTATGCTACCCTTATCTGTATGTGTATGACAGGGGAAAAGAGGGGATTCGAAAGAGGGGTCTGCGTCCACTGGAAGTCTGGACACACCCAGATGGACTATGCTGTAACTTTTTTTTGCAAACCAAGAGCTTTCTATGCTGCGGTCCAGATATCTAGTAAACCTTTATGTTTGGTTGGGGGTGTGACAGTGTCCCCATAAAACTTTATGGGGAGATGCTTATAACTATATATGTGTAACGTTTTATGCTACAGGTGCCATGTAACATATCTCTGTGAAAGTTATGACCTACTGAATTTATTCCTCCTGTTTGTAGGCATGTATCATTGTTGTGGTGGTAGTTATGAACATTGGTTTTATATTTGCTGGTTTTATGCATAGCTTTTGTAAGAACATGGGGCCAGGTCCAGAGGAAGGAATGTGCAAGTTGAGTACAAGTACTTAACAGACAAAAGAAGGTGCAGACCCCAATCCACATCGGGGCCCCAGGCAAGGATGCAACTGGTTAGACTGGTTAGGGCACATGGACAGGTGACTTGCCCATGTGATCCCAAAACTCCAGGGCTACTGGATCCTACGCAGGGAGAGGAAGAAAGGCTATAAAAGCCCTTGCAAGACCCTTCCATTTTGTCTTCAGCTGGCTAAAGGAAGAAGCTCTCCACCCCCCCAAGGACATTCCTGAGGGGAACTGAACAAAGGACAAAGACATTAGTGGGGTGAGTGATTGCTGGGCCCAGGCTAGAAGGAAGATAGCCTGTTTACTGGACCTAGTGAGGGGTTTATCTGTACACAGGGTGATTAGACATAGAACTGCGTGTTCTTTTTTTATTTTATTCGGTAATTCACTTTATTCTGTCTGTTACTGCTTAAAATCACTTAAATCCTATTTTCTGTACTTATTAAAATCACTTTTTACTTATTAAGTTTCCTGGAGTTGAGTTGTTACCTGGGGGAACGCAAACAGCTGTGCATAACTTTCTATCTTTGTAATAGAAATCGAACTATTTATGAGTTTACCCTGTATAAGCTTTATACAGGGTAAAACGGATTTATTAAGGGTTTGAGCCTCCTTGGAGTTGAGCAGCTGGGTGTCAAAGGCAAGAGCGCTTCCAGGAGCCTTACAGTGGTGAGTGGACTTGGTTCGGACCTGGGTCTGTGTTTGCAGCAGATCAGTGGAATCTGGCTCAAAACAGACAGGATTCGGGAGTCCCAAGTTGGAAAAGGCCTGGAAGCAGGGGCAGAAGTAGCCTTTGCATACCAGGTGGCAGCACCAAGCAGGTCTCTGTGGCCCCAACCCGTCACAGGGGGTGCATTGCTTCTTTTGGGTGTGCGCCTTCCCCGGTGTCTAGATTGAGTGGGCTCACTGAGGGGAGCTCACGGAGCACAGCAGCATGCTGTATGCTCAGAGTTGCGGTCCCAGGGGGCGGTGAAGCCAAGGGGTTTACCCCTGTGAGAGAGTGTAACCCTAAGGGATCCTCCCTGGGACTGTTACAGAGCTGTGCGGGAGTATGGGACCTGTGGAACTGTGACAGTCACCCCCTGCTACTAGTTCATGCCTCTAATATGCATGAATCCAGGAGAAATTTGCCATTAGCAGTGAACAGGAATGAATTGCTCATTGTGAGGAATTTTCACAAACCGATCTCTACCAAATGACCAGCAGTGCATCATAATGGCTTTTGGAGGACGATTCCAGGAGAATCATAGAATCATAGAATCTCAGGGTTGGAAGGGACCTCAGGAGGTCATCTAGTCCAACCCCCTGCTCAAAGCAGGACCAACCCCAACTAAATCATCCCAGCCAGGGCTTTGTCAAGCCTGACCTTAAAAACCTCTAAGGAAGGAGATTCCACCACCTTGCTCCTGCATGCCTGAACAATATTTTTATACTCCTCCCTGGTCATTTGTCAAATCTTCCACTTCTTCTAAGCTGCTTTTTTGTGTTTAAGACGAGCAAGGATTTCACTGTTAAGCCAAGCTGGTCGCCTGCCATATTTACTTTTCTTTCTACACATCGGGATGGTTTGTTCCTGCAACTTCAATAAGGATTCTTTAAAATACAGCCAGCTTTCCTCAACTCCTTTCCCCCTCATGTTATTCTCCCAGGGGACCTTGCCCATCAGTTCCCTGAGGGAGTCAAAGTCTGCTTTTCTGAAGTCCAGGGTCTCTGTTCTACTGTTCTCCTTTCTTGCTTGTGTCAGGATCCTGAACTCGACCATCTCATGGTCACTGCCTCTCAGGTTCCCATTCACTATTGCTTCCTCTACTATTTCTTCCCTGTTTGTGAGCAGCACGTCAAGAAGAGCTTTTCCCTTAGTTGGTTCCTCCAGCACTTGCACCAGGAAATTGTCCCCTACACTTTCCAAAAGCTTCCTGGATTGTCTGTGCACCGCTGTATTGCTCTCCCAGCAGATATCGGAGTGATTAAAGTCACCCATGAGAACCAGGGCCTGTGATCTAGCAACTTCTGTTAGTTGCTGGAAGAAAGCCTCGTCCACCTCATCCCCCTGGTCTGGTGGTCTGTAGCAGACTCCCACCACGACATTACCCTTGTTGCTCACACTTCTCAATTTAATCCAGAGACTCTCAGGTTTTTCCGCAGTTTCATACTGGAGCTCTGAGCAGTCATACTGCTCTCTTACATACAACGCAACTCCCCTGCCTATCTTTCCTGAACAGTTTATATCCATCCATGACAGTACTCCAATCATGTGAGTTATCCCACCAAGTCTCTGTTATTCCAATTACATCATAATTCCTTGACTGTGCCAGGACTTCCAGTTCTTCCTGCTTGTTCCCCAGGCTTCTTGCATTTGTGTATAGGCATTTAAGATAACTCACTGATTGTCCTGCTGTTCCAGTATGGGGCAGGAGCCCTCCCGTCTTGCACTCACCTACTTGTGCTTCCTCCCGATATCCCACTTCCCCACTTACCTCGGGGCTTTGGTCTCCTTCCCCCGGTGAACTTAGTTTAAAGCCCTCCTCACTAGGTTGGCCAGCCTGCTTCCAAAGATGCTCTTCCCTCTCTTTGTCAGGTGGAGCCTGTCTCTTCCTAGCACTCCTTCTTCTTGGAACACCATCCCATGGTCAAAGAATCCAAACCCTTCTCTCCGACACCATCTGCGTAGCCATTCGTTGACTTCCACGATTCGACGGTCTCTACCCCGGCCTTTTCCTGCCACAGGGAGGATAGACGAGAACACCACTTGCGCCTCAAACTCCTTTATCCTTCTTCCCAGAGCCACGTAGTCTGCAGTGATACGCTCAAGGTCATTCTTGGCAGTATCATTGGTGCCCACGTGGAGAAGCAGGAAGGGGTAGTGATCTGAGGGCTTTATGAGTCTCGGCAGTCTCTCCGTTACATCATGAATCCTAGCCCCTGGCAAGCAGCACACCTCTCGGTTATAAGTTGCTTCTATCCTGTGGAAGAAAGACAAACATGGCACATCCTGTGCAGGTCACGACAGCGGATCGCTCAGCATCCATAGTCTCTTCCTTCTAAGAGTTTCCTCACTTGTGGCAGAAGCTACTCAGGGAAACCTGCAAGAGGGATGCCGCGGTAGGTTCACTCCAGGTGAACTCCCAGGCAAACTCCACCTGTTTGCTTCTCTGCTGTTCGCTTCGCAGCTGACTGTCTTTTTATAAGACTCAGGCCCAGCTGGAACAAAGCACTCCCAATTCACACTGTGCAAACAGGCAATCAAACAATCAAGCACACGGTCAAACTGCCAAACTGTCCCCTCAACAGACACTCAGATACTCACCAGCGCAGTCCCCCTAAGGCAGCACTCAGCGTACCTCTGCTCAGTACAACTCTGATGTTCTAGTGTAGTAAGACTAAACTGATGTTTTCTTCTTGAAACAAGTAGATACCGTGGGTCTGAAAGTTGAGTGGCAAAGCTACAATGAAATGTGAATTAAGCCTAGAAAGCAATGCTGAATAATTAACCCCACAGCACAACCCCCAATCCTTTTCTCCCCCGCCCCACCCACCGACTAGCCAGGAAAGTGTGTCCTGTGGGATGTATGGGTAGACGCTATAGTAACAGGACCTCTTTACTGTTCAAGCTTCTTCCTTCTGGCAGAGGTGTCAATTTATACCAAGGGTAATTGCTTATTTTTTGTCAAGGTTAAAATGTCTTGGTGAAAGTATAGGCAAGGTCCAGACTCCAGAGAAAAAATACAAAAATAAAAATAATAATGATAAGTAAGGAAAGAGTTTGCATCTGGCCATCTGGCTTTGGGCCATGGTCCATCTATTTACCCCTGATTTATACATTCTTCTGTTCTGATTGGGATTCCTTCCTCTTTTCTTGAAGACGGTGTATAGGCTCTTGACAGAGGGAGGCCTACGATGGTTAGGAAGGCCCGCAACACCTGTGCCAGCACTGCATCTATCTCCTTCACCTGCACCTGTAGCCAGACAGAGCGCCTGAACATGGATGCTTCTACCCAGATCCTGGTGTGGTTTTGCAGGGACTGTAATTTGCAATTGCCACTTACTGATATCCAGGCTTGGGGGACCATCCAATGTGACAGGTGCCTGCTGGTAGAATCTCTCAGGCAGCAGGTGGGAGAGCTACAGGAGGAGGTGGCTAGATTGAGGAGCATCCAAGTCCATGAGCAATTCCTGGACAGTGTCCATGTGGAGACAGCTGAGGTAGCTGTCCCAGTACACAGGACTGCTGACACACCACTGGTGGAGGAGGAAATGGCTCAGGGTGGACACTGGCAGCTGGTTACTTCTGGCAGCAGGCAGTGCTCCACCCCTGCTCCAAACCCTGCCACCGTGGTAATAGGAAACCGTTATGCTCTTCTTGATACAGGAGAGAAGGAATCTCCCCCTACAGCAGAGGAGGAGAAGCCTCGTACCCCTAAGGCTGGGAAGTCTGCTGCCACCACTGCAAATAGGAAATATAGGATAGTGGTGGTCGGAGACTCTCTGCTGAGGGGGACGGAGGCGCCCATCTGTCGCCCTGACATTTCATCTCGGGAGGTATGCTGCCTGCCAGGGGCCTGTATCCAAGACGTTACGGAGGCATTCTCACGGATTATCCGGCCTTCTGACTACTACCCCATGTTACTCATCCATGAGGGGTGACACTGAGCAGATCAAGAGTGACTACAGGGCTCTGAGAGTACGGGTGAAGGAGTTTGGAGCGCAAGTGGTATTCTCTTCGATCCTTCCTGTCAAAGGTAGGGGCACGGGCAGAGACAGGTGCATCGTGGAGGTGAATGCTTGGCTGCAAATATGGTGTCGCCAGGAGGGCTTTGGCTTCCTCGACCACAGGATGCTAATCCAGGAAGAACTGCTAGGCAGAGATGGCGTTCACCTTTCGAGGAGGGGGAAGACCCTATTTGGATACAGACTGGCTAACCTAGTGAGGAGGGCTTTAAACTAGGTTCGACGGGGACAGGTGAGCAAAGCCCACAGGTAAGTGAAGAACATGGGGACCTGGGAGATGGGTCGTAAATAGGCGGGAGCGTGGGCTCTAATGGCAAAGAGATAGGAGGGTCAGGGCAAAACTGGGAGGCAAGATCAAATCAGTATCTTAGATGCCTGTATACAAATGCAAGAAGTATGGGTAATAAGCAGGAAGAACTGGAAGTGCTAATAAATAAATTCAACTATGACATTGTTGGCATCACCAAAACTTGGTGGGATAATACACATGATTGGAATGTTGGTATGGATGGGTACAGCTTGCTCAGGAAGGACAGACAGGGGAAAAAGGGAGGAGGTGTTGCCTTATATATTAAAAATGTACACACTTGGACTGAGGTGGAGATGGACATAGGGGACGGAAGTGTTGAGAGTCTCTGGGTTAGGCTAAAAGGGGTGAAAAACAAGGGTGATGTCATGCTAGGAGTCTACTACAGGCCACCTAACCAGGTGGAAGAGGTGGATGAGGGTTTTTCTAAACAACTAACAAAATCATCCAAAGCCCAAGATTTGGTGGTGATGGGAGACTTCAACTATCTAGATATATGTTGGGAAAATAACACAGCGGGGCACAGACTATCCAATAAGTTCTTGGACTGCATTGCAGACAACTTTTTATTTCAGAAGGTTGAGAAAGCTACTTGGGGGGAAGCTGTTCTAGATTTGATTTTAACAAATAGGGAGGAACTTCTTGAGAACTTGAAAGTAGAAGGCAGCTTGGGTGAAAGTGATCATGAAATCATAGAGTTCACAATTCTAAGGAAGGGTAGAAGGGAGTACAGCAAAATAGAGACAATGGATTTCAGGAAAGTGGATTTTGGTAAGCTCAGAGAGCTGATAGGTAAGGTCCCATGGGAATCAAGACTGAGGGGAAAAACAACTGAGGAGAGCTGGCAGTATTTCAAAGGGACACTATTAAGGGCCCAAAAGCAAACTATTCCGCTGGGTAGGAAAGATAGAAAATGTGGCAAAGGACCACCTTGGCTTAACCACGAGATCTTGCAAGATCTAAAAAATAAAAAGGAGTCATATGAAAAATGGAAACTAGGACAAATTACAAAGGATGAATATAGGCAGACAACACGGGAATGCAGGGGCAAGATTAGAAAGGCAAAGGCACAAAATGAGCTCAAACTAGCTACAGGAATAAAGGGAAACAAGAAAACTTTTTATCAATACATTAGAAGCAAGAGGAAGACCAAGGACAGGGTAGGCCCACTACGCAGAGAGGAGGGAGAAACAGTAACAGGAAACTTGGAAATGGCAGAGATGCTTAATGACTTCTTTGTTTCAATCTTCACCAAGAAGTCTGAAGGAATGCCTAACATAGTGAATGCTAATGGGAAGGGGGAAGGTTTAGAAGATAAAATAAAAAAAGAACAAGTTAAAAATCACTTAGATAAGTTAGATGCCTGCAAGTCACCAGGACCTGATGAAATGCATCCTAGAATACTCAAGGACCTAATAGAGGAGGTATCTGAGCCTCTAGCTATTATCTTTGGTAAATCATGGGAGACAGGAGAGATTCCAGAAGACTGGAAAAGGGCAAATATAGTGCCCATCTATAAAAAGGGAAATAAAAACAACCCAGGAAACTACAGACCAGTTAATTTAACTTGTGTGCCAGGGAAAATAATGGAGTAAGTAATTAAGGAAATCATCTGCAAACACTTGGAAGGTGGTAAGGTGATAGGGAATAGCCAGCATGGATTTGTAAAGAACAAATCATGTCAAACCAATCTGATAGCTTTCTTTGATAGGATAACGAGTCTTGTGGATAAGGGAGAAGCAGTGGATGTGGTATACCTAGACTTTAGGAAGGCATTTGATACGGTCTCGCACGATATTCTTATCAATAAACTAGGGAAATACAACTTAGATGGGGCTACTATAAGGTGGGTGCACAACTGGCTGGATAACCGTACTCAGAGAGTAGTTATTAATGGTTCCCAATCCTGCTGGAAAGGTATAACAAGTGGGGTTCCGCAAGGGTCTGTTTTGGGACCGGCTCTGTTCAATATCTTCATCAACGACTTGGATATTGGCATAGAAAGTACGCTTATTAAGTTTGCAGATGATACCAAACTGGGAGGGATTGCAACTGCTTTGGAGGATAGGGTCATAATTCAAAATGATCTGGACAAATTGGAGAAATGGTCAGAGGTAAACAGGATGAAGTTTAACAAGGACAAATGCAAAGTGCTCCACTTAGGTAGGAACAATCAGTTTCACACATACAGAATGGGAGGAGACTGTCTAGGAAGGAGTACGGCAGAAAGGGATCTAGGGGTTATAGTGGACCACAAGCTAAATATGAGTCAACAGTGTGATGCTGTTGCAAAAAAAGCAAACTTGATTCTGGGCTGCATTAACAGGTGTGTGGTGAGCAAGACACAAGAAGTCATTCTTCCGCTCTACTCTGCGCTGGTTAGGCCTCAACTGGAGTATTGTGTCCAGTTCTGGGCACTGCATTTCAAGAAAGATGTGGAGAAATTGGAGAGGGTCCAGAGAAGAGCAACAAGAATGATTAAGGGTCTAGAGAACATGACCTATGAGGGAAGGCTGAAGGAATTGGGTTTGTTTAGTTTGGAAAAGAGAAGACTGAGAGGGGACATGATAGCAGTCTTCAGGTATCTAAAGGGGTGTCATAAGGAGGAGGGAGAAAACTTGTTCATCTTAGCCTCTAAGGATAGAACAAGAAGCAATGGGCTTAAACTGCAGCAAGGGAGGTTTAGGTTGGACATTAGGAAAAAGTTCCTAACTGTCAGGGTGGTTAAACACTGGAATAAACTGCCCAGGGAGGTTGTGGAATCTCCATCTCTGGAGATATTTAAGAGTAGGTTAGATAAATGTCTATCAGGGATGGTCTAGACAGTAATTGGTCCTGCCATGAGGGCAGGCGGCTGGACTCGATGACCTCTCGAGGTCCCTTCCAGCCATAGAATCTATGAATCTATGAATCTTCCTGGACAACATCTTTGTACAGCCCAGTAAATGACTATTGCAACAACAATCAGCATGAGTAATAGAGCCCACCAGGCTGGATCTGAAATCACACAGAACAGGAGTCAGGTTAAACCATTTGGAGAAGAGGCACATACACACAGCCACCTATGCCGGCATTTGGTTGGCAGATTGCAAGATTGCCTGTGAGTAGCCATTGAAATCTGAGGACAGCCTGCAGCGATTAAGGTATCAGAAGGCCAAGGTGGGATGAAGGAAGATCACTTTGGGATTAAGCTTCTGGTCTAAAACTTCGGAGACCACGGTTCAATTCTTGGCTCTGCCACAGACTCCCTGTGGCAAATC
This sequence comes from Chelydra serpentina, assembly GCA_037349315.1. Classification (NCBI taxonomy): domain Eukaryota; kingdom Metazoa; phylum Chordata; order Testudines; family Chelydridae; genus Chelydra; species Chelydra serpentina. Next base: position 4,308,658 of record JBAIAC010000192.1, read on the forward strand.
AGGCCAGTCTCTGGATCTCTCTGGACCTTAGTTCCCCATCTGCACACCGGGGACAGTCCTCCCATTCTTTGGTCTCTTACACTTGTAAGCTCTTCAGGGAGCTCGCTCTTCTGATGTGCCAAGCACGAGGGGCCCTGATTTCAGCTGGGGCCTCTAGCCACTACTATAATACAGATAATTTAATGGGGGCAGGAAAATGCAGAGTTAACATTGCCTGTATTGTTAGGTTAGATAGCTCGGCCCTTCCAGACAACAGAGTTCAGCAAAATTCAGGGCTTGTCTACACTACGAACTTAAGTTAGGTTGACCTGCAGGCACCACAGTAATTCAATCGGCTGTTTATGTCCACACTACCCTCCTGCCAGAGGTGCGCATCGTCACCGGGAGCGCTGGCACTGACCGCTGGAGCCCCGTCACCTGCAGGGCCGGTGCAAGGAAGTTTCGTGCCCTAGGCAGCCAGCTCCCCCCCAGCAGCTCAGCCCCCCAGCGCAGCCGCCTCCCCAGCTCCTGGCTCAGCCGCTGAGTGTGGAGCCTGGAGACAGCCGCCCGCTGCCCAAATCCTGGTGCCCTAGGCAACCACCTAGGGTTGCCTAGTGAAAGTGCTGGCCCTGGTCACCAGGGCAGGCCTGACAGCTAGGGCTGTCAAAGGCAGCAACAGGAGATATAAACAGCAACCTCACTACATTGACCTAAGCGCTGCACCTCTCGCAGAGGGGGAGTTATTAGGTCAGTGTGGCAGGTGAGTTAAGTGGGCAGGAGGAACATTGTAGTGTAGATGCTTCCGCAGTTAGGTGGATGTGAGCTGCCTTACGTCAACCTAACTCTGTAGTGTAGACAGGCCTCAAACGCCAGGAAAGCTGGAAATACAGCGTGAAAGTCAATGCTCATGCAAACGTAACTCTGCCTCTTGTTGCGGGCAATAGCCACAGGGCATTCTCTGCATGCACAGCAGCTGCAGGCACTGTGTTGGGGTTGCTGCATTGCATGATGGGCAGAGTTGTGATCTGGGAGGCTGTGAGCACCTTTCCCTGACCCACAGGTGTGTGATGAACGAAACGTTGTGCGTGTGCCTCCCTTCAGCACTGTGTGTAGAGTGTCAGTAGCAGGGCCCAGGGTCCTCTTGCTAGGGCGTGGTCAGTTGGGTGGGGGATGAGTGTGGTCGGAGTTGAATGAAGGGCAAATGAAAGTCCAGTGAGACGTGGGAAGATGAGCTTAGGGGTGAGTGGTTTGCAAACGGGCCTGAAGTGGTTCTTTCTGCGCAGCAGGCGAAGTGAGTGTCAGGCAGACGTGGGTAGCCCCTGTTCAGCACAGCGCACAGACAGTGCGAGGACGCGCTATGGCCGTATGGGGCATCGCTCAAAGAGGGCAGGTGAGCCTAACCCAGAGCTGTGTATTTCCTGGTTCTCAGGCATTGGAGTTCTGCTGAACTCGGTGTTCCGGAACAACACAAGCTACCACTGGGCAACCTCAACTATGTCAATTAAGGGGGTTTGCCGGTGACGTTACTAGTTTTTTGAACAGAGAAATGTCGGTCGGAGTTAGTGGTCATTTAGGCAGCTGTAGTTACCATGTAGATGTGCAGTTCAGATGCTCCTGTGCCCAGATGATCACACCTAGCTCTTACTTTTCATCGCTAGCTCTTGAAGAGACAATTATCCCCATTGCACAAGTGGGGAAACTGAGGCACACCACATTTCAACACAACCCAGGTTTGCCTGCAGATTTTAGAGCACTTAGAATCGACCTTTTAACAACAACGTTTTTCTCAGTCGTCATTATAGCATTATAGCCTGTATTAGATTCATCATCAGCAATGGTTTCGCTGTGTCCGGCTCTCCAGCACAGGATAATGCTGAAAACGGGGGACATCTTAGAGAGGGTAGAGGGAAGAAGCTCCACATCTCCATGTGCAGCACTGGAGGCTCCGGTGCGAAGTGGCTCATTCAGCTCAATGAGCTGTTCTCAGTGGAATGGGAACATGCTATGGAGCTAAACACAGCCTGAGACAATAGTTCTGAGAGGTGCACTGCTCCTGGGGATATTCCCCTCCCACCTCCCCAGGGCTGGAGAGCCTGTGATCTGCATCGTGCATGCCAGTTCTCTTCTCCTCAGTGCGTGTCAGCAGTATGTTCCTGGTGCATCCTCTCCGAATGCATGTTCTCAGTGCCACACCCACAGAAGCAGGGTTTCCCAGGTCCTGGCTTGCATGAGGTGGGCAGGGATGAGGGTCAGGCTCCTTAGCTGGGCAGGAAAGCCCCAGATCCCAGCACACCTGAAGATAGGGAGAAGAGCTCAACCTCCTCTTCCCTCTCCCGCCCAACCATGCACAACAGGGTTGGGCTGATAGGTTCTCCACCTACCTCATGCCAGGTCCCCCTTCCACTCCCAGTATAACCCCATCCCCTCACCTGAGCTTCCCAGCCCTTCTCTTCCCCTACACTCATCCATCTTCCTCCCAACACTGCAGACCCAAAGCTCTCTCACCTCCACTTCTCCACCCACAGTTCCCCTCCCAGAAGCATTCACATGTCTGTTTTTTTTCTAAAAAAAATACTTTGTTTTGCGGCGGGGGGTGTATTTGGGGGATGCAATCAGACAGATTTTCGCAATATACATTCAGATTTCTCCACACTTCTGCTTGAGGTGGGACTGGCTGGCTAGGTCAAGTTCAAAGAACTATTGCTTATCCAGCTCCAGTGAATGTTTCAAGACTACAAACCTGGTAGGCGCCTCTCTCCACATCCTCAGTGTAACCTCTTTGTTTGTGTGCCTTAAGACCATTAGGCCTGTGCCTATCTAGAGAGCTAACCTCTTTCTTGCATACCATTTTCAGTGTTACTCCCCCCCGAGAGGTACATGTGCCATACCCTGGCTGGGGTCAATGTTGCGAGATGGAGACCATTTGGGCCACATTCAGAACCAGGGTTTGATCCCCAGGTCTCGGCACTCAGTCAATAAAGTTGACAGATTTCACCAACATTGAGGAAAAGCTGGGTTGTTTTTTTCAGGGGGCTTTATTTCAAGAACCTTTAGTCAAAACACCCCAAATTTGTATCCCTGACCCTAGCCAGCACCTTCTAAGAAACACACCAAAGTTCAAGGCAATTTGAGTAACCAAGCTGATATTAGAGTACTTAGAGTCAAGCTTTAAATAGAAAGTTTGTCTTAACTTTATTATAGTAGACCTGGTGGTCCACAATGAGAGCAGTAATGAAGGAGTCCCAGGGCAAGGAATTGGACGTACCAGGGAGTCCAAGTCCCCTTAGCACGCATTGAATTAGAGTGGGAAGGTTTAAAGCATCCTTTGAAGATTGGGGGACTGAAGAATTTGCCAGCTGATGTGATGGTGGGAAATGACACGTCACTGCCCAAGCTGTTGATGCTGGAACCTGGAGCCAGAGGGAGTCTGTTGCTAAGTACCCAGCGGTGAGCTCTGAGGAGCAGGAGGCAACTGAAGGGGGAGAGGAGTCCTGTGCACCCATAGCATCAGAAAATAGCAATGTCTCTCCAGGGGAGGGGGGAGTTGTCTCTCAGTGCAAGGAAAAGCCAGATGGAGTCACTGCCGACCACGCCCTGGAACGTGGCTATCTCCCCTCACCACGGCCTCATGTCATGGGAGTTGTGGTTTGTTGCTCACATGCCCCCTCAGTCTGTCCTAGGAGCTGTGCCCCCTCGCTGGACTCCATCTCCCAGGGGAGCTTCCCGCCGACTCTGCCAGCGAGCGGGAGAGGCCGTCTGAGCAGGGCACCCCGGGCGCGGAGCGGGTCATCACCAGGAAGCTACAACGCCCATGAGGCCCTGTGGCAAAAGGGAGCTGGTACGGGTGGGGGGTGAGGACAAACTTTCTCACAAACTGTTGTTTGACAACAGCCACACACACACACACACACTGTCCCTGTGCCGCCATGGCCACCCAGCATCCCCCTTGCAACAGCCCTGAGCCCAGGACCACCGAGCCCCAGTCCATAGAGCCCCCAGCACAGGCCCCACCTGGCATCCTCCCCTCACTCGCCCCCACAAGCCACCCCCTGGCAACAGCCCCGGCCCCCTTCCCAACAACTCTCCCTCCCAAGCAGAAACCCAGACCCCCCCTTGCTGTGACAACCCCTGGGCCACTCCCCTTGCAGCATATCTGCCCCCCTCAGCAACAGACTCATCCAAACCCCTCTCCCTGTGGAGCCCCCCCTTAAAATCCAGGCAGCGGGGAACATTCCCATCAATACCAATAACCGCTTAAACATGAGCCCCTCTAACCTCCGCCAGCCGCCGCTGTGCTACTGATCCAACACATCAGTGAAGAGCCTCCAACACCCGATGCGAATAGCTCAGCAGCCCCCAGCTCGGTGTCTGGTTCTACAGACCTCGGCTTCTTGTGAGTCTCTAACTCACCCATACGCAGAGCTCGGCTTCGGAGCCGGACTAGCCACCGGCATCACCACACGAGCCACAGGCGGCTGAATGACGGGGACTCTTTAGTTTCTCACGATTCTCACAGCAAATAGGTTAATAACTCGGTGCAAGTTGATAACTTCATTGGTTAATAACACAGTACAAGCATCCTGATTGGTTAATAATTAAATCACACAGTGTTTTAATATCACGTGCTGCAAAGAGTCACAGGAGACACACTAAAGAGCCACTTGCGGCTCACACCTCAGTCTGAGTTCTCACTGCTCTAATCTATAATATTCTGTTTGGTTTTGTTTGTTTGTTTTTCTCTTGTGACCTGAAGGATGTCTGGCTTCTTGGCTTGTCATCACAATTTGTCCTCGGCGGAGCATTTTGCCTCTCACTCCTGCACCTCAGAGCTTTCTCCACCGATGAGGACACTCACTTCCCAAATATTGACGCAGGTTATCATACTCTCTTCTTTGAAATTCCACCCGGCTGGAATTTTTACTAAACATAGAAGTGAGGCCTCATTTGGAGTACTGTGTCCAGTTTTGGGCCCCACACTACATGAAGGATGTGGATAAATAGGAAAGGGTCCAGCGGAGGGCAACAAAAATGATTAGGGGGCTGGAGCACATGACTTATGAGGAGAGGCTGAGGGAACTGGGATTGTTTAGCCTGCAGAAGAGAAGAATGAGGGGGGATTTGAGAGCTGCTTTCAACTACCTGAAAGGGGGTTCCAAAGAGGATGGATCTAGACTGTTCTCAGTGGTAGAAGATGACAGAACAAGGAGTAATGGTCTCAAGTTGCAGAGGGGGAGGTTTAGGTTGGATATTAGGAAAAACTTTTTCACTAGTAGGGTGGTGAAGCACTGGAATGGGTTACCTAGGGAGGTGGTGGAATCTCCTTCCTTAGAGGTTTTTAAGGTCAGGCTTGACAAAGCCCTGGCTGGGATGATTTAGTTGGGGTTGGTCCTGCTTTGAGCAGGGGGTTGGACTAGATGACCTCCTGAGGTCCCTTCCAACCCTGAGATTCTATGATTCTATGTGTGCATTTGTCCACCTAGACACATATGCCGTTTATATCAATGGGAACAGTCACATAGCTTAAGTTTCAGAGGGGTAGCCGTGTTAGTCTGGATCTGTAGATGTAGATCTTTTCCACTGCATGCATCTGAAGAAGTGGGTATTCACCCACGAAAGCTTATGCTCCAATACGTCTGTTAGTCTATAAGGTGCCACAGAACTCTTTGTCGCTTCTATAGCTTAAGTTAAGCCCTTGTTCAATTTTTGTTTCGGATAAAGGCCTTAGTTTATAAGGCAATACTATATTAATTGATTCATTGTTGCTTCTACCAAAGAATCCTTATCTCCCCCAATGTTAATATATTCCTGTAACATTTTTCCCTGTTTGGACTTGTAATCGTGTTTATCCTTTACATAGAAACTCCTCCTCCTGAGCATTTCTTTAGCGAATTTCCCCATCCGGCAAACACTGAAGCACATTTCTCTTCAATTCTTTTTCCTAATTGTGTGTATTATATTAGTACCCAAGACACCCAAGTCATGGCACAGTACCTCACTGTGCTGGGCACTGTACAAACACAGACCAAAACGATAGCTCTGCCCCATACAGCTTAGTTACTTTGTTACATACATTGATTAATTTTCTACTGCAATGTTTATTTCCAATTGGATAGTTTATTTTCCTAACATTTTCTCTATGCTAAGTATTTTTGTTCAGACATATTTATAAAGGGGATCCTTCATTCTGATAAGTGTTCTTTTTTCTAACAATACCAATAAAGTTTTTTTTTAAGTTATTCGTTTGCATTGGTGTCAAAGCAAATTTTATTCCTCTACCACAGTAAAAAAAAAAGGGGGGGGGGCACATAATACCAATCAAAATCAATTCTGGTCACAGTATCACACTTCCACAGTATGGAACACAGGCTATAGACATCCTCAGTGGCTAATATTCATGAGTTCCTTTACTTCAGTATCAGTTGCATTTTTCAGTCCCCCGAGTTTGATTGAAATCGGCACAAAGCAACCAGATTATACCAAAAGCCTGACTCTTGCAGCCTGAAGCTATGACTCTGATGTTAAAGCACAGTTATTTTTAAGGGATTAACGTGGCTACCAAGGCTCCTTCGCCATTAGAGATATTTGCATATGAATGTCTACAGAGCCCAGTTACAGTCTGATCTACACTAGCTATACTGCTATAGCTGGTGGTTAGGGGTGGGATTTCCCCCCACCAATATAGTTACACACCACAGCCCCAATTTGGACGAAGCTGTACCAGGATAAAGGTGCCTCATACCAATAAAACTCATTTCCCTTCCAGTGCAAAAAACAGACACACCAGCACTGGCACCTTTAAATGGCTAGAACTGTGTCTGCACCAGTATAAACTGGCAAATCTGTCTAAGCTAGGCCAGGCCTGTGTGACTTTTGTGGGGGAGTTGTTGAAAACTAAAGCATATTAAGCTTAAAGAATTCACATAAGCTTTAAAACTGCAATATTTTGTTTTTCAGGCATCTGTTTTTTTTGACCAAACAAATCAAAATTTCCCACAGAAAGCAAATGGCTGCTGATAAAATTCATTTTACTGACAATATAATTTTACAATCAAAAAACTTTTAGGGTGAAAATTTCTGGCCAGTCCCCATTGACCCGTTAGGCCCACAAGTTAGACCGTAAGAAAAGCAAAAGGTAAGCAACAGACACTCATTAATAGAAAATAAGCGCTCCCTTGCATCCCTTTAGGGTGTGTAAGCTTTCCTTCATTCATGTTCTGCCATCAGCTGTTAGGGCAAGCATGGCAAGATTCCAGGAGTTCGTGCCTGGAAGTCCTCCCAGTAACCAGGGCCTTGACTTGTCTGAAAAAGTTTTGTGGAGTCCAGGCACAATGTATCTGTAACTAGTCCACGTGCCCATCAGTAGAAGTCCTGCTTCCCAAAAAGAAGTCCAACTACAGCCTCTATCTACAGCTGTCTCGTTCGGCGTGATGGGTCAGGGAAATAAAGGACGTCCTAACATTTCACGGGAACTGGCCATAGACTTTACACAATTAGCATCTCCTGCAGTAGGCTCTGTCGGTCGGTGGGCTCCATTGTTGGCAACCTTCCATTTCCGGACGGCCTTAGCACACCATCCCGACATCAACCTCATCCGCCCCATCGACAATTTGTTACTAATTTTACAAAGGGGCCCTGATGGGCTCTTAACTGCATCTGCTGGTTTCCTGGACCTCCAGCCCCTCCTCTAGTTTTTCACATGGTATTTAGTCCTAGACTTTTCTATGGCATTCAGCTGAGCACCTCACAAGTAGTAAGGAATTTAGCTCCCCCAGCCTTGCGGTCAATTATATTGCTGGTTTACAGCTGGCTAAACAGAGGTGCAGAGAGGCAAAGGGACAGCACAGATTTGTGGTCAAGGAGGGAATAGAACCCAGGAGTCCTGTGCCTTCACCCCAAACCTCCCTTCCCTGCTAACAGGGGCAGATAGTGGCCTTGTCAGCATGCCCATCCCCCCACCAAACGTTCTCCTTTTCCCAGAGACAAAAGTCCCTCTTTAGACCTGAGTAGAGGCGAGTGATGGCCTCCAGTGGGGGACAGATGGACTAAGAACAAGCTTCCCCAGCCGAGATGTTGGGGTGAAAGTTTTACATTCTGCATTGACGTTTCTGTGGCCCGAGCCCCTCCACCAGGGGGTGCTCTCCGTTGTCTAACAGCCTGGACTTGTTGATGTCCCCCTGGGTGCAGGGGAAATCAAGTCAGGGCTCCCCACTACACCATGCCCGCAGCAGGGGGCACCCATGTCAACCTGGAATGACAACACCCCGCCAGCCAGCCAGCAAATACAACAACTTTCAAATGGAAGCTTTTTCAGTCCTCTCTTCAACAGTGAGAAAAACGTATTTACAGGTGTTGGGCTGGATTCTCCTGTTCCCCACATGTAAATCCAGAGAGACCCCATGGAGCCAGGGCTGGATGCTGGGCACGGTGCCAATCCAGAGCTGCCCATCGATGGCAGCAGAGTCAGGGCTGGATTCAGATGCAGTCGGCCAGTGTGAATCTGGTCAGAGAAAGGCCCCAGAGGAATCCCTTCCTCTGGCTGCTGGGAAGCATCAAGCCACAGTGCTGGGGTGGGGGGGTGGGATGAGGAGCATCACCCAGCCCTGGCTCACCCCACAGACGTCAGGGTGCAGACCCACTCACACCTACTCCCCACCTGTTTCTAACACGATCACAACCTAAGTCACTTCTTGGAAGGTGCATCCAACCCCACCCCCAGCCAGGGCTTCCAGGGTGATCAGCGTTTAACATCGTTTTGCTTCAAGTCACATTTTTCAGGAACATAACTACGTTAAGCAAGGAGTTACTACTGTATGGGATAATTACTGTTTGAAATGGATAACGATCAGAGAGCTTTGGTTATTGCTTGAAAACAAGTTCAATATGAAATATATATTTATTGATTAATAATTTGGAGCTTCCCTGAAAGTTTTATTACTGGGGGCAGGAATAATTAACAATCAAACCCAGTGTCATTTTCATTTCAAGGGTCAGTTTCCATATTCTAAATAAGGAGGATTTTTGACCACATATTTGTAGATTTACTATGAAGCAAGCGATTTTCTGTCCTTACGGAGCATCTGTGAGCTTTGCCCCGGGGCGAAGGCTATTGCAAAAGAAAAGCAAACCGGGCGAGGCAGCGAAGTAGCTTCTGCTCTGTAAAGTCCCCCCCACCAGCAAGCAGCTCTTAGGGCGAGGTCTCGGTTGATCCAGCCGGGGGTGACCCCACCCCGCGCTCCCTGCACCGGCAGAGGGGCCCGGCCCTGCTCGCAGGGCCGACATGGGACCCCCCTTCCCACAACTCCTTGGCGGGCTGCCGGTCTCGGTGCCCTTAGGGCAACTCTGTGGCTGGGGATTCCCCAGGCTCAGGGCAGAACCGGGGCCCAGGGAGGGTCTGGCCGGTGCCCTCAGGCTGGGCCCTGCCGAGGCGCTGGGTGTCCCAGGCAACGGGCAGCGTCGCAGCCGGAGGGGCCGGGCCGCAGCTGTGGGCTCAGCTCCCGGATCATAGACTCTCAGGGTTGGAAGGGACCTTAGGAGGTCATCTAGTCCAACCCCCTGCTCAAAGCAGGACCAATCCCCAATTTTTGCCCCAGATCCCTAAATGGCCCCCTCAGGGATTGAACTCACAACCCTGGGTTTAGCAGGCCAATGCTCAAACCACTGAGCTATCCCTCCCAGCTCTGGCTCCTCCCGCCTCGCTCCCCCAGCACCGCAGCACCAGCGGGGGCATCTCCCACTCCCGGTAGCACCGGCCCCAGGGTGCGGGACAGGGCCTGGAGCAGAAGTCATGTGGTCCCAGCGCACGCCCCTTTATTATCCAACCGGAAACAGTGACCGGATGTTATGTTGCCACGGTGCGCTCCCCTTTAGAGTCCAACCGGGAACAATGACCGGAAGTTATAAGAACGTCCGGTTGAGAAGTGACATCACCCGGTTCTCTCTCCAATGGGTTCCCACCAGGACCAGTGGGCGGAGGTTGCCCCGGCCGCTCCCATGGCTGGAGAGCGAGTGGAGCTGGGGCTGGCCAGGGCTCGAGGGATGGAGACTGGGGGCCCCTGGCAGGTATTGGGGCAGGGAGACAACAGCTCCCCTGGGGAGCCCGTCCCAGCAACCCCGTCACCGCCCGCAGGCAGCGCGGATCCCCCCCGCCCCCCGGCAGCGTTCCTGCTGCTTGGGGCGCACTGAGCATGCGCTGTAACATCTGGGCATGCTCCCTTCAACTGCTGAAGCCGCTGCCCGGCGCCCTGCCCTTATCAGCCCGACGATTCTGCACAGGGGCAAAGGGGGCGAATCGGGGCAGGGTCTGAGCAGGGGGCGGAAACTGACGGGGGGGGTGGGTCACGCAGCCGGAGGCAGGGTTGGGAGAGGGGCTGGGGGGAGCGATCAGGGCTGGGGGGGAGGAGCCGGAGTTAAGCCCAGGGGTGAGGTGCTACCAGAGTATAAAGCCCGGCGGGGGCACAGGGGTAACGCGGGGGGTGGGGTTACCCCGGTGGGCTGAGACCCCCGTGTTTGCAGAAATGGGGGGGGGGCAAAGGGGCTTTTCTATTTCCCCTCCCCCAGACAGCACCTGTCAGCATCGGCTTCCCCGGGCTGGGTTCTTAAAGGCACCGGCAGCAGCGCGGGGGGAGCGGCGCTATAAAAAGGCGCCTCCCCCTGTACTCACCCGGCGGCGCGCCGGGTCTTCGGCGGCACTTCGGCGGCTCACTCCGGGTCTTTGGTGGTACCCGCCGCTGAAACACCGCCAAAGACCCGGAGCGCTGCTGGGTGAGTGCAAGAAGCGGCGCTTAAAAAGAAGCGGCACCTTTTTTTAGTGCTGCTAAAACAAGGCGCCGCTTCTGCTGAAGGGGGAGCGACCGCTCCCCCTGCTCCCCCCCCCGGCTACGCTACTGGGCACAGGCATCCCAATGCCTAGTCACTGCAGCTGCTCTCTGTCTGACCTAACCTACTGAGGTGCTGCAGGAGACAATTCAGTGAAATACAGAAACACAGAATCCCTTATCTGCATCTGACGGCATAAAGTCTCACAGCAGTTCACAAATGTGTCTTATCTGCTGCTGGGATTCCCTGAATTACTCTTATCACTTCATCATTTAGCTTTGTTATTGTGCTGATGCATGTCATTGGGCTATTTAATCTATATTTTAACAACAAATACTCATTGAATATATGCATACGGAAGTACTTGCTAATAGTTTTAGCAACGACATCTGTGTTTCTAGTATTGCACTTGCTGTTTTTTTACTGTGATTTCTAATTTGGAATTTTTAATTCTAACTTTTTCTTCTTATTTTTAAAGCAGAAGTTTATTCTGTTGGACCATCTGACTTCCAGTCTGACTGAATTTCTAGCCTGGTCTCAAAACTTTGTTTTCATTCAATCCACCAAAGGTGATTGCATTTTGCAACTGCTGTTTGCCTCTCAATCCAGCCCTTAGTGTGTTTCCGCATGCCATTGTTTGTGTCTAGAACTTGTTTTGCAAATATTCAATAAAGGCAGTATGCTATTGTAACACCAACAGAGCCCGATCGTGCAGCAAAGACAGCATAAGTTGGTCCCATGGTGTAGTGATCAGCAGTTAGAACTCTGAATCTTGCAACTTGAGTTCAAATCTCAGTGGGACCCAGTGTTGGCTTGTAGTAAAGCCCTGGAGCCCAAAGTGTTCACCTTCCCTGTCTCCAGCTGTGCAAGGGTGAATCTCTTCCCTCCTGCTGGGTGACTCACGCCCACGGGAGCCAGGTCTTTGGTCAGGATGCCTGCAATGGGTTGGGACTCTAGAACTGGCTACTGATCCCTGCAGAATAGCGGTTGGGATTCTTGCTGGGTCACCTGATGCCCACAAGTTTGGTCATTGTGTTTGCTGCCCCACTTTTCCTCTTGCCCACATGGCACTTGAAGAAAGGAGTGCCAGGGCCAGGCTTCATAGTCAGGAGGGAGGAAGAGTCCCAGGCTGGAGCCCAGCTCACCTTTCCTCCTCTGGGCACCTGGAGCAGAGGCGGCTGGTGCTGACAGCCCCAAGGGAAGGCTTAAAAGCCACAGAGCAACTGAGGCTGGGGCAAAGGGACAGGAGGACCATGCCTGTGCGTGGCCAGCAGACGGGCACAAAGACCCCCAACCAGCCTGCTCCCTGGCATGCCAAACACCCACTGAAGGACACCCACAGACGAGCATACAGGGCGGCTTCTTCTGCACTGTGGCCAATATCAGAAGATGGTAGGAAAGCAGGACCAGCCCCCGTGGTGGGGCCTCTGACCGTTCCCACTCAAGGTGCTCCCTTTTGCAGTGAGGCAGGAGATTTTACCCCAAGAGGTCTTGCTCCAGCTGGCGAGAAGCAGAGAAACCCCCAGGCTCCAAAGGCTGGTATTTAGCAGGTACCCTCAAGCACAGGGACAGGGGCACATTTGGAAGAGGGAAGCTGCTGTATATGCTAGCCCGGCCATCCGCCCATTTTCTTTCGCAAGTCAGTAATGGCAAAGGCCAGACTGGAAGCACCCATAGGTGCCAACTTTTCCCAGTGCCGGTTGGTGCTCGCCCCCTTCCCCTCCCGCCCCTATTCCAACCCCTTCCCCAAAGTTCCCTCCCCAACTCTTCCCCCTCTCTGCCCCTTTTGGACTTTTCCTCCAAATCCCCACCCCAGCCCCACTTCTTCCCAGAGCGCGTCACGTTCCTCCTCTCCCCTCCCCATGAAATAGCTGTTTCGTGGCAGCAAGCGCTCGGAGCTAGGGGGAGAAGCAGGAATGCGGCACGCTCAGGGGAGGAGGTGGAGGCAAGCTGGGGCGGGGAGCTGCCCCCACCAATTTTTCCCTGTGGTGCTCCAGTCTGAGAGCACCCACGGAGTCGGCACCTATGGAAGCACCTGCGGCTCATGCCCTGGCATTTGAGACACCCAACCCCCAACCCCTTCCTGAGGCTCTAGCTGAAGCCAGAGCATTGGCCTGAGCAGCCAAGAAGAGGTTCCAGCCCTGAAGGGAGCAGGACTTTCGGCACAAAGGGAAAACTGCACAAACACAACTACAAAGGGACTTGAACCCTCAATCACCTGACCTGAAGTCAGACGCCTATCCATTAGATCATGTGATCACAGGAAACAAGTCTCTCCAAGCACTTCTTTAGAAAAGATGGACACTGTGTTTCTTGGGTCATCTACTGAGGGGGGCAGAGACTCTCTGGGCACAAGAAGTCGAGTTCCCAGTGAGACGTGAGACTTAATTCTATGGAGCCAGGTGCAGGGCTTTGGCAGGGAGGTTCAGGCATGGGGGATTGGGGTGCAGCGGATGGGCCGGCTGTCTAGGTGCGGAGATTTAGTCGCACTGAGGCACAGGAGGGAGGAGGAGGAATCCTGCTGCTAGGCAGTGGCTGGGGAGAAAAAGAGGAGGGGTTCCTGGGATTTTTTTGCCTCTCTTTTGCCTGCCTGCTCGCTCTTGTGATGAAGCCCCTGCCAAGACACTCAGCTTTTAAGTTGCCTTGTGTTCCCGGAGCCAAATGATTCCTGGTGGTGTCTAGAGCCACACACGGATTCCCAGAAGCTGTAGCGATTTCCTGGAAAGGCCCCTTTCTTCTGCTGAGTCCTTAGGAATGAGGAGCGAGGCCCACAGGAGCAGGCCTGGAAAGTGCAGTCTCTGGCTGGCAGGAAACGCTGTGGGGCCAGGTGCTGAGAAAGCCCAGAGGGAGAGCAGCAGAGATTTTGGGCGGGGGGGGGGGGGGGGGGGAAATAGAAGCAATGAGTACAGAGTGCAAGTGTACAGGGGGATCCGGTCCTGCTATTGTGGGGAACTTCCCTGGTTTATACACGACCCCGGTGGCATGGGCTACCGAAAGGATCTGGGTCCCCACTCCCTTACCCAGAGCCCTGCCTGACCTCGAGGGCTCTCTTTCTACTCTCGTGAGTGGCAGAGTCCTCATAACCCTGACAAGGCTGGGCCCAGGATTCCTGGGGGGTTCGACCCCCAGTCTTGTTGTGGTCAGTTAGAACAGGGGCTGAGGTATTTCTTTTGCCCTGAGGCTTTGCTTATCCCCTGCTGTCACAGATGAGTGTTTAAGCCGTTGGACTGAAAATCCATTGAGATTTCCCTGAACAGCTTTGAATCCTGCTCACGGTCAGAGGCAGCACCAGTCCCCTGGTACTATTGAGAAAAACCTTTCTCTGTGGTATTATACAGGAGTAAGTAACAGTAAAAAAACCCAACAACACCACATCATTCTTGGTGCAAGGACCGGGCTTGCTGTTCAAATTCTGTATTTCCCAAATGTCCAGGTCTGGGAATGTCCAACAAGGGCAATTCTAATGGGAAGATGGATGCAGGGCACTTAACCTGCACAGACGTCCTATGGAGGTGGGGTGGGAATTAACAGTACGTTGAGGATATTTTGGGAAAAGAGACTTTACTGACAAGGTTTGTCTCTGTTCCTATTTCACCTTGTGGCGTTATGTTGGAATCAGTATTTGTTTTTCTATTACATTAATTAAACTGTAAACATTATTTACTCAGTTGTAAACATTAGTGTCACTTGAATTTTCTCTTGGCTAGCAAGAATTAAGTGAATTTTGCTGGTTTCTGGAAAACAAAGAGATTAAATTTGGGAAATTCAATCCCTGTATTTGCTGTTTTACACTCACTTCTCTGGGCACAGAGTGAAATACTAAGGCAATGTCTACACTACAGGATTATGTTGACCTAACTTACACAGTTATTACATCGCTTATGTGTGTGCACACTTAGCTCCTTGTGTCAGCAGTGTGTGTCCTCAGCCAACTGTGGATGCCGGAGATCCAGGTAGTCAGGGGTTGTCCTAGGCTCTGTGGGGGGAAGGGCTGAGCTGGAGAAGGGGCAGACTAGCTAAGTTAGGTCTGATTTACTGGGGCTTTGTCAGTGCAAGGCTGTAGGTCATATATAGGAGGTGACAGTGGGGTCTGAGCTCGGGCAACAGCACCAAGGGAGCAACGTGTGTGTGGCGGGGGAGTTGTCACGTGAGAAAAATGAAACTGCAAAACCTCTCCCTGGGTTAGAACAAAAGCCTCTCATTTATCTCCTAACCGCCCCTCTGTGAAAATCCCCCCTCCCCACCCCCAGCACTCAGAGATCCCCTCACTCCCATGTAGGCTTTTAACTTTTCTTACAAATATTTTTTTCCAGAAAAATGATCAAGGACATTTAAAATGAGAAAAACAAACCAAAGCAAATCAAAACCAAAGAAACCACCACACACAGTTTGGGTCTGAATTTTCTACTGAAATTTTGAGGCAATAAAACTCAGCCCTCTATTGTGCAGAGAACAAACCTCGACCTCCCATGTTGTACCTGAGACTTCTGCTAGTGACCCCCCAATGCACTAGCCCCTGTTGGGAGACATTTCCAACTGTTTGATGCTACTGCTGCTATTCCAGGGGAGCAATTATTGAGTTGAGGAAACATTTTTCTTAGCCTGGTTCCGTGTGTTACTGGTCCTGTGGTCCAGACACCCCCATTCAAATCAAGCTTCAACTTAAGTGTACTTTTCTATTCCCGCTTTGAGGGAGGGGAAACTTTTAAAAGCGCTCTCTGTGCTACTGCATATGGCTAAGCAAAGAGAACAAACCCCAAATCCCCCCTGTGCTTTGGGAGCCGGGTTTGCTGTGTGAATTCTGTATTTCAGATGACTTCAAGCCTGGGCATTGTGATTATTTACCAGTTTCTGTGGCATTGAAGCACCATGGTGCTCACAGCTGTGATGGCCGACCAGCCCCTCCTCCCCCTTTGTCTCCTTCCCGGGCCAGGAGGTCACCTGATCCCTTTGTTCCAACACCTTCAGCTCTCACCTTTGCAGGGGAGAGCCCGGGGCCATCGGTTGCTAGGATACAGAGTGTCAGCCATTCTCTGTGTCCAGACCCCTCTGTAACACTCATGCACCCTTGTCCCATCACCTAGATACTCAAGCACTGCATAGGGAAACTGAGGCACCCACACAGTACTCAGGGAAAACATTAACAACAGTCCTAGTTCGTCACAACACCTCATTCATTCAACAGGGCAATTGAATACAAAGTGGGGGGAAGATCTTATTCTACTTCTAGCAAAAAGACATTTTTCTTTTACCTTAATTATACTACCTTAGGGACCCGCTATAACATATCACTAAGGTTCAATACAAAGTCATATAAAAGTTATACAAAAATGCATAAAGCAGAGATTTATCTACAACTGCATTGATTGACTGTTGTGTGCAGTAATATAGTGACCCCTGGCGGGTGAAGAGGGGTGTGATGGTGGGGCCGAGCGGGGAGGGGGCGGGTCCTGTTTTACTGCTGTGATCTGGTCACCCTATGCGCACTGTTTCTTTCCCCCTCTACAGGCTTCCACACCCCAGCGCTGGGGAAGGAGGGGTTGTTTCCGTGGGGCAGGCGGCGCTGGGGAAGGAGGGGTTGTTTCCATGGGGCCATGGGGTTTCGGCCCTCAGCTGTTTTCTTTGGAGTAATATGGCCCTCGCCGCTTTACGAGTTGTGCAGGCCTGGTCTGAGATATGCTTGAAGAGAAGCATCTCTTGATATGCTTGAAGAGAAGACAATCCTGTCTGGGGCAATGAGCTTTGTGCAGATGGACCCTTGTGTCTGTTCAGAGCCCTGCTGAAATAAATATGGGCCTACCCCAGCAGAGCTTATTGCAGGAGCAGGATCTGTAACGGTATGTTTCACTAGTCAGAATTAAAAGTCAGTCAATGCAACTTCTCTACCATATTGATCCTAATACAATATGAGCACAGTCAACAAAGTAGGAGGCCCAGTCTGGCAGACTTTAGTCATCTGCACTGTGCCATTAACTTGCATGGGATTGGTCATGTGAGCAAGGACTGGAGAATTAGTCCCTAGGTGAGGGGAATCCTAGAGGCTGACTAGCTAGGCATGTGAGGGATAATGCAATGGGCTCACTGAATGGGAAGAATAGAATAGGTCCCTTATGCGCAGCCCATAGGTGATGTTTGGCTATTAAAAACTTGTGAACAGAGACAAAAAATTACAAGAAGAGGGCGCAGCGTATAAAAGTTTATTTGAAGTAGCATTAAAGGACCCCAAACTTCCACCCAATCTCTCACCCTAGCTGTGAATTTTGCATTAATAGATAGTGTAGTGGGGTTCTCTTGTCGTGGGCACACACTCACACAAGATGTGTGAACATGAAGCAACTCCATAGTAGTTTCCCTTTGGTTACTTCCACACTATACCTGAGCAAATCTCAATAACAGACGAGACAGCTAATGTTGTAGTATGAATGTTACAAAAAAAGCAGTGGCAAGTTTAAAAAAGTTCTCAGTCCCCAACTGCCCTACTTGAGTCCATCCGCGCACATCCTGAAAGAGTAACATCCTAGAGAGATATGTCACAGCATAAACCAGTATCGTTCGCCTCAAAACCATCAAGGTGCCCCAACCTGATTCCTCAGATTGGTAGCTTAATGTTATGGTGTTTTATAAATACAATCAATATTCCTACATTAAACCTTTCTCCCATTTACCTCTTGCATCCTTCAGTACTTAATACCAGCAGGCCAGAGGGGATGGATTTAAAATGTGGCGTGTTCTGGCATGTTTTATATGCAAAAGCAGTGGCATTTTTCTGAACATACATTGATTAACTTTAGGACCAAATCCTGATGTTGGATAAACACTACATATTGCTGCACCTCAAAAGAAAAAGTCGTCTGTGTGTTCGGGAAGACAGAACCCGGTCCTGTTATAGTTACCTCTTGGACTAGATCCTGCGCTCCACTCAGGACTAAATCAAGCATTGCCTCTCCCCTTGTGGATTCTTGTACCAGCTGCTCCAAGAAGCAGTCATTTAAAGTATCAGTGACATGTACCCAGTCAATATTGGGATAATTGAAATCCCCGCTATTATTGAGTTCTTTATTTTGATAGCCTCTCTAATCTCCCTTAGCATTTCATCATCACTATCACTGTCCTGGTCAGGTGGTCGATAATAGATCCCTACTGTTATATTCTTATTAGAGCACGGCATTACTATCCATAGAGATTCTATGGAACATGTGGGTTCATTTAAGATTTTTACTTCATTTGAGTCTACATTTTCTTTAACACACAGTGCCACTCCCCGCCCCCCAGTGTGACATGTTCTGTCCTTCCGATATATTTTGTACCCTGGAATGATTGGTTTCAGTGTAGTAGCCGTGTTAGTCTGTGTCAGCAAAAAGAAAATAAGAAAAATACTTGTGGCACCTTAGAGACTAACAAATTTATTTCAGCATAAGCTTTCGTGGGTTAAGAACCCACTTCATCAGACGCATGGAATGGAACATATAATAAGCAGATATTTATACATTGTGATACAGATGCGATGGGACCCGGACTATATGGGCCAGCCACTGCCTACAGAAAATGACACGGGAGGATGATGTGGAGGCATACCTCCTGGCTTTTGAGAGAGCAGCCCTGCAGGAGGCCTGGCCCCGAGACCAGTGGTCCGGTATCCTTGCCCCATTCCTGTGTGGGGAGGCCCAGAAGGTATACTACGATATGGCCGCAGAGACTGCTGCAGATTACCCGCAGCTGAAGGCAGAGATCCTGGCCAGATCCGGCGTAACTATGGCATTGCGAGCCCAGAGGTTCCATGAGTGGCAGTATACAGAGGACAAGACACCCAGATTGCAATTGTTTGACCTGATCTACCTGACCCGGAAATGGCTGCGCCCTGAGGCCCTCAGCTCTGAGAAGATGATGGAGCTCCTGGTACTGGACCGGTATATGAGGGGGCTACCACCAGGCCTCTGGGCGTCGGTTGGCCAGAATGACCCCTCCACCAATGATGAGTTGGTCTCCCTCGTGGAAAGACAGCTAGCAGCCCGTGAACTGTTCCAGACCCCAGGGGGTGAAACACGGCAATCCAGAAAGTCAGCCCCAAACCCAAGATCCCGGACCGCCGAGAACTACAGGAGAACTATAACTGGGAGGAAAGACATTGAGGAATGGCCCGAGTCCAAGAAGGGACCTGGTGGTTTGGGAAGAGAGGGCTGTGGGGGGCCGACCAAATAGCCTCAGGCAGAAGGCGGCAACCGGGATAAGGGGTTGGTGTTACGAGTGTGGGGAATTGGGGCATATAGCAGTCCAATGCCCCAACAGGGAAGAGCCTATGCAGTGCAATCTGGGGGATCCTGGGGAACAATGTGGCCTAATTGGCCTGGTAGGGGTCGCAATGATCCCACATGGGTATACAAGGTCAGTAAAAATGAATGGTATTGTGACCACAGCATTAGTAGATTCCGGGAGTGCTGTCACGCTGGTCTCGGGGAAGTTGGTTGGGCAAGACCAACTAACCCGGGCCAAAACCACAGGGGTAACGTGCGTTCATGGCACCGTAAATTTCTACCCCACAATCCCAGTACGGGTTGAGATCCAGGGGAACACTACTAGGGTAACTGCAGCGGTGGGCCCTAGGCTCCCCTACCCGGTCTTAATTGGTAGAGACTTCCCTGGGTTTGAGAACTTACTCCCCCCAGTAGAGCCAAGGGAGGGTAGCAACCCCCGGGCTGAAATGGAGGCACCTACAGATAGCTTCACCCCAATTTTTGCTGAATTTGCCCCAGAGCTATTCTCATCCCCCGGGAAACCCCGAAAGTCTAGGCGGGAAAGGAGGGCAGATAAAAGGCTAGGGACCAGGATTCTAGCAGAGAACCAGAAAGCCTCCCTTGTTGGTAAGCGAACCCGTTCAGGAGGCCAGGAGACAATTCAGGCCAGTGAGGACTCAGAGGCAGTTCCTAGCCTAAGTAGGGGCAACCCAGGGGGCGGAGTAGAAATAGGCCCCTTGGAATTAGGTCAGATCGTTACCGCCAGTGAGAATTTCAGGCAGGACCAAGCCAATGACTCGCTATATGCGAATGTGAGGGAGGAGGTAGTGGAAGTAAATGGCGTACCTGTGGAAGGAAAGACCAAAGGCCCGGGGCCGTATTATGTGATCAAACATGATCTGTTGTACTGAACAGTGCAGATCCGAGGGGAAGAAGTAGAGCAGCTCTTAGTCCCACGGAAACACACAAGGGCAGTACTAGAGCTAGCTCACAGTCATTTATTTGGGGGACATCTAGGAATAGACAAGACACTGGATAGAGTCCTAAGAAGGTTTTATTGGCTAGGAATACGTGCGGAGGTCCAACGCTATTGTGCCTCCTGCCTAGAATGCCAGTTGCATAGCCCTCGACCTCACTTGCGGGCCCCATTAGTACCTTTGCCTGTTATTGAAGTCCCGTTCGAAAGGATAGCCATGGACCTTGTGGGCCCACTAGAAAGATCAGCACGGGCTCACCGAAATGTACTAGTCATCCTTGACTATGCCACACGGTATCCAGAAGCCATTCCTTTAAGAAACCCCACATCCAAGGCAATAGCAATAGAACTACTCCAGGTTTTTGCCAGAGTGGGCATCCCTAAGGAGATCCTGACTGACCAAGGAACCCCTTTCATGTCAAAATTAATGAAGGACTTATGTACCCTGCTCCGCATCCATGCCATAAGGACCTCAGTCTACCATCCTCAAACAGACGGCCTGGTCGAGCGGTTTAACCGCACCCTTAAAGGTATGATCCGGAAGGTGGTAGCACAGGACGGAAAAGTCTGGGATACCCTTCTACCATACCTAATGTTTGCAATACGGGAAGTCCCCCAGGCGTCCACCGGTTTCTCTCCCTTTGAGCTACTATACGGACGCCACCCACGCGGAATATTAGACATCGCCAAGGAGGACTGGGAAGAACAACCCAACCCAGGAAAGAATGTCATTGAGCACGTGACACAGATGAGAGAGCGAATAGCTCCAGTAACCCCTATAGTACGGGAACATTTGGAAAAAGCACAAGAGACCCAGCGGACTTATTACAACCGCCAGGAGAAAGTACGGAAATTTCAGCCAGGAGAACGGGTGATGGTGCTAGTGCCGACAGCAGAAAGCAAACTCCTAGCCAGCTGGCATGGGCCGTATGAGATAGTGGAAGCCATTGGGGAAGTGGACTATAAGGTCAGACAACCAGACCGCCGAAGACCAGAGCTGATCTACCATGTAAACTTGCTGAAGCCCTGGCGTGACCGAGAGACGTGTCTGGTCATTCGGAGAGCTCCACCCCAGACGGACGACCGACAGGGGCAGGTGAGGATATCCCCTGAGTTAGCCCCAGAACTACGAACAGAGGTCATTGATATGATCCAATGGAACCAAGATGTGTTCTGTACACAGCCAGGCCGTAAGACACTGGTCCAACATCATATCGTCACCAGGCCCGGAATAAGGGTGACGATAAGACCATACCGGATACCGGAAGCTAAAAGAGAGGA
This sequence comes from Chelydra serpentina, assembly GCA_037349315.1. Taxonomy (NCBI): domain Eukaryota; kingdom Metazoa; phylum Chordata; order Testudines; family Chelydridae; genus Chelydra; species Chelydra serpentina. Next base: position 4,329,940 of record JBAIAC010000192.1, read on the forward strand.
AATTAGAACAGAAGTGAAGAAGATGTTGGAGCTTGGGGTTATTGAAGAATCCCACAGCCAGTGGTCCAGTCCTATCGTCTTAGTACCCAAGCCTGACGGCACCTGGAGGTTTTGTAATGACTTCCGGAAGTTGAATGAAGTATCCCAATTCGATGCCTATCCAATACCACGTGTCGACGAGCTAGTTGATCAGTTAGGCAAGGCCCGATACCTAACCATTCTGGACCTGACTAAAGGATATTGGCAAATTCCCCTGGCCAAGAACGCCAAGGAGAAGACAGCTTTTTCTACACCTGATGGCCTGTTCCAATACACTGTCCTCCCTTTCGGACTCCATGGGGCCCCAGCAACATTCCAACGACTTATGGATAAATTGTTGCGACCTCATGCCAGGTATGCCGCCGCCTATTTAGACGATATAGTCATCCATAGCCCTGACTGGGAAACACACCTAGTAAAAGCAGAAGCGGTACTAGACACCCTGAGGAAGGCTGGCCTCACTGCCAACCCTCTCAAGTGCGTGATAGGACTAGCTGAAGCCAGATACCTTGGGTATGTAGTAGGGAGAGGTTTGGTAAAACCCCAATGGAACAAAGTGGAGGCAATACAAGATTGGCCTCGGCCAATCCGTAAAAAGCAGGTCAGAGCATTTCTCGGGTTAGTAGGGTACTATCGGAGATTCATCCCTCATTTTGCCACAAGAGCAGGGCCATTGACTGACCTGATAAAGGCTCGGGGCCCCGAGATAGTAAAGTGGTCTGATGCAGCAGAAGGGGCATTCGCAGATTTAAGGACAGCCCTTTTTTGCCATCCAGTACTCATAGCCCCAGACTTCAAGAAAGAATTCATTCTACAAACAGATGCCTCGGAGGTAGGGCTAGGAGCCGTCCTTTCGCAGATGTTTTAGGGGAGGAGGAACATCCGATCCTGTACCTCAGCCGGAAGCTCCTCCCTAGGGAACAAAAGTAGCCCCCAGGAAGGTGACGGCTAGTGGCGTCGTTGAAAAGCTATGTCTGGCGATAAAATGGGCCATGGAAACTCTCCATTACTACCTACAGGGCGGCGATTTACCCTGGTGACAGACCACGCCCCGCTCCAGTGGATGCACAGAAACAAGGAGACGAATGCAAGAGTGACTAGATGGTTCCTATCTCTGCAACCTTTTCATTTCCAAGTACAGGAAGCCAACATGGCAACGCAGATGGCTTGTCACGAAAGCATTGCCTCTCGTCCCAAGTTGCCCAACCCCATAGTGTTGAGCAGTGGGGGAGGATATGTGATACAGCATGGCCAGAAGGCAGCAGGAGAGTGATTTAGGATGAGGAGAAGCCTTATTCCCTGTAGATTAATTAAAAGCATCTGAAACCAATTAGAGCACCTGAAGCCAGTCACCTGATAAAATCCCCCTGCTTCAATCAGCCGGAGGAGGAGTTGGAGCAGAGTGAGGAGGAGCTGAATCAGAGTGGTTTGCTGGTTGAGCAGAGAGCAGTTTGGAGGAGTGAAGCAGAGTGGATTGGTGGTGGAACAAAGAGCAGTTTGGAGGAAAGCGGAGGAGAGTTTTGAGAAGTGCTGCTGCGGGCTAAGAAGACCAAGATCCTAGGTAAAGGGACACCTGGCTTGTGCAGAGGGAAGGCAGGAAGCCCCACAAGCTGAAGGTCAGGAGAGGGAAGTAGCCCAGGGGAAAGAATCACTGGTACAAGTGGTTCACCTGCTATCATAGGGCCCCTGGGCTGGGACCCGGAGTAGAGGGTGGGCCTGGGTCCCTCCCTCTCCACTCCCCTTCCCTGGGATACTAGTAGGATAGCTGTTACCCCAGTTCAGGGGCAAGAAATGGCACTCTGAAACCCCCCACAAGAAGAGAAAGTGCGGGACCCATCATAGTACTGCCGGCAATTTGCCACAACATTCAGAGTAACATGAAAAGGTGGGAGTGTCTATATCAACGTTAAGAGGCTAATTAATTGAAAGGAACTGTTATCAGTAGGAAAGAAACTTTTGAAGTGATAATCAGCATGGCCCATTGCAGACAGTTGACACAAAGGTGTTAAGGGTATTTAAGGAGGGGAAATAAATTAAATTAATGTAATGACCGAGCCATTAACAGTCAATATTCAAACCTAAGGTAATCGTATCTAGTTTGCATATTAATTTCAATTCTGCAGTTTCTTGTTGGAGTCTGTTTTTGAAGTTTTGCTGTTGCAAAATTGCCACTTTTAAATCTGTCATTGAGTGATTAGAGAGGTTGAAGTGTTCACCTACTGGCTTTTGAATGTGATGATTCCTGATGTCAGATTTGTGTCCGTTTATTCTTTTGCGTAGAGACTGTCCAGTTTGGCCAATGTACGTGGCAGAGGGGCATTGCTGGCAGATGATGGCATATATCACATTGGTAGTTGTGCGGGTGAACGAGCCCCTGATGGTGTGGCTGATGTGTTTAGGTCCTATGATGGTGTCACTTGATAGATATGTGGACAGAGTTGGCATCGGGCTTTGTTGCAAGGGTAGGTTCCTGGGATAGTGGTTTTTTTGTATGGTGTGTGGTTGCTGGTGAGTATTTGCTTCAGGATGGGGGGCTGTCTGTCAGCGAGGACTGGTCTGTCTCCCAAGATCTGTGAGAGTGAGGGATCATCTTTCAGGATAGGTTGTAGATCTTTGATGATGCACTGGAGAGGTTTTAGTTGGGGGCTGAAGATGACGGCTAGTGGCGTTCTGTTATTTTCTTTGTTGGGCCTGTCCTGTAGTAGGTGACTTCTGGGTACTCTTCTGGCTCTGTCAATCTGTTTTTTCACTTCAGCAGGTGGGTATTGTAGTTTTAAGAATGCTTGATATAGATCCTGTAGGTGTGTGTCTCTGTCAGAGGGATTGGAGCAAATGCGGTTGTATCTTAGAGCTTGGCTGTAGACAATGGATCGTGTGGTGTGTTCAGGATGGAAGCTGGAAGCATGTAGGTAAGTACAGCGGTCAGTAGGTTTCCGGTATAGGGTGGTGTTTATGTGACCATCGCTTATTAGTGTAAGCAGAGTCAGGATGAGCTCTACCCTGACATCTGGTGGTGAGTTGTGGAAAGGGATGTCAGGGGCTAATCTTGTTTGCATGGACACACCCACCCTGCAAAGCATGATGGACCGCTTGCCCAAATGGTCACCTTGACTGCTGTGGGAGCCCCAGTTTCTCTGTTATTGGGGCAGGAAGACTAAAGTGTTGTTACCCTGATTGTGTGAATCAAGGACAGTGGGCTTTTGTTATGAGGAAGGGACTCGCCCTTAGCTAAGCAGCACTTGCTAGGCGAGGGACATGGATTCCAAAACCCAGTGAATTGAGAGAGGTTGGGGACAGGTATTTGTATCTGGTGGCATGGGCCTCTTCTGAGGGTCCTAAATGTCAATTGCACCTCCTTCTCTCTCTCTCTCCACTGTGGAATATCAGAGCTAATTTTGAGTTCCTTAGGAGTCTATTCACAGGCTGCTGAGTTGGAATTACTCTGGACTAAGTGTGCAAATGAGCACGAAGGCTCCCCTAACTACAAGCTGAAATTGTTATGAGCTGAAATCACTGAGCACTGTGTTAAGTAGTGGGGGAGCCAGAAGATCTATTGCTGAGCGACTGGTGGAGCGGAGCTGCTGGCGGAGCGGGACAGCCGGCGGGACAGCCGGAGCGGCTTGCAGGCCGGCTGACGGAGCGGAGCTGCTGGCGGAGCAGTTGGCGGGACAGCCGGAGCGGCTTGCTGACGGAGCGGAGCTGCTGGCGGAGCGGAGCAGTTGGCGGGACAGCCGGAGCGGCTTACAGGCCGGCTGACGGAGCGGAGCTGCTGGCGGAGCGGCTTGCGGGACGGCTGAACGGAGTGACTCGTGGGACGGCTGGCGGAGCAGAGCCGAGCGAAGCACCATGAAGGGACGGGGCAGTCAGCTTCGAGCCACGTAAGGTGCCCCTTACACTCTGCAGATGAACTTTTGAACTCTGGGTCTGGACTTTTGGGTTGTTGGACTTTTGGGACTTTGGGTGATTTTTGGGGTTGATGGACTCAAGAACCAAAGGGAAAGGACATGGCCAATTTGCTGGGGTGGGTCATTGCTCACAGTTTGGTTTACAAATCCTAGATGTGGTGTTTCCCCAGCAAAAGGCCGCATTGTTTCTCTCTGTCATTAAAAGGTTTTTCTACACTCAGACTCTGTGCTTGCGAGAGGGGAAGTACTGCCTCTTAGAGGCGCCCAGGGGGGGTGATATATATTTGTCCCAGGTCACTGGGTGGGGGCTCGAGCCGGTTTTTGCATTGTGTTATTGGAATGGAACCCCTAGATACGGAACCCGGCCCTTGTTGCTGCCGACTCTGACTGGCAGAAGGGTTACAAATACATTAGCACAGTAGTGTCTAGGAAATGGACCGCTTGTGTGGACTGGTCTAGGCTAAGGTTGATGGTGGGATGGAAATTTTTGAAATCGTGGTGGAATTCCTCAAGGGTTTCTTTTCCGTGGGTCCAGATGATGAAGATGTCATCAATGTAGTGCAAGTAGAGTAGGGGCATTAGGGAACGAGAGCTAAGAAAGCGTTGTTCTAAGTCAGCCATAAAAATGTTGCCATACTGTGGGGCCATGTGGGTACCCATAGCAGTGCCGCTGACTTCAAGCTGTCACCTTCAGCCCCCAACTAAAACCTGTCCAGCGCATCATCAAAGATCTACAACCTATCCTGAAAGATGATCCCTCACTCTCACAGATCTTGGGAGACAGACCAGTCCTCGCTTACAGACAGCCCCCCAAGCTGAAGCAAATACTCACCAGCAACCACACATGGTACAAAAAAAACACTATCCCAGGAACCTATCCTTGCAACAAAGCCTGATGCCAACTCTGTCCACATATCTATTCAAGTGACACCATCATAGGACCTAATCACATCAGCCACACCATCAGGGGCTCGTTCACCAGCACATCTACCAATGTGATATATGCCATCATGTGCCAGCAATGCCCCTCTGCCATGTACATTGGCCAAACTGGACAGTCTCTACGCAAAAGTGCAAGCTGATCTCCATATTGGAGGAGAAGATTCAAGGTCTGGAGAAACGAGTATCAACCCTGCGTTCCATAAAAGAAAATGAGGAGTTCCTGGATAGACGTCAGGATAGGCTTCAGCGGGCGCAGTGTTGTGAGGATTCAGAGCAGGCTGCGCAGCGGGGACAGAAGACCAGCGAGGATAATTGGCGGCATGTGACCTCCAGAAGAGGAAAGAGTATGAGACAAGTCCATGTACAAGAAACGCATATTCAGATGAGCAACCATTTTCATGTTCTCTCCACAGGCACTAGTGCAGAGAGTGGAGTGAATGATGCATCTGAGGGAACAGAGCAGAAGGAGACTCCACTGATTGGAAGGCATGAGATGCACAGTCCTAGTGATGGGGGTTCCACGACCACCACTCCCAAGAGGAGGAGGAGGGTGGTGGTGGTCGGGGACTCTCTCCTCAGGGGGACTGAGTCATCTATCTGCCGCCCTGACCGGGAAAACCGAGAGGTGTGCTGCTTGCCAGGGGCTAGGATTCGTGATGTGACGGAGAGACTGCCGAGACTCATCAAGCCCTCAGATCGCTACCCCTTCCTGCTTCTCCACGTGGGCACCAATGATACTGCCAAGAATGACCTTGAGCGTATTACTGCAGACCACGTGGCTCTGGGAAGAAGGATAAAGGCGTTTGAGGCGCAAGTGGTGTTCTCGTCCATTCTCCCTGTGGCAGGAAAAGGCTGGGGTAGAGACCGTCGAATCGTGGAAGTCAACGAATGGCTACGCAGATGGTGTCGGAGAGAAGGGTTTGGATTCTTTGACCATGGGATGGTGTTCCAAGGAGAAGGAGTGCTAGGCAGAGACGGGCTCCACCTGACGAAGAGAGGGAAGAGCATCTTTGGAAGCAGGCTGGCCAACCTAGTGAGGAGGGCTTTAAACTAGGTTCACCGGGGGAAGGAGACCAAAGCCCCGAGGTAAGTGGGGAAGTGGGATACCGGGAGGAAGCACAAGTAGGTGAGTGCAAGAGGGGAGGGCTCCTGCCCCATACTGGGACAGCAGGACGATCGGTGAGTTATCTTAAATGCCTATACACAAATGCAAGAAGCCTGGGGAACAAGCAGGGAGAACTGGAAGTCCTGGCACAGTCAAGGAATTATGACGTAATTGGAATAACAGAGACTTGGTGGGATAACTCACACGATTGGAGTACTGTCATGGATGGATATAAACTGTTCAGGAAGGATAGGCAGGGCAGAAAAGGTGGGGGAGTTGCGTTGTATGTAAGAGAGCAGTATGACTGCTCAGAGCTCCAGTATGAAACTGCAGAAAAACCTGAGAGTCTCTGGATTAAATTGAGAAGTGTGAGCAAGAAGGGTAATGTCGTGGTGGGAGTCTGCTACAGACCACCAGACCAGGGGGATGAGGTGGACGAGGCTTTCTTCCAGCAACTAACAGAAGTTACTAGATCACAGGCCCTGGTTCTCATGGGTGACTTTAATCACCCCGATATCTGCTGGGAGAGCAATACAGCGGTCCACAGACAATCCAGGAAGTTTTTGGAAAGTGTAGGGGACAATTTCCTGGTGCAAGTGCTGGAGGAACCAACTAGGGGAAAAGCTCTTCTTGACCTGCTGCTCACAAACAGGGAAGAAATAGTAGAGGAAGCAATAGTGGATGGGAACCTGGGAGGCAGTGACCATGAGATGGTCGAGTTCAGGATCCTGACACAAGGAAGAAAGGAGAGCAGTAGAATACAGAGCCTGGACTTCAGAAAAGCAGACTTTGACTCCCTCAGGGAACTGATGGGCAAGGTCCCCTGGGAGAATAACATGAGGGGGAAAGGAGTCGAGGAAAGCTGGCTGTATTTTAAAGAAACCTTATTGAGGTTGCAGGAACAAACCATCCCGATGTGTAGAAAGAAAAGTAAATATGGCAGGCAACCAGCTTGGCTTAACAGTGAAATCCTTGCTCGTCTTAAACACAAAAAAGCAGCTTACAAGAAGTGGAAGATTGGACAAATGACCAGGGAGGAGTATAAAAATATGGTTCAGGCATGCAGGAGTGAAATTAGGAAGGCCAAATCACACTTGGAGTTGCAGCTAGCTGGAGATGTTAGGAGTAACAAGAAGGGTTTCTTCAGGTATGTTAGCAACAAGAAGAAAGTCAAGGAAAGTGTGGGCCCCTTGCTGAATGAGGGAGGGAACCTTGTGACAGAGGATGCGGAGAAAGCTAGTGTACTCAATGCTTTTTTTGCCTCTGTCTTCACAGACAAGGGCAGCTCCCAGATGGCTGCACTCCGCAGCACGGTATGGGGAGGAGGTGACCAGCCCTCTGTGGAGAAAGAAGTAGTTCGGGACTATTTAGAAAAGCTGGACGAACACAAGTCCATGGGGCCGGATGCACTGCATCCGAGGGTGCTAAAGGAGTTGGCCGATGTGATTGCAGAGCCATTGGCCATTATCTTTGACAAATCATGGCAATCGGGGGAGGTCCCGGATGACTGGAAAAAAGCGAATGTAGTGCCCATCTTTAAAAAAGGGAAGAAGGAAGATCCGGGGAACTACAGGCCAGTCAGTCTCACCTCAATCCCTGGAAAAATCATGGAACAGGTCCTCAAGGAATCAATTTTGAACCACTTAAAGGAGGGGAAAGTGATCAGGAACAGTCAGCATGGATTCACCAAGGGCAAGTCATGCCTGACTAACCTAATTGCCTTCTATGATGAGATAACTGGCTCTGTGGATGAGGGGAAAGCAGTGGATGTGCTATTTCTTGACTTTAGCAAAGCTTTTGATACAGTCTCGCACAGCGTTCTTGCCAGCAAGTTAAAGAAGTACGGGCTGGATGAATGGACGGTAAGGTGGATAGAAAACTGGCTGGATGGTCGTGCTCAACGGGTAGTGATCAATGGCTCCATGTCTAGTTGGCAGCTGGTATCAAGTGGAGTGCCCCAAGGGTCGGTGCTGGGGCCGGTTTTGTTCAATATCTTCATCAATGACCTGGAGGATGGTGTGGACTGCACCCTTAGCAAGTTTACAGATGACACTAAACTGGGAGGAGTGGTTGATACGCTGGAGGGTAGGGATAGGATACAGAGGGACCTAGACAAATGAGAGGATTGGGCCAAAAGAAATCTGATGAGGTTCAACAAGGACAAGTGCAGAGTCCTGCACTTAGGACGGAAGAATCCCATGCACTACTACAGACTAGGGACCGAGTGGCTGGGCAGCAGTTCTGCAGAAAAGGACCTAGGGGTTACAGTGGATGAAAAGCTGAATATGAGTCAACAGTGTGCCCTTGTTGCCAAGAAGGCTAACGGCATTTTGGGCTGTATAAGTAGGGGCATTTCCAGCAGATCGAGGGACGTGATTATTCCCCTCTATTCGGCACTGGTGAGGCCTCATTTGGAGTACTGTGTCCAGTTTTGGGCCCCACACTACAAGAAGGATGTGGATAAATTGGAAAGAGTCCAACGGAGGGCAACAAAAATGATTAGGGGGCTGGAGCACATGACTTATGAGGAGAGGCTGAGGGAACTGAGATTGTTTAGCCTGCAGAAGAGAAGAGTGAGGGGGGATTTGATAGCTGCTTTCAACTACCTAAAAGGGGGTTCCAAAGAGGATGGATCTAGACTGTTCTCAGTGGTAGAAGATGACAGAACAAGGAGTAATGGTCTCAAGTTGCAAAGGGGGAGGTTTAGGTTGGATATTAGGAAAAACTTTTTCACTAGTAGGGTTTTGAAGCACTGGAATGGGTTACCTAGGGAGGTGGTGGAATCTCCTTCCTTAGAGGTTTTTAAGGTCAGGCTTGACAAAGCCCTGGCTGGGATGATCTAGTTGGGGTTGGTCCTGCTTTGAGCAGGGGGTTGGACTAGATGACCTCCTGAGGTCCCTTCCAACCCTGAGATTCTATGATTCTATGAAAAGAATAAACGGACACAAATCTGACATCAGGAATCATCACATTCAAAAGCCAGTAGGTGAACACTTCAACCTCTCTAATCACTCAATGGCAGATTTAAAAGTGGCAATTTTGCAACAGCAAAACTTCAAAAACAGACTCCAACGAGAAACTGCAGAATTGGAATTAATATGCAAACTAGATACCATTACCTTAGGCTTGAATATTGACTGTGAATGGCTCGGTCATTACGTTAATTGAATTTATTTCCCCTCCTTAAATACCCTTAACACCTTTGTGTCAACTGTCTGTAATGGGCCATGCTGATTATCACTTCAAAAGTTTCTTTCCTACTGATAACAGTTCCTTTCAATTAATTAGCCTCTTAACGTTGATATAGACACTCCCACCTTTTCATGTTTCTCTGAATGTATAAATATCTGCTTACTGTATGTTCCATTCCATGCGTCTGATGAAGTGGGTTCTTAACCCACGAAAGTTTATGCTGAAATAAATTTGTTAGTCTCTAAGGTGCCACAAGTATTTTTCTTATTTTCTTTTTCCTGGAATGATTGTGTCCCATTGGTTGTCCTTACTCCACCAGGTTTCTGTGATGCCTATTATGTCAATATCCTCTTTAACACGAGGCACTCTGATTCACCTATCTTATTATTAAGGATTCTAGCATTTGTGTACAAGTACTTAAACTTATCACTGCTTATTTGTCTGCCCTCTTCTGATGTGTCAGATTCTTATGTGTGTGAATGCTTCTCGTCTGATTTCACCCCTTCTTTACCCTCTTCCATTCTCTCCTCCTGACTGAAAACTAGCGAATCTCTATCACTAGACTCTCCTCCAAGAGAAGTCTCTGTCCGATTCACGTGCTCCTCTGCAGCCATCGGCTTTCCCCCATCTCTTAGTTTAAAAACTGCTCTGCAACCTTTTTAATGTTAAGTGCCAGCAGTCTGGTTCCACTTTGGTTTAGGTGGAGCCCATGCTTCCTGTATAGGCTCCCCCATCCCAAAAGTTTCCCCAGTTCCTAATAAACCTAAACCCCTCCTCTCTACACCGTCATCTCATCCATGCATTGAGACTCTGAAGCTCTACCTGCTTACCTGGCCCTGAGCGTGGAACTGGAAGCATTTCTGAGAATGCCACCATAGAGGTCCTGGATTTCCGTCTCTTTCCTAGCAGACTAAATTTGGCCTCCAGGATGTCTCCCCTACCCTTCCCTACGTCATTGGTACCTACATGTACCACAACCAGCAACTCCTTCCCAGCACTACACATAAGTCTATCTAGATGCCTCGAGAAATCCACAACCTTCGCACCAGGCAGGCAAGTCACCGTACAGTTCTCCCGGTCATCACAAACCCAGCTATCTATGTTTTTAATGATTGAATCCCCCATTACTAACACCTGCCTTTTCCTAATGACTGGAGTTCCCTCCCCCGGCGAGGTAACCTCGGTGCAAGAGGTTACCCCAACACCATCTGGAAGGAGGGTCCCAACTATGGGAAGGTTTCCCTCTGCTCCTGTTGACTGCGCTCCTTCCCTGGGCCTTTCATCCTCCTCAGCTGCGTGGGGGCTGTCTGTCCGGAGGTGCGACACATCTACAGTGTCCCTGAAAGCCTCATCAACATACCTCTCTGCCTCCCTTAGCTCCTCCAGTTCTGCGACCCTGGCCTTCAAAGCCCGTACGCGGTCTCTGAGGGCCAGGAGCTCCTCGCACCGAATGCACACATACGCCACCCACCCACAGGGCAGGTAATCATACATGCTACACTGAGCGCAATAAACAGGATAGCCCCCACTCTGCTGCTGGACTTCTGCCTGTATTGTCTCCTACAGCTACCTAGGGTTAAGAACAGGGTTTTTGTTTAAATCAGTAGCTTAAATATTTTAAAGAATGGCAAGAGTTCCTCGCCCCCTTCCCACTCCCCTTCCAAACTCCCTGTTAGCAGCCCTGTTCGCAAAGCTCCCTGGTCACTTGCTCACTGCTTTATAAAGCACTCCCCTATCACCCCACCCCACCCCCAGCCCCTGCTGTGAGCCACTCAGGGCAGGGGGTGGGGAGCACCCCCATGACCCAAGCCCACACCCCAGCCCTCAGCCCTGATTCCTACACTCCCTCACACACATCCAGCCCCCTGCCCTCCCTGACTGCTGTTCCCCCTCACATCCGAGCCCCCACCCTGAGCACCAAATGGGAGCTCCTGCACCTCCCCAAAATTCCCATCTGTACCCCTCATACCAAGTAGGAGTTGCCCCAGGTAAGCGCTCCACACCCCAGACACCTGCCCAAACCCTGAGCCCCATCCTGTATCCTAACACCTGGACAGACCCTGCACCCCAACCTCCTCCTGCTCCCTAACTTCCTCCCAGACCCTGCACCCCCAGCCCTGACTCCTGCACCCCAAGCACCCAGCCCTGACTTCTGAACACCCTGACACACCCCCAGCCCTGACTCCTGCACCCCCCCACACCCCACCCCCTGTCCACCGACTCCTGCCCCCCCATCCCTACCTGCATCCCTTGCATCAAACAGGAGCTGTCCCAGGTAAGCACTCCACACCCCAACCCCCTGCCCCAACCCTGAGCACCCTCCTGCATCCTAACACCTGGCCAGACCCTGCACCCCAACCCCCAGCCTGTTCCTTCACCCTAACTCCCTCCCAGACCCTGTACCCCCAACCCAGAGCCCCCTCCCACACCCCAATGTTTTTTACATTTTTTTTCAAAAGGGCTGTTATCCAAAGTGCTTTACAATAGTTAGCTAAAGGTACAAACAATATTTGGAAAGATCATTAAGTGATCCGCCGAGACCCTCAGCAAATTTCAAGCGTCTGTGGAAAAATAGGTTAGACTAGAAAAACAATCAAGGTACCTCACTTTATTTTCATTTACTTCCTATTACTAATAGGAGGAGGATGAAGAAAAAAAGAATGAAAAATGGGGGCAGCGGGGAGATAAGAGAATGTTCTTTTTCTTGGATGGGTCCCAAGGAGGGGCCCCAAAAATGAAGCTAAGCAGAGGGCCCCAGTAATGCTAAATCCGCCACTGAGCTTCCTTCTCTGGATACCCCCAGCCAGCATTCAAGGACACACTGAGTATCTGATAAGTAACCCTGGACCAGCAGCTCTGACTCCAGCAGCCTGCTTGTTACACCCCAAGCACATTCTGGTCCGGGTGGAGCAGGCTCAGTGTTTGAGAGAAGGGCAGGGGTAGGAAGCTTCTGTTGGTTATGCTGCACCTAACCCTCAGTTTTACTTGTGCAAACAGGAGATATTTGACACTGTGCGATACGGCTCCTGTGCTCTGTTCCCAAAGTGTTCTGCAGCGGGGGAGGGTCTCAGGTAGTGTGTGTGTCACTGGCATACTGGGGTGATGCTGAAACAGGGCAGAGTAGAGATGCCATTGTGGGGCTGGCGTGAACTTTATCTCTTCTTTTCCCCTTCCAAGAACTATGGGGACGGGAATCCTTACCCAGCGAGGTCACAATCTCATAGTTCCCCTGCATGACGTCCTTGCAGAGGGCTCTTTGAGGGGGGTCCAGCAGAGCTCACTCTTCTCTGGTGAAATACAAAGCCACCTCCTCGAAGGTCACCGGCCCCTGAAAGAGCAAGAATACGACACTCCATACCTGCTGCCTCACTCACAGCCCTACTATTCGTGGGGGAGAGGAGCCAATCAAGGGGAAGCTCTGGGTAGATCACAGTCATCAGAGTCCTTGTTCCTCCCCCCCCCCCCCACGCCTCAGAGCATCCAGGAAATACCAGGGTGAAGGGACAAAGGGACAGCCCCTCCCCTCTCCCAGCAGATCCATCACACACCTACTAGCCACAGACTGATACAGGAGATGGAGCCCCTAGCAGGGTCCAGGGAGAGATCTCTGGTAGGAAGCCCAATACCTCCTCATTGTGAGGAGCTGGATATGAAGGGAGTGGAATCTGACTGGTGGGTCCCCCCTTCATATCTCACAGCAGCCATTGGTTAGTCAGATCAGGCTTCAGCACTAGGAGTCTGGTCCGTTTTCCTCATCCCACGTAGGTGGGCTATTTTCTGTTCAACAAATTAGGGCATTTCCACCTCCGAACCTCATGGGTCTGTTCCTAGAATATAGGCCACTTATTAAACAACTCCTGGCAGATTTGCACACTCTGTCCTCCTCCCTTTCTCCACCCTGTGCATTTCCTGCCATGCTCCACCCTCCAAACCAGGCTGTGCAAACCTTCCCATCTCCGGTGTAGTTACTGTCCCTCTCCCTCCTGCAGGAACCCACCAGCAACCCCCCAATAACCCCTACCTTAACTAGCTCCACTGCAGCCATTTCTCTCCCCGTCCCATGGGAGGATGGGATGAACTGGAGAGAAACACGAACGTCATTCTGCAGCCTGGGAGGGTGAGAAGGGCAGTTATGGAGGTTTCAGAACAGACTTTAGTTCATTTCACATCACGATACCCCCAGGCCTTTTCCCTGCACACAGACATCCTAGAGTCTGCCATGCTGAGAAAATGCTTGATCTTTTTATCACATTTAAGAATTTTATTAAGATAATGTTAAAAATAAAAACAATGGTACAGAGTTTAAGTGTAGAAGTTTCTGGTTATCAGGGAATAAGGTACAGATTATCAAGGAGAGCGAAGTTCGGTTTAGGATTGGATGACGTAAGAAATACCTAATCTGCAAAATCCCCAACTGGGGGTAAAGGCTTAATGGGTCGAAGTACAGAGATTGCGATATGAGGGTAAGTTGTTCATATCTAATGGCTATGTTCAGGTATGGAGTAGAATGAGTGGGTACGATGAAGAGGATGGATTTATCCTCATTTGGTGAGATTTAATGTTCCGTGAGTTTATGGTTCCAGTTCATATGGTCCAGTGGGAAAAAGTCTCTCGGTCCCTTTCTCGTAGATGATGTACGATGTCGTTACGGCTCACGCCTCCTGGTACTGTCGGTGGCTGGTGACGTGTTCAATGTAGCTGTCCCTGGACCATCGGATGGTGTCCGAGACCATGAGGCGCCGCATGAGCTTTGCGTACCGTCGACCAATCCCACAGGTCCGCAGCACACGCTCGTTGCAGGGGTCCAAGGCGCCAAGGGCTCCGACGATCAGGGTGTCTATTACAGTGTAGACCTGACCCCTCCTGCAAGGCTAAGCCCACAGACATATTTTTAATGTCCCTTCTCCCTCCTCCAATCCTGTAACAAAGTCTCTGAACACAACGCTAGAAAAAAACAGAACCAATGAGTCACTTTCGAGGATTCCCTCTGACACTGACCCCACGGCAGCCACACAACAGCAGGAGAAAGATGGAGTAAAGAACTGGGTTTTCCTTTGTCTGGTTCTCATCCTGTTCACAGGAAAGTGATTCTACCCAGGGTGCAGTAATACATCTGTCTGGGCAGATGAGAGATCTGGAAATCTCTCTCAAAACTCTTCTCTGCCACGGCCCCTTACAGTCTCTGTCTCCTTCTATCTGCTTTTCCCTGTCCACTCTCCCTGCCCATCTGAAAGGAAAGTCCCAGTCCTGGGTTGCTCCCCCATGGCTGGATTTGCTCCTGCAGTTCCTAATGGGGGGGCGGGGGAGGTGTCTGTTTGTGTAGAGCCATTTTAATGCCAGACCCCAGCATTTCCCCTTCGTTTCTTTCAATTACCTGCTGACTCTGGCTCAGAATTTAGTATCAACAGGGCACAGGGCTGCTCTATTGGGCTAGTCCGAGCTGGATAAAGACATCACATGGGCCAGGCAGAGAAGAAGCTTCAATTAAGGTCACTTCCCGGTACAGAAGCCCACTGGGGGCGCAGCAGCTGCTAAGCCTGGCCTCCCAGATACAATGGAGGCTGCAGCGTCTGACCCCGGAAGCTGAACCCCAATATCCTGAGCAGAGAGGGACAGAGAATTTGAACAGCCTTCCCTCCTTTAGCTCTCTGGGGAGAGCAGCTAATGAGAGCACCACCTCACAGGGACAATTGCTGATCGCATTTGCCCCACTGTCCATGTGGAGTCATTCCTCATCTTTCCATGCAGTGACTATGGATTAACAGTGGTCTCAGTGAAACCAGATTTGAGAAATAACGAGTCCAGAGTGCTGTGGAAGAGACCATTGTGTGGCAGTGCTAACCCCCTTCCCACCTCCCTCACCCCCCAGATCTAGGACAAGGACTCAGGGGATGAATTTTACCAACAGAACCGGAAGTTCCTGCAGTTTTCAAGAGAGGAGAAAAGCAAAATCTGTGATTTCACCTCACAGTGTTTGGTAAGTGGACAGAAAGTTATCACAGTGACTGGGCGTAGACGGGGAATGCCCCTAGAATACTGGCACAAGCTGATCAGGGAGAAGGAGCGAGGTCAGGAGGAGCCCCCAGCAAGGGGCCCCCAGCCACCCTCCAGTATCCATAGCCCAGACCCCCCAGTCAGGCTCCCACCAGATATTCCCTGGGACCCAGCCCCCAGAGTCCCTGGCCAGGGACCCCAAATACTCCTCAAAGCCCCACCAGCCAGAGAACCCGCACCAGACCTTCACTGCCAGGCTGGGAATCTGAAAGGGTCCCCCCACCCCCAAGAGCCCCCAGCAGCCAGGGATCCCCCACTGGGAACTCAGTCCCTCACTGCCTGCCTGGGATTCCCCCACTGCGTGTTAGGACCCCCGTGTGCCCTCCAGCAGGATCTGTCATGCCGCTTCCTGGGACCCCCTCCTCTCCCCAGTGGGACCCCCTGATGCTTTACAGCAGGACCCCTCAGCCTGCTTGCCTGGCATCCCCTGACCTAGTGCCGGAGATCCCCCCACCCCTGCTCTGTGCACTGAGCATGGCAATGATCCCAGAAGGCAGTGGGGGAAGCACAGACAGAGCCCCTGGAAAAGCACCAGGCACCCTCTAACCCCCTGTTCCGTCTCCCCAAGAGACACCCACCCCCACTGTTCTGTAGTCAACAGGCCCCCAGCAACAGCCAGAATCCATAGCCTCAGGGATGGGCACATCAGAACCACACACCCCAAACCCCAAACGTCCAGAACCCACCAATCTGACTACGGTACCCCCTGCCCAGCCACCCAAACACCTTCCCCTACCACAATGCACCCTCCCCCGCCCTGCAACAGTGTTACCTCACAATGTCTGGTAAGTGGATAGAAGGTTATCACTACCCCCTGCTGGCCAGTCACACAGGCAGAGGGAGCCCTGGGGGATGTTTCTTTAACAGGAGAATGGAAGGCCTGGAGGGCTAAAATAGATAAGAAATGTCCATGGCCTGTCACTAGCAAATAATGGCCACCATGGATCCACCCCAGAGGTGGCTACATCTTAGCACTGCAGGAATGAACCCCTCACAGAGACCATTTGTCATGCAGTTTGGGATACTTCTGGCCAACTCCTCATCCCGTGCCAGCTGGAGAAAAGAAAAGGCTCCAGCCAACTCTCCCATTGCCAGGTGGGGGGCACTGATCCCCCAAACGGGGGGAGGCCTCTGGCTTTGATGTGTATTAAATAGGTGGCTGGTCTCTTTCATTGGCAAACAGTTTAACAGAGATAAAGGGAAAGATGATCATTGGGCAATTTAACTCCCTGCAACCTCTAGGATGGAGAACGACTCAGGGCAACAGGTTCCCTCCAAGGAAGGAGAAGTTGCTGGGATTTAGAAACATGGGGAACAGCCCCAAACACGAAAGGATTTTTAATTGATATTTGATAATGATGCTGACAGAGAGAAATCCTGAGATTTGAGATCAATGTTTAGAAATGAAAGAGAAAGGGTGGAAATCTGAGGGATTTTGGATCCATTTTTGCAAATTATAGAGAGGAATGTGGAAAATGAGAGGGATTTTCTATCAGTTGTTGATATGAAGTCAAATCTGAGTGTATTTCACCTCAATATTTGATAAATGAATAGAGCTGAAATGGACAACATTTGCAAACTTTTTATATCCATATTCAACAATCTGAGAAAAGGTGTAAATCTGAGATTGTTTTAGTATTTTATAATTAGAGAGACAGGGAAAAATCTCAGGGCATATTCATTTAGAAATAGACAAGTAGAGAGTAAGGGTATGTCTACACTACGATAGTAGTTCGATTTTACCTAAACTGATGTTTTGAAACCGATATTATAAAGTTGAACGTGTGTGTCCACACTAAGCACATTATTTTGGCGTTGTGAGTCCACAGTACCGGAGCAAGCATCGACATTCCAAGCGGTGCACTGTGGAAAGGTATCCCACAGTTCCCGCAGTCCCCGCTGCCCATTGGAATTCTGGGTCGAGCTCCCAATGCCTGATGGGGCAAGAAATTTGTTGCGGGTGGTTATGGGAAAATGTCGTCATTCAACCACCACTCCCTCCATGAAAGTGGCCGCAGACAATCGTTTTGCGCCCTTTTCCCTGGATTGACAGCGCAGATGCCATAGCGCGGCGAGCATGGAGCCCGGTGAGATCATCACAGCAGTTATGGCTGTTGTCAACACCTCGCGCCTTATCGTGCACTTTATGCATAACCTGAACTTGAGAAAGCAGGTGAGGAGGCTATGGCAGCGCGGTGATGACAGTGACGATGACAGGGACACAGACCTCTCTCAAAGATCGGGACCCCGCAAATTGGACATCCTGGTGGCAATGGGGCAGGCTCATGCCATGGAACACCAATTCTGGGCCCGGGAAACAAGCACAGAGTGGTGGGACCGCATAGTGTTGCAGATCTGGGATGAATCCCAGTGGCTGCGAAACTTTCGCATGCATAAGGGCACTTTCCTGGAACTTTGTGACTTGCTGTCCCCTGCCCTGAAGCGCCAGGACACTAGGATGAGAGCAGCCCTCACAGTCCAGAAGCGAGTGGCCATAGCCCTCTGGAAGCTTGCTACGCCTGACAGCTACCGGTCAGTTGTGAATCAATTTGGAGTGGGCAAATCTACTGTGTGGGTTGCTGTGATGCAAGTAGCCAATGCAATCGTTGAGCTGCTGCTGTCAAAGGTAGTGACCATGGGAAATGTGCAGGTGATAGTAGATGGCTTCGCTGTGATGGGATTCCCTAACTGTGGTGGGGCTATAGATGGAATGCATATCCCTATCTTGGGACCGAACCACCAGGGCAGCCAGTACATAAACCGCAAGGGCTACTTTTCAATGGTGCTGCAAGCACTGGTGGATCACAAGAGACGTTTCACCAACATCAATGTCGGATGGCCGGGAAAGGTCCATGACGCGCGCATCTTCAGGAACTCTGGTCTGTTTAGATGGCTGCAGGAAGGTATTTACTTCCCAGAGCAGAAAATAACTGTTGGGGATGTTGAAATGCCTATAGTGATCCTTGGGGACCCAGCCTACCCACTAATGCCCTGGCTCATGAAACCGTACACAGGCGCCCTGGACAGTAGTAAGGAGCTGTTCAACTACAGGCTGAGCAAGTGCAGAATGGTGGTGGAGTGTGCATTTGGACGTTTGAAAGGGCGATGGCGCAGCTTATTGAATCGTTCAGATCTCAACGAAACCAATATATCCATTGTTATTGCTGCTCGCTGTGTGCTCCTCAATTTCTGTGAGAGTAAGGGGGAGACGTTTATGGTGGGGTGGAAGGTTGAGGCAAATCGCCTTGCCGCTGATTACGCGCAGCCAGACACCAGGGAGATTAGAAGAGCACAGCAGGATGCGCTGCGCATCAGGGAAGCTTTGAAAAATAGCTTCCTGACTGGCCAGGGTACCGAGTGACTCTTGTTTCTCATTGATGAAAACCTGCCCCCATTTGTTTACTCTGTTTGTATTGCCTATCCTCTTTACTTACCAACCCGCTTCCCCCCCTTCGAGCACACCTTCCTTTGAAAGGAAATAAAGGCACCATTGTTTAACAAACAAGTATTTTTTATTCAAGATTTATTAATAAGGGAGAGAACTGGGACGGTGGCCAGGGTGGGGTGCGGGCAGAAGGGTGGAGGGAGGAGGGAGGGAAAGACCACTTCAAAACTTGGGGAATGACAGCCTTCTGCTGCTTGAGCAATCCACTGAAGTGGACTGGTTGATCGCACGAAGCCTCCCCCCCCCACACGTTTTTGGGACTCTGGGTGAAGAGGCTATGGGACTTGGGCCGGGGGGGAAGGGAGGGGGCGGGCGTTTACAGATGTGCTGCAGCGGTGGTCTGTCATCCTGCTTCCATTTCTGCAGAACCTCCACCAGACGCCGGAGCGTGTAGGTTTGCTCCCGCAGTAGCCCAAGCATCACCTCAGTCACCCTCTGGTCTTCCTGCCACCACCTCTCATCTCGAACATCCCTCCTGTCCTCACGGGCATCCCTCCTGTCCTCCCGTTTGCTGCCCGCTTGCTTGTATTGGGAAATTGTGTCCCTCCACACATTCTGCTGAGCTACTTCAGTGCGGGAGCACTGCATTAGCTCAGAGAACATCTCGTCGCGTGTGCGTTTTTTTCTCCGCCTTATCTGGGATAGCCTTTGGGAGGGAGATGCCGGAGGAAGACTAGAAACAGTTGCAGCTGCGGGATGAAAAAAAGGGAGTGAATTCTTTAAAAAGATACATTTTATAGAACAATGCGTATACTTTTTCGCAGTGAACAAGACCATTCACAGTACCTAGCACATGTGCTTTTTATATCCATATTCAAGAAGATGAGAAAAGGTGTAAGTATGAGATTTTTTTAGTATATTATAATTAGAGAGAAAGGGGAAAAAATTAGGGCATATTCACTTAGAAATAGACAAGTAGAGAGAAGTGGGGCAAATATTTAGGGTATTTTATATCAGTCTTTGAGATTTGCAGAGAATATGTATCACAAACTACACATTTGAGAACACAAGAGAAAAACACCAAGATCTGAGGGGATTGTATATTGCTATTAAAGAACTAGTGGAAAAGGGGGACAGTTTGACTGGATTTTATATGACTGTCCAATTCATGAACACAAAGTGATGGTTCCCCCCACTGCCACCATTCACATGGGCAGCAGGGAGCCATTTGAGGAGCTGCAAGGGCAAGGGAGGGGGAGGGGGAGCCGGAAGACTCCCTGGGTGTGGGAAGGGGGCAGCAGGGGGGGATGGGCAGGTGACTGGCAACTTATTGCTGGGTGCAACTGTACTGGCAGTTTGGGGGCAGCAACTGGGATTTGGAAACCGGGGTCGGGGCAGCCCCCATGGGGGACACGTGCTCCCCCCTTCCCCGCTGGGCAGAGACCGGGCATCTCATCCCATCCCCCGCCAGGGGCAGCGTGTTTTGGGGAATGACTCCGGGCAACAATTTCCCCCCTAGACAAGGACAAATCGCGGCAGATAAAATGGGTGAGAAAATCCCCCACATGGGAGCAGGGTTTAAATGGACATTTGGGAATTACGGGGAGACCGGGGGATCGGGGAGAGGGAGCTGATCATTGGGGGAAAAGGGGGATCTCCCCGGAGTTTATCGCCCCGGGGGAGATGCGGGGAGAGAAAAGGGGCGGGACCAGAGAGAATTTGTATCGGGGGCGAGTGGCACAAACAGGGACCGGATCCAATTAACTCCCCCCCCCCCGCAGCTGCCCAGAGACAGTTCAACCCCCTCCTTCCGCCCGACACCCCGCCACCACAGGGGACCCCCCCCGCCCCAGTCTCCGCCCCCCCCCCATCCCCGGTTCCCGGGGGCAGATCCCGGCTGCGGCTCCGCTGGGGCTGAGGCAGCTCCGAGGTTTCTCCCGGCTCCCCGGGGGCAGAGTCACTTTCCCGCCCGGCCCCAGCGCCCCCCCGGGTCTCTCACTCTGGGCTTTGTTCTCCCACCCCCACCGGAGCGCGCAATGAGCATGCGCAATTTCAGCTGCTGAACGCCTCCCTTACCTGGGCTGGAGAGAGCGGAAGCGCCCCCGGGGCAGGCTGGGAGATGTAGTTCCTGATTCTCCCGGGAGCGGAAGTGACATTGGGGGGGAGGCCAAGCGGTCCAGTGCTGCGAACGCACGCGCGTCGCTGCGGCTCTGCCTGGCTCGTGCGGGGCCGTTGAAGAGGTTTGTGTCTCCCGGCTCTGGGCATGCGCAGATCGGGGAAGGGGGACTCCCGCATGCACAGAGGCAGCGCTCCCCCGCTGCTGCTCCCTGGTGCTGTGGGCTGGGCTGAGCGGAGGGTCTGTGCCGGGGAGACCTTCATTAACTGCCCTGTGCCCGGCCCGGGCCCTGCCCCGCTGGAGCCGCCCTGGGGCCGCCCCGGGCTCTGCCCACCCCACTGCGGAGCTGCAGCCTCCAGGTAGTGGTGCGAGCCCCGTGGGCGGGGCGGGGCCAGGCGGTGACTCCGCTCCAGTGTCCTGGGGGACCCGGCATCTCGCCGTGCCGGGATCTGCTCCCTGGGGGGCCGTGGGGGGCTCGGAGCTGCTGCCCCCTCAGGAGCCTGTTACCAAATTATCAGGTCCACCTAGCTGAGAGCCAATAACAGCCAGACAGGGATAAGGAGGTTACTTTATTCTGCAGAAGAAAGGAGAGTTTTGCACCTTGGTACAAAGACTCTAACTTACACAGAAACCAAAGGTCTTTTATACACACTTACACAAAGCCCTGGTCATGTTAACCTTTGATTGGTGGTTGCCAGACCCCGGAAAACTGTTATCTGGTCAGTGAAAACCAGTTCGGGACCAGCTCTCTCTGCTTCAAGGAAGGTCACTTTAAAAGTTCAGAGATCTGTGTACGCGAGGCATCTACTTCCCCCTAGTGGCCTCTGGTTGCCATAGCTGCTGGTTGTGAATGGGGGTAGGGGTCATTGTTCCTTATGACTTTCACAGTCCCCCCTTCGGGCCTGACAAAACCCAATTGTCAGGCCCGTTCCACAATTTGCGATCAAGCTGAAGGGACAGTATCAGGTTTTCCCTTGGGTAGCAGAGCTTTTGGTGACAGCAGTACACAGACATCTTGCACATTGTAACATTACCCAAATAACACATAGAAAGAAAAGAAGGAAAATAATCCTGTGACGGTGTACCCCATAAAGCTTTATGGGGAGATGCTTATAAATGTATATATGTAACTAGAATATGTTTTATGCTACATGTGCCATGTAACATATCTCTGTGAAAGTTATGACCTACTGAATTTATTCCTCCTGTTTGTATGCATGTATCATTGTTGTAGTTGGAGTTATGAAGATTGGTTTTATATTTGCTGGTTTTGTACATAGCCTTTGTAAGTGCATGGGATCATGTTTGGAGAAAAGAATGTGCCTGTTAAGTACGAGCACTTAACAGACAAAAGAAGTTGCAGACCCCAGTCCACATCGGGGCCTGGTCAAGAATGCAACTGGTTGGGCTAGTTAGGGTGCATGGACAGGTGACTTGCCCATGTGATCCCAAAACTCCATGGCAACTGGATCCTACACAGGAAGTGGGGGAAAGGCTATAAAAGCCCTTGGACGACCCTTCCATTTTGTCTTCAGCTGGCTAAAGAGAGAGACTCTCCACCCCCCAAGGACACACCCGAAAGAGGCTGAACAAAGGACAAAGGCAATAGGGGGGTGAGTGATTGCTGGACCCAGGCTAAGAGGAAGATAGCCTGTTTACTGGACCTAGTGAAGTTTTTATCTGTACACAGGGTGATTAGACATAGAACTGCGTGTTCTATTTTATTTTATTTAGTAATTCACTTTGTTCTGTCTGTCACTACTTGGATTCACTTAAATCCTACTTTCTGTACTTACTAAAATCACTTTTTACTTATTAAGTTACCTGGAGTGCGTGTTGTTACCTAGGGAGGCAAACAGCTGTGCATATCTTTCTATCTTTGAAATAGAAGGTGAACTATTTATGAGTTTACCCTGTATAAGCTTTATACAGGGTAAAACGGATTTATTAAGGGTTTGAACCTCCTTGGGAGTTGGGCACCTGGGTGTCAAAGGCAAAGAGCGCTTCCAGGAGCCTTACGGTTGTGAGTGGACTTGGTTCGGACCTGGGTCTGTGTTTGCAGCAGATCAGTAGAATCTGGCTCAAAACAGACAGAATTCGGGAGTCCCAAGCTGGAAAAGGCCTGGAAACAGGGGCAGAAGTAGCCTTGGCACACCAGGTGGCAGCACCAAGCAGGTCTCTGTGACCCCAACCCGTCACAAATCCACTTAACAATTGTTCGGAAAAGTCCCATAAACCATGACCCAAGGTCTGGGAGGAGGTCCTCAAAACTAAAGGTATGATCAAGGGATACAGCATGAAAAACAACTGCAGCATTCTTAATAGCTTGTAAATCCTTCTCAATTAAGCCAGAGTGATTAACATAAAAACAGCATTTTTTCCCCAATGGGAGCATTGCTTTTGGCAAAACAGGCTGCCTGCGTGAACTGGGGGGATTAAACCAATGAACAGGTCTTCCTCTTATCTACGGCCTATCCCTTATACTCACGACCCTCGTGCACACAGGCTAACCAGGCTGATGTTGCAATTACTTAAACAAGCAGCTAATTCCTGGGTCTGTTGTTCCCCTTATCTCAGACTGACTCCAGATGTCCCCCTTGAAGGCATTTCCCCCTTCTTCCTTAGTATGTGATGTGCTCGCTTCTAGCTAATGGCAGCAGGAAACGCAAAATGGAGTCACATATGCTAACTTCCATTAACAGTCCCTCCTTTTCTTCCCAGAGGAGACCCATGCCCTTTGCTGTGCTAGCTGGATAGCAGCCCCCCTTAAAGCAATTCGGCCTTATCTGAAAGCCAATTAGGGAGAGCAGTACATTCCCAGGTCACTTGTCCAACAGCACATGGTGCAGCCCCCGGGAGAAACCCCAAATACCAAGTAGTACCACATTCCCAAGCAAAAAGTCCACAACTTTTTCCTTGCCAGTGTATAATATTCTGTCTCTTCCACCAGGGCCAGTTCTTAATGTCTTTTGTGGTTAGGGACTCCTGGGCCTTGGCAGGTTCAGCGAAGCGGACATTTCTTCTTCTTCTTTGTATTCCTTCTTCTTTCCTGGAGCAATCGTGGCTTAGCATCGTACAGGGGAGAGGTTACCAGCATGTCACCCTGTAGTGCTTTGGGTTCTTTAGCAAATATTGAATGCAGGTTAGCTCTGTCAGTGGACAAGGGAGAGGTTACCAGCACTTCGCATTGTCCTTTTCTCCTGCTGTCCAGAAGGAGGAAAATAAATACCAAAAGGAGAGATAGGTTGATCAGTAGTCGAGATGGAGTCATCTCGAGGTGGAAGGCCTTTTCTGCAGTGAAAATCATGGGTCCAGGCAGTCAGTCTGTCATTGGTGGACCTTTACGTAGACCTAGTCACTTGGTTCCAACGAATGGCAGGGCTGCTAGGGTCTTTGGGTAACGCTTCTTTTACCTGTGAGAAAAGAAACCTAACACATCTCATTAATGCCTGGCAGTGATTTGTAGATTTTACAGCTGCTTGGGCACACTTAAGCCCCCCTTCTTCTTGGCCGCCAGCCAGGTCTTAGCTGCGAGCAGTGTCCTTGGGCGAGACCTGAGTCTTATCAGTCTTTTTTTTTTTTCTGGACTGAGCTTTCTAGTTACAATTAACTCGTTCTGTTCTTTTCTTCTCTCCTTCTCCGCTTCTTTTAACCTACAAAGGAAATCTTCACTCTCCACTCACACCTTTGTCGAAAAATAAACACAAATACATTACCCATTATACAGCACTTTAGTCTTATTATTTAATATGCCAGGCGTAATGGAGTTAAGTAAATTGAAATGTCAAAGGAGCCGTACTGGGGCCAATCAGGACCCAGGGCTGGCCAACCCTGAGCGCAAAGTTGTAAAAAGCGTTTTCTTGACATCCCTGGGAGCAGGGACCTGGCCGCTGGGTGAGGGTTGGCATGTAGAAAGGGCAAACTCAAAAAAAGTAGCCACTATATCACTTACTGTGAATCCATAATTATAAAGTCTCAGGATTTAGTTCGCCGGAACAAGAGTTTCAGTCCCTCGAGAGGTTCAGCCTTCCAAGTATCGTCTGCTTCAGGCTCTTCCGGGTCGCGGTGGGAAGAGCTGGCGGGGCTCCCTCGAAGTCCGGAGTCGTCTGCTTCTGGCCCCGGCCTAGAGGCTCGCTTGACTCCGGTGTGGTGAATCCAAGTGTCTCGTCCCCTCACTTGAATGGCAGTGTGGGAGGTAAGAAGGACCTGGAAAGGGCCCGCCCACCGGGGTTGGAGAGGCTCGTGTTTCCACTCTTTTACATCGACCCAATCCCCTGGCTTGATCCGGTGAGCAGGCACATCAGCGGGTAGGGACTGAAATTGAGCTGCGTACCTGTGGAGAGACATGAGAGTGGTTTGGAGGGAAATAACATATCTGGTCAGCTCCTCGTCACCCCAAAGTAGCCAAATCAGTCACAGGTCCTGGCTCAGCAAATCCGGTGTATGGCCTGCAAAATAAAAGTTCAAAAGGTGAGAGATAGAGTCGGCCCCTAGGGGCAGTGCGGACTGCCAAGAGGGCCAGAGGCAGGGCCTGAAGCCACTTTAACCCAGTCTGTTGTGCACACAGTTTGGAGAGTTTAAGTTTTAAGGTTTGGTTCATTCTTTCCACTTGTCCAGATGATGGTGGTCTCCAAGGGGTGTGTAGAAGCCAGGAAATACCTAGGGCCTTAGTAATGTATTGAATAACTTGGGCAGTGAAGTGTGTTCCTTGATCAGAGTCAATAGACCTAGGAGGCCCAAACCTAGGAATGACGTGGTTTAGTAAAGTCTTTCCTACTTCCAAGGCAGTTGCTCATCTGGTTGGAAATGCTTCGGTCCAGCCGGTCAGTTGGCACAATCACAATCACAAGAAGATACTGGTAGCCTTGGCACTTAGGCATCTCTGAGTAGTCAATTTGGAGCCATTCGAAGGGCGTGTATGCCCATAACCTTGCACCGGGGGGGCCTTTTGGTTCCCCCCTTGGATTGAATTTTGCACAAATGTCACAGGTAGCAAGGACTCACTTAGCTTCCTGGAATACCCCAGGGGCATACCAAAGTCTATTTACAGTAGCAGCCATGGCCTCTACTCCACCGTGTGTTTCTTGCTGTAGTTTAAGTAGGGCAGGCCGCAAAGCAAGGCTCTTCTCCCATCAGGCAGTTTCCACTCCCCCTTTGGTGTCTTAATGGCCCCTATGTCCTCCCATCGACTAACTTCTGATGGTTCAGGGATAAAAGTGATTGGAATTGGTGAGGGAGAGGATGTGAGTGCCATCTGGTGGGCAACGAAAGGCTATAGTGAGGCTGCCTTTGAAGCTGTATCAGCCAGTCGGTTCCCACAAACGGTGGGGTCGTTTCCCTTCTGATGGGCCCAAACGTGGATGATGGCAACTGCAGATGGCAGATGTATGGCCTCTAATAATTTCAGGATCAGGGGCCCATGTGCTACCTTAGTGCCACTGGAGGTAATAAACCCACGCTCTGCCCAAAGTTGGCCCATGGCATGGCAAACGCCAAAGGCATATTTCGAGTCAGTTTAAATGTTTACAGACTGACCTGCTGCCAACTCACATGCTCGGGTGAGGGCTATTAATTCTGCCGCCTGGGCTGAGGTGGAGGGTCCCAGAGGCGCAGACTGTAATACCTCAAACTGAGTAGTTACTGCAAATCCAGATATCTGTTGGCCCTCCACGACCCACGCAGAGCCATCTGTGTACAGTTCCAGCTCAGTATTTGGAATGGGCACATCTGAAAGATGTGCTCGGGGTTTTTCTTGATGTTGCACTACTTGAAGCCGAGTCCAGGTCAGCTGTTCTGCTCTCCCGGTCTTTGGATCTGTCCATGTAAATGCAAAAATGTCCCAGCTGTCTTGACCTAGAGGAATACTGAAAAAGGCATTACACAAATCTATCACAGAATAGCAAACGGTACCTGCTGGAATGGCAGTCAGGATTGTGTGAGGGTTAGGTACCACATTGTGTCTAGCTTGAACAACCTTATTTACTGCATGTAAGTCTTGGACAAATCGGTATACCGGTTTTCCATCTGGATCCGTGTCGGGTTTTCTGACTGGCAGGATGGGAGTATTGAAAGGAGACTTGGTGCAAACTAGCACTCCCAACCATAGGAATGTGCTGATAAGGTCTGGGGATGGGATACTGACGAATCCGAGGAATCTCAATGCCTGGTTTCAGGGTTATCCGTACTGGCTCTGTCTGGAGAGTTCCCAAATCTGCCTTTGAAATACCCCATAGGAAGGCTTGCACCTCCTGTCTGAGTCACTCGAGTAGGTTCATTGGGCCCATAGGCAGGATCGGGTCCTCTGAAGCCTGGGTCAACGCAGCACATAGTTGGGGAAGTTGGCGTTGAGGTAACCGGAGAATGATTTTATCATCTGAAAAGAAAATCTGAGCACGTAGTTTACACAACGTGGCTTGGCAGTAACAGTAGAAAGGGCAGCCCCCGAATCCAAAAGGCAAGAATAAACAGTTCCTCCCAAAGTTAAGTGAACCTGGGGGTCGTTGGAGGAACAAACATAAGTGGTGAAATCATTTGAAAGGTGACAAACATGAAATCATTTGAAAGGGTTTACTTAACATATAATCTAACGGGCTTATCCTTAGAAGGTTTTCTCTGAGATCCACCCATCTTTTCTCCTGACACTCAAACAAAGAATTAAACAGAAAACAGAGAGAATTTTGGTCTAAATAAAAAAAACCTAGTACAGATTTTTCCCTACTCACACTGACTGCTACAGGGGACGGGACAAGGATCTCAATTCGACCTCAGCGCTTCATTGCACGCTATGGCTTCCACTCTGAGGAATTACGAACGAGAGGCTCAGTCCCGCCCATACATCCAACACCCAAGTATGAGACAGAAAATATTAACCAATTAACCAAAAACAGAACCAGAACCTCAGCCTAGACCAGTCCACACAAGCGGTCCATTTCCTAGACACCACTGTGCTAATAAGTGATGGTCACATTAACACCACCCTATACCGGAAACCTACTGACCGCTATACTTACCTACATGCTTCCAGCTTCCATCCTGGACACACCACACGATCCATTGTTTACAGCCAAGCTCTAAGATACAACCGCATTTGCTCCAATCCCTCAGACAGAGACAAACACCTACAAGATCTCTATCAAGCATTCTTACAACTACAATACCCACCTGCTGAAGTGAAAAAACAGATCGACAGGGCCAAAAGAGTACCCAGGAGTCACCTACTACAAGACAGGCCCAAAAAAGAAAATAACAGAACACCACTAGCCGTCACCTTTAGCCCCCAACTAAAACCTCTCCAGCGCATCATCAAAGATCTACAACCTATCCTAAAAGATGATCCCTCACTCTCACAGATCTTGGGGGACAGACCAATCCTTGCTTACAGACAGCCCCCCAACCTCAAGCAAATACTCACCAGCAACCACACACCATACAACAAAAACACCAACCCAGGAACCTATCCTTGCAACAAAGCCCGATGCCAACTCTGTCAACATATCGATTCAAGTGATACCATCACAGGGCCTAATCACATCCGCCATGCCATCAGGGGCTCATTCACCTGCACATCTACCAATGTGATATATGCCATCATGTGCCAGCAATGCCCCTCTGCCATGTACATTGGCCAAACCGGATAGTCTCTACGCAAAAGAATAAATGGACATAAATCTGACATCAGGAATCATAACATTCAAAAACCAGTAGGAGAACACTTCAACCTCCCTGATCACTCAGTGACAGATTTGAGGACAGCAGTGTTGTGACAGATTAACTCCAAAAGCAGACTTCAAAGAGAAACTATTGAACTCGAATTGATATGCAAACTAGATTGCATTGCCTCCGGATTAAATCGAGATTTGGAATGGCTCGGCCATTACGTTAATTGAATCTATTTCCCTTAAGTTAACGATCCTCATTCACACCTGTGTGACCATCTTGTTTATCACTTCAAAAGCTTTTTCTTCCCCTGAAGTCATGTTTCCTCTCAACTAATTAGCCTCTTAAGATTGGTCTATACACCTGGACCTTATGTTTTTCTGACTGTATAAATGTCTGTTTGCAGTGTGTTTCATTCCATGCATCCGATGAAGTGGGTATTAACCCACGAAAGCTTATGCTGAAATAAATTTGTTAGTCTCTAAGGTGCTACAATCTTTTCTTTCTTATTTTCATAGAACAGATAGTGTTTCCTTATCCTATTAGGACTCACCTTATCGGCGCACGAACCCCAGGGGCTGCAGTGAAGTCAGAAAGAGGGGCTAAGCACCCCATTGGCGCCATTCCTAGTTCACCGCAGCCGTACGGAGTCCAATGTCCGAGTTAGGAGTCCCTTCGTGGTCGCCAGAAACTGTTACCGAAATATCGGGTCCACCTAGCTGAGAGCCAATAACAGCCAGACAGGGATAAGGAAAGAGGTTACTTTATTCTGCAGAAGAAAGGAGAGTTTTGCACCTTAGTACAAAGACTCTAACTTACACAGAAACCAAACGTCTTTTATACACACTTACACAAAGCCCTAGTCATGTTAACATTTGATTGGTGGTTGCCAGACCCCGGAAAACTGTTATCTGGTCAGTGAAAACCAGTTCGGGACCAGCTCTCTCTGCTTCAAGGAAGGTCAGTTTAAAAGTTCGGGGATCTGTGTACGTGAGGCATCTACTTCCCCCTAGTGGCCTCTGGTTGCCATAGCTGCTGGTTGTTAAGGGCGGGGTCATTGTACCTTATGACTTTCAAAAGCCCAACGCCCCTGGGTCTGACCCAGTTCTGCCCTGCGGGGGTGGGGGGATGTGTGGGGCGGGGGGCGGGGGAGACCTGGGAAAAGGAGGGGATAGAAAATGTCTGAGCATCTGAGCAGCCCGGACATGGGCGGGAGGGGAGACGAGCAGGTGACCCCCGAGGGGACCCCCCCCCTTTCTCTCCCCGCCCCTCAGGGACAAGCCAAGAAGCGCCGAGTATCATAGAATCATAGAATCATAGAATCTCTGGGTTGGAAGGGACCTCAGGAAGTCATCTAGTCCAACCCCCTGCTCAAAGCAGGACCAACCCCAACTAGATCATCCCAGCCAGGGCTTTGTCAAGCCTGACCTTAAAAACCTCTAAGGAAGGAGATTCCACCACCTCCCTAGGTAACCCATTCCAGTGCTTCAAAACCCTACTAGTGAAAAAGTTTTTCCTAATATCCAACCTAAACCTCCCCCTCTGCAACTTGAGACCATTACTCCTTGTTCTGTCATCTTCTACCACTGAGAACAGTCTAGATCCATCCTCTTTGGAACCCCCTTTTAGGTAGTTGAAAGCAGCTATCAAATCCCCCCTCACTCTTCTCTTCTGCAGGCTAAACAATCCCAGTTCCCTCAGCCTCTCCTCATAAGTCATGTGCTCCAGCCCCCTAATCATTTTGGTTGCCCTCCGTTGGACTCTTTCCAATTTATCCACATCCTTCTTGTAGTGTGGGGCCCAAAACTGGACACAGTACTCCAAATGAGGCCTCACCAGTGCCGAATAGAGGGGAATAATCACGTCCCTCGATCTGCTGGAAATGCCCCTACTTATACAGCCCAAAATGCCGTTAGCCTTCTTGGCAACAAGGGCACACTGTTGACTCATATTCAGCTTTTCGTCCACTGTAACCCCTAGGTCCTTTTCTGCAGAACCGCTGCCCAGCCATTCGGTCCCTAGTCTGTAGCAGTGCATGGGATTCTTCCGTCCTAAGTGCAGGACTCTGCACTTGTCCTTGTTGAACTCATCAGATTTCTTTTGGCCCAATCCTCTAATTTGTCTAGGTCCCTCTGTATCCTGTCCCTACCATCCAGCGTATCAACCACTCCTCCCAGTTTAGTGTCATCTGCAAACTTGCTAAGGGTGCAGTCCACACCATCCTCCAGGTCGTTGATGAAGATATTGAACAAAACTGGCCCCAGCACCGACCCTTGGGGCACTCCACTTGATACCGGCTGCCAACTAGACATGGAGCCATTGATCACTACCCGTTGAGCACGACCATCCAGCCAGTTTTCTAGCCACCTTACCGTCCATTCATCCAGCCCATACGTCTTTAACTTGCTGGCAAGAACACTGTGGGAGACTGTATCAAAAGCTTTGCTAAAGTCAAGAAATAGCACATCCACTGCTTTCCCCTCATCCACAGAGCCAGTTATCTCATCATAGAAGGCAATTAGGTTAGTCAGGCATGACTTGCCCTTGGTGAATCCATGCTGACTGTTCCTGATCACTTTCCCCTCCTTTAAGTGGTTCAGAATTGATTCCTTGAGGACCTGTTCCATGATTATTCCAGGGACTGAGGTGAGACTGACTGGCCTGTAGTTCTCCTGATCTTCCTTCTTCCCTTTTTTAAAGATGGGCACTACATTAGCTTTTTTCCAGTCATCCGGGACCTCCCCCGATTGCCATGATTTGTCAAAGATAATGGCCAATGGCTCTGCAATCACATCGGCCAACTCCTTTAGCACCCTCGGATTCAGTGCATCCGGCCCCATGGACTTGTGTTCGTCCAGCTTTTCTAAATAGTCCCGAACTACTTCTTTCTCCACAGAGGGCTGGTCACCTCCTCCCCATACCGTGCTGCGGAGTGCAGCTGCCTGGGAGCTGACCTTGTCTGTGAAGACAGAGGCAAAAAAAGCATTGAGTACACTAGCTTTCTCCACATCCTCTGTCACAAGGTTCCCTCCCTCATTCAGCAAGGGGCCCACACTTTCCTTGACTTTCTTCTTGTTGCTCACATACCTGAAGAAACCCTTCTTGTTACTCCTAACATCTCCGGCTAGCTGCAACTCCAAGTGTGATTTGGCCTTCCTAATTTCACTCCTGTATGCCTGAGGAATATTTTTATACTCCTCCATGGTCATTTGTCCAATCTTCCACTTCTTGTAAGCTGCTTTTTTGTGTTTAAGACGAGCAAGGATTTCACTGTTAAGCCAAGCTGGTCGCCTGCCATATTTACTTTTCTTTCTACACATCGGGATGGTTTGTTCCTGCAACCTCAATAAGGATTCTTTAAAATACAGCCAGCTTTCCTCGACCTTTCCCCCTCATGTTATTCTCCCAGGGGACCTTCCCATCAGTTCTCCGAGGGAGTCAAAGTCTGCTTTTCTGAAGTCCAGGCTCTGTATTCTACTGCTCTCCTTTCTTCCTTGTGTCAGGATCCTGAACTCGACCATCTCATGGTCACTGCCTCCCAGGTTCCCATCCACTATTGCTTCTTCTACGATTTCCTCCCTGTTTGTGAGCAGCAGGTCAAGAAGAGCTTTTCCCCTAGTTGGTTCCTCCAGCAATTGCACCAGGAAATTGTCCCGTACACTTTCCAAAAACTTCCTGGATTGTCTGTGGACCGCTGTATTGCTCTCCCAGCAGATATCGGGGTGATTAAAGTCACCCATGAGAACCAGGGCCTGTGATCTAGTAACTTCTGTTAGTTGCTGGAAGAAAGCCTCGTCCAGCTCATCCCCCTTGTCTGGTGGTCTGTAGCAGACTCCCACCATGACATTACCCTTGTTGCTCACACTTCTCAATTTAATCCAGAGACTCTCAGGTTTTTCTGCAGTTTCATACTGGAGCTCTGAGCAGTCATATTGCTCTCTTACATACAGCGCAACTCCCCCACCTTTTCTGCCCTGCCTATCCTTCCTGAACAGTTTATATCCATCCATGACAGTACTCCAATCGTGTGAGTTATCCCACCAAGTCTCTGTTATTCCAATTACATCATAATTCCTTGACTGTGCCAGGACTTCCAGTTCTCCCAGCTTGTTCCCCAGGCTTCTTGCATTTGTGTATAGGCATTTAAGATAACTCACCGATTGTCCTGCTGTCACAGTATGGAGCAGGAGCCCCCACCTCTTGCACTCACCTACTTGTGCTTCCTCCCGGTATCCCACTTCCCCACTTACCTCGGGGCTTTGGTCTCCTTCCCCCGGTGAACCTAGTTTAAAGCCCTCCTCACTAGGTTAGCCAGCCTGCTTCCAAAGATGCTCTTCCCTCTGTTCGTCAGATGGAGCCCATCTCTTCCTAGCACTCCTTCTTCTTGGAACACCATCCCATGGTCAAAGAATCCAAACCCTTCTCTCTGACACCATCTGCGTAGCCATTTGTTGACTTCCATGATTCGACGGTCTCTACCCCGGCCTTTTTCTGCCACAGGGAGAATGGACGAGAACACCACTTGCACCTCAAACTCCTTTATCCTTCTTCCCAGAGCCACGTAGTCTGCAGTAATACGCTCAAGGTCGTTCTTGGCAGTATCATTGGTGCCCACGTGGAGAAGCAGGAAGGGGTAACGATCTGAGGGATTGATGAGTCTCGGCAGTCTCTCCGTCACATCATGAATCCTAGCCCCTGGCAAGCAGCACACCTCTCGGTTTTCCCGGTCAGGGCGGCAGATAGATGACTCAGTCCCCCTGAGGAGAGAGTCCCCGACCACCACCATCCTCCTCCTCCTCTTGGGAGTGGTGGTCGTGGAACCCCCATCCCTAGGACTGTGCATCTCATGCCTTCCAGTCAGTGGAGTCTCCTTCTGCTCTGTTCCCTCAGATGTATCATTCACTCCACTCTCTGCACTAGTACCTGTGGAGAGAACATGAAAACGGTTGCTCAGCTGAATATGCGTTTCTGGTACATGGACTTGTCTCATACTCTTTCCTCTTCTGGAGGTCACATGCTGCCAATTATCCTCACTGGCCTTCTGTCCCCGCTGCGTAGCGTGCTCTGAATCCTCAGAACACTGTGCCCGTTGAAGCCTATCCTGACGTCTATCCAGGAACTCCTCATTTTCTTTTATGGAATGCAGGGTTGATACTCGTTTCTCCAGACCTTGAATCTTCTCCTCCAATATGGAGATCAGCTTGCACTTTGTACAAAGTCGCTTCTATCCTGTGGAAGAAAGACAAACATGGCACGTCCTGTGCAGGTCATGACAGCGGATCGCTCAGCATCCATAGTCCCTTCCTTCGAAGAGTTTCCTCACTTGTGGCAGAAGCTACTCAGGGAAACCTGCAAGGGGGATGCCGCAGTAGGCTCTCTCCAGGCGAACTCCCAGGCTAACTCCACCTGTTTGCTTCTCTGCTATTCGCTGCTCAGCTGGTTCACAGCTGACTGACTGTCTTTTTAGAAGAGCCTGGAACAAAGCACTCCCAATTCACACTATTCAAACAGGCAATCAAACAATCAAGCACACGGTCAAACTGTCCCCTTAACAGATACTCACTCCCTCGTCTGCAGCCCCCTGGTTGCTCTGCCTCTGCCTTTAGTTTGGGTTAAAGGAGTTAGGAATGGCAAGGATAGCTTGCCCCCTTCGCACTCCCCTTCCAGACTCCCTCTCAAACTCCCCTGTTTGCAAAGCTCCCCGGTCGCTTGCTTACGGCTTTATTAAGCCCTGGCCTGCCTGATTGATTAGCCCCGCCCCCTGGTGTAGAAGCTCACAGCTTCCAACTGCCAGCCACAGCACACGGTCCTGCAAACAAACAAATGAATGAACAAACAGACAGACACAAGTACCCCCAAACACACACTACAGACAGCCACTTACCCCAAGGGTCCTGTATTTGCTCCTGCTTTACCTGATGCAATTCCTCTCAAACTCCCCTGTTTGCAGCTCCTGTTCGCAAAGCACGGAATATGGAAACCCTAACATCACCTGCCAGGAGATTCCACTGCTGTAGTCTGGAGCCCAAAAGCTCTGCCTTATTCTTGGGTAGTTCCAAATCCCTGACATTCAGTTCACCTTGTGTTATGAGGTGTGGTTCAGAGGAGGAGGATGGGAGAAAATGTGGGTCCTGTGACATTGATGGTTCAGGACCAGAAGTTTCATCCTCTTCCTCTTCCTCGTCTGACTCAAGTGAGAATGATTCTGGTGCATCAGGAACCGGCAGTCCTTCTCCGTGGGGTACTGGGCTTAGAGCTGATGGAATGTTTGGATAATGCACAGTCCACTTTTTCTTCTTTGACACACCTTTCCCAACTGGAGGCACCATGCAGAAGTAACAATTGCTGGTATGATCTGTTGGCTCTCTCCAAATCATTGGCACTGCAAAAGGCATAGATTTCCTTTTCCTGTTCAACCACTGGCGAAGATTTGTTGCACAAGTGTTGCAGCATATGTGTGGGGCCCACCTCTTGTCCTGATCTCCAATTTTGCAGCCAAAAGAAAGGTGATAGGCTTTCTTAACCATAGTGGTTATACTGCGCTTTTGTGATGCAAAAGTCACTTCACCACAAACATAGCAGAAGTTATTTGCACTGTTCACACAAGTACGAGGCATCTCTGCTCACTTTGGCTAAACAGAAATGTGTCCCTTTGCAAAATCAAACACTGACAAATAAGAGAGCACGACACTGTATGATTTCTAGAGCTGATATAGGGCAATTTGTTCAGCAGAGTGATGTAAGCTTCGTTATGATTGCATCATCCATGACTTCTAGGAATAGCATGATGCAATTCATATCATGTATGATGCAATACCAGCTTCAGATTGCATCATTCATTGTTTTGCCTAAAAAGCAAGTACTGTCCAAACCCAGTCAGATTTATTCATAGATCCAGTCAAAGATGTATTTTAGTCATTTCTGGTTTAAATTGAGATCCCTTCCCTTTATAACTCACTTATCCTCCGCCATTCCCAAGTCAAGGGTCGTATATACTGACCCAATAGCATGTCTTGAAAACTAGAGCCAGTCAACAATTTCAAGCATCATTTTCGTTCTCAGTGACCCAGAATTAGTAAAGTTTGACTACATTTATTTCAGAAACATTTTGGCTGTAGAGCAGTGTAATTGTTCTTCAGTTTTAGATTTGGATAACAGTTCTTTGTTTCTGGACTCTTCAGCTGAAGAAGTAAATCTTTGGATGGATTGTGATTGTTCGTCTTTATCAGTCAGCGAAGATAATCTTTGGTCAGATTGTTGTTCATCTTTATCAGTTGATAAAGATAATCTTTGATCCGATTGGTCTTCATCAGTTGATGAATAATCACCTTTAATGCATTCCTTAGTGCTTTCTCCTTGATTGTCAACTTTTTAAAAATACTTTTTTGAAGTAAGAGAGTTTTTCTAATTCTTTTTGCCGTTTCTCTCTTTGTTGCCGGTAGGCAGCACCGGAAAGTCGTTTTCGTTTTTATCCCGGCATTTTAGCCCTATAACCACTGGCACCGATGCGAAATGGAAATTAGCGCGAATGGCACAGATAGGGCAGCACAGTACACACATGTAATCGTGATTTGAGTGACCGTGTCACGACGTGACACAATATTTTTCACGTCACGCTCCTATCACACTACTGTACTTGCCGTAGGTAAGGCGCTAGTCATCGGGGCGAGAGAGCTCCCCACGAGCTCGGACACACATGGGACCCAGCTCTGCTGGCGTTTTCCCAGTGCTGAGGCCGCCCAGCTGTAAGTCCAGGGGTAACCAATGGAGAGAGCTCTGGGGCTGGAGGAGCCAAGGAAGAGGTGCTGGGCTAGCTGGACAGATGCTGCCCCTCTCTGCCAGGTCGCTCGCCCCCTGCAGGAGGGAGGCAGAAGGAGACTCCAGGCACCGGGGCGCAGTGCAGGGCTGGGGAGGGATGCAGCAGCCTCTGGGTCTGTAGTAGACAGGAGCTCCCTAGGTGTCCCGGGGACCCTCCCACCCAGCCCGCTTGTTTGTTCTTACCTTGCTGCAGATCTGGCCCCAGGTGGACTCCTCTCCTGTTGCCGCCGTTCCTGGTGGTTGGGGCGCCTGCTGGATCCCTGGGCCGGTCTTCTCCTTGGCCTGGGCAGGAGCTCGGCTCCGCTCCCCTCCCCTAGCAGGAGTCAGTGCAGAGGGAAGGAGGCGGATGCGGGGACAAGTTGAGGAGGAGCGGCCACCCGGCCTCCACGTTCTGTCCTCTGGCTACCGGCTCCCCCCTGGGGGTGGGGGGGTGCTTCCTGTGGGAGAGCAGCGCCACCCGCGACCCACTTAGCTGGCTCCCTGCCCCAGCTGCGGTGGGACAGGGCAGCCAAGGGCCGCTCCCCCCTGGTGGGGGGGGGGGTGGCCGCTGCCGCGGGAGAGCGGCGCCGGGCGAATCCGCTCCCTGTCCCGCCGCAGCCGGGCAGGGCAGCCACGGTCGGCTCCCCCTGGGGGGGCGGCCGGCCGCTGCTGCTGGAGAGCGGCCCCGCTCCCCGCGCTCCCTGCCCCTGCTGCGGCGGGGCAGGGCTGCCACGGGCGGCTCCCGCCCTGGAGGGGGTGGCCGCTGCCGTGGGAGAGCGGCGCTGGAGGAACCATCTCCCTGCCCCGCCGCAGGGGAGAGCCGCCCATAGCTGCCCCACCCCGCCGCGGCGGGGCAGGGCCGCCAGGGGCGGCTCTCCCCTGGGGTGGGGGGTGGCCGGCCACTGCCGTTCCCCGCA
Source organism: Chelydra serpentina (assembly GCA_037349315.1). Lineage (NCBI taxonomy): Eukaryota > Metazoa > Chordata > Testudines > Chelydridae > Chelydra > Chelydra serpentina. Next base: position 4,367,048 of record JBAIAC010000192.1, read on the forward strand.
CTAGGGCAGGGCAGCCAGGGTCGGCTCCCCCCTGCGGGGGCGGGGGTTGCCGCTGCCTGGAGAGCGGCGCCGCGCCACCCCGCTCCTCGCTCAGCCGGGGCAGGGCAGCATTACCAGCTCCCTCCTGGGGGTGGCGGCAGCCACTGCCCGCCACCCCTAGTACTTTGCCGCCCCAAGCACCAGCTTGTTCTGTTGGTGCCTGGAGCCGCCCCTGGCCATGGGGGAGCAAACAACCCAGGAATGGGACTTTCCTACCAGACGGGCAGGGGGAGGGGACAGGGAAAATGAGATAGAAGGAGAAAGAGACACTGAAAGGGACCGTGGGAGAGAAGAGTTTTGAGAGAGATTTCCAGATCTCTCATCTGCCCAGACAGATGCATTACTGCACCCTGGGTAGAATCAATTTCCTGTGGAAAAGATGAAAATCAGACAGAGAAAAAGCCAGTTCCTGACTCTATATCCCTCCTCTGGGGTGTGGCTGCCGTGGGTTCAGTGTCCGAGGGAAGCCCCCACAGTGAATCCTTTGGTTCTGCTTTTTTCTAGCATTGTGTTCAGAGACTTTGTTATGGGAGTTGGGGACGGAGAAGGGAGGTTAAAAATGTCTCTGTGAGTTTAGCCTGGCAGGAGGGGACAAGTCTACACTGTAATACAGAGATCGAGCATTTTCTCAGCATGGCAGACTCTAGGATGTCTGTCTGCAGGGGAAAAGCCTGGGGGAATCATACTGTGAAATTAATTAAAGCCTGTTCTGAAACTTCCACAACTGCCCTTCTCACCCTGCCAGGCTGCAGAATGACACCCACGTCTCGCTCCAGCTCATCCCGTCCTCCCATGGGACAGGGGAGAGAAATGGCTACAGAGGAGCCAGTGCAGGTAGGTATCATCGGGGGGTTGCTGGTGGGTTCCTGCAGGAGGGAGAGGGACAGCAAATACACCAGAGACGGGAAGGTTTGCATAGTCTGGTTTGGAGGTTGGAGCGGGGAAGGAAATTCACAGGGTGGAGAAAGGGAGAAGAACAGGGTGTGGCAAACCTGCTGGGAGTTATTTAATAAGTGGCCTAGATTCTAGGAACAGACCCTTGAGGTTCGGCGGTGGAAATGCCCTAATTTGTTGAACAGAAAATAACCCAGCTACATGGGGCTAGGAAACTGGGGGGGGGGGGAGGGTGTCCCATGAGGGTGTCTGTGTGAAGGGGAGGGCTATGGAGTGTCTCTGTGAGAGCAGGGGCTCTAAGGGAGAGGGTCCATAGGGGTGTGACCCTATGGGGGCTGTGAGAGGGAGGGATATGGACTGTCTCTGAGGGGGAGAGTGCATGGGGGTGTCAGTGTGAGGGGAGGGGCTGTGATGGGGAGGGCTATGGAGGGGCTGTGAGAATCTGGTCATGGGGGTTGAACTTCCCCCTCCCCCCAGGTACTGTGCGGGGACCTTAGAGCCCAGCATGGAGCTGCTGTCCCTGCAGGGTCCCTGGGAGTCACAAAGGGGTGATGTGAGGTTACTAGGGGGAGGGATAGCTCAGTGGTTTGAGCATTGGCCTGCTAAACCCAGGGTTGTGAGTTCAATCCTTAAGGGGGCCATTTAGGGATCTGGGGCAAAAATTGGGGATTGGTCCTGCTTTGAGCAGGGGGTTGGACTAGATGACCTCCTAAGGTCCCTTCCAACCCTGAGATTCTATGATTCTATGCTCCATCTGTTGTGGGGTGGGGGACAGGAGCCCCCCGGAACTGGATGTGAAGGAGGGTGCCCAGCTCTCAGGCTGCAGAATGGCCAACCCCAAACGTTCAAAAACTCTGAGTCAGGCTCACCAAAAATCATGAGATGGGCTTTGAAATCACGAGATTATGTAAAATTGATAGATTTGGGATCTTTTTATTTGCCTTCTGCTTGATGAGCCTTTACGGCGCACTGGGATGACATTTTGAATCTTTCTCCACAGCCACAAGGGTTGGAACGTCCTGTGTCTTTAAGAGCAAAGGCTGACATCATCACCTCTCCACCTGACTCCAGGAGCTGGGGCTTTAAGGAAAACAACAATTCTCATGAGACTCAAGACAAAATCAGGAGCATTGGCAGCACTGAGTGGGATGGAGTCTTTATTCTCCGGGATTCACTGGAGCCGGGTTCCCAACCTTTTCCTTTCTGTGGCCCCCGCCCAACATGGTATAAAAACTCCACAGCCCACCCATGCCACAACTGTCTAACGCTGGCCCTGCATACTAGTTTATTTTGGCAGGTCCCTGCCACCCGAAACCTGCTCGCTGCCCCCCCCCCCGGGGGCTCTGGACCCCTGGTGAAGAACCACAGCCTGGGAGCTCTGTTTAGAAGGAGGGAGCAAACCTGCTGCCTTTCCTGATGGCTGAACTCAGGCCCTTAGCGTGGGATATTCCTGCACTGCCAGCGACACCTGGAAAGTTCACTAAGCAGCTGCCTGGCCTCAGGGACAGTCTCAGCCGGCAGAGCCCCAGGGGGCAATGAAGTAGCTGGGCCAGGCTGGGAACCTTGATTCCCAGAGAACTGCCCTGGCTCCCTGCTCAGCAGCAAAGAAGTCAATTCCCCAGACTCCTGATGAATCAGCCTGCAGCTAAGTGCAGTGCTGGGGGTTTCTCCTTTCACTCCTGCTGGGGAGTGGGGGGATCCCAGGGGCATTTCTAGAAGAGCATTTAGAACTCAACTGGGAGAACCAGCCTTTCAGAACCAAAGGTTAAGTTCAGATGTCCTTTTTATTTACAATTTTTTATATTATAGACTCATAGACTCATAGACTTTAAGGTCAGAAGGGACCATTATGATCATCTAGTCTGACCTCCTGCACAATGCAGGCCACAGAATCTCACCCACCCACTCCTGGAATAATCCTCTTACCTATGTCTCAGCTATTAAAGTCCTCAAATCATGGTTTAAAGACTTCAAGATGCAGAGAATCCTCTGGTAAGTGACCCATGCCCCATGCTGCAGAGGAAGGCAAAAAAACCAAAATAACCTCCAGGGCCTCTGCCAATGTACCCTGGAGGAAAATTCCTCCCGACCCCAAATATGGCGATCAGCTGAACCCCAAGCATGTGGGCAAGACTCACCAGCCAGACACCCAGGAAAAAGTTCTCTGAAGTAACTTCTAACATCCCATAATTCACCATTAGTCCTATTTACCACTGATGGCAATTAATTGACCTTTGACTAAGATCATGTTATCCCATCAAACCATCCCCTCCATAAATGTATCTAGCTTAATCTTGAAGCCAGTTAGGTCTTTTGCCCCCACTGCTTCCCTTGGAAGGCTGTTCCAGAACTTCACTCCTCTGATGGTTAGAAATCTTCGTCTAATTTCAAGTCTAAACTTCCTGATGGCCAGTTTATATCCATTTGTTCTTGTGTCCATATTGGTACTGAGCTGAAATAATTCCTCTCCCTCCCTGGTATTTATCCCTCTGATATATTTAAAGAGAGCAATCATATTTCCCCTCAGTCTTCTTTTGGTTAAGGTAAACAAACCAAGCTCCTTGAGTCTCCTTTCATACGACAGGTTTTCCATTCCTCGGATCATCCTAGTGGCCCTTCTTTGTACCTGTTCCAGTTTGAATTCATCCTTCTTAAACATGGGAGACCAGAACTGCACACAGTATTCCAAATGAGGTCTCACCAATGCCTTGTATAACGGTACTAACACCTCCTTATCTCTACTAGAAATACCTCGCCTAATGCATCCCAAGACCGCATTAGCTTTTTTCATGGCCACATCACATTGGCGACTCATAGTCATCCTGTGATCAACCAGGACTCCGAGGTCCTTCTCCTCTTCCGTTACTTCCAACTGATGCGTCCCCAGCTTATAACTAAAATTCTTGTTATTAATCCCTAAATGCATAACCTTACACTTCTCACTATTAAATGTCATCCTATTACTATTACTCCAGTTTACAAGGTCATCCAGATCTTCCTGTAGGATATCCCGATCCTTTTCTGAATTGGCAATACCTCCCAACTTTGTGTCATCTGCAAACTTTATTAGCACACTCCCACTTTTGGTGCCGAGGTCAGTAATAAAAAGATTAAATAAAATTGGTCCCAAAACTAAACCTTGAGGAACTCCACTAGTAACCTCCCTCCAACCTGACAGTTCACCTTTCAGTATGACCCGCTGTAGTCTTCCCTTTAACCAGTTCCTTATCCACCTCTCAATTTTCATATTGATCCCCATCTTTTCCAATTTAACCAATAATTCCTCATGTGGTACTGTATCAAATGCCTTACTGAAATCGAGGTAGATTAGATCCACTGCATTTCCTTTATCTAACAAATCTGTTACTTTCTCAAAGAAGGAGATCAGGTTGGTTTGGCACGATCTACCTTTTGTAAAACCATGTTGTCATTTGTCCCAATTGCCATTGACCTCAAGGTCCTTAACTATTTTCTCCTTCAAAATTTTTTCCAAGACCTTGCATACTACAGATGTCAAACTAACAGGCCTGTAGTTACCCGGGTCACTTTTTTTCCCTTTCTTAAAAATAGGAACTATATTAGCTATTCTCCAGTCAAACGGTACAACCCCTGAGTTTAGAGATTCATTAAAAATTTTTGCTAATGGGCTTGCAATTTCATGTGCCAGTTCCTTTAGTATTCTTGGATGAAGATTATCTGGGCCACCTAATTTACTCTCACTAAGCTGTTCAAGTTTGGCTTCTACCTCGGATATGGTAATATCTACCCCCACATCCTTATTCCCATTTGTCATGCTGCCACTATTCCTAAGCTCCTCATTAGCCTCATTAAAGACTGAGGCAAAGTATTTGTTTAGATATTGGGCCATGCCTAGATTATCCTTAACCTCCACTCCATCCTCAGTGTTTAGCGGTCCCACTTCTTCTTTCTTTGTTTTCTTCCTATTTATATGGCTATAAAACCTTTTACTATTGGTTTTAATTCCCTTTGCAAGGTCCAATTCTACATGCCTTTTAACCTGTCTCACTTTATCCCTACATGCTCTGACCTCAATAAGGTTGGTTTCTTTGCTGATCCCTCCCATCTTCCACTCCTTGTATGCTTTCTGTTTTTTCTTAATCACCTCTCTGAGATGCTTGCTCATCCAGCTTGGTCTAAAACCCCTGCCTATGAATTGTTTCCCCTTTCTTGGGATACAGGCTTCTGATAGCTTCTGCAACTTTAACTTGAAATAATCCCAGGCCTCCTCCACCTTTAGGTCCATAAATTCTTTAGTCCAATCCACTTCCCTAACTAATTTCCTTAATTTATTAAAGTTAGCCCTTTTGAAATCAAAAACCCTAGTCTCAGATTTATTTTTGTTTATCCTTCCATTTAGTTTGAACTGAATTAGCTCATGATCACTCGAGCCAAGGTTGCCTCCTACAACCATTTCTTCAATGAGGTCCTCACTACTCACCAAAACCAAATCTAAAATGGCATCCCCCCTTGTTGGTTCATCAACTACTTGATGAAGGAATTCATCAGCTATCACATCTAGGAAAATCTGAGCCCTATTATTATTACTAGCACTTGTTCTCCAATCTATATCTGGGAAGTTGAAGTCTCCCATGATCACACAGTTCCCATTAGTATTTACTTCCTTAAAAACATGAAAGAGGTCTCTATCCATATCCAAATTAGATCCCGGTGGTCTATAGCACACCCCAAGCACTATCCCAGGGGAGGCTCTAGTAGTTTTCTTCCCCAATGTGATTTTTGCCCAGACAGACTCTGTCTTATCCATTCCATCACTTTTTATTTCTTTACAGTCTACCTCATCATTGATATACAATGCTACTCCCCCACCTTTACCTTTATTTCTATCTTTCCTAAACAGCACATACCCTTCAATACCTGTACTCCAGTCATGACTACTATTCCACCATGTTTCGGTTATTCCTATGATATCTTGTTTCACTTCCTGGACCAGTAGCTCTAATTCCTCCATTTTGTTACCTAGGCTCCTCGCATTGGTGTACAAACATCTTAATTTTTGCTGGTTGGCCTCACTCACATTCTTTACCCAATTTGGTATGGACATTGTACTGCCAGTATGACCTATTAGACTAGTATCCACTCTGCCCTTCCTCCTTATGTCCATTCTCCTACCCCCGGCTATATCCTCTCTTACTTCGTTGTCTTCCCTCTCAATGTTAAAATCCGGCGTGGCGATTACCTGGACATCTCCCAACCGTCTCCCCCAAATTCCTAGTTTAAAGCTCTCTTGATCAGTTGTACCAGCCTCCATCCTAGAAGTCTATTTCCTTCCCTACTCAGGTGAAGTCCATCCCGAGAGAATAGTCCTCTGTCCATGAATGCCTCTCAGTGGCCATACATCCCAAAGCCCTCCTTGTAGCACCAATCCCTAAGGCATCTGTTGATCATCATAATCCTGTCACGCCTTTGTTGCCCTTCTCTAGGAACAGGCAGAATCCCACTGAAGATCACCTGAGCCTCGATTTCCTTAAGCGTCTTCCCCAGCCTGGCATAGTCCCCCTTGATTCGTTCCAGTGAGAATCTAGCCGTGTCATTTGTTCCTACGTGAAGGATGATCAATGGATTCTTTCCCACTCCCTTTAGGATCCTCTTCAACCTCAGGTCCACATCCCGCATCTTAGCACCCGGTAGACAGCACACCCTTCTGTTCTCTGGATCAGCTCTGGTTACAGGCCTGTCTATTCTTCTCAGTAAGGAGTCCCCAATCACGTAGACCTGCTTTTTCCTGGTGACAGTGCGATTCTCCAGTCCATCCCCTCTTCCCTCTGGCTGCAAGTCCTTTCCATTCCTATTTTCCCTTGTAAACCTCTTCAACCCAACCTGTATCCTCCTGGGGCTCATGTTTGGTGTTGTCTCCATCGACTCTTCCCCTTCTTCTATGGGACTGGCCGCTCTTCTCTTCTTCCTTGCCCTTCCACCTTCAGTGACCACCTGCTGTACCCCTTCTTCATTCTCCAACTCCGCAAACCTGTTCTTGAGCTCTATTTCTCCTTCACTGGCCCGTCTTTGCCTCTGCCTGCTTCTCTTAGTTACATGCTTCCACTGTCCATTTTCATCACCCGGCAGTCCCCCCTCAGAGGCCTTTGATCCTGCTTCCATCTGCATCTCTGAGCTTTCCCCTTCAGCCACCTCGTGCCTTTGCTCCATCGGCTGCTCGAACCCCCTTCTAAACTAGACCAGAGTTTCCACCTGCATCTCCAATCCTCGGATCTTTTCTTCCATCAGCTCTATCAGGCAGATGAAACTCCTTTCAGGTACCCCCTCCAGAATCATGTACATACCGCAGCTGCCACATCCAGTCATCCTCATTGTGTCCTCCATTACTTGGCTCATGACCACTGCTGCCTCTGTATCTGTCAGCCTTCTCACCTAAATCCTGTTAGTCCGGAAAACACAAACAGAACCAAAACACCACCACCCACAGCAAGAACAAACCCCAAACGAGCCCCGCAATGCAAACTCCTCCAACAGAACTCCCACTCAAACTCCCCTGTTTACAGCTCTGTTTGCTGGCTTCTGTGCCGCTGCAGCTGTCATTATGATATCCTTCAATCCTAGTGTCACCATCGATAACATGGCTTGTTCAGCCTAGTAGTTTACCAAGGGTAAAACTAACCATCTCTTCAAATACAAAAGAGTGGAGATAGATCACCTCTCAGAGTCAATGTGGGGTAATCAATAGGCAGACAGAGGGCAAAATAGCTTTTGAATGGGCCCCAAAATCTTTTTATTTACTTATTATCATTATTGTTACTTTTTAGTATTATTTTCTCTGGAGTCTGGACCTTGACTAGACCTTGACCAAGAATTTTGGACCTTGACACAAAATAATGGATTGCCCCTTAAGAATCGTGTTGTTACCTTCCTTATGTCCTGGCGCCATCTTGTGGCCATTTCCTTTCCCTCCATTCGGTGTAAAGCTTTGGGATTTTGTTTAGAAATCCCAGGAGCAGGGGCTGCCTGCATCTACCAAGCACCCCCTAGATTAGAAGGTGAGAGATAAACACCCTTAAGAGGAGGCAACCCTCCCTGTTAAAAAAAACCATCTCCATTCTTTGCTTGAGTGACAGCCTGAATCGTTTCTTGTCCGGGCAGAGCCCAAGTATTGAAATCATTAGCAACAAAACCATCTGTACGTAGCAGGAACCAAAGACAAAATGTGCTTTAAAAGGAGCTGTCTCCTTCCTTCTGGGGTAAAATTTGACATTATGATAATTGATTTCCCTTCTCTGAGGGCAGAGATGGGGTTGGAGCCGCCATCAGGCTGGGATGTAGAGCCCATGTTCCCATCTGTCAGTCACTCTGGGAACCTGTCTCTGGTCACAGCTGACAGGCAGCCTGCAGCCTTTCCAGCCAGCTCCTTAGCTCTGTGAGAGTGATATATTTGGCAACCATAAGTGGCACATAGGAGAGGCACTTTTGCCATGTGCATTGGTGGTATAGTGGTGAGCATAGTTGCCTTCAAAGCAGTTGACCTGGGTTCAATGCCTAGCCAATGCAGTAATGTCATATTTTCCTGGCTGAGAATTGGTTTAATTTCAATCACTGGATCAGTTTATCAATGAAATGAGAGAATTAATGTCCCAAATCCCAGCAGGTCGTTAAATGCCTGGTGGAGGAAGAAAGGGGTGGGACTATATAGTGAGCTGTTCATAGCATATGAGGGTTGGAAGGGACCTTAGGAGGTCATCTAGCCCAAACCCCTGCTCAAAGCAGGACCAATCTCCAATTTTTGCCCCGGATCCCTAAATGGCCCCCTCAAAGATTGAACTCACAACCCTGGGCTTAGCAGGCCAATGCTCAGACCACTGAGCTATCCCTTGAATTACAATGTTTGCTTGGTTTTTTTTTTTAAATTTTCCTTTACTTCCCTCTCCCTGTTAGACTCAGAGCCTTTAAGGTCAGAAGGGACCAGCGTGATCATCTAGTGCGACCTCCTGCACCTTGCCTCACTCCAGCTCTGCTCTTGCCCCTGGCCCCTGCCTTGCTCTAGCTGGGGACCAACCCTTTCCCCACACCATGCCCCACTGTTAGGGTGGATAAAAATAAATTACTTTTTAAAAAAATCAGAAAATTGAATTTTTTTTAAATCACATTTTTGAGGAAAAAACCTATCTAAAGATAGTTTTAATTAAGATACATTATATCTCATCATGGAATAGGGATTTTAAATTCTAATTCTATAGTATGAGACAATATATTGACATAGTGTTTAAGAAAAGTTTTGTAAATGAGTTCTAATAGTTCATGGATTAAGACCCTATCTTATGGAGTTCCACAGGCTTCTGTATCGATTATTTAGGTTAATCTTTCTATCTGCACAACGGGACTCAGTGCTCAGGCTAGAAGATACCATTAGAGATGCTTAGTTTTGCAATTCTCAAACTGTGGATTTGTGTCTCCAGAGGTAACATGCATGTTAACAGCAAAAACGTTTTTAAATAAATAATTAATATATAGAGGTAAGAAATAATAGACCTCAACTCTGTTGTCCCTCTGCAAATTTGTGTACACAGAGTCAATCCCTTACCTCTCTTTAAAAGTGAAAAGTTTCAAAAAATTCAAGGAATAGAAGATTGTTTAGGGCGGAATAGATCTGGGCAAGGAGAAGAAGTCTGGAGATAAATGTGAAACTCCAGGGATATATGCTTTTTTGTTAAAATATTATGTTTGCTGTTGAAGAAAAAAATCCAGAATACTTAATGTTGTTGTTTTAGTTAAATAAAACAATTTAAATGTCTGTCTGGTGATGTTCTCCTCCTAATACAGCCTGGCAAGAAAATCCTCCAAATATTAATGATTAACCTGTTGAATTGGAGATAGTTCACCTCCCAATGACTTCATAAATATCTGCTTCAATTATCTTTGCTAAATGAAATAACCAACCAATCATTCATTTTCTGAAATAGCCCACAAAAACAAAACTCCCAAATCCCTCCTCATGTGGGGATCCAGGATTACTGCTCAAATTCTGTAGATCACACATTTCTAGGTCTGGTTAGATAGTCCTAGGTCAACAGAAGAACTCTTCTGTCAATGTAGCTGTTACAGCGATTGGAAAACCCCTCCAATTACTGTAGCAACTGTCTACTCCAAAGTGCTATAGCAGCATCCCAGCAGTGTTTGAAGTGTAGACAGCCTGAGGGTACGTCTATACTCACCCATCGCGTCGGAGGAGTCCAATCAATCTTCTGGGTTCGATTTATCGCGTCTTGTCTAGACGCAATAAATCGAACCAGGAAGTGCTCCTGCCCTAAGAGTGAGACCAGGCTCCAGTTGGCACTGTGGATGCTTAAGCACTAAGACTACAGCAATAACAACACACTAGTGCTTCTGTAGTTGGCAGGATTAAATCTGCACGGGGAAACCCCAATGGATTTCATAGAGTATCAGGGTTGGGTATTTTATGAAATAGGAGGTCATCTAGTCCAACCCCCTGCTCAAAGCAGGACCAATCCCCAATTTTTGCCCCAGATCCCTAAATGGCCCCCTTAAGGATTGAACTCACAACCCTGGGTTTAGCAGGCCAATGCTCAAACCACTGAGCTATCCCTCCTTCCCTCCCTCTAGTCCATTGCCTTAACCACTTGGCCACAACTACCTAATGAACAGTGGCTTCACTACATTATTATTCTGTTCTCACTGAATTATCACTTCATATTGTTTGCTCAGACCAGCATACTCACAGCTGTGCATTAGCGTAAGTGTGTCCATTTCCCTTCCAGCTGGAGTGTGATTAGAGTGTGTTTGTGTTAACGACATTGCTGTAGATAGTTGTTCATTCCCCACTTTGACAATTCAGACAGTCCCTTTCCTATTCAAATCTCCAGTATGTTATTCCAGGAGCAAGGGGAAGGATTTCTCTGGGGCACTGTCAGAGATGAAAGTGACCACATCCCCTCTGTTTGACCACTGTCATTGCAGGAGAGGAGGTTTGAATGGAATCGAATGCCCTGGCTCAGACAAGAGAAACAGGGAGGTTTTGCTGTTCATGGATCTGTGCAAAGGAAATTGTGTCTCTGTGAATTTGAGGAGGGAAATGAAACATCCACATGGTGGCCCAATGCCCTAAGAAATGTGGGTGAAGGACTCGGGCTGAGAAATGATTTAACAGGAGTTTGTATCAATGTATTGCCCTGATTAAAAATGATGGCTAAAGAGCAGCCATTGTTGCTAGTATTTGTACCTGTGTAGGGACACCCCAGTGCGTGTCAAGTTCGTTGCCTTAGCCAGGGGTAGGCGATTATTTTTATCAAGATTCAAATTTCAAAGTATAGTCAAGGTCTAGACTCCAGAGAAAATAATACACTGATGATAATACAGAAGTGTATGAAAAGATTGTGCAGTCACGAGGGGCTTAACTAGGATGATTGTGTCATGTTTCACTCTTTATATCTTGTGCCACCTCCTTTCCCTTCAGCCAAGGGTAAAACTAAACATCTCTTCAGATACCAGGGAGTGTTACTGTTCATTCCTGCTGGTTACACAGGGGTTGAATGTTGCTGTTTTCAATCCTCCAACTCTGCTGGGATAAGGAACAATTCAGGCTGCCACTGAACTGAAGGAGGGAGATCATTTTTTGACAGGCAGAGGGAGGCCTCCTCTTAAAGGTGTTTGTCGGGCAGGCAGCTCTGGATCCCAGGTCTCTCCTGAGGGAAGAAAGTTTCTATGCAAAATACCACAACTTTAAAGGGAGAGGAGGGAAAGTTCATGGCCACACGATGGAGCCAGTATGAACCACAACATGGTACTTTTATGTGGGATGACTGAAAATTGACTGATCCCAGCTCCCTTGTATTTGAAGAACATAAGAATGGCCCTACTGGGTCAGACCAAAGGTCCATATAGCCCGGTATCCTGTCTTCCGACAGTGGCCAGTGCCAGGTGCCCCAAAGGGAATGAACAGAACAGGGAATCATCAAATGATCCATCCCCTGTCGAAAAGGGTAACATCTTTTACAAATCCCAATGTCTCAATCTCCTCTCTTGGAGCCTTCCTAAAAGACCTCTTACGTCTAAACATTTTCTAGTATACCCAACCTCCTATTGGGACTAAACCAGCAATGCTTATCTTCTTATTTACCAATACCTCTTAGTATACCCAACCTCCTATTGGGACTAAAACAGCAATGCTTATTTTCTTTACCTGGAGCAAGAAATTTAATTCTCCTCCCTTCTTTCTAATGCCATCACTCTACGACCGGGGAAAGAGAAAGCTACTTCTCCTCCTCTCTTTACCCGGCCTTCTACCACCGGGGGTGTGCACACCTTAATGATCGATCACTTTTCAATACGTTTCAATACTTTTCAATACTCAATATCAAAGTTTGTTTCATTACTCAATAAATGCTCATGGTACCTTTCCCCCTTTCGCAATTCTCCACCAAAATGTTGTACTCAAAGTACTATACAGGATCTTCTCAAGGGGATTAAGGCAAAACACCACATTTATTAGTAATACAGGTATCAATTAATACTCTATCATATGCATATGGTATATATATCACACTCATGCACTCACACACACACACAAACACAAACACACTCCGTCTTGCTGTTGTTACCAACTGGTTGCTCCCCTTAAGTTCACTGGCCAGGTGAGTTAGATGGGGGAGGGGTGGAGCCGGGCTTCTGCCGATCCAGATCAATGCTCCGATGGTGACAAGATGAGACTGGGGGCCCTCTGCAAGACACCTCACTTCTATAGCAGCTTCCCTCTCATGCAAATCTATCCCAGATTCAAAATCTAGGTCTGTGTTCATTGGTCATTTGGGCTGCTTCTCTCTGGGTGTTTCCCAAAGAAGGTGCTGGCTTCTCACCCCCCCAAGGCCATCAGTATGTCTGTTCTTCTTTATTGAGCCCACTTGACAAGTTGTATTGTCCTTGGATCTGGCTCCCATCCCCTCACCAACTGTTGCAGTGTCTGGAGGTGCTGCCTTCCACGCCTCACTCATTCACACCTCATTCAGTCAACGGGGCAATTGATTACAGAGTGGGGGAAGATCTTATCCTACTCCTAGCAAACAGACACATGTTTCTTCTACTTTAACTATACTATCCTTAGGGGCTATAACATCTGATACAAAGTTTTCTACAAGTTTTCTATATAGGGATCTAATACAAAGTTGTATGAAAATAGAGAGGCACAATGCCAAGTCATATGAAATACAAAATAACACAATGCAATGTCATAAAGACACTTAATACAGAAAGATACTTAATACAAAATAACACAATGGAACATCATAAAGATTCATAGAGATACTTAATACAGTGATTTCTCTACACTTTCACCCGTGTAGTTCCTTCTGAACTGCAAGGCTGGTCCTGTGTCTCTTACCACCAGGTTATCAAGGAAAGGTGTGAGGATATTAACCAAAGCCTTATTACATATAATACTGTATTATGTTATGCATCTTTTGAATAGCAATAATGCAATTGTAACTTTGTAACTCTGGGTATTTTAACCACTGACTTACTATTATTGATTTCAATAAAAAGTCTTTACGTCTAGATCTGCCTGAGTGTGAGCTTCCTGTCAGACCCCCAAGGGTCCTTTGTAAATTCTGTGGAGCCTGATTCAGGACAAGAACTTTTATCTTCTGATCAAACAGGTTGGCGAGCCTAAATCCCATACTATTAATATTAATGATTCATTATGATTAATATTATTAATTAAATTCAATTAACAATTAAATGAATAATAGTACACCCTAAATCAGGCTACATCTGCAAGGGGACTGGATCACTGACCTGTCAGCTCTTAACACTCAAACTTTCAGTAACTCTATTATCAATACTTGTGAGTGTAATTTAAGCCATAAGAACAGCCATACCGGGCTAGAACGAAGATCCATCTAGTTCTGTATCTCGTCTTCTAACAGCATCCAATACCAGGTGCCCCAATAGCCACTCACCAAGGCACCACTGGGCGTTGAACCCAGATCTCCTGTTTACAAAATAGGTGCTTTAGCCAGCTAAGCCATAGTGCCTGCCTGTGACTAAGGTCCCCTGTCTCCCCACACCTGACTCCCTGGCAGACCCTGACACACTTTGCTTGTGTTTGGATTGTGCAAAGCAGAGGAGCAGGTCAAGTTTTCCTTGCAAGCTGTGTGTGTGTGAATCCTTGGCCAGGTCTGCACTGCAAAGTTATTTTAGCATCATTATATTGCTCAGGCGTGTGAAAAACACACAACGCTCCCTCGGTCGCCAGCTTTTGGGTGGTGCACACACGGCAATGCCACGTCTAGTGACAAAACTGCCCTGTTTTGGCAACAAAATAAAACCACCTCGACGAGAGGCCTCGAGTTTTTTGCAGCAAACTTAAAGCGACAAAGTGTCAGTGTTAACGCTGCTGGTCATTATATCACCATAACTAGCCTCCGCCAGTATCCCACAATGCCCGCCGGGAACTCGCCTGCCCTGCGTTCCTGCTCCCCCTCCCCTTTCATCGCTCCAGGAAGTTCTGACGGCTGAGCCTGCTGCTCTGCTCCGGCAGCAAGGAGCAAATCACTGCCGGGGGATGCTGCTCCCCCGCACGGCGAACATGGAGCTGGGTGGTAGAAGATTCCTTACAGTGGGGGGCCACCAGCATCCAAACTGGCACCCCCATATGCCCCTTTCCCCCAAGGACCTGCACTCACGCCACCCTTTCTCCCTGAGGCCCCAACCCTACACCGCCCCGTCTCCCTGAGGCCCCAACCCTACACCGCCCCATCTCCCTGAGACCCTGCCCTTCCCCTCCCCTGGGGCCACACCCACAGAGCCCCTCTTCTCCTCCCAAGTCTCCACCCTTTCCCCCGCCCTCTGTCATTTGTCCTTATCGCTGGTAAAAAGTGGTGGGGGCACTGCCCTCTAAACCCCTGACACAGCGCTAGGCAGGCAGCAGCATGTGTGTGTGTGAGAGAGAGACACTGCTGTGCTGTGCTGAGCCAGTGAGGGAAGTGGGGGCTGATGTCAGGGCTGCTCCCTCTCCCCCTGCCTCTGGACTGGTTGTCTGAACTTAGCGACAGCGTGCCGACAAACCATCTCTTCCCCAACACACACAGTCCCCCCAACACACACACACACTCTCTCTCTCTCTTCCCCAGCACACACACTTCAGTTGAGAAGCAGCTGGCAATCTAGTAGGCTGCCCATAGAACAATGGGATGGAGAAACCTGCATCGTGTGATGCTGTACTGGCTCATGAGCCATTGCAAACCCCTCCCAAAGCACCCTGCGGCCAGTTGCACAGGGCGATAGCTACCCACAATGCACTGCTCTTTGGGGCGACACAAGAGTTGCTAGAGTGGATGTGCTCTGGTGACACAAGGAGCAGAGTGTTTAATTAAAACACTTCAACAAAAGCAGCATAACTCTGTAGTGTGGACACAGCCTGAGAGCGAGACAAGACCAAGCTCCCGTTGACACAAAGGATGCTCAGGCACTGAAACTAAAGAACCACAAGTTCCTCCGTAGTTGACAGGATTTGAACCTGTGCAGGGAAACCCCGATGGATTTCTAGTCCATCACCTTAACCACTCGGCCACAACTACTTGCTTCGTGCAGATTTCTCACTGCACTCTAGTTCTAGTCTCACTGAGTGATCGTTTCCAATTGTTTCCTCAGAACAGGAAAGGCTGTGCCATTGTATGTGTCCATGGCTGAACAGCAAGAATTCCTGCTCATTTCCCTTCTGGCTGGAGCATGAGGAGAGTGTGTTTGTGGATAATGAGGTTGCTGTAGATTGTCTACTTCATAGAATCATAGAATATCAGGGTTGGAAGGGACCTTAGGAGGTCATCTAGTCCAACCCCCTGCTCAAAGCAGGACCAATCCCCAATTTTTGCCCCAGATCCCTAAATGGCCCCCTCAAGGATTGAACTCACAACCCTGGGTTTAGCAGGCCAATGCTCAAACCACTGAGCTATCCCTCCTTCCTGCCTTGATAATTCAGACAGTCCCTTTCCCGTCATATCCCCAGGACATCAGTGAATGCAATAGCAGGGGGCAGGTTTTATCTGGGGCACTGAGCTTTTCCAGAGGGTTGGTGGCTCCTTTCTTCCCTCACCCTGGAGTAAACTCGGCTTTTTATTTCATCCTTGATAGTTCACGGAAGAACAGCAGCATGAAGAAAGAGGAGAGTGAATATCTCACGGTCAGGCCTGAAGGTGGCCATGTCCCCGGCCCTTTGTCTGACCATTGTCACTGCAGGAGAGAGGGTTTCAATGGAACTGAATGCCATGGCTTAGACAAGAGACACAGAAAGATTTTACTTTTTATGGATCTGTGCAAAGGAAATTATTTGGAGGAGATTGTTTGGGGGAGATGATGAGGATGTTACCTTTTGAGATCAAAAATAATACCTACAGAACTCTTTTAGAAAGCTGGGTGTCACGGAGTGTGGGGGAGTCAGCGTCTGCACCCCTCTTCCTGGGATTCAATGTGACTCTCAGCCAGCCAGTAGAACAGAAGGTTTATTAGGGATGCCAGGAACACAGTCCAAACAGAGCTTGTAAGTACAAACAGGACCCCTCAGTTTGGCCCTTCTGGGGGGCAGGGAGCTTAGACCCCAGCCTGGGGCTCCCTGCGTTTCACCCCACAGCTCCAAACGGGGGGCGGGGGAAGGGAGGCCAGACTCTGTCTGCGCCTCCCTCCATGTCCCCAGTCAGCTGCCAACTGAAACTCTCCAGCCCCTCCTTTCCCTTTGTCTCCTTCCCAGGCCAGGGGGTCACCTGATCACTTTGTTCTAACACCTTCAGCTAGCACCTTTGCAGAGAAGGGGCCTAGGCTATTAGATGCCAGGAGATAGGGTGTCGGCCATTCTCCCATCACACTGGCCCTCTCCAGCTCTGCAACAATCACCCCTTATTCCCACCATCTAGAGACTTAGCACATGCATCGGGGAAACTGAGGCATAGAAACATTAAGAACAGTCCCATTCCGTCACACTGGGACTTAGACATATTTTATTTAAAGCAAGTGAGGTCTGAGTAGGTTTCTGATTGCAGGAATCAACATGGTTTGGTCTGCCATTGTACCAAATAGGGAGATGGCTGTTTATAAAAGAGTGGAGAAGGCTAAATGCACATGATGGGATTCAAGCCCATGTATACAAATCACAATGGATTAGCAGTCCATCACCTTAACCACTCGGCCACCTCATCTGAGCTGTTAGCTAAGAGACAGGAGCAGAAATCTAAGGCCAGCAGAGATAGGGACAATCAGGAGTTTTTAAATACTAAGTGTAAGCAGGGTCTGGATGAGCTCCCCCTCACATCAAGTGATGAGCTGAGGGAAAGACTTCAGGACCAGACCTTGTTTGCATAGAGACGCCTACTCTGCCTAAATATGCAGCATGATGGGGCCACTTTGCCAAAAGGACCAGTTTGGGCTGCCGTTGGGTTACAAATCATTGGAGCATTGAGTTGTATGAAATGTTATTATCCTTCATGCCTGAGTAAAGGGCAGCAGAACATACCTAGTCTGTCCTGATGGAGGGGTGAGGTGAGTGAGAAATACCTTTTATTGGACTGCATAGAAGTGATGGAGGACGTCACCCTAATCCAGTGGTCCCCAAACTTTTCACACTGTGCCCTCTTATCCGTGTCTGCGGCCCCTTGGAAGCCACAGTCGATAAACGGGGCTGAGGGCAGTGCCAGGGCTTCCTGTGGAGAGGGGTGAGGACAGGGGTAAGGGGGACGAGGCTGGGCCAGGACCCAGGGGCCCAGGATGAGGGTGAGGTTGGGGAAGAGCTGGGGCAGACTGGGGCTGAGTGGTGCTCCCTCCCTGCCCTCCAGGGGGGCTGCTCAGGCCCTGAGGTGCCCCCATGAATGTTCCTCTTTGCCCCCCTAGGAGTCATGCCCCACATTTTGGGGACCACTGCCCTAAACTGACCCCTGCTTGCTAAGCAGGGGCTAGTGATGCCAAAGCCCAGGGAAAGGGAGAACAAGTGTGGGGGCCCTGGCACTGGAACCGTGGCCCTGCCCCCTTCTGTCTGTGGCCCCGCCCTCTTCACCCCTTCCACCCACGGCCCAATCCACTATGTCACCTCTGCTCCACCCCTTCCCCCACTGCCCCCCCTGCTCACTCCTTTACACACACACCCGGCCCCCCGCCCCGCTGTGGCCCCGAAACCAGAGACGTTCCGTGCCCCTGCTGCAGCCCCCGGGCCGTAGCGGGGAGTGAGAGCTCCTCCAGCCCTGGGGCCGACATGGGGGAGACTATTCCAGGGGCCTAAACTGGCCAGGGCCGCTTCTCATGGGCCACATTGGCCCATGTAACCCGCCACTGCCCCCTTGGCGACGCAAGGTGTGGGGAGGATTAGCCTCCCCAAGCTCCCATTACGTGCCGCCCAGGCTACCAGTGCTCAGTGAGTGGCCAGTATCTGTGTGATCTGCTGTTCATGGTGGGGGCCAGGGCTGGCCTTAGGGGTGGGCACCCGGGCGGCCACGCAGGCACTCGGTGGTCAAAGGGGCACCGTGCGGCAGTGCAAAGGTTCATGCTGCCAGTGTAGCGTCAGAAACTGCTTCGGGGGGGGGGTCCCAGTTTTCTCCTGCAGCTTCCCAGCGGAGGAGCATCATGGAGGGGGGAAGTGGTGACACACAGATACAGCTCAGCCCCCCCCCCAACGTTCCTCCCTGGCCCCATAGAGGGTTGGGGGGAGTGAGGAGCGACACTACGGGCTCCATGCGTCCTGGTCCCTTTCCCCACCTGGGCTGGGCTGTGAGGGGAGCATCAGAAGCTGCTGCTCTCTGCCCTCCCCTCATGCAGCCCGGGTGAGGAAAGTGACCTGGATGCAGGGAGCTCTGACGTTGCTCCTAGTCCCCCCCACCCAGCCCCTAGGGGTGCCCGGAGGAGCAGCGTCCCAGGGAGGAGCGGGCAGCAATGCCAGCTGCTCCATGCACACAGGTCAGTATCCCCACGTGCGCACAGGAGGGGGTGTAGGGTTAGGGGTGAAGGGGACACAGTGTAGGGATTAGGGCAGAGGAGGGGCAGGGGTTAGAGGTGAAGGGGTGCAGGAGAGGGGCAGTGGCTGGGGGCACAGGAGGGGAGTGCAGGAGTTAAGGGCAAAGGGGGCACAGTGTAGGGGTGACGGCACAGGAGGGGCAGGGGTTAGGGGTGAAGGAGGTGCAAGGGTTGGGAGTGCAGGAACTAGGGGCAAAGGGGAGTGAGGAGCCCACAGGGGCCAGGGGAAATAGGGATGTGTCAATATACAAGTTTTGCCCAGGATGCCATTTTCCCTAAGGCTGGTCCTGGTGGGGAGTTTCCCCATTGATAACATTTCTTGCGGGGAGGGGAAAGGGAGAGAGAAGAGGCGTTTTCTCTCTGTTTCTTTCCTCTCCATTTTCTTCACCTTCCTTCAATTCCAGAATCCTCCCCTGTATTTCAGACTGGGATTAAAGACAAGTCCAGACTTTCCCTTTCTCCCTTCTGGGAAATCCAGTTCAAGTTTTTACAAGGAGCTAAAAAAGCCTCAACCCCACATCTGAATTAATGCCACATTTCTCACTACTTGACAGAAACAAATGTCATTTCAATCCCAGGTGAGTCCACTTCAGTCATTCCTCAGCCTGATTCCTTCACCCTCTTGCCTTTGGGCATTTCGCCACCGTGTGGGCATTTCATGTCCCTCCTCAGTTTCACACAGAGATAATTTCCTTTGCTGTTCCATGAACATCAAAACCTTTCTGTGTCTCTAGTCTGAGCCAGGGCATTCAATTCCATTGAAACCTTCTCTCCTGCAGTGGCAATGGTCAGACAGAGGGGACATGGCCACCTTCAGCCTGGACAGTGAGATATTCGCTCTCCTTTCTTCATGCTGCCATTGTTATTCCATGAAACATGAAGGATGGAATAAAAAGCTGAGTTTATTCCATGGTGAGGAAAGGAAAGAGCCACCAACCCCCTGGAAAAGCTCAGTGCCCCAGAGAAAACCTGCCCAAGATATTGGAATCACTGATGTGCTGGAGATATGACAGTTTGCCCCTACTCCCTCCAGAATCCTCCCCTCACAGAGACCAGAACAACTCCCATGTAGCTGGATCTTCCGGCAGCTACGGATGGCTGAGGATGTGCACTGCCAACACAAGGAGCCAAGTGTGCACACACAAGCGATTTAATGACTGTGTTAGGTTGACATCATTCTAGAGTGTAGACATTGCCTTAGTATTTGCACTAAGATATGATTGTAAAACATCCACCCACAAACACAGTGATTACATTCCCCAAAATTCAGCGCCTGCACTTTCCAGAAAGCTGCAAAATTCAGTTCATTCTGGCTAGCAGAGGGAAAATTCCAGTGATAGTAATCATAGAATCATAGAATCTCAGGGTTGGAAGGGACCTCAGGAGGTCATCTAGTCCAACCCCCTGCTCAAAGCAGGACCAACCCCAACTAGATCATCCCAGCCAGGGCTTTGTCAAACCTGACCTTAAAAACCTCTAAGGAAGGAGATTCCACCACCTCCCTAGGTAACCCATTCCAGTGCTTCACCACCCTACTAGTGAAAAAGTTTTTCCTAATATCCAACCTAAACCTCCCCCTCTGCAACTTGAGACCATTACTCCTTGTTCTGTCATCTTCTACCACTGAGAACAGTCTAGATCCATCCTCTTTGGAAACCCCTTTTAGGTAGTTGAAAGCAGCTATCAAATCCCCCCTCACTCTTCTCTTCTGCAGGCTAAACAATCCCAGTTCCCTCAGCCTCTCCTCATAAGTCATGTGCTCCAGCCCCCTAATCATTTTGGTTGCCCTCCGTTGGACTCTTTCCAATTTATCCACATCCTTTTTGTAGTGTGGGGCCCAAAACTGGACACAGTACTCCAAATGAGGCCTCACCAGTGCCGAATAGAGGGGAATAATCACGTACCTCGATCTGCTGGAAATGCACCTACTTATACAGCCCAAAATGCCGTTAGCCTTCTTGGCAACAAGGGCACACTGTTGACTCATATTCAGCTTTTCGTCCACTGTAACCCCTAGGTCCTTTTCTGCAGAACTGCTGCCCAGCCATT
Source organism: Chelydra serpentina (assembly GCA_037349315.1). Lineage (NCBI taxonomy): Eukaryota > Metazoa > Chordata > Testudines > Chelydridae > Chelydra > Chelydra serpentina. The sequence goes on from JBAIAC010000192.1 coordinate 4,388,018, forward strand.
CGGTCCCTAGTCTGGAGCAGTGCATGGGATTCTTCCGTCCTAAGTGCAGGACTCTGCACTTGTCCTTGTTGAACCTCATCAGATTTCTTTTGGCCCAATCCTCTAATGTTTATGATTAAATAATGTTTAGGGTTTTTTTAAATATAAGAATACAGGTGTAGGCTCTGAGAGTCTGGGTGCAGGCTCTGGGCTGGGGCAAGAGGTGGAGGTGTAGGAGGGGGTGAGGGGTGCAGGCTCTGGGAGGATGTTTGGGGCAGGGGGGGTGTGTGTGGGAAGGGGGTGGAATGCAGGCTCTGGGATAGTTTGCGTGCTGGGTGCAGGCTCCGGGCTGGAACAGAGGATGGGGGTGCAGGAGGGGGTGAGGGTGCAGGCTCTGGGACGGAGTTTGTGTGTAGGTTATGGGAGGCAGTTTGAGTGTCAGGTGCAGGCTCCAGGCTGGGGCAGAAGTGGGGGGTGCAGGCTCTGGGAGGGAGTTTGGGTGCCAGGTGCAGGCTGGGGCTAGGCGGGGGCAGGTTCTGGGCTGGAACAGGGGCTGGGGGTGCAGGAGGGGTGAGGAGCATGCATTCAGTCATTTCATAGGACAGAGTTTTAGGGCTATTCAGATTTGGGGAACTCTTCTTCCTAGCATCTTCCCTTTGTAGATTTCAGAGGTGTTCACACACTCACCCCCACTGAGCCCCACTGTTAACACACCCCAATCTAATACAAGGCTGGGAGGTCTCCAAGTTCATAAAAAGAAACACAAAAAATAGAAAAAGGAACAAAACGTTGCTAAGATTACAAGGGGCTGGATCTCTCCACCTCTCGGGCTTTGGATTCACCTGGAGTAGGAACTGTAGCTGCAGGTGAGGAACCCGGTAATGGCATAGATGGTCCAGCACTTTGGGCTAGCAGGCTTTTCAGGCACAGGGAGACTAGTGAAGGCTGCATAGCCTGTTGACGTTGGGCTTCATTCCCCAGAGGGGATCAGTCCTGGGATCCTGGCAGTCAGTCTGTCTGAGGCTATGTCTACATTGGCAGAGTTACAGCGCCGGGAGTTACAGCGCCGCTCAGAGAGCGCTGAAGGGAAACCGCTATTGTGGGTTCACACTGTCAGCTGCCTGCGCAATAGCGTGTTCACACTTGCGGCACTTGCAGCAGTATTTGGAGCAGTGCACTCAGTATCCCACTGAGCATCTCTTCCTCTTATGCCGCTAAGAGTTGTGGGAAGGCGGAGGGGCTCGAAGGGTATCCCGGGTCCTGTCCCAATGCCCCGTGATGCATTGCTTCGCATCCCAGCAATCCCTGCGCTTCCATTCACATTTGGCACCATCTTTCAATGGTTGGTGTACTGCACATTCTGCCTGTGACGGGTTGGTATCACAGAAACCCCCTTGGGGCTGCCATCTGATGTGCCAAGACTACTCCTGCCCCGGCTTTCCTGCCTTTTCCAGCTTGGGACTCCAGATTCCTGTCTGATTTCAGTCAGACCAGCTAGCCTGCTGCAAACCCAGACCCAGGTCCCCTAACAGCTGTAGGCTTGCCTGGAAGCAGCTTAGGAAGTGCTCTTGCCTTTGACACCCAGGTGCCCAACTCCCACTGGGGTTCAAACCCTGAATAAATCCGTTTTACCCTGTATAAAGCTTATAAAAGGTAAACTCAAATTGTTCACCCTCTATATCACAGATAGAGAGATATGCACAGCTGTTTGCCCCCCTCCAGGTACTAACACGTACTCCAGGTAACTTAATAAGTAAAAAGCTATTTTAATAAGTACAGAAAGTAGGATTTAAGTGATTCCAAGTAGTAACAGACAGAACAAAGTGAATTACCAAGTAAAATAAAACACGCAAGTCAATGTCTAATCACACTGAATACAGATAAAAACCTCACCCGTTCCAGTAAACTTCCTTTTACAGGCTACGGCCTCCTAGCCTGGGTCCAGCAATCAATCACACCCCCTATAGTTATTGTCCTTTGTTCCAGTTTCTTTCAGGTATATCCTTGGGGGGGTGGAGAAACTCTCTCTTTAGCCAGCTGAAGACAAAATGGAGGGGTTTCCCAGGGGTTTAAATAGACTTTCTCCTCTGGGTGGACACCTCTCCCTCTCCCTGTGTAGCATCCAGTTACAAAATGGAGTTGGGGACACTTGGACAAGTCACACGTCCATGTACAACTCAGTTCCTTACCAGCCAAGCCATTCCTGGCAAAGCTCAGATGTGAACTGGTGTCTGCAAGTTCTGTTCTCTGTTAAGTGTTTCTTGATTGGGCACTTAATCTGCACATTCCTTTCTCAAGAAATACAACCAATATTCATAACTTCAACTACAAAAATGATACATGCATACAAACAGGAGGAATAGATTCAGTAGATCATAACTTTTACAGAGATAAGTTACATGGCACATGTAGCATAAAACACATTCCAGTTATATCATATATACATTTATAAGGTTTTATGGGGATATGCTTATGGGGTGCACCGTCACACTGTCTCTTCGGGCAGCAGGAATGGATCCCACACTGTTGACCAATATGCTGCTCGCTCTTACTAACACGTCACAAGTCGCAGTGGAGTTATTCCTTAAACTACAAAGGCAAGAGGAGTTAGACATTGATATCGCCACGCTACGACACGAGATTGCTTGTGTCATTCATGGAGGTGCTGACCACAGTGGAACGCTGCTTTTGGGCTCGGGAAACAAGCACTGAGTGGTGGGATCACATCGTGATGCACATCTGGGATGACGAGCAGTGGCTGCAGAAGTTTCGGATGAGGAAAGCCACATTCATGGGACTGTGTGATGAGCTCACCCCAGCCCTGCGGCGCAAGGACACAAGGAGAGCTGCCCTGTCATTGGAGAAGCACATGGTAATTTCACTGTAGAAGTTGGCTACTCCAGACTGCTACCGTTCAGTTGCTAACCAGTTTGGAGTGGGAAAGTTGATGCAAGCGTGCAGGACCATTAATTACATCCTGCTCCGAAAGACAGTGACTCTGGGCGACGTGTGAGAGATTGTGGATGGCTTTGCACAAATGGGCTTCCCTAACTGCGGAGGGGTGATAGATGGGATGCACATTCCAATTCTGGCACCAGACCACCTAGCCCCTGAGTACATTAATAGTAAGAGGTATTTCTCAGTGGTTCTCCAGGTGCTTGTGGATCACTGTGGACATTTCACGGACATTAATGCAGGCTGGTCCAAAAAGGGGCATGGCATACGCACCTTTCAGAACACTAGCCTGTTCAGGAAGCTGCAAGCAGGGACCTTCTTCCTGGACCAGAAGATCACCATAGGAGAAGTCGAAATGCCCATTGTGATCCTGGGAGACCCTGCCTACCCCTTAATGCTGTGGTTTATGAAACCATACACAGGGCAACTTGACAGCAGCAAGGAGCGGTTCAACAACAGGCTGAGCAAGTGAAGAATAACAGTTGCGTGTGCTTTTGGCCATTTAAAGGCCCGCTAGCACTGCCTATATGGGAAGTTGGACCTGGTCGATGACAATATTCCTATGCTTATAGCCACGTGCTGTACGCTCCATAATATTTGTGAAGGGAAGGGTGAAAGCTTCACTCAGAGCTGGGCCCGACCCCAAACATATTTGTGGGCCCCCCGGGGAATGAAAAGTCCAGGGGCAACAGCACAGCGGGCAGGACGGATTTGATTTAAATCACGATTTAAATCACTAGTTAGGAAGACTCAATTTAATCATGGATTTCTACATAAAAAAGTCCATTCTTGTTGGTTGTTATAACCTTAATACATATTCTTCACAACTCAGAAACAGATGTAGGTTTCATTTTTAGAAGGTACACACTATACATTTTTAAACCGTGATTTATTTTGAAAACTTATCAGATGAGTTTTACAGCTATATCAGAAAATGAATGATTGTTTGGTTACTTCACTTACCAATGATAATTGAAGCAGATATTTATGAAGTCACTGGGAGGTGAACCATCTCCAATTCAAGAGGTTAATCATTAATATTTGGAGGATTTTCTTGCCAGGCTACATTAGGAGGAGATCACCACCAGACAGACATTTAAATTGTTTTTTTTTTTTTTTTTTTTAAACTAAAACAATAACGTTAAGTATTCTGGATTTTTTCTTCAACAAACATATTTTTTTTTAAAATGTTCCTCACTTCTCACATTTATCTCCAGACTTCTCCTTGTCCAGATCTATTCTGCCCTCAAAAATCTTCTATTCATTGAACTTTTTGAAACTTTTCACTTTTAAAGAGAGGTAAGGGGTTGACCCTGTGTACACACATTTGCAGAGGGACAATAGGGTTGAGGTCTGTTATTTCTCATATTATTTATTTATTTAAAAACATTTTTGCTGTCAACAAGCATGTTACCTCTGGAGACACAAATCCGCAGTTTGAGAACTGCAAAACTAAGCATCTCTCTAGATAGAAAAATTAACCTAAATAATCTATACAGAAGTCTGTGGAACCCCATAAGATTGGGTCCCTAAGCCATGAACTATTAGAACTCATTTACAAAACTTTTCTTAAACATTATATTAATATATTGTCTCATACTATAGAATCAGAATTTATAATCCCTATTCCATGATATAATGTATCTTAATTAAAACTATCTTTAGATCGGATTTTTGAGGGGGAAAACTATTTAAATTAAAAAAAATCTGATTTTTTTTTAGTCATTGATTTTTATCCACCCTGCAAGAGAGGTGGGTTTCAGAGCCCAGGCTCTAGCCCAAACATCTACTTTAAAATTGTTAGCCCTTCAGCCCAAATCCTGCGAGTCTGAGTCTGCTGACCCAGGCTCTGAGACTACGTGCTGTGGATTTTTTATTGCAGTGTAGACATGCCCTAAGTCACTTAGGTGCTTGTGAAAATTTTGCCCGAGGTCTCTTTCATGGAGAAGGTTGCTGAGTTAATTTACTTGTACTGAAAACAATATAATGCAATCTACAACTTCTATTTTCTTTTTTATTGTTCGCTTCCTGCACTGTTGTTTTTTAAATTGCACTATTTCAACTTTAAATCACTTTCCCATATAGAAAAGGCATATTAGGAAGACAATGCTTAGATATATTTGTGATTTTTATAAAGCTTAGAGTAAACGTTTTCTTTTTCAAAGTGTTACAACTAATGAGAATGTTTTCATTTCACTAACTGCTAGTCAGTAATGGCGAGATTGTCAGCAGTTATCAATCTGGCCTGAGGAACGGGCAGCGTGTAGTTGCATTGCTCCAGAAGTACAGCAGGGATGTTATCGTGACTCAGCCTCCTGGAGGCTGCTCTCTGCCCCACCCCCCTTCTCATCTGCAATACAGGTGGGCCACACATGGAAGTAAGGGGCACCTTGTGCCCCCTTATATCCCTGCACTGGCACAGACAGTGACAATCTTGCCCTCATACTCTACTCTTACAATAACTATTTTGGGACTAATTCAGATTTGAGTCTAAAGATGGCATAATCCATACCTCCGTCTGGGACTCAGTGTTCATGTTTCCTTCCGGAGAAGCAGCTGCGGCAGGGAATTGCCTTGCCTGGGGTCCAGGGGGCAGCGGCTGCTGCTCCCTCCCCGGCAATCGGGAGCAGGGAGAGAGAGTGAGAGGAGGAGGGACGAATACCTAACACACTGGGGGAAGAGGCGGGGAAGGGGGAGCGTTGCTGCCATCTGCCATGCAACAGCAAGACAGAGCACTGGGAAAAGCAGCAGAGAAGAGAGGCCAGGCCGGGGCCCCTTCGGAGCGTGGGCCCGGCACCACTGGAGCTGGTGGCTCCATGGTAAATCCGCTACTGCCTCTCTCCACTGTGGATTCTACAATGTCTGACAAGGTTTGAGCGCTTAATGAAGGTTTTCCCACACTCAGAGCACGTGTAGGGTTTCTCTCCTGTGTGGATTCTACGATGTGCGATAAGGTTTGAGCTGCGATTGAAGCTTTTCCCACATTCAGAGCATGTGTAGGGCGTCTCTCCTGTGTGGATTCTCCGATGTGTGATAAGGGCAGACCGCCGACTGAAGCATTTCCCGCACTCAGCACACATGTAGGGTTTCTCTCCTGTGTGCATTCCACTATGTGTGATAAGCTGTGAGTGCTGATTAAAGCTTTTCCCACACTCAGAGCATGTGTAGGGTGTCTCTCCACTGTGGATTCTACAATGTCTGACAAGGTCTGAGCGCTTAATGAAGTTTTTCCCGCACTCAGAGCATCCATAAGGTTTCTCACCCGTGTGGATTGTCTGATGTCCGATAAGGTGTGAGCTCCGATTGAAGCGTTTCCCGCACTCAGCGCATCCATAAGGTTTCTCACCCGTGTGGATTGTCTGATGTGTGATAAGGTGTGAGCTCCGACTGAAGCGTTTCCCACACTCAGAGCACGTGTAGGGTTTCTCTCCTGTGTGGATTCTACGATGTGTGATAAGGTTTGAGCTCTGATTGAAGCTTTTCCCACATTCAGAGCATGTGTAGGGCATCTCTCCTGTGTGGATTCTCCGATGTGTGATAAGGGCAGATCGCCGACTGAAGCATTTCCCGCACTCAGCGCACATGTAGGGTTTCTCTCCTGTGTGGATTCTACGATGTGTGATAAGCTGTGAGTGCCGATTAAAGCTTTTCCTACACTCAGCGCACTTGTAGGGCGTCTCTCCTGTATGGATTCTCCGATGTGCGATAAGGGCATACCTCCAAATGAAGTGTTTCCCACACTCAGAGCATCCATAAGGTTTCTCACCCGTGTGGATTCTCCTATGTGTGATAAGGTGTGAGCTCCGATTGAAACGTTTCCCGCACTCAGCGCATCCATAAGGTTTCTCCCCCGTGTGGATCGTCTGATGTGTGATAAGGTGTGAGCTCCGACTGAAGCATTTCCCACACTCAGAGCACGTGTAGGGTCTCTCTCCTCTGTGGATTCCCTGATGTGTGAAAAGGTCTGAGCTCCCACTGAAGATTTTCCCACACTCATGGCATGTGTAGCGTGCCTCTTCCAAGTTGATTCTCTCATGTGTAATAAGGTCTGAGAAGCTACTGAAGTTTTCCTCTGGCCTCTGCTGAGTCTCACAGGCTTTTGCTTTTTCTGGGAGTGCACAGCTCCCGGAAACATTCCCTTTGGGTCTTCCTGATAATGCTCCATGTGGTTCTACTTGCTCAGCATCTTCCTGCTGGGGATACTCCTCATTCTCACTCACCACCCCAACACCTGATGGGAGACAGAGAGAATCCAGACACAGGTCACTCCCTGTGCCTGAGAGAAAGGAAATCTCAGAGACAGGAATGGAAAATGGGGTGAACAAACCAAAATATGTGTGGGAGAGATCAAACCTATCAGGAGCTGATTTTCCACAAACCCTTCCCAGGGGAGAGAGGAAGGAATCAGTTTTGGTCCGCATCTCACCAGCACTCTCAGGGGAAAGCGAGACTGGGGAGGGACCTGCTGCCAGTTTTCAGTGATAGGTGGGAAGCCATGAGTGACATCTGCCTAATGATTCCACATCTGCAGGGAACAATCCTGAACTTGGAGAGCTCACAAGGTCTTTGTAGGGCATCCCAAATGTTTCCTGTATTCCTGGACAGTTTTTGAGTTGGTTTAACCAATTTCTCACCTGTGCAGGCAGCTCTCGGGAGCACTTCTTTCTCAGAGCAGTAGAGGTCTGGGACCCACGGCTCTTCCCCTCGTTCCAGCTGCGAGATCACATCAGGTTTGGAAACTGGAAATCCTGCTCCAGGCAAAGAAAACAAGGGAGGTCAGTGGAATTTGTGGGATACCTGTAACAAAGAATATTCCATGATTTTAAGCCCAGTTCATTTTTAAGCAGTAACATCCCAAGGCCAACTTCCTTGGCTCAAAGTGGCAGGAGAGTTATTATTATTATAAATAATATTCATTACCTTAGTGCCTAAAGACCAACTAACAATGAGTCCCCATTGTTCTAGGATAAGTACAAACACAAAATAGTAGATGGCCGATGCCTTGAACAATTTACAATCTAAATAGACAAGACAGACATCAGCTGGGGAAGGGCTAGAACCTACTGTGAGAATATAGATATTCAGGCCTGCCTGTAAAGCCTATACTTTAAGAATTTAGGTGTATTTTTATCACTTAGCTAGTTACAGGGGTACAAAAACAAAGAATCAAAATCTCAGTCTTCCTGTGTATGGGCCTTCACTCACTAGGATAGTCTGAGACCTTGTTCTTGGGCTGAGGCCTTTGGCTAAGCAGCAGGGGCAGCCACAGTCACATCGTCACAGCCCAAACAAGTCACACTGAAATAAGGTGGTATTGGGTTGTTAGGAAGACGATCTTGTCCAGATAGTGCCCATCACCACCAGATAAAGAAACAGATCTTAAGATGCTTAAAGGAAATTTAGTTTGATAGCATCCTGTCTCGCAATAAATCACTTCTCAATGGTCGTGGTACGCTCATTTCTGTATTGTTTTATCTTTATGGCCACCACATTTCTATTGTTAATCTGTTTGGTTCTCTAATGGTTTCTGTCTGCTGTATAATTAATTTTGCTAGGTGTAAGTTAATTAGGGTAGTAGGATATAATTGGTTAGAGAATGATGTTACAATATGTTAGGACTGGTTAGTTAAATTTCAGTAAAATGATTAGTTAAGATAAAGGTGAGAATATGACTATATAAACTGAGCTCAAACGGGGGGAAGGGAAATTGGAATGAGGTTTATTAAGGGGGGGAACGGGAACAGGGACACAGGCAAGGCTCTGCGGCATCAGAGCTGGGAAAGGGGATGCGGGGGAAACGCTCTGCGGTGTCAGAGCTGGGAAGGGGGACGCGGGCTATACGCTCTGTGGCGTCAGAGCTGGAAACGGAACACTGGGGAACAGACTCTATGGGCGTATGGCGATAAGCCTGACTGATGTGAATGGCTTCGGAATATGCTTTCTTTGAAATTAACCCCTTTAAATATCACATGATCTGTCCTTCGGACAGAAAAGGACCTAGGGGTTACAGTGGACAAAAAGCTGAATATGAGTGAACAGTGTGCCCTTGTTGCCAAGAAGGCTAACGGCATTTTCGGTTGAATAAGTAGGGGCCACTGTTCCCTCTGAGCTGTGCGCGTTTGCGCGCGCACACAGATCCTAAACCCCGCGCACACGGCGAAACACCACGTGCACAAAAATTTGCACAGAAGCACAATAATTTGCAGAGAAGAAATTTTTTTGCGCACACAACCTGTCAAAAATTAGAGGGAACACTGGTAGGGGCATTTCCAGCAGATCGAGGGACATGATCATTCACCTCTATTCGGCACTGGTGAGGCCTCATCTGGAGTACTGTGTCCAGTTTTGGGCCTCACACTACAAGAAGGATGTGGATAAATTGGAAAGACTCCTGACACAAGGATCCTGACACAAGGAAGAAAGGAGAGCAGTAGAATACAGAGCCTGGACTTCAGAAAAGCAGACTTTGACTCCCTCAGGGAACTGATGGGCAAGGTCCCCTGGGAGAATAACATGAGGGGGAAAGGAGTTGAGGAAAGCTGGCTGTATATTAAAGAATCCTTATTGAGGTTGCAGGAACAAACCATCCCGATGTGTAGAAAGAAAAGTAAACATGGCAGGCGACCAGCTTGGCTTAACAGTGAAATCCTTGCTCATCTTAAACACAAAAAAGGAGCTTACAAGAAGTGGAAGATTGGACAAATAACCAGGGAGGAGTATAAAAGTATTGTTCAGGCATGCAGGAGTGAAATTAAGAAGGCCAAATCACACTTGGAGTTGCAGCTAGCCGGAGATATTAGGAGTAACAAGAAGGGTTTCTTCAGGTATGTTAGCAACAAGAAGAAAGTCAAGGAAAGTGTGGGCCCCTTGCTGAATGAGGGATGGAACCTAGTGACAGAGGATGTGGAGAAAGCTAGAACCTGAAAGGGGGTTCCAAAGAGGCTGGATCTAGACTGTTCTCAGTGGTAGAAGATGACAGAACAAGGAGTAATGGTCTCAAGTTGCAGAGGGGAAGGTTTAGGTTGGATATTAGGAAAAACTTTTTCACTAGTAGGGTGGTGAAGCACTGGAATGGGTTACCTAGAGAGGTGGTGGAATCTCCTTCCTTAGCGGTTTTTAAGGTCAGGCTTGACAAAGCCCTGGCTGGGATGATTTAGTTGGGGTTGGTCCTGCTTTGAGCAGGGGGTTGGACTAGATGACCTCCTGAGGTCCCTTCCAACCCTGAGATTCTATGATTCTATGATACTCAATGCTTTTTTTGCCTCTGTCTTCACAGACAAGGTCAGCTGCCAGACGGCTGCACTCCATAGCACGGTATGGGGAGGAGGTGACCAGCCCTCTGTAGAGAAAGAAGTAGTACGGGACTATTTAGAAAAGCTGGACGAGCACAAGTCCATGGGGCCGGATCCACTGCATCCAAGGGTGCTAAAGGAGTTGGCCGATGTGATTGCAGAGCCATTGGCCATTATCTTTGAAAAATCATGGCAATTGGGGGAGGTCCCGGATGACTGGAAAAAAGCTAATGTAGTGCCCATCTTTAAAAAAGGGAAGAAGTAAGATCTGGGGAACTTCAGGCCAGTCAGTCTCACCTCAGTCCCTGGAAAAATCATGGAACAGGTCCTCAAGGAATCGATTCTGAACCACTTAAAGGAGAGGTTTCAGTGTAGTAGCCGTGTTAGTTTGTGTCAGCAAAAAGAAAACAAGAAAAAGAAAAATACCTGTGGCACCTTAGAGAGGAGAGGAAAGTGATCAGGAACAGTCAGCATGGATTCACCAAGGGCAAGTCATGCCTGACTAACCTAATTGCCTTCTATGATGAGATAACTGGCTCTGTGGATGAGGGAACAGCAGTGGATGTGCTATTACTTGACTTTAGCAAAGCTTTTGATACAGTCTCCCACAGTATTCTTGCCAGCAAGTTAAAGAAGTATGGGTTGGATGAATGGACGGTAAGGTGGATTGAAATCTGGCTAGATGGTCGAGCTCAACGGGTAGTGATCAATGGCTCCATGTCTAGTTGGCAGCCGGTATCAAGTGGAGTGCCCCAAGGGTCGGTGCTGGGGCTGGTTTTGTTCAATATCTTCATTAACGATCTGGAGGATGGTGTGGACTGCACCCTTAGCAAGTTTGCAGATGACACTAAACTGGGAGGAGTGGTTGATGCGCTGGAGGGTAGGGATAGGATACAGAGGGACCTAGACAAATTAAGAGGATTGGGCCAAAAGAAATCTGATGAGGTTCAACAAGGACAAGTGCAGAGTCCTGCACTTAGGAAGGAAGAATCCCATGCACTGCTACATACTAGGGATCGAATGGCTGGGCAGCAGTTCTGCAGAAACGGACCTAGGGGTTACAGTGGACGAAAAGCTGAATATGAGTCAACAGTGTGCCCTTGTTGCCAAGAAGGCTAATGGCATTTTGGGCTGTATAAGTAGGGGCATTTCCAGCAGATCGAGAGACGTGATCATTCCCCTCTGTTCAGCACTGGTGAGGCCTCATTTGGAGTAATGTGCCCATTTTTGGGGCCCACACTACAAGAAGGATGTGGATAAATTGGAAAGAGTCCAGTGGAGGGCAACAAAAATGATAAGGGGGCTGGAGCACATGACTTATGAGGAGAGGCTGAGGGAACTGGGATTGTTTAGTCTGCAGAAGAAAAGAATGAAGGGGGATTTGATAGCTGCTTTCAACTACCTAAAAGGGGGTTCCAAAGAGGATGGATCTAGACTGTTCTCAGTGGTAGAAGATGACAGAACAAGGAGTAATGGTCTCAAGTTGCAGAGGGGAAGGTTTAGGTTGGATATTAGGAAAAACTTTTTCACTAGTAGGGTGGTGAAGCACTGGAATGGGTTACCTAGAGAGGTGGTGGAATCTCCTTCCTTAGCGGTTTTTAAGGTCAGGCTTGACAAAGCCCTGGCTGGGATGATTTAGTTGGGGTTGGTCCTGCTTTGAGCAGGGGGTTGGACTAGATGACCTCCTGAGGTCCCTTCCAACCCTGAGATTCTATGATTCTATAACGGTGGCCAGGGTCGCTGTGCATAGAGATGGGGAGGTTGTATGGGGAGGGGGGTAATGAGTGAGAGAGGGAGGTCAATAGTTAAAATGTTATTTGGGGAAAAAATGTAAAAAGAAGTGAAACAACAGAAATAAAACTGGAGCGTAGGCTCTAAAGCAACAAGACTTGGGTAGGGATTCGGAGTTAAAGGTCTGGGATCCCCCACAGCTGTAGATTCCAAAATTTCTCCTTCTTCCCACTGACCCACCCCAGCCCACTTCCTGGGTGCCCTTCCTCCACACTCCCCTCCCCTTCTTCCCACTACTCTCAGCCGTCACCGCCTCCCAGCACCTTAGGAGCTTCTTGTGTTCCCTCCTTGTCTCTTACGACCTCCTCCCTCCCTGCTACTTCTTAGCTCTAACCCTGCACACACCCTCCCTATGTCCTGGTACCCCAGAATTATCTACTCCCCGCTTTCTCCTCCCCTCCCACAGCTCTGTTCTCCCTTCACCTGTGGGGTCCTCAAGGGCAACATTATGCGCTCTCCTATCAAAAGTGGAGCTCATCTGACGGTCACACAAGCCGTGTGTCAGTCATTGACCTATTTACTCAATTTAGAATTCTACAGGTGTCATATTTTCCCCTTAAAACGAGGAAAAGACATGAAAGCTCTAGTTATCAATGTATCCAATAAGGATACATTAAAAACAATTTTAAAATGACTGAGGGCACCAAAAAGGCACATGTCCAAAAATTATTCTAGTGGATGGGAGATAAGGAAAAAAAGGGGGGGGGGGGGCAAGGAAACTTGTCAAAACTTGTATGATGAATAAAGGTATAAAGTTATTACTACTCAGGTTCTTTAGAGACCCCACAGCTTCTAATAAGCGAGGGGACAGGACTCCTTACCCAGAAAGACGACCGTCTCATAGTTCTCCTGCATGACGTCTCTGTAGAGGGCTCTCTGAGTGGGGTCCAGCAGAGCCCCCTCTTTCCCGGTGAAATACACAGCCACCTCCTCGAAAGTCACCAGCCCCTGAAAGAACAAGAGTCCAACACTCAGAACCTGCTGCCCCAGTCACAATTCATGGAACAGCAGCACCAGGTAAATGGAAGTTCTGGGAGGCACGTGTTAACAGAGTCCCACCCCACCTTGCTTAGAGCAGCCAGGAGGCATCAGAGGGTAGAAAGAGAGAACCTTTGTGTCTCCCAGCTGACAGATGGAGGCAGGACCTTCACATTTATCACATATCTACTAGCCAGAGCTTGATACAGGAGATGGGGCTGTCTCTGGACCCTGCTGGTGGCTCCCTGGTAGGAATCCCAACACTCTCCAAATAAAATATATGGAAGAAAGGGGAAGTCAATAGTAAAGAATATAAGGAAGAAGGTCAGAATTGTAGAAAAATTGTAAGGGAAGCTATCAGAAATCAATGACCAATCAATGAAAATAAGAAGGAACTTTTAAAAAGTATATTAAGTACAAAATTAATCCTAACAATGGTAGTGGTAAATTACTAGACAGAAATGGCAGAATTATCAAAAATAATGCAGAAGAGGCAAAAGTGTTCAATAAATACTTCTCTCCTGGATTCGGAGAAAAACATTTGATGTACTCATATCATAAGATGTTGACGACGACACGCTTTCCATTCCAACAAGAACTCACGAGGATGTTAAACAGCAGCTATTAAAGTTAGACATGTTTAAACCAGCAGGTCTAGATAACTTGTATCCAAGAGTTTTAAAAGACCTGGTGCAGGAGCGTGGTGGACTGTTAACGTTGATTTTACGTAGGACTTGGAACACTGGGGAAATTCCAGAAGACTGAAATAAAGCTAATGCTGTGCCAATATTTAAAAAGTGTAAAAAAAGATGACCCAGCTAATTACAAGAGTGTCATTCTGACATCGATACTGGACAAGATAATGGAGTAGCAGATACTGAATTTCATTAATAACGAATTAAAGGAGGGTAATATAATTAGTACCCATTAACAAAGGTTTAGAGCAGGGATCTCAGACTCAAATCACCACGAGGGTCACAAGAAGACTAGTACATTGGCCTGAGGGCCGCATCACTGACACTTTTTAAAACAAAGATACAAACCCCCCTGCCTGTCCCCCCACTCCACCCCTTCCATTAGGCCCCACCCCATCCCGCCTCTTCCAACCCCTTCCCTGCCCCCATTCCAACCCCTTCCCCAAAGTCCCCACCCCAACTCCACCCCCTCCCTGCCCCTATTCCAACATCTTCCCCAAATCTCTGCCTCGCCTCCTTCTCTGAATGTGCCGCATCCCTGCTCCTCCCCGCTGCCTCCTGGAAAGTCCTCAGCGCTGCCAAACAGCTGTTTGGTGGCGGGAAGTGCTGGGAGGTAGGCAGAGGAGCGGGGATGCAGCACACTTGGGGGGGGGCAGAGGAGGGGCAGATAACTCCATAGGTCACATGTTTGAGATCCCTGGTTTAGAGAAAATAAATCCTATCAAACTAACTGGATATCCTCATAGAAGGAGATCAAAAATTTGGTTGTGCTAATAGTATTGATGTAATATACCTAGACTTCTGCAAGGCATATGACTTGGTTTAGCACAATATTTTGACTAATAAACTAGAATGATACAAAATAAACATGGTATACATAAAATCGATTAAAAACTGTGATTGAAATGGGGAACCATAGTCGAGTGGATTTATTTCTAGCGGGTTTCCGCAAGGATTGGATCTTGGCCCTCTGCTATTTAACATTCTTATCAATGACCTAGAAGAGAATATAAAATCATCACTGATAAAGTTTGCAGTTGCCACAAAGATTGGGGGTGGTGGTAACTAATGAAGCGTCAGTAGATTCAGGCTCCAGCACTGGGAGTCTGGGAAGTTTCCCAACCGTTGCTGGAGGGCTATTTCCTTTGTTCCACAAAGAGAGGAAGTTCCATTCCCAACTCCTGTGCCTTGAAATTAGGCCCCAGCTGACACAGCACCCCAAATTCAGCATAGTGGTATGATTAGAATAGGATTAGGTCATAATTATGATGCATTTTGTGCAAGATGCATCATGTGCGGTGTCATTGGAAAAGTTATAATTTGCTGAATAGGATTCTCCTATTTGTGTGCATGGATCATGTTTGTATCTGAAGTTATGGATATTGACGATGTATCTGTATTTCAAATGTGCTTATTCTGGGTAACACTCACAACTAGCCTTTCAGGTACAACAATGAAGAAGCCAGATAGTGCTGATGGCTCATCAACAAAGACAATGTTGACGTGGAAGGGCTTAGCCTTTCTGTGAATGTTTCAGCCAACCTATGAATCATGGCTACTATGACTCAGCAGGGCATATGACCAGACCACATGACACTGAACTCCATTTTGGTACCTGTATTTTTCCACAAATTGAACTGGGAACTGAGTTTATAACAAAGGGTTCCCGCCATATAGAAAAGCTTCATAAGGTGGGGTGTGACCTCATCTCTTGGCCTCATTCCCCACACAAGAGAACTCATGAAAACACCTGAGGAACAAAGACTGAACTGGGGGAAGTGCTAGTCCCAGGATAAAGGGATTTCTAGCTTGTGTATGGAAACTTGGTGGGCTGCTTGTATCATCAGTCAGGGTGGGAAACTGCTAATTCAAATTCTATCCATCTAGTATGTTAGGCTTAGTTTGCGTTTTTGGATTTTTGCTAAGTAATCTGCTTTGATCTGTTTGCTGTCACTTATAATTGTTGGGATATGTTAGGGTTAAGTAAAAGATCTGGAAAGCTGCTAATGTGCTGACATGGCATTAGGGGACAAAGGCATAAGCAGGCAGTAATTCTTTGCTTAATAAATAAGTTGCCATATTTTTCCTTTCCCTGTTGCTTGTAAGAATTGGTAAGGATGCAGCTGCATGAGAAATGTAGTTGTCGGAAGCAATGTCCTTTGTGTGAAAGAAAGGAAAAGAAATGTTATCTCCCCCTCCCTTCCTTTCCCAGCTACATAAACAAGCCCTGGCTTATGGCCCCTTCCTCCCTCCCCTGAGAACTGCTCATTGCCCCTTCCTACGTCCCCTGAGAACTCCTGATTAGGGAAATTTGTGGAAACACATTATTGCAAAGAACTGTATTTTCAAGGTAAAATTGCCTGTATGACATCCGAAATGCTGTGAATAATAGATGGGGTGGGTATACTAACAGTATGGGTGTTTCTATTACTTAATAAAGGTTTTTGGGTTGTTGTAACGGATGTAGGCATGTACATATAACTTAGATAAAAGGAGTGTGATGTAACTAATCCAGTGCTTACTCGACAATTGGGTGAAGGGGAACAAACATCGCAATAAAGACGCCTGTACTCATATCCGCCTCTGGGTCAACCTGCTCTTTTTTTCTTCTAACAATAATCACTTAAAAACTATCTTTCTGCAGTTAATGAACTTGTTTTATGCTTTATCTTAACCAGTGTTAAGTATTTTGAGTGAAGTGTCTGCGGAAAATCTCATCTTGGTTAGCACAAGCTTGTTGTGCATATCTTTCCCATATCGAGGGGGAAGGCGAACTATATTAATAAGCTTAAATTATAGAGATCGCTGTTCACTATATGATGGTATAATTCTGGATTTATACTACAGCAAGTGTGCAAGGTCGGGGAGATGGGAAATTAGCTGTTGTCTTCTATCAGTCCTTGAGTGGCTTAGGTAAAGCACTCAGGTAGTTTAGTAGGATGTATGGCATAACCTGCTGTCGTGTTGGGTGATAAGAGGGCCTGGAGAGGCTGGCTGAATCTCCAAAGCAGTGTAAGAAGGGCCAGCCCAGCTTGAGGGTTAGAGGGCACAGCAGTTCCCAGAAGGTCCCCAGACTGCACCCCGGGGGTGACAGCCCATCACACCCTAGATTACACAAATCTCAGGGGGGTTGTCACATCCTGTCCCCTCCCTTTCTCCACCCTAGATATTTCCTTCCTCCCACCACCTCTAGCAGCGACCACCTTCCTATGCCTGTCCTGCTCCTCTCCTTCCAAGCAGAACCCACCACCAGCTCCCTGATAATCTCTTACCTGAGCCAGCTCCATCGCAGCCATTTCCTTCCCCCTTGGAGGATGGGATGATCTGGAGCAAAACATGGATGTTATTCTGTAGCCTGACAGGACGAGAAAGACAATGTGAGAGAATTCAGACGGGGCTTTCGTCCACATGCTGATTCTCCCCTTGATTTTTCACTGCTAATGGACATTCTAGGTTTTGCCACACTGTGAAGCACCTTATTCCAGTACAAGCCTAGCTCCCTCCCAAAAGGGTGTAACCCTTTGAGACATGGTGAAACCCTCCCAGTAACAGTCCCTCTGTTACACTTATCAAGTTTGCGGACGATACCAAGCTGGGAGGGGTTGCAAGTGCTTTGGAGGATAGGATAAAAATTCAAAATGATCTGGACAAACTGGAGAAATCGTCTGAAGTAAATACGATGAAATTCAATAAGGACAAATGCAAAGTACTCCACTTAGGAAGGAACAATCAGTTGCACACATACAAAATGGGAAATGACTGCCTAGGAAGGAGTACTGTGGAAAGGGATCTGGGGGTCATAGTGGATCACAAGCTAAGTATGAGTCAACAGCGCAAAAAACGCAAACATAATTCTGGGATGTATTAGCAGGCGTATTGTAAGCAAGACACAAGTAGTAATTCTGCTCTACTCTGCACTGATTAGGCCACAACCGGAGATGTTAGGAGTAAAAAGAAGGGTTTCTTCAGGTATGTGAGCAACAAGAAGAAGGTCAAGGAAAGTGTGGGCCCCTTACTGAATGAGGGAGGGAACTTAGTGACAGAGGATGTGGAGAAAGCTAGTGTACTCAATGCTTTTTTTGCCTCTGTCTTCACAGACAAGGTCAGCTCCCAGGCGGCTGCACTCCGCAGCACGGTATGGGGAGGAGGTGACCAGCCCTCTGTGGAGAAAGAAGTAGTTCGGGACTATTTAGAAAAGCTGGACGAACACAAGTCCATGGGGCCGGATGCACTGCATCCGAGGGTGCTAAAGGAGTTGGCCGATATGATTGCAGAGCCATTGGCCATTATCTTTGACAAATCATGGCAATCGGGGGAGGTCCCGGATGACTGGTGATGGGAGGGGGGAGGGATACCTCAGTGGTTTGAGCATTGGCCTGCTAAACCCAGGGTTGTGAGTTCAATCCTTGAGGGGGCCGTTTAGGGATCTGGGGAAAAAATTGGGGATTGGTCCTGCTTTGAGCAGGGGGTTGGACTAGATGATCTCCTAAGGTCCCTTCCAACCCTGATATTCTATGATTCTTTTTCTATGACTGGAAAAAAGCTAATGTAGTGCCCATCTTTAAAAAAGGGAAGAAGGAAGATCCGGGGAACTACAGGCCAGTCAGTCTCACCTCAGTCCCTGGAAAAATCATGGAACAGGTCCTCAAGGAATCAATTCTGAACCACTTAAAGGAGGGGAAAGTGATCAGGAACAGTCAGCATGGATTCACCAAGGGCAAGTCATGCCTGACTAACCTAATTGCCTTCTATGATGAGATAACTGGCTCTGTGGATGAGGGGAAAGCAGTGGATGTGCTATTTCTTGACTTTAGCAAAGCTTTTGATACAGTCTCGCACAGCGTTCTTGCCAGCAAGTTAAAGAAGTATGGGCTGGATGAATGGACGGTAAGGTGGATAGAAAACTGGCTGGATGGTCGTGCTCAACGGGTAGTGATCAATGGCTCCATGTCTAGTTGGCAGCCGGTATCAAGTGGAGTGCCCCAAGGGTCGGTGCTGGGGCCGGTTTTGTTCAATATCTTCATCAACGACCTGGAGGATGGTGTGGACTGCACCCTTAGCAAGTTTGCAGATGACACTAAACTGGGAGGAGTGGTTGATACACTGGAGGGTAGGTACAGGATACAAAGGGACCTAGACAAATTAGAGGATTGGGCCAAAAGAAATCTGATGAGGTTCAACAAGGACAAGTGCAGAGTCCTGCACTTAGGACGGAAGAATCCCATGCACTGCTACAGACTAGGGACCGAATGGCTGGGCAGCAGTTCTGCAGAAAAGGACCTAGGGGTTACAGTGGACGAAAAGCTGAATATGAGTCAACAGTGTGCCCTTGTTGCCAAGAAGGCTAATGGCATTTTGGGCTGTATAAGTAGGGGCATTTCCAGCAGATCGAGGGACGTGATTATTCCCCTCTATTCGGCACTGGTGAGGCCTCATTTGGAGTACTGTGTCCAGTTTTGGGCCCCACACTACAAGAAGGATGTGGATAAATTGGAAAGAGTCCAACGGAGGGCAACCAAAATGATTAGGGGGCTGGAGCACATGACTTATGAGGAGAGGCTGAGGGAACTGGGATTGTTTAGCCTGCAGAAGAGAAGAGTGAGGGGGGATTTGATAGCTGCTTTCAACTACCTAAAAGGGGTTTCCAAAGAGGATGGATCTAGACTGTTCTCAGTGGTAGAAGATGACAGAACAAGGAGTAATGGTCTCAAGTTGCAGAGGGGGAGGTTTAGGTTGGATATTAGGAAAAACTTTTTCACTAGTAGGGTGGTGAAGCACTGGAATGGGTTACCTAGGGAGGTGGTGGAATCTCCTTCCTTAGAGGTTTTTAAGGTCAGGCTTGACAAAGCCCTGGCTGGGATGATCTAGTTGGGGTTGGTCCTGCTTTGAGCAGGGGGTTGGACTAGATGACCTCCTGAGGTCCCTTCCAACTCTGAGATTCTATGATTCTATGATGTAGCTCTTGTCTGGGAGCTCTGCTGACGCCAGTGGCATTATGATCAGAAGGTGACACTCTGACACATGATCAGACACACATGGGGGAGGATGGCGGATGAGGTAACATGGCCCTACAGAATGTGGGGAGCAAACTCCCTCTCAGCCTGTCCTCTCTCCCACCTCCCAGAGTCAGTAACTCTGATAAATCATTCCCTGAAATCTAAATAGCCCCAGTATGATAGACAGTGATTAATGCAGGTACCTTAGGGGCTGCAGCGCCAACCCCTGCCTTCACAAGGGGGATGAATAACTGCAGTAGAAACGGGTTAGGCTGGGATAAGGCACAGCTGATGTGGGACTGGGAGCCGAGTTCACAAAGAGTCCAAAACTCATGGGGGGTTTGGGAGAGGTCAACAGCACTGGGTAGAGGCACTTCAGTGTATTTTCCTCATTAACCATCCTGCCATAAATTTAATTTAGAAACTTTTCATTCATATCTTAACACCTTGGAACTAAGTTGGGTTGATGCATTTCCACTTACAGTGGAACAGTTTTAATTAGGTGCTTAATCAAATGCTTATGCAACACAAAGCAGTCAATAATTGGCAAGCTTTCATTAAGTAACTTGACTGTGTGCTGTGCATCGCTTTTTAAAAAAAAGATGGTGTGAGTGAGTATCAACATTTTAGGCATTAAGAAATGGTAATGAGGTGTCAGTTCATTTCTCATGCGTTTATCTTATAATTTTAATCTCAGTTTTGAATCAGTATTAATACTATGTTGTGTTAATAGCATGAGGGTCTATTTGTATAATTGTTTGCAAGATTTCATTGGATATTGTGAACCAGCAGTCTTAACCTTCTATTTTGAGATTCCAAAATACAATCCAGTGCACCACTCCTGAAAGACTGCAAGCCCTGGCCGGTGACACGTTCCCTAGAGAGCAAAGACCTGACAAGCCCTTTCACTCTAAAACGCGCATTTGGCTCTTTGACATTGCTTTATCTGCCCCACCAGAAAATGCTATAGGTAATTACAGAATATCTTCACGAGGTATAATTCTACCAGCTAGGTGCCAAAATTCAAATGGTTCTCTTTGTTTTATCTTTCATTCAGCTTTGCAATTATTAGATCCCATTTAAAAACTGGAACTGAAATAACCAAAGCAAGTTCAGAAGAGAGTGGCATCGGGCATAGGCGGGAGGAAAACAATAAAGGGAAAGAACTGACTATGCAAAAAGGAACATCCCAAACTATCAGAGCCCCAGACCCCCTTCCAACTGAATCCACCCCAGCCAGGCATATCAAGCTGGGCCTCTGAAAAATCGCCCATCCCGTCTTGCAGTGAATGCGTGTTGCAGACGGGGCTATGGTGGGTGCGTCTGCTCTGCTGACATGCTGCTTTGGTACGGAATGCACCACAGCCATAGGGAGCAGAGACATGAACTCCTACAAAACAAAATCCCAGATACACCTCCAACCCCACTGTCTGCCATCCCCTCCCCCACCTCCACATGGCCATTCTCAGCCTATTGCTAACAGTTCCTTCCAGCCGTCAGCACTGTAAATAAATAAAACATAGTAGATCGTGCCCAGGAAACCTGTTCTCCTTCTGTGAGAAGGTAACTAATTTTTTTGGAAAAAGGAAATGCAGTAGCTCTAATGTCAGTAAGGCATTTAATACAGTTCCACATGGGAAACTACTTGTTAAATTGGAGAAGATGGGGATTAATATGAGAACTGAAAGGTCAATAAAGAATTGGTTAAAGGGGAGTCTACTAGGGGGTGTAGAACGGTGAGTTGTCAGGCTGGAGGGAGGTTACTAGGGGAGTTCCTCAGAGATCAATCTTGGGACCAATCTTATTCAACATTTTTATTAAAGACCTTGGCACAAAAAGTGGGAGTGACACACAAAGCTGGGAGGGATTGCCAATATGGAGGAGGACAGGAAAATCATACAAGAAGATCTGCATGACCTTGAAAGCTGGAGTAATAGAAATGGGATGAAAATTAATATTGCAAAATTATGCACTTAGGGACTAACGACAAGAGTTTCTGCAATAAGCTGGGGACTTATCAGTTGGAAGTGCCAGAGGAGGAGTGTGGTGGGGTGAGTGCCCACCCCCTTGCGTGAGTGGGCTACAGCAGGCCAGTGAGCCTGTGTAGAAGGGCAGCCAATGGGAGGAGGGCTTATTGGGAGCCAATCAGGGCCCAGATTGGAGACAGCCAATCAGGGCCAGGCTCAGCCCTATAAAAAGGCTGCTCAGCAAAGGAGCAGAGAGTCTCTCCCAGGCTTTTGGAGGGGAAGGCCTGTCTCCTGCTCAGGAGACCAGCACCTCGGACAGCGCAGTACTGGGCAGATGCAGGGGAGCCTAGGAGAGCTCCAGCCAGTTACCTGCCAGGCTGCGGGCCCTGATTGGAAGGGCCTGGAGAGTGCAAAGGGGTCAGCGGGGAAGTGACCCAGGGACAGCAAGCAGACGAGGGGAGAGAAGGAGGGCAGGGAGGCTGCCGCTAGAGGGTCCCTGGGTCGGGACCCAGAGTAGTGGGTGGGCCTGGGTCCCTCCCTCCCCCCCCCCCCCCTTTCCCCCTTATCTTGCACCTGTCCGTGAGAGGTGGCCATAACAGACTGCACCAGACCCCTGACAGAAGGGGATAGACTTTGGGGTGTGGTTGGCCATTGCGGCGGGGCAAACTGGAGGACTGCTGTTAATCCCCCCCGGAAGGGGGAGAGAGTGGACTAGGGGCCACTGCCGGAGGGCAGTGTCCTGAAGAGGACGCCATGAGCCGGGAGCAACGTGGGTCCAGACGCCGGCAAGGGAACAGTGGATGGGTCACCACCGGCGGAGGGCGCTCCAGGACTGCTGTGAGCTAATTCCCAGACTGACCGGCAGGGAGCACCGCGGTGGTGAGTCATAACCCCGTCACAAGGAGAAAGACCTAGGTGTACTGGTTGATCACAGGATAATTATGAGCTGCCAGTGGGATGCGGCCGTGAAATAGGTTAATGCACTCCTAAGAGGCATCAGGTGAGGTATCAGACACAGGGAAGGGTTAGTACTGTTATACAAGGCCTGATGAAACCTCCTCTGAAATACTGTGGGCCATTCTGGTCTCCCATGTTAAGAAGGATGAATTCAAAGTGGAACAGGTACAGAGAAGGGCTACTAGGATGATCCAAGGAATGGAAAATCTGCCTTATGAGAGGAGACTGATAGAGCTTGGCTTGTTTAGCCTAACCAAAAGAAGGCTCAGGGGAGATATGATTACTCTCTATAAATACATCAGAAGGATAAATACCAGGGAAGGAGAGGAGTTATTTAGGTTAAGCATCAATGTTGGCACTAGAGCAAGTGAATATTGGCCATCAATAAGTTTTGGCTTGAAATTAGGCGAAGGTTTCTAACCATGAGAGTGACGTTTTGGAACAGCTTCCTAAGGGAAGCAGTGGGGGCAAAAAACTTAAATGGCTTCAAGACTAAGCTCAATACCATTATGGAAGGATTGGTATGATGGAATGCCTACAATGGCATGTAGTCGACCTGCAACTGCTAGCAGCAAAAATCTCCAAAGGCCGGTGATGGGACACTAGATGGGGAGGTCTCAGTTACCACAGAGAATTCTTTCCCAGGTGTCTGGCGGCTGGGTCTTGCCCACATGCTCAGGGTCTAATTGATTGCCATATTTGAAGATGGGAAGGAATTTAGCCCAGACTCAGATTGGCAGAGACCCTAGGGTTTTTGTTGTTGTTGTTTTTGCCTTCCTCTGCAGCATGGGGTGGGTCATTTGCAGGTTTAAACTAGTGTATATTGTGGATCTGTTGCAACTTGAAGCCTTTAAATAATGATTTGAGGACTTCATTAACTCAGCCACAGGTTAGGGGTCTATTACTGGAGTGGGTGAGTGAGGTTCTGTGGCCTGCGATGTGCAGGAGGTCAGACTAGATGATCATGATGCTCCCTTCTGGCAGTTAGTCTGTGAGTCTATAAACTGTGCCTTGCATTGCACAGACACTGATGGACATCAGGGCCCCTTTGTGCTGCTCATGGCAGAGAACCTGTCTGAGATCAGGATCCCAATTGTGCTGGGCACTGCACAGAGAGGGACAGTCTCTGGGACTGGACTCCATTCCCATCTATTGTCCATGGATACACAGGCTGTCTTGGCAGGGAAGCTCAGCTGCAGTCCCTGCACACAGCTGGGGGTGTGTGTCCTGGGTCAGGAGAAGTCAGTGTCCAGTCCTGTGAGGCTGTGCTCCTGGCTCATACCTCCAGCACTCACTGCTTCTCCTCCATTCCCAGCTGCACTGTTCAGCCAGCCCCAGGCCTCAGTGAGGTCACTGTACCACCCCCACCCCCAAACCAGGATATGATGCACCAGTGCCAATCAAAGTGCACTAGTGTAAACTCTGTCTATACTAAGGGTTTGCACCAGTGCCTAAAACACCAGTGTGGCAGAGACCTTCAGTACCCAAAACAGCAGTACGGTGGCACTAGAACTGGGATCTATTTCTAGCTCCGACACAGACAGCCTGGGGGACCTTGGACACGTCAATGTTTCTCCTCCCAACTTTAGTCTATTTACCCAGCTGCCCACTCACTGGGGTCTCCTCTCTCTCCAGAGCTGCTCACCACTAAATCTCTGTGGGTGTCACCAGAGCTAAGGTAGTTCAGCTCTGGAATAGTCTTACAAGGGTGGCTGTGGAGTCTCTTTTCCTGGAAGTTCTTAAGAACAGGTAGGACAAACCTCTGTCACAGATAATCTACATATACTTGGTCCTGCCTCGGTAGAGAGAGCTGGACTTGATGACATCTTGAGGTCCTATCCAGCCCCACGTTTCTATGATGCTATGCAATATATACACCTATAGAAACATAACATACAGAAAAATGCCCACCACAAAATAATGTGAGGCAATTTGGGGGGGGGGAAGAGACCACCATCCCACACTCCAAAGCATAAAATGACAATACAAACGAACAAAAAAAGCAAAACAACGCAAACTAACACACCCTAGGACAAAAGTACACAATGGAATAGAGCTCAGCTCAAATCAACACAATACAGGCACCAAACAAGTTGAGGCAAAACAATGTGCCATAAAACTACGCAACACGACATCGTGCATCACGGTTCCAAATGGCACCATGTAAGACAGCTCAGCGTAGAAGAGGACACAGCGCAAAAGAGAATTATTTCAGTGTAGGCATGGAAGGGATCTTGAGAGGCCATCTACTCAAGCCTCCTGTGAGGCAGGACCAAGTATCCCTAGACATTCCCAGACTGGCATACCTCTAACCTGGTCTTAAAAACCTCCAATGAAGGAAATTCCACAGCCTCCCTTGGAAGCCAATGCAATGCAAACACAGACCAAAACAAAACTGCACACACACAAGCTAGGCTTGGGGTTAAGGGGAGAGACAAGAATTCAAACAATTTGGGTTCAGTTCCCAGTTTTGCCCTAAATTCTCCATGCAAACTTGAGCTAATTACTTCAGCTCTCTGAGTTTGTTTCCCCATCTGTAAAATGGAGAGTAGCCTCCCACCATTTGCTATTTAGCCTTTGAGCTTTTTGTGACAAGGACTCTCTGTCGCTGTGGGCATGTCTACACTGCAGTGAGACGCCGGCGGCTGGCCCGTGCCCGCTGACTTGGACTCACACGGCTCAGGCTGTGGGGCTGTTTCATTGTGGTGTAGATGTTCCAGCTTGGGCTGCAGCCCAAAGTTTGGCACCCTCCCACCTCGCAGGGTCCTCCAGCCTGGCTCCAGCCCAAGCCCAGACATCGACACTGCTCAAGCAGTTAAACAGCCCCTTGGCCTGAGCCCTGTGAGCCTGAGTCAGCTGGCAGGGGCCAGCTGTGGCTTTTTAATGGCAGTGTAGAGACACCCTTGTTGTCTGTTCAGCACCTGTCACAATGGGGACCCTGATCTTGGTCAGTGTCTGTGCAGAGCCCTGCACAACAGGGGGCCTGACCTCAGTCGGTGGCTCTGCAACTCCCAGCATTATAGGATCCCTGATTTGGGGTCCCTGTAGCATCTGGCAAAATGTGGGGGCAGGATCAGGGTCAGTGCAGTGCCCAGTATAGTGGTGGGGTGTGACCTAGATAGGGGTCAGTGCAGTGCCATGCCCAACAGGGGCACAGATCTCAGTCGAGGTCTCTGAACTGCCCAGCACAATGGAGGCAGCAGTCATGCGCTGCCTGGCACAAGGGGGGCCATGATCTCGGTCTCAGTTTTACCTGGCACAGTGGGGGGCAGATCTCAGTTGCGGTCTCCACAGCACCTGTCACAACAGTGGGGTCTGACCTCTGTTGGGGTCTCTGCAGTGCCTGGTAGAACAGGGGCCCGGAGCTCAGTCAGGGTCACTGTAGCACCTGGCACAACAAGGTCCCTGCTCTCTGTAGGGGTCTCTGCAGTTCCTGTCACGAGTGGCCCAAGCTTGGTCAAGGTTTGTGCAGTGCCTGGCACACTGGGGGACCTGATCTCAGGCAAGGCCTGAGCAACACTCGGTACGATAAGAGCCCTGATCTCAGACAGACACCTGGAGAGAAAAGGAGGAAGATTTCTTCAAGAATTTCAGTATTTTAGAACTGAGGAGAAAATGGGGCACAACGTAAATATTTGACAATATAAGAGAGAAGCACCAACATGTGGGGAGATTTTATATCACCGTTCATAGAATCATAGAATATCAGGGTTGGAAGGGACCATAGTAGGTCATCTAGTCCAACCCCCTGCTCAAAGGAGGACCAATCCCCAATTTTTGCCCCACATCCCCAAATGGTCCCCTCAAGGATTGAACTCACAACCCTGGGTTTAGCAGGCCAATGCTCAAACCACTGAGCTATCCCTCCCCAATGTTCAACAGTTCAAGAGAAAAGAAGGGAAATTGGAGAGGATTATACAGCGATATTCATTCAACAGAAGGGGATGGATTCTTCTTGCCTCACATTCACATGGCCGGCGGGGAGCCCTGGGTGATGTGGCTTTCACAGGGGAAAGGAGTGGGGCTGGAGTCAGAAGGTCACTGGCTGTGGGGTCTTGGGGAGGAAGCAGCTGGGACTGGGGGACCTGGGACTGGGCCATCTCCACGGGGGTCGCTTGCTCCTCCCTCCCCTTCCTGGGCCCCCAGCCCAGCCATGTCCCTGTCTCAGGCTCTCCCAGCCTCTGCCCAGGTCAGGAATCACTCAGGGGAACGATTCCCACCTGAACAAGGACAAATCGCTGCAGGTAAAAATGGGGGGAAACCCCCAAAGCTGAGATCTGAACTGGGCATTGGCGAAGGGGGGAGAAAATGGGGTATGATGGGGGGAGGGGCACAGAGACCTGCTCAGGGATTTGGGGGGAAGGGGGGGGTCACCCTGGATGTGGCTCGTGGCTCTCTAGAGAGGAAGGGAGCGGGAGTCCCCAGGGCAGGGGGCGGCGGTAAATCCGAGGGGGTCTTAGCCCTCCCCCCCCCCCCTTCTCTCCCCTCCCCCCCCCCATGTCCGGGCTGCTCAGCTATTTTCCATCCCCTCCACCCCCACCCCGACACTGGGGCGGAGTCACCGCCCGGCCCCGCCCCCGGGGCTCGCGCCGCTACCTGGAGGCTGCAGCTCCGCAGCGGGGCGGGCAGAGCCCGGGGCGGCCCCAGGGCGGCTCCAGCGGGGCAGGGCCCGGGCCGGGCACGGGGGAGTTAATGACGGTCTCCCCGGCACAGACTCTCCGCTCAGCCCGGCCCCACAGCACTAGGCAGCAGCAGCGGGGGAGAGCTGCCTCTGCGCATGCGGGACTCCCCCTCTCGCGATCTGCGCATGCCCAGAGCCAGGAGACACAAACCTCTTCAACGCCCCGCACGAGCCAGGCAGAGCCGCGGCGTCTTCCCCCTTCCCTACGTCACTTCCACTCCTGGGAGAGTCTGGAACTACATCTCCCAGCCTGCCCCGGGGGGCGCTTCCGCTCTCTCCAGCCCAGGCAAGGGAGGGTTTCAGCGGCTGTTACTGCACATGCTCAGTGCCAGCCCCAGCGAGGGGGGTGGGGGAACAAAGCTCGGGGGCGTTGCTCTGGCACAGCTGGGGGCAGGGCAGCCTCTGGGGGCGGGGCTGGCTGAGCTCCTGGGGGTCCGTGCCCGGCCGTGGGGGAGTTTCTCCAACCGGGACCCGCCCCAGCCCCCGGCCGGAGCCCCCCGGTGAGTGAGAGACCCCGGCGGGGAAAGTGACTCTCTGCCCCCGGGAGCAGGGGAGAAGCTGCCCCAGCGGAGCCGCAGCCGGGATCTGCCCCCGGGCCCCGCTGGGATTGGGGGCGGCGGGGGCGGAGACTGGCCGGCGGCCGGGAGGTTAGTGCATGAAATCGCTCCCCGTAGGAATGTGCTGCTGCCGGTGCCCTGAGCATGCTCAGTTCATCTGCTGAAGCTGCCGCCCTTCCCCCGCCCTTAGGAGCCGGGACGTTCTGCTGACTGGGGGCGGGGCAGGGTCTGAGCAGGGGGAGGAAAGTGCCTGGTTTTGGGGGTCACGCAGCTGGAGGCAGGATTAGGGGCGGGGCTAAAGGGCAGAATCAGGGCAGAGGGAGGGGCAGGAGTTCAGCTCTTGGGGAGGCGCTGGCAGAGGGTGTCCCCTGTGCGGGAGGGAGAAGCCGGTCATGGGGGGGGGGGGGTGTTGAACTGTCTCTGTGCAGCCAGGAAATTCCCGGGGGGTGGGGGGAGTTATTTGGATCCTTTCCCTGTTTGTGCCACTTCCTCCCACAGACAAATTCTCTCAAGTGTCCCCTTTTCTCTCACGTGGCTTTAAAACCCAGGGAGATTCCCCCCAATGATCAGCTCTGATCTCCCCCCGGTCTCCCCGTAATTCTCAAATGTCCATTTAAAACCTGCTCCCATGTGGGGCATTTTCCCACCCATTTTATCTGCAGCGATTTGTCCTTGTCTAGGGGGGAAATTGTTGCCCGAAGTCATTCCCCAAAACACGCTGCCCCTGGCGTGGGGATGGGATGAGATGCCTGGTCTCTGCGGGAGGGGGAGCACGTGTCCCCCATGGGGACTGCCCAGATGACGGTTACACAATCCCACCTGCTGCCCCCAAACTGCCAGCACAGTTGCCCCCAGCCGTCAGTTGCCAGTCACCTGCCCATCCCCCGCTGCTGCCTCCTTCCTTCGTCCAGGGAGCCTTCCAGCTCCTCCCTTGCCACCTCAAAGGGCTCCCTGCTGCCCATGTGAATGATGGCGGGGGGAGGGGAACCATCACTTTGTGTTTATGTATTGGACAGTCATATAAAATCCAGTCAAACTCCCCCTTTTCCACTAGTTCTTTAATAGCAACATAAAATCCCCTCAGATCTTGGTGTTTTTCTCTTGTGTTATCAAATGTGTAGTTTGTGACACGTATTCTCTGCAAATCTCAAAGATTGATATAAAACACCCTAAACATTTGCCTCACTTCTCTCTAGTTGTCTATTTCTAAGTGAATATGAGGGGTTGCTTCCCAATGTGCTAAGATGTAGCCACCTCTGGGATGGATCCATGGTGGCCATTATTTGCTAGTGACAGGGCATGGAAATGTCTTCCCTGTTTTACCCCTCCAGGCCTTCCATTCTCCTGTTAATGAAGCATCCCCCAGGGCTCCCTCTGCCTGTGTGACTGGCCAGCAGGGGGTGGTAATAACTTTCTATCCACTTATCACACACTGTGAGGTAACACTGTTGCTGGGGGCAAGGGGTGCCTCTGTGGGGGGATTGCAGCTGAAGCGGCATTGTGGTAGGGGGAGGCCTCTGGGTGACTGGGCAGGGGGTACCCTTGTCAGATTGGTGAGTTCTGGAGGTTTGGAGTTTCAGGGGGTGGTTCTGATGTGCCCAGCCCTGAGGCTATGGGTCCTGGAGGTGGGTATCGCTGGGGGCTGCAGAACAGTGGGGGTGGGTGTCTCTTGGGGAGGCGGGACGGGGGTTAGAGGCTGCCTGGTTTTGTGCCAGGAGCTCTGTCTGGGATTCCCCCACTGCCTCCTGGGATCGCTGCCATGCCCAGTGCACAGAGCTTGGGAGGGGGGATCCCCGGCACTAGATCAGGGGATGCTGGACAAGCAGAGTGAGGGATCCCCTGTAAAGCATCAGGGGGTCCTAGGCAAACAGCAGGGCAGATCCTGCTGAAGTCCCAGGCAGGCAGTGAGGGACTGAGTTCCCAGCAGGGGATCCCTTTGGGGCGGGAGGGTCCCTGGCTGCTTGGGGCTCTTGGTGGGGGGAACCTTTGGGATTCCCAACCTAACAGTGGCGGTCTGGTGGGGGTTCTGTGGCCCGTGGGATTCTGAGGTTCCTGGCTAGGGACTCTGGGGCCTGGGTCCCAGGGAATATCTCGCAGGAACCTGGCTGGGGTGGTTTGGGCTCTGGGTACTGGGGGTGTCTGGGAAATCTGGGGGCTGCTCCTAACCTTGCGCCTTCTCCCTGATCAGCTTATGCCAGAATCCTGGCTCCAAGCACTGCCCGGCATTCCCCGGCCATGCCCAGTCACCATGATAACTTTCTTTCCACTTATCAAACACTGTGAGGTGAAATCACAGATTTTGCTTTTCTCCCCTCTTGAAAACTACAGGAACTTCTGGTTCCATAGCGAAAATTCGTGCCCTGAGTCCTTGTCCTAGATCTGGGGCGTGAGGGAGGTGGGAAGGGGGTTAGCACTGCCACACAATGGTCTCTTCCACAGCAGTCTGGACTCGTTCTTTCTGAAATCTGGTTTCATTGAGGCCAATGTTAATTCAGAGTCACTGTATGGAAAGATGAGGAGTGACTCCAGATGGACAGCGGGGCAAATGAAATTTAGCAGTTGTCCCTGTGAGGTGGAGCTCTCATTAGCTGCTCTCCCCAGAGAGCTAAAGGAGGGAAGGCTGCTCAAATGCCTGTTCCTTTCTGCTCAGGATATTGGGGTTCAGCTTCCTGGGTCAGATGCTGTAGCCTCTGTTGTGATCTGGGAGACCAGGCTTAGCAGCTGCTGCTCCCTCAGCGGGGTTCTGTGCCGGGAAGTAACCTTAATTAAAGCTTCTTCTCTGCCCGGCCCACGTGATGACTTTTGCCAGCTGGTACTAGCCCCCTAGGGCAGCCCTGGGCCTTGTTAACTAAATTCTGAGCCACAGACTGCAGGTAACTGAAACACCTCAGGGAAAGTGCTGGGGATGGGCATGAAAGTGACTCTGCACAAACAGCCCCTCCTCATTTCTCCTCCCATTAGCAATTGCCAGGAGAAAATCCATCGATGGGAGAAAGAAGTCAGGAATGGGACTTTCCCAGCCAGAGGGGCAGGGAGAGAGGACAGGGGAAGGAGAGACTGAAAGGGCAGTGGTAGAAATGAGAGGGGAGAGAGATTTCCAGCTCTCTAATCCACCCAGACACACGTATTGCAGCATCCCTGGGCAGAATCACTTTCCAGTGAACAAGAAAAGAATCCGACAGAGGAAAAGCCAGTTCCTGACTCCATATTCCCCCTGCTGGGCTGTGACTGTCGTGGGGTCAGTGTCCAAAGGAATCCCCCACAGTGACTCCTTTGGTTCTGCTCTTTTCTTGCATTGTGTTCAGAGACTTTGTTACGGGGTAGGGAGAAGGGAGGTTAAAAATCTCTCTGTGGGCTTAGCCTGGCAGGAGGAGCCAGGTCTACACTGTAATAGAGAGATGAAGCATTTTCCCAGCTTGACAGACTCTAGGATGTCTGTCTCCAGGGAAAGGGCCGGGGGGAATTGTGATGTGAAATTAATTAAAGTCTGTTCTGAAACCCCCACAATTACCCTTCTCACCCTCCCAGGCTGCAGAATGACGTCCCTGTTTCGCTTCAGCTCTTCCCATCCTCCCATGGGACAGGGAAGAGACATGGCTGCAGTGGAGCCAGCTCAGGTAGGAATTATCGTGCGGTTGTGGGTGGGTTCCTGCAGGAGGAAGAGGGACAGCAAATACACCGGAGGTGGAAAGGTTTGCACAGCCTCGTTTGGAGGTTGGACCGGGCAGGAAATGCACAGGGTGGAGAAAGGGAAGGGAACGGGGTGTGGCAAACCTACTGGGAGTTATTTAATAAGCGGCCTAGATTCTAGAAACAGACCCATGAGGTTCAGCGGTGGAAATGCTCTAATTTGTGAAACAGAAAATAACATGGGGTTAGGAAAACTGACCAGACGCCCAGTGCTGGAGCCTGATCCAACTAATCAACATCTGCAGTGAGATATGAAGGGGGCACCGACCAGTCAGGCTTAGGCGAGATTCCCCTCCCTTCATATCCAGCTCCCCACAATGAGGAAGGTGTTGGGCTTCCTTCCAGGAGCTCTCCCTGGACCCTGCTAGGGGCTCCATCTCCTGTATCAGTTGGTGGCTAGTAGGTGTGTGATGGATCTGCTGGAAGAGAGGAGGGGCTCTCTCTTCATCCCCTCACCCTGGTGTTTCCTGGATGCTCTGAGCAGGGTGGGGGTGGGACCCTGTTCACTGTGATCTACCCAGAGATTCCATTTGGCTCCTCCATGAATAGTGGGGCTGTGAGTGGGGCAGCAGGTACTGAGTGTTGGACTCTTGCTCTTTCAGGGACAAGTGACCTTTGAGAAGGTGGCTGTGTATTTCACCAGGGAAGAGTGGGCTCTGCTGGACCCCGCTCAGAGAGCCCTCTACAGAGACGTCATGCAGGAGAACTATGAGAATGTGACCTCGCTGGGTAAGGATTCTTGTCCCCTAGGTTTTTAGAAGGGGAAATGAAGAGATAAGGTTCATGCCACCCCCACACTGTCACTTCTACTCTGCCCTGTTTCTGCACCACCCCAATATGCCAGTGACACATACAATACCACTCTACCCTCCCCTGTTGCAGAACACTTTGGGAACAGAGCACAGGAACAGTATTGCACAGTGTCAAATATCTCCTGTTTGCACAAGTAAAACGGGGTGTTAGGTCCAGCATAATGAACAGAAGCTTCCTACCCCTGCCCTTCTCTCAAACCCTGGGCCTACTCCACCCAGACCAGAATGTGCTTGGGGTGTAACAAGCTGCAGGAGTCAGAGCTGCCGGTCCAGGGTTACTTATCACACAGACACTCAGTGCGTCCTGGAATGCTGGCTGGGGGTATCCAGACAAGGGAGCTCCAGCAGCAGAACATTGAATCTCACCCAGGATTACAGAGGTCACAACACTTCACTGGTCTGGATTGCACCCGTGCATGTGAAAATGGCCTAGGTTGGTAATGAAATTTCTTGAGACGTGGAGAGTCCTGCTTGCCCATCACCGTGTGTAATAGCCACAATCTCTTGTCTGCAGACTCCTTGAATCTTGGAATGCATCATTCCTGAAGTCATATGACCTGATTCTTATTTTTCACATTCTGCTTTTCCAGACTAATTACTCTGTTGCTCCTGAATTATAGCTTCTAATTTCCCAGTGTTCTCCACAGCCAGGGATTTTTCTACTCCCTTCCATTACACTGGACTCACTAGATTCCATAGTACATAAGAACGCCCCTATTGGGTCAGACCAAAGGTCCATCTAGCCCAGTATCCTGTCTTCTGACAGTGGCCAATGCCAGGTGCCCCAGAGGGAATGAGCAGAACAGGAAATAAATCAGTTATCCATCACCTGTCACCCATTCCCAGGTTCTGTCAATCAGTGGCTAGGGACATCATCCCTGCCCTTCCTGGCTAATGGCCATTCATGGACATATCTTCCATGAATTTATCTTGTTCTTTTTTTGAACCCCATTCTAATCTTGGCCTTCACAACGTCCTCTGGCAAAGAGTTCAACAGATTGTGTATGTTGTGTGAAGAAATACTTCATTTTATTTATTTTAATTCTGCTGCCTGTTACTTTCATTGCGTGACTCCTAGTTGTTGTGTTAGGAGGAGGAGTAAATAACACTTCCTTATTTACTTTCTCTACAGCAGTCTCGATTTTATAGACTTCTATCATATCTCATCTTCTTCATCTCTTTTCCAAGCTGAAAAGTCCCAGTCTTTTTAATCTCTCCACATATGGAATCTGTTCCATACTCCTAATCATTTTTGTTGCCATTTTCTGAACCTTTTCCAATTCCAATATATCTTTTTTGAGAGGGGAGGGACCACATCTGCACGCAATATTCAAGATGTGGGTGTAGCATGGATTTATATAGCGGCAATATGGTATTTTCTGTCTTATTATCTATCGCTTTCTTAATGATTCCCACCATTCTGTTCACTTTTTTGACTGCCTCTGCACTTTGAGTGGATGTTTTCAGAGAACTATCCACAATGATTCCAAGATCCATCTCTTGCATGGAAACAGCTACTTTCAACCCCATCATTTTATATGTATATTTGGGATTATATTTTCTAATGGGCTGCGCTATGTTCTATCCTGACATCTAGTACTGCTGAGATCCTGCATTCAGTGATATCCCTGCCCTTCCTGTTCCTTACTCCACTGAACCCCACCAGCCCATGCTTACTGTTCCCATCTTTCCCAGAACTCTGTCATTGTCTCTGAACCTCTCTGTCAGCAAGAAGCAGTGCCAGGGAGACTTGCCCTCTCTTTGGAGTCTTCGATTTCTGGGCCATGGATTTACTTTCTCTGTTTTGTAAGAGGCTCTGTCATAATGAGTGTCTGTGACATTACCCAGAGTACAGTCTGGACTGTTGAACAGCTGTGTCCCCTCAGTTCTCCAACCTTGAGTGCCTTTTCCACTGTTTTACTGTGAGAACAGCCCCTCTTGGCCAATTAACACACAGTCTCCAGCATGTAACTCTCTCCCAGCTACACAGTATTGAGTGCTGCTAGTCAGCCACTCATGAATTATGCCTCAGGAGAACACTAGCAAATTGTCAAGTGCCAGACTTTCCCCCAGAAATGTGTGTCTTGCACTGTCCAGCACGCTACTGAACAACACAAGCTCATATTAAATCTTTCAGTTCATCAGTGGAAAATTACATGCACCAACCTTGTCATCCCAATTGGAATTTAATCCAAACAGACTTTAATCCAAGCACACTGGTGTGACATTCACCTCCGGTGTTATCTGGACTGGTTATCTGCTAGGCCTCTCCAATCCTTAACTCTGGGAGCCAGCCTTACCCTGCTCTACTGTGATAACCCCCACTCCTGGGCTGTTCACGGACAGCCTCTGGCATGTAAGCTGCTCCCAGCTACTTGCAAGCGAATGACACTAGCCAATATCTCCGGTCCCAGACACAACTCTAGGATCCTCCATCTTGCAGTGGCCAGTTATGCCCACTAGCTGCTGCAAGCTTATACAAGTTTGTCAATTTAACAAAGAAATTCATATGTACCAGGCTTGTTATCCCAAGGGAAGCCTCTGACACACTTCAACCCAAACACACTGCTTTGGGTAGAATAAACCGTTTTATTAGCTATAAAGATAGATTTTAAGTGATTATAACTCAAAGCATAGCAAGTCGGATTTGGTCAAATGAAATAAAAGCAAAATGCATTCTAAGCTGATTTTAACACTTTCAGTGCCCTTACAAACTTAGATGCTTCTCACCACAGGCTGGCTGGTTACTTTTCAGTCAGGCTCTCCCCTTTAATCAGCACTTCAATCACTTGATGATGGTGTCTGTAGATATAGGTGGAAGAGAGAGAGCCAGCATGGCAAATGTCTCTCCCTTTTATCATGTCCTTCCTTCCCTCATGGCTTTGCCCCACCCCCCACTTCAGTGTCAGGTGAGCATTACTGAGTCTCTCCAAGCAAGGTTGAGCAATTCCCCTGGTGGCGCCTCATGCAGGTGACAAGTATCAGAGGGGTCGCCGTGTTAGTCTGGATCTGTAGAAGCGACAAAGGGTCCTGTGGCACCTTATAGACTAACAGACGTATTGGAGCCTAAGCTTTCGTGGGTGAATCCCCACTTCTTTCATGCAGGTGAGTCATTGTGTTGTAGCTCTCTCGCTGGACAATGACTGTTGATGGGTTGTTTGACACCCCGCCCAGGCACTGGTTACTTTCCTTGCTGTTGCCTCTGGGGAGCCAATATCTGGCTGATTCCCCCAACTTAGAGCATGTTTTAGTGACAACCATACTACACAATTCTCATAACTTCCTGTTATGTTAATAAGAATGTGGAATCTTTTTCAGGGGAAAAGCCAATACGCTGCATTCATTGAAGATAAAACAATTAGCATATGCATGCAATCACACCACACACACTCTTTCACTGTCCTCCTAGTCCAGGGGTCTCAAACATGTGGCCCGTAGGATTCTTCCCTATGGCCCGCCAAGCTCCCGCGGGCCTCCCTCTCCCCCTCCTCAGCGCGCCGTGTGCACAGCTGACCTCCAGGCCAGGGGTGGGCAAACTACTGCCCCGGGCCGGATCCGGCCCCTCAGGGTTTTGGAGCTGGCCCGCGGATTTGCCCACCCCAATCCCCTGCTGAGGGCCCCGCGCTGCTCCGGGAAGCCCCGGACACAGCAGCCCCGAGGGGAGGGGGAGCAGAGAGCTCCATGAGCTGCTGTTGCTTGTGGTTACCTCCCCTGAAGCTCCCATTGGCTGGGAACAGGGAACCGAGGCCAATGGGAGCTTTGGGGGAGGTACTCGTAGACAAGAGCAACCCCCCCAGGCCGTAGGGACACAGTGCCCGCCTCTTCCCGGATTGGAACGGGGCTGGGGTAGGCAGGGAGCTTACCCTGGCCCCTCTGCCACCCCGGAGCCGCTCCAGGTTAGTGGCACCGGGCTGGAACCTGAACCCCTCCTGCACCCCGACTCCCTGCCCTGAGCCTCCTGCCTGCACCCCGCACCCCTTCTGCACCCCGACTCCCTGCCCTGAGCCTCCTGCCTGCACCCCAACCCTCTGCCACACCCCGCACCCCTCCTGCACCCCAACCTCCTTCCCTGAGCCCCCTGCCACACCCCAACCCCAGCCACACACTGCACTCTGTCCTGCACCCCAACCCCCTGCCCTGAGCACCCTGCTGCACCCCACACCCCTCCTGCACCCCAACCCCCTCCCATGAGCCCCTGCTGCACCCTCCGGGCAGGGGTGGAGTGGGGGGCGGGGCCGGGGACAGCGGGGGGCAGGTGATGCGTCCCTCTGGCCAACGTGCGAGTCTTCATGTGGCCTTCCTGGTGATTTGAGTTTGAGACCCCTGTGCTCGTTGATGTTATAGTTACCAGTGGAGGGTCAGGATCAATCTAGTGGCCAGCTAGGTTGATCAGAGGTAGGGAGGAGCCGTATTCCATTGACTGTGACATGACACTCCGGGGAAGTCTTGTGAGGATGAACCCAAAGTTTCATGGCAAGGCACTCTGTTTATTTAGTGGTTTGTTTGGTTTTTTTCCTTTGGACCAATGAGTTTTGCACCATCATGCTGTAATCAATTTTTGTTTGAGTGCTTGTTGTTTTAATTATCAGAGGGGTAGCCATGTTAGTCTGGATCTGTAGAAGCGACAAAGGGTCCTGTGGCACCTTATAGACTAACAGAGGTATTGGAGCATAAGCTTTCGTGGGTGAATCCCCACTTCATCGGATGGAAGCAGTGGAAAAAACAGTTTTTTAAATTGTTTTTATTACAGCTATTTTGTCCCCATGATAGGTGCCTGTTTCATTTTTAGAATATTTACTTATGTACCTTATTAGAAAACTTTTTGGCCACTACTCTGGTGCTATTATTTTTTGTAGGAAATGCCTCCACCCATCCTGAAAAGGAATTAATTATTACTAATAAATACTGGAATCCTTCCTTAATTCTTGGTAATTTATCAATAAAATCAAATTGAACCCTGTGCCACAGCCCACGCCTTTGTTGGTGCATCATGGGTTGCCAGTGTGGAGGACAAGCCTTGTCCTGAGCACATCGCGCACAATTTCACACCCATGTCTTAACATCCTTTTTTTTTATACAATTCCATTTTGCTACTTGCTTTAGCCTTTTTAAAGTCCCTTTCACTCCTTCATGCATAAACTGCTTGGCTACATTCAGTAAGGTTTTATTTTTTGGAACTCGATTAGGGTGATCTGTAGTGCCATCTGTTAGCTCACATGTGTCAGCACAGACCTTTTTTCCCTGATTTTTGGTTACAACGGCTATGTTACGCTGTCAGGCTATTGCATCTCCCTGATTCTTTCAGGTGGTCTCCATACCCGTTCCTTTCCTGTGTCCCTTTACATGTCGAACCTTTAACTGTTTAGGGTTCTTTGTTACCCACTGTTGAATCCATTTCTATTCCTCTGAATATGCAATATCCTTTCTATTTGCTGCTTTTTACCTGTTCCTATACCAATTATGTATTTAAAACTGTATCCCTTTTACACAAAATCATTGGCAGCATAAATATACACGGGTAATGGGGAATTTTTATACTGCCTGTGACGGAGCAAGGCCAGAGGGCTATAGGAAAGTGGTAAGGAACCAGTATGTTCCTATTGGGATCCGGGAAGTGGGCGGGCAAAGCCCTGCCCGCCCACTGCTAAAGGATCCCCCCCTTCAGCCTAAGGGGAGGGATCCACAGGACCTGGATACCAAGTGATTCCGGGGGACAAAAAATGAAAAAACAGGAACGGGAGTGCGGTCAAAGGGTCAAATGAAGTGAACCAGATGGGGACACCGAGCAGAGAACCCCGGACAGCGCCCACTGCTCCTCAAAGGCGTCAAGGGAGCCAGTGGACGCTGCCCAGAGGAACTCTGCCCGGATGCGTGAGCGAAGAGAGGATCGAAAATAGGCCCCACAGTCACAGGAGCCTCCATCGGCCAACCTCCTCACCCTGGTTTTGTAGATGGCTAGTTTAGCTAGGGCCAGGAGAAGGTTGACCAGCAGGTCCCGTGACTTCGTGGGGCCACGGATTGGAAGTGCATGAATAAAAAGGTGAGGGGAAAAGTGCAACCAAAACCTCAACAAAATGTCTAAGAGGAGCCGGAACAGGGGCCGCAGCCTGGCGCACTCCAGATAAATGTGCACCAGGGTCTCCCTCATGCCGCAAAAGGGACATGTGTCGGGGATTGGGGTGAACCGCGCCAAGTACACGCCCGTGCTCACGGCTCGGTGAAGGAGCCGCCAACTGACATCCCCGGTGGGCATTGGGACTAAGGAGGAGTAAAGGCTGGCCCACCGGGGCTTCTCACCCTCTAGAGGAGGCAGGAGGTCCCGCCATTTCGTCCTCCAGGAACTCCCGCAGCTCCTCTCGCAGCGTATGGGGGGCCGGGGTTACTGGCTCCTGGCTATCGAAAGAAGGGGCCCCTGACACAGCCCTATGGCCCACCGAAACAGACAGGCAAGGGGCGGACCCTCGACGCAGCTCCCTCTGGGCCGGCACCTTAGGGCCCAACCCGAAATTCGGCTTAGTTGGGGGAGGTGGTGGAGGGAGAAGAGCAGCCTCTGGTGGTTCGGGACGAGGAAATACTGGAGCCGCTCCCTGGGGGTCATCCTCTGTTAAGGGGAGGGAGACAGCTCCAGGGGCGGCAGTGTCACCATGGGAGGTGTAGGAGCTTGGGACGGCATCAGGGGCAGGGCAGGGATCAGAAGTAGGGGCAGGGAAAGGGACATGAGCAGTGCCGGGCTGAGGAACGGGTAGAGGATCCTGAGCCGCAGGAGCTGGGCCACTGGGAGGTGGCCTCTCTTGGTGTGGCTGAGGGATCTGGGAATTGGGAAGGGGACCCCCCACGATGCCGGGTTCTAGTATGATGGCTTGTGTTACAGCCATGGCATCGGGAGGTGGACAGTTATTTGTGGGGTCCCCGCCTGGGAAGGAGAACCGTTGTCCCACCCCAATGAGGGGTACCCCCTGGGATTCGGGTCCCGGCCGCAGGGCACTGGCCGTCGCTTCAGGAGGCTTGGCGGCCGTCAGCGAGGTGTCACTTGCGACCGGGCAGGTGGAAGAGCCCAGGGGATCCTCGGAGGTGGGAGCGGAACCGGCGGTCAAGGGGAGGGAGCATGGGGAGAGGGGGGAAAGGGGCACCGGGGTGAGGTCATTGAGATCGAGGCCTGCTGGTAAAGGGTCGTCCTCCCCCTGGGTGATTGGGGTCAGACCCAGGGCCTCGATCTCCTCGTAGATGGAGGGCAGGTCACCTTCTGCCACCCCGGGGTTCTCTCCGCCGGCACCTGAAGCGATGCTCGGGTCAGGGCGCGCAGGGTCGACAAAGGGGGCAGAAGGGGCTCTATCGGGGGCTTCCGAGGGAGGGGCGGTAATACCTTCCGGTGCTGCCACGTCTTTCCCAGCCGGTTCTGGCGGACAAAAGCCGCTCGGGGGCAAAGCGGAAGGCTCGGCATCAGTGCCCCCCTTCCTGGTCTTCCGGGGGGCTTCCGCATCGGTGGAAAGGAGTGGGGCTCGAGCCTTCCGCTTGCCCCGCTTCCCCTGTACTAAGGCCCAGTCCTCCATGGCTTCAGCTGGGGGCTGGCTAGTAAGGGTCGGGTCAAGGGGGAGGGGCGATTTCTTAGGAACTCGGGGAGGTAGTGGTGGGGCAGCATAAGGGAGAGAAAAATCTCTCTGGGGCGGGCCCTATCCCACTCCCGGCGGTATCCCTGCCTCACCCTCCTCCACAGGCCTCAGCAGACTGTTCGCGGCGGGCCTCTCCCACTTGTCTGGGCACACTGGGGGAGGTACTCCCAGGGCCCGAGTGGGAGCAGCGGTGGACTGGGAAGGAGGAGGGGCAGCTCTGGGCACCGGGCATTCAGGGGCGCCGGCGATGACAGGGCCGACGCCCTGCCGGGGCTCGGGGGTCTCGGATGCTCCTCCTTGCCGGGCCAAGGGACAGTCCCTCCGGACGTGTCCCATCGCCCGGCAGAGGTAGCACCGAGCCTCCCCCGTGGAATAGTATACCCGGTAACGGGCCCCGTGATAGGGGACCATAAAGGACCCCTTGAGCGCCTCCCCGTCACGTGCAGCCGGTGGCATTTGGAGCCGCACCTGCCGGCGGAACGAGAGGATGTGACGGAGGGCGGGGTCTTTGCAGCCCAGTGGGAGAGGGCTGACTACAGAGATGGGTCTCCCCAGGGCGGAGAGGGCAGGTAACAGGGCGGCATTGGGGAGGAAGGGAGGGACGGAAGTGAGGACTAGGCGGACGCCCAAGTCCTCCAGCGGCTCTAATGGGACGAACACGCCCCCCACCGCCAGGCCCTTCTCCACCGCCTCTTGGGCCGCGGCCTCCGATGCGAGGAAGAAGACTACCTTTCCGTACATTTTGGAGGCCGCTACGATGGCTGTGGGCCCCACCACCCTCGCCAACGCCCACACATAGGTTTCTACGTGGGGCGAGGCGGGTACCAGGAGGCAACGGACGCCATGCCTCCTGGTCAAGGTGGGAAAGGGGCCCCGGCCACTGTAGATGGTAGCTGAGGCAGTGAGCGGGTTAGGTGACGTTGCGGCAGGTGGGGGGGTTGCCGCCACCTGGGCATATGCTCTGGGGGCCGGGGGTGGGACACCCGCAGAGCTGGTAGAGGGAACAGCAGGGAAGGATGCCGTGGCAGTAGTGGCTGCCTCTGCCATGGAGGGCCTGGCCTTTGTCGCGGGGCCCTTACCCTTCTTTTTACCCCGGCCCTTCCTGCCGGCTGGGGGGGCTCCCCCAGGATCATGGGGGGGCGAGGGACGTGGCAGCAGCGGAGGTCTCTTCAGTCTCGCGGGGGTGAGAGCAGGTTCGGCAGTGGCGGTCGAGGTGGAGGCTAGGGAGGGTGACGGGGGAACAGGCGGAGGAGGGGCGGCCGTGCCATGATGAGCAGGGGAAGAAGGGAAAACTCAGGAGTAGCAGCAACCAAGGTGTTGGGGGGGGGGGGGGGGGTTCAGCTGCCAGGCAGCCAGCAACCAGAGAGTAGAGTAATGGGAGGGGTGCCTGGCCCAGCCAGGGGAGAATCTGGAGCAGCAGTAGCAGCAAACAGCAGCTGGGAGGGCCCAGGGCCAAGCAGCAGCCCCAGCAGGAGGAGCAGGAGGAGCAGGAGCAGCCCTCTACCTCCTTCCCGGCCAGAGGGCTATAGGGAAGTGGTAAGGAACCAGTATGTTCCTATTGGGATCCGGGAAGTGGGCGGGCAAAGCCCGCCCACTGCTAAAGGATCCCCCCCTTCAGCCTAAGGGGAGGGATCCACAGGACCTGGATGCCAACTAATTCCGGGGGACAAAAAATAAAAAAACAGGAATGGGAGTGCGGTCAAAGGGTCAAATGAAGTGAACCAGATGGGGACACCGAGCAGAGAACCCCGGACAGCGCCCACTGCTCCTCAAAGGTGTCAAGGGAGCCAGTGGACGCTGCCCAGAGGAACTCTGCCCGGATGCGTGAACGAACAGAGGATCGAAAATAGGCCCCACAGTCACAGGAGCCTCCATCGGCCAACCTCCTCACCCTGGTTTTGTAGATGGCCAGTTTAGCTAGGGCCAGGAGGAGGTTGACCAGGAGGTCCCGTGACTTCGTGGGGCCGCGGATTGGAAGTGCATGAATAAAAAGGTGAGGGGAAAAGTGCAACCAAAACCTCAACAAAATGTCTAAGAGGAGCCGGAACAGGGGCTGAAGCCTGGCGCACTCTAGATAAATGTGCGCCAGGGTCTCCCTCACACCGCAAAAGGGACATGTGTCGGGGATAGGGGTGAACCACGCCAAGTACACGCCCGTGCTCACGGCTCCATGAAGGAGCCGCCAACTGACGTCTCCGGCGGGCCTCGGGACTAAGGAGGGGTAAAGGCTGGCCCACCGGGGCTTCTCACCCTCTAGAGGTGGCAGGAGGTCCCGCCATTTCGTATCGGGGCGGGACGTGAGGGTGAGGAGATGAAGTGTGTGGAGCACGAGCGTGTAGAGATGTTTCCTTGGCGCGGTCTGGAAGCGGACTGGCTGCAGTTCGTGCAGCCGGCTCACCGTGAAGGGGCAGGGGACCCGGTTGGGTCCACGGGGCAGGGG
This sequence comes from Chelydra serpentina, assembly GCA_037349315.1. Classification (NCBI taxonomy): domain Eukaryota; kingdom Metazoa; phylum Chordata; order Testudines; family Chelydridae; genus Chelydra; species Chelydra serpentina. The sequence continues at coordinate 4,430,418 of JBAIAC010000192.1, forward strand.
CCCAATAAAAAGGTCCGGAGGGCTTGGGGTGAAGGGAGGGCGGGGCGTACCCTCTCGCAGGACCCGGTCGAGGTAAACCCGAGCAGCGGGCGGCAAAGCAGCCTTCACCTCCTGAAGTACGCGCCGTGGAGTACGTGGTCTGGAGAGCCCCATGCGCTGAGCAAGCGTCAGGGGATCCAGCCAGTCTCCCCGGTCGTAGTCCAGGAGGTCTCCGACCCTAGTGACTTCTGCCAGGACCAACCTCTGGCGCACCGAGGGGGACTCCGCCACCTGCACACGGAGCTGGGGGTTGTGTAGCAGGGGCTCCGCGAGGAGATCTGCCCCCTCGGTGGCCGCCACGGACCTGGTCGCTGAGAATAGCTTCCGGGTCCGGAGGAGGTCCTGGTAGAAGACCGGCAGCCCGTAGAGGTCTCACGGAAGACCTCTCGGATGGAGATAAAGGAGCTGCCGGTCATATCGGAGCCCTCGGAAGCGGCGTAGGAAGGTGTGCGCCAATACGCTCCACGCCGGACTACCTGCACCATAAAGGAGCCTCTGCAGGGCCTGGAGACGGAAGACATGGACCTGAGTATGTGGACACTTCAGGCCCTGCCCACCCTCCTCCAGAGGAAGATGGAGAACCCCTGCAGAGACCCAGTGCAGTCCTGACCAAAAGAACTCCAGAATCGACGTCCGGAGGTTGGCCAGGAAACCCGGGGCCGGGACCAGGGTGTTGAGCCGGTACCAGAGCATGGACAGGACTAATTGATTGATTACCAGTGCTCTCCCTCGAAAGGAGAGGCACCGGAGTAGTCCTGTCCATTTCCGGATCCGCTCTATCACCCTGCCCTCTAAACCTTGCCAGTTCTCCGGCGGGGATGGATGCGTGGCTGAAAGGTAAACGCCGAGATAGAGCAGCGGACCCGCGCTCCACCTGATGGCCTGAAGCGCGGGTGGGAGGGAGCTCGCCTGCCACCCGTCCCCTACCACCAGGCCAGAGCTCTTTACCCAGTTGACCCGGGCAGAGGAGGCCGCCGAGTAGATCGCCTGGCAAGCCTCCACCCGCACCAAGTCGCCCGGGTCCTGGACCACGAGGAGCACATCGTCGGCGTACGCCGATAGGACCAGCCGCAGCTCCGGCTCTCGGAGCACCAACCCCGTCAACCTCCTGCGGAGGAGACAGAGGAAGGGCTCAATCGCCAGAGCGTACAGCTGGCCCGAGAGGGGGCACCCCTGCCGTACTCCTCGCCCGAAGCTGACCGGCTCGGTCAGGGTCCAGTTGAGCCTGACCAGACACTCTGCGGAGGCGTACAGCACCTGGAGAAAACCCACAAACTGGGGCCCAAAGCCAAACACTCGCAGAGTGCTCAGGAGGTACCCGTGATCCACCCTGTCGAACGCCTTCTCCTGATCCAAAGACAGGAGGGTGAACGACAGACCATCCCTACACCCAAGCTCCAAGAGATCCCGGACCAGATACAGGTTGTCGAGAATGGTGCGGCCCGGGACGGTGTAGGTCTGGTCTGGGTGGACCACGTCCGCCAGCACGGACCCAAGCCGCAGCGAGATGGCCTTTGCTACGACTTTATAGTCCATGCTGAGGAGCGAGACGGGACGCCAATTCCGTAAATCGCGGAGGTCCCCCTTCTTCGGCAATAAGGCGAGCACGGCTCGCCTGCACGAAAGAGGGAGGACCCCGCCCTGCAAGGACTCGGCCCAGACAGTGACAAGGTCTTTTTGCGAACAGGGGCTGCAAACAGGGGAGTTTGAGAGGAATTGCTCCAGGTAAAGCAGGAGCAAATACAGGACCCTTGGGGTAAGTGGCTGTCTGTAGTGTGTGTTTGGGGGTACTTGCTGTGTGCTGAGCTTGTGTCTGTCTGTTTGTTCATTTGTTTGTTTGCAGGACCGTGTGCTGTGGCTGGCAGTTGGAAGCTGTGAGCTTCTACACCAGGGGGCGGGGCTAATCAATCAGGGAGGCCGGGGCTTTATAAAGCCGTGCACAAGCGACCAGGGAGCTTTGCGAACAGGGGCTGCAAACAGGGGAGTTTGAGAGGGAGTTGTTTGGAAGGGGAGTGCAAAGGGGGCAAGCTATCCTTGCCATTCCTAATTCTTTTTACCCAAACTAAAGGGAGAGGCAGAGCAACCAGTTGGCTGCAGACGGGGGAGTGAGTATCTGTTGAGGGGACAGTTTGGCACTTTGACCGTGTGCTAGAGTGTTTGATTTCCTGTTTGAAAAGTGTGATTTGGGAGTGCTTCATTGCAGACTCTTCTAAAAAGACTGTCAGTCCGCTGCGCACCAGCGGAGCAGCGCATAGCAGAGAAGCAAACAGCTGGAGTTAGCCTGGGAGTTTGCCTGGAGAGAACCTACTGAGGCATCCCCCTTGCAGGTTTCCCTGAGTAGCTTCTGCCACAAGTGAGAAAACTCTTCGAAGGAAGGAACTATGGATGCTGAGCGATCCGCTGTCGTGACCTGCACAGGATGTGCCATGTTTGTCTTTCTTCCACAGGATAGAAGCGACTTTGTCTGTACAAAGTGCAAGCTGATCTCCATATTGGAGGAGAAGATTCAAGGTCTGGAGAAACTAGTATCAACCCTGCGTTCCATAAAAGAAAATGAGGAGTTCCTGGATAGACGTCAGGATAGGCTTCAGCGGGCGCAGTGTTGTGAGGATTCAGAGCAGGCTGCGCAGTGGGGACAGAAGACCAGCGAGGATAATTTGCGGCATGTGACCTCCAGAAGAGGAAAGAGTATGAGACAAGTCCATGTACAAGAAACGCATATTCAGATGAGCAACCGTTTTCATGTTCTCTCCACAGGCACTAGTGCAGAGAGTGGAGTGAATGATGCATCTGAGGGAACAGAGCAGAAGGAGACTCCACTGATTGGAAGGCATGAGATGCACAGTCCTAGTGATGGGGGTTCCACGACCACCACTCCCAAGAGGAGGAGGAGGGTGGTGGTGGTCGGGGACTCTCTCCTCAGGGGGACTGAGTCATCTATCTGCCGCCCTGACCGGGAAAACCGAGAGGTGTGCTGCTTGCCAGGGGCTAGGATTCGTGATGTGACGGAGAGACTGCCGAGACCCATCAAGCCCTCAGATCGCTACCCCTTCCTGCTTCTCCACGTGGGCACCAATGATACTGCCAAGAATAACCTTGAGCGTATTACTGCAGACTACGTGGCTCTGGGAAGAAGGATAAAGGCGTTTGAGGCGCAAGTGGTGTTCTCGTCCATTCTCCCTGTGGCAGGAAAAGGCCGGGGTAGAGACCGTCGAATCGTGGAAGTCAACGAATGGCTACGCAGATGGTGTCGGAGAGAAGGGTTTGGATTCTTTGACCATGGGATGGTGTTCCAAGAAGAAGGAGTGCTAGGCAGAGACGGGCTCCACCTGACGAAGAGAGGGAAGAGCATCTTTGGAAGCAGGCTGGCCAACCTAGTGAGGAGGGCTTTAAACTAGGTTCACCGGGGGAAGGAGACCAAAGCCCCGAGGTAAGTGGGGAAGTGGGATACCGGGAGGAAGCACAAGTAGGTGAGTGCCAGAGGGGAGGGCTCCTGCCCCATACTGGGACAGCAGGACAATCGGTGAGTTATCTTAAATGCCTATACACAAATGCAAGAAGCCTGGGGAACAAGCAGGGAGAACTGGAAGTCCTGGCACAGTCAAGGAATTATGACGTAATTGGAATAACAGAGACTTGGTGGGATAACTCACACGATTGGAGTACTGTCATGGATGGATATAAACCGTTCAGGAAGGATAGGCAGGGCAGAAAAGGTGGGGGAGTTGCGTTGTATGTAAGAGAGCAGTTTGACTGCTCAGAGCTCCAGTATGAAACTGCAGAAAAACCTGAGAGTCTCTGGATTAAATTGAGAAGTGTGAGCAACAAGGGTAATGTCGTGGTGGGAGTCTGCTACAGACCACCAGACAAGGGGGATGAGGTGGAAGAGGCTTTCTTCCAGCAACTAACAGAAGTTACTAGATCACAGGCCCTGGTTCTCATGGGTGACTTTAATCACCCCGACATCTGCTGGGAGAGCAATACAGCGGTCCACAGACAATCCAGGAAGTTTTTGGAAAGTGTAGGGGACAATTTCCTGGTGCAAGTGCTGGAGGAACCAACTAGGGGAAAAGCTCTTCTTGACCTGCTGCTCACAAACAGGGAAGAAATAGTAGAGGAAGCAATAGTGGATGGGAACCTGGGAGGCAGTGACCATGAGATGGTCGAGTTCAGGATCCTGACACAAGGAAGAAAGGAGAGCAGTAGAATACAGAGCCTGGACTTCAGAAAAGCAGACTTTGACTCCCTCAGGGAACTGATGGGCAAGGTCCCCTGGGAGAATAACATGAGGGGGAAAGGAGTCGAAGAAAGCTGGCTGTATTTTAAAGAAACCTTATTGAGGTTGCAGGAACAAACCATCCCGATGTGTAGAAAGAAAAGTAAATATGGCAGGCGACCAGCTTGGCTTAACAGTGAAATCCTTGCTCGTCTTAAACACAAAAAAGCAGCTTACAAGAAGTGGAAGATTGGACAAATGACCAGGGAGGAGTTTAAAAATATTGCTCAGGCATGCAGGAGTGAAATTAGGAAGGCCAAATCACACTTGGAGTTGCAGCTAGCCGGAGATGTTAGGAGTAACAAGAAGGGTTTCTTCAGGTATGTTAGCAACAAGAAGAAAGTCAAGGAACGTGTGGGCCCCTTGCTGAATGAGGGAGGGAACCTTGTGACAGAGGATGTGGAGAAAGCTAGTGTACTCAATGCTTTTTTTGCCTCTGTCTTCACAGACAAGCGCAGCTCCCAGATGGCTGCACTCCGCAGCACGGTATGGGGAGGAGGTGACCAGCCCTCTGTGGAGAAAGAAGTAGTTCGGGACTATTTAGAAAAGCTGGACGAACACAAGTCCATGGGGCCGGATGCACTGCATCCGAGGGTGCTAAAGGAGTTGGCCGATGTGATTGCAGAGCCATTGGCCATTATCTTTGACAAATCATGGCAATCGGGGGAGGTCCCGGATGACTGGAAAAAAGCTAATGTAGTGCCCATCTTTAAAAAAGGGAAGAAGGAAGATCCGGGGAACTACAGGCCAGTCAGTCTCACCTCAGTCCCTGGAAAAATCATGGAACAGGTCCTCAAGGAATCAATTTTGAACCACTTAAAGGAGGGGAAAGTGATCAGGAACAGTCAGCATGGATTCACCAAGGGCAAGTCATGCCTGACTAACCTAATTGCCTTCTATGATGAGATAACTGGCTCTGTGGATGAGGGGAAAGCAGTGGATGTGCTATTTCTTGACTTTAGCAAAGCTTTTGATACAGTCTCGCACAGCGTTCTTGCCAGCAAGTTAAAGAAGTATGGGCTGGATGAATGGACGGTAAGGTGGCTAGAAAACTGGCTGGATGGTCGTGCTCAACGGGTAGTGATCAATGGCTCCATGTCTAGTTGGCAGCCGGTATCAAGTGGAGTGCCCCAAGGGTCGGTGCTGGGGCCGGTTTTGTTCAATATCTTCATCAACGACCTGGAGGATGGTGTGGACTGCACCCTTAGCAAGTTTGCAGATGACACTAAACTGGGAGGAGTGGTTGATACGCTGGAGGGTAGGGATAGGATACAGAGGGACCTAGACAAATTAGAGGATTGGGCCAAAAGAAATCTGATGAGGTTCAACAAGGACAAGTGCAGAGTCCTGCACTTAGGACGGAAGAATCCCATGCACTGCTACAGACTAGGGACCGAATGGCTGGGCAGCAGTTCTGCAGAAAAGGACCTAGGGGTTACAGTGGACGAAAAGCTGAATATGAGTCAACAGTGTGCCCTTGTTGCCAAGAAGGCTAACGGCATTTTGGGCTGTATAAGTAGGGGCATTTCCAGCAGATCGAGGGACGTGATTATTCCCCTCTATTCGGCACTGGTGAGGCCTCATTTGGAGTACTGTGTCCAGTTTTGGGCCCCACGCTACAAGAAGGATGTGGATAAATTGGAAAGAGTCCAACGGAGGGCAACCAAAATGATTAGGGGGCTGGAGCACATGACGTATGAGGAGAGGCTGAGGGAACTGAGATTGTTTAGCCTGCAGAAGAGAAGAGTGAGGGGGGATTTGATAGCTGCTTTCAACTACCTAAAAGGGGGTTCCAAAGAGGATGGATCTAGACTGTTCTCAGTGGTAGAAGATGACAGAACAAGGAGTAATGGTCTCAAGTTGCAGAGGGGAAGGTTTAGGTTGGATATTAGGAACAACTTTTTCACTAGTAGGGTGGTGAAGCACTGGAATGGGTTACCTAGGGAGGTGGTGGAATCTCCTTCCTTAGAGGTTTTTAAGGTCAGGCTTGACAAAGCCCTGGCTGGGATGATCTAGTTGGGGTTGGTCCTGCTTTGAGCAGGGGGTTGGACTAGATGACCTCCTGAGGTCCCTTCCAACCCTGAGATTCTATGATTCTATGAATTCTATGATTCTATGACGTCCCAGAACACGCGGTAGAACTCCACGGTCAGCCCGTCCAGTCCCGGAGATTTATTAGTTGGCATGCGACAGAGGGCTTCCGAGAACTCGGCCAGAGTGAGAGGCAGCTCTAGCCGGTCTCGGTCGCCCATGCTGACCGTAGGGAGTTCGTCCCAGAGCAGTCTGCAAGCGTTAGGATCGGTCGGATCCGGGGAGAAAAGGCTCGTGTAGAAGGCCCTGGCCCTCCCGCACATCTCCGCCGGATCCGTGAGGGGGGTGCCATCTTCTGCGAGGAGGCAGGTGACGTGTTTCTTAGCCCCCCTCTTTTTCTCCAGGGCGTAGAAGAAGCAGGAGCCGCGATCCATCTCCCGAAGGAGACGGATGCGGGATCGAACGAAGGCGCCCCGGGCTCGATGATCTTCGAGTTCCCGGAGCTCCTCCCGCTTCTCCCGGCACGCCCCACAGAGGGATGGATCCTCAGGGCTGGCGGCCAGACGCCTCTCCAGCTCTAAGACCTCCCGTTCCAACTGCTCTATCGTCGCATCCTCCGTCGGCTGGCGCCCCGGGTGTAGTCACGGCAGAAGAGCCGGGCGCGTACCTTCCCTAGATCCCACCATCGCCGCGCTGAGGGAAAGGCGTTCCGCTGCCCTCGCCAGGCCAGCCAGAACTCCCGGAAGGATGCCACGAAACTCACATCCTCCAGCAAACTGTTATTAAAATGCCAATAGGCCAGTCCCGGCCTCTCCGCGCAGAGAGAGGCCGTCACGGTAGCGAGATGATGATCAGAGAACGGGGCCAGCCGGACGCTGGAGGAGTGGGCCCGCGAAAGGTGAAAACGTGATAAATAGATGCGGTCCAACCGGGAGTGGTGCGACCGATGGGCCTCTACCCGGACAAAGGTGAAGGTTGACTTTCTTGACTTGTTGCTCACATACCTGAAGAAACCCTTCTTGTTACTCCTAACATCTCCGGCTAGCTGCAACTCCAAGTGTGATTTGGCCTTCCTAATTTCACTCCTGCATGCCTGAACAATATTTTTATACTCCTCCCTGGTCATTTGTCCAATCTTCCACTTCTTGTAAGCTGCTTTTTTGTGTTTAAGACGAGCAAGGATTTCACTGTTAAGCCAAGCTGGTCGCCTGCCATATTTGCTTTTCTTCCTACACATCGGGATGGTTTGTTCCTGCAACCTCAATAAGGATTCTTTAAAATACAGATCTCCCCTGTGGCCAATTAGGCCATTCCTTTCTGTTATTCAAAAAGGGTGACTGTCAGGATATGATCAGATCATACACCAATACATTTAATACATGATACTTTCTTATTCATTATCCCTCATTCTAAATTATATGAAATACAAATATAAAATCCTACTATTACATTTGGGGGAAGAGTTTGGGGGAGTTCAGTTCCTGATTTTTATTTGACCTCTCTCTAGAACTTGTTTTGGTTGGGCCTTACCCTTTCCATCCCTGTTTGAGGTTTCTGTCTCTATCACAGCAGGTGATGCAATGGTATGTGAGAAAGAAGAGCAGAATTCTCAGCAGGAAAATGTTGAGCAAGTGGATAAACACAGACCACAATCACAAAGACCAAAAAGGAATGTGTCCATGAGTCATGAGCAGGGAAAATCCTGTGAGATTCAGCATAGACCAGAAAGAGAGCACGGAAACCAGCTAGGGGAGAAAATGGGTAAATTAATTTCGTGTCAGGGAACTGAGAAGGACCTCAAGGAAACAACAACAGAGCAGGAAATCCTCAGAGGAAAGAGGGAAAAAATACATGCACTGAGTGTGGAAAAACCTTACGTCACTACACAGCCCTTATAAAACATCAGAGAATCCACACAGGGGAGAGGCCATATGAATGCAGTGAGTGTGGGAAAACCTTCAATCGCAGATGAAACCTTATTACTCATCAGAGAATCCACACAGGGGAGAGGCCCTATGAATGCAGTGATTGTGGGAAAAACTTCACTCACAGATCAACCCTTTCTGAACATCAGAATATCCACACTGGTGTGAGACCCTATCAATGTACTAATTGTGGGAAAGCCAAGGATTTGGAAAGAACTGGGATTGAAGGAGTACACACTAAGTTCTCGGTTTCCACTCCACTAAAGGTTTCTATGGTGACTAATGACCCAAGGAAAATTGTTTGTACAACTCCACTTCCTAGCGTAGTGTCACTGATTACCGTTCCAAAGGATACCAGGGATAGACTGAGAATAATCATCCTTCACCGTTTGGATCCAAAGAGAGAGTGCTACATAGGACAGTCCTTCCCTGTGGATCCCAAACTGGCTGCCTGATTGGTTAACAAGGACTTTCAGGCTGTAGAAATGATGCTAACCAATGAGGCAATGAATGTCAGGCTCCAATTTCAGACTTCCAGCTACTCGCATGTTGAGTCCTGATTCCGTGGTTCTGTTTCTGACGCTGTGGCTACACAATGAAGCTGATGTTGGCGCAGCTGAACCAATGTAGCTACGCTGCTGTAGCACTGCTAATACAGACACTCTAAGCCAGTGGGAGAGATCTCTCACTTTGGACTTTTAGTCCAGCTCTCCTGCTATCATAGCGCTACCTACACAGGGAATTATGACTGTGTAACTATGTTGCTCAGTGGTGTGGCTTTTTCACACCCCTGAGCAATGTACTTTTACTGATACATTTCTTTAGTGTAGACCAGATAGTTTTATCTTGTGTTTTATGCATTTACATGACTTCTACTCTACCTTCTCCTACTTTGAAAGATGAAAAAGTGTGAAAAGAGGTATTTTTCCTCATGATGCAAACATTCTCACATAGGCGACCCCTTCCACCAACACACATGGCAGAAGAACCAGAAATATATGAATTCACAGAAGCGGTTGGGACCTATGTTCTGACAAACCACAACTTAAGCCAAGGTTCAGCTGTTGGCAAGGGGGATTAAAAGAAAACTAACATATATGACAAGAATTTGTGATCTTTGAATATGTTGTTTTTTCCAAGGAAAATGAAATTATAGGTGAAGTTATTAAAGAGTAAGAGACTAATAGTGTGATATTCAGAATTCTGGAAAATAAAGTTCAAATATTCTTGAAAGTTGTCTTGTTTTTTCTTGTGTTAGTCGTACAGGAAATGATGGCTAATCTTGAAAAGTTAACTTGATTTAATTTACCCCATGTAGTGTTAGGAGTTCTGGTAGAAAACCTCACTCCAAAGGTTGGGGTGGGAGAAAGGTGTGTGAGAGAGGCAATATTCTCTTATACATTCTGTGACGGTGTCCCCAATGAAACTTTATGGGGAGATGCTTATAAATGTATACATGATGTAACTTGAAAATGTTTTATGCTACATGTGCCATGTAACACATCTCTGTGAAAGTTATGACCTACTGAATCTATTCCTCCTGTTTGTATGCATGTATCATTGTTGTAGTTGGAGTTACGAATATTGGTTTTATATTTGCTGGTTTTGTACATAGCCTTTGTAAGAGCCTGGGAACATGTCTTGAGAAAGGTATGTGCATGTAAAGAGACCAATCAAGAAACCCTTACACTGACAATAGGAGGTGCAGACCTCAATCCACATCTGGGCCTGGTCAGGAATGCCTGGTGTCATCTGTGTGTCAAAGGCAAGCGCACTTCTTGAGCTGCTTCCAGGACCCTTACAGTTGTTAGGGGACGTGGTTCGGACCTGGGTCTGTGTTTGCAGCAGATCAGTGGATCTGGCTCAAAACAGACAGGATTCGGGAGTCCCAAGCTGGAAAAGGCAGGAAAGCAGGGGCAGAAGTAGCCTTGGCACACCAGGTGGCTGCACCAAGCTGGTTTCTGAGATACTAACCCATCACAGTGGCGTAGTCGAGCAGGATCTGTGCACAGCTGACAGCTTTGAGATACTGGTAGTGATTTTAAGTGAGTTTTAAGTGTGGTGGCTGGAAAACAGACAAAGTTACTGGTTTGTTATTTTCTGTTTGCTTATTTTGGGTAAGGGAAGTAGGGACAGAAAAAGAAGCAAAATCAGTTAGAGTGAAGACTAGGAGAGCTGGAAAAGTCTCTTAACTGAAAAACTCCTGAGCCGAGTGCAGCCCAGTTTCAGTGAACTGCAGAGGGGCGTGGTCCAGCACTAGACAGCAATAAGATGTCTGTCAGCGAGACAACGGCGAAACTAGATCTTGCCAGACTGGAAGCAACAGAGAAAGAAAACGAACATAGGAGACGAATAGAATTACGTAAACTGGAAATTAGTGCAGAGGCAGATGCCCACAAGCGAGCTGAGGATGCCCACAAGAGAGCTATGGAAGCAGAAAAAGCCAGGGAGGAGGTGGCGCACAAGAGAGCTGTTGAAGCAGAGGAGTTGGCCCACAAGAGAGCTATGGACGCCCAGAGGGAGGCCCAGAAGCATGAACTGGCTGTTGCAGAGTTGAAGAGTCAAAACCCTTCAGCTGTCGGCTCCACTTCCCCAAAAATCCACAAATGGGAGCATCTATGCCCCCAGTATGATGAATCCAGCGATATAGCCAAACATTTTATCACCTTCGAGAGACTGTGCATCCTCCATGCAATCCCTGAAGATCAAAAGATGACCACCTTGATAGCAAAATTGACTGGCAGAGCTCTGGACATATTCAGTAAGATGCCCATTGGTGATGTCTCCAATTATGGTAAATTTAAGGAGCTGGTTTTGAAACAGTTTCAGGTTACACCTGAAACCTACAGGGTTACATTCAGGAGTCTTAAGAGGGGATCTGGATTAAGTAATGTGGTTTATGCAAATGAAATGACAGTTCTGGTAGATAAGTGGGTGAGGGGGAAAGACATTACAAGCTTTGAAGGGATGTCTGATTTGGTTGCTCAGGAACAATTCCTGAATAGGTGCAGTGATGATGTAAAACAGTATTTGTGGGACAAAAAGGTAAATGCAGTGGGTGAGTTAGCTGGGTATGCAGACTCATGAGCAGGCGCAAGCTGCAATTAAGCATAACCCACTGGCAGAGGGATACAGGGTTGCGGGAAAACAGAGTTATCGTGTTACCCCTGGGAAAAAGGAGGCTGGGTGTTCACCTCCCCATTCCCCTGTTCCTTGTCCCAAATTTCCTGTACAAGCAGAGGAGCCCAGGAGGTGCTATCATTGTAAGTCCACGGAGCAGCTGAGAAATAAGTGGCCCATGCTGAGTGAAAACAGGAATCAAGTAACCCATGAAGCTGCTGCTTCTCAGAGTCCGGCTGCTGCCTCTTTCCACACAGGGTTTGTGAAGTTGACTTCTACACCACCACGCAGTGAGCATGTGCATGCTGTTAGACTGAATGGGAAATTTAATCACTGGGTTGAGAGATACAGGTGCTGAAATTTCTATAGTCAGGAGGGACCTGATCCAGGAGAAGGATTGGTTGCCAGGTAAAGTGGCAGAATTAGAACTGGTGGGGGGGCTCCAAAGTCCTTGCACCTTTAGCTAAGGTACACATGCAAACTGAAGATTTGCAGGTTGAGCTAACTGTGGCAACAGTATCACACAATTTCGCACTGTTTCTACTGGGGAATGATTTCTTTAATGTGGCAGAATCTGTCCCAGAATTGGGTGGCAGTAAGCAGCATCCTTGTGCTGAAAACACCAGAGGGGAGGGGGGGGCGAAGTCACAGGGACTGCAGCTGTGGGGGCAGGGATGGCTGGGGCCAGTTTTCTTTTCTTGGCTGTCAGTCAGGACTTCGCTGTGAGCAGTGTCCTTGGGCGAGACCAGAGTCTTATCTTTGGACTGAGCTTCCTAGTTACAATTAACTCGTTCTGTTCTCTTCTTCTCCCCTTCTCGGCTTCTTTTAACCTACAAAGGAAATCTTCACTCTCCACTCACACCTTTGTCCAAAAATAAACACATATACATTACCCATTATACAACACTGGTCTTATTATTCAATATATACCACATACACCCTTCTAATAGAATTACTTTATTACAGAGCTTTGGAGCAATAAACCAGGACAAGCACACCCACTTTTGAGGAGTCCACTTGGTACAATCTCTGGTGTCGAATAGCTTTCCTCCCTCCCCAGCCCTCTGGCTAGAGATCTGGGGTAGCCAGAAGGATCCCATGTGCAATAGGGGTAGTAGGTTAACCTTTCATGTCATTGCTTACAAAGTCTATTGGTGTGCAATTTTAACAACAATTTTTTCCAATTAAAAGATCTGGCCAGTGAATTTCTTACTTAAAAGGGACACAATTAACCTTTACCAGAATTTTGATTGCCTTTTACCTTTAACTCCTGCTTTTTCTTCTAGCATGTTTACAAAGTTCAACTGCTAAATTTCCTCCAGCAACCACAGAGTTAACTGCTCAGGGTGCAGGGAGGGGGTGGCTAGGGGCTGTGTGCAGGCAGGGGGTAGCTCAGGGGGCAGGGAAGGGGTAGCTAGGGGCTGTGTGATGGTGTGGGGTAGCTCAGGGCGCAGGGAGGGGTAGCTAGGGGCTGTGTGAGGGCAGGGGTAGCTCAGGGTGCAGGGAGGGGTGGCTAGGGGCTGTGGGTGGGTGGGGGGTAGCTCAGGGGGCAGGGAAGGGGTGGCTAGGGGCGGTGGGTAGCTCAGGGTTCAGGGAGCGGGTGGCTAGGGGCTGTGTGCAGGCAGGGGTAGCTTAGGGTTCAGGGAGGGGGTAGCTAGGGGCTGTGTCTGGGCAGGGGGTAGCTCAGGGTGCAGGGAGGGGGTGGCTAGGGGCTGTGGGTGGGGGGTAGCTCAGGGGGCAGGGAGGGAGTAGCTAGGGGCTGTGTCTGGGCGGGGGGTAGCTCAGGGTGCAGGGAGGGGGTGGCTAGGGGCTGTGGGTGGGCGGGGGGTAGCTCAGGGGGCAGGGAGGGCGTAGCTAGGGGCTGTGTCTGGGCAGGGGGTAGCTCAGGGTGCAGGGAGGGGGTGGCTAGGGGCTGTGGGTGGGTGGGGGGTAGCTCAGGGGGCAGGGAAGGGGTAGCTAGGGGCTGTGTGCAGGGGGGGAGCTCAGGGTGCAGGGAGGAGGGTCGCTGGGGCTACTCCAGAGATATACAGAAGAAGCCTTGTGCTGCCCACACTCCTTGCACCCAGGGCGCCCTATGGCACAGTGAGCTGCTGGGACACCAAATGGATTCATGTCCAGGGATTCGACAGGCTACTTCCATGAGCACAAAGCAGCAGCAAACCCCACATGACGCGGAGGGCGAGCGCTGGCAGGGGAAAGCAGGGCACACAGGGTTGGCTTGGGGTGCTCTTTAGTTTGCCAGTGTGAACAGCGGGGAGATGAGAGGCAGCTGGCAAAGCGGAACCCAGGGGCAGCATGGTGGGGAGAGGAGGGAGGTCAGCCAGAGACCCAGCCTCAGCTGGGACGCTCCCACTGCCGAGGGTGTCTGCTCCCAGAGCATTTCCCTGCTCTGCAGCCTTGGGCTGCTTGGGGCCCTGCATGGGACTGATCAGAAGCAGGCCCCACTCAGAGTGTATCCCAGCCCCCCCACCTCTCTGTGAGATCTATGGCTCCTTACTGCAGCTAGGGATGGACCGACATGCCCCGAACAGCTCCAGCTGGTTCAATCTGCCGCTGCTCCCTGCTCTGCCTCACAGGTCACCCCAGTACCCGCTCCCTGCTCGGCTCCCTCTCACAGAGCCGCATCCAGCCAGCTCACCCAGTCAGGGAGGCTTTTCCGTACAGGAGGCAGAGCTCCCCCAGGAGCTGTGGAACTCACTGCCACATGGCAGAGGAGACCACAGGCCGGAACGAAATGCAAAGCTCAGCTCTTCCACGGAGCCATCCTCAGCCAGCGATTCCCCCTCACTGACGGCCCCAGCAAAACCCTTCAAGCCACCAGCCCGTTTCTCCCACGGCTGGGGGAACGAGAGGGAGAGGGGCTGGCTGAAATGCCTGCAGTGATAGGGGCTGGACACACTAGAGAAAGCAGCGAGGAGCTGCATACCTGAGGCCAGTCACCATTGGGCAGCTGCTTGTCAATCCAAGCCGTTCTCCCCTCTTTCCAGCACCCCAGGTGTCTGCACAGACTAGCCCAGCCGAGTCCCTGGGGCAGCCCCGCTCATGGCGAGGAGAAACAGGGACATGCCAGCAGCTGCTGCCGTCAGCTGGAGCTGGGAGGCAGGTGAGAGAGGCCGTCCGGGAAAGCAGCCGGGAGAGTGACAGGGCAGCACTTCTGCTGGGTTCATTCATACTAATGAGGATGCTGGATGATTACCCCACTCCTCATGCCTGGAAGTGCACAGTGCCCCCATGAGGTGGGGAAATGAACTGCACCCCACTGGTAACCGGAGGCACACAGGACTGCACTGACTTGGCCAAAGCCCCCCAGTGAATTGGTGGCAGAGCTCAAAGCAGACCCCAGGGTCTGAACGTCCAGCACCCGGCTCCGGTCACTATGGGGCACCCCCTTCCCACCCTCCTGGCATCTCCGCTCTGCTGGGATCCAAGAGTGCTGCAGTCCCACTGAGGAGCATCCCTTCTGGCAGTGGCTCTCAGTCTGTCCAGACCACTGTCCCTCTTTCTGGAGTCTGATTTGTCTGCAGGCCTGAGACCCTGAGCAGAGGGTGAAACGTGCTGGGTCTGCGAGGAAGCGGCCCTGAGAATTGAAGAGGCACCGATGGAGGAAGTTAAGGCGAGGAAGCAGAAGCTGTTATCTACAGGATCCCTGGGCTGGGACGCAGACTACTGTGGGCCTGGTTCCCTGCCACTCACCAATGGGGAAATGGCTGGATTGGGAGATACTTCCCCACCCTGGAAGGGAGGAGCACAGATCATGGCATGGCCGGCTGGCCGAGTCATACAGAGGATGCTGCAGTACTTGGCCTGAGGCGGGTCTGTAAGTGGTGATGATGATGGACAAGGCACCAACGGGAGTGGAAGCACCGGCTGAGCGAGCTAATCCCTGAGACAAACAGCAGGAGGCGCCACCCTGGTGAGTGAACCCCATTACAGAGGCTGAGCTGCTCTGTGAGCCCATCCAGGGATCTGATGCTACCCAGACATATGAGTGTCCTCACACCAACACAGTTGCAAAAGTGAGTAGGGGCCCGCTGCAGCACACACCACACTTGCTGGCTCAGTCTTGTCCATGCTGGGGTGGCCACCTCCCCGGTGATGAGACCTGGTCCCACCGTCTTCCTGGAGCTCCAGTCTGCCTTGCTGCCATCCCTGTGTGTGTTGCTGCTGTCTTCTCGAGCAGTTGACTGGAAGGGGCAATTGGCCCCATGCCATGTAGCCATGTTGTCTTGAAGGGCGAAAGCAGGAAGCATGGTGACTTCACAGCCCACCCGATATTCCATAACATCATTAAGGAAAATATTTCTCAATGAACTCTCAGTAAAAGATCAGAAACAGCCAGTGTCAGCATCATGCTAAGGGCATTGGTATGTTCTTTACATTTGCTAGACCAACCTAACTCACATTTGAAGCTCTTCTTTTCACACCGTTGCTCATTTTCAGGGCCTGCTTTGTCTCCAGACAGATCCATTCTCTTTCAGAACGGCCTTGCTCTTTCTGTCTGTTTCGTTCATTGACGTGTCGGCGTAAACACTCCCCTTCACTCTTTTCTCAGACAAACACTAGTATTACTACTAGCATTTGTCGAGTGGAAGATGACATTTCTGGGGGATTGTTCCCAAGACCCAGTACTTTGTGTTCAAACATCTCCCAGCTTCATTGGTGAAAATAAGACCAAGGTTTCTTTGCAATATTACAGGAAGGAAGTAGTTTTTCCACCCCAGATGGGGCTTGCACCCACAATCTCTGGTTTAGGAAGCCAGTGCCTTATCCATGAGGCCCCTGGGGCCATGAAGTATCACTGATGGAGGGGTGGAAATTCCCTCTCATAATTGCACATTCCTGACATTAATTTGGAAGCCAAATGCCCCCTTTATGCACTTACAGAAATGTCGGCATCCCCTGTCAGCGAGGCAGCTGGGCAGGTCGCTGACAGAGCTGAGCACCACCTTTCTGCCAGCCATCTTTAGAGAAGAACCCCATCCTAGAGTCCCAGCTCGCTCCGTTAGCACCTCCACGTCTGTGGCTCTGAGTGGCAGTAGGATGATTAGGGGGCGAATCCGGGGCTGGAAGTGGGGTCAGGTCAGCCTGTGAGGAGTAACCAAGTGGGGCAGACCCAGGGTGAGGCTGTGGGCTGCTGGTCGGTTGTTGGGATCAGAGCTGTAGATCAAAGCCGCACAGCAACCTGACACCCAGGGTTATAAGGCCGACATAGTGACCCCCTTACTGGCCTCGATGAACCCCAAAGACTTAATAACTTCTGGGAGCTCCCCAGCAGGCTGCGGGCATCAGCCACCTTCTGCCTCACAGGTGAGACTCTTGGTGCTGTGCAAGTCGCCCCCTCCCTTGCAGGCCCAGTGTAGGAAGTGGGAGGCCGGGTGCTAGCAGAAGAGGGTTTGATTAATCGACCTCTGTGTTATGGGCACAGCACAGTTCCCCTGTGTCCCTCTGCTGGCTTTTCGTAAGCAGCACCCAGCGGCCCTGGCTCCAGGCTGGTGCCTTGTGAGCTCTGGCACTCATAGGCACCAACTCCATGGGTGCTCAGGGCTGGAGCACCCACGGGGAAAAATTGGTGGGTGCTGAGCACTCCACCAGCAGCTCCCCGCCAGCCCCGGGGCCTGCGCCCAGCTCACCTCACCACCGGGAGACGTTCCGGGGCCCCGCCCCCGACACCGGGCGACGTTGCGTCGGGGGCGGGGCCCCGCAACGTCACCCGGCGTCGGGGGCGGAGCCCGGCGTCAGGGGTGGGGCCCCGCCATGTCGCCAGGCGTCAATGGCGGGGCCCCAATTCAATGAGCGATGCCCAGACACCACACTATGGGGACTGCTCAAGTCTATGACTCAGTTGCAGAAGACCACACCAGGAGGATCCCTCAACCTAGTGACTCAGTAAAGCCAACCCGGATATGTCTGGGAAAGTTTCTTCTAGACGCTTGAACTAAGAACATAAAATAGGAGACTGTAGCATCATGTTTTTGCCTTTCTCCTCCCCCACCTATGCTGAAAGCAGCAGGAATCCTGAGAAAATGAAGGTCATCTGAGGACAGTGGTCCAGATTTCAGAAGCATGCAGAGGGATAGCTTAGTGGTTTGAGCATTAGCCTGCTAAAGCCAGGGTTGTGAGTTCAATCCTTGAGGGGGCCATCTAGGGATCTGGCTCAAAAAAATGAGTCAGGGACAGTACTTGGTCCTGCTGGTGAAGGCAGCAGACTGGACTCAACTCAATGACTTTTTCAAGGTCCTTACAGCTCTATGAGATAGGCATATCTCCATATATTAAGGATAGAATGTGGTGAGCAAATTCCTTGACCTAAGTGTAATAAGGTGTAAAGTTTAGATTGTGCATTTATCTTTCATTTTCTTTGGTAACTTACTCTGATGTTTTATGCCCATCATTTATAATCCTTAAAAATCCATCTTTCTGCAGTTAATAAATCTATTTGATGCTTTTCTTAAAATAGTGTATTTTGCTTGAAATTCTTGGAACAGGGATAGCTCAGTGGTTTGAGCACTGGCCTGCTAAACCCAGGGTTGTGAGTTCAATCCTTGAGGGGGCCATTTAGGGATCTGGGGCAAAAATTGGGGATTGGTCCTGCTTTGAGCAGGGGGTTGAATTACATGACCTCCTAAGGTCCCTTCCAACCCTGAGATTCTACGAGTATAGTCCAGGGGTGCAGAGCTGGGGGGAATTGGAGGGAGACTCTCTATCATTAGTTTTATGAGTGGCTGGGAGAAGCATTCATGTAACTCAGTTGGATGTGTTCCTATCTGTAAATGTCTGTGTAAGTGCCATATCTGCCAGAGATTCACAGCATCACAGTGTGAGAGGGAGCCGAGGCGGTGGGACAGCCGTGGCTGTCAGGAGATCCAGCTAGGCAGGAGTTGCTCTGGGTTCTATGCAGGGGAAGATTACATGGCCTGCTGACTCCCTCAATAGACTGCCTGCCCTGTCAATCAGGCTGACCAGGAGCTTTGGCCTCTCCCCATTTACCCTGGGAACTGTCAGTCTCAGGGACTTGATTTCCCAGTGACCCTTCCCCCTTCTATTGGTGCTAGGAACTAGCCCACCAAAAAACCCACAAAGGTTTAGTAAGGGGCCAACAGTCCCCTTACTCAAGCCATGCCCGTGAGGGTCACAGATGTCCCCAGAAGACAACACAAGCTGGTCCCATGGTGTAACAGTCAGCACTCCAGACTCTGAATCCTGCAATCTGAGGTCAAATCTCAGTGGGGCGTCATGATGTCTTACAGCAAAGCTTAAAGTACTCACCTGTCCTGTCTTCAGTTGTGCAAGAACAAATCCTTTCCCTCCTGCTGGGTGACTCACGCCCAATAGAGCCAGGTCTTTTGTCTGGATGGCTGCAATGGGTTGGGGCTCTAGAACTTGATACCATGGCTACCGATGCCTGCAGTCCTGCTTTTTGGGATTATCGCTGGTTCGGCTGGTGCCCACAAGTTTGGCCCTTGTGCTTGTTGCCACATTTTTCCTCTTGCCCACATGACACTTAAAGAAAGGAGGGCCAGGGTCAGGCTTAATAGTCAGGGATAAGCTGGAGGGAGGAAGTGTCCCAGTCTGGAGCCCAGCTCACCTTTCCTCCTCTGGGTACCTAGGTCAGAGGCGGCTGGTGCTGACAGCTCCAAGGGAAGGCTTAAAAGCCGCAGAGCAACCAAGGGTGGTGCAAGAGGAGGGGAGGACCATGGCCAGCTAGCCCAGTCATCTGCTCAATTTCTTTGGCAAATCAGAAATGGCAAAGGCTAGACTGGAAGCATGTAGGGCTCACACCCTACCCTTTCTGATGCCCAACCCCCAACTCCTTCCTGGGGCCCAACTCCTTCCCAGGGCTCTAGCTGAAGCCAGAGCATTGGCCTGAGCAGCCAAGAAGAGGTTCCAGCCCTGAAGAAAGCAGGACTTCCAGCACAAAGGGAAAACTGCACAAGCACAGCCGCAAAGGGACTCAACCTTCAATCATCTGATCTGAAGTCAGACGCCTTATCCTTTAGGCCATGTGGTCACAGAAGGAAAACCTTTTCAAGCACTTTTTTAGAAAAGATGGACACTATGTTTCTAGGGGTCATCTACTGAGGGGGGCAGAGACTCGCTGGGCACAAGAAGTCGAGTTCCCAGTGAGATGTGAGACTTAATTCTATGGAGCCAGGTGCAGAACTTTGGGAGGGAGGCTTAAGAATGGTGGATTAGGGTGCAGCGGATGCACTGGCTGTATATTTAGTTGCTGAGGGCCAGGAGGGAGGAGGCGGAATCCTGCTGATAGGCAGTGGCAGTGGAGAAAAAGAGGAGGAGTTTGGGGGACTTTTTTGCCTCTCTTTTCCCTGCCTGCTTACTCTTGTCGTGGCAGGAATAAATACTTTTAGCAAGCCTGGCTAGCTCAATCAGTAGCACATCAAGCTCTGAGGATCAAGAATTCAATCTCCTGTCTGGGCAGTCGGCTTTTAAGTTACCTTGTTTGCCAGGAGTCAAATGATTGTTGGTGGTGTCCAGAGCCACATCCGGATTCCCAGAAGCAGTGGCAGTTTCCTGGAAAGGCCCCTTTCTCCTGCTGCGTCCTTAGGAATCAGGAGAGGCTCACGTCACATCCACAGGAGCAGACCTAGACAGCGCAGTCTCCGACTGGCAGGAAGCGCTGTGGGGCCAGGTGCTGAGAGAGCCAACGAGAGAGAGGGAGCAGGTGCAGTGAAGTAATGAGTACAGAGTGCAAGTGTCAAAGAGGGTATGATCCCGCAGTTGTGTCAAACTTTCCTGGCTTATACATGACCCTGGTGGAATTGGCTAGCAAAAGGATCTGAGTCCTCACTCCCACACCCAGAGGCCAGCCTGACCTTGAGGACTCTCTTTCTACTCTCATGTGTGGCAGAGTCCTTGTAACCCTGACATGGCTGGGCCCAAGATTCCTGAGGGATTCAACCCCCAATCTTGTAGTGGTCACTTAGAATAGGGGCTGGGGTGTTTCTTTTGCCTTTTCTTATCCCTAGCTGTCATGGACGAGAGGCTAAATCGTTGGATTGAAAATCCATGGAGATTTCCCTGCACAGCTTTGAATCCTGCTCAGTCAGAGGCAAGCACCAGTCCCATCAAGGCCAGTAGGGTTAGTGCTCCTCAATCACCTTGGCACTATTGAGAATCCCAACCCCTGTGCTTCTGGGGATGATGGTCGATGATAAAGGATAAGGGGTGAATCTCTGAGCCGTGGGGGGAAAGGTCCCATCTGTGCAGACTGGGTACCAAGGAAACAGAGGGGCAGCCAGTGCTTAGATAGCAGAGATTCTGGCAGTTTACACACTGCTGGGACACTGTCTCTAAACAGAAGGCAAGTGCAATGTGTTTGGGATGCTGATCATGGCCAGTAAAACTGCTGGATGCAATGAGAGACGAGAACAACGGAATGGAGGGTGAGTGGCAGCTCCACACAGGGCCAAGGTGGTCAGACACCCCAATACTAGACACCCTGGAGCATCTTGAGACAAAAGGCAAACAGGGACCCAGCCTCCTGAAATGTCCCTCTCCTGGGGGAAGAGCCCCTAGACACATAGGAGCTGGGTTGGGAGTGGGGTGGATGAGCTCGTGATAAAAGGCACCTGAGGTCCCCCCAAATTCTGGAAACTAGGCAAAGCAGAATGAAAGGGCTTCACACCCCACACAGCTCAGCCAGGCAGCATCAGCAGATTTGGGGACCTGGGATTGAGCTGCATGGGCAGCAGCACCACAAAAGGCAGCTGCAATTGACGGGCCTAGGGAATATTTCAATCTTTTTTGTAGGTACGATGAATGCAGCCTTCGCTCCTGGGTCTTTCCCAGGGACAGAATATTTTGTTGCAAAATAAAGCTTTTAATTGAAAGGAATAAAACACGACCACACGATGGTACCAGAGACTAAGGAATGAAAAGCCCCATGTTTCCTAAATCATAGATTAGGATTGGAAGACCTCAGGAGGTATCTAGTCCAACACTCTGCTCAAAGCAGGACCAATCCCCAACTAAATAATCCCAGCCAGGACTTTGTCAAGCCTGACCTTAAAAACATCTAAGGGTATGTCTACACTACAGGAGTAGTTAGATTGTTCTTAAACCGAACTTGTGAAACCGATATTACATAGTCGAGCGTATGAATCCACACCAAGGACATTAATTCGAGTTTGCGAGTCCACACTAACGGGGCAAGCGTTGACATTGCAAGCAGTGCACTGTGGGTAGCTATCCCATAG
This sequence comes from Chelydra serpentina, assembly GCA_037349315.1. Classification (NCBI taxonomy): domain Eukaryota; kingdom Metazoa; phylum Chordata; order Testudines; family Chelydridae; genus Chelydra; species Chelydra serpentina. The sequence goes on from JBAIAC010000192.1 coordinate 4,452,023, forward strand.
TTCCCACAGTCCCCGCTGCCCATTGGAATTCTGGGTCGAGCCCCCAATGCCTGCTGGGGCAAAAAATGTGTCGAGGGTGGTTTCGAGTAAATGTCGTCAGTCAACCCTCACTCCCGCCCTCCCTCCTTGAAAGCACCGACAGGCAATCAGTTCGCGTGCTTTTCTGGTGATTGACAGCGCAGATACCAGAGGAACGCGAGCATGGAGCCCTCTGCGATCATCGCTGCTGTTCTGTCCATTGTCAACACCTCGTGCCTTATCGTCCACCTTTTCCAGATGCAGATAAATCGGGCGAGGAGGCAACGGAAGCGCCGTGAGGACACTAACTCTGAGAGGGGTACAGACCTCTCACAAAACACAGGACCCTGGTCCCTGGACATCATGGTGGCAATGGGTCATGTTGATGCAGTGGAACGGCGATTCTGGGCAAGGGAAACAAGCACTGACTGGTGGGACCGCATAGTGCTGCAGGTCTGGGATGAATCCCAGTGGCTGCAAAACTTTTGGATGTGTAAGGGCACTTTCCTGGAACTTTGTGAGTTGCTGTTCCCTGCCCTGAAGCGCCAGGACACCTGGATGCGAGCAGCCCTGACTATCCAGAAGTGAGTGGCCATAGCCCTCTGGAAGCTTGCTACGCCTGACAGCTACCGGTCAGTCACGAATCAATTTGGAGTGGGCAAGTCTACCGTGGGGGTTGCTGTGATGCAAGTGGCCAATGCAATCGTTGACCTGCTGCTCTCAAAGGTAGTGACCCTGGGAAATGTGCAGGTGATCATAGATGGCTTCGCTGCGATGAGATTCCCAAACTGCGGTGGGGCTATCGATGGAACTCACATCCCTATCCTGGGACCGGACCATCAGGGCAGCCAGTACATTAACCGAAAGGGCTACTTTTCTATGGTGCTGCAAGCACGGGTGGACCATAAAGGACGTTTTACCAACATCAACGTCAGATGGCCGGGCAAGGTTCATGACGCTCGTGTTTTCAGGAACTCTGGTCTGTTTAGACGGCTGCAGGAAGGTATTTACTTTCCGGACCACAAAATAACTGTTGGGGATGTGGAGATGCCTATAGTGATCATTGGGGACCCAGCCTACCCGCTAATGCTCTGGCTCATGAAGCCGTACACAGGCACCCTGGACACTGAAAAGGAGCTCTTCAACTACCGGCTGAGCAAGTGCAGAATGGTGGTGGAGTGTGCTTTTGGACGTCTCAAAGGGAGATGGAGAAGCTTACTGACTCACTCTGATCTCAGCCAAACCAATATCCCCATTGTGATTGCAGCTTGCTGTGTGCTCCACAATTTCTGTGAGAGCAAGGGGGAGACATTTATGGTGGGGTGGGAGGTTGAGGCAAATCACCTGGCTGCTGATTATGCGCAGTCAGACACCCGGGTGATTAGAAGAGCCCAGCGGGATGCGCTGCGCATCCGGGAAGCTTTGAAAGCTAGCTTCCAGACTGACCAGGGGAACCAGTGACTATTACGCTTGTTTAAACAGAAGCTGAACCTGCCCCCATTTCTTTACCCAGTTAATGTTGCCTATCCTCTCCAATTACCAACCCCCTTCCCCCCCTTCATTCACTGCTTTAAAAATATAATAAAGGAAACACTGTTTATTAAAACCGTCTTCTTTATTAAGGCTTTCTCGGTAAAGGGGTTGAAACTGTGACACATACTGCGGTTGGGGAGCGGGTGGAGTGATGCAAAGGACGTTTCCAAACACGGGGAATGACAGGCTCCTGCTCCTACAGCAGTCCGCAGTGGTGGACTGATTGTTTCAACGGAGCCTGACACCCCTCCCTTTTGCAAGTCTGTGATGGGGAGCCTGTGTGACTTTGTGGCCGGGGATGGTGGTTACAGATCCACTACTGCGTGGCTCTGTCATGCTGGCTACTGACCGCTGCAAAAGATCTGCAACCGCCCTCCCCCACTAGAAACTCACAGAAACCCCCCCCCACACAGAACAGGAAAACCACCTCCCAGAATGACCATGGCGCCTAGTGAATGCAATGTGAGTGTGAGTTTCTGGTGAAACTGTCCCCCTGTCTCTGCCCTGGTGCAGGCGCCTATCGTCTCAAATTACAAACCCCCTTTCCCCTTAAACATACCGTCCTGTAAAAGGAACTCAAGGAAACAGCACTTTACAGAACAAAATTTTTTATTAAGGAGAGCAAAGTTATGAGATGAAACTTGGACGGGGGCTAGGGTGGGGTGCGGCTGGAGGGAAGGAAAGGAGCCATCAAATCTTTGGGAATGAGAGCCCTCTGCTACTGGAGCAGTCCACAGGAGTGGAGTGATTATTTCCACGGCCCCTGCTGCCCCTCATTTTTGTGACTTTGGGTGGGGGGGGATTGGACTTTGTGGCGGGGGAGGGCGGTTAGAAATCACATACAGAGGGGCTCTTTCCTCCTGCCTCCGGTCCTGCAGAACATCTACAAGGCGCCGGAGCGTGTCCGTTTGCTCCCTCATTAGTCCAAGCAGTGTTTGAGTCGCCTGCTGGTCTTCCTGCTGCCACCTGTCCTCCCGTTCGTTGCATGATCGCTGGTATTGCGACATGTTCTCCCTCCACTGGGTCTGCTGTGCCGCCTTGGTTTGGGAACAGGACATCAGTTCTGAGAACATTTCGTCCCGTGTCCTTTTCTTTCGCCGCCTGATCTGTGCAAGCCTCTGGGAAGGTGAACCATGGGTACTGCGGGACACGCTCGCAGCTGTGGGATGGGAGAAAGGGAGTGAATTCCTCCGAAAGATACATTTTCCCTAACAATGCCTATACTCTTTCCCTGTGAACAAGACCATGCACACTACCTATCACATGTGCACTCAGTACAAGGTTGAATATTCTGTCTTTATATTGGGTGCCTGGGGTCTTGGTGTGCAGATCACACAAGCGGTGCTGGACACTGGAATTCTGCTGTCAGGAGACCATGGTAAGCCGTACACTGTGGAGTGCTGAGAGCTTACTTCGCAGCAGTGGTGTACTATCATGTTTGAAGCACAGCTCCTAGCGGTGGCCAGTTCCTGCTGCCTGTGAACCGAGTTCAGTTTGAATGGTTCGCCAATCCCGCCCCCTCCCCACCGCGCGGCTGGTCCCAAGAAATGTCCCTTCCTGCTGCCTGTGAAGCGAGTTCAGTTTGAACGGTTTGCCAATCCCACCCCCCACCCCTCCCGCAATGCATGGCTGGAAACCGCCGGTTAGAGTTACTCAAAGGAAAAGGCAATCAGTCACCAAACTAAAAAAAACCTAATTCAAACCAGGGCACCATGAGTGATATCACTCTGATGAGGATTACGGAGACAGAGAAAGACCGCATGCTGCGTGAATGCCAGCATACCCCGGGGCCGCATGCCGCCATGCTCTGCAAGGCGATGATACCGGAGTGCCTGCTGCTAGCCTGGTGCGGAAAAGTTTCCTACCATGGAGGAGACAATAAGATTCTCCCCGGGAACCTGATGCAAATGCTTTCACAGTACCTCCAGGAGAGCTTCGTGGAGATCTCCGAGGGGGATTTCTCCTCTATCCCCATACATATTGACAAACTTTTCCAGTAGTTGCACTGGAAACGACTCAAAACTAAAGCGCCTAGGGCAAACTAAGCAATAAAAACCCATTGCAAACATACCATGCCTATTCTATTCAAATTAAATGTTTAAAACACTGACCTGCTGGTCCCTCGCCTGATTCCTGGTCCGGGTTACTGCCATGGGAGGTTTGGTAGGGGATCTCAGTCAGGGTGATGAAGAGATCCTGGCTGTCGGGGAAATCAGCGTTAAAAGTGCTGTCGACTGCCTCGTCCTCCTCCTCTCCTTCCTCATCTTTACCGTCCGCGAAAACCTCTTGACGTAGCCGTAGATAAGACCCCATCATCGGAGTCCACGGACACTGGTGGGGTAGTGGTGGCAGCACCACCGAGCATTGCATGCAGTGCCTTGTAGAAACGACATGTGTGGGGCTGGGACCCGGAGCGTCCGTTTGACTCTTTGGTCTTCTGGTACGCCTGTCGCAGATCCTTGATTTTCACGCGGCACTGCGTTGCATCCCGGCTGTATCCTCTCTCCGTCATGGCTTTTGAGATCTTCTTGTAGATCTTCGCATTCCGTTTTTTAGATAACAGCTCAGAAAGCACGGACTCATCGCCCCACACTGCGATAAGATCCAAGACTTCCCGATCACTCCATGCTGGGGCCCTCTTTCTATTCTGCGATTGCATGGTCACCTCCGCTGGAGAGCTCTGCATCGTTGCCAGTGCTGCTGAGCTCGCCACAAAGTCCAAACAGGAAATTATATTCAAACTGGCCAGACGGGAAAAGGAATTCAAATTTTCCCAGGGCTTTTCCTGTGTGGCTGGTCAGAGCATCCGAGCTCGGACTGCTGTCCAGAGCGTCCACGGAGTGGTGCACTGTGGGATAGCTCCCGGAGCTATTAGCGTCTAATTCCGTCCACAGTAACACGAATTCGACATGGCCATGTCGAATATAGCGCTACTCCCCTCGTCGGGGAAGAGTATAGAAATTGAATTAAAGAGCCGCTTATGTCTAAATAAATAGCTTCGTAATGTGGATGGGTGCAGGGTACAATCGAGTTAATGCTGCTAAATTTGACATAAGGTCCTAGTGTAGACCAGGACTAAGGAAGGAGATTCCACCACCTCCCTAGGTAACCCATTCCAGTGCTTCACCACCCTACTAGTGAAAAAGGTTTTTTCTAATATCCAACCTAAACCTCCCCCACTGCAACTTGAGATCATTGCTCCTTGTTCTGTCATCTGCTACCACTGAGAACAGTCAAGATCCATCCTCTTTGGAACCCCCTTTCAGGTAGTTGAAGGCTGCTATCAAATCCCCCCTCATTCTTCTCTTCTGCAGACTAAACAATCCCAATTCCCTCAGCCTCTCCTCATAAATCATGTGCCCCAGCCCCCTAATCGTTTTCATTGCTCTCCCCCATTTGTCCACATCCTTTCTGTAGTCGGGGCCCCCAAAACTGGATGCAGTACTCCAGATGTGGCCTCAACAGTGCCAAATAGAGGAATAATAAGGGGAGGGGGCGGGAAGGGGTGGAGTGGGGGCAGGGCCTGTGGCAGAGCCAGGGGTTGAGCAATGAGCACCCCCCGGCACATTGGAAAGTTGATGCCTGGATGGATCAACATAGATGCTCATTGTGACTCTTCTCAGGGTGCCGAGGGCTGTGAGTCTCCTTGTTGGCACCTGCCACTAGGAAGAGAGACTTTTGCATTTGGCAGCTGGATGTTAGAGACCAAACTCCCCCAGCCTGTCAGACACTCCAGCAACCTCCTCTGCATACAACAGCCCTGCCACAGTTATCAACGGAGGTACCCTAACCCCTGAGTTCCTTCAATGTGTCCCCCTCTGGGGCCCAGCCCTGATCCCCAGATACTCAAGTAATCCCAGATCCTCTCTTCCCAAAGCAATGGTATATCCCAGGTTACCTGATTTACTGTAGACCACTGCTACTGTATCACACAGCACATGAGTACAGAACTTGAACAAACGGAAATTTATTTAACAAGGGAGAGAGTTAAACAGAAACAAATGTGACTGATGGAAACTAACCGCTACCAATAAAACGCAACCTACCCTTTTAACTGTTACCTTCCCTATCTAAGCAGATTCTCACCTCACACTTCAGTCTATTGCAGTGATTGCTAGTCCCTAGGAGCCACGGCCCTGCCTTTCATGAAGCACCACTGGTTGTTACGGTCTCCTTGGTGAATGGACGCAAAATGTTTTTCTCCACCCTGTCATAAATGGAATCAGTCTTTTGTCTTTATTCACAGAAAGATGATCTCCTCATTGTCATATCGTTCTGTTCACTTTCACAGGGTTTAGATGTCTATAGTTTGTCTTTGATAGTTTTCCATTGGCTTTTCTGGGTTGGTGCAAAGGTTGAAAATTGAGCAATACATCGCATAAATGGTAAACAAGTGACAATACCCTCCCACTTGAATGGGCCGTCTCCACCAAGACATATGATTGGGGTGACTCACTTTCATGACAATACCATATGGGCATAATTTTCCATGTACTTACATTACTCCTTCAATATGACTCGGACACACCTCTCTCAGTGATTAGGAGTAACAATAATTTACAAGCGACAGAGTCCTGTGGCACCTTATAGACTAACAGACGCATTGGAGCATAAGCTTTCGTGGGTGAATACCCACTTCGTCAGATGCATGCAGTGGAAATGTCCAGAGGCAGGTATAAATATGCAGGGAAGAGTCAGGCTAGAGATAACGAGGTTAGTTCAATCAGGGAGGATGAGGCCCTCTTCTAGCAGTTGGCTAGCCATTACAAAACAAAGACTGTGAATGGCTAGCCAACTACAAAAGCAGTTTCTCCTCCCTTGGTGTCACACCTCAGTTGCTAGAAGAAGGCCTCATCCTCCCTGATTGAACTAACCTCGTTATCTCAGTATTCAAGGGGAAGGAGGGACTCTCTGAGGCTAACGGCATTTTGGGCTGTATAAGTAGGGGCATTTCCAGCAGATCGAGGGACGTGATTATTCCCCTCTATTCGGCACTGGTGAGGCCTCATTTGGAGTACTGTGTCCAGTTTTGGGCCCCACACTACAAGAAGGATGTGGATAAATTGGAAAGAGTCCAACGGAGGGCAACCAAAATGATTAGGGGGCTGGAGCACATGACTTATGAGGAGAGGCTGAGGGAACTGAGATTGTTTAGCCTGCAGAAGAGAAGAGTGAGGGGGGATTTGATAGCTGCTTTCAACTACCTAAAAGGGGGTTCCAAAGAGGATGGATCTAGACTGTTCTCTGTGGTAGAAGATGACAGAACAAGGAGTAATGGTCTCAAGTTGCAGAGGGGGAGGTTTAGGTTGGATATTAGGAAAAACTTTTTCACTAGTAGGGTGGTGAAGCACTGGAATGGGTTACCTAGGGAGGTGGTGGAGTCTCCTTCCTTGGAGGTTTTTAAGGTCAGGCTTGACAAAGCCCTGGCTGGGATGATCTAGTTGGGGTTGGTCCTGCTTTGAGCAGGGGGTTGGACTAGATGACCTCCTGAGGTCCCTTCCAACCCTGAGATTCTATGATTCTATGATCTCCTTCCAGTGTCACAGAGGCTGAAATGGAATTTTTTCCCTGCCCCTGCTCCTCTTCATTTAAATATAATTTGAAAAGTTCCCAATATAACTGCTCTTCAGCACAACCCAGAGCAATGTGAGAACAACTGGCAATGATACAGTCCTTATCATTGGTGACTAACAATAACGTTGCAACAGGAGGAATGGTATAAACGTGATGCTCCCTGGTTCATGGTAGGAAGGGCACTCAAATTACTCATGGGACAATGGAGTTGACTGCAAGGACAAATGGGTCCACCTCAAAGGAGGATGAACTGCAAAAGGCTAAAATGGGCCACTGATCTGGACAAGCCAGGGGATAACGGTGCTGCAAACAGTTCAAACAGCTTTAAAAGTTACTATGTGGAATTCAGGAAATGTAAAGTATTGATGGCGCTAGAGGGTTTTCTGGTGCTGATCCGCCTTCCAGATTCTCTGATGGCTAACATCGGCTGAGTGGCAAGAGAAAGTATTCCTACACTCACTGCTTTCGCAGGGCCTCTGCCCTGTGTGGATTCTCTGATGCTTAGTAAGGTTCGAGCTGTGATTGAAGGTTTTGCCACACTCACTGCATTTATAGGGCCTCTCCCCTGTGTGGATTCTCTGATGGTTAATAAGGTTGGAGCATTGATTGAAGCTTTTCCCACAATCACTGCATTCATCGGGCCTCTCTCCTGTGTGGATTCTCTGATGCCGAATAAGGTTCGAGCTGTGGTTGAAGGTTTTCCCACATTCACTGCATTTATAGGGCCTCTCTCCTGTGTGGATTCTCTGATGTTTAGAAAGGGCAGAGGTGTTAGTGAAGCATTTCCCACACTCACTGCATTCATAGGGCCTCTCTCCAGTGTGGATTCTCTGATGCCTAATAAGGTGTGAGTTGCGATTGAAGGTTTTCCTACACTCACTGCATTCATAGGGCCTCTCTCCTGTGTGGATTCTGTGATGCTCAAAAAGGCCTGATCTGTAAGAGAAGTGTTTCCCACACTCACTGCATTCATAGGGCCTCTCCCCTGTGTGGATTCTCTGATGAGTAATAAGGGCTGAGCTGTTAGTGAAGTTTTTCCCACAGTCACTGCATTCATAGGGCCTCTCTCCTGTGTGGATTCTCTGATGCTTTATAAGGGCTGAGTAGTCACATAAGTTTTTTCCACACTCAGTGCATGTATTTTTTCTTTTTCCCCTGAGGATTCCCTGCTGTGTTGTGGTTTCCTTGAGGTCCTTCTGAGTTCCTTGGCAGGAAATATATTTACCCACTTTCTCCCCTGGCTGGTTTCCCTGCTCTCTTTCTGGTCTTTGCTGAATCTCACAGGATTTTTCCTGCTCATGACTCATGGACACATTCCTTTTCGATCTTTGTGATAATGCTCTGTGTTTATCCACTTGCTCAACATTTTCCTGCTGAGAATTCTGCTCCTCTTTCTCACATGCCATAGCATCACCTGCTTTGACAGAGACAGAAACCATAAACAGGGATGGAAAGGGGAAGGCCAAATGAAAACAAGTGCTGGAGAGAGGTCAAATAAAGATCAGGAACTGAACTCCCCCAAACTCTTCTTCTAAATAGGAGAGAAGAGGGGATCAATTCGGCCTTCACATCCCATCCAAATTCACAGGGGGAAGGGAGGAAGCTATGGCCTGGTGTCTGCTAGAATCTACGGGAAGCCATGAGCTACAGTTAACCTGAGGATAGGACCTCTGCTAGCGACAATAATGAACTGAGAGACCTCCCAACGGCTTTATAGGGCATCCCAGAGGTTTCTTTCAGGCACTTACAGATTCTGAGTTGGTTTAATGTTTCCTCACCTATGCAGGGAGCTCTCAGGATCTCTCTTGCCTCTGAACCCTGGAGGTCTGAGACCCATGACTCTTCCCGTTGTTCCAGCTGGGAGATCACATCAGGTTTGGAAACTGGAAACCCTGCTCAGATGAAAGAAAACAAAGGAGTTCAGTTGATTTCATAAGACTGTCATAAAAAAACATGCTATTACTTTAACTTCAGTGCTTAGTGTGACCTGGTGTGCATGGGGCAGTCCTCACTGAAAATGCCAAGGTAAGGGCAGGCTGAAAAAGGGAGAGCAGATGCTCCCAAAACTAGTCGTTAACACTGAAGTTAAACTCACCGACCAGTCACAAACTGTGCTTCTGATCCCCCACACTGGTTATCGAGAAGCTGAAAAAAGAAATCACATGGCCCCCTTTATTGCATTCCAGTTCTCTGACTCCCAATCAGCACCTAGGTCCAGTACGGTGAGAGGTTATTTAAAAACTCTGCTCACACAGACAAAATGTTCTTCTGACCCCAAAGGGTCAGCCACATTACCAGGTCAATAAAGGTTTGGATCTTACCCAAAATACCACGCTGCCAGTCAATCCTTTAGCATCTAAACTAAAGGTTTATTATAACAGAGAGAAAGAAAGCTTGTTAAATGGGAAAGCAGTCAGATACATTCAGAAATCTATGTATCTGGTTCTTAGCAGTATTGGTGAGTTGCTGGCTTGAAAGTCCATCTGGAACACATCCACATCATTCAGTCCTTTGCTCAAGGTTTCAGTTTGTAGAGAAGTTGCTCCAGAGGTAGGAAGAGGGATTGAAGAGAAAATCCAGATGATGCAGCTGCCCTTTATACTCCTTTCGCCATGTTGCTTGTAATTCCTGTGTCCCAAACACAAACTTCACAGCACATGGCATGGAAAAGCCTTGGAGTTCTCAATACACAGGCATATCCCTGCATGTTTTGCAGACTCAATAGGTGTATCCCCTTGGTCCTTTCTTTGGTAAATCATGGGAGACAGGAGAGATTCCAGAAGACTGGAAAAGGGCAAATATAGTGCCCATCTATAAAAAGGGAAATAAAAACAACCCAGGAAACTACAGACCAGTTAGTTTAACTTCTGTGCCAGGGAAAATAATGGAGCAAGTAATTAAGGAAATCATCTGCAAACACTTGGAAGGTGGTAAGGTGATAGGGAATAGCCAGCATGGATTTGTAAAGAACAAATCATGTCAAACCAATCTGATAGCTTTCTTTGATAGGATAACGAGTCTTGTGGATAAGGGAGAAGCAGTGGATGTGGTATATCTAGACTTTAGTAAGGCATTTGATACGGTCTCGCATGATATTCTTATCAATAAACTAGGGAAATACAACTTAGATGGGGCTACTATAAGGTGGGTGCACAACTGGCTGGATAACCATACTCGGAGAGTAGTTATTAATGGTTCCCAATCCTGCTGGAAAGGTATAACGAGTGGGGTTCCGCAAGGGTCTGTTTTGGGACCGGCTCTGTTCAATATCTTCATCAACGACTTGGATATTGGCATAGAAAGTACGCTTATTAAGTTTGCAGATGATACCAAACCGGGAGGGATTGCAACTGCTTTGGAGGATAGGGTCATAATTCAAAATAATTTGGACAAATTGGAGAAACGGTCAGAGGTAAACAGGATGAAGTTTAACAAGGACAAATGCAAAGTGCTCCACTTAGGTAGGAACAATCAGTTTCACACATACAGAATGGGAGGAGACTGTCTAGGAAGGAGTACGGCAGAAAGGGATCTAGGGGTTATAGTGGACCACAAGCTAAATATGAGTCAACAGTGTGATGCTGTTGCAAAAAAAGCAAACTTGATTCTGGGCTGCATTAACAGTTGTGTTGTGAGCAAGACACGAGAAGTCATTCTTCCGCTCTACTCTGCGCTGGTTAGGCCTCAACTGGAGTATTGTGTCCAATTCTGGGCACCGCATTTCAAGAAAGAAGTGGACAAATTGGAGAGGGTACAGAGAAGAGCAACAAGAATGAATAAGGGTCTAGAGAACATGACCTATGAAGGAAGGCTGAAGGAATTGGGTTTGTTTAGTTTGGAAAAGAGAAGACTGAGAGGGGACATGATAGCGGTCTTCAGGTATCTAAAAGGGTGTCATAAGGAGGAGGGAGAAAACTTGTTCATCTTAGCCTCTGAGGATAGAACAAGAAGCAATGGGCTTAAACTGCAGCAAGGGAGGTTTAGGTTGGACATTAGGAAAAAGTTCCTGTCAGGGTGGTTAAACACTGGAATAAACTGCCCAGGGAGGTTGTGGAATCTCCATCTCTGGAGATATTTAAGAGTAGGTTAGATAAATGTCTATCAGGGACGGTCTAGACAGTCTTTGGTCCTGCCATGAGGGCAGGGGGCTGGACTCGATGACCTCTTGAGGTCCCTTCCAGCCCTAGAATCTATGAATCTATGTGCTCATAGTACAGCTGATGACCCTGGATGGGCCATCCAACAGCACTGATGCCAATGTGTCTGGATGTGTCACCCAGAAACACTGCACAAGTCTGGAAATACAGATGTACCCTACATATCTATAACTCAAAATACAAAGGTGATACAAACATAGAAACAAAATTATCATACTTGGAAAATCATAACATTTTCACTGACACCTTACATAGCATATCTAGCATGATTCATTGCAATTTTATCATAGTGTTATTAATAATAAAATAATAATAATATAAAGTGTCTCAATTCCATACAGTGTCACACTTAGTAAACCAGCCAATTCCCAGGACAAGTTCCCCAGGTCCTTAAATATGTCAAACAGCCTTCTTATGAGGGATTGAAATACCTACATATCTGCTGGGAGCACACATAGACAAACTGTGCAAGTCTGTACCCCTATGTTCACTCTGCTACAAAATTATGATCAATTTTGTACATTGTATGTGTCAGGGATGAATTCCCACTCTGGCACTCCGAGTGCAGAAAGTGGGGGCCCGCAAGGATTCTAAAAATTAATAGTAAACCCCCAAGGTTAAAGCTATTCTCTAACCTTGGCTTGGTAAATGCTGCCACTACCAAAATGCAAAGAAAACCCCTTGGACCCAGGAAGGAGCAATTGAGAATTCCTCCCTCTTGGGCACCCTCACACCCTTTCACCTCCTCTCTGGGAAAGAGCTGAGAAAGAAAACAAAGGAAATTAGCTGTGGCTACCAGATAATCAAACAAAATGCACAAATCTCTTAGGACACCAAAAATCCAATCCTGTTCTTAAAAGAGATACATTTTATTAAAATCGAAAAGGAAAACAATACATCTGGAATTTAGGATTTTTGCTAGATCTTAAAAGAAACAATTTTTGTAAGCCCCCAAAATAGCTTTCTTGGAGGCTCAGCTTAAAGGTTACAAGCAAACAAGGGCATCTGGGATAGCACAGAGGAGATCCAAAAGCCAAAATAAAAAATAAACCTGATTATGTCTGTCTAAACATTCCCTATTCAAATAATTTCTTTTAGGAATTGAACATGAATTTTCATATCTGCTTGAAGCCTTACACAGCATTGTTACTCCATGTCTCCTTCCTCGGAAAACAACAGACAAAGGGAAATTTTCTTTCCCATTTAGAAGAGTTCAAGCCTTTCCACTGGCTCTTTTGGTCAGGTGCCCATTCCTTTTCCTTTACCTGTGGGCTTGTTAACACTTTACAGGCAAAGCAAGCAGAGAACAGACACCAACAGGGATTTTACAGCAAACTGGCAGGCTGGGTGTTTATAAAAGGGAGCTCCCTCCCCTCCCCTTCATTTATCACAGTATGGCTTGAGAGGTATCATTTGAAAAGACAATCTACTGAATATCATCCTCCTGTTAAAATGTGTAGCAACACTGTATGCAAAGTTATCAGATTTTACTGTATGATATTACTGAAAAAGTTGCAACCCTAAGCCTAAGTTTCTCAGAGATAGCAAGGAAACAGATGGTCAAACAGCCATTCTCTGGCAGGGGGAAGGTGGGAATACGACATTTACATTCTATCACAGGGACCACTTGAAGCTCATGTCTACAACAGACAACCTGTCACCATGACACAGCTGAGAACTGAAGTTGTTTCTAGTAGAGAACTGAATTATAAAAGAGGTGAGGAAAATGCTTGAGACTCTCTCTCTCTCTCCTCTTTCCCTCTGCTCGTGACAACTCCTGAAGAACTGAACTTGGGCGGCAGGGGTGGGTTAGAGGGAATCCTGGCTGAAAGGCAAGCCAGCCTGTCTCAGCATTTGATGAGAGAAACATTTGCTTTGAATCCGTTTTAGCTTGTTAAGTTAAACATTAGTTTATGTTTTATCTTGCATTTCTTTTGTAAACAATTCTGTCTTTATGCCTCATTACCCATAGTCACTTAAAAACTTTTTTTCCCAGTAGTTAATCCTATTTTATTGTTTTATCAAACCAATGTGTTGGCAACTCCTTCTGGAATACCAAGGCTGGTGCGGGAGGGATAGCTCGGTCGTTTGAGCATTGCCTGCTAAAGCCAGGGTTGTGAGTTCAATCCGTGAGGGGGCCATTTAGGGATCTGGGGCAAAAATTGGGGATTGGTCCTGCTTTGAGCAGGGGGTTGGACTAGATGACCTACTAAGGTCCCTTCCAACCCTGGTATTCTATGATTTTCCACTGATGAAATGACAGTAGTGTTCTGGACAGGGCAAGATGCCCATTTCCGGGGGAAAGTCTGGGACCAGAGAATTTTCTGGGGTTTTCCGGTGGTGTACCGTAATTCGTGAGTCACAGACTAGTAGCACTCAGTACTGTGTTGCTGGGAGCGAGTTACATGCTGGAGACTATGTGTTAACTGCCCAGGAGTGGCTATTCTCACAGTAAAGCAGTGTAAAAGGAACCCCAGCCTGCGGAACTGAGGGGACAAAGCTTTCAACAGTCCAGATTGTACTGTGGTTAATGTCACAGACACTCAATTTCAAAGACGCTCTTAAAACACAGAGAAAGTAAATCCATGTCCCACAAATCAAAGACTCTAGACAAAGGGCAAGTCTCCCTGGCACTGCTTCTTGCTAACAGAAAGGTGCAGAGACAAAGGGCTGGGCTATAGTACGTGATTACTTTGGAATTAGCCGAGTTAAATCAAATTAAAACTGATTCCGTTCACACGACCAACCCGGTTTTGTCGATTTAAAAGGCTCTTAAAGCCGGTTTCTGTACTCCACCTCGGCAAAGGGAGTAGCGCTAAAATCTACATCGCAGTTCTGGATTAGAGATACCGTGGACGCAATTCGCCGTTATCGGCCTCCAGGAGCTATCCCAGAATGCTCCATTGTGACCACTCTGCACAACACTTTCAAGTCATATGCACTAACCAGGTAGGCAGGAAAAGCCCTGGGAACTTTTGAATTTCATTTCCTGTTTAGCCAACGTGGCGAGCTCATCAGCCCAGGTGACTGTGCAGAGTCCACCATCACAGGAGACCACGCCATCCAAGATTTGCAGACAAGCTCCAGCATGGTCCGAACGGGAGGTACTGGATCTCATTGCATGTTGGGGAGACGAATCTGTTATGGCAGAACTAGATTCCAAAAAACAAACAAACAAACAAAAAACCGCAAATACATATGCAAAATTCTCCAAGGGCATGATGGAAAGAGGCTACTCCAGAGACACACAGCTGTGTCATGTGAAAATCAAGGAGATCAGGCAAGCCTGCCAAAAAGCCAGGGAGGCAAACGGGCGCTCTGGGTCACAGCCCTATAACATGCCACTTCTGCCATGAGCTGCATGCAATTATAGGGGGTGACACAACCACTACCCCACCACTGTCCTTGGCCACGTGCAAGAGAGGAATCGCATGGAGCGAGGAGAATGTTCTCCTCTTCGTCGTCCAAAAAATCAGTGCACAGATGGCAACCGGTGAATCCCTTCTCCCAGGCAGCCAGGAACTGTTCGTCACCCTGGAGCCAATACCCTCCACCCCCTCCTAAAAGTGGGCTCCATGACACCGGAGAAGGCACTTCTGGTGAGTGTACCTTTTAAGTATGATACAGGGTTTAAAAGCAAGGGTGTTTAATGATTCATTTGCCCTGAAGACTTGGGATGCATCCACCTCCAGCACAGCTACCGGAAAAGTCTGTTAACGTGTCTGGGGATTGAGCAACAATCCTCCAAGGACATGTCCTTGAAGCTCTCCTGGAGGTACTCTGCAAGCCTTTGCAATAGGTTTCTGGGTAGGGCTGCCTTATTCCGTCCTCCATGGTATGACACTTTACACCGCCAGGCCAGTAGCAAGTAGTCGGGAATCATTGCAGAACAGAGCATGGCAGCGAAAGCTCCTGGGTTTTGGGCGCATTCAAGCGACATTCATTCTTTATCTCTCTGTGTTAGCCTCATGAGAGTGATATTGGGCACCTGGTTGAAAGAGGGGAATTTGTTTAAGGGAACAATCCGAGGTGTCCGTTCACGCTGGGGTGTCGGCATTTGGCTGAGGCCTGATCAGAGCCACACGGTTGGGGAAGGGGAAACCGTCCACGTTGGGCTGTTCGCGTTCAGTTTAACGGGCTCATCCCTGATCAGAGCCACGCGGTGGGGGTGGTGTAATCTTTTCATGCAGGGGTGTCGGCGTTGGGCCGAAAGGGCGCGCGTGGGGGAGGGGTTGTGTGAAGCAATCATCCCAGAGAGGCGGCAGGTCAGGCCCTTCTTTTAAATGGGAAACCCACCATGCATTGCTTGGTATTGGAAAGGGGGGCGCCGCAGTCCAAAAGCCTTGAAATGAATACGGAAGAAGCAGAACTCCGCGTTCCCCAGGCCTTACCATGGCTGCCTGCAAGCTGAATTCTGTTGCCCAGCCACGTGTGATGCCTTGTTGGTCACACCAAACTGGCAGGCACTTCAGTATAAAAGGCAAAATGCGACCTTATACAGAAAGAACATGTGCTGTGTACTATGAATTGCTTGTTTCACTGAGAAAGAGTCTCCCCTTTGTTCTCTAAAATGTATCTGTTAAAATTCTACCCTCCATTTTTCTCCTCCCGCAGGTGCAAATGTTTCAACGCACCCCCATCAACTCCATCCCAGAGGCTAGCCCATATTAGAAGGCGGAAAAAACGTACTTGGGACGACATGTTCGCCGAGCTTATGCAGTCCTCCCGCACTGATACGGCCCAGCTGAATGCATGGAGGCAAACAATAGCAGAATCCCATAAAGCGTTCAGTGTACACAAAGAGAGGAGGCAGGAGCGCGATGAAATCAGGCAGGATGCCATGCTCAAGATGATGGGGGAGGAAACTGACATGCTCCGGTGTCTGGTGGATCTTATGCGAGAAAGGCAGCTAGAGCACAGACCGCCACTGCATTCCCTGTATAACGGCCCTCCTTCCTCCCGAAGTTCGATAGCATCCTCAACCAGATGCCCAAGAACACACGGGGGAGAAGGTGGCTCCGGGGACCCACACACTCCACCCCCAGAGGATTGCCGAAGCAGCAGAAGGCTGGCATATCCAAAATTTTGATTTGTATTCTGGACTTGTTCTTCCCTCCTCCTCCATCCCCCCTCCCCATTCTTAATCTACTAGCCCCCGCCCCTGGGCTACCTTCTGATTTCTCTCAATGTGTTGTTCAACAAATAATAAAGAACGGTTTTTAAACAACTGTGACTTTATTTCCTGTAATATATATAGGGGGTGGGTAACTTCAAGGAGAAACAAACTGTCACACCCAGGAGCGGCGCAAGGGTTTGCCACCCTAGGCAGCAGCGCTCCTCCGCTGTAACGTGATGCTTCAGCGGCAGCTCCTCCTCTGAAGCTGCGTTCTCGGCAGTGTTTCAGCGGTCGCTTTTCTTGCCACCCAGAGAAAAAGCTGCCGCCGAATCACCGCCGGGAAATGAGTTGCCGCTGAAATTCTGCCGAGGGCGGTGAAATGCCGCCCCCCCAAATCCTGCCACCCTAGGCAACTGCCTAGGGTCACCTAGTGGAAGCGCCGGCCCTGGTCACACCGTACCCTGGCCAGTCATGAAACTGGTTTTCAAAGCTTCTCTGATGTGCCAGTTCTCCTGCTGTGCTCTTCTAACGGCTCTGTTGTCTGGCTGTGCGAAATTGGCCGCCAGGCGATTTGCCTCAACCTCCCACCGCACCATAAACGTCTCCCCCTTACTCTCATAGATATTGTGGAGCACACAGCAAGCAGCAATTACAGTTGGAATATTGGATTTGCTGAGATCTAACCTAGTCAGCAAACAGCACCAGCGAGCTTTCAAATGTCCAAATACACATTCTACCACCATTCTGCACTTGCTCAGCCTATAGTTGAACTGCTCCTTACTACTGTCCAGGGTGCCTGCATACGGCTTCATGAGCCAGGACATTAAGGGGTAGGCTGGGTCCCCGAGGAGAACTATAGGCATTTCAACCCCCACAACAGTAATTTTCTGGTCTGGGAAGTAAGTCCCTTCCTGCACCTGTTCAAACAGACCAGAGTTCCTGAAGATGCGAGCGTCATGCACCTTTCCCGGCCATCCCACGTTGATGTTGGTGAAACATCCCTTGTGATCCATCAGTGCTTGCAGCACCATGGAAAAGTACCCCTTGCGATTTACGTACTGGCCGCCCTAATGTTCCGGTGCCAAGATGGGGATATGCATTCTGTCTCTCACCCCACCACAGTTAGGGAACCCCATCACATTAAAGCCATCCATAATAGCCTGCACATTTCCCAAAGTCACTACCCTTCATAGCAGCTGGTCAATGATTGCGTTGGCTACTTGCAGCACAGCAGCCCCCACAGTAGATTTGCCCACTCTGAATTGATTCCCGACTGACCGGTAGCTGTCGGGCATTGCAAGCTTCCACAAGGCTATTGCTACTCGCTTCTTGACTGTCAGGGCAGCTCTCATCTTGGTATTCCTGCGCTTCAGGGCAGGGGACAGCAACTCACAAAGTTCCCTAGGCATGCGAAAGTTTCGCAGCCACTGGGAATCATCCCATATCTGCAACACTGTGCGGTCCCACCAGTCTGTGCTTGTTTCACAGGCCCAGAATCGGCATTCCATGGCCCAACGTCACCATGATGTCCCAATCACCACATGGCTTTCTTCAAGGAACGTCTGTGGCCATGTCCTCATCACTATCTTGATCGCAAAGTCGTCACTTTCTCAGCCGGTT
Source organism: Chelydra serpentina (assembly GCA_037349315.1). Lineage (NCBI taxonomy): Eukaryota > Metazoa > Chordata > Testudines > Chelydridae > Chelydra > Chelydra serpentina. The sequence continues at coordinate 4,470,041 of JBAIAC010000192.1, forward strand.
TTGCAGGTTCTGCACGTACTGCTGGATAATGTGAGAGGTATTTACAATGGTCACAACTGCAGTGGTGAGGTGAGTGGGCTCCATGCTTGCCGTGCTATGGCACCAGCACAGGTAATCCAGGAAAAAAGGCGCAAAACGAAGGAGAGCAGGAGAGAGCAGGAGAGCAGAGTGGCAGCAGAAGTGGTGGTGTAAAGTTGAGGATAGCTTTCAGGCATATTGCACCGTCTTCTGATGACAGCTTTCAATCCTATTGCATGAGTCATGGGACAGCAGAGTTCTGCAGACCTACTGCACCGTCTGCTGCAGGAAAAATGGCACGAAACAATTGTTTGCTGTACCTTGCACAGTGGGAGGGGCGACTGACTAGATAAGCCCAGGAAAATCCACGAGAATTTTTTTTCCCCCAATCATGCACTGGGAGCTAAACCCAGAATTGCAGTGGGTGGTGGAGACTGCAGGAACTGTGAGATAGTACCCACACTGCACCACTCTGAGTCAATGCTAGCCTCGGTACTGTGAATGCACTCCGCCAACTTAGTGCGTTTAGTGGGGACACACACAATCGAATGTATAAAATCTGTTCTGAAAAATCAACTTCTATAAATTTGATATAATTTCGTACTGTAGACATACCCAAAGAGAGAGACCTGGGGAAGCTGGGAACAGTAAGCATGGGCTGGTGGGGTTCAGTGGAGAAAGGGAACAGGAAGGGCAGGGATATCACTCAATGCAGGATCTCAGCAGTACTAGACGTCAGGATAGCACATATTGCAGCTCATTGGAAAACATAATCCCAAATATACATATAAAATGATAGGGTCTAAATCAGTTGTTTCCACACAAGAGAGGGATCTTGGAGTCATTGTGGATAGTTCTCTGAAAATATCCAATCAAGCTGAAGAGACAGTCAAAACGCAAACAGAATGTTGGGAATCATAGAATCATAGAATATCAGGGTTGGAAGGGACCTTAGTAGGTCATCTAGTCCAACCCCCTGCTCAAAGCAGGACCAATCCCCAATTTTTGCCCCAGATCCCCAAATGGCCCCCTCAAGGATTGAACTCACAACCCTGGGTTTAGCAGGCCAGTGCTCAAACCACTGAGCTATCCCTGTGAGTTTGGCAATGAGGGACTGAAAAATCCAAGGAGCCTGCAGAGAAGAGAGATTGTGGCTATTTCACACGGTGATGGGGGAGCAAGACTCTCCAAGTCTCAGGAAGTTTCACTACCAATCTAGGCCATTTTCATACACTGCGGTGCAATCCAGAGCAGAGAGGAGTTGTAATCCTGGGTGAGAGTCAATGTTCTGCTGCTGGAGCTCCCTCAGAGGTAGATTTACAGTAAAACAAAGGGTGCCCTGACATGGGGTCCCCAAAGATAGAAGGCCTCAGGGCTGGGCAGCTGTGGGGTCAGAAGTATGGTCCTGCCAGCTCCTGGGGCTCCTGCATCCCCGGAGCGTTCCCGCCCCTCCCTCTCAGTGCTTCCCCCTCCGCCAAACAGCTGTTTGCCTGCGCTCAGGTCACTCTGGAAGGGAGGGGGAGAAGCAGGACTGCAGCATGCTTAGGGAAGGCGGATAAGAGATGGGGGCAGGGCCTTGTGAAAGGGGGTGGAATCATGGCAGAGCCCCTGCACTCATAAGAACATAAGAATTGCCAGATTGGGTCAGACCAAAGGTCCATCCAGCCCAATATCCTGTCTACTGCCAGTGGCCAATGCCAAGTGCCCTGGAGTGAGTGAACCTAACGGGTAATGATCAAGTGATCTCTCTCCTGCCATCCATCACCCCCCTCTGACAGAGGCTAGGGACACCATTCCTTACCCATCCTGTCTAATAGCTATTAATGGACTTAACCTCCTGAATTTATCCAGTTCTCTTTCAAACCCTGTTATAGTCCTAGATTTCACAACCTTCTCAGGCAAGGAGTTCCATAGGTTGACTGTGCACTGTGTGAAGAAGAACTTCCCTTTTATTTGTTTTAAACCTGCTGCCCACTAATTTCATTGGGTGGCCCCTGGTTCAATAACTTTTCCTTATTCACTTCCTCCACACCACTCAATTTTATATACCTCTATCATATCCCCCCTTAGTCTCCTCTTTTCCAAGCTGGAAAGTCCTAGCCTCTTTAATCTCTCCTCATATGGGACCTGTTTCAAACCCTAATCATTTTAGTTGCCCTTCTCTGAACCTTTTCTAATGCCAGTATATCCTTTTTCAGAGGAGGCCGCCACATCTGTATGCAGTATTCCAGATGTGGATGCACAATGGATTTATATAAGGGAAATAAGATATTCTCCGTCTTATCCCTTTTTTCATGATTCCTAACATCCTGTTGGCTTTTTTCACTGCTGCGTAACACTGCGTGGATGTCTTCAGAGAACTATCCACGATGACTCCAAGATCTTTTTCCTGATAAGCTGTAGCTAAATTAGCCCCCACGATATTGTACGTATAGTTGGGGTTATTTTTTCCAATGTGCATTATTTTACATTTATCCACATTGCATTTAATTTGCCATTTTGTTGCCCAGTCATTTAGTTTAGTGAGATCTTTTTGAAATTCTTTACAGTCTGCTTTGGTCTTAACTATTTTCAGCAGTTTAGTATCATCTGTAAACTTTGCCACCTCACTGTTTATCCCTTTCTCCAGATCATTTATGAGTAAGTTGAATAGGATTAGTCCTAGGACTGACCCTTGGGGAACACCACTAGTTAACTCCCCCCTCCCCCTGAAACATTACCATTTATTTCTATCCTTTGTTCCCTGTCTTTTAACTAGTTCTCAATCCATGAAAGGATCTTCCCTCTTATCCAGTGAGAACTTAATTTATACAAGAGCCTTTGGTGACGGACCTTGTCAAAGGCTTTCTGGAAATCTATGTCAACTGGATCCCTCTTGTCCACATGTTTGTTGACCTCTTCAAAGAACTCTTAATAGATTAGTAAGACATGATTTCCCTTTATGGAAAATATGTTGACCTTGGCCCAACAATTTATGTTCTTCCATGTGTCTGACTACAATTATTTCAACTAATTTGCCCGATACAGATGTTAGACTTACCGATCTTTAATTGCCAGGATTGCCTCTACAGCCCTTTTTAAATATTGGCGTTACATTAGCTATCTTCCAGTCATTGGGTACAGAAGCTGATTTAAAGGACAGGTTACAAACCCTAGTTAATAGTTCCCCAATTTCACATTTGAGTTCCTTCAGAACTCTTGGGGGAATGCCATCTGGTCCCAGTGACTTGTTACAGTTAAGTTTATCAATTAATTCCAAAACCTCCTCTAATGACACTTCAATCTGTGACAATTCCTCAGATTTGTCACCCACAAAAGACGGCTCAGGTTTGTAAATCTCCCTAACATCCTCAGCCGTGAAGACTGAAGCAAAGAATTAATTTAGTTTCTCCGCAATGACTATCATCTTTAAGTGCTCCTTTTGTAACTCGATCGTCCAGGGGTCCCACTGGTTGTTTAGCAAGTTTCCTGCTTCTGATGTACTTAAACATTTTGTTATTACCTTCTGAGTCTTTGGCTAGCTGTTCCTCAAATTCCTTTTTGGCTTTTCTTATACATTTTTACATTTAATTTGGCAGTGTTTATGCTCCCTTCTATATGCCTCACTAGGATTTGACTTCCACTTTTTAAAAGATGCCTTTTTATCTCTCACTGCTTCTTTTACATGGTTGTTAAACCACAGTGGCTCTTTACTTCTTTTGCTGTGTTTTTTAATTTGGGGTATACATTTAATGTTGGGCCTCTAATATTGTGTCTTTGAAAAGTGCCCATGCAGCTTGCAGGGATTTCACTCTAGTCACTGTATCTTTTAATTTCTGTTTAACTAACTCCCTCATTTTTGCATAGTTCCCCTTTCTGAAATTAAATGTCAGTGTTGGGCTGTTGAGGTGTTCTTCCCACCACAGAAATGTTAAATGTTATTATATTATGGTCACTATTTCCAAGCGGTCCTGTTATAGTTACCTCTTGGATTAGATCCTGTGCTCCACTCAGGACTAAATCAAGAGTTGCCTCTCCCCTTGTGGGTTCCTGTACAAGCTGCTCCAAGAAGCAGTCATTTAAAGTATCGAGAAATTTTGTCTCTGCATTTCGTCCTGAGGTGACATGTACCCAGTTGATATGGGGATAACTGAAATCCCCCACTATTATTGAGTTCTTTATTTTGATAGCCTCTCTCGTATCCCTTAGCATTTCATGGTCACTATCACTGTCCTGGTCAGGTGGTCGATAATAGATCCCTACTGTTATATTCTTATTAGAGCATGGCATTACTATCCATAGAGATTCTATGGAACATGTGATTTCATTTAAGATTTTTACTTCATTTGAGTCTACATTTTCTTTAACATACAGTGCCACTCCCCGCCCCCCAGTGCGACCTGTTCTGTCCTTCCGATATATTTGTACCCTGGAATGATTGTGTCTCACTGATTGTCCTCACTCCACCAGGTTTCTGTGATGCCTGTTATGTCAATATCCTCCTTTAACACGAGGCACTCTAGTTCACCCATTTTATTATTTAGACTTCTGGCATTTGTGTACAAGCACTTAAACTTATCACTGTTTATTTGTCTGCCCTCTTCTGATGTGTCAGATTATTATGTGTGTGAATGCTTCTTGTCTGATTTCACCCCTTCTTTACCCTCTTCTATTCTCTCCTCCAGACTAAAAACTAGAAAAACTCTATCACTAGACTCTCCTCTAAGAGAAGTCTCTGTCCGATCCATGTGCTCCTCTGCAGCAATCGGCTTTCCCCATCTCTTAGTTTAAAAACTGCTCTGCAACCTTTTTAATGTTAAGTGCCAGCAGTCTGGTTCCACTTTGGTTTAGGTGGAGCCCATGCTTCCTGTATAGGCTCCCCCATCCCAAAAGTTTCCCCAGTTCCTAATAAATCTAAACCCCTCCTCTCTACACTGTCATCTCATCCATGCATTGAGACTCTGAAGCTCTGCCTGTCTACCTGGCCCTGCGCGTGGAACTGGAAGCATTTCTGAGAATGCCACCATAGAGGTCCTGGATTTCAGTCTCTTTCCTAGCAGACTAAATTTGGCCTCCAGGATGTCTCCCCTACCCCATTGGTACCTACATGTACCACAACCAGCGACTCCTTCCCAGCACTACACATAAGTCTATCTAGATGCCTCGAGAAATCCACAACCTTCGCACCAGGCAGGCAAGTCACCGTACAGTTCTCCCGGTCATCACAAACCCAGCTATCTATGTTTCTAATGATTGAATCCCCCATTACTAACACCTGCCTTTTCCTAATGACTGGAGTTCCCTCCCCCGGCGAGGTAACCTTGGTGCAAGAGGTTACCCCAACACCATCTGGAAGGAGGGTTCCAGCTATGAGAAGGTGTCCCTCTGCTCCTGTTGACTGCGCTCCTTCCCTGGGCCTTTCATCCTCCTCAACAGCTCAGGGGCTGTCTGTCCGGAGGTGCGACACATCTACAGTGTCCCGGAAAGCCTCATCAACATACCTCTCTGCCTCCCTTAGCTACTCCAGTTCTGCGACCCTGGCCTCCAAAGCCCGTACGCGGTCTCTGAGGGCCAGGAGCTCCTTGCACCGAATGCACACATACGCCACCCTCCCACAGGGCAGGTAATCATATATGCTACGTTAAGTGCAATAAACAGGATAGCCCCCACTCTGCTGCTGGGCTTCTGTCTGCATTCTCTCCTAGGTTAACGACAGGGTTTTTGTTTAAATCAAGAAGTTTGGATTATAGCTTAAATATTTTAAAGAATGGCAAGAGTACCTTGCTCCCTTCCCACTCCCCTTCCAAACTCCCTCACAAAACTCCGTTAGCAGCCCTGTTCGCAAAGCTCCCGGTGGCTTGTTCACTGCTTTATAAAGCACTCCCCTATCACATACCCTCCCCACCCCCAGCCCCTGCTGTGAGCCACTCAGGGCAGAGGCCGGGGAGCAACCCCATGACCCAAGCCCACACCCCCAGCCTTGATTCCTGCACCCCCTCACACACACCCAGCCCCCTGCCACTCCCCCATACAATCCTGCACCCCCCCACATCCTCACCCCCACCTTGAGCACCAAATGGGAGTTCCTGCACCACCACCCCCCACATTCCCATCTGCACCCCTCACACCAAATAGGAGCTGCCCCAGGTAAGCGCTCCACACCGCAACCACCTGCCCAAACCCTGAGCCCCCTCCTGCATCTTAACACCTGGCCAGACGCTGCACCCGAAGCCCCAGCCTGCTCCTGCACCCTAACTCCCTCCCAGACCCTGCACCCCCAGCCCTTACTCCTGCACCCACCCCACATCCCGCCCCCTGTCCACCCTGACTCCTGCCCCACCATCCCCACCTGCCTCCCTCGCATTAAACGGGAGCTGTCCCAGGTAAGCGCTCCACACCCCAATCCCCTGCCCCAGCCCTGAGCACCCTCCTGCATCCTAACACCTGGCCAGACCCTGAACCCCAACCCCCAGCCTGTTCCTTCACCCTAACTCCCTCCCAGACCCTGTACCCCCAGCCCCCTCCCACACCCCAATGTTTTTTTACATTTTTTTAAATAAAGGGCTGTTATCCAAAGTGCTTTACAATAGTTACCTAAGGTACAAACAATATTTGGAAAGATCATTAAGTGATCCGCCGAGACCCTCAGCGAATTTCAAGGGTCTGTGGAAAAATAGGTTAGACTAGAAAAACAATCAAGGTACCTCACTTTTTTTCTTCATTCTCCTCCTCTTAGTAATAGGAAGTAAATGAAAATAAAGAATGAAAAATGGGGGCAGTGGGGAGATAAGAGAATGTTCTTTTTCTTGGATGGATCCCAAGGAGGGGACCCAAAAATAAAGCTAAGCAGAGGGCCCCACTAATGTTAAATACGCCACTAAGCTTCTTTCTCTGGATACCCTCAGGCAGCAGTCAAGGACACACTGAGTATCTGATAAGTAGCCCTGGACCAGCAGCTCTGACTCCAGCAGCCTGCTTGTTACACCCCAAGCACATTCTGGTACCGGGTGGAGCAGGTTCAGGGTTTGAGAGAAGGGCAGGGGTAGGAAGCTTCTGCTGGTTATGCTGCACCTAACCCTCAGTTTTACTTGTGCAAACAGGAGATATTTGATACTGTGTGATACGGCTCCTGTGCTCTGTTCCCAAAGTGTTCTGCAGCAAGGGAGGGTCTCTTGTAGTGTGTGTGTCACTGGCATACTAAATTTGTTAGTCTCTAAGGTGCCACAGGTATTTTTCTTGTTTTCTTTTTGCTGACACAGACTAACACGGCTACTACAGTGAAACCAGGCATACTGGGGTGATGCTGAAACAGGACAGAGTAGAGGTGGTATTGTGGGGCTGGCATGAACCTTATCTCTTCATTTCCCCTTCCAAGAACTATGGGGAACGGAAATCCTTACCCAGTGAGGTCACAATCTCATAGTTCCCCTGCATGACGTCTCTGTAGAGGGCTCTCTGAGGGGGGTCCAGCAGAGCCCACTCTTCTCTGGTGAAATACACAGCCACCTCCTCGAAGGTCACCTGCCCCTGAAAGAGCAAGAGTCCGACACTCAGTACCTGCTGCCTCACTCTCAGCCCCACTGTTCGTGGGGGAGAGGAGCCAATCAAGGGGAAGCTCTGGGTAGATCACAGTCAGCAGAGACCCACCCTGCTCAGAGCATCCAGGAAACACCAGAGTGAGGGGACTCTGCAGATCCATCACATGCCTACTAGCCACAGACTGATATAAGAGATGGAGCCCTGGCAGGGTCCAGGGAGAGATCTCTGGTAGGAAGCCCAACACCCTCCTCATTGTGAGGAGCTGGATATGAAGGGAGAAGAATCTGACCAGTGGGTCCCCCCCCTTCATATGTCACAGCAGCCACTGGTTAGTCAGATCAGGCTTCAGCACTAGGAGTCTGGTCCGTTTTCCTCGTCCCACGTAGGTGGGTTATTTTCTGTTCAACAAATTCCTAGAATATAGGCCACTTATTAAATAACTCCCAGCAGGTTTGCTACACCCTGTCCCCCCCGCCTCCCTTTCTCCACCCTGTGCATTTCCTAACCCGCTCCAATCTCCAAACCAGACTGTGCAAACCTTCCCATCTTCGGTGTAGTTACTGTCCCTCTCCCTCCCGCAGTAACCCACCAGCAACCCCCCAATAACCCCTACCTTAACTAGCTCCACTGCAGCCATTTCTCTCCCCGTCCCATGGGAGGATGGGATGAGCTGGAGAGAAACACAGACGTCATTCTGCAGCGTGGCAGGGCGAGAAGGGCAGTTGTGGAGGTTTCAGAACAGGCTTTAATTCATTTCACATCACGATTCCCCCAGGCCTTTTCCCTGCACACAGACACCCTAGAGTCTGCCATGCTGAGAAAATGCTTCATCTCTTTATTACAGTGTAGACCTGACCCCTCCTGCAAGGCTAAGCCCACAGACACATTTTTTAATGTCCCTTCTCCCTCCCCCAATCCTGTAACAAAGTCTCTGAACACAATGCTAGAAAAAAACAGAACCAATGAGTCACTTTTGACGATTCCCTCTGACACTGACCCCACGGCAGCCACACAGCAGCAGGAGAAATATGGAGTAAAGAACTGGGTTTTCCTTTGTCTGGTTCTCATCCTGTTCACAGGAAAGTGATTCTACCCAGGGTGCAGTAATACATCTGTCTGGGCAGATGTGAGATCTGGAAATCTCTCTCAAAACTCTTCTCTGCCACGGCCCCTTACAGTCTCTGTCTCCTTCTATCTGCTTTTCCCTGTCCACTCTCCCTGCCCATCTGAAAGGAAAGTCCCAGTCCTGGGTTGCTCCCCCATGGCTGGATTTGCTCCTGCAGTTCCTAATGAGGGGGGTGGGAGGGTCTGTTTGTGTAGAGTCATTTTAATGTCAGACCCCAGCATTTCCCCTTCGTTTCTTTCAATTACCTGCTGTCTCTGGCTCAGAATTTAGTATCAACAGGGCATAGGGCTGCCCTATCGGACTAGTCCGAGCTGGATAAAGTCATCACGTGGACCAAGTAGAGAAGAAGCTTCAATTATGGTCACTTCCCGGTACAGAAGCCCACTGGGGGAGCAGCAGCTGCTAACCCTGGCCTCCCAGATACAATGGAGGCTGCAGTGTCTGACCCAGGAAACTGAACCCCAATATCCTGGGCAGAGAGGAACAGAGTGTTTGAGCAGCCTTCCCTCCTTTAGCTCTCTGGGGAGAGCAGCTAACGAGATCCCCTCCTCACATAGAGAATTGCTGATCTCATTTGCCCCCACTGTCCATCTGGAGTCACTCCTCGTCTTTCCATGCAGTGATTCTGGATTAACAGTGGTCTCAGTGAAACCAGATTTCAGAAAGAACGAGTCCAGAGTACTGTGGAAGAGACCATTGTGTGGCAGTGCTAACCCCCTTCCCACCTCCCTCACCCCCCAGATCTAGGACAAGGACTCAGGGGATGAATTTTACCAACAGAACCGGAAGTTCCTGCAGTTTTCAAGAGAGGAGAAAAGCAAAATCTGTGATTTCACCTCACAGTGTTTGGTAAGTGGACAGAAAGTTATCACAGTGACTGGGCGTAGACGGGGAATGCCCCCAAGATTCTGGCACAAACGGATCAGGGAGAAGGAGCGAGGTCAGGAGGAGCCCCCAGCAAGGGGCCCCCGGTCACTCCCCATTATCCGTAGCCCAGACCCCTCAGCCAGGGTCCCACCATATATTCCCTGGGACCCAGCCCCCAGAGTCCCTGGCCAGGGACCCCAGATACTTCTCAGAGCCCCACCGGCAAGAGAACCCCCACCAGACCTTCACTGCCAGGCTGGGAATCCCAAAGGGATTAAGTTGCCATGGGATAAGAGGGAAGATTCTTTCATGGATTGAGAACTGGTTAAAAGACAGGGAACAAAGGGTAGGAATAAATGGTAAATTTTCAGAATGGAGAGGGATAACTAGTGGTGTTCCCCAAGGGTTAGTCCTAGGACCAATACTATCAACTTATTCATAAATGATTTGGAAGAAGGGGTAAACAGTGAGGTGGGAAAGTTTGCAGATGATACTAAGCTGCTCAAAATAGTTAAGACCAAAGCAGACTGTGAAGAACTTCAAAAAGATCTCACTAAACTAAATGGTTGGGCAACAAAATGGCAAATTAAATTTAATGTGGATAAATGTAAAGTAATGCACATTGGAAAAAATAACCCCAACTATACATACAATATGATGGGGGCTAATTTAGCTACATCTAATCAGGAAAAAGATTTTGGAGTCATCGTGGGTAGTTCTCTGAAGATGTCCATGCAGTGTGCAGCGGCAGTCAAAAAAGCAAACAGGATGTTAGGAATCATGAAAAAAGGAATAGAGAATAAGACAGAGAATACCTTATTGCCCTTATACAAATCCATAGTGCGCCCACATCGTGAATACTGTGTACAATTGTGGTCTCCTCATCTTAAAAAGGATATACTGGCATTAGAAAAGGTTCAGAGAAGGACAACTAAAATGATTAGGGTTTGGAACAGGTCCCATATGAGGAGAGATTAAAGAGGCTAGGACTTTCCAGCTTGGAAAAGAGGAGACTAAGGCCTTGGCTACACTTGCAGATGTACAGCGCTGTTAGTTAAACCCGTGTTCGTACAGCTGAGTAGGGAAAGCGCTGCAGCCTGTCCACACTGGCAGCCGCCAGCGCAGTAACTACCACTGACGTGGCTACATTTGCGGCACTTGCAGCTGTATTGGGAGCGGTGCATTATGGGCATTCAGGTAGCTGCAACGTGCTTTTCAAATGGGGGGGGGTGAGGGGGACTTTGACAGGGAGCGTTTTGAGAGAGAGAGGGGGTTTTTGAAATCTCCACAGAGTGTCAGCTCATTATTTCCACACCTCCACATCCCCTGCCTCTCTCTCAATCACTGAAAGCAAACAGCAGGGGCTTTGTTTGTTTTTAAAGAGCAGATAAAAGAGGAAACGGAGCCTCCCCCCCCCCCCCCCCGCCGTCTCTGTCCAAGGCATTCCTAACGGAGCTGCCGGCATTCCTAACGGAGCTGCCGGCATTCCTAACGGAGCCCCTCCCCTCTTTCCCACCCTCTGCCTGCAAAAAGTAGCTGTGGTTGTAAAGCTGTGTTTGTAGCAGCTCCAGGGAGCTCTGAACTCCAACCCGGAAGTGCCGTTTCAAAACAAAGCAGCTTCCGGAGATCAGTAACTGCGGAGTTCCTGGGCTACACTGAAAGACCAGCGTTCCACCCACTTCGCAACAGTTGCTATTTCTCTCGGGGAGGTGGAGTACATGCAGCGCTGTATCTGAGGAGATACAGCGCTGCACGTGCCTTGCAAGTTTAGCCAGTTAATGAGTTACAGCGCTGCCGGCAGTTTTATTACGCTGTAACTTGTAAGTGTAGCCAAGGCCTAAGGGGGGATATGATAGAGGTATATAAAATTATGAGTGGTGTGGAGGAAGTGAATAAGGAAAAGTTATTTACTTGTTCTCATAATAGAAGAACCAGGGGCCACCCAATGAAATTAGTGGGCAGCAGGTTTAAAACAAATAAAAGGAAGTTCTTCTTCACACAGTGCACAGTCAACCTATGGAACTCCTTGCCTGAGGAGGCTGTGAAGGCTAGGACTATAACAGGGTTTAAAAGAGAACTGGTTAAATTCATGGAGATGAAGTCCATTAATGGCTATTAACCAGGATGGGTAAGGAATGGTGTCCTTAGCCTCTGTTTGTCAGAGGGTGGTGATGGATGGCAGGAGAGAGATCACTTGATCATTACCTGTTAGGTCCACTCACTCCGGGGCACTTGGCATTGGCCACTGTCGGTGGACAGGATACTGGGCTGGATAGACCTTTGGTCTGACCCAGTACGGGCTTCTTATGTTCCCCCCACCAAGAGCCCTGAGCAGCCAGGGACACCCCCCAAAGGGATCCCTCACTGGGAACTCAGTCCCTCACTGCCTGCCTGGGATTCCCCAACTGTCTGCCTAGGACCTAGGGCCCCCGCGTGCCCTCCAGCAGGATCTGCCATGTCGTTTCCTGGGACCCCCTGATGCTTTACAGCAGGACCCCTCACTATGCTTGCCTGGCATCCCCTGACCTAGTGCCGGGGTTCCCCCACCCCCGCTCTGTGCACTGGACATGGCAACGATCCCAGGAGGCAGTGTGGAATACCCAGACAGAGCCCCTGGAACAGCACAAGGAATCCTCTAGCCCCCTGTCCCACCTCCTCAAGAGACGCCGACCCCCGCTGTTCTACAGCCAACAGGCCGCTAGGAATACCCACCTCCAGGACCCATAGCCTTAGGGCTGGGCACATCAGAACCACCCCCCGAAACCCCAAACCTCCAGAACCCACCAACCTTATTAGGGTACCCCCTGCCCAGTCACCCAAACACCTTCCCCTACCACAATGTCCCTTCAGCTGCAATCTCAGTACACAGATCCCACCCCCCTCTCCCCTCCAGCAACTGTGTTACCTCACAGTGTCTGATAAGTGTATAGAAAGTTTATCACCACCCCCTGCTGGCCAGGCAGAGGGAGACCTGGGGGATGCTTCTTTAACAGGAGAATGGAAGGCCTGGAGGGCCAAAATAGATAAGAAATGTCCATGGCCTGTCACTAGCAAATAATGGCCACCATGGATCCACCTCAGAGGTGGCTACATCTTAGCACTGTAGGAATCGACCCCTCATGGAGATCATTTGTCATGCAGTTTGGGATACTTCTGGACAACTCCTCATCCCATGCCAGCTGGAGAAAAGAAAAGGGTCCAGTCAACTCTCCTGTTACCAGGTGGGGGGCACTGATCCCCCAAACGGGGGGAGGCCTCTGGCTTTGATGTGTATTATATAGGTGGCTGGTCTCTTTCATTGGCAAACAGTTTAACAGAGATAAAGGGGGGAAGAAATGATCTCAAAGGAGAGGGGAAAGACAGGGCCAGCTCCAGGTACCAGCAAAGCAAGCAGGTGCTTGGGGCGGCCCATCTGAAGGGGTGGCATTCTGGCCATTCCTGGGGCGGCACATTTCAAGGGCCATTTTTTTTTTTTTGCTTCGGCAGCTCCGGCTTGGGGGGCAGCAAAATAGCTAGAGCCAGCCCTGGGGAAAGATGATCACTGCGAAATGTATCCCCCTGCAACCTCCAACATGGATAACGGCTCAGGGCAACAGGTTCCCTCCAACGAAGGAGAAGTTGCTGGGATTTAGAAACATGAGGAACAGCCCCAAACACGAAAGGATTTTTAATTGACATTTGATAATGATGTTGAAAGAGAGAAATCCTGAGATTTAAGATCAGTGTTCAGAAATGAAAGAGAAAGGGTGGAAATCTGAGGGATTTTGGATCCATTTATGCAAATTATAGAGAGGAATATGGAAAATGAGAGGGATTTTCTATCAGTTGTTGATATGAAGTAAAATCTGAGTGTATTTCACCTCAGTAGTTGATAAATGAATAGAACGGAAATGGGCAACATTTGCAAACTTTTTATATCCATATGCAAGAATCTGAGAAAAGGTGTAAATCTGAGATTAATTATAAAATACTAAAACAGAGAGACAGGGGGAAATCTCAGGGCATATTCACTTAGAAATAGACAAGTAGAGAGAAAGTGGAGCAAATTTTTAGATTATTTTTATATCAATCTTTGAGATTTGCAGAGAATACGTGTCACAAACTACACATTTGATAACACAAGAGAAAAACACCAAGATCTGAGGGGATTTTATATTGCTATGAAATAACTAAAGGGAAAGGGGGGACTGTTGGACTGGATTTTATAGGACTGTCCAATACATAAACACAAAGTGATGGTTCCCGCCACTGCCACCATTCACATGGGCAGCAGGGAGCCGTTTGAGGAGCTGCTTTAAGAGGGCAAGGGAGGGTGAGCTGGAGCTGGAAGGGGGCAGCAGTGGGGGATGGGCAGGTGACTGGTAACTGTGTTGGCAGTTTGGGGGCAGCAACTGGGATTGGGAAACCGGGGTCGGGGCAGCCCCCATGGGGGACACGTGCTCCCCCCTTCCCCGTCCGGGCAGAGACAGGGCATCTCATCCCATCCCCCGCCAGGGGCAGCGTGTTTTGGGGAATGACTCAGGGCAACAATTTCCCCCCTAGACAAGGGCAAATCGCAGCAGTTAAATGGGTGGGAAAATCCCCCACGTGGGAGCAGGGTTTAAATGGACATTTGGGAATTACGGGGAAACCGGGGGGATCGGGGAGAGGGAGCTGGTCATTGGGGGAAAGGGGGGGATCTCCCCAGAGCGTATCGCCCCGGGGGAGATGCGGGGAGAGAAAAGGGGCGGGACCAGAGAGAATTTGTATCGGGGGCGAGTGGCGCAAACAGGGACCCGATCCAATTAACTCCCCTCCCCTCCCGGCTGCCCAGAGACAGTTCAACCCCCTCCCGACACACCCCCCCCGGGGACAGATCCCGGCTGGGGCTGAGGCAGCTCCGAGGCTTCTCCCCGGTCCCGGGGGCAGAGTCACTTTCCCGCCCGGCCCCAGCGCCCCCCGGGTCTCTCACTCACCGGGGGGCTCCGGCCGAGGGCTGGTGAGGGCAGAGTCCGGGGCTGCCCAGGGGGCGGGTCCCGGCTGGAACCCCCCCTCACGGCCACGGAGGGGTAAATGATGGGGCTCCCCCCCCGCACAGACCCCGGGAAGCTCAGCCTGAGCTCCCGGGTCCGACGGAGGCAGCAGCGGATATGACGTGGGGGGGGGGAGGAGAACGAACGAAGCTTGTATGAAGCATGCGCAGTAACGGCTGCTGAAATCCTCCCTTACTTGAGTTAGAGAGGGCGGAAGCGAGCTCCAGGCACGCTGGGAGATGTAGTGCCTCACTCTCCCGGGAGCGGAAGTGACGTTGGGCAGAGGGGGCGGGAGAACGTTAGAACCCCTCCCGGAGCCGAAGAAGAGTTTTGCGGACCTATTGGATACCCGGGGGGTGGGCGGGCGAGAGCCCCGGGGGCGGGGCGGGGCCGGGCGGTGACTCCGCCCCAGTGTCCGGGGGGACCCGGCATGTCGGCGCGCCGGGATCTGCTTCCTGGGGGACCGCGGGGGGCTCGGAGCTGCTGCCCCCGCAGGAACCCAACACCCCTGGGCCCGGCCCGGCTCTGCCCTGGGGGTGCGGGGGAAGGGGACCGGCCCCCACCCCGGGGTCCCGGCGGGGGGAGAGACCTGGGAAAAGGGGGGGATGGAAAATGTCTCAGCAGCCTGGACATGGGCGGGGGGGAGACGAGCAGGTGAACCCCGAGGGGCGGGGCTGAGACCCCCTCGGATTTACCGATGCCCCCTGCCCTGGGGACCCCCTCCCTCCCACCCCCTTCCTCTCTAGAGAGCCATGAGCCACATCCAGGGTGACCCCCCCCCCTTCCCCCAAATCCCTGAGAAGGTCTTTGTACCCCTCCCCACATCGTACCCCATTTTCTCCCCACTTCGCAAATGGGCTGCTCTCACTGTGCTGAGGGGGGCTCTGAGGGGTTCTGGGATCACTGGCCAGGGACTCTGGGGACTCGGTCCCAGGAAATATCTGGGGGGGCCCTGGCTCAGGTTCTGGGGGGTGTCTGGGCCCCCTGCCTGGGGGCTCTGGGGACTGTGAATGTGAAATCACAGATTTTGCTTTTCTCCTTTCTTGAAAACTGCAGAAACTTGAGTCCTTGTCCTGGATCCCTCCGGGGGGAGGGATAGCTCAGTGGTTTGAGCATTGGCCTGCTAAACCCAGGGTTGTGAGGTCAATCCTTGAGGGGGCCATTTAGGGATCTGGGGCAAAAATTGGGGATTGGTCCCCCTTTGAGCAGGGGGTTGGACTAGATGACCTCCTAAGGTCCCTTCCAACCCTGATATTCTATGATTCTATGATCTGGGAGGGGGTTAGCACTGCCACACAATGGTCTCTTCCACAGCACTCTGGACTCGTTCTTTCTGAAATCTGGTTTCACTGAGCGCAGCAAGTTACAGCGCTGTAAAGCGCCAGTGCCCCAGCGCTGTAAGCTATTCCCCTCGTGGAGGTGGAGTGCCTGTAGCGCTGGGAGAGCTCTGTCACAGCGCTGGCGCGTGACCACAGTCACACTGCAAAGCGCTACCGCGGCAGTGCTTTGAAGTTTCGAGTGTAGCCAAAGCCTTAGAAGTTGCTGCTCCTAAATTAGGGGTTCTGTGCTAGAAAGTGACCTTAATTAAAGCTGCTTCTCTGCCCAGCCCAGGTGATGACTTTCTCCAGCTGGTACTAGCCCCCTAGGGCAGCCCTGAGCCCTGTTAATACTAAATTCTGAGCCAGAGATTCCAGGTAACTGGAAGAAATGAAGGGAAAATGCTGGGCTCTGGCCTTAAAATGACTCTACACAAACAGACCTTCCCCCCCCGCCCCCATTTCTCATCCCATTAGCAATTGCAGGAGCAAATCCAGCCATGGGGGAGCAAACAACTCAGGAATGGGACTTTCCTACCAGACGGGCAGGGGGAGGGGACAGGGAAAACGAGATAGAAGGAGAAAGAGAGACTGAAAGGGACCGTGGGAGAGAAGAGTTTTGAGAGAGATTTCCAGATCTCTCATCTGCCCAGACAGATGTATTACTGCACCCTGGGTAGAATCAGTTTCCTGTGGAAAAGATGATCAAACAGAGGAAAAGCCAGTTCCTGACTCCATATCCCTCCTCTGGGGTGTGGCTGCCGTGGGGTCAGTGTCCGAGGGAAGCCCCCACAGTGAATCCTTTGGTTCTGCTTTTTTCTAGCTTTGTTTTCCGAGACTTTGTTATGGGATGAGGGGACGGAGAAGGGAGGTTAAAAATGTCTCTGTGGGCTTAGCCTGGCAGGAGGGGACAAGTCTACACTGTAATAAAGAGATGAAGCATTTTCTCAGCATGGCAGACTCTAGGGTGTCTGTCTGCAGGGAAAAAGCCTGGGGGAATCGTGCTATAAAATTAACGAACGCCTGTTCTGAAACCTCCATAACTGCCCTTCTCACCCTGCCAGGCTGCAGAATGACATCCCTGTTTCGCTCTAGTTCATCCCGTCCTCCCATGGGACAGGGGAGAGAAATGGCTGCAAAGGAGCCAGTTCAGGTAGGGATTATTGGAGGGGTTGCTGGTGGGTTCCTGCAGGAGGGAGAGGGACAGCAAATACACCGGAGATGGGAAGGTTTGCACAGTCTGGTTTGGAGGTTGGAGCGGGGCAGGAAATGCCCAGAGTGGAGAAAGGGAAGGGAACAGGTTGTGGCAAACCTGCTGGGAGTTGTTTAATAAGTGGCCTAGATTCTAGGAACAGACCCATGAGGTTCGGAGGTGGAAATGCCCTAATTTGTTGAACAGAAAATAACCCAGCTACATGGGGCTAGGAAAACTGACCAGACTCCCAGTGCTGGAGCCTGATCTGACTAACCAGTGGGTACCGTGAGATATGAAGGGGGCACCGACCAGTCAGGCTTAGGCGAGATTCCCCTCCCTTCATATCCAGCTCCTCACAATGAGGAGGGTGTTGGGCTTCCTTCCAGGAGCTCTCCCTGGACCCTGCTAGGGGCTCCATCTCCTGTATCAGTCTGTGGCTAGTAGGTGTGTGATGGATCTGCTGGGAGAGAGGAGGGGCTCTCTCTTCATCCCCTTACTTTGGTGTTTCTTGGATGCTCTGAGTGGGGTGAGGGTGGAACTCTGTTCACTGCGATCCACCCAGAGCTTCCCTTTGATTGTCTCCTCTCCTCCACGAATAGCGGGGCTGTGAGTGGGACAGCAGGTATTGAGTGTTGGACTCTTGCTCTTTCAGGGGCTGGTGACCTTCGAGGAGGTGGCTGTGTATTTCACGAGGGAAGAGTGGGATCTGCTGGACCTCACTCAGAGAGCCCTCTACAGAGACGTCATGCAGGAGAACTATGAGAAAGTGACCTCACTGGCTAAGGGTTACTGTCGCCTCGGTTCTTAGAAGGGGAAAAGAAGAGATAAGGTTTACACCAGCCCCACAATGGCATCTCTACTCTGTCCTGTTTCAGCATCACCCCAGGAGCAGGCTGGGGGTTGTGGTGCAGTGTCTGGCCAGGAATTAGGGTGTGGGAGTGGTTCAGGGCTGGGGCAGGGGGTTGGGGTGTGGAGCGCTTACCTGGGGCAGCTCCCGTTTCATGCGAGGGATACAGGTGGGGATGTGGATGGTCAGAAGGCTGTGTGTGTGGGGATGCAGGAGTCAGGGTTGGGAGTGTGTGAGTGGGTGCAGGAGTCAGAGGTGGTTGGGGGTGTGTGGAAGGGAAGGGGTTATGGGCGGTTGCAGGAATCAGGGTGGGCAGGGAACTGGGGTGTGTGAGAGGGGTGAAGGAGTAAGGGCTGGGGGATTGAGGTGGTCAGGAGTCAGAGGGGGTTGGGTGCAGGTGTCAGGGTTGGGGGTGTGTGAGGTGGTCAGGAGTCAGAAGGGGCTGGGGGCGGAGAGGCGTGCAGGAGTCAGAGGAGGCTGGGGGTGTGTGGGGGCAGTAGGTATGGGGGTTGCAGGAATCAGGGAGGCCAGGGGACTAGGGTGTGCATGAGGGGGTGCTGGAGTCAGGGCTGGAGGAGTTAGGGTGCAGAAGCAGTCTGGAGGTTGGGGTGCAGGCAATGGGGTAGCCAGGTCCAGAGTGCCGCTGAACAGCTGATCCATCACGCACCTACTAGCCACAGACTGATACAGGAGATGAAGCCCCTAGCAGCTTTTTTTTTAGCTCCACTCCCAGTTTAAAAAAAGGCGCCGCTTCTGCTCAGAGGGGGAAAGGCCAATACCTCCGCTCCCCCACTGGCTAAGCTACTGGGTGCAGGGTCTGGCCAGGTTTTAGGATGCAGGAGGGGGCTCAGAGTTGGGCATGTGATTGGGGTGTGGAGCGCTTACCTGGGACAGCTCCCATTAGGTGCAAGGGGTGCAGATGGGAATGGGGGTGGGGGTGAGTGCAGGCGCTCCCATTTGGTGCTCAGGGTGGGGGTGAGGCTGGGGGGGGGGCATGCAGGAGTCAGGGCATGGGATGTCAGAGGGCTTGGTATGTGTGTGGGGGTGCAGGAGTCAGGGAGGGCAGGGGGCTGGAGGTGTGTGAGGGGGTACAGGAGTCAGGGCTGGGGGTGTGGGCTGGGGTCGTGGGGGTGCCCCCAGCCCCCTACTAGGATGTTAGGAATTATTAAAAAAGGGATAGACAATAATACAGAGAATATCTTATTGCCCTTACATAAATCAATGGAATCATTGATCAATTAATTTAGACCCCATCATTTTATATGTATAGTTGGGATGATGTTTTCCTATGGGCTGCACTATGTGCTCTCCTGACATTTAGTACTACTGAGATCCTGCATTCAGTGATATTCCTGCCCTTCCTGTTCCCTTTCTCCACTGAACCCCACCAGCCCATGCTTACTGTTCCCAGCTTCCCCAGGACTCTCTCTTTGTCTCTGGACCTGTCTGTCAGCAAGGAGCAGTGCCAGGAAGACTTGCCCTCTGTCTGGAGACTTCGATTTCTGGGACATGGATTTACTTTCTTGGTGTTTTAGGAACCTCTTTGAAATTGAGTGTCTGTGACATTAACCACAGTGCAATCAGGACTGTTGAACAGCTGCGTCCCCTCAGTTCCCCAGGCTGGGGTGCCTTTTACAGTGCTTTACTGTGAGAGCAGCACACACCGTCTCCAGCATGTAACTCGCTCCCAGTAAAACACAAACTAATGTTTAACTTAACAAGCTAAAAGGGATTCAAAGCAAATGTTTTTCTCACCATATGCTGAGACAGGCTGGCTTTCCTTTCAGCAAGGACTCCCCCTTACCCACCCCTGCTGCCCACATTCAGTTCTCAGGAGTTCTCATGAGCAGAGAGAAAGGGAGAGAGAGAGTCTCAAGCATTTTCCTCACCTCTTTTTATAATTCAGTCATTTGTACTAGAAATAACGTCTCTTCTCAGCTGAGTCATGGTGACAGACTGTCTGTTGGAGATATGAGCTTCAAGTGGTCCCTGTGATGGAATCATAGAATATCAGGGTTGGAAGGGACCTTTGGAGGTCATCTAGTCCAACCCCCTGCTCAAAGCAGGACCAGTCCCCAATTTTTGCCCCAGATCGCTAAATGGCCCCCTCAAGGATTGAACTCACAACCCTGGGTTTAGCAGGCCAATGCTCAAACCACTGACATGTAAATGTCGTGTTCACACCTTCCCCCTGCCAGAGAATGGCTGTTTGACCAGCTGTTTTCCTTGCTGTCTCTGAGGAATTTAGGGTTAGGGTTGCAACTTTTTCAGTAATATCATACAGTAAAATCTCAACTTTACATACAGTGTTGCTACACATTTTAACAGGAGGATGATATTCAGTAGATTATGTATTTTCAAATTATACCTCTCAAGCCATACCGTGATAAATGAAGGGGAGGGGAGAAAGCTCCCTTTTATAAACACCCAGCCTGCCAGTTTGCTGTAAAATCCCTGTTGGTGTCAGTTCTCTGCTTGCTTTACCTGTAAAGGGTTAACAAGCCCACAGGTAAAAGAAAAGGAGTAGACACCAGACCAATAAAGCCAATGGAAAGGCTAGAACCTTTTAAAATGGGAAAGAAACTTTCCCTTTGTCTGTTGTTCTCCAGAGAAGGAGACACGGAGTAGCAATGCTGTGTATGGCTTGAAGCAGGTAGGAAAATTCATCTTCCATAACTAGAAGAAATTATTTGGGTAGGGAATGTTTAGACAGACACAGTCAGGTTTATTTTTTATTTTGGCTTTTGGATCTCCTCTGTGCTATCCCAGATGCTTTTGTTTGCTTGTAAGCTTTCAGCTGAACCTCCAAGAAGGCTATTTTGGGTGCTTACAAAAATTAATTGTTTCTTTTAAGATCTAGCAAAAAGCCGAAGTTCCAGATGTAATGTTTTCTTTTTCAATTTTAATAAAATTTACCTCTTTTAAGAACAGGATTGGAATTTTTGGTCTCCTAAGAGGTTTGTGCATGTTGTTTGATTATCTGGTAGCCACAGCTAATTTCCTTTGTTTTCTTTCTCAGCTCTTTCCTGCAGGAGAGGTGGAAGGGCTTGAGGGTGCCCCAGAGGGAGGAATTCTCAAGTGCTCCTTCCTGGGTCCAAGGCTTTGAGTTTTTTGGGGTTTTTTTGCATTTGGGTGGTGGCAGCATTTACCAAGTCAAGGACAGAGAAAACCTGTAACCTTGGGGGTTTAATACAAGCCTAGAGTGGCACACATTAATTTTTAGAATCCTTGTGGGCCCCCACTTTCTGCACTTGGAGTGACAGAGTGGGAATTCAGCCCTGACACACTGTGTACAAAATTGATCATAATTTTGTAGAAGAATGAACATCTGAGTACAGACTTGCACAGTGTCTGTCTATGTGTGTTCCCAACAGATATGTGGGTATTTCAATCCCTCACAAGCAGGGTGTTCAGCATCTTCAAAGACCTGGGAAGCAGGTCCTGGGAATTCACTGGTTTATTAAGTGTGACACTGTATGGAATTGTGACACACTTTATATTATTATTGCTATTAATACTAATATGATAAAATTGCAATGAATCATGCTAGATATGCCATGTAAGGTGTCAATGAAAATGTTATGATTTCCCAAGTATGATTGTTTCTATCTTTGTATCACCTTTGTATTTTGAGTTATAGATATGTAGGGTACATCTGTATTTCCAGACTTGTGCAGTGTTTCTAGGTGACACACCCAGACATATTGGCATCAGCGCTGCATAGTCTGTTCAATGGCCCATCCAGGGTCATCAGCTGTACTATGAGCCCATGGAAAGGACTAAGGGGATACACTTATTGAGTGAGCAAGACCTGGAGGGTATACCTGTGTACTGAGAACTCCAAGGCTTTTCCATGCCATGTGCTGTGAAGCTTATGTTTGGAACACAGGAAGTACAAGCAACATGGCAAAAGGAATATAAAGGGCAACCATATCATCCCCATTTTGTCTTCAATCCCTCTTCCTACCTCTGGACTTCTCTACAACTTCTCTACAAACTGAAGCCTTTAACAAAGGACTGAATACTGTGGATGTGTTCCAAATGGACTTTCATGCCAACAACTCACCAATACTGCTAAGAACCTGATATATAGATTTCTGAATATATGTGACTGCTTTCTCATTTAACAACTTTCTTTCTGTCTTTCTTTCTTTCATAATAAACCGCTAAAGGACTGGCGGGCAGCATGGTATTTTGTGTAAGTGTAACGATGCTGGTTCTGGCCAGACCCAACTGAGAATGCCAATTCAGGACAAATTGCTTCAAGTAGGGCTGGGGGTTTTCTACTTGTAAGGCAAATCAAACCAGCCAAACGGAGAGGACTTTGGTTTTATCCCACTGGCTAACCACAAGTCACACAAGCAATTCCCTTACGCACTCCAGTTTCCCAGTATCACCACCAGTGCCACTCGTTATGGGGATGAATGGTTATGAAAAACAATGCCCCAGTAAAAGAGAAAAGGTTCTCCTGATCCGAAAGGACCTGGTAATGTCCCAAAGGATCTGGTAATGTGTCTGACCCTTTGGGAGCAGAAGAACATTTTGTTTATGTGAGCTGAGTTTTTAAATAACCTCTCACTGTACTGGACCTAGGTGCAGAATTGGAATGCAATAAAGGGGGCTGTGTGATTTTTTTTTCCAGCTTCTCAGTAACCGGTGTGAGTGATCAGAAGCAGAGTTTGTGACTGGTCGGTGAGTTTACCTTCAGTATTAACCACCAGATTTAGGAGCATCTGCTCTCCCTTTTTCAGCCTTCCCTGATCTTGGCATTTTCAGTGAGGACTGACCCAAGCACACCAGGTCACATTAAGCACTGAAGTTAAATTCATAGAATGTTTCTTATGACAAAGTCTTATGAAATCACCTGAACTCCTTTGTTTTATTTCCTCTGAGCAGGGTTTTTCAGTTTTGAAACCTGATGTGATCTCCCATCTGGAACAAGGGAAAGAGTCATGGGTCCCAGACCTCCAGGGTTCAGAGGAAAGAGAGATCATGAGAGCTCCCTGCACAGGTGAGGAAACATTAAACCAACTCAGAATCTTTAAGTGCCTGAGGGAAACAACTGGGATGCCCTTCAGTTCACTATTGTCCCTAGCAGGGGGTCATATCCTCAGAGTAAATATAGCTCATGGCTTCCTCTAGATCCTAGCAGACAACAGGCAGTAGCTTCCTCCCTTCCCCCTGCGAATTTGGATGGGATGTGAAGACCAAATTGATCCCCTCCTCTCTCCTATTTGTGTTATGCTTATAAGAAGCACACGGGATCTTTTTCAGGGGAAAAGGCAATTTGCCATGTTTATTGAAGATACAACAATTAGCATATGCATTCAATCACACCACACACATACACTGTCCCACCATTCGATGCTATAGTTACCAGTCCACAGTCTAGATTAATCTAGTGGCCAGCTAGGTTGATCACAGGTAGGAGGAGTTGGGTTCTGTTGGTCACGACATGATACTCTGGGGAAGTCTTGGCAGGAAGAACCCAAAGTTTCATGGCATATGCTGTTGATATTGGACCCAATGAAGGAAAATCACTCTGAGTTTTGCACCATCCTACTGTAATCAATTGTTGTTTGACGAGTGCTTGTTTTCTTAAATTGTCCTTCTCATCCTTTATCTTGCTCTTTCATCAAGTTCCTTAAGGAGTTATCCCATGCTGGTTTTGATCGCAGCTGTCTTGTCCCAATTGATAAGTGTCTGTCTGATCCCGTCATCAATCTGCCTTCCTCTGACATTTCCATAGGGGTGTGTTACAGCCTCCTGGTGCCCTTGCATCCGTCTCCGGTCCCTTCCTCGTACATCTGGTTCAGCGATGACCTTCACACTTATCTCTTAAAACATAAGTTCCCCATTCACACACACAACAGAATTAATTTACACACAACATTTTGAACAGGAACATCAAATTGCAATGCAAAAGAAAACAATCGTGGCATTCTTTTACGTATTTTAAAATGCTAAACCTAGAACAAATTGGTGACCCTCAAATGTGTGTAACTGCCTTGAAATCAGTCCAGACACAAATTCTGGCTAACATATCTCTATCCATTGGCCCATTAGGCCATTCCTTTCTGTTATTCAAAAAGGGCGGCTGGCAGGATATAATCAAATCATACACCAACACATTTAATAACATGCTACATTCTTTATCCTTCACTCTAAATTATATAAAATACAAACATAAAATCCAACTACTACATGTGGGGAAAGAGTTTGGGGGAATTCAGTTCCTAATTTTATTTGACCTCTCTCCAGCACGTGTTTTGGTTTGGACTTCTTCTTTCCATCCATATTTGAGGTTTCTGTCTCTATCACAGCAGGTGATGCAATGGTATGTGAGAAAGAGGAGCAGGATTGTCAGCAGGAAAATGTTGAGCAAGTGGATAAAGACAAGGAATTATCGCAAAGACTGAAAAGGAATGTGCCCAGGAGTCATGAGCAGGGAAAATCCTGTGAGATTCAGCACAGACCAGAAACAAAGCAGGGAAACCAGCCAGGGGAGAAAGTGAATAAATTAATTTTGTGTCAGGGAACCCAGAAGGACATCAAGGAAACCACAACACAGCAGGAAATCCTCAGGGGAAAGAGAAAAAATACATGCACTGAATGTGGGAAAAACTTACATTACTACTCAGCCCTTATAAAGCATCAGAGAATTCACACAGGTGACAAATCATATGAATGCAGTGAATGTGGGAAAACCTTTAGTCAACGCTCATTCCTTGTTAGGCATCAGAGAGTCCACACAGGGGAGAGGCCCTATGAATGCAGTGAGTGTGGGAAAACCTTCATGCGCAGATCAACCCTTTCTGAACATGAGAGAATCCACACAGGAGAGAGGCCCTATGAATGCAGTGATTGTGGAAAATGCTTCACTAGCAGCTCAGACCTTTCTAAACATCACAGAATCCACACAGGGGAGAGGCCCTATGAGTGCAGTGAGTGTGGAAAATGCTTCACTATCAGTTCAGACCTTTCTAAACATCACAGAATCCACACAGGGGAGAGGCCCTATGAATGCAGAGAGTGTGGGAAAAAATTCACTCAAAGGTCAGGACTTTTTAGCCATCAGAGAATCCACACGGGGGAGAGGTCCTATGAATGCAGTGATTGTGGGAAAAACTTCAATCGCAGCCAGGGCCGGCTCTAGGTTTTTTGCCGCCCCAAGCAAAAAAAATTTTGGCTGCCCCCCACCCATCCCTGGGTTCCCCCCCGCATCCCCTGCCACTCCAGCCCATGGCTCTCACCCCCGCCCCCCACCAGTGCCCTTCCTCACCCGCACTCCCTGCCGCCCCAGCGCTGGGCTCTCTCTCCCCTCCCTGCACCCTCTACCGCCCCAGCCCTGGGCTCCCCGCGACCCACGAGTGCTGACTCTGCCTGCTCTCCCCTCACCTCCAGCCTGTCCGGTGCTGGTCGGGGTAAGCAGCGGGGCTCCCGGGCTGCGCCTCAGCCCAGGGTCCCTCCAGCCAGGGCTCCCGCCTCCAGGACTGGCTGGGACCCGGGAGGGCAGAGCCGGGGGGACCGCCCCGGCAGGGGGCTGAGGAGCCAGGGCAGGACAGCCCCAGAGGGAGCAGAGCCCTGGAGTGCGGGACGCAGGCCCCGCACAGCAGCACCCCGGGCACCGGTCCCCTCTATGGCCCCGCTGCTGCTCCTGGCCACCCTGCTGCAGCCCCTGAGTGGCTCGGGTGCTTCACCCAGCCCCGGCTGTGGTGCTTGGGGGGCGGCTGCCCTGCGGCACGTGCGGGCAGCTCCGTGTGCCCTGCGGGGCGGCCCTCAGCCCGAGTGTCCCAGTCCTTACCCAGTCCTTTTGCCGCCCCAAGCAACAAAAAAAAAGGGAAGGCCAGAATGCTGCCCCTGAAAATGTGCTGCCCCAAGCATGTGCTTGGTTTGCTGGTGCCTAGAGCCGCCCCTGATCGCAGCTCACATAGACTCATAGACTTTAAGGTCAGAAGGGACCATTATGATCATCTAGTCTGACCTCCTGCACAATGCAGGCCACAGAATCTCACCCACCCACTCCTGGAATAATCCTCTCACCTATGTCTCAGCTATTGAAGTCCTCAAATCATGGTTCAAAGACCTCAAGATGCAGAGAATCCTCCGGCAAGTGACCCGTGCCCCACGCCGCAGAGGAAGGCAAAAAACCTCTAGGACCCCCGCCAATCTACCCTGGAGGAAAATGCCTTCCCGACCCCAAACACGGCGACCAGCCAAACCCCGAGCATGTGGACAAGACTCACCAGCCAGACACCCAGGAAAAAGTTCTCCGTAGTAACTTCTAATTATCATTGACCATTGGTCCTATTTACCACTGATGGCAATTAATTGACCTTTGACTAAGATCATGTTATCCCATCAAACCATCCCCTCCATAAACGTATCTAGCTTAATCTTGAAGCCAGATAGGTCTTTTGCCCCCACTGCTTCCCTTGGAAGGCTGTTCCAGAACTTCACTCCTCTGATGGTTAGAAACCTTCATCTAATTTCAAGTCTAAACTTCCTGATGGCCAGTTTATATCCATTTGTTCTTGTGTCCACATTGGTACTGAGCTGAAATAATTCCTCTCCCTCCCTGGTATTTATCCCTCTGATATATTTAAAGAGAGCAATCATATCTCCCCTCAGCCTTCTTTTGGTTAAGGTAAACAAACCAAGCTCCTTGAGTCTCCTTTCATACGACAGGTTTTCTATTCCTCAGATCATCCTAGTGGCCCTTCTTTGTACCTGTTCCAGTTTGAATTCATCCTTCTTAAACATGGGAGACCAGAACTGCACACAGTATTCCAAATGAGGTCTCACCAATGCCTTGTATAACGGTACTGACACCTCCTTATCTCTACTAGAAATACCGTGCCTAATGCATCCCAAGACCGCATTAGCTTTTTTCACGGCCACATCACATTGGCGACTCATAGTCATCCTGTGATCGACCAGGACTCCGAGGTCCTTCTCCTCTTCCGTTACTTCCAACTGATGCGTCCCCATCTCATAACTAAAATTTTTTGTTATTAATCCCTAAGTGCATAACCTTACACTTCTCACTATTAAATTTCATCCTATTACTATTACTCCAGTTTACAAGGTCATCCAGATCTTCCTGTATGATATCCCAATCCTTTTCTGAATTGGCAATACCTCCCAACTTTGTGTCATCTGCAAACTTTATTAGCACACTCCCACTTTTGGTGCTGAGGTCAGTAATAAAAAGATTAAATAAAATTGGTCCCAAAACTGAACCTTGAGGAACTCCACTAGTAACCTCCCTCCAACCTGACAGTTCACCTTTCAGTATGACCCGCTGTAGTCTCCCCTTGAACCAGTTCCTTATCCACCTCTCAATTTTCATATTGATCCCCATCTTTTCCAATTTAACCAATAATTCCTCATGTGGTACTGTATCAAATGCCTTACTGAAATCGAGGTAGATTAGATCCACTGCGTTTCCTTTATCTAAAAAATCTGTTACTTTCTCAAAGAAGGAGATCAAGTTGGTTTGGCACGATCTACCTTTTGTAAAACCATGTTGTCATTTGTCCCAATTGCCATTGACCTGAAGGTCTGTAACTACTTTCTCCTTCAAAATTTTTTCCAAGACCTTGCATACTACAGATGTCAAACTAACAGGCCTGTAGGTACCCGGGTCACTTTTTTTCCCTTTCTGAAAAATAGGAACTATATTAGCTATTCTCCAGTCAAATGGTACAACCCCTGAGTTTAGAGATTCATTACAAATTTTTGCTAATGGGCTTGCAATTTCATGTGCCAGTTCCTTTAATATTCTTGGATGAAGATTATCTGGGCCGCCTGATTTACTCTCATTAAGCTGTTCAAGTTTGGCTTCTACCTCGGATATGGTAATATCTACTCCCACATCCTTATTCCCATTTGTCATGCTGCCACTATTCCTAAGCTCCTCATTAGCCTCATTAAAGACTGAGGCAAAGTATTTGTTTAGATATTGGGCCATGCCTAGATTATCTTTAACCTCCACTCCATCCTCAGTGTTTAGCGGTCCCACTTCTTCTTTCTTTGTTTTCTTTCTATGTATATGGCTATAAAACCTTTTACTATTGGTTTTAAATCCCTTTGCAAGGTCCAATTCTACATAACTTTTAGCCTGTCTCACTTTATCCCTACATGCTCTGACCTCAATAAGGTAGGTTTCTTTGCTGATCCCTCCCATCTTCCACTCCTTGTATGCTTTCTGTTTTTTCTTAATCACTTCTCTGAGATGCTTGCTCATCCAGCTTGGTCTAAAACCCCTGCCTATGAATTGTTTCCCCTTTCTTGGGATACAGGCTTCTGATAGCTTCTGCAACTTTAACTTGAAATAATCCCAGGCCTCCTCCGCCTTTAGGTCCATAAATTCTTTAGTCCAATCCACTTCCCTAACTAATTTCCTTAATTTATTAAAGTTAGCCCATTTGAAATCAAAAACCCTAGTCTCAGATTTATTTTTGTTTATCCTTCCATTTAGTTTGAACTGAATTAGCTCATGATCACTCGAGCCAAGGTTGTCCCCTACAACCATTTCTTCAATGAGGTCCTCACTACTCACCAAAACCAAATCTAAAATGGCATCCCCCCTTGTTGGTTCAGCAACTACTTGATGAAGGAATTCATCAGCTATCACATCTAGGAAAATCTGAGCCCTATTATTATTACTAGCACTTGTTCTCCAATCTATATCTGGGAAGTTGAAGTCTCCCATGATCACACAGTTCCCATTAGTATTTACTTCCTTAAAAATATTAAAGAGGTCTCTATCCATATCCAAATTAGATCCTGGTGGTCTATAGCACACCCCAAGCACTATCCCAGGGGAGGCTCTAGTAGTTTTCTTCCCCAATGTGATTTTTGCCCAGACAGACTCTGTCTTATCCATTCCATCACTTTTTATTTCTTTACAGTCTAGCTCATCATTGATATACAATGCTACTCCCCCACATTTACCTTTATTTCTATCTTTCCTAAACAGCACATACCCTTCAATACCTGTACTCCAGTCATGACTACTATTCCATCATGTTTCGGTTATTCCTATGATACCTTGTTTCACTTCCTGGACCAGTAGCTCTAATTCCTCCATTTTGTTACCTAGGCTCCTCGCATTGGTGTACAAACATCTTAATTTTTGCTGTTTGGCCTCACTCACATTCTTTACCCAATTTGGTATGGACATTGTACTGCCAGTATGACCTATTTGACTAGTATCCACTCTGCCCTTCCTCCTTATGTCCATTCTCCTACCCCCGGCTATATCCTCTCTTACTTCGTTGTCTTCCCTCTCAATGTTAAAATCCGGCGTGGAGATTACCTGGACATCTCCCAACCGTCTCCCCCAAATTTCTAGTTTAAAGCTCTCTTGATCAGTTGTGCCAGCCTCCATCCTAGAAGTCTATTTCCTTCCCTACTCTGGTGAAATCAATCCCGAGAGAACAGTCCTCTGTCCATGAATGCCTCCCAGTGGCCATACATCCCAAAGCTCTCCTTGTAGCACCAATCCCTGAGCCATCTGTTGATCATCATAATCCTGTCACACCTTTGTTGCCCTTCTTTAGGAACAGGCAGAATCCCACTGAAGATCACCTGAGCCTCGATTTCCTTAAGCGTCTTTCCCAGACTGGCATAGTCCCCCTTGATTCGTTCCAGTGAAAATCTAGCCGTGTTATTTGTTCCTACGTGAAGGGTGATCAATGGATTCTTTCCCGCTCACTTTAGGATCCTCTTCAACCTCATGTCCACATCCCGTATCTTAGCACCCGGTAGACAGCACACCCTTCTGTTCTCTGGATCAGCTCTGGTTACAGGCCTGTCTATTCTTCTCAGTAAGGAGTCCCCAATCACGTAGACCTGCCTTTTCCTGGTGACAGTGCGATTCTCCAGTCTATCCCCTGTTCCCTCTGGCTGCAAGTCCTTTCCATTCCTATTTTCCCTTGTAATTCTCTTCAACCCATCCTGTATTCTCCTGGGGCTCATGTTTGGTGTTGTCTCCATCGACTCTTCCCCTTCTTCTATGGGACTAGCCGCTCTTCTCTTCTTCCTTGCCCTTCCAGCTTCAGTGACCACCTGCTGTACCCCTTCTTCATTCTCCAACTCTGCAAACCTGTTCTTGAGCTCTATTTCTCCTTCACTGGCCCGTCTTTGCCTCTGCCTGCTTCTCTTAGTTACATGCTTCCACTGTCCATTTTCTTCACCCGGCAGTCCCCCCTCAGAGGCCTTTGATCCTGCTTCCAACTGCATCTCTGAGCTTTCCCCTTCAGCCACCTCGTGCCTTTGCTCCATCAACTGCTCGAACCCCCGTCTACACTCAACCAGAGTTTCCACCTGCATCTCCAATCCTCGGATCTTTTCTTCCATCAGCTCTATCAGGCAGCACTTCATGCAGACAAAACTCCTATCAGGTACCCCCTCCAGAATCATATACATACCGCAGCTGCCACATCCAGTCATCCTCATTGTGTCCTCCACTGCTTGGCTCATGACCACTGCTGCCTCTGTATCTGTCAGCCTTCTCACCTAAATCCTTCTCCTCCAACAGAACTCCCACTCAAACTCCCCTGTTTGCAGCTCTGTTTGCTGGCTCCTGTGCCGCTGCAGCTGCTTATTAGGCATCAGAGAATTCACACAGATGCCCTACAAATGCAGTGAGTGCAGGAAAACCTTTTAGTACTCAGCCCATGTAAGCCATCAGAGAATCTGCAAGGGAGATAAAAACCATAGAAGCCTCTTGGGGTATCAAGACTTTGTTTTTCTTTAATACTTTGGCTGTTTCCCACATAGTAACGTTTAAAGCTGTTTGAACTGTTGGTAGCACCCTTATCCATCGGGTATTCCAGATGAGTGGCCCATTTTTGCTTTTTGCAGTTCACCCTTTTTGATGTGGACCCATTTATCCGTTCTATCAACTCCATTGTCCCATGCGTAATTCGAGTGTGTCCTTCCCATCAGGAGCCAGGGGGCATCACATTTATACCATTCCTCCTATTACAAAGTTATTGTTAGAGTCACCAATGATACAGATTGTATCATTGCCAGGTGTTCTCATGTTGCTCTAGGTTGTGCTGAAGAGCAGTTATATTATTTATTTAAATGAACAGGAGCAGGGGCAGGAAAAAGCGTCATTTCAGCCTCTTTTCCCCAGTAAAGGAAGCTCTGGTGACCAATGACCCAAGGAAAATTGTTTGTACAACTCCACTTCCTAATTCAGTGTCACTGATTACAGTTCCAGAGGATACCGGCGTTAGCTTGAGAACAATCATCCTTCACCTTTTGGATCCAAAGAGAGAGTGCTTCATAGGACAGTCCTTCCCCGTGGATCCCAAACTGGCTGCCTGGCTGGGTAACAAGGACTTTCAGGCTGTAGAAATGATGGTAACCAATGAGGTAACGAATGTGTCAGGCTCCAATTTGAGACTTCAGGATACTCACATGTTCTGTGGTTTTGTGTCTGATGCTGTGGCTACACGATAAAGCTGATGTTGGCGCAGTTGATCCAATGTAGCTGCGCTGCTGTAGCACTGCTATTACAGACGCTCTAAGCCAATGGGAGAGATCTCTCCCATTGACTTTATTAGTATCCTCCACAAGCGGCGGTGGCCATGCTGGAAGGAGACGCTCTCCTGTTGATGTGGCGCTACCTACTCAGGGGGTTGGGGTTGTGTAACTATGTAGCTCAGCGGTGTGGATTTTTCCAACCCCTGAGCAATATAGTTACTGGTTAAAGAGTTAGTTGTGTAATAATCTGAATTATTTTGGAAAACTGAAAGATGACTTGTTTATTGTTTTGTTAGTCATACAGGAAATGATGGCTAATCTTGAAAAGTTAATTTGATTTAATTTACCGCCTGTAATGTAAGAAGTTCTAGTAGAAAACCTCACTCCGAAGGTTGGGATGGGAGAATGTGTGTAAGAGAATATTGACCCAGGATAGATTCACATTTTTAGTGTTTCAAATAGAATTTTGTTTGCTTAGCTTCAAAGTCAATTTCTATTAAAGGAAAGCTACTTAAGGAGACAAGCTGTATAACTTTTTACTCACTTACACTGTAAGGGCCACTGACTTCCCCCCTTCTCTAATTTGCAAAAGAAAGGCATGACATCTCTCATAGGATGTGTCCAGCAAGTAGGAAATCTGCCATCGTCAACCATCAATATCAAGGAAAAGGCTGAAGCCCATTGCCTTTCATATCAAAAAGCCACCTAAAGGCTGGTCTATGCTGAAAAGCTATGTTGACATAGCTCTCAGGAGTGTGAAAAATTCACTCTCCTGAGAGAAGTTATTGTGACTTGAGCCCCAGTGTAGACACTGTTCGGTTGTCAGAAGAATAATTCCAGTGTTTGAAGGGTAGGCGTAGCCTTAGACAGATTGATCCCCTATGGGAAGCAAGTCATGACATCAATTCCGATCCTGACCCATCTCCCTGTATGTGAAAAAGCTACTAGGATGGAGGGCTGAACCAGCTGTCCAGTCGCCTGGTTCCTCAACTGTAGCTACAGCTCTTAGTGCCCATTAATCCAGAGACTGAGAGAACTGGAGAGTTCCAACCATTGTCATTTTAGTATCTTATTGTTCCTTTCTCTGTTTTTTGTGATGGCCTTTCTACATCAGGGTGAGACTGTAGAGCTCAGTACATGTGTGACAAAAGCTCATTGGTGCTAGTTTGCAAAGGGGTCACTGTTATTCACAAGCAACTCCTGTCTCAGACCTGACAAACTCACCACACCCAGTACCCTGATTTTATGATATTTATCCAGGAAGCATAGCAGTGAGATCTCTACTGAAAACTTGTAAATTACTGTTACTCCTAATCACTGCGAGAGGCGTTTACGAGTCATACTGAAGGAGTAATGTAAGTAAATGGGAAATTATGACCATATGGTATTATCATGAAAGTGAGTCACCCCAATCATAGGTCTTGGTGGGGACGACCCATTCCATTGGGAGGGAATTGTCACCCATCCCTTGCTAACCAGTTATGTGATGTATTGCTCCATTGTCAATCATTGCACCAAACCAGAAAAGCCAACGGAAAGCTATCAAAGACAAACTATAGACATCTAAACCTTGTGAAAGTTAAAAGAACAATATGACAATGAGGATATTGTCTTTCTGTGAATAAAGACAAAAGACTGATTCCATTTATGACGGTGGAGAAAAACATTTTGCGTCCATTCACCAAGGAGACCGTAACGACCAGTGGTGCTTCACGAAAGGCAGGGCCGTGGCTCCTAGGGACTAGTAATCACTGCAATAGACTGAAATGTGAGGTGAGAATCTGCTTAGATAGGGAAGGTAACTGTTAAAAAGCGTAGGTTGCATTTTGTGATTTTGTTTTATTGGTAGCGGTTAGTTTCCATCAGTCACATTTCTTTCTGTTTAACTCTCTCTCCCTTGTTAAATAAATTTCCGTTTGTTCAAGTTCTGTACTCATGTGCTGTGTGATACAGTAGCAGTGGTCTACAGTAAAACTGGTAACCTGGCATATACCATTGCTTTGGGAAGAGAGGATCTGGGATTACTTGAGTATCTGGGGATCAGGACTGGACCCCAGAGGGGGACACATTGAAGGGGTTAGGGTACCTCCGTTGATAACTGTGGCAGGGCTGTTGTAGTGCAGAGGAGGGTGCTGGAGTACCTGACAGGCTGACTGAGTTTGGTCACAAACATCCAGCTGCCAAATGGAAAAGTCCCTCTTAAGAACATAAGAAAGGCCGTACTGGGTCAGACCAAAGGTCCATCCAGCCCAGTATCCTGTCCACCGACAGTGGCCAATGCCAGGTGCCCCGGAGTGAGTGGACCCAACAGGTAATGATCAAGTGATCTCTCTCCTGCCATCCATCACCACCCTCTGACAAACAGAGGCTAAGGATACCATTCCTTACCCATTCTGGCTAATAGCCATTAATGGACTTAACCTCCATGAATTTATCCAGTTCTCTTTTAAACCCTGTTATAGTCCTAGCCTTCACAGCCTCCTCAGGCAAGGAGTTCCATAGGTTGAGTGTGCGCTGTGTGAAGAAGAACTTCCTTTTATTTGTTTTAAACCTGCTGCCCACTAATTTCATTGGGTGCCCCCTAGTTCTTTTATTATGAGAACAAGTAAATAACTTTTCCTTATTCACTTCCTCCACACCACTCATAATTTTATATACCTCTATCATATCCCCTCTTAGTCTCGTTCGCAAAGCTCCCTGGTCGCTTGCTCACTGCTTTATAAAGCAGTCCCCTATCACATACCCCCGTCATCCCAGCCCACACCCCCAGCCCTCTGCCCTGACTCCTGCACTCCCTCACACACCCTCAGCCCCCTGCCCTCCCTGATTCCTGCAAATCACCATATCCCACCACACACATCCAGCCCCCTCTGAATCCTGCACCCCCTTCATAACCCAGCCCTGAATCCTGCACCCCCCACACACTCCTAGCCCCCTGACCACCCAGACTCATGCACCCCCCCCCCCCCGCCACATCCTCACTTGCATGCCTCACATCAAACAGGAGCGGCCCCAGGTAAGCACTCCACCCCCCAACACCAGCCCTGAGCCCCCTCCCACACCCTAAATCCTGGCCAGACCATTTAAAATTTTTTTTTTTTATAAAGGGCTCTTATCCAAAGCGCTTTACAATAGTTAGCTAACAGTGCAAACAATATTTGGAAAGATCATTAAGTGATCCACCAAGACCCTCAGTGATTTTCAAGTGGTCTGTGGAAAAATAGGTTAGACTACAAAAACAATCAAGGTACCTCACTTTATTTTCATTTACTTCCTATTACTTATAGGAGGAAGATGAAGAAAAAAAGAATGAAAAATGGGCGGAGCGGGGAGATGAGAGTATGTTCTTTTTCTTGGATGGCTCCCAAGGACGGGCCCCAAAAATGAAGCTGAGCAAAGGGCCCCACTAACGCTAAAGGATGCACTGCATCCCAGGGTGCTAAAGGAGTTGGCCGATGTGATTGCAGAGCTATTTGCCATTATCTTTGAAAAATCATGGCAATTGGGGGAGGTCCCGGATGACTGAAAAAAAGCTAATGTAGTGCCCATCTTTAAAAAAGGAAAGAAGGAAGATCTGGGGAACTACAGGCCAGTCAGTCTCACCTCAGTCCCTGGAAACATCATGGAGTAGGTCCTCAAGGAATAAATTCCGAACCACTTAAAGGAGAGGAAAGTGATCAGGAACAGTCAGCATGGATTCACCAAGGGCAAGTCATGCCTGACTAACCTAATTGCCTTCTATGATGAGATAACTGGCTCTCTGGATGAGGGGAAAGCAGTAGACGTGTTATTCCTTGATTTTAGCAAAGCTTTTGATAGTCTCCCACAGTATTCTTGCCAGCAAGTTAAAGAAGTATGGGCTGG
This sequence comes from Chelydra serpentina, assembly GCA_037349315.1. Lineage (NCBI taxonomy): Eukaryota > Metazoa > Chordata > Testudines > Chelydridae > Chelydra > Chelydra serpentina. The sequence continues at coordinate 4,505,307 of JBAIAC010000192.1, forward strand.
ATGAATGGACGGTAAGGTGGATAGAAAACTGGCTAGATGGTCGGGCTCAACGGGTAGTGATCAATGGCTCCACGTCTAGTTGGCAGCCGGTATCAAGTGGAGTGCCCCAATGGCCGGTTTTGTTAAATATCTTCATTAACGATGTGGAGGATGGTGTGGACTGTACCCTCAGCAAGTTTGCAGATGACACTAAACTGGGAGGAGTGGTTGATACGCTGGAGGGTAGGGATAGGATACAGAGGGACCTAGACAACTTAGAGGATTGGGCCAAAAGAAATACGATGAGGTTCAACAAGGACAAGTGCAGAGTCCTGCACTTAGGACGGAAGAATCCCATGCACTGCTACAGACTAGGGACCGAATGGCTGGGCAGCAGTTCTGCAGAAAAGGACCTAGGGGTTACAGTGGATGAAAAGCTGAATATGAGTCAACAGTGTGCCCTTGTTGTCAAGAAGGCTAATGGCATTTTGGGTTGTATAAGTAGGGGCATTTCCAGCAGATCAAGGGACGTGATCATTCCCCTCTATTCGGCACTGGTGAGGCCTCATTTGGATTACTGTGTCCAGTTTTGGGCCCCACACTACAAGAAGGATGTGGATAAATTGGAAAGAGTCCAGTGGAGGGCAACAAAAATGATTAGGGGGCTGGAGCACATGACTTATGAGGACAGGGAACTGAGGGAACTGGGATTGTTTAGCCTGCAGAAGAGAAGAATGAGGGGGGATTTGATAGCTGCTTTCAACTACCTGAAAGGGGGTTCCAAAGAGGATGGATCTAGACTGTTCTCAGTGGTAGAAGATGACAGAACAAGGAGTAATGGTTTCAAGTTGCAGAGGGGGAGGTTTAGGTTGGATATTAGGAAAAACTTTTTCAGTGGGAGGGTGGTGAAGAACTGGAATGGGTTACTTAGGGAGGTAGTGGAATCTCCTTCCATAGAGGTTTTTAAGGTCAGGCTTGACAAAGCCCTGGCTGGGATGATCTAGTTGGGGTTGGTCCTGCTTTGAGCAGGGGGTTGGACTAGATGACCTCGCGAGGTCCCTTCCAGCCCTGAGATTCTATGATAAATCCACCATTGAGCTTCCTTCTCTGGATACCCCCAGCCAGCATTCAAGGACACACTGGGTATCTGATAGAATCATAGAATCATAGTAACCTTGGACCAGCAGCTCTGACTCCAGCAGCCTGCTTGTTACACCCCAAGCACATTCTGATTCGGGTGGAGCAGGCTCAGTGTTTGAGAGAAGGGCAGGGGTTGGAAGCTTCTGTTCATTATGCTGCACCTAACCCTCAGTTTTACTTGTGCAAACAGGAGATATTTGACACTGTGCGATACGGCTCCTCTGCTCTGTTCCCAAAGTGTTCTGAAGCAGGGGAGGGTCTCTGGTAGTGGGTGTGTCACTGGCATACTGGGGTGATGCTGAAACAGGGCAGAGTAGAGGTGCCATTGTGGGGCTGGTGTAAACCTTATCTCTTCATATCCCCTTCCAAGAAATGAGGGGACAGTAACCCTTACCCAGCGAGGTCACATACGCATAGTTCTCCTGCATGACATCTCTGTAGAGGGCTCTCTGAGGGGGGTCCAGCAGATCCCACTCTTCCCTGGTGAAATACACTGCCACCTCCTCAAAGGTCACCGGCCCCTGAAAAAGCAAGAGTCCAACACTCAGTACCTGCTGCCCCAGTCACAGCCCCACTATTCATGGAGGAGAGGAGCCAACCAAAGGGAAGCTCTGGGTGGATCACAGTCAACAGAGTCCCACCCCCACCCTGCTCAGAGTATCCAGGAAACACCAGGTTAAGGGGATGAAGAGAGAGCCCCTCCTGTCTCCCAGCAGCTCCATCACACACCTACTAGCCACAGACTGATACAGGAGATGGAGCCCCTAGCAGGGTCCAGGGAGAGATCTCTGGTAGGAAGCCCAACACCCTCCTCATTGTGAGGAGCTGGATATGAAGGGAGGGGAATCTCGCCTAAGCCTGACTGGTGGGGGCCCAATTCATATCTCACGGTACCCACTGGTTAGTCGGATCAGGCTCCAGCACTGGGAGTCTGGTCAGTTTTCCTAGCCCCATGTAGCTGGGTTATTTTCTGTTCAACAAATTAGGGCATTTCCACCTCCGAACCTCATGGGTCTGTTCCTAGAATCTAGGCCACTTATTAAATAACTTGCAGCAGGTTTGCCAAACCCTGTCCCCCTCCCTTTCTCCACCCTGGGCATTTCCTGCCCTGCTCCAACCTCCAAACCAGACGGTGCAAACCTTCCCATCTGCAGTGTAGTTGCTGTCCCTCTCCCTCCTGCAGGAACCCACTAGCAACTCCCCAATAATCCCTACCTGAACTGGCTCCTCTGCAGCAATTTCTCTCCCCTGTCCCATGGGAGGATGGGATGAACTGGAGCGAGACGTGGGTGTCATTCTGCAGCCTGGCAGGTCGAGAAGGGCAGTTGTGGAGGTTTCAGAACAGGCTTTAATTAATTTCACATCACGATACCCCCAGGCTTTTCCCTGCAGACAGAGATTGTAGAGTCTGCCATGCTGAGAAAATGCTGGATCTCTGTATTACAGTGTAGACCTGAAGTATCAGAGGGGTAGCCGTGTTAGTCTGGATCTGTAGAAGCGACAAAGGGTCCTGTGGCACTTTATAGACTAACAGACATATTGAAGCATAAGCTTTCGTGGATGAATACCCACTTCTTCCGAAGAAGTGGGTATTCACCCACGAAAGCTTATGCTTCAATACCTCTGTTAGTCTATAAGGTGCCACAGGACCCTTTGTCGCTAGTGTAGACCTGGCCCCTTCTGCCAGGCTAAGCCCACAGAGACCTTTTTAACCTCCCTTCTCCCTCCCCCCAGCCCATAACAAAGTCTCTGAAGACAAGGCTAGAAAAGAGCAGAACCAAAGGATTCACTGTGGGGTCTTCCCTCGGACACTGACCCCATGGCAGCCACACCCCAGTAGGAAGGATATGGAGTCAGGAAGTAATACATCTGTCTGGGCAGATTAGAGATCTGGAAATCTCTCTCTAAACTCTTTTCTCCCATGGCCCCTTTCAGTCTCTCTTTCTCCTTCTGTCTTGTTTTCCCTGTCCCCTCTCCCTGCCTGTGTGATAGGAAAGTCCCATTCCTGGGTAGTTTGCTCCCCCATGGCTGGATTTGCTCCTGCAATTGCTAATGGGACGAGAAATGAGGGGGGTCTGTTTGTGTAGAGTCATTTTAAGGCCAGAGCCTAGCATTTTCCCTTAGTTTCTTTCAGTTACTTGGAATGTCTGGCTCAGAATTTAGTATTAACAGGGCTCAGAAATGGCCTAGGGGGCTAGTACCTGCTGGAGAATGTTATCACTGGGGCAGGCAGAGAAGAAGCTTTAATTAAGGTCACTTCCTGGCACAGAACCCCCGCTGGGGGAGCAGCAGCTGCTAAGCCTGGTCGCTCAGATCGCAACGGAGGCTGCAGCGTCTGACCCAGGAAGCTGAACCCCAATATCCTGAGCAGAGAGGAACAGAGCGTTTGAGCAGCCTTCCCTCCTTTAGCTCTCTGGGGAGAGCAGCTAATGAGAGCACCACCTCACAGGGAGAATTGCTAATCGCATTTGCCCCACTGTCCATGTGGAGTCACTCCTTGTCTTTCCATGTAGATTCTGGATTAACAATGGTATCAATGAAACCAGATTTCAGAAAGAACGAGTCCACAATGCTGTGTGGCAGTGATAACCCCCTTCCCACCTCCCTCACCCCCCAGATCGAGAACAAGGACTGGGGGCACGAATTTTCCCAACAGAACCGAAAGTTCCAGCAATTTTCAAAAGAGGAGAAAAGCAAAATCTGTGATTTCACACTAACAGCGTTTGATAAGTGGATAGAAAGTTATCACAGTGACTGAGGGTGGCCTGGGAATGCAGGGCAATGCTTGGAGCCAGGATTCTGGGACAAGTAGATCAGAGAGAAGGATCATGGTTAGTAGCACTCCCCAGAGCCCACAGCCAGGGACCCCAGACACCCCCCAGCCAGGGTCCCACCAGATAATCCCTGGGACGCAGCCCACAGAGTCCCTGGCCAGGGACCCTAGATACCCCTCAAAGCCCCACTGGCCCGGGAATCCCTACCAGACCATCACTGCCAGGTTGGGAATCCCAAAGGGTTCCCCCCACCAAGAGCCCCCAGGAGCTAGGGACACCCCGCTCCAATGGACCCCCCACTGGGAACTCAGTCCCTCACTGCCTACCTGGGACCTCCTCCTGCCATCCAGTAGGATCTGCCATGCTATTTGCCTGGGACCCCCTGATGCTTTACAGTGGGACCCCTCACTCTGCCTGGCATCCCCTGACCTAGTTCCGGGGATCCCCCCACCCCACCCCGCTCTGTGCACTGTGCATGGCAGCAAACCCAGGAGCCAGCGGGGGAAGCCCAGACAGAGCCCCTGGAACAGCACAAGGAACCTCTAGCGCCCTGTCCCACCTCCCCAAGAGACACCCACCCCCGCTGTTCTGCAGCCAACGGGCCCCCAGCAATACCCACTTCCAGGACCCATAGCCTCAGGGCTGGGCACATCAGAACCACCCCCCACATAACCCCAAACCTCCAGAACCCACCAACCTGACTAGGGTACCCCCTGCCCAGTCACCCACACACCTCTCCCTAGCACAATGCCCCTTCAGCTCCAGCTGCAATCTCCCCACACACATACCCACCCCCCATCCCCAGCAACAGTGTTACCTCACAGTGTCTGGTAAGTGGATAGAAAGTTATCACCACTCCCTGCAGGCCAGTTACACAGGCAGAGGGAGCCCTGGGGGATGCTTCTTTAACAGGAGAATGGAAGGCCTGGAAGGCCAAAATAGATAAGAAATGTCCATGGCCGGTCACTAGGAAATAATGGCCACCATGGATGGATCCATCCCAGAGGTGGCTACATCTTAGCACTGCAGGAATGAACCCCCCACAGAGAACATTTGTCATGCAGTTTGGGATACTTGTGGCCAACTCCTCATCCCGTGCCAGCTGGAGAAAAGAAAAGGGTCCAGCCAACTCTCCTGTTGCCAGGTGTGGGCCAATTATCCCGAAACGGGGAGGAGGCCTCTGGCTTTGATGTGCATTAAATATGTGGCTGGTCTCTTTCATCAGCAAACATTTTAACAGCTATAAAGGGGGGAAGAAATGATTGTCAAAGGAGAGGAGAAAGATGATCACTGGGAAATTTAACCCCCTGCAACCTCCAAGATGGATAACGACTCAGGGCAACAGGTTCCCTCCAAGGAAGGAGAAGTTGCTGGGATTTAGAAACATGGGGAACAGCCCCAAACATGAAAGGATTTTTAATTGACATTTGATAATGATGCTGAAAGAGAGAAATCCTGAGATTTGAGATCAATGTTCAGAAATGAAAGAGAAAGCGTGGAAATCTGAAGGATTTTGGATCCATTTTTGCAAATTATAGAGAGGAAAGTGGAAAATCAGAGGGATTTTCTATCAGCTGTTGATATGAAGTAAAATCTGAGAGTATTTCACATCAATATTTGATAAATGAATAGAGAGGAAATGGGCAACATTTGCAAACTTTTTATATTCATATTCAAGAATCTGAGAAAAGGTGTAAATATGAGATTTTTTTAGTATATTATAATTAGAGAGAAAGGGAAAAAACTCAGGGAATATTCACTTAGAAATAGACAACTAGAGAGAAGTGGGGCAAATGTTTAGGGTATTTTATATCAATCTTTGAGATTTGCAGAGAATACGTGTCACAAATTACACATTTGATAACACAAGAGAAAAACACCAAGATCTGAGGGGATTTTATATTGCTATGAAATAACTAAAGGGAAAGGAGGGACTGTTTGACTGGATTTTATATGACTGTCCAATACATAAACACAAAGTGATGGTTCCCGCCACTGCCACCATTCACATGGGCAGCAGGGAGCCGTTTGAGGAGCTGCTTTAAGAGGGCAAGGGAGGGGGAGGAGGAGCTAGAAGGCTCCCTGGGTGCGGGAAGGGGGCAGCAGTGGGGGATGAGTAGGTGACTGGCAACTAAGGGCAGGGGGCAACTGTACTGGCAGTTTGGGGGCAGCAACTGGGATTGGGAAACTGGGGTCTGAGTTTCCCAATCCCACTTTCCCACCTAGACAAAGACAAATTGCTGCAGATAAAATGGGTGGGAAAATCCCCCACATGGGAGCAGGTTTTAAATGGACATTTGAGAATTACGGGGAGACCAGGGGGAATCGGGGGAGAGGAGGGAGCTGATCATTGGGGGCAAAAAAGGGGGGCATCTCCCTGGAGTTTATAGCCCCGTGGGAGCTGCGGAGAGAGAAAAGGAGCAGAACCAGAGAGAATTTGTATCGGGGGGCGAGAAGCGAGTGGCACAAACAGGGACCGGATCGAATTAACTCCCCCTCACCCTACTCCCCCAGGGATTTCCTGGCTGCATAGAGACAGTTCAACCCCCACTCTCCCCCACGCCACTTCTCCCTAACACAACAACTAGGAGTCACCCAATGAAAGTAATAGGCAGCAGAATTAAAACAAATAAAATGAAGTATTTCTTCACACAACACACACACAATCTGTTGAACTCTTTGCCAGAGGATGTTGTGAAGGCCAAGATTAGAATGGGGTTCAAAAAAAGAACAAGATAAATTCATGGAAGATACGTCCATGAATGGACATTAGCCAGGAAGGGCAGGGATGATGTCTCTAGCCACTGATTGACAGAACCTGGGAATGGGTGACAGGTGATGGATAACTGATTTATTTCCTGTTCTGCTCATTCCCTCTGGGGCACCTGGCATTGGCCACTGTCAGAAGACAGGATATTGGGCTAGATGGACCTTTGATTAGACCCAGTAGTGCCGTTCTTATGTACTAGGGAATCTAGTGAGTCCAGTGTAATGGAAGGGAGTAGGAAAATCCCTGGCTGTGGAGAACACTGGGAAATTAGAAGCAATAATTCAGGAGCAACAGAGTAATTAGTCTGGAAAAGCAGAATGTGAAAAATAAGAATCAGGTCATATTACTTCAGGAATGATGCATTCCAAGATTCAAGGAGTCTGCAGACAAGAAGGTTTCTAACCATCAGAGGAGTGAAGTTCTGGAACAGCCTTCCAAGGGAAGCAGTGGGGGCAAAAGACCTATCTGGCTTCAAGATTAAGCTAGATACGTTTATGGAGGGGATGGTTTGATGGGATAACATGACCTTAGTCAAAGGTCAATTAATTGCCATCAGTGGTAAATAGGACCAATGGTCAATGATGGGATGTTAGAAGTTACTACAGAGAACTTTTTCCTGGGTGTCTGGCTGGTGAGTCTTGCCCACGTGCTCGGGGTTCAGCTGATCGCCATATTTGGGGTCGGGAAGGAATTTTCCTCCAGGCTAGATTGGCAGAGGCCCTGGAGGTTTTTTGCCTTCCTCTGCAGCATGTGGCACGGGTCACTTACTGGAGGATTCTCTGCATCTTGAAGTCTTTAAACCATGATTTGAGGACTTCAATAGCTGAGACATAGGTGAGAGGATTATTCCAGGAGTGGGTGGGTGAGATTCTGTGGCCTGCATTGTGCAGGAGGTCAGACTAGATAATCATAATGGTCCCTTCTGACCTTAAAGTCTATGACTCTATAAGAGATTGTGGCTATTACACACGGTGATGGGCAAGCAAGACTCTCCACGTCTCAAGAAATTTCATTACCAACCTAGGCCATTTTCACATGCACGGGTGCAATCCAGACCAGTGAAGTGTTGTGTCCTCTGTAATCCTGGGTGAGATTCAATGTTCTGCTGCTGGAGCTCCCTTGTCTGGATAGCCCCAGCCAGCATTCCAGGACGCACTGAGTGTCTGTGTGATAAGTAACCCTGGACCGGCAGCTCTGACTCCTGCAGCTTGTTACATCCCAAGCACATTCTGGTCCGGGTGGAGTAGGCCCAGGGTTTGAGAGAAGGGCAGGGGTAGGAAGCTTCTGTTCATTATGCTGGACCTAACACCCCGTTTTACTTGTGCAAACAGGAGATATTTGACACTGTGCAATACTGTTCCTGTGCTCTGTTCCCAAAGTGTTCTGCAACAGGGGAGGGTAGAGTGGTATTGTATGTGTCACTGGCATATTGGGGTGATGCAGAAACAGGGCAGAGTAGAAGTGACAGTGTGGGGGTGGCATGAACCTTATCTCTTCATTTCCCCTTCTAAAAACCTAGGGGACAAGAATCCTTACCCAGCGAGGTCACATTCTCATAGTTCTCCTGCATGACGTCTCTGTAGAGGGCTCTCTGAGCGGGGTCCAGCAGAGCCCCCTCTTCCCTGGTGAAATACACAGCCACCTCCTCGAAGGTCACTTGTCCCTGAAAGAGCAAGAGTCCAACACTCAGTACCTGCTGCCCCACTCACAGCCCCACTATTCATGGAGGAGCCAAATGGAATCTCTGGGTAGAATCATAGAATCTTAGGGTTGGAAGGGACCTCAGGAGGTCATCTAGTCCAACCCCCTGCTCAAAGCAGGACCAACCCCAACTAGATCATCCCAGCCAGGGCTTTGTCAAGCCTGACCTTAAAAACCTCTAAGGAAGGAGATTCCACCACCTCCCTAGGTAACCCATTCCAGTGCTTCACCACCCTACTAGTGAAAAAGTTTTTCCTAATATCCAACCTAAACCTCCCCCTCTGCAACTTGAGACCATTACTCCTTGTTCTGTCATCTTCTACCACTGAGAACAGTCTAGATCCATCCTCTTTGGAACCCCCTTTTAGGTAGTTGAAAGCAGCTATCAAATCCCCCCTCATTCTTCTCTTCTGCAGGCTAAACAATCCCAGTTCCCTCAGCCTCTCCTCATAAGTCATGTGCTCCAGCCCCCTAATCATTTTTGTTGCCCTCCACTGGACTCTTTCCAATTTATCCACATCCTTCTTGTAGTGGGGGGCCCAAAACTGGACACAGTACGCCAAATGAGGCCTCACCAGTGCCGAATAGAGGGGAATAATCACATCCCTCGATCTGCTGGAAATGCCCCTACTTATACAGCCCAAAATGCCGTTAGCCTTCTTGGCAACAAGGGCACACTGTTGACTCATATTCAGCTTTTCATCCACTGTAACCCCTAGGTCCTTTTCTGCAGAACTGCTGCCCAGCCATTCGGTCCCTAGTCTGTAGCAGTGCATGGGATTCTTCCGTCCTAAGTGCAGGACTCTGCACTTGTCCTTGTTGAACCTCATCAGATTTCTTTTGGCCCAATCCTCTAATTTGTCTAGGTCCCTCTGTATCCTGTCCCTACCCTCCAGCGTATCAACCACTCCTCCCAGTTTAGTGTCATCTGCAAAGTTGCTAAGGGTGCAGTTCACACCATCCTCCAGATCGTTGATGAAGATATTGAACATATTCTCCTAAGAAAGACATTTTTCTGTAGGGAAACAAATAAATCTGCGGGGGACATGAATTTGGTGCTTGCACAGTGCTGCAGAATTTCCAAAGGAGTAAGATGTGAATCTTTCAGATGGCTTGTTAAAGTTGCAGAGAATTAATCAGGCTGCCTCTGCTCAGGAAGCGTACTGCTCCTCCAGGAAAAAAAGACCCTGCTGTAGAAGAAACCCTGTGATTGGAGTCATAGCACATCTCTCGTCTTACAGGAATGGACTCTGTGGGATAAGGCTCTGCTGGGGCTTTATTCCTTCCTTTAGCCACTGTGGAAGGGTGAACAGGGAGAGAATTTGCTCCTCTTTTCTATGTGGAACAACTAAAGGCGGGCTGAATTATTTCCAGGGTTGAAAGTAATAAAACACAAAACTAGCAGAGGATGGTTTCGATCCATCGACCTCTGGGTTATGGGCCCAGCACGCTTCCGCTGCGCCACTCTGCTGTGCAGGTTGATGGCTCCGTGACTCACTCACAGTGCTGCTCTCCTTACTAGGCTGAGCTCACAAGCTGTGCCCTGGCGAGCTGTGCCCAGGGGATTTAGACGCTGTAGAGGCAGGTGATTGTCCCCAGAGGCGCCAACTTTCTCTGGCGCCGGTGGGAGCTCACGCCCAGCGCCCTGCCCCCGACGCCGGGCCCCGCCCCCAACGCCAGGTGACGTTGCAGGCCCCGGGGTTGGCGGGGAGCTGGCCGCGGGTCCCGGGGATGGCGGGGAGCTGCCGGTGGGTGCAGAGCACCCACCAATTTTTCCCCGTGGGTGCTCCAGCCCCGGAGCACCCACGAAGTCGGCGCCTATGATTGTCCCTGTGCTGTGTCACAGCTCCAGAGCTGCACTGAGATGTGCTCGCTGCATTCGCCTCCAGGGTCTCCTTGGTCTAAAGAGTCAGCAAAACCAGCCCCCGTCCCCCGCTTGTCTCCTGGTGAGATCCAGCCAGTCTCCTGCCCCGCCCCTTGTCTCCTGGTGAGATCCAGCCAGTCTCCTGCCCCCCCCCTTGTCTCCTGGTGAGATCCATCCAGCCAGTCTCCTGCCCCCCCCCCCTTGTCTCCTGGTGAGATCCAGCCAGTCTCCTGCCCCCCCCCTCGTCTCCTGGTGAGATCCAGCCAGTCTCCCCCGCCCGCTGAAGGGGGTTACCCCAGTGCCACAAACACCCTGCGGGGGGCCAGCGGGGCAGGGCCAGGCACGAGCAGGTCCCTGCTGGCAGCGCGGGTCGGACACGCTCGTGCGGGAGGGGCCGGGCCCGGCTCGCCCGCTGCCCGGGGGGGTCACAAGCCCGCCCAGCCGCTGCATTGAACAGCTCCTGCTCCCGGGGGGGGGCGGGTCCAAGAGGCACCGGCTGGGAGAGGGGGCGGGGCCGGGGTCTCAGCCCGGGGGGAGGGTCAGGCTGGCCCCGGGGACCTCCCTTACCTGGCTGGAGAGGGCGGAAGCGCCCCAGGGGCACGCTGGGAGATGTAGTTCCTGATTCTCCCGGGAGCGGAAGTGACGTTTCGGAGGGGTCGTGACCAGCTGGGCTCTGAACGTGCGCGGCGCGCTGCGGCTCTGCGTGGCTCGCGCGGGGTCGTTGGAGCCGCTCCCGGAGCCCGACCTTCATTAACACCCCCGTGCCCGGCCCGGGCCCTGCCCCGCTGGAGCCGCCCTCGGGCCGCCCCGGGCTCTGCCCGCCCCGCTTTGGAGCTGCAGCCTCCAGGTAGCAGCGCGAGCCCCGGGGGCGGGGCGGGGCCGGGCGGTGACTCCGCCCCAGTGTCCGGGGGGACCCGGCATCTCGCCGCGCCGGGATCTGCGCCCTGGGGGGCCGCGGGGGGCTCGGAGCTGCTGCCCCCGCAGGAGCCCAACGCCCCTGGGCCCGGCCCGGCTCTGCCCTGGGGGTGCGGGGGGAGGGGACCGCCCCCCCCCGGGGTCCCTGCGGGAGGCGACGGGGGGAGACCTGGGAAAAGGGGGGGGGTGTAAAATGTTTGAGCAGCCCGGACATGGGCGGGGAGACGAGCAGGTGACCCCCGAAGGGCGGAGAGAGAAAGGGGGGGCTGAGACCCCCTCGGATTTACCGCTGCCCCTGTCCTGGGGAGCCCCCCCCTCCCGTCCCCTTCCTCTCTAGAGAGCCACGAACCACATCCAGGGTGACCCCCCCCCCTTCCCCCAAATCCCTGAGCAGGTCTCTGTGCCCCTCCCCCCATCGTACCCCATTTTCTCCCCCCTTCGCCAATGCCCAGTTCAGATCTCAGCTTTGGGGGTTTCCCCCCATTTTTACCTGCTGTGATTTGTCCTTCTTCCGGTGGGAATCGTTCCCCTGAGTGATTCCTGACCTGGGCAGAGGCTGGGAGAGCCTGAGACAGGGACATGGCTGGGCTGGGGGCCCAGGAAGGGGAGGGAGGAGCAAGCGACCCCCGTGGAGATGGCCCAGTCCCAGGTTCCCCAGTCCCAGCTACTTCCCCTCCCCCACCCTGGCCAAGCCAGCCCCCCGCCCCCACCTGCTAGTCACATTCCCAGCCCCCACTGCCAGCCCCTTTCTGCAGTCCATAGGAATGTGAGGCAAGAAGAATCCATCCCATTCTGTTGTTGATTGAACATCTCTATATAATCCCCTCCAATTTCCCCTCTTTGCTCTTGAACTGTTCAATGGAGACATACAATCTCCCCACATGTTGGTGCGTCTTTCTTATATTGGCAAATATTTACGTTGTGCCCCATTTTCCCATCAGTTCTGAAATACTGAAATTCTTGAAAATCTTCCTGCTTTTCTCTCCCGGTGTCTGTCTGAGATCAGGGCTCTTATCGTACCAAGCGTGGCTCAGGCCTTGCATGAGATCAGGTCCCCCAGTGTGCCAGGCACTGCACAAACCTTGACCAATTTTGGGGCACTCGTTGTGCCAGGTACTGCAGAGACCCCTAAAGAGAGCAGGGACCTTGTTGTGCCGGGTGCCACAGTGACCCTGACTGAGCTCTGGGCCCCTGTTGTGCCAGGTTCTGCAAAGAAACCAAGTGAAATCAGGCTCCCATTCTGCCAGGTGCTGCAGAGACAACAAACAAAATCAGGGACCTTGTTCTTCCTGGAGCTTCAGAGACCCCCACTGACATCTGGGCCCTGTTCTGCCAGGCACTGCAGAGACCCCAACAGAGGTCAGACCTCACTGTTGCGACAGGCGCTGTGGAGTCGGCAACTGAGATCTGCGCCCGACTGTGCCAGGTAAAACTGAGACCTAGACCGAGATCATGGCCCCCCTTGTGCCAGGCAGCGCACGACTGCTGCCTCCATTGTGCTGGGCACTTCAGAGACCTCGACTGAGATCTGTGCCCCTGTTGGGCCTGGCACTGCACTGACCCCAACCTAGGTCACACCCCACCACTATACTGGGCACTGCACAGACCCTGCCCTCACATTTTGCCAGATGCTACAGGGACCCCAGATCAATTCAGGGATCCTATAATGCCGGGAGTTGCAGAGCCCCCGACTGAGGTCAGGCCCCCTGTTGTGCAGGGCTCTGCACAGACACTGACCAAGATCAGGGTCCCCATTGTGACAGGTGCTGAACAGACACCAAGGGTGTCTCTACACTGCCATTAAAAACCCACAGCTGGCCCCTGCCAGCTGACTCAGGCTCACAGGGCTCAGGCCAAGGGGCTGTTTAACTGCTTGAGCAGTGTCGATGTCTGGGCTTGGGCTGGAGCCAGGCTGGAGGACCCTGCGAGGTGGGAGGGTGCCAAACTTTGGGGTGCAGCCCAAGCTGGAACATCTACACCACAATGAAACAGCCCCACAGCCTGAGCCGTGTGAGTCCAAGTCAGCGGGCACGGGCCAGCCGCCGGCGTCTCACTGCAGTGTAGACACGCCCACAGCGACAGAGAGTCCTTGTCACAAAAAGCTCAAAGGCTAATAGCAAATGGTGGGAGGCTACTCTCCATTTTATAGATGGGGAAACTGAAGCTCAGAGAGGTGAAGTAATTAGCTCAAGTTTGCATGGAGAATTTAGCGCAAAACTGGGAACTGAACCCAGATTGTTTGAATTCTTGCCTCTCCCCTTAACCCCAAGCCTAGCTTGTGTGTGTGCAGCGTTGTTTTGGTCTGTGTTTGCGTTGCATTGGCTTCCAAGGGAGGCTGTGGAATTTCCTTCATTGGAGGTTTTTAAGACCAGGTTAGAGGTACACCAGTCTGGGAATGTCTAGGGTTACTTGGTCCTGCCTCAGCACAGGGGGCTTGAGTAGACGACCTCCCAAGATCCCTTCCATGCCTACATGGAAATAATTCTCTTTTGCGCTGTGTCCTGTTCTACGCTGAGCTGTCTTCCATGGTGCCGTTTGGAACTGTGATGCACCATGTTGTGTTGCGTAGTTTTATGGCACATTGTTTTGCCTCAACTTGTTTGGTGCCTGTGTTGTGTTGGTTTGAGCTGAGCTCTTTTCCATTGTGTACTTTTGTCCTAGGGTGTGTTAGTTTGCGTTGTTTTGCTTTTTTTCTTTTAGTTTGTATTGTCATTTTATGCTTTGGAGTGTGGGTTTTTTGTTTCGTTTTTGTTTTTTTTCCCCTGAATTGCCTCACATTATTTTGTGGTGGGAATTTTTCTGTATGTTATGTTTCTATAGGTATATATTGCATAGCATCATAGAAATGTAGGGCTGGATAGGACCTCAAGATGTCATCAAGTCCAGCTCTCTCTACCGAGGCAGGACCAAGTATATGTAGTTTATCTGTGACAGAGGTTTGTCCTACCTGTTCTTAAGAACTTCCAGGAAAAGAGACTCCACAGCCACCCTTGTAAGACTATTCCAGAGCTGAACTACCTTATCTCTGGTGACACCCACACAGATTTTAGTGGTGAGCGGCTCTGGAGAGAGAGGAGACCCCAGTGAATGGGCAGCTGGGTAAATAGACTAAAGTTGGGAGGAGAAACACTGACATGTCCAAGGTCACCCAGGCTGTCTGTGTCGGAGCTAGAAATGATCCCAGTTCTAGTGCCACCGTACTGCTGTTTTGGGTACTGAAGGTCTCTGCCACGCTGGTGTTTTAGGCACTGGTGCAAACCCTTAGTATAGACAGAGTTTACACGAGTGCACTTTGATTGGCACTGGTGCATGTGGAGAAATTGGAGAGGGTCCAGAGAAGAGCAACAAGAATGATTAAGGGTCTAGAGAACATGACCTATGAAGGAAGGCTGAAGGAATTGGGTTTGTTTAGTTTGGAAAAGAGAAGACTGAGAGGGGACCTGATAGCGGTCTTCAGGTATCTAAAAGGGTGTCATAAGGAGGAGGGAGAAAACTTGTTCATCTTAGCCTCTAAGGATAGAACAAGAAGCAATGGGCTTAAACTGCAGCAAGGGAGGTTTAGGTTGGACATTAGGAAAAAGTTCCTAACTGTCAGGGTGGTTAAACACTGGAATAAACTACCCAGGGAGGTTGTGGAATCTGCATCTCTGGAGATATTTAAGAGTAGGTTAGATAAATGTGTATCAGGGATGGTCTGGACAGTATTTGGTCCTGCCATGAGGGCAGGGGGCTGGACCCGATGACCTCTCCAGGTCCCTTCCAGCCCTAGAATCTATGAATCATATCCCGGTGTGGGGGTGGTACAGTGACCTCACTGAGGCCTGAGGCTGGCTGAACAGTGCAGCTGGGAATGGAGGAGAAGCAGTGAGTGCTGGAGGTATGAGCCAGGAGCACAGCCCCACAGGACTGGACACTGACTTCTCCTGACCCAGGACACCGCCCCCCTTCCCCCCCCCCCCCCCCCCCACCGCAGCTGTGTGCAGGGACTGCAGCTGAGCTTCCCTGCCAAGACAGCCTGTGCATCCATGTACAATAGATGGAAATAGAGTCCAGTCCCAGAGACTGTCCCTCTCTGTGCAGTGCCCAGCACAATTGGGATCCTGATCTCAGACAGGTTCTCTGCCATGAGCAGCACAAAGGGGCCCTGATGTCCATCAGTGTCTGTGCAACGCAAGGCACAGTTTATAGACTCACAAACTTTAACTGCCAGAAGGGAGCATCATGATCATCTAGTCTGACCTCCTGCACATCGCAGGCCACAGAACCTCACTCACCCACTCCAGTAATAGACCCCTAACCTCTGGCTGAGTTAATGAAGTCCTCAAATCATTATTTAAAGGCTTCAAGTTGCAACAAATCCACCATTTACACTAGTTTAAACCTGCAAATGACCCATGCCATGCCCCATGCTCCAGAGGAAGGCAAAACAAAAAAACAGGGTCTCTGCCAATCTGAGTCTGGGCTAAATTCCTTCCTATCCCCAAATATGCCAATCAATTAGACCCTGAGCATGTGGGCAAGACCCAGCATCCAGACACCTGGGAAAGAATTCTCTGTGGTAACTGAGAGCCCTCCCCATCTAGTGTTCCATCTAAGAGGGCAGGAAGTGGGAGATTTTTGCTGCTAGCAGTTGCAGATCGACTACATGCCATTGTAGGCATTCCCATCATACCAATCCTTCCATAAAGGTATTGAGCTCAATCTTGAAGCCATTTAAGTTTTTTGCCCCCAGTGCGTCCCTTGGGAGGCTGTTCCAAAACTTCACTCTGATGGTTCGAAACCTTCGCCTAATTTCAAGCCAAAACTTCTTGATGGCCAATATCCATTTGTTCTAGTGCCAACATTGGTGCTTAACCTAAACAACTCCTCTCCTTCCCTGGTATTTATCCTTCTGATGTATTTATAGAGAGCGTTCGTATCTCCCCTCAGCCCTCTTTTGGTTAGGCTAAAAAAGCCAAGCTCTTTGAGTCTCCTCTCATAAGGCAGATTTTCCATTCCTTGGATCATCCTAGTAGCCCTTCTCTGTACCTGTTCCAGTTTGAATTCATCCTTCTTAAACATAGGAGACCAGAATGGTCCACAGTATTTCAGATGAGGTCTCATCAATGCCTTGTATAAGAGTACTAACCTTCCCTGTGTCTACTGGAAATACCTCACTTGATGCATCCTAGGACTGCATTAACCTATTTCACGGCTGCATCACATTGGCAGCTCATAATTATTCTGTGATCAATCAATACACCCAGGTCTTTCTCCTCCCCTGTCACTTCCAACTGATAAGTCCTCAGCTTATTGCAAAAATTCGTCGTTAGTCCCTCAGTACATAACTTGGCACTATTAATTTTCATCCCATTTCTATTATTCCAGTTTTCAAGGTCATGCAGATCTTCTTGGATTATATTTCTGTCCTCCTCCGTATTGGCAATCCTTACCAGCGTTTTGTTTTTTGTTTTTGTTTTTTTTAATGGAGATATGCCAATCTCCTAGAACTGGAACGACCTTGAAAGGTCATCGAGTCCAGTCCCCTGCCTTCAGTAGCAGGACCAAGTACTGTTCCCTGACAGATTTTTGCCCCAGATTCCTAAATGGCCACCTCAAGGATTGAACTCTCAACCCTGGGTTTAGCAGGCCAATGCTCAAACCACTGAGCTATCCCTCCCCTACAGTAGCGTTGTCACTGTAACAATGCTGCCCTTGGAGGGACACTTCTGAGAGTGCAAGTTCAGGACAAATTGCTTAAAGCAGGGCAGTTACAGCCCAAGGCTGGGGTTTCTATGCACACCAAGGCAAACCAAACCAGCCAAATGGAGAAGACTTCGGTT
Source organism: Chelydra serpentina (assembly GCA_037349315.1). Taxonomy (NCBI): domain Eukaryota; kingdom Metazoa; phylum Chordata; order Testudines; family Chelydridae; genus Chelydra; species Chelydra serpentina. Next base: position 4,522,272 of record JBAIAC010000192.1, read on the forward strand.
TTACCCCACTAGCTAACCATAAGTCATATAAGCAATTCCCTTAGAGACTCCAATTTTCTAGTGTCACCACCAGTGCCACTCGTTATGGGGACAAATGGTTATGAAAACCAATACCCCATCAAAAGAAAAAAGGTTCTCTCGATACCAAAGGACCAAGTCCCAGACCCAGGTCAATATACAAATGATGCTGTTGCCAGTCCTTTAGAATCTAAAATCTAAAGGTTTATTCATAAAAGGAAAAAAAGATATAGATGAGAGCTAGAATTGGTTAAATGGAATCAATTACAGACAGTAATAGCAAAGTTCTTGGTTCAGGCTTGTTGTAGCGATGGCATAAACTGCAGCTTCAAATCAAGTCTGGAGTACACCCACAGCTGGGATGGCTCAATCAGTTCTTTGTTCAGAGCTTCGGTTTGTAGCAAAGTCCCTCCAGAATCAAGAAGCAGGATTGAAGATAATATGGAGAAGTTTTCAGAGCTTTTTTATATTCTAGGGTTACCGTCCGTCCATATTTCCCCGGACATGTCCGGCTTTTTTGTCTAAATAGCCGTCCAGGAGGAATTTGTGAAAAGGTAGAAAGGTCCAGGATTTTTCCTCCCTCCTCTCCCTTCCCCTCCCCACCAAGCAGATTGCACAGCCCCTCCCCTGCAGAGTGCTACAGATGACAGATGAGGCTCTGGGGGAGGGGGTGTGTGAGGAAGGGGCTCTGGCTGCTGGAGGCCAATGGGAGTGGCTCAATCAGGGCCAGCCGCCCAATCAGCCGCACCGCACTCTGCATGGGTCCTTTCCACACACCTATTTGGTTTGGCTCCACGTGCACATGGAGCCAGCGGCTCGAGCGGCATGGTGGTAAGGGGAGTCCTGGGAGGCAGTCAGGGAGCAGGGGTGGGTTGGATGGGTCGGGAGTTCTGGGGGTCTTGTCAGGGGGCAGGGAGAAGTTGGATAGGTGTGGGAGTCCCGGGGGTCTATCTGGGGGCGAGGGTGTGGATAAGGGTCAGGGCAGTCAGGGGACAAGGAGCAGGGAGGCTTAGATAGGGCGTGAGGTTCTGGGGGGCAGTTAGGGTGGAGGGGGTCTCAGGCCGGGGCAATCGGGACAAGGAACAAGGGGGGTTGGGAGTTCTAAGAGGGCAGGAAGTGGGAGGGAGTGGATGGGGCTAGGGTGGGGCTCCCCCCATCCTCCTTTTTGATTGCTGAAATATCATAACCCTATATATTCTCTGCCCATGGGAGGACACCTATTTGTTCTTACTGTGGAAAATCATTGTAGCAAGATGGAGTCTGGAGTCACATGGGCAAGTCAAATGTCCATCCATGACTCAGTTCTTTACAGGTGGCAGCCATTATTCACATGCTATCTTGAAAGTTCCCAGGAAGACTTCTTATGTGGATTGGAGTCTTCCAAGGTCCATTGTCATAGAATCATAGAATCTCAGGGTTGGAAGGGACCTTAGGAGGTCATCTAGTCCAACCCCCTGCTCAAAGCAGGACCAATCCCCAATTTTTGCCCCAGATCCCTAAATGGCCCCCTCAAGGATTGAACTCACAACCCTGGGTTTAGCAGGCCAATGCTCAAACCACTGAGCTATCCCTCCCCCCTTGTCAGTTAAGTGTTTCTTGACTGGGCACTTCATTTGCAAATTCCTTTCTCAAGAAGCTGACCAACTGCTTTACTAAGGCTTTGGCTACACTTGCAGATGTACCGTGCTGTGCGTTAAACCCACCTTTGTACAGCTGAGTAGGGAAAGCGCTGCAGTCTGTTCACGCTGGCAGCTGCCAGCGCACTATCGTGGCCACATTTGCTGCACTTGCAGCGGCGTTGGAGCAGTGCATTATGGGCAGGTATCCCACAGAGCACCTCTTCCCATTCTGGGGTTGTGGAAAGGGGGCATGGGGTGCGGGACATTCTGGGTCCTGTCCCAACGCCCCGTGATGCATCGCTTCGCATCCCAGCAATTCCTGTGTTTCCATCAACATTTGGCGCCATCTTTCAACGGTTTCTGTGCAGTGCGATCTGTGTTCCGTTTCAGTCTGCGGGAAATGGAGCCCGAACTGCTGAGGAGTATGCTGACGAGTCTCGCCAGCACACCATGTTTGGCAATCGAGATATTCCTTAAGATCCAAAGTGACAGTGAGGAGTCTGAATGTCCAACCTAAACCATCCTTGCTGCAATTTAAGCCCATTGCTTCTTGTCCTATCCTCAGAGATTAAGAAGAACAATTTTTCTCCCTCCTCCTTGTAACAACCTTTTATGTACTTTAATACGGTTCTCATGTTTCAGGCTTCCCTCATAGGTCATGTTTTCTGGATCTTTAATCATTTTTGTTGCTCTTCTCTGGACTTTCTGTAACTTGTCCACATCTTTCCTGAAATGTGGCACCCAGAACTGGACACAATACTCCAGGTGAGGCCTAATCAGCACGGAGTAGAGCGGAATAATTACTTCTCGTGTCTTGCTTACAATTAATACTCCTACTAATACATCCCAGAATGATGTTCGCTTTTTTTGCAACAGAGTTACACTGTTGACTCATATTTAGCTTGTGATCCACTATGATCCCCAGATCCCTTTCCGCAATATTTCCTTCCAAGGCAGTCATTTCCCATTTTGTATGTGTGCAACTGATTGTTCTTTCCTAAGTGTAGTAGCTTCTGCCACAAGTGAGGAAACTCTTCGAAGGAAGGGACTATGGATGCTGAGTGATCCGCTGTCGTGACCTGCACAGGATGTGCCATGTTTGTCTTTCTTCCACAGGATAGAAGCGACTTTGTCTGTACAAAGTGCAAGCTGATCTCCATATTGGAGGAGAAGATTCAAGGTCTGGAGAAACGAGTATCAACCCTGCGTTCCATAAAAGAAAATGAGGAGTTCCTGGATAGACGTCAGGATAGGCTTCAGCGGGCACAGTGTTCTGAGGATTCAGAGCAGGCTACGCAGCGGGGACAGAAGGCCAGTGAGGATAATTGGCGGCATGTGACCTCCAGAAGAGGAAAGAGTATGAGACAAGTCCATGTACCAGAAACGCATATTCAGATGAGCAACCATTTTCATGTTCTCTCCACAGGTACTAGTGCAGAGAGTGGAGTGAATGATACATCTGAGGGAACAGAGCAGAAGGAGACTCCACTGACTGGAAGGCATGAGATGCACAGTCCTAGGGATGGGGGTTCCACGACCACCACTCCCAAGAGGAGGAGGAGGGTGGTGGTGGTGGTGGTCGGGGACTCTCTCCCCAGGGGGACTGAGTCCTCTATCTGCCGCCCTGACCGGGAAAACCGAGAGGTGTGCTATTTGCCAGGGGCTAGGATTCGTGATGTGACGGAGAGACTGCTGAGACTCATCAATCCCTCAGATCGCTACCCCTTCCTGCTTCTCCACGTGGGCACCAATGATACTGCCAAGAATGACCTTGAGCGTATTACTGCAGACTACGTGGCTCTGGGAAGAAGGATAAAGGCTTTGAGGCGCAAGTGGTGTTCTCGTCCATTCTCCCTGTGGCAGGAAAAGGCCGGGGTAGAGACCGTCGAATTGTGGAAGTCAACGAATGGCTACGCAGATGGTGTCGGAGAGAAGGGTTTGGATTCTTTGACCATGGGATGGTGTTCCAAGAAGGAGGAGTGCTAGGCAGATATGGGCTCCACCTGACGAAGAGAGGGACGAGCATCTTTGGAAGCAGGCTGGCTAACCTAGTGAGGAGGGCTTTAAACTAGGTTCACCGGGGGAAGGAGACCAAAGCCCCGAGGTAAGTGGGGAAGTGGGATACCGGGAGGAAGCACAAGTAGGTGAGTGCAAGAGGGGAGGGCTCCTGCCCCATACTGAGACACCAGGACGATCAGTGAGTTATCTTAAATACCTGTACACAAATGCAAGAAGCCTGGGGAACAAGCAGGGAGAACTGGAAGTCCTGGCGCAGTCAAGGAATTATGATGTAATTGGAATAACAGAGACTTGGTGGGATAACTCACACGATTGGAGTACTGTCATGGACGGATATAAACTGTTCAGGAAGGATAGGCAGGGCAGAAAAGGTGGGGGAGTTGCGTTGTATGTAAGAGAGCAGTATGAGTGCTCACAGCTCCAGTATGAAACTGCAGAAAAACCTGAGTCTCTGGATTAAATTGAGAAGTGGGAGCAAGAAGGGTAATGTCGTGGTGGGAGTCTGCTACAGACGACCAGACCAGGGGGTTGAGGTGGACGAGGCTTTCTTCCAGCAACTAACAGAAGTTACTAGATCACAGGCCCTGGTTCTCATGGGTGACTTTAATCACCCCAACATCTGCTGGGAGAGCAATACAGCGGTCCACAGACAATCCAGGAAGTTTCTGGAAAGTGTAGGGGACAATTTCCTGATGCAATTGCTGGAGGAACCAACTAGGGGAAAAGCTCTTCTTGACCTGCTGCTCACAAACAGGGAGGAAATAGTAGAGGAAGCAATAGTGGATGGGAACCTGGGAGGTAGTGACCATGAGATGGTCGAGTTCAGGATCCTGACACAAGGAAGAAAGGAGAGCAGTAGAATACAGAGCCTGGACTTCAGAAAAGCAGACTTTGACTTCCTCAGGGAACTGATGGGCAAGGTCCCCTGGGAGAATAACATGAGGGGGAAAGGAGTCGAAGAAAGCTGGCTGTATTTTAAGGAATCCTTATTGAGGTTGCAGGAACAAACCATCCCGATGTGTAGAAAGAAAAGTAAATATGGCAGGCGACCAGCTTGGCTTAACAGTGAAATCCTTGCTCGTCTTAAACACAAAAAAGCAGCTTACAAGAAGTGGAAGATTGGACAAATGACCAGGGAGGAGTATAAAAATATTGTTCAGGCATGCAGGAGTGAAATTAGGAAGGCCAAATCACACTTGGAGTTGCAGCTAGCCGGAGATGTTAGGAGTAACAAGAAGAGTTTCTTCAGGTATGTGAGCAACAAGAAGAAAGTCAAGGAACGGGTGGGCCCCTTGCTGAATGAGGGAGGGAACCTTGTGACAGAGGATGTGGAGAAAGCTAGTGTACTCAATGCTTTTTTTGCCTCTGTCTTCACAGACAAGGGCAGCTCCCAGATAGCTGCACTCCGCAGCACGGTATGGGGAGGAGGTGACCAGCCCTCTGTGGAGAAAGAAGTAGTTCGGGACTATTTAGAAAAGCTGGACGAACACAAGTCCATGGGGCCGGATGCACTGCATCCGAGGGTGCTAAAGGAGTTGGCCGATGTGATTGCAGAGCCATTGGCCATTATCTTTGACAAATCATGGCAATCGGGGGAGGTCCCGGATGACTGGAAAAAAGCTAATGTAGTGCCCATCTTTAAAAAAGGGAAGAAGGAAGATCCGGGGAACTACAGGCCAGTCAGTCTCACCTCAATCCCTGGAAAAATCATGGAACAGGTCCTCAAGGAATCAATTTTGAACCACTTAAAGGAGGGGAAAGTGATCAGGAACAGTCAGCATGGATTCACCAAGGGCAAGTCATGCCTGACTAACCTAATTGCCTTCTATGATGAGATAACTGGCTCTGTGGATGAGGGGAAAGCAGTGGATGTGCTATTTCTTGACTTTAGCAAAGCTTTTGATACAGTCTCCCACAGTGTTCTTGCCAGCAAGTTAAAAAAGTATGGGCTGGATGAATGGGCGGTAAGGTGAATAGAAAACTGGCTGGATGGTCGTGCTCAACGGGTAGTGATCAATGGCTCCATGTCTAGTTGGCAGCCGGTATCAAGTGGAGTGCCCCAAGGGTCGGTGCTGGGGCCGGTTTTGTTCAATATATTCATCAGTGATCTGGAGGATGGTGTGGACTGCACCCTTAGCAAGTTTGCAGATGACACTAAACTGGGAGGAGTGGTTGATACGCTGGAGGGTAGGGACAGGATACAGATGGACCTAGACAAATAAGAGGATTGGGCCAAAAGAAATCTGATGAGGTTCAACAAGGACAAGTGCAGAGTCCTGCACTTAGGACGGAAGAATCCCATGCACTGCTACAGACTAGGGACCGAATGGCTGGGCAGCAGTTCTGCAGAAAAGGACCTAGGGGTTACAGTGGACGAAAAGCTGAATATGAGTCAACAGTGTGCCCTTGTTGCCAAGAAGGCTAACGGCATTTTGGGCTGTATAAGTAGGGGCATTTCCAGCAGATCGAGGGACGTGATTATTCCCCTCTATTCGGCACTGGTGAGGCCTCATTTGGCGTACTGTGTCCAGTTTTGGGGCCCCCACTACAAGAAGGATGTGGATAAATTGGAAAGAGTCCAAAATGATTAGGGGGCTGGAGCACATGACTTATGAGGAGAGGCTGAGGGAACTGGGATTGTTTAGCCTGCAGAAGAGAAGAGTGAGGGGGGATTTGATAGCTGCTTTCAACTACCTAAAAGGGGGTTCCAAAGAGGATGGATCTAGACTGTTCTCAGTGGTAGAAGATGACAGAACAAGGAGTAATGGTCTCAAGTTGCAGAGGGGGAGGTTTAGGTTGGACATTAGGAAAAACTTTTTCACTAGTAGGGTGGTGAAGCACTGGAATGGGTTACCTAGGGAGGTGGTGGAATCTCCTTCCTTAGAGGTTTTTAAGGTCAGGCTTGACAAAGCCCTGGCTGGGATGATCTAGTTGGGGTTGGTCCTGCTTTGAGCAGGGGGTTGGACTAGATGACCTCCTGAGGTCCCTTCCAACCCTGAGATTCTATGATTATAAGTAGAGTACTTTGCATTTGTCCTTATTGAATTTCATCCTATTTACTTCAGACGATTTCTTCAGTTTGTCCAGATCATTTTGAATTTTTATCCTATCCTCCAAAGCACTTGCAACCCCTCCCAGCTTGGTATCGTCCGCAAACTTGATAAGTATAACAGAGAGACTGTTACTGGAGGTTTTCATCATGTCTCAGAGGATTACCCCCTGGTGGGAGGGGGCTAGGCCTATATGGGAATACGGTCATTCTGTACTTCACAGTGTGGTAGAACCTAGAATGTGCATTAGCAGGGAAAAATCAAGGGGGGAATTGGCCTGTGGAATGGACAAAATCCCCCTCTGAATTCCCTCACACTGTCCTTGTCCGGGCAGGCTACAGAATAACGTCCACATTTCACTCAAGATCATCCCGTCCTCCCTGGGGGAAGGAAATGGCTGCAATGGAGCTGGCTCAGGTAAGAGATAATCAGGGAGCTGGTGGTGGGTTCTGCTTGGAGAGAGGAGCAGTACAGGCATAGGAAGGCAGTCGCTGCTAGAGGTTGTGGGAGGCAGGAAATATCTAGGGTGGAGAAAGGGAGGGGACAGGATGACACTTGTGTAATCTAGGGTGTTATGGGTTGTCACCCCCAAGTTGCAGTCTGGGGGGCTTCTGGGAACCACTGTGCCCTCTAACCCTCAAGCTGGGCTGGCCCTTCTTACACTACTTTGCTGGAGATTCAGCCAGCCTCTCCAGGCCCGGTTATCACCCAACATGACAGCAGGTTGTGCCATACATTCTACTAAGCTACCTGAGTGCTTTACCTAATTGAAGGTACGAAAACGGACACCATGTAGAATCAAGCACATGAGTTTATTACGCACAGCGCTGGTGGAGTGTCACTTTGCTTATTAGGCTCAGAGACACTGCCAATCAATTAATTACAATGGAATATATGGAATTGCCATGGGCACAGGGAAGTGATGGGGTGGGAGGTCCTGAGCCCCTGGATAGACCTATCAGCAAGACAAGATAAGCACAGTAGCCAATAGTCAAAGATTACATAATGTCTCCACCCATGGTTTCAGGTTAGCATATGACATACAATTAGTACACAGGTGTTTTCCTTTAAACAATGTATAAAGTGTATTAATATAAAATATATATGTTGAATTCTGATTTGGGTCCATAGGAATGAAGTAGCTCCTCTGATTGTCCAACAGGTACATACCTGTGGGTTAAAGCAAAAAGACATTAAAAAGTATGTGGCAATAGAAATTGTTTTTCAGTTGCTCATTTGTGTTTCTAAAGACAGACACTGTATCTGGGAGGGAGGAGAGAGGATGTCATATCTCATACTGACATGCTTGAACCTCTTCCATGAACTCAAGGTTGGCATGTGGGGAGAGCATGGCTATCTTTTCTTGCAGAGGAGTATACACAGATCCAGACACAAGGCTTCTTTCATTCCATTGGTCTGTTTGCAGCTTCAGATAAAGACACCAATTACAGCTCCCCACCTGGAGTTTTGCTGACCATGCTTATCTTAGAGTATGTCTACACTCGGACTGTAGTCCGATTTTACCAAAATCGATTTTTGTGAACCGATATTATGAAGTCGAACGTGTGTGTCCATACTAAGTACATTAAATTGGCGGTGTGAGTCCACAGTATCGGGGCAAGCGTCGACATTCCAAGCAGTGCACTGTGGGTAACTATCCCCGCTGCCCATTGGAATTATGGGTCAAGCTCCCGATGCCTGATGGGCCAAGAAATTTGTAGTGGGTGGTTATGGGTACATGTCGTCATTCAACGGTCACTCCCCCCTCCCTCTGGCAAAGCAACAGCAGACAATGGTTTCGCGCCTTTTTCCCTGGATTGAAAGCACGGACGCCATAGCGCAGCGAGCATGGAGCCCGGGGAGATCATCGCAGCAGTTATGGCCGTTGTCAACACCTCGTACATTATCGTGCGCTTTATCCAGAACCGGAACTTGAGAAATCAGGAGAGTAGTCAGCGCGGTGAGGAGAGTGACGAAGACATGGACACAGACCTCTGTCAGAGAACGGGACCCTGCAAATTAGACATCCTGGTGGCAATGGGGCAGGTTCATGCCATGGAACACCGATTCTGGGCCTGGGAAACGAGCACAGAGTGGTGGGACTGCATAGTGCTGCAGGTCTGGGATGAATCCCAGTGGCTGTGAAACTTTCGCATGCGTAAGGGCACTTTCCTGGAACTTTGTGAGTTGCTTTCCCCTGCCCTGAAGCGCCAGGACGCCAGGATGAGAGCAACCCTCACAGTTGAGAAGCGAGTGGTGATAGCCCTGTACACCTGATAGCTACCGGTCAGTCGCGAATCAATTTGGAGTGGGCAAATCTACTGTGGGGGTTGTTGTGATGCAAGTAGCCAACGCAATTGTTGAGCTGCTGCTGTCAAACGTAGTGACCATGGGAAATGTGCAGGTGATAGTAGATGGCTTCGCTGCGATGGGATTCCCTAACTGTGGTGGGGCTATGGACGGAACTCACATCCCTATCTTGGGACCGGACCACCAGGGCTACTTTTCAATGGTGCTGCAAGCACTGGTGGATCACAAGGGACGTTTCACCAACATCAATGTCGGATGGCCGGGAAAGGTTCATGACGCGCGTGTCTTCAGGAACTCTGGTCTGTTTAGACGGCTGCAGGAAGGTATTTACTTCCCAGACCAGAAAATAACTGTTGGGGATGTGGAGATGCCTATAGTGATTCTTGGGGACCCAGCCTACCCCTTAATGCCCTGGCTCATGAAGCCATACACGGGAGCCCTGGACAGTAGTAAGGAGCTGTTCAACTACAGGCTAAGCAAGTGCAGAATGGTGGTGGAGTGTGCCTTTGGACATTTGAAAGGGTGCTGGAGAAGCTTACTGACTCGCTTAGATCTCAGCGAAACCAATATACCCATTGTTATTGCTGCTCGCTGTGTGCTCCACAATCTGTGAGAGTAAGGGGAAGACATTTATGGCGGGGTGGGAGGTTGAAGCAAATCGCCTGGCATCAGCTTACGCGCAGCCAGACACCAGGGCGATTAGAAGAGCACAGCTGGACGCAGTGCGCATCAGGGAAGCTTTGAAAACTAGCTTCCAGACTGACCAGGGTAACCAGTGACTCTTACGTTTGTTTCTCCTTGATGAGAACCTGCCCCCGTTGTTTACCCTGTTTATATTGCCTATCCTCTCTAATCACCAACCCCCATCCAACCCCCCTTCCACCGTTCCAGCGCACCTTCCTTTGAAAGGAAATAAAGGCACCATTGTTTCACAAACAACAATTGTTTATTCAAGATTTGGGAAGACAGGGAGAGAACTGGGACGGTGGCCAGGGTGGGGTGTGGGTGCAGGAAGGAGGGACGGAAAGGCCATTTCAAAACTTGGGGAATGACAGCCTTCTGCTGCTTGAGCAATCCGCAGGGGTGGAGTGGTTGTTCGCACGTTGCCTTCCCCCCCGAGTTTTGGGGACTCTGGGTGAGGAGGCTATGGGACTTGGGGAGGGGTGAGGGCGGTTACAGATGTGCTGCAGCGGCGGTCTGTCATCCTGCCTGCGTTCCTGCAGAACATCCACCAGACGCCGGAGTGTGTCGGTTTGCTCCCGCAGTAGCCCAAGCATCGCCTCTGTCACCCTCTGGTCTTCCTGATGCCACCTCTCAGCTCGAGCACTGCCCTCTTGCTTGTATTGGGCAATTGTCTCCCTCCACAGATTCTGCTGACCTACTTCAGTGCGGGAGCACTGCATTAGCTCAGAGAACATCTCGTCGTGTGTGCGTTTCTTTCTCCGCCTTATCTGCAACAGCCTTTGGGAGGGAGATGCCGGGGAAGCCTAGGGACAGTTGCAGCTGTGGGATGAAAAAAAGGGAGTGAATTTTTTAAATAGATACATTTTACAGAACAATGCATATACTCTTTCACGGTGAACAGCACCATTCACAGTACCTACCAAATATACTTTCAGTACAAGGTCGCATTTTGCATCTTTATATTGAGTGCCTGGGGCTTTGGTGTACAGATCACACACGCAGGGCTGGGCAACGGAATTCGGCTAGCGGGCGGCCATGGTAAGCCATAGACTTTTGGCTTCGGAAACCTTAATTAACAGCAGCGCCCTCCTTTCACGCTCAAAGCCAAGTAAAACTCAAAACAAAGTAACTCCAGCCATCCCATTCTCTGGGATGCTAGCTTTCGCCATCACCCAAAAGCGTGGCTGGTATCAGGGAAGATCCCTGCTAGCCGACCGCCAACAGCCCAGCATGGACGATCACCCTCCCCTCCCCCACTGCGTGGCTGGAAACTGCGGGGAGGATTTCTTTTCAAGAACAGGCAAACAGCCCAGTAGAAACGGCTACCTCTGACGGTCCCCGTAATTAAATTCCCATATTTCAAACAGGTCACCATGAATAATATCACTCTGATGAGGATAATACACACAGAGAAAGAACACATGTTGCTTGAATGCCAGCAAACACCGGGGCCATATGCTGCCAGTCTTTGTCATGCAATGATACCAGAGTACTTGCTACTGGCCTGGCGTGGTAAAGTTTCCTACCATGGAGGACGCAATAAGGCTGCTCTCCCCAGAAACCTTCTGCAAAGGCTTTTAGAGTACCTCCAGGAGAGCTTCATGGAGATGTCCCTGGAGGATTTCCGCTCCATCCCCAGACATGTTAACAGACTTTTCCAGTAGCTCTACTGGCCACGAATGCTTCCGAAGTCCTCAGGGCAAAGTAACCATTAAAAACCGATTGTTTTAAAACCATGTCTTTTCGATTGAAAAGATACACTCACCTGATGTGCCTTCTCCGGCTTCACGGTCCGGGATACCGCCTTGGGAGGGTTGGGAGGGGATCTCTGTCAGGGTGAGGAAAAGTTCCTGGCTTTTGGGGAAATCGCCCTGCAGAGCGCTGTCGACTACCTCGTCCTCCTCATCCCCGTCATCATCTTCCCCATCTGCAAAAACCTCAGAGGAAGCGAGTGAGGAGAATACCCCATCGTCGGATTCAACGGACATGGGTGGGGTAGTGGTGGCGGCCCCCGCTAGGATGGCATGCAGCGCAGCGTAGAAGCGGCATGTCTGGGGATCTGACCCGGAGCGTCCGTTTGACTCTTTGGTCTTCTGGTATGCTTGTCTCAGCTCCTTAATTTTAACGCGGCACTGCATTGCATCCCTGCTGTATCCTCTTTCTGTCATGGCCGTGGCTATTTTTTCATAGATTTTTGCATTCCGTCTTTTAGATTGTAGCTCTGCTAGCACGGATTCATCACCCCAGACTGCTATCAGGTCTGACACCTCCCGTTCGGTCCATGCTGGAGCCCTCTTTCTATTCTGCGATTGCATGGTCACCTCTGCTGAAGAGCTCTGCATCGTTACCTGTGCTGCTGAGCTCACCACGCTGGCCAAACAGGAAATGCAATTCAAATGTTCCTGGGCCTTTACCTGGCCAGAGCATCCGAGCTGGGACTGCTGTCCAAAGAGGTCGCAGTGGTGTACTGTGGGATAGCTCCCGGAGCTATTCGCGTCGAATTCCGTCCACACTAACCCTAATTCGACACGGCAATATCGATTTTAACGCTAATCCCCTCGTCGGGGAGGAGCACAGAAATCGATTTTAAGAGCCCTTTATATCGAAATAAATGGCTTTGTTGTGTGGACGGGTGCAGGGTTAATTCGATTTAACGCTGCTAAATTGGATATAAACTCTGAGTGTAGACCAGGCCTCAGTAAAAAGCAAGGTTGTCTCTTGTTCTGCTTCTCTTAGCTAATATTGTTCACTGTTTGCTAGGCCTCTTGACCAAACGCTGGACTTTGGGCCTGTGTGAAAAGTTGCTGACCTAGCCTGTCAAGGTTTTACACAGCACATGGATGTTGGCCCTTCACTAAGCCACTCAAGGACAGATAGAAGACCACAGCCAATTTTCCAGCTCCCCAACATTGCACACCTGCTGTCATAGAAATCCAGAATTATACCATTTTATAGTGCACAGGGATCTGTATAATAATGTAAGCTCATTAATATAGTTTGCCTTCCCCTCAATATGGGAAAGATATGCACAAGCTTGTGCTAACCAAGCTGAGACTTTCCCCAGACACGTCACTCAAAATACACTGCTTAAGATATAGCATAAAACAAGTTTATTAACTGCAGAAAGATAGATTTTAAGTGATTATTGTTGGAAGAAAAAAGGAGCAAGTTTACCCAGAGGCGGATATGAGTAAAGGCTTCTTTATTGCGATACTTGTTGCCCTCAATCCAATTATCAAGTAAGCACTGGATTACTTACGTCACACTCTTTTTATCTAAGTTTAGTATGTAAACACCTACATCCGTTACAACACCCCCAAAACCCTTATTAAGTAATAGAAACACCCATACCATTAGTATACCCACCCCCATCTATTATTCACAGCATTTCGCATGTCATACAGGCATTTTTCCCTTGAAAATACAGTTCTTTTCAAATAATGTGTTGCCACAAATTCCCATAATCAGCAGTTCTCAGGGGACGGAAGAAGGGACAATGAGCAGTTTTCGGGGGAGGGAGGAAGGGGCCATAAGCCAGGCTTGTTTATGTAGCTGGGAAAGGAAGGAAGGGGGAGATAACATTTCTTTTACCTTCTTTCACACAAAGGGCATTAATTCCAACAACTACATTTCTTATGCAGCTGCATTCTTATCAATTCTTAAAAGCAACAGGGAAAGGAAAAATATGGCAACTTCTTTATTAAGCAAAGAATTACTGCTTCCCAGGTTTTTTACTTAACCCTAACATATCTCAACAATTATAAGTGACAGCAAACAGATCAAAGCAGATTACTTAGCAAATAACCAAAAACTCAAACTAAGCCTAACATACTAGATGGATAGAATTTGAATTAGCAATTTCTCACCCTGACTGATGATAGAAGCCATCCACCAAGTTTCCATACACAGGCTAGAAATCCTTTTATCCTGGGACTAGCACTTCCCCCGGCTCAGTCTTTGTTACTCAGGTGTTTCCAGGAGTGCTCTTGTGTGGGGAAACACCCCACCTTATGAAGCTTTTCCATAGGGCGGGAACCCTTTGTTCCAAACTCAGTTCCCAATCCAGTTTGTGAATCATAGAATCTTAGAATATCAGGGTTGGAAGGGACCTTAGGAGTTCATCTAGTCCAACCCCCTGCTCAAAGCAGGACCAATCCCCAATTTTTGCCCCAGATCCCTAAATGGCCCCCTCATGGATTGAACTCACAACCCTGGGTTTAGCAGGCCAATGCTCAAACCACTGAGTCATCCCTCCCCCCCATTTGGCCCCTCCCCCAAACCCCCTCCCCCATTCCAACCCCTGAGCTCCACCCCTTCAGCCCCCACCACCCTGAGTTCATAGAATCTCAGGGTTGGAAGGGACCTCAGGAGGTCATCTAGTCCAACCCCCTGCTCAAAGCAGGACCAACCCCAACTAGATCATCCCAGCCAGGGCTTTGTCAAGCCTGACCTTAAAAACCTCTAAGGAAGGAGATTCCACCACCTCCCTAGGTAACCCATTCCAGTGCTTCACCACCCTACTAGTGAAAAAGTTTTTCCTAATATCCAACCTAAACCTCCCCCTCTGCAACTTGAGACCATTACTCCTTGTTCTGTCATCTTCTACCACTGAGAACAGTCTAGATCCAGCCTCTTTGGAACCCCCTTTCAGGTAGTTGAAAGCAGCTATCAAATCCCCCCTCACTCTTCTCTTCTGCAGGCTAAACAATCCCAGTTCCCTCAGCCTCTCCTCATAAGTCATGTGCTCCAGCCCCCTAATCATTTTGGTTGCCCTCCGTTGGACTCTTTCCAATGTATCCACATCCTTCTTGTAGTGTGGGGCCCAAAACTGGACACAGTACTCCAAATGAGGCCTCACCAGTGCCGAATAGAGGGGAATAATCACGTCCCTCGATCTGCTGGAAATGCCCCTACTTATACAGCCCAAAATGCCGTTAGCCTTCTTGGCAACAAGGGCACACTGTTGACTCATATTCAGCTTTTCGTCCACTGTAACCCCTAGGTCCTTTTCTGCAGAACTGCTGCCCAGCCATTCGGTCCCTAGTCTGTAGCAGTGCATGGGATTCTTCCGTCCTAAGTCCACACTGACCCTGGGGCATTTCAGACAATACGCAACAGCCATTATTCCTCTCGTGGAGGTTCAGTACCAGGAGCACTCTAGCCAGGGAGTCAGAGCGTTGTACGTGCCTCGCCAATGTGGACGGGGAGTAAGGTAGAGCACTCTAGGAGGCTTTATTGTGGTATAAAGTGCAAGTGTAGCCAAGCCCCCAGAGTAAGCACATTTGAAATACAGCTACATAGTCAATATCCATAACTTCAGATACAAACATGATACATGCACACAAATAGGAGAATCCTATTCAGCAAATTATAACTTTTCCAATGACACCGCACATGATGCATGTTGCACAAAATGCATCATAATTATGACCTAATCCTATTATAATCATACCACTTTGCTGAATTTGGGGTGTAGTGTCAGTTAGGACCTAATTTCAAGGCACAGGAGTTGGGAATGGAATTTCCTCTCTTTGGGCTGGTCCACACTAACCCTGCAGTTCGAACTAAGGGTAGGTCTACACTTACCCGTCGTGTCGGAGGCATCGGATTGATGTTCTGGGTTCGATTTATCGCATCTTGTCTAGACGCGATAAATCGAACCAGGAAGTGCTCCCCCATCGACGCTGGTAATCCAGCTCGACGAACGGAGTAGGCGGAGTTGACGGGGGAGCCTGCGCGCCGCGTGTGGACCCCGGGTAGGTACCTTTTTATTCAGACTAAGATAGTTCGACTTCAGCTATGTTATTCATGTAGCTGAAGTTGCGTATCTTAGTTCGAATTGGGGGGTTAGTGTAGAGCAGCCCTAAGATACGCGACTTCAGCTACGTGAATAGCGTAGCTGAAGTCCAAGTATCTTAGTTCGAACTGAAACACACTTACCTTGGGTCCACGCGGTGCAGGCAGGCTCCCCTGTCGACTCCGCGTACTCCTCTCGGCGAGCAGGAGTTCCGGTGTCGACGGAAAGCGGCTCTGGGATCGATTTATCGCGTCTAGAGAAGATGCGATAAATCGATCCCAGAAGATCAATTGCTTACCGCCGAACCCGGAGGTAAGTATAGACGTACCCTTTGTGGAACAAAGGAAATAGCCCTCCAGCAACGTCTGGGAAAACTTTCCAGACTCCCAGTGCTGGAGCCTGAATCTACTGATGCTTCATTAGTTACCACCACCCCCAATCTTTGTGGCAGCTGCAAACTTTATCAGTGATGATTTTATATTCTCTTCTAGGTCATTGATAAGAATGTTAAAGAGCAGAGGGCCAAGATCCAATCCTTGGGAACCCGCTAGAAATAAATCCACTCGACTATGCTTCCCCATTTCCAATCACAGTTTTTAATCTATTTAATTTATGCCGTGTTTATTTTGTATCATTCTAGTTTTTTAGTCAAAATATTGTGCTGACCCAAGTCATATGTCTTGCAGAAGTCTAGGTATATTGCATCAATACTATTACTATTAGCTGCAACCAAACTTTTGATCTCCTACTATAAGGATATCCAGTTAGTTTGATAGGATTTATTTTCTCTAAACCAGGGGTCTCAATTCCTGCGGCCTGCCATAGCTCCCCTCTCCCCCTCCTCTCAGCCTCTGCCCCCCCCCCCGAAGTGTGCCGCATCCCCGCTCCTCTGCCTACCTCCCAGCACTTCCTGCTGCCAAACAGCTGCTTGGCAGCACTTAGGACTTTCCAGGAGGCAGCGAGGAGGAGCAGGGATGCGGCGCATTCAGAGGAGGAGGCGGGGCAGAGATTTGGGGAAGGTGTTGGAATAGGGGCAGGGAGGGGGTGGAGTTGGGGTGGGGACTTTGGGGAAGGGGTTGGAATGGGGGCAGGAAAGGGGTTGGAAGAGGTGGGATGGGGTGGGGCCTAATGGAAGGGGTGGGGCCTAATGGAAGGGGTGGAGTGGGGGCGGGGGTTTTTGTATCTCTGTATTAAAAGGTGTCAGTGATGCGGCCCTCAGGCCAATGTACTAGTCTTCTTGTGACCCTCGTGGTGATTTGAGTTTGAGATCCCTGCTCTAAACCTTTGTTAATGGGTACTAATTATATTACCCTCCTTTAATTCTTTATTAATGAAATTCAGTATCTGCTGCTCCATTATCTTGTCCAGTATCGATGTCAGATTGACACTCTTGTAATTAGCTGGGTCATCGTTTTTACACTTTTTAAATATTGGCACAGCTTTAGCTGTATTCCAGTCTTGTGGAATTTCCCCAGTGTTCCAAGTCCTAAATAAAATCAACATTAACTGTCCACCACGCTCCTGCACCAGGTCTTTTAAAACTCTTGGATACAAGTTATCTGGACCTTTTGGTTTAAACATGTCTAACTTTAATAGCTGCTGTTTAACGTCCTCATGAGTTCTTGTTGGAATGGAAAGCGTGTGGTCATCAACATCTTATGAGTACATCAAATGTTTTTCTCCGAATCCAGGAGAGAAATATTTATTGAACACTTTTGCCTCTTCTGCATTATTTTTGATAATTCTGCCATTTCCGTCTAGTAATTTACCACTACCATTGTTAGGATTAATTTTGTACTTAATATACTTTTTTAAAGTTCCTTCTTATTTTCATTGATTGGTCATTGATTTCTGATAGCTTCCCTTACCAGTTTTCTACAGTTCTGACCTCACTTATATTCTTTACTATCGACTTCCCCTTTCTTCCATATATTTTATTTGGAGAGTGTTGAGATTCCTACCAGGGAGCCACCAGCAGGGTCCAGAGACAGCTTCATCTCCTATATCTGGCTCTGGCAGTAGGTATGTGATAAATGTGAAGACGCTGCCTCCATCTGTCAGCTGGGCGACACAAAGGTTCTCTCTTTCTACCCTCTGATGCCTCCTGGCTGCTCTAAGCAAGGTGGGGTGGGACTCTGTTAACATGTGCCTCCCGGAGCTTCCATTTACCTGGTGCTGCTGTTCCGTGAATAGCGGAACTGTGAGTGGGGCAGCAGGTCCTGAGTGTTGGACCCTTTCTCTTTCAGGGGCTGGTGACTTTCGAGGAGGTGGCTGTGTATTTCACCAGGGAAGAGGGGGCTCTGCTGGACCCCGCTCAGAGAGCCCTCTACAGAGACGTCATGCAGGAGAACTATGAGACGGTCATGTTTCTGGGTAAGGAGTCCTGTCCCCTCGGTTATGAGAAGCTGTGGGGTCTCTAAAGAATCTGAGTAGTAATAACTTTATAACTTTTGTCATCATACAAGTTTTGGCAAGTTTCCTTGCCCCCCTTTTTTTCTTTATCTCCCACCCACTAGAATAATTTTTGGACATGTGCCTTTTTGGTTCTGTCAGTCATTTTAAAATTGCTTTTAATGTATCCTTATTGGATACATTGATAACTAGAGCTTTCATGTCTTTTCCTCATTTTAAGAGGAAAATAAATAAAATAATAGGTCGATGACTGATGCACAGCTTGTGTGACCGTCAGATGAGCTCCTCTTTTGATAGGAGAGCGCATAATGTTGCCCTTCAGGACTCCACAGGTGAAGGGAGAACAGAGCTGTGCTAGGGGAGGAGAATGGGGGTAGTAGATAATTCTGGGGTGCCAGGAAATGGCGAGGGTGTGTGCAGGGTTAGAAGTAAGAAGTAGCAGGGAGGGTGGAGGTAGTGAGAATCATAGAATCATAGGGTTGGAAGGGACCTTAGGAGGTCATCTAGTCCAACCCCCTGCTCAAAGCAGGACCAATCCCCAATTTTTGCCCCAGATCCCTAAATGGCCCCCTCAAGGATTGAACTCACAACCCTGGGTTTAGCAGGCCAATGCTCAAACCACTGAGCTATCCCTCCCCTGGGAGACAAGGAGGGAACACAAGAAGCTCCTACGGTGCTGGGAGGCGGTGACGGCTGAGAGTAATGGGAAGAAGGGGAGGGGAGTGTGGAGGAAGGGCACCCAGGAAGTGGGCTGGGGTGGATCAGTGGGAAGGAGAAGGATTTTGGGGATCTACAGCTGTGGGGGATCCCAGATCTTTAACTCTGAATCCTTACCCAAGTCTTGTTGCTTTAGAGCCTACACTCCTGTCAGGGTTCCCTCCCCACTCTAAACTCTAGGGTAAAGACGTGGGGACCCGCATTAAGAGCCCCTACGCTTATTTTTACCAGCTTAGGTTAAATCCCCCAAGGTACAAAATTCCCTGCACCCTGAGAAATGCTTCTTTCGCTGCCACCATCAAGTATCTAACAGGAATCCAGGAAAGGAATCACTTGAACTTCCCTCCCCACCAAAATACCCCCTCAAGCCGTACACCCCCTTTCCTGGGGAAGCTTGAGAACAATCTCCCAACCAATTGGTTACACAGTGATCTAAAAACCCACCCCCTGGGTTTTAACACCATAGAAAACAGTCAGCTTCTTAAAAGAAGGATTTTATTAAAAATAAAGAAGGTAAAATCATCTCTGTAAAATCAGGATGGTAACTATTTTACAAGGCACTATATTTCCAAACTCAGAGAGATTTCCCCCTCTGGACAAAACCTTAAAGTTACAGAAAACCATGAATAACCCCCCCCCCACACACACACACACACACACTATCACAGGGAATACACCAAGCCAAAATTAAACAGAAATCTATTCGCTATGCTATCTAAACTTACTTCAGAAAAGGGAGGTTTGATTTTCTGCAGGTTCCTTCTGTCTTCCAAGATCACTCTGACTCAGACAAAGACACACACAAAAACCTTCCCCCGCTCCCAAAGTTTGAAAGTATCTTGTCCCCTTATTGGTCAGATGCCAGCCAGGTCAGGTGTCAGTCTGGCTACCTGCATTTCTTAACCCTTTACTGGAAAGAGGATTTTATAGCACTGCATCAAACCCTCTCCCCCTTCCCTTCATATTTATGACAGCTCCAGTTTTATTTCTGTTGTTTCACTTCTTTTTACATTTCCCCCCCCAAATATTTTTTATTTAACTCTTGACCTCCCTCTCTCACTCATTACCCCCCTCCCGATACAACCTCCCCATCTCTATGCACAGCAACCCTGGCCACCGTTCCCGAGTTCTTGCTGCATTCCTCCCTCCCATAGCAGGTCCACTACCCAGGCACAAATGGGCACTTTTTATACCTCTAAGATTACATATTGGGGTACAACTTGCCCTTGTACATGGCTTCTCAAAGTTAATTGAGAAGATGGAATTTGGTGGAACACACAGAAACTTGTGTTTTAACAGGCAGTTATAATTGAAATCATAGGCAAGGATTAATACACATAACGATTAGACTAAGATAAGGATAGTAAAGAGGGTCTTGCCTTATGCATACTTCCAAGTTATGAACACCATTGGAAACAGATATCGAGGGGCAAGGGAGACCATCAGAATGGAGACCGTGCTTCAGTTTACCTGGGGACCCGACAAAATGAAAAAATGGTAACTAGGAGAGGTATTTTCTCCACTTCCTTATGGTAATAGGATGGCTATATACCACATCTGCTCCTTTTCTCTAATTAAAATAATGCCAATAGCTGCCCGCCAATGTTCCCTCTAATTTTTGACAGGCCGTGTGCGCAAAAAATTTATTCTGTGCAAATTTTTGAAGCCGAGTTCAAATTTGTGCGCCATGAGGCAAATGCGCCCAAGCGAGTAAAATGCTTTCACGAGATGTAGGAGTCCCGACCATCCCAACGTGATCAACGTTCCACGTTTGAAATGCTGGTGGGGAGGGGTACGATTCATTGCCCTCCTTTCCCTTTCCCCTCCCCCCCCCTCCCCATGCCATCTAGTAGAATCTGGCTGTGTTAATAGATGGCGGGCGAACAATGTCAAAAGTTGTCTGTAAATGATATTTTGGCCTGGCTCCTATGTGGTTTTTCATTTTTTGTGCGTGCGGTGTTTAGGATCTGTGTGTGCGGTGTTTAGGATCTGTGCACACGTGCAGAGCTTAGAGGGAACAGTGGCCCCAATCCATATGTGGTCTTTGGGAAGCCCATAATTAAGCATCAAGCATTAATACTCATGATTTAAATCACTTATTTATTAATAATTCCAATATATGAATCATAGAATCATAGAATCTCAGGGTTGGAAGGGACCTCAGGAGGTCATCTAGTCCAACTCCCTGCTCAAAGCAGGACCAACCCCAACTAGATCATCCCAGCCAGGGCTTTGTCAAGCCTGACCTTAAAAACCTCTAAGGAAGGAGATTCCACCACCTCCCTAGGTAACCCATTCCAGTGCTTCACCACCCTACTAGTGAAAAAGTTTTTCCTAATATCCAACCTAAACCTCCCCCTCTGCAACTTGAGACCATTACTCCTTGTTCTGTCATCTTCTACCACTGAGAACAGTCTAGATCCATCCTCTTTGCAACCCCCTTTTAGGTAGTTGAAAGCAGCTATCAAATCCCCCCTCACTCTTCTCTTCTGCAGGCTAAACAATCCCAGTTCCCTCAGTCTCTGCTCATAAGTCATGTGCTCCAGCCCCCTAATCATTTTTGTTGCCCTCCGTTGGACTCTTTCCAATTTATCCACATCCTTTTTGTAGTGTGGGGCCCAAAACTGGACACAGTACTCCAAATGAGGCCTCACTAGTGCCGAATAGAGGGGAATAATCACGTCCCTCGATCTGCTGGAAATGCCCCTACTTATACAGCCCAAAATGCTGTTAGCCTTCTTGGCAACAAGGGCACACTGTTGACTCATATTCAGCTTTTCATCCACTGTAACCACTAGGTCCTTTTCTGCAGAACTGCTGCCCAGCCATTCGGTCCCTAGTCTGTAGCAGTGCATGGGATTCTTCCATCCTAAGTGCAGGACTCTGCACTTGTCCTTGTTGAACCTCATCAGATTTCTTTTGGCCCAATCCTCTAATTTGTCTAGGTCCCTCTGTATCCTATCCCTACCCACCAGCATATCAACCACTCCTCCCAGTTTAGTGTCATCTGCAAACTTGCTAAGGGTGCAGTCCACACCATCCTCCAGGTCGTTGATGAAGATATTGAACAAAACCGGCCCCAGCACCGACCCTTGGGGCACTCCACTTGATACCGGCTGCCAACTAGACATGGAGCCATTGATCACTACCCGTTGAGCACGACCATCCAGCCAGTTTTCTATTCACCTTACCGTCCATTCATCCAGCCCATACTTCTTTAACTTGCTGGCAAGAACACTGTGGGAGACTGTATCAAAAGCTTTGCTAAAGTCAAGAAATAGCACATCCACTGCTTTCCCCTCATCCACAGAGCCAATTATCTCATCATAGAAGGCAATTAGGTTAGTCAGGCATGACTTGCCCTTGGTGAATCCATGCTGACTGTTCCTGATCACTTTCCCCTCCTTTAAGTGGTTCAAAATTGATTCCTTGAGGACCTGTTCCATGATTTTTCCAGGGATTGAGGTGAGACTGACTGGCCTGTAGTTCCCCGGATCTTCCTTCTTCCCTTTTTTAAAGATGGGCACTACATTAGCTTTTTTCCAGTCATCCGGGACCTCCCCCGATTGCCATGATTTGTCAAAGATAATGGCCAATGGCTCTGCAATCACATCGGCCAACTCCTTTAGCACCCTCGGATGCAGTGCATCCGGCCCCATGGACTTGTGTTCGTCCAGCTTTTCTAAATAGTCCCGAACTACTACTTTCTCCACAGAGGGCTGGTCACCTCCTCCCCATACCGTGCTGCGGAGTGCAGCCATCTGGGAGCTGACCTTGTCTGTGAAGACAGAGGCAAAAAAAGCATTGAGTACACTAGCTTTCTCCACATCTTCTGTCACAAGGTTCCCTCCCTCATTCAGCAAGGGGCCCACACGTTCCTTGACTTTCTTCTTGTTGCTAACGTACCTGAAGAAACCCTTCTTGTTACTCCTAACATCTCCGGCTAGCTGCAACTCCAAGTGTGATTTGGCCTTCCTAATTTCACTCCTGCATGCCTGAGCAATATTTTTATACTCCTCCCTGGTCATTTGTCCAATCTTCCACTTCTTGTAAGCTGCTTTTTTGTGTTTAAGACGAGCAAGTATTTCACTGTTAAGCCAAGCTGGTCGCCTGCCATATTTACTTTTCTGCCTACACATCGGGATGGTTTGTTCCTGCAACCTCAATAAGGTTTCTTTAAAATACAGCCAGCTTTCCTCGACTCCTTTCCCCCTCATGTTATTCTCCCAGGGGACCTTGCCCATCAGTTCCCTGAGGGAGTCAAAGTCTGCTTTTCTGAAGTCCAGGCTCTGTATTCTACTGCTCTCCTTTCTTCCTTGTGTCAGGATCCTGAACTCGACCATCTCATGGTCACTGCCTCCCAGGTTCCCGTCCACTATTGCTTCCTCTACTATTTCTTCCCTGTTTGTGAGCAGCAGGTCAAGAAGAGCTTTTCCCCTAGTTGGTTCCTCCAGCACTTGCACCAGGAAATTGTCCCCTACACTTTCCAAAAACTTCCTGGATTGTCTGTGGACCGCTGTATTGCTCTCCCAGCAGATGTCGGGGTGATTAAAGTCACCCATGAGAACCAGGGCCTGTGATCTAGTAACTTCTTTTAGTTGCTGGAAGAAAGCCTCGTCCACCTCATCCCCCTGGTCTGGTGGTCTGTAGCAGACTCCCACCACGACATTACCCTTGTTGTTCACACTTCTCAATTTAATCCAGAGACTCTCAGGTTTTTCTGCAGTTTCATACTGGAGCTCTGAGCAGTCATACTGCTCTCTTACATACAACGCAACTCCCCCACCTTTTCTGCCCTGCCTATCCTTCCTGAAATATGAATGCGGTCCAACTGCAGAGATATTGCATAGCAACCTAATTGCTAAAGCCTGCCCCAAACTTACTTCCTTTCGGAATCCTGTGGCATACTGCACATATTTGTGGTTCCTCGTTAGTGTCTCAAAATCAGGGTGCAAAATATCTGACCTGGGATTCTCTCTTGAGGCCTATTCAGGTAAATCCCAGACTTCAGCATAACTTCTCCCACAAAGTCTCCACCTAATATAAGGCCCTTAACTATAGCAAGCTTAATAAGCCATTCATTTATGTTCACCTCCTTGCCCCTCCATGCATGTTCCAAGCTAATAAGCAATACTCTGATAATGACATTTTACCTCTAGTGTGTATAAAATTGCCCACAAGACCTGAGACTGCGTCATAGATTATAAAATCAGGTTGGGGTCAACAGGAGAGAGAGTCTTGTACCCCTCTCCTCATCCGCAGAAGCCACAAACTGTCTTCCCTCCAGGCTCCTTGGATCTTTGAGCCTCTCCCTCCTGAGGTGCGTGGCCCACTTCTTGTTTCTAACATTCCCCTTTTCCGGAAGAATTAGAGGCTGTTGCTCCTGAATTTTAGTGTTTAATTCCCCAACTTCTCCACACACTGGGGGAGTTTAATTCTCCCACCCATTACACCTGAGTCACTAGATTTCCTAATTCCCCAAAATGTGCTTTTGCGATGTCACAGTTCTGGGGTAGCTAAGCCTTTGATCTGCCTCCATGTTCTGCTCAAGGAATGCCCTCTCAGGTATCAGGCCTCTAGCCAGCCCCTCTCTATGGGTAGGGACCTACATGCCTCTCCTTTTTTTTACCAGGGTTTGAGGATTGCAGCCTGTCCTCCGCTGTGTTCACTGGACTAATGTCCAGTTCCTGTGCTTTGCTTTCTCTCCAAGGGCTGTGAGCTCTGTGTGTGTGATAGAGGTGGGAATTTTGGTGATACTTCTATGATGCCAATATGCACCTCAGTTTCCTTCTGTGATCGGTATTGCTATGATTAGAAAGAGCAGGAGACATGAGGTGTTTTGTCTCGTAGCTGTCATGGGGTGATGTGAATGGGTCATTAAGGATGGGCTGGGACCAACCTACATCCATGGAATACCCGGCAGAGACAAGGGAATAATTGTCACCTGTCCATGGGAGGATCTCCGCTTGGCTGAGTGAAGCATACATGGACTCGTTATGTTTTTGGGAGCAGGAAAACTGGGCTTGCAGACACAGGGAGCTCCACCGGAGCGAAGACAAATGGACAGGCAAAGTGAAAGGAAACAAAACTGTTTTCAACAGCAGCATAGCTCAAGAGCATTGGCCAATATGGACTATATTGTCGTCTTTTCTTCTCTGTTCTAATCTAAGGACTTTCCAATGCTGTGTTTTGGTTGACTAATAAACCCTGCTATGTTTTAACAGTCTGCCCAGTGTCACAGCAAAAACTCGCTGAGCTACATTGAATAAGAAACAGTCTCTGAACAGGAGTGTAGTTCAGCTGGACCTGCTGGCAGAGCTCACAGGTTCAAATAGGAGTGTTGAAGCCAGAGACTCAGTCTCAGGCCTATCCTTGTGGAAGAGTGGGATCCCTTGGGGGTCAAGTGTACTCAAGGGGCACCTCCCAAAGACTGTTTAAAAGCCAGGGCATTGAACAGATCCTATGGATCCATGACTATAGCAAGCAGAGTGTCAGTGTGCCTTATGGGAAAAAGATATAAAACAAGAAAAGGATCTAAGTTCGTATTTACCATCGTCCCCTCATCAGTCCGCTTGGGAATCCCTGAGCGTTTCCAAAGTGTATTAAAACCTTCCCTCTTGGTTATCCGGTCATGTCTTCGGTCTCCTGAAAGAGGTAAAATCAATCACTGCCCCTTTCTGCATTGGGCAAAGCTTCAAAAGCTGGAGATCTGCATAACCAGCCTTCAGATCTGGCATTCATCACCCCTTAGTGACACCAGATTGCACAGGAAACCCATCCCTCAGCCCTGCCCGGGATCATCTGTCCCATCTCAGAGATACAGATTACAGTCATAATTCGGGCAAATGTT
The DNA here is from genome assembly GCA_037349315.1 of Chelydra serpentina. Lineage (NCBI taxonomy): Eukaryota > Metazoa > Chordata > Testudines > Chelydridae > Chelydra > Chelydra serpentina. The sequence continues at coordinate 4,547,748 of JBAIAC010000192.1, forward strand.
TGCTGGCAATGAAAACAGAGTAACTGACAAACATGAGCAATATATAATCCTTTACAGCCTGAAAGTGCATTGCAGGAGGGGACAGGAGCCAGCTGTGTGCGGGAGGTGGAGCCCAGACACTGGGCATTGAGAGCCTAGAGCCAGCTGTGTGCTGGGGAGATGGGACATGAACCTGCTGTGTGCAGGGGAGATGAGGAGGGGAGAGGTGCTGTGGACGCAGCCGAGAGCAGCTGCAAGTGCCGTTTGTTCTGCAGCATGATGTGGGAGCCTGGCATCCCCCTTTCAAGGTTACCCTGGGCAGGGTTCCCCCACCTGCCCAGGGGAAGCTGCACAGTGGTTTTGCTGAACCCAGACTTGCATGAGGAGGGAAGAAATTAGCAGAAAGTCTCAACCGCAGCCAGTCCCCAGCCTCTGCCCTGTGCGCTGGGGAGGAGTCAGGTGTCCCCAGGCAGAAATCTGGGGGGCGGGGGTGACCATATGTGCCGTGCCCACACATCACCTCTGCCCCGCACCCTAGGGATGAGTCAGGTGTCTCTGGGAAGAAATCTGGAGGGTTGTGACCCTACATGCCCCACCCACCCTCTGTTCAGCAATTCCGGATATGAAGGGTGATTCCAGAAATGAAGAGTAATTCCAGAAAAAAATGCAGAAAACGCGGCAATTTCCGAAAAACACTAGCCCTAGTCATAACATTGAATACAATAGTCTCAAGATGTATGCCTGTGTTCATCAGATCTGTCATTCTGCCTTCACATAGTTCACTCTGCTGGTGGGTTCTATCTCTTCCCCCATTCTGTGTCTGTCTTATCTATTTAGATTGTAAATTGTTCAGGGCATGGGCCTTCTACTATTCTGGGTTTGTACTTGCCTAGCACAACAGAGACCCACTTCTTAGTTGGTCCTTAGGCACAAAGCTAATGAATAGGATTTATAATAATAATAACTCTCCTGCCACTTTGAGCCAATGAAGATGGCCTTGGGCTATTACTACTTAAAAATGAGCAGGGGTTAAAACCATGGAATATTCCTTTCGACAACTATCCCACAAATTCCACTGAACTCCATTGTTTTCTTTGCCTTGAGCAGGGTTTCCAGTTTCCAGACCTGATGTGATCTCACAGCTGGAACGAGGGGAAGAGCCGTTGGTCCCAGACCTCCAGGGCTCTGAGAAAGAAGAGCTCCCAAGAGCTGCCTGCACAGGTGAGGAGTTGGTTAAATCAACTCAAAACCTGTCTGTGAACACAGGAAACATTTGGGATGCCCTACCAAGACCTTGTGAGCGTTCCAAGTTCAGGATTCTTCCCGGCAGATGTTTAATCATTAAGCAGATGTCACTCATGCTTCCCACCTACCCTGACTGACAACTGGCAGTAGGTCCCTACCTGATCTCACTTTCCCCTGAGTGTTCTGGTGAGATGCAGACCCAGAACTGATCCCTTCCTCTCTCTCCTCTGTGGAAGGGTTTGGGGAAAATCGGTTCCTGATAGGTTTGATCTCTCCCGCACATATATTGGTTTGTTCATCCCTTTTTCCATTCTTCTCTCTGAGATTTCCTTTCTCTCCGGTGCAGGGAGTGATCTAAGTCTGGAATCTCTCTGTCTCCCATCAGGCATTGGGATGGTGAGTGAGGATGAGAAGAAACCCCAGCAGGAAGATGCTGAGCAAGTAGAACCATGTGGGATGTTATCAGGAAGATCCAAAGGGAATGATACCAGGAGTTGTGCACTCCCACAAAAAGCAAAAGCCTGTGAGAGTCAGCACAGGCCAGAGGAAAACTTCAGTAGCCTCTCAGACATTATTACATGTGAGAGAATCAACTTGGAAGAGACACGCTACACATGCCAGGAGTGCGAGAAAAGCTTCGATGGGAGCGCTGCTTTTATCAAACATTGTAGAATCCACACAAGAGAGACACCCTATACGTGCTCTGAGTGTGGGAAAAGCTTCAGTGAGAGCTCACACCTTATCCGACATCTTAGAATTCACACAGGAGAGACACCCTACCTGTGCGCTGAGTGTGGGAAAAGCTTCAATCAGAGCTCAAACCTTATCGCACATCAGAGAATCCACACAGGAGAGACACCCTATATGTGCTCTGAGTGTGGGAAAAGCTTTAGTTCTCGCTCGAACCTTAGCATACATCATAGAATCCATACAGGAGAGAAACCCTACATGTGCACTGAGTGCGGGAAGAGCTTCAATCAGAGCTCTGCCCTTACTGCACATCAGAGAATCCACACTGGAGAGAGGCCCTACACATGCTCTGAGTGTGGGAAAAGCTTCAATCAGAGCTCAAGCCTTATCAAACATAGGAGAGTCCACACAGGTGAGAAACCTTATGGATGCGCTGAGTGTGTGAAATGCTTTAATCGGAGCTCAACCCTTATTCAACACCACAAAATCCACATGGGAGAGAACTGTAACAAATGCCTTGACTAGGGTTGGTCAAAGTTTCTTTTTTTTAAAAATCACATTTGCTAATTCCTACATAGTGATCTTTGTACCATGTTCACCGTGGTCTCTCAGCTCCCCAGATGAGTTGCCTGCTTCTGCCTTTTGCAGCTCACCCTTCTTTGGGGTCAGTCCTATGATCTTTTCTGTCAACTCCTTTCTTTTGGAGTTGTAGGAGTGTGTGTCCCTCCAGCCAGGCATGTTCATTAGCTCCAGGTGGGAGAGAGAGATTTGATCCCAACAAGCTACATTGAGGCTGTGACGGGTTGGGATCACAGAAACCACCTTGGTGCTGCCACCTGGTGTGTCAAGGCTACTTCTGCCCCTGCTTTCCTGCCTTTTCCAGCTTGGGACTCCAGAATCCTGTCTGTTTTGAGCCAGATTCCGCTGATCTGCTGCAAACACAGACCCAGGTCTGAACTACGTCCCCAACAGCCGCAGGCCTGCCTGAAAGCAGCTCAGGAAGTGCGTTTGCCTTTGACATCCAGGTGCCCAACTCCCAATGAGGTGCAAACCCTTAATAAATCCGTTTTACCCTGTATAAAGCTTATACAGGGCAAACTCATAAATAGTTCGCCTTCTATTTCAAAGATGGAAAGATATGCATAGCTGTTTGCCCCCTCCAGGTACCAACACGTACTCCAGGTAACTTAATAAGTAAAAAGTGATTTTAATAAGTACAGAAAGTAGGATTTAAGTGATTCTAAGTAGTGACAGACAGAACAAAGTGAATTACTAAGTAAAATAAAATAAAACGCACATCTAGGTCTAATTCAACTCAACACAGATAAAAGCCTCACCAGTTTCAGTCTTTTCCTTTTACAGGCTGTAGAACTTCTAGCCTGGGTCCAGCAATCGCTCACACCCCCTATTGTCTTTGTCCTTTGTTCAGTCTCTTTCAGGTATGTCCTTGGGGGGTGGAGAGCCTCTCTCTTTAGCCAGCTGAAGACAACATGGAGGGGTCTTCCAAGGGTTTTTATAGCCTTTCCCCAACTCCCTGTGTAGCATCATGTTGCCCTTGAGTTTTGGGATCACATGGGCAAGTCACATGTCCATGCACCCTAACCAGTCCAGCCAGATGCATTCCTGACCAGGCCCAGATGTGGATTGGGGTCTGCACCTCCTATTGTCTGTGTAAAGGTTTCTTGATTGGTCTCTTTACATGCACATACATTTCTCAAGACATGATCCCATGCACTTACAAAGGCTATGTACAAAACCAGCAAATATAAAACCAATATTCATAGCTCCAACTACAACAATGATACATGCCTACAAACAGGAGGAATAGATTCAGTAGGTCATAACTTTCACAGAGATATGTTACATGGCACATGTAGCATAAAACATATTCCAGTTACATCATGTCTACATTTATAAACATCTCCCCATAAAGCCTTATGGGGTACACCGTCACAGAGGCAATAACTACCTGTGCCTTACATCCACTGGGACTGTACATGGTGTTGGCTGCTCAAGTTGGTGATCTTCGTGTAAAAGGCAGTTATAGCTGTAGAGCAGATGCAATCCAGGTGCAGTGGTTGGCATTAGCTTTCCCCTTGGCCTAATCTAAACTCCATCACTCTTCCTAGTCTAAACAAACGCTGAGCATCACGGCTATACTGTTCCCCCATTTCAAAGCAATTGTTAGTCATCAAGTTCCCCCTTCGGGAACAAATTGTTTCATTCCCAGTTGCTTTGATGTTGCTTCAGGTTTTGCTGAAGAGCAAATATTTTTATTGCCATTTTCCTCACTTCAAATATATTGATCTATAACAAAGAGCAGGAACAGGGCAGGGATAGGGGAACATTTCATTTCACCTTCTGTAGCAACAGAAGAAGTTAGGTTAAGTCAGAGGGATTCCCTTATTCCCTATCACCATCCCTCTGTTGTTCAATTGGTTATGTCAATGTTTTTTTCTAAAGGGCTGGGAAGACGATTCCCCAGTAAATGGCTTGTAACTAAGCAAAACACCCAGGCATTTGGCTCCCAAAGCAGCTGTGGCCCAGGCCCTGCAGGAGGTCGCTCCTGAAGACATCTCCTTCCTAATTAGGTGCATGATGCCTATTATTTGGGAAACGCAATCCCTAGCTAGGTAGAGATGGGAAAAATAATGGAAGTGACATTTCTGTTCAGATCACCCCTCGAAGGTGCTGCAAATGTGTCGAAAATGAAATCCATGTAGAATGTGATATAGGTGCAGAAAGATTCCTATATTTAATAAATACCTGACATTTGGTGACATACAGGGATTCTAAACCGCACCTGAATTTAGTTCCTAATTTAAACCTGTGCCACCAGATTAAAGAAATAAAAGAGCATATTCGGGGGAGTTCTACCTCACTATCGCTACTGATATGTTGTGTGGTTTGTGAAGAATTCCACACTACACAAGTGTAAAATTACTCCAAGTAAGGTCAAAGATTTGACAAGAACTCAGGTAGAAATTGCAGGTACTAGTGGTTGATACTCATCCCAAAGCCTGCACCCCTCACTCTCTCCTGCAGCCCCACCCACTGCCACAGCCTGGAGCCTGCACCCAGCCCCCAAACTCCATCCCAGAGCCTGCACGCCCACCCCCTCCTGCTGCCAAATTCCCTCCCAGAGCCTGCACCCCTCACCCCCTCCTGCAGCCCTGCCACAGCCCACAGCCTGCACCCAAACTCCATCCCAGAGCCTGCACCCCAGACCCCCTCCCCCACCCAAAATCCCTCCCAGAGCCCACCCTCTCACCCCTTCTACACACAAACTCAATCCCAGTGCCTGCACCCCTTGTTCTCCCCTGCCCGAGCCCAGGGCCTGCTCCCCAGACCTCCCCCAACCCAAACTCCCAGAGCCTTGGGCAGGTGGGGGGTGGAGTTTGGGGAGGTGGATTCTAGGCACTACCAATATTTCTACAAACCTGCTGCCCCTGTTGTCCACTGCACTCCTTGGTTCTCTCCAGCTGCTCCCTCTCTAGAGACTTTTTTCTATCCCATCTCTGGGATAGTCCCTATCCCAGACTATCCTAGTGAGAGAAGGCCCATACACAGGCAGACTGATTTTGATTCTTTGTTCTTATACCCCTCTAACTAGCTATGTGATAAAAATACACCTAAGTTCTTAAAGTATAGGCTTTACAGGCAGGCCTGAATCAGGGCCGGCTCGAGGCACCAGCTTTCCAAGCAGGTGCTTGGGGCGGCAATCTGCAAGGGGCGGCAGCATGCGCGTTTCCTCCGTGGCGGCGGCAATTCAGCAGCAGCTTCTATGTTCAGCTGCCCATGGCGGTGGCAATTCAGCAGCAGCTTCTATGTTCAGCTGCCCATGGCGGTGGCAATTTGGTGGCAGCTTCTGTCTTCAGACGGAAGATAGAAGCTGCCGCCAAATTGTTACCGCCACAGAAATGCGCGTGCCGCCCTAACAGCACACGGACTGCCGCCGCTGTCTGTGATGGGGGGGAGGGATAGCTCAGTGGTTTGAGCATTGGCCTGCTAAACCCAGGGTTGTGAGTTCGAATCCTTGAGGGGGCCATTTGGGGATCTGGGGCAAAAATTGGGGATTGGTCCTACTTTGAGCAGGGGGTTGGACTAGATGACCTCCCAAGGTCCCTTCCAACCCTGAGATTCTATGATGGCAATTTGGCACGCTGCTTGGGGCGGCAAAAACAGTAGAGCTGGCCCTGGCCTGAATATATATAACAGTGGATTTTACCTCTTCCCCCATTCTGTGTTATCCTGTCTATTTAGATTGTAAATTGTTCAGGGCATGGGCCATCTACTATTCTGTGTGTGTACTTGTCCTAGAACAATGGGGACTCACTGTTAGTTGGCCCTTAGGCACTAAGGTAATGAATATGATTTTTAATAATAATAACTCTCCTGCCACTTTGACCCAAGGAAGCTGGTCTTGGGATGTTACTGCTTAAAAATGAGCTGGGTTAAAACCATGGAATATTCCTTGTGACAACTATCCCACAAATTCCACTGACCTCCTTTGTTTTCTTTGCCTGGAGTAGGGTTTCCAGTTTCCAAACCTGATGTGATCTCGCAGCTGGAACAAGGGGAAGAGCCGTTGGTCCCAGACCTCCAGGGCTCTGAGAAAGAAGTGCTCCTGAAAGCTGCCTGCACAGGTGAGGAATTGGTTAAACCAACTCAAAAACTGTCCGTGAATACAGGAAACATTTGGGATGCCCTACAAAGACCTGAGCTCTCTGAGTTTAGGATTGTTCCCTGCAGATGTGGAATCATTAGGCAGATGTCACTTATGGCTTCCCACCTATCCTGACTGACAACTGGCAGCAGGTCTCTCCCCAGTCTCGCTTTCCCCTGAGAGTACTGGTGAGATTCGGACCGAGAACTAATCCCTTCCTCTCTCCTCTGGGGAAGGGTTTGGGGAAAATCAGCTCCCGATAGGTTTGATCTCTCCCACACATATTTTGGTTTGTTCTCCCCTTTTTCTATTCCTGTCTCTGAGATTTCCTTTCTCTCCGGCCCATACTGTGACCTGTGTCTGGATTCCCTCTGTCTCCCATCAGGTGATGGGATGGTGAGTGAGAACGAGGAGAAACACCAGCAGGAAGATGCCGAGCAAGTAGAACCACATGGATTGTTCTCAGCAAGATCCAAAGGGAATGATACCAGGAGTTGTGCACTCCCAGAAAAAGAAAAAGCCTGTGAGACTCAGCAGAGACCAGAGGAAAACTTCAGTAGCCTCTCAGACCTTAGCACACGCGAGAGAATCGACTTGGAAGAGACACGCTACACATGCCATGAGTGTGGGAAAAGCTTCAATCAGCGCTTATACCTTATGAGACATCAGAGAATCCACACAGGAGAGACGCCCTACACGTGCTCTGAATGCGGGAAAAGCTTCAATGAGAGGTCAAACCTTATCCGACATCGTAGAATTCACCCAGGAGAGACACCCTACATATGCTCTGAGTGTGGGAAACGCTTCAGTGAGAGCTTTTCCCTTATCAGACATTGGAGAACCCACACTGGAGAGAAATCCTACACGTGCTCTGAGTGTGGGAAAAGCTTCAATCAGAGCTCAAACCTCATCAGACATAGAAGAATCCACACTGGAGAGAAACCTTATGGATGCTATGAGTGTGGGAAACACTTCATTCATAGTTCAGCCCTCATCTCACATCAGAGAATCCACACAGGAGAGAGGCCCTACACATGCTCTGAGTGTGGGAAAAGTTTCAATAATAGCACTGACCTGATCAAACATCAGAGAATCCATACAGGAGAGAGACCCTACACATGCTCTGTATGCAGGAAAAGCTTCAGTCAAAGCTCAACCCTTATTAGACATCAGAGAATCCACATAAGAGAGACCTGTAACAAATGCTGACCAAAGATTTTTTTTTTTAAATCACCTTTGCTAATTCCCCCATAGTGATCTATCTACCATCTTCACTGTGGTCTCTCAGCTCCCCGAGATGAGTTGTCTGCTTCTGCCTTTTGCAGCTCACCCTTCTTTGGGGTCACTCCTGTGATCTTTTCTATCAACTTCTTTCTTTTTGAATTGTAAGTGTGTCTCTCTCTCCAGCCAGGAATGTACATCAGCTCTAGGTGGGAGAGAGAGGTTTGATCCCAACAAGCTACACTGAGGCAAAAACTACCTGTGCCTTAACATCCACTGGAACTGTACATGGTGTTGGCTGCTCAAGTTAGTGATCTTGGTGTAAAAAGACAGTTATAGTTGTAGAGCAGATGCAGCCCAGGTGCAGTGTTTGGCATTAGCTTTTCCCTTGACCTATCCTAAACTCCATCACTTTTCCTAGTCTAAACAAACCCTGAGCATCATGGTTATACTGTTCCCCCATTTCAAAGCAATTGTCATCAAGTTCCCCCTTCGGGAACAAATTGTTTCATTCCCAGTTGCTCTGATGTTGCTTCCAACTTGTGCTGGAGAGTAGATATTTTTACTGCCATTTTCCTCACTTAAAATATATTGAACTATAAGAAAGAGCAAGAACAGGGTACGGATAGGGGAAAATGTCATTTCACCCTTTGTAACAACAGAAGAAGATAGGATAGGTGGGAGAGATTTCCTTGTTCTCCATCACCATCCCAATCCCCCTGTTGTTCAGTTGGTTAGGTCAATATTTTTTCTAAAGTGCTGGGAAGAGGATTCCCTTGTAAATGATTTGGAAATAAGCAAAATACCCAAAGCAGTTGTGGCCCAGGCTCTGCAGGAGGTCGCTCCTGAAGACATCCCCTTCCTAATCAGGTGCGTGTTGCCTATTATGTGGGAAATACAATTCCTGTCTAGGTAGGGATGGGAAAAATGGAAGAGGCATTTCTGTTCAGCTCACCCCTGGGAGATGCTGCAAATGTGTAGAAAATGAAATCCGTGTGGAATGTGATATAGCTGCAGAAAGATTCCTATTTTTAATAGATACCTGACATTTGGTGAATTACAGGGATTCTAAGCCGCACCTGAATTTAGTCCCTATTTAAATCTGTGCCACCAGATTAAAGAAATAAAAGGGCATAGTGGGGGGAGTTCTACCTCACTATCGCTACTGATATGTTGTGTGGTTGGTGAAGAATTCTACGCCACAGGTGTAAAATTACTCCAAGTAAGATCAAAGATTTGACAAGAACTCAGGTAGAAACTGCAGGTATTAGTGGTTGATTTTCACCCTAGAGATGGACGCGATGGTGGCCTGTGGCCCAGGTAATCTATTTTTAGAATGCTGCTCCCTAGTTAAGTGGCATTGATCACACTGCTAAAGGATGCCGTGATTCAGTTGGGAACAACTGTCTTTTCCAGCTGATTCCTTCAGAGCCATTCCAGCCTATGGGTCCCACTCTGGCTGCCCTTTTGGACAAGAAGCACTTCCATGCTGGGCAAGTGATGGTAGCTAATGAGGGTATTTATCAGATTCCAAGTTCAGACTGCAGGATACATGAATGCTGAGTCCAGAGTCTGTGGTTTGGTTTCTTAGCTTTGCTCTTGAGTCTAATGTATTTGTATCACTTCTCCACCTTCTGCTACTTTGAAAGATTAGAAAGTGTGAAAATAGAGCACAGGTGGTTTTTCTCATGATGCAGCCTTCCCATGTCGTGTGAGACCCCTTCCCCCCACACTTATGGGAGAAGACCCACGGAGAAATGAACTCACAGAAATGGAAGGCTCCTAGGTTATGGTAGAATGTGATTTCACACAAAGCTCACTGGGTTGAAATGGGAATTACGAGAAAACTGCCCTACAGGTTTATATTTTGTAATTTTTGAATACGTTGTTACAAGTGACAAATTAAACATGAAGTTAATTAGTGTAACGTAAGAGGCTGATTATGTGATAACTTTCAGTGTTACAAAATAATTCAGGTTTTCTTCTGGTTCTCTCCTTGCCCCCTCCTACTATATAGGAAATGGTGGCTAATCCTGCAATTAAAACCTCACTCCAAAGGAATTAGAATGGAGGAATATGTGAGAGAAATAACATATACGAGAATAGAGACCCAGTATAGACTGTAATTATTTCTGTTTCAAATAGAATTTATTTTGATAAATTTTAAAATAAATCTTCTGTTAAGAGGAAAATTACTTGAGAGAAGATGTGCAGCCTTTTACCCATCACCCACAGTGCTGATGTGTTTTTGTTTGTTAGTTTGTCTCTCCTCTGGTGGTTGCTTTTCAATAAAAGAATAGTTTTGGTTTGAAAGCAATCTTTATTCCATTAATTGAAAGCAAGCAGATCCTGTCAAAGCAACAGGCAATTTCTTAAACCTCCATAGTGCATTGCCTGCACCAATCACAATCCCTTCCTAGCATTACAAGCCCTGCACTCCCGTGCATAACAACAAATATTAGCGGCTTTCCACTTTAAATTGCTGCCTCACGGTATCCCTGATCCTTATGACCCTGTGTTCTGCCCCTCTAATAGCCCTGCTCTCTGACTGTTCAAATTCAGCCTCCAGATACTGAGCCTCAGTGGTCCATCCCTGAGTGAAGCTTTCACCCTTCCCTTCACAAATAAACTGCCAATAGCACACTCAACAGTTATTCTGCACTTGCTCAGCCTGTTTGAACTGCTTCTTGCTGCTGTCAAGGTGCCCCATGTGTGTGGTTTCATAAGCCACAGCATTAAGTGGTAGGCGGGGTCTCTCAGGATCACAATGGGCATTTTGACTTCTCCTATGGTGATCTTCTGGTCCAGGAAGAAAGTCTCTCCTTCCAGGTTCCTGAACAGGCCTGTGTTCCGAAAGTTGTGTGTGCCATGCACCTTACCGGGTCAGCCTGCATTAATGTCCGTGAAATGCCCTCGGTGATCCACAAGTGCCTGGAGAACCACAGAGAAGTACCCTTCCGATTAATATACCCCATGACTAGGTGGTCTGGTGCCAGAATTGGAATATGCATGCCCTCTATTGCCCCTCCACAGTTAGAGAAGTCCATTTGTGTAAAGCCATCCACAATGTCGCACATGTTGCCCTGAGTCAGTCTTTCGGAGCAGGATGGAATTAATGGCCCTGCACACTTCTGTCAACACATGTCCAACTGTCGACTTTCCTACCTCAAACTGATTAGCAACCGATTGGTAGCAGTCTGGAGCAGCCAGCTTCCACGGTGCAATTGCCACACACTTCTCCAATAACAGGGCAGCTCTCCTTCTGGTGTCCTTGCGCCGCAGGGCTGGGGCGAGCTCATCACAGAGTCCCATGAATGTGGCTTTCCTCATCCGAAAGCTCTGCAGCCGCTGCCCATCATCCCAGCTGTGCATGAGGATGTCATCCCACCACTCAGTGCTTGTTTCCCGAGCCCAAAAGCGGAGTTCCACGGTGATCAGCACCTCTGTGACGGCCACAAGATATCTCCTGTCGTAGCTACATGTGGTAAAATCAATGTCACACTCCTCTTGCCTTTGTAGTTTAAGGAATAACTCCACTGCCACTCATGACATGTTGGTCAGTACAAACAGCATTCTTGTCAACAGCTCGGGATCCATTTCTGCCCCCAGTTTGTGCACAGTACACAAACCATTGAAAGATGCCACCAAATGGAGACAGAAGCACAGGGATTGCTGGATGCGAAGCAATGCATCACAGGGCATTGGGACAGGACCCAGGATTCCACATGACCCCTTCCACCTTTCCACAAGCCTTAGCAGCAAAAGAGAAAGAGGTGCTCTGTGGGATAGCTGCCCAGAATGCACCGCTCCAAATAGCGCCGCAAGTGTGAACACACTATTGCACAGGCAGATGTCAGTGTGAATACACAACAGCGGTTCTCCTTCAGCGTTCTCTGAGTGGTGCTGTAACTGCCAGTGTGTAAGTTTGCCAGTGTAGATGTGCCCTTAGACAAACACAACAGTACTAGTCCCATATGGTCTAGTGGTCAGGATTCCTAGTTTTCACCCAAGTGGCCTGGGTTCAATTCCCGCTGTGGGAAAAATACAGAGCTTTTGCTTAGAGGGGACGCAGGAAATAAAAGTAATAGGGAGGGATCCTGGAAGCAGGGGATTTGAACAGTGCTGGGAGGGGATCCCAGAAGTGGGGATAGGGGGCAGAGGTCTGGGGGGGGATCAGGGAAGGATCCCAGCAGTGTGGGAAGTGGGCAGCACGGAGAGCACAGGCCTGGCACGGGGACTGGGGAGAGTGAATGTGTCCCTCTAAACTCTCCAACTGCAGACTAGGCAGACTTGGAAGAATGATGTATTTGTTGGTAAATGTCAATTTCTGTGTAAACACACAACCCGATGGCAAAATATTTCCATCTATAATAATCAAAACTGACAGATGGGCAAAGTAAGAAACATGCTGCTTGAGAACGTATCCTATTCTAATCCTAGAGGGTTCCCTTATGCCTTAGGCACCACCATGTGGGTGTTTCATTTCCCCCCTCATTTTCATACAGAGACACAATTTCTTTTGCACGGATACATGAACAGCAAAATCTTCCTGTCTCTTGTGTGAGCCAGGGCATTCATTTCCTTTGAAACCTTCTCTCCTGCAATGGCAATGGTCAAACGGAAGGGACGTGGCCATCTTCCCCCTGGCAGTGAGATATTCACTCTTCTCTTTCTTCATGCTGCGGTTGTTATTCCATGAATCATCAAGGATGGAATAAAAAGCTCTTTACTCCAGGGTGAAGAAAGAAAGGAGCCACCAACTCCCCAAAAAACCTCAGTGCCCCAAAGAAAACCTGCCCCTGCTATTGGCATCACTGATGTGCTGACGATATGATGGGGAAAGGGTCTGTCTGAATTGTCTAGGTAGGGAATGAACAATCTACAGCAACATCATTACCCAGAAACATATGCTAATCATGTTCCAGCCAGTAGGGAAATGGTCAGGAATTCTTGCTGTTTAGCCATGGACACACTTACAGAACTACACAGCAGTCAGTGTGGTGTCTTACCATCCAAGGTGCCAAATGGAGCCAGTCTGGTCTTACTCTTAGGCAAGTCTACAGTCAAAATGCTGCTGCACAACTGCACCAATACATCTGCACTGCTGTAGCGTGTTAATGAAGATGCTGATGGGAGAGAGCTGTCCCATCCGTGGAGTTTATCCACCTCCCGGAGAGGCGGTGTCATGTCAGTGGGAGAAGCTATGTCGGCGGGTGTGCAAGCTGTGGTGTTTATGAAATATGAAGTTTAATCAAATCCCATTTTTAAAACCACCCATGGTCTGGGAATGGAAACGGAGATTGTTGAAGCATGGTCTGTCCTTCAAGGTCCTTAAGATCACGGTCTCTAGCACAGCATTATTATGGGGGTATAACTGAATGGTAGAGTGTTTGACTTCAGATCAAATCATCCTTTGTTTACATCCAGGTACCCCTTTAGAAGCCTTTTTTTAAATGAAAACATATTCATATCAATTTTCATTCTGTTCAGGAATTCCACTAAATGGGGATGCTTGAAATGAATTGGAAAACTCAACGTGTTCCTGTGCAAATGAATAAAAACCCAGCTTACCTGTCCAGCAGCTGAAATCAGTTCCAGTCTTCTCAGTGTCTAGTTTGTTTTTATCAATTTAAAAAAAACTATGATATGAATGCACATTTGCAGATCGCTGTTCTCCAGGGGCTATGCTGTGTAGAAGAACAAAAGCTACATCCAGATGCGATTCAGGAGTCTGATCAGGGAAATAGCCACCAAGAAGCTGGTCAGAGCTGCCAGGATCTCTGGAAATGCCATTGTGACGGTGTACCCCATAAGACTTTATGGGGAGATGCTTATAAATGTATATATGTAACTGGAATATGGTTTATGCTACAAGTGCCATGTAACATATCTCTGTGAAAGTTATGACCTACTGAATTTATTCCTCCTGTTTGTATGCATGTATCATTGTTGTAGTTGAAGTTATGAATATTGGTTTTATACTTGCTGGTTTTATACATAGCCTTTGTAAGAGCATGGGATCAGGTCTGGAGAAAAGAATGTGCAAGTTGAGGGCAAGCACTTAACAGACAAAAGAAGGTGCAGACCCCAATCCACATTTGGGCCTGGTCAGGAATGCAACTGGTTGGACTGGTTAGGGTACATGGACAGGTGACTTGCCCATGTGATCCCAAAACTCCAGGGCAACGGGATCCTACACAGGGAGTGGGGGAAAGGCTATAAAAGCCCTTGGAAGACGCCTCCATTTTGTCTTCAGCTGGCTAAAGAGAGAGGCTCTCCACCCCCCAGAGACATACCTGAGAGAAACTGAACAAAGGACAAAGGCAATAGAGGGTGTGAGCGATTGCTGGACCCAAGGTATGAGTTCTACTGCCTGTGAAAGGAAGAATCTAGAGCCGGTGAGGTTTTTATATCTGTGTGAAGTTTGATTAGACATAGACGAGCGTGTTTTATTTTATTTTACTTAGTAATTCACTTTGTTCTGTCTGTCACTACTTGGAATCACTTAAATCCTACTTTCTGTACTTATTAAAATCACTTTTTACTTATTAAGTTACCTGGAGTGTGAGTTGGTACCTAGGTGGGCAAACAGCTGTGCATATCTTTCTATCTTTGAAATAGAAGGCGAACTATTTATGAGTTTACCCTGTATAAGCTTTATACAGGGTAAAATGGATTTATTAAGGGTTTGCACCTCATTGGGAGTTGGGCACCTGGGTGTCAAAGGCAAGAGCACTTCCAAGAGCCTTACAGTTGTGAGTGGACTTGGTTCGGACCTGAGGGTCTGTGTTTGCAGCAGATCAGTGGAATCTGGCTCAAAACAGGATTCGGGAGTCCCAAGCTGGAAAAGGCCTGGAAGCAGGGGCAGAAGTAGCCTTGGCACACCAGGTGGCAGCACCAAGCAGGTCTCTGTGACCCAACCCGTCACAGCCACGATCCCATGTCCAGGAATAGTCGTTAGAAGGTGGTTTCTGCAGAAGGGACCAAAAAGGCAGAGAAAAGCCCTCAGAACGTCTAAGCTGCCAAGCCCCAGAAGGTGATCAAGATCCCACCTAAAATCAAGACAGGAGAGAGCCAGGCTAAATCCAACTCCAAAGTGCCCAAAGCCAGGGCTAAGAAGGTGGCACTGAGAAAGAAGTGAAGAGATTTCCATTGGGATGACTCCTGCTCCCCGAATGGCTCTTTTATGAATCAGAGTATCCCAGAGTACTTTCCCAGTACTCTGCCTCATTCTGACATTCCGGTCAGAGATTGAATACGGGGAGGAATGGACTAGTTTGTATGAAATTTGGTAAGTTGCCATAGTATGTGACTGAAAACTCTGCTGGAGGTGGGCAGAAGCCTGTTCCAAACATAAAATAGCTAAGCTTTACCAAACTACCTCTTACACATTCAAATCTTCCTGTATACACAGAAGAGAAATTAGGGCTCTAAGGGCAGGTTTACATTACCCGCTGGATCGGTGGGAGGCGATCGATCTATCGGGGGTCGATTTATCTAGTCTAGATGTGATAAATCGATCCCATGGTGCTCTCCCGTCGACTCCAGCACTCCATCTCCGCAAGAGCCGCAAGCAGAGTCAATGGGGGAGTGGCAGCAGTTGACTCACTGCTGTGAAGATGCCACGGTAAGTTGATCAAAGTATGCCAACTTCAGCTACACTAGTCTCGTAGCTGAAGTTGCGTATCTTACATCGATTCCCTCCCACCACCCAGTGTAGACCAGGGCTAAGGGTATGTCTATACTACGAAATTAGGTCAATTTTATAGAAGTCGATCTTTAGAAAGCGATTTTATACAGTCGATTGTGTGTGTCCTCACTAAGCGCAGTAATTGGCAGAGTGCGTCCTCAATACCGTGGCTGGCATCGACTCACAGAGTGGTGCACTGTGGGTAGCTATCCCACAGTCCCCGCTGCCCATTGGAATTCTAGGTTAAGCTCCCAATGCCTGATGGTTTGGGGTATATGTCCTCAGTCTCCCCTCCCTCCTAGGGGCGCTGTGCATCACAGAGGTTTTGAAAACCAGTTTCATGATTGGCCAGGCTACGGTGTGACAGTTGTGTGTGTTTCCTCTTGATGCAAACCCCCCTGTTTTGTTGAATGTACTTCCCTGTAAGCCAATCCCCCTCCCCGCTTCGACCACAGCTGGCAAAGGAAATAAAGTCCTGATTGTTTTAAAGCCATTCATTCTTTATTAAAAAAAAGTGAGATCACTGACGAGGTAGCCTGGGTGGGTGGAGGAGGGAAGGACAAGGCCACATTTTTTATTGCAGACACACTACAAATCAAAGCTCTTTGAATGCCAGCTTTCTGTTGCTTGGGCCATCCCAAGGGGGGAGGGATAGCTCAGTGGTTTGAGCATTGGCCTGCTAAACTCAGGGTTGTGAGTTCAATCCTTGAGGGGGCCATTTGGGGATCTGGGGCAAAAATTGGGGATTGGTCCTGCTTTGAGCAGGGGGTTGGACTAGATGACCTACTAAGGTCCCTTCCAACCCTGAGATTCTATGATCCCCTGGAGCTGAGTGGTCGGGTGCCCGGAGTCTTCTCCCACCTGCCTTCTTGGGCGTCTGGGTGAGGAGGGCAGGCGGTTACACAATGGATACATGCCGCTACCTGTATCAGTGGCAATGGGGGGTGGGGAAGCAGGAAGAAGTCACGCACTGCGTCACCTCTGACCCCTGCCGTCTCCTTCCCTGGGCCACTTCCCCGCAGCCCTAGCAGCTTTCTCCACCATTGTGTCAGGGCCTCAGTCTGGCCGTAGTCGGCCAGGAGCTCCTCAT
The DNA here is from genome assembly GCA_037349315.1 of Chelydra serpentina. NCBI lineage: Eukaryota > Metazoa > Chordata > Testudines > Chelydridae > Chelydra > Chelydra serpentina. Next base: position 4,564,329 of record JBAIAC010000192.1, read on the forward strand.
GCTCCTCTTACCCGCCCAGCACTGCTCTGATCATGGTGCCCACTCTGCTCCCTCCCCAAACTCCAAGGAGTAACTGATTCTTGCTCTGCCGAGCAGCCCTTTATATATGGGCTGCTCCAGAAAGCCTTCTCCTGATTGGCTCTCCCAATAAGCCCTTTCCTGATTGGCTGGGTTCTGCACATCATCTCCAAGGCTGCCTTAACCTTTCTCCTGCCTGTGTGGGGCAGCTGCCCCACCACACTTGGAAAGTGGCAAATTATACATCTGGAGCTGATGGAAAGGTGACCATGACTCAGCATTGAGCCGAGGTTGCTGTGACTGAAATGCAGAGCACTAACCACTATATGATCACAGTGGCTGGTGGGAGAAGCACATGTTAGAAGCCCTCAGTCATCTCTGCTATCATTTTCTGTGCACAGAGAGCCAGACACCTCAAGGTCTGCAAGTCTTGAGCAAAATGGGGATCGTCTGTACTTTGGAATATGCAGGTCTTTTCTTGGGCCAGGTCTGCACTAGGACTTTATGTCGAATTTAGCAGCGTTAACTCGATTTAATCCCTCACCCGTCCACATTAGGAAGCAGTTTATTTTGACATTAAGGGCTCTTTGAATCGATTTCTGTACTCCACCCTGACGAGGGGAGTAGCGCCAAATTCGAAATGGCCATGTCGAAAGCGAGGTACTGTGGACGGAATTCGATGCTAATAGCTCCGGGAGCTATCCCACAGTGCACCACTCAGTGGACACTCAGGGCAGTAATCTCTACTCGGATGCTCTGACCTGCCACTCAGAGAAATCCCTGGGAAAATTTGAATCCCTTTTTCTGTGTGGCCATTTTGAATCCCATTTCCCCTTTGGACATCGTGGCGAGCTCAGCAGCACTGGCAACGATGCAGAGCTCTACAGCAGTGGTTTCAATGCCATCGCAGAATAGAAAGAGAGCTCCAGCATGGAGTGATCGTGAAGTTTTGGATCTGATCGCTGTGTGGGGCGACGAATCAATCCTAGCAGAGCTCCGTTCCAAAAGACGGAATTCAAAGATTTACGAAAAAATTTCCAAGGCTATGACGGAGAGAGGATACACCTGGGATGCTACGCAGTGCCGCGTGAAAATCAAGGAGCTGCGGCAGGCATACCAGAAGACCAAGGAGTCCAACGGACGCTCTGGGTCGCAGCTACACACTTGCCGATTTTACGAGGCACTGCATGCCATGCTCGGTGGTGCTGCAACAACTACCCTACCACTGTCCGTGGACTCCGACGATGGGGTCCATTCTACGGCCACGTCGGAGGAGGTTTTCATGGACGGCGAAGAAGAGGAAGGAGGGGAGGAGGACGAGGCACTAGAAAGCGGTCTCACTCGTCATGTCCCCGACAGCCAGGAACTATTCCTCACCCTGACTGAGCCGCCCTACGAACACTCCCAAGGCAGCATTCCTGACCAGGAATCAGGCGAAAGATCATCAGGTCAGTGTGTTAGACATTTATTTGCAATACAATAGGTATGGTGTGTTAGCACTGTGTAACTGTGGCTTAATTGGCCTTATGCGCTTCACCTTGGAGTCGCTTTCCCGTGCAACTATTCGAAAAGTCTGTCAATATGTATGGGGATAGAGGAGTAATCCCCATATGAGAGCTCTGCGAAGCTCTCCTGGAGGTAAAGTGAGAGCTTGTTTAGCACGTTCACTGGGAGAGCAGCCTTATTGTCTCCTCCATGGTAGGATACTTTCCCGCGCCATGCAAGCTGCAGGTACTCTGGTATCATTGCCTTGCATAGCATGGCAGCATACGGACCCGGGGTTTGCAGGCATTGACGCAGCATGCAGTTTTTATCTGTGTCTGTAATCCTCATCAGAGTGATATCAGTCATGCGGTCCTGGTTTGAATGAGTGTTATAATTAGTATAGTGAATGCTTCCTTTTCCCGTTAAAGAAAGACACCCGGCTGTTTCCGTTAACGCGTGGTGGTAGGGAGTCGGGCGCAAAACCATTACTACTTAGCGGTGCGCGGGTAGGGACAGTGCTGGGGACCGGCCACGCGAGGCTGGGGAAAGGGTACGCGAGCCGTTAAGACACAGCGGGTCTCGTGCAATATTGGTTCCCGGGAGCGCCCACGGGAAGGGGGGGTGGAAGGGTAGGCCATCCGTTCAAACACAGCGGTTCGCGGGCGATCTTGGTTCCTGGGAGCTGCCATGCGGAGGGGGGGGAAGGGTAGGCGAGCCGTTCATGCTGAGCAGTTCGCGGGCATTTTTGGTTCCCGGGAGCGGCCACGCGGAGGGGGGGGAGGGGTAGGCGAGCCGTTCATGCTGAGCGGTTTGCGGGCACTTTAGGTTACCGGGAGCGGGCACGCAGAGGGGGGGTAAGGGTAGGCGAGCCGTTCATGCTGAGCGGTTCGCGGGCATTTTTGGTTCCCGGGAGCGGCCACGCGGATGGGGGTGGTTAGGAAAGCCGCTGTAGATTAGCGGTTTGGCCAGCAGCATTTCCTGCCCGCCGCCAGGAACAGTGAGTGAGAGATGGGAGTAGAGCACTGCTGTGAAGCAATCTCTCAGCAGTCCTAACTCATCACCTTACCATGGTCTTCAGAGAGGTGATTTTCACTGTACGGCAAGGCTTCTGAGATCCGTATACCGGGACCCCAGACACTCAGCCTTAAGGCATACTATTTGACCTTGTAGTACGTTTACATGTGATAGGCACTGTGTTTGGTCCTAATCACGGTGAAAGAGTATGCTCATTATTCTGCAAAAAGTATCTTTCTGAGGAATTCACTCCCTTTCCCTCATCCTGCAGGTGCGAGTGTCTCCCGCCCTACCCGTGCTTCTCCCTCCCACGGGCTACTCCAGATAAGGCAGCGCAAAAAGAGAACCCGGGACGACATGTTCTCTGAATTAATGATGTTGTCACAGAGGGAGGCGGCACAGCGGAGAGAGGACGTTGCACGGTACGAGCGAGCAGCCATGGAACGGGAGCAGAGTGCTGAAGCGCGCGAGGACAGGTGGCGGCAGGAGGATATGCTGGGACTAATGAGGGAGCAAACCGACACGCTCCGGCGCCTGGTTGATGTTCTTCAGGACAGGAGACAGGAGGAAAGAGCACATCTATATGTTCTTTCCAGCCGCCCTCCCCCACCACAAAGTCCAGTGGTTCACTCTCCAAAAGTCACTAGGACAAGGGGAGGCAGGGTGCGTGGAAATATTTACTCCACCCCTGCAGACTGCTCCAGTAGCAGAAGGCTGTTAGTGCCAAAACCTTAGAATTTTCCTTCCCCTCCCTCCAGCCGCACCCCTCAACACCTCCCTTCCCAGGTTCCATGTTAACTTAATGTTCTGTTTAATAAAACTGGTTTTTTGGTTCTCTGATTTTTCCCAGAGTGTTTTAAACGGGTCCGTTTGTTTCTCTGGTTATTGGTTCATGGGGTTTGTAAGTGCAGAGGACCGAGGCACAACCGAGGGTGCAGACAGGGTAACAGATGCAGTGACAGGCACAGTAAAAATTGCATGCAGTAAGCACACCTTTCATTCTGTGTGTAGGTTTCAAGGTTCTCTACGTGGGGTTGGTGGTTGGGTGGTTCGCTGTCTGCTGGGGGAGGGTGGCCGCTGATCTTTAGCGGCTGGCAATAGCCTGCTGGATAGATCAATGAACCGGGGGATCCGTAGCCGATATTCACAACGACAAAGTCACAGAGACCACACCACACACACATGCGAGTAGGAGAGGTTAATGGTCCCTTTAAAGAAGAAGTCCAGCACTTAGGACTGCTCTGTGGGCAGGATCATGTCATTCCCCTTTGAAGGGTACTTTCCCACACTCCACCCGCTCCCCAACCGCGGTATGCGTACACGGTTAAAACCGTAACCGACAAACCAGTTCAGGAGACGGTCCAAATAAAAAAACAATTCCTTTACTGTGCCTTTAAAGTGTTGATCGAAGGAGGGGGAAGGGGGTTGGAAATGGGAGAGGATGAGCAATGGAACCTGTGTAAAGACACAGGGGAAGGTTCAGTATCTGTTTACGGAAGTGTAACAGTCACTGGCTACCCTGCTCTGTTTGGAAGCGAGCTTTCAATGCTTCCCGGATGCGCAGCGCGTCCCGCTGTGATCTTCTAATCGCCCTGGTGTCTGGCTGAGCGTAATCTGCTGCCAGGCGATTTGCCTCAACCTCCCAGCCCACCATAAACGTCTCCCCCTTGATCTCACAGAGATTGTGGAGAACACAGCATGCTGCAATCACAATGGGGATATTTGTTTGGCTGAGATCAGAGCGAGTAAGTAAGCTTCTCCAACGATCTTTCAGACGGCCAAAGGCACACTCCACCACCATTCTACACTTGCTCAGGCGGTAATTGAAGAGCTCCTTTTCACTGTCCAGGGCTCCCGTGTATGGCTTCATGAGCCATGGCATTAGCGGGTAGGCAGGGTCCCCTAGGATCACTGTTGGCATCTCCACATCCCCAACAGTGATTTTGCGGTCCGGGAAATAAACCCCCTGTTGCAGACGTCTAAACAGACCAGAGTTTTTGAAAACTCGAGCATCATGAACCTTGCCTGGCCACCCAACATTGATGTTCGTAAAACGTCCTTTGTGGTCCACTAATGCTTGCAGTACCATAGAAAAATAGCCCTTTCGGTTAATGTACTGGCTGCCCTGGTGCTCTGGTCCCAGGACAGGGATGTGTGTCCCATCTATGGCCCCACCGCAGTTTGGGAATCCCATCGCAGCGAAGCCATCTATGATCGCCTGCACGTCTCCAAGGGTCACTACTTTGGGGAGCAGCAGGTCAACAATAGCATGGGCTACCTGCATCACAGCAACCCCCACGGTAGACTTGCCCACTCCAAATTGGTTCGCTACTGACCGGTAGCTGTCAGGGGTTGCAAGCTTCCACAGGGCTATGGCCACTCGCTTCTGGATAGTCAGGGCTGCTCGCATCCGGGTGTCTTGGCGCTTCAGGGCAGGGGACAGCAAGTCACAAAGTTCCATGAAAGTGCCCTTACGCATCCGAAAGTTTCGCAGTCACTGGGACTCATCCCAGACCTGCACCACTATGCGGTCCCACCAGTCAGTGCTTGTTTCCCTTGCCCAGAATCGCCGTTCCACAGGATCAACATGACCCATTGCCACCATGATGTCTAGGGGCCGGGGTCCAGCGCTTTGCGAGAGGTCCATGCCCCTCTCAGAGTTCAAGTACTCCCGGAGCTTCCATTGCCTCCTCTCCCGATTTCTCTGCATCTGAGTCTGGAAAAGGTGCGCTATAAGGCGCGAGGAGTTGGCAACGGACAGAACATCAGCGATAATCGCGGAGGGCTCCATGCTCTCTGTCCTGTGGCGTACGAGCTAACAGCCACAGGAAAAGGGCGCGAATTCATTACCCGCCGGCGCTTTCACGTAGGGAAGGCGGAAGTGTGGGTCGAGTAACGAAATTTACGTATAACGACCCTTGACACAATTTCGGTCCCACAAGGCACTGGGGGCTTCACCCAGAATTCCAGTGGGCAGCGGGGACTGCGGAAACTGTGGGATAGCTACCCACAGTGCACCGCTTGCAATGTCGACGCTTGCCCCCTTACTGTGGACTCGGAAATTCGAATTAAGATCCCTGATGTGGATTCGAACAATCGACCAGGCAATATCGGGTTGCCAAGTTCGGTTTCACAAAAATCGAACTAGTCTCGTAGTGTAGACATACCCTTGGACAATTAAATGGAACAGTTGCAAACTTTTGCTTGAGGCAGGGGCCATGGCTTAGCTGGCTAAAGCACCTGTCTAGTAAACAGGGGATCCTGGGCTCAACTCTGAGTAGTGCCTTGTTATTATATGGGCTTTGTCTCCTCTGTTCACATTTTCCTATATGTTTCTAGGAAACAGAAGAGACCTCCCTTGGCAATCCAAGTAATTGCTTGCTAAGGAAAAGAGAGAAGCACTGGAAAGAGTCAAATCACGAGCCTGGAGTTGATGAAAAGCCTGCTGTGACTGGCATTGGCAAGGTGGTGGCTTCGACTGCAATTTCTGCAACACGAGAGCCTGTGTCACACGTCCTTGTGATTCGCTCTGGATGTCTATGCACAGAGATCCTGACAGTGCAAACTCTGCAGGTCTGGCAGGAAATGGAGAGTTCTTCTTCGAGTGCTTGCTCATATGTATTCCAGTTAGGTGTGCGCGCGCGGCGTGCACGATCGTCGGAAGATTTTTACCCTAGCAACACTCGGTGGGCCGGCTGGCGCCCCCTGGAGTGGCGCCGTTAGGTGCCCCGATATATACTGCAGCCGGCCCATCGCCCTCTCAGTTCCTTCTTACCGCCCGTGTCGGTCGTTGGAACAGTGGAGAGCAGCTCGCTGACCTCCACAGCCCTAGCTTCATCAGCACTCGTTTATCTTTTAGATAGTTTAAGTACTGTTAATTAGTTGTTAATAGTTGTTGTTAGTCTCAGTGACATTAGTAGCTGGAGATAAGGGGCTTCTCCCCTTATCCCCACCCCGGTACCGGGCCAATGCCTGGCTCACCGGGATTCAAGCCTTGCTCGGCATGCCAGAAGCCGATGCCTACAGGAGATCCGCACGCCTCCTGTCTCAAGTGCCTCGGGGAGTCCCACCTTCCGGACAAGTCCCGCATTTGTAAGTCCTTCAAGCCGCGGACCAAAAAGGAGCGGGACTTTCGCTTGAAGCAGCTCCTTTTAGAGGCGTCTCTTAGCCCGATGTCGGTGCCGCATCGTACCACGGCACCGACCCCGGCGGCCTCAACGTCTGCGGCACCGGAACGTCCAAGCTCCGGAAAAGAACCCAGGCACCGTCCCTCTCTACCCGGGACCTCGCAGAGCCGCCCTCTGTCCCCGAGAGCCAAGAAGTCGGTGTGACGGTGTTCCCCATAAAACTTTATGGGGAGATGCTTATAAATGTATATATGTAACTAAAATATGTTTTATGCTACATGTGCCATGTAACATATCTCTGTGAAAGTTATGACCTACTGAATTTACTCCACTGTGACGGGTTGGGGCCACAGAGACCTGCTTGGTGCTGCCACCTGGTGTGCCAAGGCTGCTTCTGCCCCTGCTTCCAGGCCTTTTCCAACTTGGGACTCCCGAATCCTGTCTGTTTTGAGCCAGATTCCACTGATCTGCTGCAAACACAGACCCAGGTCCGAACCAAGTCCACTCACCACTGTAAGGCCCCTGGAAGCGCTTTTGCCTTTGACACCCAGCTGCTCAACTCCAAGGAGGCTCAAACCCTTAATAAATCCGTTTTACCCTGTATAAAGCTTATACAGGGTAAACTCATAAATAGTTCGCTTTCTATTACAAAGATAGAAAGTTATGCACAGCTGTTTGCGTTCCCCCAGGTAACAACTCAACTCCAGGAAACTTAATAAGTAAAAAGTGATTTTAATAAGTACAGAAAATAGGATTTAAGTGATTTTAAGCAGTAACAGACAGAATAAAGTGAATTACCGAATAAAATAAAAAAAGAACACGCAATTCTATGTCTAATCACCCTGTGTACAGATAAACCCCTCACTAGGTCCAGTAAACAGGCTATCTTCCTTCTAGCCTGGGCCCAGCAATCACTCACCCCCCTAATGTCTTTGTCCTTTGTTCAGTTCCCCTCAGGAATGTCCTTGGGGGGGTGGAGAGCTTCTTCCTTTAGCCAGCTGAAGACCAAAATGGAAGGGTCTTGCAAGGGCTTTTATAGCCTCTCTTCCTCCCCTGTGTAGGATCCAGTTGCCCTGGAGTTTTGGGATCACATGGGCAAGTCACCTGCCCATGCGCCCTAACCAGTCTAACCAGTTGCATTCCAGACCTGGCCCCAATGTGGATTGGGGTCTGCAAAGTCTTTTGTCTGTCAAGTGCTCGCATTTAACAGGCATTCTTTGCTCCAAAGATGATCCCATGCACTTACAAAGGCTATGTACAAAACCAGCAAATATAAAACCAATCTTCATAACTCCAACTACAACAATGATACATGCATACAAACAGGAGGAGTAAATTCAGTAGGTCATAACTTTCACAGAGATATGTTACATGGCACATGTAGCATAAAACATATTTTAGTTACATATATACATTTATAAGCATCTCCCCATAAAGTTTTATGGGGAACACCGTCACAGTCGGGAGGACCGACTAAGGCGCCGCTGCATGCGCAGCCAGCTCCAGATCCGCCGAGGTCTGTTGAGGCGCCCGCACCGCCAACTCCGGTACCGGAAGGACCGTTGAGTTCGGTGCCAGTGGTCTCCGTGCCACTTACTCCGGCCCTCCATAGGCCGTTGAGTCCGGCGCCGCCGTCAACACCGGCGCCGGCCCTGCCAACTCCGGCACCCGAGAGGCCGTTGAGTGCAGGTCAGCCTCTGCAGGCTCCGGTACCGACGACTCCGGTCCCGCGAGGGCCGTTGAGCTCGGTAACCGCCAGCTCCCCGGCACGCTCCGTGGTTGAGCTTCCGCTGCCGTCCACGCCGGACACCTTCGCAGCGGCGCGGGACCTGATCCAGATGACCGCTCCGGCACCGACCCCGCCTACGGTACCGCCGGTACGGATCATCACGTCACGCGGCAAACCGGCCATCTTCCACCCGGTGCCGCAGGCGGAGACCAGCCAGCAGCAGCCACCTGCGTCTCCAAGGTACCGCTCGCAGTCCCGGCACCGATCTCGATCCCGGCGCCGTTCGTACTCGCGGTACCGCTCCAGGTCTCCATCCACACGGAGGTACCCTGACTCTCGATGCCGCTCCCGGTCCCGCGGCCGGTCGACGCGCAGATCGCCGAGACGTTCCAGGTCCCGATCCGTGTCACGGTACCGAGATCATCGCCGGTACCGATCCAGGTCCCGCCTCCGATCCGGCTCTCGACGCCGGTCCCCATCCCGGCGCCGATCCGGCTCTCGACGCCGATCCGGCTCCCGGCACCGGACACCATCCCGGTACCGATCCGGCTCACGGCACCGGACACCATCCCGGCACCGATCAGGCTCCCGGTACCGGATACCATCCCGGCACCGGACCCCACCAAGGAGGCAGACCCTGGCCACGCAGACGTCACTGCATGGCTACTCTGCCCCACCCTGGCCTTCGCGTTCTGGATCCCGCTCTTCCAGAGCTGGCAGCGACCTCTATGCGGAGGAGCGCACCATCAGCGACCAGGGTCACCTGCCAGAGACCGGGCAGGTTCAGGAGCGGTGGCCATTTTGGACCCCCATGGCCTACTACGAAGCCCAGAGGGTACCAACAAGAGCTCCTACCTCAACCACGTTGGAGCGTAGAGCACCAGAGGCTACAGTCTCCCGACCTCCAGAGGCTACAGTCTCCAGGCCTCCGCCAGAGGTAGAGCAGCCAGAACCGGAGCCCCCAGCCCTGGGCTCCGAAGAGGTACCCGTCGAGGACCCGCTCGCCCAAGGCCTGTCCTCCTCCTCCTCTCCTGACGAGGCAGTGGCTGGAGCATCATCATCCGGCCCACCCCCCATTGATCTCAGGGACCATCAAGACCTGCTCCGCAGGTTGGCCCTCAACATGGACCTCCAGATAGAAGAGGTCCCTGAACTAGAGGACCCCGTGGTGGACATCCTGACGACCGATGCCCCCACTAGGGTTGCCTTACCCTTTGTGCGTACCATCCTTGCCAACGCCACATCCATCTGGCAGACGCCAGCATCAATACCCCCCACTGCCAGGGGGGTAGAGAGAAAGTACATGGCCCCCCCGAGGGATTTTCAATACCTTTACACGCACCCCCCTCCGTGTTCGTTGGTGGTCCAATCCGTCAACGAGAGGGAGAGGAACGGCCAACAAGCCCCAGCCCCAAAGTCAAAGGACGCCAAGCGCCTAGACTTGTTTGGCAGGAAGATCTACTCAGGAGGGGGCCTACAGCTTCGTGCGGCGAACCAACAGGCACTCCTGAGCCGCTACGGTTATAACACCTGGGTCTCGATGGAGAAATTCAAAGAGCTTATACCTCCAGAGTCCAGACAGGAGTATAAAGCCTTCGTGGAGGAGGGCAAAAAGCTGGCCAGGACATCGCTGCGGGCCTCCTTGGACATCGCCGACTCCGCTGCCAGAACCATCGCCTCCGGAGTCGCCATGCGGCGCATCTCCTGGTTGCAATCCTCCACCCTCCCAGCAGAGGTCCAGCACACTATCCAGGACCTACCCTTTGACGGGCAGGGCCTGTTTTCGGAGAAGACAGACCCTAAGCTGCAGACCTTAAAAGACGGTTGTACCATCATCCGCACGCTGGGGATGCATACCCCCGCGACGCAGCGCAGGCCCTTCCGGCCGTTCGTGCAACGCACCTACTTCCCTCCCCCACCACGTCAAGACTTTTACAGGAGGCCGCGTGGTCGAGGGGGTAGGAGACAGCAGCCTGGCCGGCAGACCGGCCAGAGGCAGGGCCCCCACAAGCCATCGTCGGGGCCCAAACAAAATTTTTGAAGGGGCGCTCGAGGCCGGAGTACCAGTCCATACCGATCCTGCCCTCCTGTTCTTGAACCGCCTCTCCCCCTTCTCCCTGGCGTGGTCCTTGTGATTCGCTGGGGATGTCTATGCACAGAGATCCTGACAGTGCAAACTCTGCAGGTCTGGCAGGAAATGGAGAGTTACTCTCCTGTCACCTTCCCTTTGATTGTCATTGATGAAAAATGGAGCAGTTAGGAGAAAGTCCCAGACAGCAGCACCGTGGCTAAGCTGGCCAAGGCACCTGCCAGGTAGAGCGGAGGTTAGGGATGTAGCTCCCAGTGGTGCCTTGCCAAATGTGTCTGCTCTTCCCACCTTTTGGTCAATCTTTTGAGGAGACACAGAAGACTGCCTTTGCCTTGCAATGCAAATGCTTGCAAAAGAAACCGGTCGTTTTTTCTGACAAGTGTCAGAAGGAGGCATGAAGGAAATGTGGAGACAAGGAAAAGGTCACTGTAACTCAACTTGCATCCATGGCTCTTGAGGCCACAACACAGAGCACTAAGCACTGTACGACCACAGCTGCTGACAGAGGGTTTTCCCCAAAGGCATTTTCCACTAGCAGGATCCTCTCTGTGCACGAAATTCCTGGTAGTTTGATGTCTGCAGGCACTGGAGAGCTCTTTTTTGGCATCTCTCTATCTTTCTCAGTGAACATCCGCCGTAGTAGTTGAAAGGCTGTGATAGGATCTCCGGGATGCAACCTGAACAGTGGGACCCCTGAGCCCTTTGTCCCACCGCCTGGACTCCCTCTCACACTGTGGTGCTGTGACAAGCTGTGAATCTCTGGCAGATATTGCACTTACACAGACATCCACAGGTAGGGACACACCCAACTGAGTTACATGAATGCTTCTCCCAGCCACTCATAAAACTAATGATAGAGAGTCTCCCTCCAATTCCCCCCAGCTCTGCAGCCTTCACCCCTGGACTATACCATCTTGCCCTAGTCAGAAGCCTGACCAGTGTGAGTTTATACCCAGAGTCCATCCCTCCCTCACTGTGGAGATGACATGCACCAGCCTTGTAACTGAGCTGAGATTTCCCAAGGACTTCAAGCAAAATACACTATTTTAAGTTAAGCAGAAAATAGATTTATTAGCTACGGACAGATGGATTTTTAAGGATTATAAGTGGTGGGCATAAACGATCAGAGTAAGTTACCAAAGAAAATGAAAGATAAATGCACAATCTACACTAGGCAGTAGTTAGCTCAAGCAATTTTCTCTCCCCCCTGGATGGTTCCATCCTTAATACACAGAATTCCCCCTGAAACCTGGACCGCTGTCCTCAGATGACCTTCATTTTCTCAAGATCCTGCTGCTTTCAGCGTAGGTGCGGGAGGAGAAAGGCAAAAACATGATGCCACAGTCTCCTATTTTATGTTCTTAGTTCAAGTGTTTAGAAGGGTGTGCTTTGCTGAGTCACTAGGTTGGGGAATCCTCCTGGTGTGGTTTTGTGCTACTGAGTCATAGACTTGAGCAGTCCCCAGAGTTTCGTGTTTGGGCATCTGCCATTGAATTGCAAATCCCGGCATTACAACTCCTCTGCTGATTCATGGTTGTTGAACAGCCCCCTGGGCAGGGGTCCTTTGAATGTCACTAGCAAACTTACAGCTTATTTCAGTGACAGCCACACAGCAAAATGCATCACTTCTTACACCCTAATGCTATACATATTGGGACAGAATGACGGATTTCAGCAGATCATGACATTTCATATGATAACTGACATGAAATACTTTGTATGAAATATCACAGCCAGATATGAATGATGAATATGGGGGCTACCGGGGGCTATTTTGAGGCACATCATGTGATAAAAGCCTCTAGAGACTGGCCTTTGGGAAGAACTGGCTGAAGAGCCTTCCAGGTAACTGCGAGATCCTGGCTGGGCCTGGCAGTCTTTCCTTGCTGAACGAAACTTGTCTATTGGGCTCTTCTTTTTGTATTTCTTTCTTGTAAACAGAAAATAAGTTATTGGCCAATCCTTGTGTAACCCTTCTGCCAGTCTGAGTTGGCAGCAACAAGGGCCGGGTTCAGTATCCAGGGGTTCCGTTCCAATAACACAATTCAAAACCGGCTTGAGCCCCCACCCAGTGACCAAATATATATATATACCACCACCCCCGGGCACCTTTAAGAGGCGATACTTCCCCTCTCGCAAGCACAGAGTCTGAGTGTAGCAAAAGCCTTTTAATGACAGAGAGAAACAATGTAGCATTATGTTGGGGAAACACCACAACTAGGATTCGTAAACCAAACTGTGAGCAAAGACCCACCCCCAGCAAATTGGCCATGTCCTTTCCCTTTGGTTCTTGAGTCCAGCAATCCCAAAATCACCCAAAGTCCCAAAAGTCCAACAACCCAAAAGTCCATGCCCAGAGTTCAAAAGTTCATCTGCTGAGTGTTAACCCCCTCCGCCCACCCAGTCTGGGTGGAAATGAGGAGGGGAGAGATAAGGGGCACCTTACATGGCTCAAAGATGACTGTCCCATCCCTTCGTGGGGCTTCGCTCTGCTCTGCTCCGCCAGCCATCCCATGAGCCACTTCACTCCGGCCACCATCCCGCAAGCCGCTCCACCAGCCATCCCACCAGCTGCTCAGCAATATATCTTCAGGCTCCCCCACTACTTAACACAGTGCTCAGCGATTGCAGCTCATAATAATTTTAGCTCTTTAGTGATTTCTAGTGCTCATTTGCACCATTTGCCCAGAGTGATTTCAACTCAGCAGCCTGCAATGAGACTCCTAAAGAACTCAAAATTAGCTCTGATATGCCACAGGAGGGGGAAAGCTCTCAGAAGAGGCCCATGCTGCCCAGTACTAGTGCGTGCGTGCTCGCTCGCTCGCTCTCAGAAGAGGCCCATGCTGCCCAGTACTAGTGCGTGCGTGCGTGCTCGCTCGCTCGAGGGAGGGGGAAGAGGGGGCAGGGAGCTGCCTTAGTACTGCTGGCACATCTCCGCACGTCGCTTAGGGAGGCATCGGGTCTCCGTGGGCTGTCTGGGCCAGGGGCCATGTCAGAGGGGGCTCGGGCCACCCCTTTGCCTCCTCTCTCTGGGATCCCAGCTCATCTTGCTGGCCGACAGGGATTTTAGGGTGCAGCAGCGCAGGGAGCGGGAAGCGCAAACCTCGGCGGCCGCCTTCCCCACATTCAGGAAAACAGCTTGGCCTGCTGGCCCCATGGACTAAGTCACCAGGCCTTCAGCTTGCCCCATTGGCCCCAAGTTGTTGATGTGGGGGCCAAAATTATTTGTGGTCAGGATTTCCCCCCAAAGGTACCCTACATGGGTTCAGGATTCTCTCCAGCACAGGACACATAGGAAGGCCATCAATGGCACCCCCAGATCGGCCAGAAAGGAGCAGCGGTTCTCACTGGAACAAGTCCACCCTCGCCTCGCAGGCAACTCCCAAGCCCTCCACAGCACACCCTCTTGGCCAGAAAGGAACCCACTCGGACTCACCATTGCTTCATTTCCTTCCACACAGAACCCCGCTTCTTCTCCTGGGCTGCAAGTAGCTATCCCTGGGAAGCCAAGAGGCAGGCACAGGATTCTACCTCCAACCAGGCAACCGCACCTCCATGGGCCAACCTCCAAGGGCAGATGAGGCCAAGCCACAAGGCTCCAAAAGATGACTGGCCTAGATCCTCCAGGCGTCCCTGGCTGATGGCAAGGTGCTTTCGCAGCTCATTTTACCACCCTCTGTGCTGCAGGGGTTGGGGTTATCCTAAGGACAGGCCAGTGGCAGAAGGAAGAGTGCCTTGCTGGACAGCTAGAGGAACTGGGAAAAAGTAAGCCATCATGTTTCTGCCTGGTTTCGAACCATGGGCCTTTTGCGCGTTAGGCAAATGTGATAACCACTACACTACAGAAACTCTGTCGCAGTGCTCTGCCCCTCCCTTCAAATTCCATCCACTTGGCTGGCGCTCGCCCTGGCGCACACCGCTGGGCGAACCTGGAGAAAGTGGTGGCAGCTCTTCGATGGGTCAGCTGGTAGAGCAAAGAACTGGAGCCGGTTCCCAGGAAATCATCATACATCAAACTTATCACTCGAGCTTGAAGGAGAGCTTCTTTTCCTTCCCCTTGCTGAGAAAGAGCAAGAGCAGAAAGAAATCTCAGAAGGGCCAACCCAGTGCACAAGCCCCCACTGTCTTTCCCTGCTGGGGAGCCCGAAAGGAGGGACTCATGGTGGGTAAGGCACCACTGGGGTTCTAGAAAACAGACCAACCCTGCACACAAAGAGCATGCCAAAGCTTGGGATTGAACCAGGGACTTCTAGAGCTTCACGCTAACGTTCTCCTGACTGAGCTACATCTACACCTTTTTGGCCTGTTACTTCTCTGTCCAGGATGTTTTTATCAGCCATGGCACAAATAGAGGACGTCATTGCAAGTGGCCCATGAAGGCAAGATGAATTTTTGCCTGCCTTGCTCAGCTTGACTTGCTTCCTCACCTCATTCCTGCCTTAGTTCCTGGGTTACCTGGTGGCTGAAGGCGACTGGGGCCCAGCGGCACGGAGAGTAATTTGGGCAGCTACATCTTGGCACCAAGAGTCCTGCTGCCACTTGCAGCCCCACCCTGTTGTCCCAGCTTCACCTACTGGCTGCTAGAGACTTGGGGCTCAGCAGCGTAGCAGAAGGAGATCGACTGATGCACCCGCACCTTGACGCTCAGGCTCATTAAAACATATCTTTAGTGGACGATGGCCAACGAGAGACTGACATCACTTGAAAATGTGATTGGCCAGTCTTTGGACCTCTCTAACACTGTTCTTCAGCTCATGAGGGAAAAGGTGAGAAAAACAACCTTGGAACTAAAGCACTGGGGTTAACGCTGTCTCTTACTGTTACACTATTTAATACTGGCCCACCCTGTGTTAGTGACAGTTCAATTTCTAGATGTTAGTACATTTCAGTTACTGTTAAAATTAAAAAGTTTCTATGTGCTTAGTTTAAATGATTTTTTTATTTGCTCATACATGGAATGAAAAATACAGATTTACAGATCCTAGCATGCAAATTTATCACCTTATATGATAGAGAAAATCATGCACTCCACCTAGGAGCCACTGCCGGAGGGGAGCGTGCCGGTCACTTTGGGAGCCGCGCCGCCCAAGGTAAGCATGACTCCCCCGACCCCCTCCTGCACCTCTATGAAAATCAAAAAATGAGCTACAAATGCAATAAAAAATAAGGTATTCGGGATTTTAACATATGGGGGATCAGCGAAGAAGCTTTTTCCTGGGGTGCCATTTGGTCTAGGGGAGGCCCTGTCAGGGAGAGCAGGAGTTAGTTTCACATGCCTATTTTCAGGCTGTATTCTGTGGGCACCCTGCTCTGTGGGAGGGATCCTGGTAGCCCAGACTCAGGGCTGGAACAGGCCCCTGATTTAGGGGGTGGCTGCATGGTTTGCAGCGCTTTGATGTCTCAGACAATCTCCCACAGCCTCAGATCTGTGTCCCCAGAGGCTCCTGTACGGCCTCCGCTCCATTCACATTCTACAGACAGGAGCAGTGTGAAGGGTTAGGGGTGATCCATAGGATGGCAGAGGATTCAGGAGCCCACAGAGTTTTCCCATCTGGGGCATTTTGGCTGAGATCTCTGCCTGCCAGCGCTCGCAAGGCGCTAGTGTGGATGCTGGATGTTGTAGGCAAAGAGCCAGCAGAGTGGCGCAGCGGAAGCGTGCTGGGCCCATAACCCAGAGGTCGATGGATTGACAGCATCCTCTGCTATGCTTGTTTCTTTTTGCTCTGGGCCTTCAAGCGAGGCGGCAACCGGCAGAGCGCCAAGAGCCTAGGCCATAAGGCAAGAGGTGGCTGCGGTGTTGGCCTGCCAGGGAGCTCCCTGTCTCCTCTGGCTGCCTGGGTTCAAGGAAAGAGACAGGCCTGGGCGTGGTGAGGGCCTCCTGTCCCAGCCTGAGGCAGCAGCACTTCCTCGTCCCCTTTTCCCACCCACACCGGGAGGCGGCTGCTGCGGGAGAACACGAGGGAGGTTCTCGGGATGCTAGGCAGCTCCGTGTGGCTGTCGGGGGAAAGATCCGAGGCTCCCAACTCGACCTGCCATTGACTCGCATGGCTCTGCTCCGTCAGCCGGGGTGGGCCAGGCTGCGGACGTGACTCAGGCTTGGGCAGCATGGCCGCACTTCCCTGAGGAGGCCAAGAGCTTTGTACAGCTGTAACGATGCTGCCTTTGTTGGAACACTTCTGAGAGTATCAATTCAGGACAAATTGCTTAGAGCAGGGCAATTATAGTGCAAGGCTGGGTTTCCTTTACTCTAAAGGAACAGTGTGATGCTGTTGCAAAAAAAGCAAACTTGATTCTGGGCCGCATTAACAGGTGTGTGGTGAGCAAGACACGAGAAGTCATTCTTCTGCTCTACTCTGCGCTGGTTAGGCCTCAACTGGAGTATTGTGTCCAGTTCTGGGCACCGCATTTCAAGTAAGATGTGGAGAAATTGGAGAGGGTCCAGAGAAGAGCAACAAGAATGATTAAGGATCTAGAGAACATGACCTATGAGGGAAGGCTGAAGGAATTGGGTTTGTTTAGTTTGGAAAAGAGAAGACTGAGAGGGGACATGATAGCGGTCTTCAGGTATCTAAAAGGGTGTCATAAGGAGGAGGGAGAAAACTTGTTCATCTTAGCCTCTGAGGATAGAACAAGAAGCAATGGGCTTAAACTGCAGCAAGGGAGGTTTAGGTTGGACATTAGGAAAAAGTTCCTAACTGTCAGGGTGGTTAAACACTGGAATAAACTGCCCAGGGAGGTTGTGGAATCTCCATCTCTGGAGATATTTACGAGTAGGTTAGATAAATGTCTATCAGGGATGGTCTAGACAGTATTTGGTCCTGCCATGAGGGCAGGGGGCTGGACTCGATGACCTCTTGACGTCCCTTCCAGCCCTAGAATCTAACCTAGAATCTATAAGGCACAGCAAACCAGCCAAAGAGAGAGGACTTTGGTTTTATCCCACTGGCTAACCATAAGTCACACAAGCAATTTCCTAATACACTCCAGTTTCCCAGTATCACCACCAGTGCCACTCGTTATGGGGCTGACTGGTTGTGAAAACCAATAGCCCAGTAAAAGAACAAAAAAGGTTCTCCCGATCCCAAAGGACCTAGCCCCAGACCCAGGTCAATATACAAGTCAGATCTTACCCACAAATCACGCTGATGCCAATCCCTTAGAATCTAAAATCTCAAGGTTTATTCATAAAAGGAAAAAGATATAGAGGAGAGCTAAAACTGGTTAAATGGAATCAGTTACATACAATAATGGAAACGTTCTTGGTTCAGGCTTGTCGCAGTGATGGAATAAACTGCAGGTTCAAATCAAGTCTCTGGAGTACATCCATGGCTGGGATGGGTCACTCAGTCCTTTGTTCAGAGCTTCAGTTTGTAGCAACGTCCCTCCAGAAGTCAGAAGCAAGAGTGAAGACAACATGGAGGGGTTTCCAGGGCCTTTTATAGTTTCTGCCCCTGGAAGGACACCCCTCCATTCTTACTGTGGAAAATCACAGCAGCAAGATGGAGTCTGGAGTCACATGGGCAAGTCACATGTTCATGCATGACTCAGTTTGCAGGCCGACGCCATTGCTTACATGTTAGTTTGAACATTACCAGGAAAGCTCGGAGGTTGGATTGGCATCTCCCAAAGTCCATTGTCAGTTAAGTGTTTCTTGATTGGGCACTTACTGAGAATAGTCCTTTCTCAAGAAGCTGACCAAATGCATCACTGACTCAAATACATTTGAGATACAAGTACATAGCCCATATTCATAACTTCAAATACAAAAATGGTACACACATACAGCTAGCATAATTATAAGCAGCAAATCATAACATCATGGTCATAGACATCTCGCACGACAACCTTAGTCCAATATTTGCTGCAAATATAGAACAGTGGTGTCAACAATTATCTCTAGAGTCCCAGTTCTTATGAATAACGTCACAGCAGCCTACAGAGAAGTGGGAGGGAGGCAGTCTTTGAGCCGATGAGTCTCGTCCGTTTCTCCCTTGCCACTTGGGCGGAGGTGGGAAGGGAGCGAAATGTGCCCGGCTGAAGCTTTTGTGCTCGGCCTTGAGGATTAAGCCCGAGCCCCCGGCATGGCAGCTGGGAGATGGGTTTCCGAGTCGCATCCAGCGCACTCTTCGGGCCTCAGCTGAAACCACTGAGGCCAAGAGGGGTGGTTTTGAGCATAGGCGCCGACTTCGTGGGTGCTCCGGGGCTGGAGCACCCACGGAGAAAAATTGGTGGGTGCTCCGCACCCACCGGCAACTCCCCACCCGCCCCGGACCTGCGGCAAACTTACCGGCACCAGGAGACATTGCGGGGCCCCGCCCCTGACGCTGGGCAACGTCGCGTCGGCGTCGGGGGTGGGGCCCCGCAACGTCACCTGATGTCGGGGGCGGGGCCCGGTGTCGGGCGGGGCCCCGCCCCCGACGCCGAGTGACGGCACCCACGGGCGGAACCGGAAGTCCGCGCCTGTGGTTTTGAGAAGGCCGCGGTGGGGTGGGGAGGCTGCCATGGGCGGTGGGGGGGGGGGGTTGCCACTGTGGAGGGGGGGGCAGCATTAGCTGGGGTGGGGGGCGCAGGGCCAGTGCAAGGAAGTTTCGCCTAGGGTGCGAAACTTCCTTGCACCAGCCCTGGGAATGTGCAATTATGAAAGGGAATTTCCACCCCTCCATCACTTGTATTTCAGGGCATCAGTGGCTTAATGGATAAGGCATTGGTTTCCTAAACCAGAGAGTGTGGGTTCAAGTCCCAGCTTGGGTAAAAAGCTCCTTTTTCCTATATATTGCAAGGAAACCTTGGTCATATTTTCACCAAGGAAGCTGGGAGATGTTGGAACACAAAGTACTGGATCTTGGGATCAATCCCCTAGAAATGTCCTATTCCACTCGACAAATGCTTTCTAAACCCATCAGTAGCAAACAGTTAATACAGTAACTCCTCACTTAACGTTGTAGTTATGTTCCTGAAAAATGCGACTTTAAGTGAAATGATGTTAAGTGATTCCAATTTCCTCATAAGAATGAATGTAAATGGGGGGAGGGGGGTTAGGTTCCAGGGAATTTTTTTTCACCAGACAAAAGACTATATTAATTATATATACACACACATTATAAGTTTTAAACAAACAATTAAATACTAGTACACAGCAATGATGATTGTGAAGCTTGGTTGAGGTGATGAAGTCAGAGGGTGGGATATTTCCAAAGGAATGCCTTACTGCTAAATGATGAACTAGCAGTTGGCTGAGCCCTCAAGGGTTAACTCTCACACTCTGCAAGGCAGCAGGAAAGGAAGGAGGACAGAGACACACAGTGTGTGTGTGTGTGTGTGAGAGAGAGAGAGAGATAGAGAGAGATTGATTGATTGATTGATTGATTATGCATGTGTCCCCTTTAAGTACACTGCCTTGTTAATTAGATCAGCAAGATGAGACCAGGCCACTCCCTCTGGGACTATAGTTTGTCCCCCCCTGCTCAGGGGTGGCAGGTTTGTAGAAATTTTGGTGGTGCCCAAACTCTGCCCCTGACCAAATTCCATCCCCCACCTGCCCAAGGCTCTGGGAGGGAGTTTGGGTTGGGGAGGAGTAAGGTGACCAGATGTCCTGATTTTTTAGGGACAGTCCCGATATTCAGGGCTATTTTTGATATAGTCGCCTATTACCCCCCATCCCCTGTCCCGATTTTTCACATTTGCTATCTGGTCAACCTAGGGAGGAGGTCTGGGGTGCAGGCCCTGGGCTGGGGATTGGGGTGCAGGGAGCAGGCTCTGGGAGGGAGTTTGGGGGAGGGAGGGGTGCAGGAGTGTGGCTAGGGATGAGGGATTTGGGGTGTTGGAGGGGGCTCAGGACTATGGCAGAGGGTTGGGCTGGGGATGAGGGGTTCATGATGCAGGAGGGGGCTCACGATTAGGGTGCAGGGGGATGAGGGCTCTGGCTCAGACTAGGGATAAGGGGATTGAGGTATGGGAGGGGGCTCAGGGCTGGGGCAGAGGGTAAGGCTGCTTGAAGGCCCAGAGCAAAAAGGAACAAGCAGATGTATAGCAGAGGATGGCTTTGATGCATCAACCTCTGGGTTATTGGTCCAGCACACTTCCGCTGTGCCACTCTGCTGGCTCTTTGTCTGTAACCTTCAGCCTACAGCATCCAGCACCCAGCCTCCAGCATCCACACTAGCGCCTTGCGAGCACTGGCGCTGGCAGGCAGAGATCTCAGCCAAAATGCCCCAGATGGGCAAACTCTGTGGGCTCCTGAAGCCTCTGCCCCCCTATGGATCACCCCCAACCCTTCACGCTGCTCCTGTCTGTAGAATGTGAGTGGGGCGGAGGCCGTGAAGGAGCCTCTGGGGACACAGATCTGAGGCTTGGGGAGAGACAGATTGTCTGAGACGTCAGAGCGCTGTAACCCTGCAGCCACCCCCGAAATCAGGGGCCTGTTCCCGCCCTGAGTCTGGGCTCCTGGGATCCCTCCCACAGAGCAGGGTGCCCACAGAATACAGCCTGAAAATAGGCATGTGAAACTAACTCCTGCTCTCCCTGACAGGGCCTCCCCTAGACCAAATGGCATCCCAGGAAAAAGCTTCTTCACTGACCCCCCCATATGTTAAAATTCTGAATACCTTATTTTTTATTGCATTTGTAGCTCATTTTATGATTTTCATGCAGAATTTGGATGCCTGATTTTCTCTATCATATAAGATGATGAATTTGCATGCTAGGATCTGTAAATCTGCATTTTTCATTCTATATACTAGCAAAAAAAAAAAGCATTTATACTAAGCACATAGAAACTTTTTAATTTTAACAGTAACTGAAGGGATGATCTAGAGTTCCTTGGTTCAATCCCAGACTTTGGCATGCTTTTTGTGTGCAGGTGTGGGCTGTTTTCTAGAAGAGCAGTGGTACCTCTACCCATCATGAATCCCTCATTTCAGGCTCTGCGGCAGGAAAAGACAATGCGGGTTTGGCCCACCTGAGCTTTCTTTCTACTCTTGCTCTTTCTCAGCAAGAGGAAGGAAAAGCTCTCCTTCAAGCTGGAGTCACAAGGGTGACGTAAGGATGACTTCCTAGGAGCCGGCTCCAGTTCTTTGTTCTATCAGCTGACCCATCAAAGGGCTGCCACCACTTTCTCCAGGTTTGCCCATCAGTGTGTGCCACAAGTGTAACATGCTAATTACATTTTAATAAGATCAAAACCTCCTGAAACCCAGTGTCACAATCACTGGAATGACTTTGTCCTGATATTTTACTGGCTGCAGCCACAAAGCCAGAAAAATTACACTTCCGGTTCAGAGTCAATGCACACACACGAATCAAAGGGCTTTTTATTCCTTAGGTTCTGCCACCATATGCTGCTTCCATTTCATTTCAATCCTTTCCCAAGATTTCTCTTTGTGCAAAGCAGCATTACACCCTTGGGATAGCCCGGACCAGAGGCTGCATTCATTTAACCTACCAAAAAACAAACAAGCAGAAATGTAGATTAGGACCGATGTACTCGCCAGGTTCCTCCAGCCCAACCTTCTGCTGATGCACCTCAACCCACAGCCATGCAGGGTTTGATGCTTCCATTGCTTAAATTCCAGGACACTGAGGGATTTCAGCTCCCTTTGTCCAGAGGAAACCTTCACCCCACTCCCAACCAGGTTCTTGTCCATGGGATCACTGTAGGGGGTTGGCTCCCTGTTTGTCTATTCTCTCTATCTAGGACAAGTCAGGGTGCCTGTATATAAATCCATAGTACACCCACATCTTGAATACTGCGTGCAGATGTGGTCACCCCATCTGAGAAAAAGATACATTGTCACTGAAAAAGGTACAGAAAAGGGAAACAAAAATGATGAGGGGTATGGAACAGCTTCCATACGAGGAGTGATTCATAAGACTGGGATTTTTCAGCTTGGAAAAGAGATGATAGAGGTCTGTAAAACAATGACTGGGTTGGAGAAAGTAAATAAGGAAGTGTTATTTACTCCTCTTGACACAAGAACTAGGGGTCACCAAATGAAATGAAGAGGCAGCAGGTTTAAACCAAACACAAGGAAATATTTCTTCCCATAACACACGGTCAACCTGGGGCACCTGGGATTGGCCACGGTAAGAAGACAGGGTACTGGGCTGCCTAGCTGGACTTTTGATCTGACCCAGTGTGGCCGTTCTTATGTTGTGTTCGTATGAACTGGGGTGTGTGAGCACCCATGGCTCTCTGTGGAGCTGCCCTTCTTCCCCTTCTGTGGTCTCATGTTGCATTGACTCCAGCCTTTTTTCTATTCATCATCATTGTAAACAAGCCGCCCTCCTCTCCTGTCCCCTCAAAGCGACAGTGTCCCCTGTAAATCACTGACCGCCCCTCTGTGTCCTTGCCCCTCAGTCTGTGCTGATGGGACCCTTCCCTCCAATCCTGGAGGATACTCCCTTCTCCTTCCTCATCAAGCCACCCAGTGGATGGGAATCTTAAAAGCACCCAGGTGATTTAGGAGCAGAAACCCCCCACAGAGCTTTCATGCGGTTGGCACTTTGCCCTCACTGCTCAGGATTGAAACTTGTGCCAGGAGATTGCTGGGCCACATCCCAGCTGGACATGAGCAAAGCAGGATGGTGAAAGGCAAACATGGAGATGCTGGGGAATTGAGCCAAGGACCTCTTACATGCAAAGCATGCACTCTACCACTGAGCTACATCCCCAAACAGTCCTGGTTTGCTCACTGTTACACTCAGAGCCTGGCTGTTTCCAAAGCAGCCAGTGGCTTATAAGTGTCATTGGAAGCCTTTCCCCCCGCCCTCCCTGCCTCCCCGATCATGCTCTCATGGAGGTTGCTGGTTCATAGGGTCACTTTCCAGCAGGGCCAGATTCTATGTGTGGGGCAGAGAGAGTGCATGCCCTGGACTCAGGGTGCAGAGATACACTCAGCCCTCTCCCCTGCATTGGCGGGGGGGGGGGGGGGGACTGCCATCCCCTGCTGGAAGGTCATGGTGGTGGTGGCCTCTGTGGACAGCTCAATCCCTGACCCTGGTGGCAGAAGTGTTGTGGGGAGCACCAGGTGTTTCTAGGATCTGCTATTTCCACCTGCTTGAAAAATCCAGCTTTCCCCAGCACATTCACTGCGGTGCGATTGGGTCACTGTTTCTATGGCTGAACTGCAAAGAATCGCTCCTGGTTTCCCGTCTATCTGCAGCATGATTAGCCTGTGTCGGTGGTTAATGAGGTGGATCTAGCTGTAGATTGTTATTCATTCCCCACCTTGACAGTTCACACAGTCCCTTTCCCATGCAGATCTCCAGCACCGCAGTTTTCCTTGTAGCAGCAGTTGGCTTTTCCCTGAGGCCCTGAGATTTTCAAGGCCCCTTTTCCCCTCCACCTGGAGTGAACTCAGCTTCCCCCCATCCCAGACATTCCATGAAATAACAACAGCAGCACTAAGGAGAAGGGGAGGGAACATCTCACTGGCAGGGCTGGATGGGCCCAGGGCCCCCTGCTCGTCCATCGTTTCCATTGCAGAAGAGGACGGTTCCAGGGAATTTGCCCCTCTGCTTTGCACAGGGGACAGAGACAGATCTTGCTGTTCCTGCGTCTGTGCAAAGAAAATTGTGCTTCTGTCTGAAAGAGAGGTGGGAAATGGCCCCAAGGTGGGACAATATCCTCAGGATTAAGAGCAAAGGACTCAGGCTCAGAACTGATTTAACTCCACTCATCTGGGATTTAAATTGTCTTCCATGGAGAGATTGAAAATTTGTGACATTGATCCAGACTCGGGGGGTTCGTGCTGCTTTAACTCTTGGTACAAACATGAACTTGATTCCAAGAAGGGAGAGAGGAGAAGCCTGAAGTTGCCTTTTCTCCAAGGCTGGTGTCTCCTGGACGGTGGGAAACATCCTTTGCTGCTGCCAGGGGACAGCAGGCAACTGGCGACATAGCACGGCTGGGATGAAATGGGGAATGTTGCATGGACTTTATCATACACGCCCCACCCTGCTTCTCAGAGCCCACAGGAGAGAATCTAGAGACGAGTGAGTCATTTCTCAGCTGCGCTCTCAGGAGAAGCCAGTAACTGTCCTTGATCAGACACCCAGGAGAGTAACCACGGCAGTTCTGCGGAGACATCTGGTTGCCAGGGGATCCAGCTAGGAGAGGGAGTGCTGGGGGATCTGCAGTTTTTGCAGTGGGGAGGAGGGACAGACCAGTGGGACTGTCTCAGGAGTCCCAGGTGGCTTTGCCAGTGGGGCGGCTCTAGGTCACATGTTGGGGGCAGGGTGGGGCATTAGGGACTACAGGATGTGATGCTGGTTAAAATGTATCTGCACAAAAAACCTCCCCCTTTGCTCCAGCTAAAGGCCCTGCTTTGGCCTGTCCCCGTTTCATGAAAATCTCCATCTCTCCCCCGGCTCTCAGACACCCCCTCTCTCCCATGGGTATTTTCACCATTTCTTCCTTTTTTCAGGGTCTCGTACAAATATTTTTGCCATGGAAATGATCAAGTACATTTAAAATGAGAAAAACAATCAAACAACCCATCTGTATCTCCTCCTCCAGACAGAGTGTGCGTCCGAATGTCCTCCTCCTCCAGACAGAGTGTGCATCCGAATGTCCTCCTCCTCGACAGAGTGTGCGTCCGAATGTCCTCCTCCTCCAGACAGAGTGTGCGTCCGAATGTCCTCCTCCTCCAGACAGAGTGTGCGTCTGAATGTCCTCCTCCTCCAGATAGAGTGTGCGTCTGAATGTCCTCCTCCTCCAGACAGAGTGTGCGTCTGAATGTCCTCCTCCTCCAGACAGAGTGTGCGTCTGAATTTTTCTACTGAAAAGTCTCGGCAGGCAGAGTCACCCCTACATTTACTGCACATCAGGCCCAGGACTTGTACCCAGCAGTTCTTGGGGCTGTGGGACAGAACCAAGCTTCACTGGCAGCAGCAAGGGAGGGCAGCTGGGACTGAGCTGCCTGGGGAATATTTTAATCCTGATCTATTTTTCAGAGGGTTAAATCAATGCAGCTTCCACTTCTCCGTCTCTCCCAAGGAAACAACGTTTCTCTGCGAGGTACCCAAACCTGTTAACAGTAAGAAGTGAAATGAAATGGCCACATGATGGCATCAGAACCTAAGAAATGAGCAGCCATGTTCTTGGTCAATGAAGCTGAAAAGGGAGATGTTTTCTCTTTGATTCCTAGGCCCCCCACTCTAATCCACTAGACACCCCTTTCCTCCCACAGCCAGGAATAGAACCCAGGAGTCATGACTATTATCCCCCCTACTCTAGCCCACTGGACCCTTCTCTCTCTGACAAAGGAGAAGCTCTGAGACCCCTGTGCTGTCCCCTCGCCTCCCTGCCTGTGCGGCTCTTGAAACCGAATGGGGTTTCCTTGGGCAGTTTTGAATCTTGCTCCCAGGAAGGGTGTAATTTTAGGTGCAGATTCCAAATAGTGCAATTAACCATCCAGAAGGGGCAGCAGGTAGCGGTGTAGGAGCCATTGAAATAACCATGTTAGGCAGAAGTCCACCCCCCTCCGCTTAGCATTAGCACCGCCATATTATTAGACCCCCCCTTTATCTCTGGCCCCAGGCTAAGGAGATGTGTACAAAAGTATTTCCTCACATTAGAGAGAAGACGTGTCCAAAGATATTTCCTCACTTTAGAGCCTGGGCAGTAACCACAGAACCGGTTTGAGTTGGCTGTCAACGTCCAATATTAGGCAAACCTGGTCACTTACGCATAACCCCTGGAAAATTCCATTGCCTGCTTAAAGATAAATACTGCTGTGTGAAATCAATAAAGTTGCCGTACGCCTCCAAAGCTAGGAGCCTGAGGGGGGTACGTGCCCTTTGATCAAAGTTACGGGTGTTGGTGTGCTGTTTTACTTGGCCTCTGACAGCTTGGAGTTCTAATCCAACTCCGCCCTATCCGGGGTGTAAGGTGAGTACGACAAGCTGATTTTTACCTAACAACCATAGCAAAGTACTTCAGGGAAACAGTTATTACTGAAGTGTCAGTGAAAGGTTAGAATCTGATAGTGTCAGTGCCACACTAGAGGGCGCTGTGATGGTTTTCAAGTTGTCATCCAAACCCAGCTAACACCTAGCACATGTTTGAACATCGTCTTCTCTCACCGTTGCTCGTCATCAGAGAAGGAGAGAGAGAGTGAGCAATAGAAACAGAGACCTAGTGACTGCAGCAAACAGTTCTTTGCTCTTTGCTTGGCTCTGTCAGCTATTTGGGTACGAACTCACCCACCCCCCACTGTCTCTGTTGGGCTCAATGGGCAGGAAGAGCTCAGCTGTCAATGGGACTTGGGGAGATCGGGACCTTGCTGTGAGCTGCTTGAATGTTTAGGTGAAAATCTAAACACGGAAACAAGGTCAAGGCTGCTTGAAGCTACAAGGCAGAGGACTCAGTACAACATTTAAACCGATGTTTGACATCAGAGAATTAAACAAATGTGTCTGTGAAAGGAGGGGAGTCAAGTTCAATCCCTTGTCACCATCAATGTGCAAACCAGGATCCTGTTGCTTTGCATTCCTGACGTTGTGTCGCCATCATGTGGCCATTTTGTCTCAGTCCCTTGAATTAAAAAATTGTTTTTTCCCCATAGAAACAATATTTTCCTTGTAGAGACACAGGGGCAGATTCATCTCCAAAGGGAAGGTGTTTCCAAGGCAGTTCTGGAGGAGAAGGGAACGTTTTCAGTATCACTACATTATTTTGTTGTGCCTCACAGAGAAAGAGAGAAAATAAACCTATTAATTTGAGCTACCGACACACTTCACAGCATGAAATAAACAATGTTATGTTCAGTGAGTTCTGGTCATTTAAATAATATGAAAAATATGTTTTGGGCAATGCTTGAAAACCTTATTGTATTGAACAACCCAGTTGATATAGTTAACGTACTACGTGATATTTAAAGAACTTAAGAAAGACGTGCTTATAAATTAATGTGTTGTGCCTTTTACACACGCACAAGACACAGAAGAAACTGAATTATTTGAGCTACTAAAATTTCCACCTTCTCACAGCATTTTAGTTCTCAAGATTGTTTTAATTTGCTTATTTTTTTGGAACTAGAAATGGGGAAAGAGTACACTGAAATCAGTGGAATTACCGCAATGAGGGATTAGTCGCAAAACAGCCTTTGTCAAAACAGCCTTTGTTAACACAGAGTTAACTTTGACTGTGAATATCTCTTACCCTTCCAGAAAATCGAGTTCACTAAAACTGGAAAACAGGGAATATAGAGTGATGGTACATGCCCATATAACCATAGGCGTGCGCAGCACATTTCATTAGGGTGTGCACCCAGGGAATTTTATTTATTTATTTTTAAAGGCAAACATTTATTGAATACTCAATCATAAAGGAAATTAGTTTGTTTGATGAATAAAAATAAAGAAACTAAAACTAAACTTAATTTTTTTTAAATTAACAACTAAACTTTACTTAAAAATACAAACTTAAAAAATGAGACACAAAATACCAAATTTTTGCTGTAGTGATACCAGGCGTATACAAAGCTAGTCAGTTTTCATGTATATGAGATTATATGAGAAATGAAAATGAGCTTGCTTTGGGATTTTACAAGGCACTTATATCATTTAAACACATTTGGTACCCTGAGTAATAATAACACTTCTTGCAAATCACATAAATAGCGATCTCATGGTTCCCTTCCTTCACCCCATTGCAAAGGTGCAGGTGTTATTGCTGGCTGCCCTAGGGCTGCAGAAAACCCTAGGCTATGGGCAAAACATATGGAAAGAAGAGGATCAATGTATACAGAGGGCTGAAGGGGGACTCCCATAGTGCATTAATTAACACTTAATAAATACATCAAAAGTAAATACATTACAGAGATAAGAACCTGTAATAACAACTTTACTTCATGAGAAGCTCCAGAGAAAGAAGATCCAGGGAGAATAATGGTAGGGTGAATCCCAGGGAGACCAAAGGGGCTGGTAGAGGGAGCAGACAGAGAAAAAGGGTAGAGGCAAAATGGCTGGCCCAGTCTTCTACATCTCCCCTGTGGGTGGAGACACTGATCTCTATCACTGTCAGAGGGAACAATAGAATAGAATGCCCCGAAGAATGAACGACTTTATTTTTAATAAAGTCCTTCTTTTAAGAAGCTGACTGTTTTCTATGGTGTTAAAACCCAGGGGGGGGGGGGTTTAGATCACTGTGTAACCAATTGGTTGGGAGATTGTTCTCAAGCTTCCCCAGGAAAGGGGGTGTACGGCTTGAGGGGGTATTTTGGTGGGGAGGGAAGTTCAAGTGATTCCTTTCCTGGATTCCTGTTAGATACTTGATGGTGGCAGCGAAAGAAGCATTTCTCAGGGTGCAGGGAATTTTGTACCTTGGGGGATTTAACCTAAGCTGGTAAAAATAAGCGTAGGGGCTCTTAATGCGGGTCCCCACGTCTTTACCCTAGAGTTTAGAGTGGGGAGGGAACCCTGACAGTAGTGTAAGCTCTAAAGCAACAAGACTTGGGTAGGGATTCGGAGTTAAAGATCTGGGATCCCCCACAGCTGTAGATCCCCAAAATCCTTCTCCTTCCCACTGATCCACCCCAGCCCACTTCCTGGGTGCCCTTCCTCCACACTCCCCTCCCCTTCTTCCCATTACTCTCAGCCATCACCGCCTCCCAGCACCATAGGAGCTTCTTGTGTTCCCTCCTTGTCTCCCAGGGGAGGGATAGCTCAGTGGTTTGAGCATTGGCCTGCTAAACCCAGGGTTGTGAGTTCAATCCTTGAGGGGGCCATTTAGGGATCTGGGGCAAAAATTGGGGATTGGTCCTGCTTTGAGCAGGGGGTTGGACTAGATGACCTCCTAAGGTCCCTTCCAACCCTATGATTCTATGATTCTCACTACCTCCACCCTCCCTGCTACTTCTTACGTCTAACCCTGCACACACCCTCGCCATTTCCTGGCACCCCAGAATTATCTACTACCCCCATTCTCCTCCCCTAGCACAGCTCTGTTCTCCCTTCACCCGTGGAGTCCTGAAGGGCAACATTATGCGCTCTCCTATCAAAAGAGGAGCTCATCTGACGGTCACACAAGCCGTGCATCAGTCATCGACCTATTATATTATTTATTTTCCTCTTAAAATGAGGAAAAGACATGAAAGCTCTAGTTATCAATGTATCCAATAAGGATACATTAAAAGCAATTTTAAAATGACTGACAGCACCAAAAAGGCACATGTCCAAAAATTATTCTAGTGGGTGGGAGATAAAGAAAAAGGGGGCGGGGGCAAGGAAACTTGCCAAAACTTGTATGATGACAAAAGTTATAAAGTTATTACTACTCAGGTTCTTTAGAGACCCCACAGCTTCTCATAACCGAGGGGACAGGAGTCCCTCACACACCCCAGTCCCGTTCTCCCCAATTCCTGCAACCGATAACCCCTTTCCCCCACACCGCTAATTCCTGCCCCCCCAGCCCAGCCCCCTCTGACTCCTGCCCCCCCCTCAAACCCCCAGCCCTGACTCCTGCCCCACCAACTCCCGACCTGCATCCCTGGCATGAAATGGGAGCTGCCCCAGGTAAGCGCTCCATACCCCAACTCCCTGCCCCAGCCCTGCACCCCTCCAAAACCTAACTGCTGGCCAGACCCTGCATCTCAATCCCAGCCTGCTCCTGCACCCCAACTTCCGCCCAGATGCTGTACTCCCAGCCCTGAGCCCCCTCCGACACCCTAAATCCTGGCCAGACCCCGCACCCCAACATTTTTTACATTTTTTTTATAAAGGGCTCTTATCCAAAGTGCTTTACAATAGTTAGCTAACAGTGCCAACAATATTTGGTAAGATCATTACATGGTGCACCGAGACCCTCAGCAATTCTCAAGTGGTCTGTGGAAAAATAAGTTAGACTACAAAAACAATCAAGGTACCTCACTTTATTTTCATTTATTTCCTATTACTTATGAAAATGAAAAAGATGAAGAAAAAAAAGAATGAAAAATGGGGGCAGCGGGGAGATAAGAGAATGTTCTTTTTCTTGGCTGGGTCCCAAGGAGGGGCCCCAAAAATGAAGCTAACCTCAGGGCCCCACTAATGCTAAATCCGCCACTGAGCTTCCTTCTCTGGATACCCCCAGGCAGCAGTCAAGGACACACTGAGTATCTGATAAGTAACCCTGGCCCAGCAGCTCTGACTCCAGCAGCCTGCTTGTTACACCCCAAGCACATTCGGTCCGGGTGGAGCAGGCTCAGTGTTTGAGAGAAGGGCAGGGGTAGGAAGCTTCTGCTGGTTATGCTGCACCTAACCCTCCGTTTTACTTGTGCAAACGGGAGATATTTGACACTGTGCGGGGGAGATGCGGGGAGAGAAAAGGGGCGGGACCAGAGAGAATTTGAATCGGGGGCGAGTGGCGCAAACAGGGACCGGATCCAATTAACTCCCCCCCCCCCCCCGGGGGGTTTCCCGGCTGCCCAGAGACAGTTCAACCCCCCCCACTCCCACCCCACTCACCTCTCCCCCCGCCAGACACCCCCCCCCCAGTCTCCGCTCCCCCCCATCCCCGGGGGCAGATCCCGGCTGCGGCTCCGCTGGGGCTGAGGCAGCTCCGAGGCTTTTCCCGGCTCCCCGGGGGCAGAGTCACTTTCCCGCCCAGCCCCAGCGCCCCCCGGGTCTCTCACTCTGGGCTTTGTTCTCCCACCCTCACCGGAGCGCGCAATGAGCATGCGCAATTTCAGCTACTGAACGCCTCCCTTACCAGGGCTGCAGAGAGCGGAAGCGCCCCCGGGGCACGCTGGGAGATGTAGTTCCTGATTCTCCCGGGAGCGGAAGTGACGTTGGGCAGGGGGGAGGCCAAGCGGTGCATTGTTGCGAAGCCGCACGGGTCGCTGCAGCTCTGCCTGGCTCGTGTGGGGCCGTTGGAGCCTCTCCCCGGGCCGTTGAAGAGGTTTGTGTCTCCCGGCTCTGGGCATGCGCAGATCGGGGGAGGGGGACTCCCGCATGTGCAGAGGCAGCGCTCCCCCGCTAGTGCTGCGGGGCCGGGCTGAGCGGGGAGTCTGTGCCGGGGAGACTGTCATTAACGCCCCCGTGCCCGGCCCGGGCCCTGCCCCGTTGGGGCCGCCCCGGGCTCTGCCCGCCCCGCTGCGGAGCTGCAGCCTCCAGGTAGCGGTGCGAGCCCCGGGGCCGGGCGGTGACTCCGCCCCAGTGTCCGGGGGGACCCGGCATCTCGCCGTGCCGGGATCTGCGCCCTGGGGGGCCGCGGGGGGCTCGGAGCTGCTGCCCCCGCAGGAGCCCAACGCCTCTGGGCCCGGCCCGGCTCTGCCCTGGGGGTGCGGGGGGAGGGGACCGCCCCCCCCCCCGGGTCCCTGCGTGGGGCGGGGCGGGAGGCGGCGCGGGGGGGGGGGGGGGGGGAGACCTGGGAAAAGGGGTGTGTGGAAAATGTCTGAGCAGCCCGGACATGGCCGTGAGGGGAGACGAGCAGGTGAACCCCGAGGGGTGGGGTGAGAAAGGGGGGGGCGGAGACCCCCTCGGATTTACCGCTGTCCCCTGCCCTGGGGACCCCCCCCCGTTTTCTCTCCAATCCCTCAGACGGTCTCTGTGCCCCTCCCACCATTGTACCCAGTTTCTCCCCACTTCGCCAGTGGCCAGTTCAAATCTCAGCTTTGGGGTGTTCCCCCCCCCCCATTTTTATCTGCAGCGATTTGTCCTTGTTTTGGTGGGAATCGTTCCCCTGAGTGATTCGTGAACTGGACAGAGGGTCAATGGGCAGAGGCTGGGAGAGCCTGAGACAAGGACACGGCTGGGCTGGGGGGCCCCTCTCTACTGGCAACAGGGCCTGGGAAGGCCCAGGAATGGGAGGGAGGAGCAAGCCCCCCCCCCCCCCCCCATGGAGACGGCCCAGCCCCAGGTTCCCCAGTCCCAGCTGCTCCCCCCCCCCCCCACCCCGTGACCTTCTGACTCCAGCCCTTCTCCTTTCCCCTGTGGAAGCCACATCACCCAGGGCTCCCCGCCGGCCATGTGAATGTGAGGCAAGAAGAATCCATCCCATTCTGTTGAATGAATATCGCTGTATAATCCTCTGCAATTTCCCTTCTTTTCTCTTGAACTGTTCAATGGAGACATAAAATCTCCCCAGATGTTGGTGCTTCTCTCTTATATTGTCAAATATTTACGTTGTGCCCCATTTTCTCCTCAGTTCTGAAATACTGAAATTCTTGAAAATCTTCCTGCTTTTCTCTCCCGGTGTCTGACTCAGATCAGGGCTCTTATCGTACCAAGCGTGGCTCAGGCCTTGCCTGAGATCAGGTCCCGCAGTGTGCCAGGCACTGCACAAACCTTGACCAATTTTGGGGCACTCGTTGTGCCAGGTACTGCAGAGACCCCTACAGAGAGCAGGGACCTTGTTGTGCCAGGTGCCACAGTGACCTTGACTGAGCTCTGGGCCCCTGTCGTGCCAGGTTCTGCAAAGAAACCAAGTGAAATCAGGCTCCCATTCTGCCAGGTGCTGCAGAGACAACAAACAAAATCAGGGACCTTGTTCTTCCTGGAGCTTCAGAGACCCCCACTGACATCTGGGCCCTGTTCTACCAGGCGCTGCAGAGACCCCAACAGAGGTCAGACCCCACTGTTGCGACAGGCGCTGTGGAGACGGCTACTGACAAGTGCGCCCCACTGTGCCAGGTAAAACTGAGACCGAGATCATGGCCCCCCTTGTGCCAGGCAGCGCACGACTGCTGCCTCCATTATGCTGGGCACTTCAGAGACCTCGACTGAGATCTGTGCCCCTGTTGGGCCTGGCACTGCACTGACCCCAACTTAGGTCACACCCCACCACTATACTGGGCACTGCACTGACCCTGATCCTGCCCCCACATTTTGCCAGATGCTACAGGGACCCCAAATCAATTCAGGGATCCTTTAATGCCGGGAGTTGCAGAGCCACCGACTGAGGTCAGGTCCCCTGTTGTGCAGGGCTCTGCACAGACACTGACCAAGATCAGGGTCCCCGTTGTGACAGGTGCTGAACAGACACCAAGGGTATCTCTACCCTGCCATTAAAAACCCACAGCTGGCCCGTGCCAGCTGACTCAGGCTCACAGGGCTCAGGCCAAGGGGCTGTTTAACTGCAGTGTCAATGTCTGGGCTTAGGCTGGAGGACCCTGCGAGGTGGGAGGGTGCCAAACTTTGGCCTATTGGAATCCAAGCTGGAACATCTACACCACAAAGAAACAGCCCCACAGCCTGAGCCATGTGAGCCCAAGTCAGCGGGCACGGGCCAGCCGCCGGCGTCTCACTGCAGTGTAGACATGCCCACAGCAACAGAGAGTCCTTGTCACAAAAAGCTCAAAGGCTAAATAGCAAATGGTGGGAGGCTACTCTCCATTTTATAGATGGGGGAACTGAAGCTCAGAGAGCTGAAGTAATTAGCTCAAGTTTGCATGGAGATTTTAGGGCAAAACTGGGAACTGAACCCAGATTGTTTGAATTCTTGCCTCTCCCCTTAACCCCAAGCCTAGCTTGTGTGTGCGCAGCATTGTTTTGGTCTGTGTTTGCATTGCATTGGCTTCCAAGGGAGGCTGTGGAATTTCCTTCATTGGAGGTTTTTAAGACCAGGTTAGAGGTACACCAGTCTGGGAATGTCTAGGGTTACTTGGTTCTGCCTCAGCACAGGAGGCTTGAGTAGATGGCCTCTCAAGATCCCTTCCATACCTACACTGAAATAATTCTCTTTTGCGCTGTGTCCTGTTCTACACTGAGCTGTCTTCCATGGTGCCGTTTGGAACTGTGATGCACCATGTTGTGTTGCGTAGTTTTATGGCAAATTGTTTTGCCTCAACTTGTTTGGTACCTGTGTTGTATTGGTTTGAGCTGAGCTCTATTCCATTGTGTACCTTTGTCCTAGGGTGTGTTAGTTTGCGTTGTTTTGCTTTTTTTGTTCGTTTGTATTTTCATTTTATGCTTTGGAGTGTGGGGTGTTTTTTCCCCCCAGAATTGCCTCACATTATTTTGTGGTGGGGATTTTTCTGTGTGTTATGTTTCTATAGGTATATATTGCATAGAATCATAGAAATGTGGGGCTGGATAGGACCTCAAGATGTCATCAAGTCCAGCTCTCTCTACCGAGGCAGGACCAAGTATATGTAGATTATCTGAGACAGAGGTTTGTCCTACCTGTTCTTAAGAACTTCCAGGGAAAGAGACTCCACAGCCACCCTTGTAAGACTATCCCAGAGCTGAACTACCTTAGCTCTGGTGACACCCACAGAGATTTAGTGGTGAGCGGCTCTGGAGAGAGAGGAGACCCCAGTGAATGGGCAGCTGGGTTAATAGACTAAAGTTGGGAGGAGAAACATTGACGTGTCCAAGGTCACCCAGGCTGTCTGTGTCGGAGCTAGAAATAGCTCCTAGTTCTAGTGCCACCGTACTGCTGTTTAGGGTACTGAAGGTCTCTGCCACACTGGTGTTTTAGGCACTGGTGCAAACCCTTAGTATAGACAGAGTTTACACTAGTGCGCTTTGGCACTGGTGCATCATGTCCTGGTGTGGGGGTGGGGATGGTACAGTGACCTCACTGAGGCCTGGGGCTGGCTGAACAGTGCAGCTGGGAATGGAGGAGAAGCAGTGAGTGCTGGAGGTATGAGCCAGGAGCACAGCCTCACAGGACTGGACACTGATTTCTCCTGACCCAGGACACACACCCCCAGCTGTGTGCTGGAACTGCAGCTGAGCTTCCCTGCCAAGACAGCCTGTGTATCCATGGACAATAGATGGTAATGGAGTCCCTCTCTGTGCAGTGCCCAGCACAACTGGGATCCTGATCTCAGACAGGTTCTCTGCCATGAGCAGCACAAAGGGGCCCTGATGTCCATCAGTGTCTGTGCAACGCAAGGCACAGTTTATAGACTCACAAACTTTAACTGCCAGAAGGGAGCATTGTGATCATCTAGTCTGACCTCCTGCACATCGCAGGCCACAGAACCTCACTCACCCACTCCTGTAATAGACCCCTAACCTGTGGCTGAGTTAATGAAGTCCTCAAATCATTATTTAAAGGCTTCAAGTTGCAACAAATTCACCATTTACACTAGTTTAAACCTGCAAATGACCCACCCCATGCTGCAGAGGAAGGCAAAAACAACAACAAAAACCCTAGGATCTCTGCCAATTTGAGTCTAGGCTAAATTCCTTCCCATCTTCAAATATGGCAGTCAATTAGACCCTGAGCATGTGGGCAAGACCCGGCTGCCAGACACCTGGGAAAGAATTCTCTGTGGTAACTGAGAGCCCTCCCCATCTAGTGTCCCATCACCGGCCTTTGGAGATTTTTGCTGCTAGCAGTTGCAGATCGACTACATGCCATTGTAGGCATTCCATCATACCAATCCTTACATAGAGGTATTGAGCTCAGTCTTGAAGCCATTTAAGTTTTTTGCCCCCACTGCTTCCCTTGGGAGGCTGTTCTAAAACTTCACTCTGATGGTTAGAAACCTTCGCCTAATTTCAAGCCAAAACTTATTGATTGCCAATATTCACTTGCTCTAGTGCCAACATTGATGCTTAACCTAAATAACTCCTCTCCTTCCCTGGTATTTATCCTTCTGATGTATTTATAGAGAGCGATCATATCTCACCTCCACCTTCTTTTGGTTAGACTAAACAAGCCAAGCTCTTTAAGTCTCCTCTCATAAGGCAGAGTTTCCATTCCTTGGATCATCCTAGTAGCCCTTCTCTGCACTGTTCCACTTTGAATTAATCCTCCTTAAACATAGGAGACCAGAATGGCCCACAGTATTTCAGAGGAGGTTTCATCAGTGCCTTGTATAACAGTACTAACCCTTCCCTGTGTCTGATACCTCACCTGATGCCTCCTAGGACTGCATTAACCTATTTCACGGCCGCATCCCACTGGCAGCTCATAATTATCCTGTGATCAACCAGTACACCTAGGTCTTTCTCCTCCTCTGTCACTTCCAACTGATAAGTCCCCAGCTTATTGCAGAAACTCTTGTCGTTAGTCCCTAAGTGCATAATTTCGCAATATTAATTTTCATCCCATTCCTATTACTCCAGCTTTCAAGGTCATGCAGATCTTCTTGTATGATTTTCCTGTCCTCCTCCATATTGGCAATCCCTCCCAGCTTTGTGTGTCACTCCCACTTTTTGTGCCAAGGTCTTTAATAAAAATGTTGAATAAGATTGGTCCCAAGATTGATCTCTGAGGAACTCCCCTAGTAACCTCCCTCCAGCCTGACAACTCACCGTTCTACACCCCCTAGTAGACTCCCCTTTAACCAATTCTTTATTGACCTTTCAGTTCTCATATTAATCCCCATCTTCTCCAATTTAACAAGTAGTTTCCCATGTGGAACTGTATTAAATGCCTTACTGACATTAGAGCTACTGCATTTCCTTTTTCCAAAAAAATTAGTTACCTTCTCACAGAAGGAGAACAGGTTTCCTGGGCACGATCTACTATGTTTTATTTATTTACAGTGCTGACGGCTGGAAGGAACTGTTAGCAATAGGCTGAGAATGGCCATGTGGAGGTGGGGGAGGGGATGGCAGACAGTGGGGTTGGAGGTGTATCTGGGATTTTGTTTTGTAGGAGTTCATGTCTCTGCTCCCTATGGCTGTGGTGCATTCCGTACCAAAGCAGCATGTCAGCAGAGCAGACGCACCCACCATAGCCCCGTCTGCAACACGCATTCACTGCAAGACGGGATGGGCGATTTTTCAGAGGCCCAGCTTGATATGCCTGGCTGGGGTGGATTCAGTTGGAAGGGGGTCTGGGGCTCTGATAGTTTGGGATGTTCCTTTTTGCATAGTCAGTTCTTTCCCTTTATTGTTTTCCTCCCGCCTATGCCCGATGCCACTCTCTTCTGAACTTGCTTTGGTTATTTCAGTTCCAGTTTTTAAATGGGATCTAATAATTGCAAAGCTGAATGAAAGATAAAACAAAGAGAACCATTTGAATTTTGGCACCTAGCTGGTAGAATTATACCTCGTGAAGATATTCTGTAATTACCTATAGCATTTTCTGGTGGGGCAGATAAAGCAATGTCAAAGAGCCAAATGCGCGTTTTAGAGTGAAAGGGCTTGTCAGGTCTTTGCTCTCTAGGGAGCGTGTCACCGGCAAGGGCTTGCAGTCTTTCAGGAGTGGTGCACTGGATTGTATTTGGGAATCTCAAAATAGAAGGTTAAGACTGCTGGTTCACAATATCCAATGAAATCTTGCAAACAATTATACAAATAGATCCTCATGCTATTAACACAACATGGTATTAATACTGATTCAAAACTGAGATTAAAATTACAAGATAAACGCATGAGAAATGAACTGACACCTCATTACCATTTCTTAATGCCTAAAATTTTGATACTCACACCATCTTTTTTTTAAAAAGCGATGCACAGCACACAGTCAAGTTACTTAATGAAAGCTCGCCAATTATTGACTGCTTTGTGTTGCATAAGCATTTGATTAAGCACCTAATTAAAACTGTTCCACTGTAAGTGGAAATGCATCAACCGAGCTTAGTTCCAAGGTGTTTAGATATGACTAAATTAACCATCCTGCCATGTATTTAATGAGGAAAATACACTGAAGTGCCTCTACCCAGTCCCCCAGACCATGTGAGGTCTGGCCTCTCTGTGAACTCGGCTCCCAGTCCCACATCAGCTGTGCCCTCTCCCAGCCTAACCCGTTTCCACTGCAGTTCTTCATCCCCCTTGTGAAGGCAGGGGGTTGGCGCTGCAGCTAAGGTACCTGCGTTAATCACTGTCTATCATACTGGGGCTATTTAGATTTCAGGGAATGATTTATGAGAGTTACTGACTCTGGGAGGTGGGAGAGAGGAGAGGCTGAGAGGGAGTTTGCTCCCCACATTCTGTAGGGCCATGTTACCTCATCCGCCATCCTCCCCCATGTGTGTCTGATCATGTGTCAGAGTGTCACCTTCTGATCATAATGCCACTGGCCTCAGCAGAACTCCCAGACAGGAGCTACATCACGAGGGGGTTATGGTACTGAGAGTAAAATACATCACAGGGAGGGTGTAATTATCCTGAAATCAAGCATTACAGACCAGGAAGTGAAAGAATTCAAGTACTTCATTACTTAAAATGATGCTTGAAAGGATTGGATTTTTATTACTAAATTGCAGTAAATGTTGATTTCCCTGTACACAAACAGATGAAAAAATATTTATATAGGTAATATACAGAAATGCTTCTGGAGAAAATCAAGTTTGATTTAAGGATATTTACACTGTGTGTATTTTTCATGTGACATTGACAATTTCTGTTTGAACAGTTATACAGATTCGGCTTTTGGAATCTCAACATTTACTTGCATCCGATGAAGTGGGTATTCACCCACGAAAGCTTATGCTCCAATACCTCTGTTAGTCTATAAGGTGCCACAGGACCCTTTGTCGGTTCAACATTTACTCTAATTAAATAATTGTTGTCTGACCACCCCCATAACTTCCCATACCTCTGAACACTGAAATTGTAAACATTGAAAAAAGGGCTTAAAATAATTATCGATATCATCAATTGACATTAAAAAAAGAAATAGACAAAATGAATTTTGCCAAACCCACTTAACAGCAATCGCAATATGATAGGGGATGGAAATTCACAGCTAAGGAACCCAACCTTAATTCTGCCCTGTAGTGACACCAGGCAAGTGCAATAGGGCTACGAATTAGGCATTTTAGTGTATAAAGTTCCAGATTAGATTATACCGATTTGTAAAGACATGAGGTCTTTTCCTCAGGGTATCACCTTCACTAAGTTGTTTTTTTTTATTGATAATTCCAGAAGTCAATAGATAAATAACATTCTCTCAGTTATGAAGTTGCCATTTCATATTTCTGGGGAGTGTCTATAATTTTGCACTAGTGACCAGGTTCTTGGAGAGGCGGAACCTCGGTTTTATTTTAACTTGTGCATGCTCAGCAGCTTCTGGAATTTGGTTCAAAGTATTTACATGTTTACCTAATCTGTTCTTAAAAGTGCTGCTATAGAAAGTGGGGAATGGCAGGAACTGACTGCAGGATCAATAGCTGAATCCCTTAGATATTTATAGCTCATCGGAAGAAGGACGGGGATTGATCGATGTCTGGGGATTTAATAATAAACACACAAATATAATTGTTCTTAATGAATTTTCATCTTCTAATGCCCATAACCCAGGGGCAGCCAGGGATAAAAAGTGGCAGTGGGGGGAGGGAGTACTAGTAAACTCCTGTGGCCAGTGTGGAACCTAAGGCACAAGGATATTTTAGTGGCTACTCATGTGGGGATTCTGTGCCACTGCGTATGCACAGTATTCATGTCCAGCGCAGAATTTCTTTTCTCTTTTTTTTTTTTTTTTTTGCATGAAGAAAATAAATTCTGCCTGAGAAGTGCTTCAGTTCTGCCTTTCACCCACCCTGTGGCACCAGAACAGCCAGCTGGGTTCATCTTGGTGGGAAATTGTTGCCCTGAGCTATGCCCCAAATGGGAAGAGAGTTAGTAATGGTGGGTGGGGGAAGCTCAGGGGTTGAAGCATTGGCCTGCTAAACCCAGGATCGTGAGTTCAATCCTTGAGGGGGCCATTTAGGGATCCGGGGCAAAAATCTGTCAGGGGACAGTACTTGGTCCTGCTAGTGAAGGCAGGGGACTGGACTCGATGACCTTTCAAGGTCCTTCCAGTTCTATGAGATTGGCATATCTCCATTTATTTTTTATTTAGTGGGTGCAAGTTGGGAGAGTCCTGAGACATGGCTGCCTCTAGGGGTGGGGACACTTTCTTCCTCTCTCGGGGTACCATGCCACAGGGGCCCCACAAATCTACATTGCTTAGGCTTTGGCTTCAGCCCCAGGTGGTGGGGCTCAGGGCCCTGGACTTCAGCCCCATCCGCTGGGACTTCAGCTTTCTGCCCTGGGCCTCGGCAAGTCTAATGCTGGCCTTGCTTGGCAGCCCCCCGATAACTGCTCGTGGCCCCCCAGGGGGCCCCAGACCCCTGGTTGAGAACCACTGCCTTACACCACGAATCACAGCAATGTTCAGGTTACTGCCAGTCCCAAAGGACCAGTCACTTCCTTAGGTCAATTGAATCTTAGGTCTCACAACAAAGACCACACTTGTAGCCAGTCCTGTAATAACCTGTATTATGATTTATTTAAAAAGAAATGAGAGTTGTTTACAACGTTAAAGCAGGTGATCATATAGATGCAGACGAGTTACAGTTTTAAATTTAAAACTGTAATAGAAGCTTCTATAATAAGAACTCTCTATATTCTTTGGGACTAACCCAGGCTAAGCAGCTGAGGATCTCTTGCTTATGCCTAGAAAATTTGCCACCCAGAGTCAAAACAGCATACAGATAATCAGTTCCTTCTGTATGGGTTTTTTATCCCCTTCCTGCCATGTGCTCTGAGCTGCAAACTCAGCTAATGGGAAGTCAACAGCACAGCAACCGTCTTTTGTCTTCTTTAGCATCCCATAATAGTCTGTCTGGTGTTGATGGACCTCTCCTGCCAGGCAGGGTGTATTGCAGTCTGTTACCAATCAGCACTTCATATAGGTAAAGTCTCTCTCCTGTCTGGTGATTTACATAGCCACAGAGGCTCACAATGCAACTAGTCAGATATTAACCCAGCATTTAATAAAGTCTGAACACTAAACACATTCTTATAATCCTAATTCCTGTTTTAGCAATACTAACACAGGTGAGTTGGACTGATTCCAGCTGTGTGTTTGTCCATGTTCAGTTAAGACATGGGGGCTTTTGCAAGAGCTAACACCTCATCTGCCAGTGTCACAGGCAGATGGTGTCTTTAGCCTCTGTTTGCCAGAAGCTGGGAATGGGTGACAGGGGATGGATCACTTGATGATTACCTGTTCTGTCCTTGCCCTCTGAAGCACCTGGCATTGGCTACTGAGTTAGATGGACCATTGGTCTGACACAGTGGGCTGTTCTTATGTTCACAGTCTCTATGAGGAGTATCTATTCATTTGGTCTCGCTGGGGAGCCACAGAAAGAAACATGGTGTGCTGAGGCAAGAAGGCCCAGTCTCCGAGCCCCTGGGTTCTCACTTGTCAAAAGATAAAACTAGGCCCAGCCCTTGAAAGGAGGCACTCCCAGGAGAGACTGTATAAAGACTGGAGCATCAAATAACTTTGTAAACCTGAGACAGCTGCCTTGGGGACAATGACAGGGAGACTCCCCCAAAGTGACTCCTTTGATTCTGCTCTTCTCTGGCCTTTGGTTCATAGAAACATAGAACTGGAAGGGATCTTGAGAGGTCATCTAGTCC
Organism: Chelydra serpentina; assembly: GCA_037349315.1. Lineage (NCBI taxonomy): Eukaryota > Metazoa > Chordata > Testudines > Chelydridae > Chelydra > Chelydra serpentina. The sequence goes on from JBAIAC010000192.1 coordinate 4,606,030, forward strand.
AGTCCCCTGCACTCAAGGCAGGACTCAGTATTATCTAGATCATCCCTGACAGATGTTTGTCCAGCCTGCTCTTAAAAATCCCCAGTGATGGAGATTCCACAACCTCCCTAGGCAATTTATTCCAGTGCTTAAGCACTCTGACAGTTAGGAAGTTTTTTCCTAATCTCCATCCTAAACCACCCTTGCTGCAATTTAAGGCCATTGCTTCTTGTCCTATCCGCAGAGGTTAAGAAGAACAATTTTTCTCCCACATCCTTGTAACACCCTTTTATGTACTTGAAAACTATTACTATGTCCCCTCTCAGTCTTCTGTTCTCCAGACAAAACAAACCCAATTTTTTCAATCTTCCCTCAGAGGTCATGTTTTCTAGTCCTTTAATCATTTTTGTTGCTCTTCTCTGGACTTTCTCCAATTTGTCCCCATCTGTCCTGAAATGTGGTGCCCACAACTGGACACAGTACTCCAGTTGTGGCCTAATCAGGGCAGAGTAGAGCAGAAGAATTACTTTGTGTCTTGCTTACAATACGCCTGCTAATACATCCCAGAATGATGTTTGCGTTTTTTGCGCTGTTGACTCATACTTAGCTTGTGATTCACTATGACCCCCAGGTCCCTTTCCACAGTACTCCTTCCTAGGCAGTCATTTTCCCTTTTGTATGTGTGCAACTGATTGTTCCTTCCTAAGTGGAGTACTTTGCATTTGTCCTTATTGAATTTCATCCTATTTACTTCAGACAATTTCTCCAGTTTGTCCAGATCATTTTGAATTTTTATCCTATCCTCCGAAGCACTTGCAACCCCTCCCAGCTTGATATCGTCCGCAAACTCGATAAGTGTAACAGAGAGACTGTTACTGGGAGGGTTTCACCATGTCTCAGAGGGTTGCACCCTGGTGGGAGGCGGCTAGGCCTATACTGGAATAAGGTCACTCTCTGCTTCACAGTGTGGCAAAACCAGTCCATTAGCAGTGAAAAATCAAGGGGAGAATCGGCATGTGGAATGGACAAAAGCCCCGTCTGAATTCTCTCACATTGTCCTTCTCGTCCTGTCAGGCTACAGAATAACATCCACGTTTTGCTCTAGATCATCCCATCCTCCAAGGGGGAAGGAAATGGCTGCAATGGAGCTGGCTCAGGTAAGAGATTATCAGGGAGCTGGTGGTGGGTTCTGCTTGGAAGGAGAGGAGCAGTACAAACATAGGAAGGCAGTCACTGCTAGAGGTGGTGGGAGATTTGTGTAATCTAGGGTGTGATGGGTTGGCACCCCCAGGGTGCAGTCTGGGGACCTTCTGGGAACTGCTGTGCCCTCTAACCCTCAAACTGGGCTGGCCCTTCTTACACTGCCTTGCTAGAGATTCAGCCAGCCTCTCCAGGCTCGGTTATCACCCAACATGACAGCAGGTTGTGCCATACATCCTACTAAGCTACCTGAGTGCTTTACCTAAGCCACTCAAGGACAGATAGAAGACAACAGCTAATTTCCCATCTCCCTAACCTTGCACACTTGCTGTAGTATAAATCCAGAATTATACCATCATATAGTGCACAGGGATCTCTATAATTTAAGTTAATTAATATAGTTCGCCTTCCCCCTCGATATGGGAAAGATATGCACAACAAGCTTGTGCCAACCAAGCTGAGATTTTCCCCAGACACTTCACTCAAAATACTTGACACTGGTTAAGATAAAGCATAAAACAAGTTTAACAACTGCAGAAAGATAGATTTTAAGTGATTATTGTTAGAAGAAAAAAAGAGCAGGTTGACCCAGAGGTGAATATGAGTACAGGCTTCTTTATTGTGATATTTGTTCCCCTTGACCCAATTGTGGAGTAAGCACTGGATTAGTTATGTCACACTCCTTTTATCTAAGTTAGTATGTACATCCGTTACAACACCCCAGAAACCCTTATTAAGTAATAGAAACACCCATACTGTTAGTATACCCACCCCATCTATTATTCACAGGATTACGCATGTCATACAGGCAATTTTACCTTGAAAATACAGTTCTTTGCATTAGGGAAATTTGTGGCAACACATTAATCAGCAGTTCTCTGGGGATGGAGGAAGGGGCCATAAGCCAGGGCTTGTTTATGTAGCTGGGAAAGGAAGGAAGGGGGAGGTAATATTTATTTTACCTTCTTTCACACAAAGGACATTCATTCCGACAACTACATTTCTCATGCAGCTCCATCCTTACCAATTCTTACAAGCAACAGGGAAAGGAAAAATATGGCAACTTCTTTATTAAGCAAAGAATTACTGCCTGCTTATGCCTTTGTCCCCTAATGCCATGTCAGCATATTAGCAGCTTTCCAGGTCTCTTACTTAACCCTAACATATCCCAACAATTATAAGTGACAGCAAACAGATCAAAGAAGATTACTTAGCAAAAAACCAAAAACTCAAACTAAGCCTAACATACTAGATGGATAGAATTTGAATTAGCAATTTCTCACCCTGACTGATGATAAAAGCCGCCCACCAAGTTTCCATACACAAGCTAGAAATCCCTTTATCCTGGGACTAGCACTTCCCCCAGTTCAGTCTTTGTTCCTCAGGTGTTTTCACGAGTTCTCTTGTGTGGGGAATGAGGCCAAGAGATGATGTCACACCCCACCTTATGAAGCTTTTCTATGGGTATGTCTATACTTACCTGTCGTGTCGGAGGCGCGGGATCGAACCAGGAAGTGCTCCGCCGTCGACGCTGGTAATCCAGCTCGACGGAGCGGAGTAGGCGGAGTCGACGGGGGAGCCTGCGCGCCGCGTCTGGACCACAGGTAAGTTCGAACTAAGGTACTTCGACTTCAGCTACGTTATTAACGTAGCTGAACTTGCGTATCTTAGTTCGACAGGGGGGGTTAGTGTAGACCTAGCCTATATGGCGGTGTGACACGGTTGGACTCACCCCTGCGGCACCTCCTGCTGGTTTCTTCTGGGAATTAGCTCACCAGCCTCTGGAGCGCCCTCTACAGGCCGGTGATCCGCCTGACCACTCTGGCCCCCGTGTCCCTCCCAGGATCCGGTGCCCTTTTACCCCTAGATCTGGGTCTCCCCTCCCCAGGGAAACCCCCAACCCACTATCCCCACCTCGCCTCAGTTGTAGGCGACTGCCAGTCACCAGCTAGCCCCCACCCCTGGAGCAGACTGCAGTATAAGCCACTCATCACAGGCAAAGGGGGTTTGGACCTGCTGCCTTGGCCTACCCGTGGGCTGCCCCTGCAGCCCCCAGTACCTAGTGGGGCCTAACCCTAGGCCACAGCCTGGGGTTTTCTCAGGCCGGAGCTCCCCAGCTCCTCTGGCCTTCCCCAGCCCTGCTCCACCCTAGGTACCTGCTCAGGTCCCTGCAGCCAAGCCCTTCTCCCTCTAAAGGCAGAGAGAGAGTCTCTTCTGCTCCAGGTCCACTGCCCTCTTATAAGGGCCAGCTGGGCCCCGATTAACTGGCAACAGCTGTGGCTGCTTTGCCAATCAGCCTAGCTTTCACCCTCAGCCCTCTCCCAGGGCTGTTTCCAGCCCATCAGGGCAGGAGCAGGGTATCCACCCCGCTACAGGCGGGAACTCTTTGTTACAAACTCAGTTCCCAGTTCAATTTGTGGAAAAATACAGGTACCAAAATGGAGTTCAGTGTCATGTGGTCTGGTCACATGCCCTGCTGAGTCATAGTAGCCATGATTCATAGGTTGGCTGAAACATTCACACATAAAGGCTAAGCCCTTCCACGTCAACATTGTCTTTTTTGAGGAGCCATCAGCACTATCTGGCTTCTTCATTGTTGTACCTGAAAGGCTAGTTGTGAGTGTTACCCAGAATAAGCACATTTGAAATACAGATACATAGTCAATATCCATAACTTCAGATACAAACATGATCCATGCACACAAATAGGAGAATCCTATTCAGCAAATTATAACTTTTCCAATGACACCGCACATGATGCATCTTGCACAAAATGCATCATAATTATGACCTAATCCTATTCTCATCATACCACTATGCTGAATTTGGGGTGTAGTGTCAGTTAGGGCCTAATTTCAAGGCACAGGAGTTGGGAATGGAACTTCCTCTCTTTGTGGGACAAAGGAAATAGCCCTCCAGCAACGGCTGGGAAACTTCCCAGACTCCCAGTGCTGGAGCCTGAATCTACTGACGCTTCATTAGTTACCACCACCCCCAATCTTTGTGGCAACTGCAAACTTTATCAGTGATGATTTTATATTCTCTTCTAGGTCATTGATAAGAATGTTAAATAGCAGAGGGCCAAGATCCAGTCCTTGCGGGAACCCGCTAGAAATAAATCCACTCGACTATGGTTCCCAATTTCCAATCACAGTTTTTAATCGATTTTATGTATACCGTGTTTATTTTGTATCATTCTAGTTTTTTAGTCAAAATATTGTGCTGAACCAAGTCATATGCCTTACAGAAGTCTAGGTGTATTACATCAGTACTATTAGCTGCAACAAAACTTTTGATCTTATCCGATAAGGATATCCAGTTAGTTTGATAGGATTTATTTTCTCTAAACCAGGGGTCTCAAACATGCGACCCATGGAGTTATTTCCTGCAGCCCGCCATAGCTCCCCTCTTCCCCTCCTCTCAGCCTCTGCCCCGTCCCCCTCCCCAAATGTGCTGCATCCCCGCTCCTCTGCCTACCTCCCAGCACTTCCTGCTGCCAAACAGCTGTTTGGCAGTGCTTAGGACTTTCCAGGAGGCAGCGAGGAGGAGCAGGGATGCGGCGCATTCAGAGGAGGAGGCAGAGAAGAGGAGGAAGAGATTTGGGGAAGGTGTTGGAATAGGGGCAGGGAGGGGGCGGAGTTGGGGTGGGGACTTTGGGGAAGGGGTTGGAAGAGGCAGGATGGGGCGGGGCCTAATGGAAAGGGTGGGTCGGGGCCAGGGACAGGTGGTGGCTTTTGTATCTTTGTATTAAAAGGTGTCAGTGATGCGGCCCTCAGGCCAATGTACTAGTCTTCTTGTGACGCTCGTGGTGGTTTGAGTTTGAGATCCCTGCTCTAAACCTTTGTTAATGGGTACTAATTATATTACCCTCCTTTAATTCTTTATTAATGAAATCCATTATCTGCTGCTCCATTATCTTGTCCAGTATCGATGTCAGACTGACACTCTTGTAAGTAGCTGGGTCATCTTTTTTTACACTTTTTAAATATTGGCACAGCATTAGCTGTATTCCAGTCTTTTGGAATTTCCCCAGTGTTCCAAGTCCTACGTAAAATCAACATTAACAGTCCACCACGCTTCTCCACCAGGTGTTTTAAAACTCTTGGATACAAGTTATCTGGACCTGCTGGTTTAAACATGTCTAACTTTAATAGCTGCTGTTTAACGCCCTCATGAGTTCCTGTTGGAATGGAAAGCGTGTCGTCATCAGCATCTTATGATATGAGTACATCAAATGTTTTTCTCCAAATCCAGGAGGAAATATTTATTGAACATTTTTACCTCTTCTGCATTATTTTTGATAATTCTGCCATTTCCGTCTAGTAATTTACCACTACCATTGTTAGGATTAATTTTGTACTTAAGAAGAAACTTTTAAAAAGTATATTATTTTCATTGATTGGTCATTGATTTCTGATAGCTTCCCTTACCAATTGTCTACAATTCTGACCTTCTCACTTATATTCTTTACTATCGATTTCCCCTTTTTCCATATATTTTATTTGGAGAGTGTTGGGATTCCTGCTAGGGAGCCACCAGCAGGATCCAGAGACAGCCCCATCTCCTATATCAGGCTCTGGCAGTAGATATGTGATAAATGTGAAGACGCTGCCTCCGTCTGTCATCTAGGAGACACAAAGGTTCTCTCTTTCTACCCTCTCATGCCTCCTGGCTGCTCTAAGCAGGGTGCGGTGGGACTCTGTTAACATGTGCCTCCCGGAGCTTCCATTTACCTGGTGCTGCTATTCCGTGACTAGTGGAACTGTGAGTGGGGCAGCAGGTCCTGAGTGTTGGACTCTTGCTCTTTCAGGGGCCGGTGACTTTCGAGGAGGTGGCTGTGTATTTCACCAGGGAAGAGGGGGCTCTGCTGGACCCCACTCAGAGAGCCCTCTACAGAGACGTCATGCAGGAGAACTATGAGACGGTGGTCTTTCTGGGTAAGGAGTCCTGTCCCCTTGCTTGTTAGAAGCTGTGGGGGTCTCTAAAGAACCTGAGTAGTAATAACTTTATACCTTTATTCATCATACAAGTTTTGACAAGTTTCCTTGCCCCCCCCCCCTTTTTTTTTTCCTTATCTCCCACCCACTAGAATAATTTTTGGACATGTGCCTTTTTGGTGCCATCAGTCATTTTAAAATTGCTTTTAATGCATCCTTATTGGATACATTGATAACTAGAGCTTTCATGCCTTTTCCTCATTTTAAGAGGAAAATGTGACACCTGTAGAATTCTAAATTGAGTAAATAGGTCGATGACTGACGCACGGCTTGTGTGACCATCAGATGAGCTCCTCTTTTGATGGGAGAGCGCATAATGTTGCCCTTCAGGACCCCACAGGTGAAGGGAGAACAGAGCTGTGCTAGGGGAGGAGAATGGGGGGAGTAGATAATTCTGGGGTGCCAGGAAATGGCGAGGGTGTGGGCAGGGTTAGAGCTAAGAAGTAGCAAGGAGGGAGGAGGTAGTGAGAGACAAGGAGGGAACACAAGAAGCTCCTACGGTGCTGGGAGGTGGTGACGGCTGAGAGTAATAGGAAGAAGGGGAGGGGAGTGTGGAGGAAGGGCACCCAGGAAGTGGGCTGGGGTGGGTCAGTGGCAAGAAGGAGAATTTTTGGGATCTACAGCTGTGGGGGATCCCAGACCTTTAACTCCGAATCCCTAAAGTCTTGTTGCTTTAAAGCCTACGCTCCACTTTTATTTCTGTTTCACTTCTTTTTACATTTTCCCCCCAAATATTATTATTTTAACTCTTGACCTCCCTCTCTCACTCATTACCCCCCTCTCTATAGAACCTCCCCATCTCTATGCACAGCGACCCTGGCCACTGTTCCTGAGTCCTTGCTGCATTCCTCCCTCCAATAGCAAGGCCACTACCGAGGCACAAATGGGCACTTTTTACACCTCTAAGATTACATATTGGGGTACAACTTGCCCTTGTACATGGCTTCTCAAAGTTAATTGAGAAGATGGAATTTGGTGGAACACACAGAAACTTGTGTTTTAACAGACAGTTATAATTGAAATCATAGGCAAGGATCAATACACATAACGATTAGACTAAGATAAGGATAGTAAAGAGGGTCTTGTCTTTTGCATACTTACAAGTTATGGACACCATGGGAAACAAATATCGAGGAGCAAGGGAGACCATCAGAACGGAGGCCGTGCTTCAGTTTACTTGGGGACCCGACAAAATGAAAAAATGGTAACTAGGAGAGGTATTTTCTCCACTTCCTTATGGTAATAGGATGGCTATATACCACATCTTCTCCTTTACTCTGATTAAAATAATGTCAATAGCTGCCCCGCAATGTTCCCTCTAATTTTTGACAGGCCGTGTGCACAAAAAATTTCTTCTGTGCAAATTTTTGAAGCAGACTTCAAATTTGTGCGCCATGAGGCAAATGCGCCCAAGCGAGTAAAATGCTTCCCCAAGGAGATGTATGAGTCCCGACGTAATCAACGTTCCACATTTGAAATGCTGGCGGGGAGGGGTACGATTCATTGTCCTCCTTTCCCTTTTCCCCCCCTTGCCAGCTAGTAGAATCTGGCTGTGTTAATAGATGACGGGCGAACAATGTCAAAAGTTGCCTGTAAATGATATTTCGGCCTGGCTCCTATGTGGTTTTTCATTTTTTTGTGCACGCGGTGTTTAGGATCTGTGTGCGCAGGGTTTAGGATCTGTGCGCACACGCGCAGAGCTTTGAGGGAACAGTGGCCCCAACCCATATGTGGCCTTTGGGAAGCCCATAATTAAGCATCAAGCATTAATACTCATGATTTAAATCACTTATTTATTAATAATTCCAATGTATGAATGTGGTCCAACTGCAGAGATACTGCATAGCAACCTAATTGCTAAAGCAGTGGTCCCCAACGTGGTGGGTGCCCGCCGGGACATTTATGTGGGCCCGCCGTCATGGCCGGCACCAAGGAACGAAGAGGAGAGGAGCGCATCCGCCAGAGAACCTGCCACCGAAATGCCACCGAGGAGTGCTTTCGGCGGAGAAGCTGCTGCTGAGGAGTGCGGCCACTGGAGAAGTGTTGCCACCGAAATGCCGCCAACACGCATTGCTCCCCGCCATACTCTTCTGAAGGCATGAATGTGCTCTTGGCCACAGAAAGGTTGGGGACCACTGTGCTAAAGCCTGCCCCAAACTTACTTCCTTTCGGAATCCTGTGGCATACTGCACCTATTTATGGTTCCTCGTTAGTGTCTCAAAATCAGGGTGCAAAATATCTGGCCTGGGATTCTTTCCTGAGGCCTATTCAGGTAAATCCCAGACTTCAGCATAACTTCTCCCACAAAACCTCCACCTAATATAAGGCCCTTAACTATAGCAAGCTTAATAAGCCATTCATTTATGTTCACCTCCTTGCCCCTCCATGCATGTTCCAAGCTAATAAGCAATACTCTGATAACGACATTTTACCTCTAGCGAGTATAAAATTGCCCACAAGACCTGAGACTGGGTCACAGATCATAAAATCAGGTCGGGGTCAACAGGAGTGTGAGAGTTTGGAGAGAGTCTTGTACCCCTCTCCTCATCCACAGAAGCCACAAGCTGTCTTCCCTCCAGTCTCCTTGGATCTTTGAGCCTCTCCCTCCTGAGGTGCGTGGCCCAGTTCTTGTTTCTAACATTCCCCTTTTCCGGAAGAATTAGAGGCTGTTGCTCCTGAATTTTAGTGTTTAATTCCCCAACCTTCTCCACACACTGGGGGAGTTTAATTCTCCCTCCCATTACACCTGAGTCACTAGATTTCCTAATTCCCCAAAATGTGCTTTTGCGATGTCACAGTTCTGGGGTAGCTAAGCCTTTGACCTGCCTCCATGTTCTGCTCAAGGAATGCCCTCTCAGGTATCAGGCCTCTACCCAGCCCCTCTCTATGGGTAGGGACCTACATGCCTCTCCTTTTTTACCAGGGTTTGAGGATTGCAGCCTGTCCTCCACTGTGTTCACTGGACTAATGTCCAGTTCCTGTGCTTTGCTTTCTCTCCAAGGGCTGTGAGCAGTGTGTGTGTGATAGAGGTGGGAATTTTGGTGATACTTCTATGATGTCAATATGCACCTCAGTTTCCCTCTGTGATCGGTATTGCTATGATTAGAAAGAGCAGGAGACATGAGGTGTTTTGTCACATAGCTGTCATGGGGTGATATGAATGGGTCATTAAGGACGGGCTGGGACCAACCTACATCAATGGAATACCCGACAGAGACAAGGGAATAATTGTCACCTGTCCATGGGAGGATCTCCGCTTGGCTGAGTGAACATACATGGACTCGTTATGTTTTTGAGAGCAGGAAGAACTGGGCTTGCAGACACAGGGAGCTCTACCGGAGCAAAGAGAAATGGACAGGCAAAGTGAAAGGAAACAAAACCTTTTTCAACAGCAGCATGGCTCAAGAGCATTGGCCAATATGGACTATATTGTCACCTTTGCTTCTCTGCCCTAATCTAAGGACTTTCCAATGCTGTGTTTCGGTTGACTAATAAACCCTGCTATGTTTTAACAGTCTGCCCAGTGTCACAGCAAAAACTCGCTGAGCTGCATTGAATGAGGAACAGTCTCTGAACAGGAGTGTCGCTCAGCTGGACCTGCTGGCAGAGCTCACGGGTTGAAATAGGAGTGTTGAAGCCAGAGGCTCAGTCTGAGATGCTGAAGCTACATGGCCTATCCTTGTGGAAGAGTGGAACCCCTTGGGGGTCTCGTGTACTCAGGGGGCACTTCCCAAGGACTTTTTAAAAGCCAGGGCATTGCACAGATGCTATGCATCCATGACAGTGTGCCAGAGGTTAAGCCTTATGGGGAAAAGATATAAAACAAGAAAAGGATCTACATGCATATTTCCCATCACCCCCTCATCAGTCCTCGAGGGAATCCCTGATCAGATCCAAACTACATTAAAACCTTCCTCTAAGGCTTACCTCTCGGTTATCAGGTCATGTCAGTTTTGTTAGAGGGCTTTCCTTTCACCCTCCCATTTGCCTGCTTCTTGTCACGCAGAGAGCAAGCAGCAAAACACCAGAAGTCTGAAGGGCAGATAATGTGATATTTATAGGGGTTAATTTCGAAGCAAGCCTATTCCGAAACAATTCACACCAGTCGGGCTTATCGCCATACGCCCATAGAGTCTGTTCCCCAGTGTTCTGTTCCCAGCTCTTACGCCGCAGAGCATATACCCCGCATACCCCTTCCCAGCTCTGACACCGCAGAGCGTTTCCCCCACATCCCCTTTCCCAGCTCTGATGCCGCAGAGCCTTGCCTGTGTCCCTGTTCCCGTTCCCCCCTTAATAAACCTGATTCCAATTTCCCTTCCTCCCGTTTGACCCCAGTTTATATAGTCATATTCTCACCTATACCGTAACTAATCATTTTACTGACATTTAACTAACCAATCCTAACATATTGTAACATCATTCTCTAACCAATTATATCCTACTACCCTAATTAACTTACACCTAAATTAATTATACAGCAGACAGAAACAATTAGAGAACCAAACAGATTAACAATAGAAATGTGGTGGCCATAAAGATAAAACAATACAGAAATGAGGGTACCATGGCCATTGATAAGTGATTTCTTGCAAGACAGAATACTATCAAATTACATTTCCTTTAAGCGTCTTAAGATCTGTTTCTTTATCTGGCGGTGATGGGCACTATCTGGACAAGATCGTCTTCCTAACAACCCAATACCACCTTATTTCAGGGTGACTTGTTTGGGCTGTGACGATGTAACTGTGGCTGCCTTGCTGCTTAGCCAAAGGCCTCAGCCCAAGAACAAGGTCTCAGACTATCCTAGTGAGTGAAGGCCCATACGCAGGAAGACTGAGATTTTGATTCTTTGTTTTTGTACCCCTGTAACTAGCTAAGTGATAAAAATACACCTAAGTTCTTAAGGTATAGACTTTACAGGCAGGCCTGAATATCTATATTCTCACAGTGGGTTCTAGCCCTTCCCCCATTTTGTGTCTGTCTTGTCTATTTAGATTGTAAATTGTTCAGGGCATGGGCCGTCTTCTATTCTGTGTGTGTACTTGTCCTAGCACAATGGGGACCCACTGTTAGATGGTCCGAAGGCACTAAGGTAATGAATATGATCTATAATAACTTTCCTGCCACTTTGAGCAAAGGAAGTTGGCCTTGGGATGTTGCTGCTTAAAAATGAGCTGGGCTTAAAATCATGGAATATTCTTTGTGACAGGTATCCCACAAATTCCACTGACCTCCCTTGTTTTCTTTGCCTGGAGTAGGATTTCCAGTTTCCAAACCTGATGTGATCTTGCAGCTGGAACGAGGGGAAGAACCGTGGGTCCCAGATCTCCAGGGCTCTGAGAAAGAAGTGCTTCCGAGAGCTGCCTGCACAGGTGAGGAATTGGTTAAACCAACTCAAAAACTGTCCAGGAATACAGGAAACATTTGGGATGCCCTACAAAGACCTTGTGAGCTCTCCAAGTTCAGGATTGTTCTCTGCAGATGTGGAATCATTAGGCAGATGTCACTCATGCTTCCCACCTATCACTGAAAACTGGCAGCAGTTCCCTACCTGATCTCGCTTTCCTCTGAGTGTTCTGGTGAGATGCAGACCAAAACTGATCCCTTCTTCTTCTCTCTCTTCTGGGAAGGGTTTGTGGAAAATCAGCTCCTGATAGGTTTGATCTCTCCCACACATATTTTGGTTTGTTCACCCCATTTTCCATTCCTGTCTCTGAGATTTCCTTTCTCTCAGGCACAGGGAGTGACCTATGTCTGGATTCTCTCTGTCTCCCATCAGGTGTTGGGATGGTGAGTGAGAATGAGGAGTATCCCCAGCAGGAAGATGCTGAGCAAGTAGAACCACATGGAGCATTATCAGGAAGACCCAAAGGGAATGTTTCCGGGAGCTGTGCACTTCCAGAAAAAGCAAAAGCCTGTGAGACTCAGCAGAGGCCAGAGGAAAACTTCAGTAGCCTCTCAGACCTTATTACACATGAGAGAATCAACTTGGAAGAGGCACGCTACACATGCCATGAGTGTGGGAAAATCTTCAATGGGAGCTCAGACCTTTTCACACATCAGGGAATCCACAGAGGAGAGAGACCCTACACGTGCTCTGAGTGTGGGAAACGCTTCAATCGGAGCTCACACCTTATCAGACATCAGACGATCCACACGGGTGAGAAACCTTATGGATGCTCTGAGTGTGGGAAACACTTCAGTCGGAGCTCACACCTTATCACACATCAGACGATCCACACGGGTGAGAAACCTTATGGATGCGCTGAGTGTGGGAAACACTTCAATCGGAGCTCACACCTGATCACACACAGGAGAATCCACACGGGTGATAAACCTTATGGATGCTCTGAGTGTGGGAAACGCTTCAATTGGAGCTATGCCCTTATCGCACATCGGAGAATCCACACAGGAGAGATGCCCTACACATGCTCTGAATGTGGGAAAAGCTTCAATTACAGCTCAAACCTTATCACACATCTTAGAATCCACAATGAAGAGAAACCCTACACGTGCTCTGAGTGTGGGAAAAACTTCAAAGAGAAATCTACCTTGAGCAGACATCAGAGAATCCACACAGGGGAGATGCCCTACACATGCTCTGAGTGCGGGAAAAGCTTCAATCAGAGCTCACACCTTATCACACATCGTAGAATCCACACAGAAGAGAAACCCTACACGTGCTCTGAGTGCGGGAAACGCTTCAGTCGGAGCTCACAACTGATCACACATCAGAGAATCCACTCAGGTGAGAAACCTTATGGATGTTCTGAGTGTGGGAAAAACTTCATTAACCGCTCAGACCTTGTCAGACATTGTAGAATCCACAGTGGAGAGAGGCAGTAGCGGATTTACCATGGAGCCATTGGCTCCAGTGGTGCCGGGCCCACACTCCGAAGGGGCCCCCGCCCGGCCTCTCTTCTCTGCTGCTTTGCCCAGTGCTCTGTCCTGCTGTTGTTTGGTAGCCGGTAGCAAAGCTCCCTCTCCCCCGCCTCTTCCCCCAGCATGTTGTGTATTCACCCCACCTACTCTCACTCTCTCTCCCTGCTCCCGATTGCCAGAGAGGGAGCACCAGCTGCCGCCCCCTGGACTCCGGGCAGGGCAATTCCCTGCCGCAGTGCTTCTCCGGAAGGAAACGTGAACACTGAGACCCAGACAGAGGTATGGATTATGCCATCTTTAGACTCAAATCTGAATTAGTCCCAAAATAGTTATTCTTCTTCGAGTGATTGCTCATATGTATTCCAATTAGGTGTGCGCGCTGTGCGTGCACGATTGTCAGAAGATTTTTACCCTATCAACACTCGGTGGGCCGGCTGGCGCCCCCTGGAGTGGCGCCGTTGCGGCACCTGATATCTACCTCAGCCGGCCCAGCGCCCTCTCAGTTCCTTCTTACCGCCCGTGACGGTCCGATCTGTGGAGCAGCGTAGCTGATCTCCACCTACCTAGCTTAGTTAGCACTCGCTTAGCATTGTTAATGGAAATACTAGTGGGAGATAAGGGGCTTTTCCCCTTCTCTCCCCTCTGGTACCGGGCTCATGCCTGGTTCACCAGGATTCAAGCCGTCGGCTGGCTCCAAGCCGATGCCTACGGGGGACCCCCCCCCATGACTCCTGTTTGAGGCTCCTGGGGGATCCCATCTCGCAGATAAGTGTCAGGTCTTCAAGGCTTTTAAGCCTAGAGCCAAGAAGAAGTGGGGCTTTCGCTTAAAGCAGCTCCTAGTAGAACCGACACTTGGCCTGATGCCGGCCCCGCTGTGACCCAGCAACAGACCCCGGGGCTGGCACCGCCGGACGCCGCTGCAGCTGCAACTGGTACAAGCCCGCCCGGCCAAGACTTTCGGCCTGGTGCCAGCACCATCGGCTCCCGGTACCACAAGGTCCATCGAACTTGGTGGCCGTGAGCTCCCCGGTACAACCCAAGGTAGAGCTAATACTATCGTCCAGACCGGCCCCGGCGACTCCGGTACCGCAAAGTCCGTTGAGCTCCACGCCCCAGGCGAAGACTCCGGCACGGACGACTCCTGCACCCTAAGGGCTGTTGACCTCAGTGTCCGTGCGCTCCCCGGTATGCACCGAGGTAGAGCTAATGCCGCCGGCTGCATCGGCACCGGCAGCCTCAGCTCCGGCACCGCCAGGGCCGTTGAGTTCCGTGTCCGACTGAGGCACCGTCACCGTCACCTCCGGCACCGCAAGATGGCCGTTGAGCTCAGTAGCCGTCAGCTCCCGAGGTACACCGAGGTAGAGCCAACGCTGGCGCCCGCATCGGCACCGGCAGCCTCAACTCCGGCACCGCCAGGGCCGTTGAGTTCCGTGCCCGACTGAGGCACCGGCACCGGTGACTCCGGCACCGCAAGAGGGCCGTCGAGCTTGGTGGCCGTGGACAAAGATCCGGCACCGGCGACTCCGGCACCGCGAGGTCAGTCGAGCTCGGTGGCAGTGAGCTCCCCGGTTCACACTGAGGTAGAGCTAATGCCGCTGCCTGCATCGGCAATGCCCCACTCTGGTACCGCAAGGTCCGTTGAGTTTCTCACCGCAGACGAACAGACCCGGCACCGACGACTCCGGCACCGCAAGGCCCGTTGAGCTCGGGGGCCGTGAACTCCCTGGTACGTACCGAGGTAGAGCTAATGCTGCCGCAAGGTACGTCTGCCATGCTGTGCCCACTACCGCACACCGGAGCTGGGCGACACCGATCCAGCTCCAGGCGGACCCCCAGTCTCGGCACCGCTCGCAGTCCCAGCCCCCGATCCCCATCTCGGCCACGGTCGCACTCGCGGCGCCATTCAAGATCGGCCTCTATATACAGCCGTCACTATTACGCCCGGCACCGCCCCCGATGCCGGTCAAAGCGCAGGTCCCTGGGAAGCTGGTCTCACAGCCGATCGTCGGGCTCTCGGCGCTGAGACGTTTGTCAATGGCACCGCGTACCAGCCGGCAGGAGCATTCCACTCCACCCTGGACCTCCCGCTCCGCATTTAGATCCCCCCCCCCCCCCCCGACAGGAAGTGGTTACCATATGGACTAAATCCACGGGATGGATTGTCCTAGACGCTGGCCGCAGAACGCACAGAATTCTGCCCAGAGACCACATCAGTGGTATTTCTGGACACCGCGGTCTTATCACCAGGACCAAGGGGTTCCTTCCAGAGCCTCCCAATCGGCCCACTCGGAACCCCGAGTGACGGGCCACAGTATCCCGCTCTTCCCCAGAGGAGGGGCAGGAGATAGTGGAGCTCCAGGGTCCTGTGGTGGTCATCCCTTGGCTGACACCCTTGCCAGGGTAGCCCTGCCTTTCGCACGTACGTTCCAGACCAACGCCACTTCAATCTGACAATCTCCAGCTCGATTCCCCCCACTGCCGGGGGGGGTGGAGAAAAGATACATGGCGTCCTCAAGGTCCTGTGAGTACGTATACACTCTCCCACAACCGTGCTCCTTGGTTGTTCAATTTGTGAAGGAGAGGCACGGCCAGCAGCCCCTGCACCTAAGTCTAAGGAAGCTGGGCGTCTCGCCCTGTTGGGTAGAAAGGCCTGCTCTGAAGGGGGCCTGCAGCGCAGAGCAGCTAACCAGCAGGTCTTTTGAGGCATTATAAATGTAACACCTGTAACTCAATGTGAAAATTAAGGGAATTTCCCCCAGAAATCCAGGCAGAAGTACTCAACCCTGATTGAGGAAGGCAAAAAGGTGGCCAGAACATCTTTGCAGGCCTCCTTGGACGTCGCTGACTCGGTGGCTGGGACACCTGCATTGGGTGTTGCCATATGGCGTATCTCATGGCTGCAGTCCTCTAACCTCCCGGCGGGGGTACAATTCACGATTCAGGTCTTGCCCTTAGATGGGCAAGGCCCTTGTCTTCTCCGAAAAACGGACTCGAAACTTTACACCCTGAAGGATGACCGCACTATAATACGGTTGCTGGGGATGCATACCCCTGCCACGCAGCGCCGGCCCTTCCGGGCCCTCGAGCATCACCCCTACCCTACGCCCAGGCCTAGGCAGGACTTCACTAGAAGACCAGGCCAGGTGGTACGAGGAGGCAGCCTGTCATCAGGCTGGCCAGAACCAGGGCCCTCCCAAAGCCATCGACGGGGCCCGAACAAAACGTTTGAAGCTACGCCCGACGGTGCAGCATCACTCCCCGTCCCTCTTCAGGGACCTTTCTCATGAGCAACTCCTAATTCAGGAAGCGCAAACGCTCCTCAATATAGGGGCAATAGAGGAGGCTCCAAGGGACTTAAAAAAAAAAAAAAAGGGTGGGGGGGTTTACTCCCGTTATTCCTAATCCCCAAATCAAAACGGGGGTCCTATCCTGGACCTTCGCAAACTCAACTAATTCATGGCAAGTTGAAGTTCCACATGTTTTTTCCCTGGGTGGTATTATACCTTCATGGGATCCTGGAGGCTGGCACGCTGCCCTTGACATGAAGGATGTGTACTTCCACATAGCTACTTACGGACACACAGACGTTTTCTTCGCTCTGTAGTCAACCAAAGGCACTTTCAATCCACCGTCTTTCCCTTCGGCCTCTCCACGGCTCCGAGGGTTTTTTCACGAAGTACATGGCCGTCGTAACGGCTTCTCTTCGTCGACGGTGAACCCAAGTATTCCCATGTCTTGACGACTGGCTCATCCGCGGCAGCGCCAACAGCCAGGTCCAGTCGCAGGTTCAGATTGCCATGAGCTCAACTGTCACTCGAGCGTTCCTGCTAGAGACACGCTTTCAGGCCCTAGTGACCATCATCCGCGGCCTGCAGAGTTTCCCAACTTACCAGCATGAAGCTGCCTGGGTCTACTGGCTCACATGGCGTCCTGCATGTTTGTGACCAGACACGCCACTTACGACTCTGTTTGTTCCTGGCCTGGCTCTCGCCAGCGTGTCACCCACACAGAGACAACATGGTTGTGGGACTGAGGGTACCATCGTAGGTCCTAGCCTCCCTAGACTGGTGGCTGGACCCCAAGAAGGTGCCGTAAGGGGTGCCATTCCATACCCCACAGCCCTCCCTGGTTCTGACCACAGATGCGTCATCCCTCGGTTGGGGGACTCATCTGTAAGATCTTCAGACGCAGGGCCTGTAGCCAGTGCAAGAGTCATCCCTCCACATTAACGTAAGGGAGCTGCGGGCAGTGCGCCTTGCCTGCCAAGCCTTCTCCAAACCCCTTCAGGATCATTGTGCTATAGTCCTCACAGGCTATACAACAGTCATGTTTTTATATCAATAGGCAAGCAGGGGCACGTTCGTTCCCGCTCTGCCGAGAAGTCATATGATTGTGGGAGTTCTGCATAGCCCACTCCATCCACCTGGTAACCTCCTTTCTCCCCGGGGTTCAGAACACCTGGGCGGACCGCCTCAGCAGACCCTTCCAGGCTCCAGAGTGGTCCATTCACCCGGATGTTACTCACTCTGTCTTCCAGAGCTGGGATTTTCCCACATACACCTGTTCGCGACTCGCGAGAACCGCAAGTGCCACGTGTTCTGCTCACTCCAGGGACGCTCCCCAGGCTCCCTGACAGACGCCTTTCTCGGGCCTTGGACGGATCACCTGTCCTATGCCTTTCCCCGATTTCCACTGATCTACAGGGTCCCGCTCAAGCGGCGCAGGGACAGGACCCGCCTACTCCTAATCGCCCCGTGGTGGCCCAGGCTGTACTGGTACGCTGCTCTCTAGAGCTCTTGATGACCGCCCCGATCACTCTCCCTTTGTGGCCGGACCTGATTACTCAGCAGCACGGCGGGGTTTGGCACCCTGACCTGCAACCTCTCCACCTCACGGAGTGGCTGCTGCATGGCTGAACCGATCCGAGTTATGTTGTTCTGACCCGGTTCAACAGGTTCTTCTGAGTAGCGGGAAGCCCTCTACCAGGTCCACCTACTGGGCCAAAGGGGAAACGTTTTCCTGCTGGTGCGCCCCTCGGGTTATCGCCCCTCACTGGCAGCGATTTCGGCCTTTTCACTCTGGCGAGAGTGGGCACTCGATCTTTTCCAACCCCATGGTCACTAGCTTCCTCAAAGGGTTGGAGCGGCTGTACCCACTAGTCCACCATCCGCTCCCTGCATGGGACCTCAACCTTGTGATAACCAGGCTCATGAGGGCCCCATTCGAGCCTACGAACACCTGCACAATCCTGTACCTCTCCAAGAAGACTGCCTTCCTTGTAGCCTTGGCGAGGCACGTATCTGAGCTCAGAGCGCTCACTTCAGGACTCCTTACACGGTGTTCCATAAGGACGAGGTACAGCTGCGACCACACCTGGCCTCCCTCCCTGAAGGGGGTCGGCCTTTCATGTCAACCAAGACATTTTCTGCCGGTCTTATACCTGAAGCCGCATGCTTCTTCAAGGGAGCAACATCTTCGCTCCCTGGCTGTCTGTAGGGCCCTCGCCTTCTACGTCCAGTGGACAAAGCCCTTTCGCAGAACGACTCAACTGTGCGTTACTGTGGCAGACCGGATGAAGGGCCTCCCGGTCTCCTCCCAACGCATCTCATCCTGGATCACGTCGTGTATCCGGGTGTGTTATGACTTGGCTGGTGTTCCCACCACGCACCTTGCTGCCCACTCCACCCGAGCTCAAGCCTCGTCCTCCGCCTTCCTGGCACATGTACCTATACAGGAGATATGTAGGGCAACAACCTCGTCATCGGTGTACACCTTTGCCATTCCTTATGCTATAGTCCAGCATCCCAGAGAGGACGCTGCGTTTGGTTCACCAGCCCTGCATTCTGCAGTATCTCACTCCGACCCCACCGCCTAGGCAAGGCTTGGGAGTCACCTAATTGGAATACATATGAGCAATCACTCGAAGAAGAAAAGACGGTTACTCACTGTAGTGACTGTTGTTCTTCGAGATGTGTTGCTCATATCTATTCCAAACCCGCCCTCCTTCCCCACTGTCAGAGTAGCCGGCAAGAAGGAACTAAGGGGGCGCTGGGCCGGCTGAGGTAGATAGCAGGTGCCGCAACGGCGCCACTCCAGGGGGCGCCAGCCAGCCCACCGAGTGTTGCTAGGGTAAAAATCTTCCGACGATCGTGCACGCGCGGCGCGCACACCTAATTGGAATAGATATGAGCAACACATCTCGAAGAACAACAGTCACTACGGTGAGTAACCGTCTTTTATAAGAGTAGAGTATGAGGGCAAGATTGTCACTGTCTGTGCCGGTGCAGGGTGTAATGATGCTGGTTCTGAGAGTGCTAATTCTGGACAAATTGCTTCAAGCAGGGCAGCTGCAGCCCAAGGTTGGGGTTTTGCCACCTCTAAGGCAAATCAAACCAGCCAGCCAGAGAAGACTTTGGTTTTACCCCACTGGCTAACCACAAGTCACAAGCAATTCCCTTAGACACTCCAGTTTCCCAGTATCACCACCAGTGCCACTCGTTATGGGGACAAATGGTTATGAAAACCAGTGCCCCAGTAAAAGAAAAAAGGTTCTCCCAATCCCAAAGGACCAGGCCCCAGACCCAGGTAAATATATAAATCAGATCTTACCCACAAATCACACTGTTGCCAGTCCTTTAGAATCTAAAATCTAAAGGTTTATTCATAAAGGAAAAAGGTATAGGTGAGAGCTAGCATTGGTTAAATGGAATCAATTACATACACCAATGGCAACGTTCTTGGTTCAGTGATTGAATAAGCTGCAGGTTCAAATCGAGTCTCTGGAGTGCATCCCCAGCTGGGATGGGTCATTCAGTCCTTTGTTCAGAGCTTCAGTTTGTAGCAAAGTCCCTCCAGAGGTATGAAGCAGGATTGAAGACCAGATGGAGATGAGGCAGCTGCCTTTTATCGTCTCTTCCAGGTGTAAGGACACCCAAAATGGAGTCTGGAGTCACATGGAAAAGTCCCTGCATACTTTGCTGAGTCATAAGGCGTGTCTGCCTTCTCTCAATGGGTCAATTTATATAGCTGATGGTCCTTAATGGGCCATCCAGCAGGCTAGGCCGAGCTAACACCAACCTGTCTGGGGTCTTCCCCAGAAGCACAGCTCAAGTTTGAAATACAGACAGAGCCAATATTCATAACTTAAACTACAAAACTGATACATACAAATAAATGGCATAATCATAACCAGCAAACCATAACCTGGTCTTAGACACCTTATTTGACCCCCTTTATATAAGATTGCCACTACAGGACCTTGGTTGCAACAATGATCTATACGGTCCCAGTTATTGTCAATAACGTCACACAGGGATATAAGGGAGCACAAGGTGCCCCTTACTTCCCTGTGTGGCATACCTGTATTGCAGATGAGAGAACGGGGGTGGGGCAGAGAGCAGCCTCCAGGAGGCTGAGTCACGATAACTTCCCTGCTGTACTTCTGGAGCAATGCAACTACATGCTGCCCCTTACTTAGGCCAGATTGATAATGTAAATAGTTTTTTTCCCCTCAAAAATCCGATCAAAAGACAGTTTTAATTAAAATATATTATATCATGGAATAGGGATTATAAATTCTGATTCTATAGTATGAGACAATATATTCATGTAATATTTAAGAAAAGTTTTGTAAATGAGTTCTAACAGTTCATGGCTTAGGGACCCAATCTTATGGGATTCCACAGACTTCTGTATAGATTATTTAGGTTAATTTTTCTATCTACCCAATGGGACTCAGTGCTTAGTTAAAGTGTGAAGATACCATCACAGATGCTTAGTTTTGCAGTTCTCAAACTGTGGATTTGTGTCTCCAGAGGTAACATGCTTGTTAACAGCAAAAATGTTTTTAAATAAATAACGTACAGAGGTGAGAAATAACAGACCTCAACCCTATTGTCCCTCTGCAAATTTGTGTACACAGGGTCAACCCCTTACCTCTCTTTTAAAAGTGAAAAGTTTTTCAAAAAGTTCAATGAATAGAAGATTGTTGGGGGCAGAATAGATCTGGACAAGGAGAAGTCTGGAGATAAATGTGAGAAGTGAGGAACATATGTTTTTTGTTAAAATATTGTTTGCTGTTGAAGAAAAAAATCCAGAATACTTAATGTTCTTGTTTTAGTTAAATAAAACAATTTAAATGTCTGTCTGGTCGTGATCTCCTCCTAATACAGCCTGGCAAGAAAATCCTCCAAATATTAATGATTAACCTCTTGAATTGGAGATAGTTCACCTCCCAATGACTTCATAAATATCTGCTTCAATTATCATTGGTAAATGAAATAACCAAACAATCATTCATTTTCTGATATAGCTGTAAAACTCATCTGATAAGTTTTCAAAATAAATCACGGTTTAAAAATGTATAGTGTGTATCTTCTAAAAATGAAACCTACATCTGTCTCTGAGTTGTGAAGAATATGCATTAAGGTTATAACAACCAACAAGAATGGACTTTTATGTAGAAACCCATGATTAAATCGAGTCTTCCTACTTAGTGATTTAAATCAAATCCACCCTGCTCGGTGTGCTGTTGCTCCTGGCCTTTTCATTCCCCGGGGGGGCCCACAGATATGTTTGGGGCCGGGCCCAGCCCTGAGTGAAGCTTTCATAGAATCATAGAATCTCAGGGTTGGAAGGGACCTCAGGAGGTCATCTCGTCCAACCCCCTGCTCAAAGCAGGACCAACCCCAACTAGATCATCCCAGCCAGGGCTTTGTCAAGCCTGACCTTAAAAACCTCTAAGGAAGGAGATTCCACCACCTCCCTAGGTAAACCATTCCAGTGCTTCACCTCCCTACCATAGAAAAAGTTTTTCCTAATATCCAACCTAAACCTCCCCCTCTGCAACTTGAGACCATTACTCCTTGTTCTGTCATCTTCTACCACTGAGAACAGTCTAGATCCATCCTCTTTGGAACCCCCTTTTAGGTAGTTAAAAGCAGCTATCAAATCCCCCCTCACTCTTCTCTTCTGCAGGCTAAACAATCCCAGTTCCCTCAGCCTCTCCTCATAAGTCATGTGCTCCAGCCCCCTAATCATTTTGGTTGCCCTCCGTTGGACTCTTTCCAATTTATCCACATCCTTTTTGTAGTGTGGGGCCCAAAACTGGACACAGTACTCCAAATGAGGCCTCACCAGTGCCGAATAGAGGGGAATAATCACGTCCCTCGATCTGCTGGAAATGCCCCTACTTATACAGCCCAAAATGCCGTTAGCCTTCTTGGCAACAAGGGCACACTGTTGACTCATATTCAGCTTTTCATCCACTGTAACCCCTAGGTCCTTTTCTGCAGAACTGCTGCCCAGCCATTCGGTCCCTAGTCTGTAGCAGTGCATGGGATTCTTCCGTCCTAAGTGCAGGACTCTGCACTTGTCCTTGTTGAACCTCATCAGATTTCTTTTGGCCCAATCCTCTAATTTGTCTAGGTCCCTCTGTATCCTATCCCTACCCTCCAGCGTATCAACCACTCCTCCCAGTTTAGTGTCATCTGCAAACTTGCTAAGGGTGCAGTCCACACCATCCTCCAGGTCGTTGATGAAGATATTGAACAAAACCGGCCCCAGCACCGACCCTTGGGGCACTCCACTTGATACCGGCTGCCAACTAGACATGGAGCCATTGATCACTACCCATTGAGCACGACCATCCAGCCAGTTTTCTATCCACCTTACCGTCCATTCATCCAGCCCATACTTCTTTAACTTGCTGGCAAGAACACTGTGGGAGACTTTATCAAAAGCTTTGCTAAAGTCAAGAAATAGCACATCCACTGCTTTCCCCTCATCCACAGAGCCAGTTATCTCATCATAGAAGGCAATTAGGTTAGTCAGGCATGACTTGCCCTTGGTGAATCCATGCTGACTGTTCCTGATCACTTTCCCCT
Organism: Chelydra serpentina; assembly: GCA_037349315.1. Lineage (NCBI taxonomy): Eukaryota > Metazoa > Chordata > Testudines > Chelydridae > Chelydra > Chelydra serpentina. The sequence goes on from JBAIAC010000192.1 coordinate 4,628,972, forward strand.
CCTTTAAGTGGTTCAGAATTGATTCCTTGAGGACCTGTTCCATGATTTTTCCAGGGATTGAGGTGAGACTGACTGGCCTGTAGTTCCCCGGATCTTCCTTCCCTTTTTTAAAGATGGGCACTACATTAGCTTTTTTCCAGTCATCCGGAAATGCCATTTTAATTGCCAACAGCTGAACCTTGGCTCAAGTTGTGGTTTGTCCCAACCACTTCTGTGAGTTCATATATCTCTGCATCTTCTGCCATGGGTGTTGGTGGAAGAGGTCTCCTATCTTGGAATGTTTGCATCATGAGGAAAAATTCCTCTTTTCACACTTTTTAATCTTTCAAAGTAGAAGAGGAGAAGTGATGTAAATGCATAAAACACAAGATAAAACTGTCTGGTCTACACTAAAGACATTGATCGGTAAGAGTATATTGCGAAGGGGTGTGAAAAATCCACACCACTGAACAACGTAGTTACACAGTCCCAACCCTCTGTGTAGAACTTCTCCTGCCAACAGAGCTGCTGCCGCTTGCAGGAGTTGTACTAATAAAGTCCAGCGTGAGAGATCTCTCCCATTGGCTTAGAGCATTTGTAATAGCAGTGCTACAGCAGCACTCCTACATTGGTGCGGCTGCCCCAACATCAGCTTCATTGTGTAGCCATAGCGTCAGAAACAGAACCATGGAATCGAGACTCAACATGCGAGTATCCAGGAGTCTGAAATTGGAGCCTGACACATTCATTGCCTCATTGGTTATCAATTCAATACCATCAACTCAGGATTAAATGGAGACTTGGAATGGCTTAGCCATTACGTTAATTGAATCTATTTCCCTTAAGTTAACGATCCTCATTCACACCTGTGTGTCAACTGTCCGCAATGGCCATCTTGTTTATCACTTCAAAGGTTTTTTTCCCCCTGCTGTTATGGTTCCTCTCAATTAATTAGCCTCTTAAGGTTGGTATAGGCACTTCCACCTTATCATGTTTCTCTGACTGTATAAATATCTGTCCACTGTATGTTCCATTCCATGCATCCGATGAAGTGGGTTCTAACCCACGAAAGCTTATGCTGAAATAAATGTGTTAGTCTCTAAGGTGCCACAAGTATTTCTTTCTTTCTTATTTTCTTTTTGCTGACACAGACTAACACAGCTACTACACTGTAACCTGTCAAGGAGCTTGGTTTGTTTACCTTAACCAAAAGAAGGCTGAGGGGATATGATTGCTCTCTTTAAATATATCAGAGAGATAAATACCAGGGAGGGAGAGGAATTATTTAAGCTCAGTACCAATGCGGACACAAGAACAAATGGATATAAACTGGCCACCAGGAAGTTTAGACTTGAAATTAGACGAAGGTTTCTAACCATCAGAAGAGTGAAGTTCTGGAACAGCCTTCCAAGGGAAGCAGTGGGGGCAAAAGACCTATCTGGCTTCAAGACTAAGCTTGATAAATTTATGGAGGGGATGGTATGATGGGATAGCCTAATTTTGGCAATTAATTGATCTTTCACTATTAGCGGTAAATAGGCCCAATGGCTGGTGATTGGATATTATATGTGGTGGGATCTGAGTTACTACAGAGAATTCTTTTCTGGGTGTCTGGCTGGTGAGTCTTGCCCACCTGCTCAGGGTTCAGCTGATCATCATATTTGGGGTTGGGAAGGAAATTTCCCCCAGGGCAGATTGGCAGAGGCCCTGGAGGTTTTTCGCCTTCCTCTGCAGCATGGGGCACGGGTCACTTGCTGGAGGATTCTCTGCATCTTGAAGTCTTTAAACCATGATTTGAGGACTTCAGTAGCTGAGACATAGGTGAGAGGATTATTCCAGGAGTGGGTGGGTGAGATTCTCTGGCCTGCGTTGTGCAGGAGGTCAGACTAGATGATCATAATGGTTCCTTCTGACCTTAAAGTCTATGAGTCTATGAGGCATAGGTGGGGCTGGCAGGGAGTCGGGTGTGGGATGGTTTCAATTACACAGACAGGCACTAGTGACAAAGTCCCAGGATGTGTGGGAGTGTAAGGCTGGTTGGTCAGTGTTCCACTCCCCTCCCAGCTGACACTGTCTGTCTAGGAGAGGTGCAAATCTCATCTCTAATAAGGCACATTCTGCCGAACATGAGAGGTACCTTCATTTATGTCCCAAGAGGTTTGATCTCTGTTTTGTGCACTGTGTTTGTGAATGAAAATTATAGACGACCTTATTCAAGAAAAAATGCATCAGCACCTGTGATTGACCCAACCATGGGGACAGTAAGAGAAATACCAGAGTTGAAGGTAATGACGTTCCTCTGTATTGGATAGGGACTGGCTACAGAGCATGCTTACACGCCCCCCGCCCATGCGTTCATCATTAGATCTTTTAATGGAGTTCATTTAAATGAGGTATTTTACACACAGCGCTGCCTTGTGGCTGATTAAATGGGATGCCAAACTCTAGTATACTAAAGGGCGCACTGCAGGGCCTCCAGGTTATTTGCCTATCATCCTGCTCTGGCATCTGTCCAAACCCCAGACAGAGCAACGAGACACACATTTGTAGACTTCCACTCACAGCCCAGTCAGATTGTAGACTGTATAGCCTGGAGAGTTTGTTTTCTTCCTTCGGGGGTCTTCTCCTCTCCCTGCATATCTAGCAGTAATACTTGATGTTCCTAGCAGACATACTCATCTCTAGTCCTAAGAGACCTCACTAGAAGTGTGGAGAAGAGTTGCTCACCTAGAGCAGGGGCAGTTGTAGTGATATGATCAAGCTGAATGATAATAGAATTAAAAAATACAACTTGTAGGGATAGACTAAAGGAGCTCAAGCTATTTAGCTTAAGACGGACAAGGTTAAGGGGTGACTTGATTCCAATCTATAAATATCTGTGAAGGAAAATCTGGGGGGCCCCAAGACTTTGGCCAAGCTGTGTGGGCCTTAAAACTTTGAATAAGCTTGTGTCCAGGCTGTGCTGAACTTTGGTTCAGCTTGTGTCTGTGTATAGAAGGAAGAAGGGGAAAGCAAAAGTGAAAAAGTCCCCAAACAAAACAATTTAAAATAGCAAAAGTCTAAAAAATAAATAACCGCAGTTAGGGAAAAGGGTAGACAGTAAATAACAAAAAAAGCCTAAATATGAAAAATGTTCATTTTGCTGGCTTTTCTTTTAACCTGCATTAAATTTGCAATGTATTTCAAATAAGGTAATTAATACAAAAGTATGTGTAATTTGTCTGCGGTTTTAACCTTTATAAGTTAATAAAAGTTTAAAAAGGGCAGAGCAGCTTGCCACCTTGCATGGGGATATGCTGACTCTCCTTGCATATATGCTCGAATAAAATAAAGGTGCCTCAGGTGATTCTGATCCAAACACAATGTGTGGCTTATTTTCCACAACATATCTAAGTGGGCTCCTCAATCTACCAGAGAAAGGTTTACATGATCCAATGGCTGGAAATTGAAGCTAGACTAATTCAGACAGGAGATAATGTGCATATTTTTAACCATGAGAGTAACTAACCATTGGAACAGCTTACCAAGGGTCGTGGTGGATTCTGTGTCACTAACCATTCTTACATTGAGATTGCATGTTTTGCTCAAAGAGTTATTCTGGGGATGTTCAATGGCCAATGTTTTAGAGGAGATCAGACTGCATGATTATAACTGTCTCTTCTGGTCTTGGAATCTATGATGCAAGCTCCGTAGGTCTCTTAGTGTCTCATGAGAAGAACGCTCATACCAAGACTTCAGATCAAGCTGTTGGTCCCAAGCTCTAGACAGGTACTGCAAAGCAGAAATGAATGGTGAGTGCCCTTAGTGCTCATGCTGATGTGTGCAAAGTGTGAAGGAATAATTAGGGAGGGGTAGCTCAGTGGTTTGAGGACTGGCCTGCTAAACCCAGGGTTGTGAGTTCAATCCCTGAGAAGACCATTTAGGGATCTGGGGCAAAAATCTGTCAGGGGACAGTACTTGGTCCTGCCAGTGAAGGCAGGGGACTGGACTCAATGATCTTTCAGTTCTATGAGATAGGCATATTTCCATATATTATTAATAGTTGCAAATGTTTTTGTTCCACGGGCAAATTATAAACTAATTGACAACCTGGAAAATGTTGAATGTGTGTCACGGTTGGTGCATTGAATCACAGATATGTGAAATTGCTTCTTCTCTTCGATCGCAATTTCAAGGCTTATGAAGGCAGTTTGTGTCTTCAAACTAAACCTGTGGATTTTGTCAAACTTAAAGAAGAAACATAAGAACTTACTGCAGTTGAGATAATAAATGTGCTGAATAAATATGGAAGCAGATAATACAAAAGACAAACTTTGGTGGTCAATACAGACATGGAAGAGAACATTTGCACACCAAGTAAAGACCAGCTTAAAAAGGGAAGTGATAGGCCTTGGATGTCCTGCTCATATCGGGCATAAGTATACTGAATTACAGGGGATACTATCCTGGTAGGACATTGAGAGCATTCTCATTAACATTTTTGGATATTTTCATATATTCACCGTTTGTGTGGAAATATTGCAAAGTTTTTATGAGTATGTGGGACAAGAATATCAGCATATACTGGGATACATATCTGTTGGAAGATTATTACAACAAAATGTAATATGTCCAGAAAATTCTTAGCATGTGTTGAGGACAACTTTCTGATTCACAAAGTTGAGGAAACAAGTAGGAGGTTATCCATTTTGGATTTGGTTTTGACCAAAGGGGTAAATGAGTTCGAAATGTGAAGGTGGTTGGGAACGTGGGAGGGAAGTGATCATGGTCTGATACAATTCAAGATCCTGTGGAAAGGAGGACATGAGAACATTAGAACAAGAGCACTGGACTTCAGACAGTTGGATTTCAACCAACTCCGAGAAATAGTAGGCAAAGTCATCTGCAAATTTGACCAGTATGCTCTATTCCTACATCCAGGTAATTAATGAAGATGTTAAACATCAGGCCAAGAAGAGGAGGTTAGAGAAGATGACTTTTGAGGTCCTTTCTAACCCTATGATTCTATCATTCTATGACCACCTCTGCTCACATTTTCCTATATCTTTCTAGAAAACGCAAGAGACCTCCATCGGTAATCTAATTAATAGATTCTTAAGGGAAAGGCTACTTTGCAGAGGGGGATTGGAAAAAAATCAAAGCACGAGCCTGCAGTTGATGAAAAGGTTGCTGTGACTGGCATTGGCAAGGCGGTTGCTGCAACACAAAAGCCTGTGCCGCACATCCTTGTGATTCGCTGGGGATCTCTGCACACAGAGACCCTGGTAGTGCAACCTCTGTAGGTCTTGCAGGAAATGGAGAGTTACTCTCCTTTCACCTTCCTTTAATTGCCATTGATGAAAAATAGAGCTGTTAGAAGAAAAGTCCCAGAGAGCCGCAATGTGGCTAATTTGGCCAAGGCCCTGTTAGTATATAGGCCTGTTCGTTAGTCTGAGATAGAATTTTGGGTTTGATTTTTGATACTCTTATCTCCTTACTAATATGTGTGAAGAAAGAACAAAGACACTGTATGTTGCTTCGGTCCAGCCAGATGGGTTTGTTAGTATAATGGAGAAGTTAAGGGATAGAGCTAAAGTGTTACTGGGTATGGTGGGAGTGTAATATGCAAACATACCCTGGAAGGCTGCCTGGCTCCTCTCTCAAGCCAAGGCAAAGCAACCAGTTGGGAGGTGGCAAGGAGGGAGATGGGGGGAGGCATAAGGCACACGAAAAGTCAAAGAAAAGCCTGGCCTTGACCAGTGCACAACGTCACTACTTACCCCTCCAATGGGATACAAAAGAGGTGGCACCGAGCCTCCAGACTGACAACTCTCCAAAACAGAACATGACCATAAATTGTAAGGGGTGGCACCAGGGGCATGCACTGCAGGTCTATTTGGGCCTGCTAAGAAAGAGGAGGGGGACACAGGGAGAAGAATAAAGGCTCTGTGGTGTCAGAGCTGGGAACAGAACACTGGGAAACAGATTCTGCCAGCATGTAGAGCTCTGGATATACTTGCTTGAATCTAACCCCAATAAACATGGCATTGCCTGCACTTCGGCCTTCAGGTCTCCTGATTTCTGCCTGTGTGACAAGGGGATGAAGGGAAAGCCCCCTAAGAGACACCTGCTGAGTAAAGTGGAAATTCAGGATCCAGCGCCCAGTGGCGGGCGCCTGGCTGAATGTGTCTCCTCTCCCCACAGCTTGGTCGATCTTCTGAGGAAAGGGAGAAGACTGCCTTTGCCTAGCCATACATTGCTTGCAAAAGAAACAGGTCTCTTTGGTGACAAGTGTTGGAAGGAGGCACTAGACAAATGTGGAGATAAGAAAGATGTCCCCATAACTGAACTGTGGATGTAAAAGCCACAACACAGAGTGCTAAGAACAATATGACCATGGCTGGTGTCAGAAGAGTCTCTATCGAAGCCTTTTCCCTTGTTGAACCTAGCATGTCCGTTGGCTCCTTTTTTGTATCTCTTTTCATAAAGAGAAAAGACATTTTCAGCACAATCCTTCAAAGTGCTTGTTCAAGACAGAAAGAGCCTTTCTTGGGGCTAGGTTTTGGTGCCATGGGGCATATCTCACCACTGTGGCTCCTCCTGCTGACCGTCCTGGGAATTAGCTCTCATCTCTAGTGCTCCTTCATCTAGTGGTGTCTGGCTGCCACCTGTTCAATCATTAGGACCCATGTCGCTCTCAGGACTGCGGTGTCCTCTTCTAGACTCCAGCTGTGCCCCACTCAGTTCCCTGCCCCCCTTCCAGGGGGCGGGGCAGCTGTCCTCTGCCCAGCCACTCACCTCAGTGGCCAGCTGCAGTCCAGGGTCTAGCCACCTGCATCAGTGGCAACAAGCAGGGGAGTGGAAGTCACTCGCGGCGTCACCTCCAACCCCCACAGTCTGTTTCCCTGGGCCACATCCCCGCAGCCCTAGCACCTTTCTCCACCTTTCTATCAGGGCCTCAGTCTGGCAGTAGTCAGGGGAGCTCACTCCTGCTCCCCATACTGCCCAGCACTGCTCTGATCATGGTTCCCTCTTCTCCCTCCTTCCAGCCAGCCAGCCAGTCCTCCCTCCCCAAACTCCAAGGAGTGACTGACTCTTGCTTGCCTGAGCAGCCCTTTATATGTGGGCTGCTCCAGCAAGCCTTCTCCTGATTGGCTCACCCAATATGCTTTCCTGATTGGCTGGGTTCTGTTCAGCCTCTCCAAGGCCGCCTTAACCTTTCTCCTGCCTGTGTGGGGCAGCTGCCCCACTACACTTGGAAAGTGGCAAATGATAAATCTGGAGCTGATGGAAAGGTTACCGTGACTCAGCATTGAGCCGACGTTGCTGCAACTGAAATGCAGAGCACTAACAGCTATATGATCACAGTGGGAGAAGCACATGTTAGAAGCCCTCTCTCAACTGAGCTGTGGTTTTCTGTGCACAGAGAGCTAGGCATGTCAAGGTCTGCAAGTTTTGAGGGAAATGGGGAATGTCTGTACTTTGGAATAGGCAGGTCTTGTCTTGGACTATCAAATGGAACAGTTACAAGTTTTTGCTTGAGGCAGGCACCATGGCTTAGTTGGCTTAAAGCACCTGTATAGTAAACAGGAGATCCTGGGTTCAACTCCCAGTGGTGCCTTGTAGTATGGCTTTTGTCTCCTCTCATCACATTTTCCTGTGTCTTTCTAGGAAACAGAAGAGACCTCCCTTGGCAATCCAAGTAATTGCTAGCTAAGGAAAAGGCTTCTTCAGAGAGAAGCGTCGGAAAGAATCAAATCACGAGCCTGGAGTTGATGAAAAGGCTGCTGTGACTGGCATTGGCTTCGACTGCAATTGCTGCAACACGAGAGCCAGTGCCACACGTCCTTGTGATTCGCTGGGGATGTCGGTGCACAGAGACCCTGATAGACAATCTCTGCAGGTCTTGCAGGAAATGGAGAGTTTGTCATTGATGAAAGATGGAGCAGTTAGGAGAAAGTCCCAGACAGCGGCACCGTGGCTAAGCTGGCCAAGGCACCTGCCAGGTAGAGCGGAGGTTAGGGATGTAGCTCCCAGTGGTGCCTTGCCAAATGTGTCTGCTCTTCCCATCTTTTGGTCAATCTTTTGAGGAGACAGAGAAGACTGCTTTTGCCTTGCAATGCAAATGCTTGTAAAAGAAACTGGTCATTTTTTCTGACAAGTATCGGAAGCAGGCACTAAGAAATGTGGAGACAAGGCAAAGGTCACCGTAACATAACTTGCCTTGCTGGCTCTTGACGCCACAACTCAGAGCACTAAGCACTGTACGACCACAGCTGGGTCTTTACCAAAGGCATTTTCCACTAGCAGGGTCCTCTCTGTATGAGGAATTCCTGATAGTTTGATGTCTGCAGACACTGGAGAGCTCTTTTTTGGCATCTCTTTCACTGTCTCGGTGCATATTTGCAGTGGTAGTTGAAAGGCTGTGATAGGATCTCCGAGATGCAACCTGAACAGTGGGACACCTGAGCCCTGTGTCCCACCGCCTGGACTCCCTCTCACACTGTGGTGCTGTGACAAGCTGCGAAGCTCTGGCAGATATTGCACTTACACAGACATCCACAGGTAGGGACACACCCAACTGAGTTACATGAATGCTTCTCCCAGCCGCTCATAAAACTAATCATAAAGAGTCTCCCTCCAATTCCCCCCAGCTCTGCAGCTTTGTACCCCTGGACTATACCATCTTGCCTTAGTCAGAAGCCTGACCAGTGTGAGTTTATACCCAGAGTCCATCCCTCCCTCACTGTGGAGACGACATGCACCAGCCTTGTAACTGAGATGGGATTGTCCACATGTTTGTTGACCCCTTCAAAGAACTCTAATAGGTTAGTAAGGCATGATTTCCCTTTACAGAAACCATGTTGCCCAACAATTTATGTTCTTCTATGTGCCTGACAATTGTATTCTTTGCTATTGTTTCAACTAATTTGCCTGGTACAGATGTTAGACTTACCAGTCTGTAATTGCCAGGATTGCCTCTAGAGCCCTTTTAAAATATTGGCGTTACATTAGCTATCTTCCAGTTGTTGGGTACAGAAGCTGATTTAAAGGACAGGTTACAAACCATAGCTAATAGTTCCCCAATTTCACATTTGAGGTCCTTCAGAACTCTTGGGTAAATACCATCTGGTCCCGGTGACTTGTTACAGTTAAGTTTATCAATTAGTTCCAAAACCTCCTCTAGTGACACTTCACTCTGTGGCAATTCCTCCGATTTGTCACCCACAAAAGGTTTGGGAATGTCCCTAACATCCTCAGCCGTGAAGACTGAAGCAAAGAATTCATTTAGTTTCTCCGCAATGACTTTATCGTCTTTAAGGGCTCCTTTGGAATCTTGATCGTCCAGGGGCCCCCACTGGTTGTTTAGCAGGCTTCCTGCTTCTGATGTACTTTAAAAACATTTTGTTATTACCTTCTGAGTTTTTGGCTAGTTGTTCCTCAAACTACTTTTTGGCTTTTCTTATTACATTTTTACACTTAATTTGGCAGTGTTTATGCTCCCGTCTATATACCTCACTAGGATTTGACTTCCACTTCTTAAAAGATGCCTTTTTATCTCTCACTGCTTCTTTTACATGGTTGTTAAGCCACAGTGGCTCTTTTTTAGTTCTTTTGTTGTGTTTTTTAATTTGGGGTATACATTTAAGTTGGGCCTGTAATATTGTGTCTTTGAAAAGTGTCCACGCAGCTTGCAGGGATTTCACTTTAGTCACTTTACCTTTTAATTTCTGTTCAACTAACCCCCTCATTTTTGCAGAGTTCCCCTTTCTGAAATTAAATGCCACAGTGCTGGGCTGTTGATGTGTTCTTCGCACCACAGGAATGTTAAATGTTATTATATTATGGTCACTATTTCCAAGCAGTCCTGTTATAGTTAACTCTTGGACTAGATCCTGCGCTACACTCAGGACTAAATCGAGAGTTGTCTCTCCCCTTGTGGGTTCTTGTACCAGCTGCTCCAAGAAGCAGTCATTTAAAGTATTGAAAAATGTTGTCTCTGCATTTCGTCCTGAGATGACATGTACCCAGTCAATATGGGGATGATTGAAATCCCCCACTATTATTGAGATCTTATTATTGACACCCACCCCCTCCCCCCGAGTATGACCTGCTCTGTCCTTCCGATATATTTTGTACCCTGGAGTGATTGTGTCCCACTGATTGTCCTCACTCCACCAGGTTTCTGTGATGCCTATTATGTCAATATCCTCTTTTAACACGAGGCACTCTAATTCACCCATCTTATTATTTAGACTTCTAGCATTGTAAAAGCACTTTAAAAACTTATCACTGTTTATTTGTCTGTCCTTTTCTGATGTGTCAGATTCTTTTGTGTGTGAATGCTTCTCGTCTGATCTGGCCCCTACTTTATCCTCTTCCAGGCTCTTCTCCTGACTAAAAACTAGAAAATTTCTATCACTAGACTCTCCTCTAAGAGAAGTCTCTGTCCGATCCACGTGCTCCTCTGCAGCTATTGGCTTTCCCCCATCTCTTAGTTTAAAAACTGCTTTGCAACCTTTTTAATGTTAAGTGCCAGCAGTCTGGTTCCACTTTGGTTTATGTGGAGCCCATCCTTCCTGTATAGGCTCCCCCATCCCAAAAGTTTCCCTAGTTCCTAATAAATCTTAACCCCTCCTCTCTACACCATCGTTTTATCCACACATTGAGACTCTGAAGCTCTGCCTGCTTACCTGGCCCTGTGCGTGGAACTGGAAGCATTTCTGAGAATGCCACCATAGAGGTCCTGGATTTCAGTTGCTTTCCTAGCAGACTAAATTTGTCCTCCAGGATGTCTCGCCTACCCTTCCCTATGTCATTGGTACCTACATGTACCACGACCACTGGCTTCTCCCAAGCACTACACATAAGTCTATTTAGATGCCTCAAGAAATTCGCAACCTTTGCACCAGGCAGGCAAGTCACCATATGGTTCTCCCAGTTATCACAAACGCAGGTATCCTTGTTTCTAATGATCGAATCTCCCATTACTAACAGCTGCCTTTTCTTAATGACTGGAGTTCCCTCCCTCGGCGAGGTAACCTCGGTGCAAGAGGTTACCCCAACACCATCTGGAAGGAGGGTCCCAACTATGAGAAGGTTTCCCTCTGCTTCCGTTGACTGCTCTCCTTCCCTGGGGCGACACATCTACAGTGTCCCTGAAAGCCTCATCAACATACCTCTCTGTCTCCCTTAGCTCCTCCAGTTCCACCACCCTGGCCTCCGAAGCCCGTACGCGGTCTCTGAGGGCCAGGACCTCCTTGCACCGAATGCACACATACGCCACCTGCCCACAGGGCAGGTAATCATACATGCTACACTGAGCGCAATAAACAGGATAGCCCCCACTCTGCTGCTGGGCTTCTGTCTGCATTCTCTCTTACAGCTATCTAGATTAACGATAGGGTTTTTGTTTAAATCAATAAGTTTGGATTATAGCTTAAATGTTTTAAAGAATGGCAAGAGTACCTTACCCCATTCCAAACTCCCTCACAAAACTCCCTCACAAAACTCCGTTAGTATCCCTGTTCACAAAGCTCCCTGGCGGCTTGTTCACTGCTTTATAAAGCACTCCCCTATCACATACCCTCCCCACCCCCAGCCCCTGCTGTGAGCCACTCAGGGAAGGGGGCGGGGAGCACCCCCACGACCCCAGCCCACACCCCCAGCCTCCACTCCTGCACCCCCTCACACCCCCTCGGCCCCCTGCACTCCCACACATACCCAGGCCTCTCACACTCCCATGCCCTGACTCCTGCATCCCCCCCCACATCCTCAGCCCCACACTGAGCACCAAATGGGAATTCCTGCACACACACCCCCACATTCCCATCTGCACCCCTCGCACCAAATGGGTGCTGCCCCAGGTAAGCGCTCCAAACCCTGACCCCCCTCCTGCATCCTAAAACCTGGCCAGACCCTGCACCCCAACCTCCAGCTTGCTCCTGCATCCTAACTCCCTCCCAGACCCTGCACTCCCAGCCCTGACTCCTGCATCCCGAACACCCTACCCTCCCTGACTCCTGCACCCCCTCATACACCCCAGCCATTACTCCTTCACCCCTCTCACACACACACCTCAATCCCCTGCCCTCCCTGATTCCTGCAACCCCCCAGACCTCCTGCCCCCACACACCCCCAGCCCTGACTCCTGCACCCCCCTCACGCACCCCAGTCCCCTGTCCTCCCCAATTCCTGCAACCGATAATAACCCCTTCCTCCCCCACCACTAATTCCTACCCCCCCACCCCACCCCCCTCTGACTCCTGCACCCCCTCAAACCCCCAGCCCTGACTCCTGCCCCGCCAACTCCCCACCTGCATCCCTGGCATGAAACGGGAGCTGCCCCAGGTAAGCGCTCCATACCCCAACTCCCTGCCCCAGCCCTGCACCCCTCCGAAACCTAACTGCTGGCCAGACCCTGCATCTCAACCCCAGCCTGCTCCTGCACCCCAACTTCTGCCCAGATGCTGTACTCCCAGCCCTGAGCCCCCTCCGACAACCTAAATCCTGGCCAGACCCCGCACCCCAACATTTTTTACATTTTTTTTATAAAGGGCTCTTATCCAAAGTGCTTTACAATAGTTAGCTAACAGTGCCAACAATATTTGGTAAGATCATTACATGGTGCACCGAGACCCTCAGCAATTCTCAAGTGGTCTGTGGAAAATAAGTTAGACTACAAAAACAATCAAGGTACCTCACTTTATTTTCATTTATTTCCTATTACTTATAGGAGGAAGATAGGAGAAGAAAGATGAAGAAAAAAAAGAATGAAAAATGGGGGCAGTGGGGAGATAAGAGAATGTTCTTTTTCTTGGCTGGGTCCCAAGGAGGGGCCCCAAAAATGAAGCTAAGCAGAGGGCCCCAGTAATGCTAAATCCGCCACTGAGCTTCCTTCTCTGGATACCCCCAGGCAGCAGTCAAGGACACACTGAGTATCTGATAAGTAACCCTGGCCCAGCAGCTCTGACTCCAGCAGCCTGCTTGTTACACCCCAAGCACATTTGGTCCGGGTGGAGCAGGCTCAGTGTTTGAGAGAAGGGCAGGGGTAGGAAGCTTCTGCTGGTTATGCTGCACCTAACCCTCAGTTTTACTTGTGCAAACAGGAGATATTTGATACTGTGTGATACGGTTCCTGTGCTCTGTTCCCAAAGTGTTCTGCAGCAGGGGAGGGTCTCTGTTAGTGAGTGTGTCACTGGCATACTGGGGTGATGCTGAAACAGGGCAGAGAAGAGGTGCCATTGTGGGGCTGGCGTGAACCTTTATCTCTTCATTTCCCCTTCCAAGAACTGAGGGGACAGTAACCCTTACCCAGCGAGGTCACAATCTCATAGTTCCCCTGCATGACGTCTCTGTAGAGGGCTCTCTGAGCGGGGTCCAGCAGAGCCCACTCTTCTCTGGTGAAATACACAGCCACCTTCTCAAAGGTCACTTGTCCCTGAAAGAGCAAGAGTCCAACACTCAGGACCTGCTGCCCCACTCACAGCCCCACTATTTGTGGGGGAGAGGAGCCAACCAAAGGGAAGCTCTGGGTGGATCACAGTCAACAGAGTCCCACCCCCACCCTGCTCAGAGTATCCAGGAAACACCAGGGTGAGGGGATGAAGAGAGAGCCCCTCCTGTCTCCCAGCAGCTCCATCACACACCTACTAGCCACAGACTGATACAGGAGAGCCCAGGGTGAGCTCCCTGGTAGGAAGCCCAACACCCTCATTGTGAGGAGCTGGATATGAAGGGAGGGGAATCTCCCCTAAGCCTGACTGGTGGGGGCCCCCTTCATATCTCACAGCAGCCGCTGGTTAGTCGGGTCAGGCTCCAGCACTATGAGTCTGGTCAGTTTTCCTAGCCCCATGTAGGTGGGGTTTTTCTGTTCTAAAAATTAGGGCATTTCCACCTCCGAACCTCATGGGTCTGTTCCTAGAATCTAGGCTACTTATTAAACAATTCCCAGCAGGTTTGCCACATGTTCTCCTCCCTTTCCCACCCTGGGCATTTCCTGCCCCGCTCCAACCTCCAAACCAGACTGTGGAAATCTTCCCATCTCCGGTGTATTTGCTGTCCCTCTCCCTCCTGCAGGAACCTCCCAATAATCCCTCCCGAACTGGCTCCTCTGCAGCCATTTCTCTCCCCTGTCCCATGGGAGGACGGGATGAACTGGAGCGAAACAGGGACGTCATTCTGCAGCCTGGCAGGGTGAGAAGGGCAGTTGTGGAGGTTTCAGAACAGGCTTTAATTCATTTCACAGCATGATTCCCCCAGGCTTTTTCCCTGCAGACAGCCACCCTAGAGTCTGCGATGCTGAGAAAATGCTTGATCTCTTTATTACAGTGTAGACCTGGCCCCTCCTGCCAGGCTAAGCCCACCGAGACATTTTTAACCTCCCTTCTCCCTCCCCCCACCCCATAACAAAGTCTCTGAACACAATGCTAGAAAAAAGCAGAACCAAAGGATTCACTGTTGGGGATTCCCTCAGACACTGACCCCACGGCAGCCACACCCCAGCAGGAGGGATATGGAGTCAGGAACTGGATTTTCATCTTTTCCACAGGAAAGTGACTCTATGCAGGGTGCAGTAATACATCTGTCTGGGCAGATCAGATCTGGAAATCTCTCTCGAAACTCTTCTCTCCAAAGGCCCCTTTCAGTCTCTCTTTCTCCTTCTATCTCCTTTTCCCTGTTCCTTCTCCCTGTCCATCTGATAGGAAAGTCCCATTCCTGGGTTGTTTGCACCCCCATGGCTGGATTTGCTCCTGCAATTGCTAATGGGATGAGAAATGACGGGGGTCTGTTTGTGTAGAGTCATTTTAAGGACATACCCCAGCATTTTCCCTTCGTTTCTTTCAGTTACTTGGAATCTCTGGCTCAGAATTTAGTATTAACAGGGCTCAGGGCTGCCCTAGGGGGCTAGTGCCAGCTGGAGAAAGTCATCACGTGGGCTGGGCAGAGAAGAAGCTTTCATTAAGGTCACTCCCCAGCACAGACCCCTGCTGGGGGAGCAGCAGCTGCTAAGCCTGGTCTCCCAGATCACAATGGAGGCTGCAGCGTCTGACCCAGGAAGCTGAACCCCAATATCCTGAGCAGAGAGGGACAGAGCATTTGAACAGCCTTCCCTCCTTTAGCTGTCTGGGGAGAGCAGCTAATGAGAGCCCCTCCTTCCAGAGAGAATTGCTGATCGCATTTGCCCCACTGTCCATCTGGAGTCACTCCTTGTCTTTCCATGTAGTGACTCTGGATTAACAATGGTCTCAATGAAACCAGATTTCAGAAAGAACGAGTCCAGAATGCTGTGGAAGAGACCATTGTGTGGCAGTGCTAACCCCCTTCCCACCTCCCTCACCCCCCAGATCGAGAACAAGGACTGGGGGCACGAATTTTCCCAACAGAACCGGAAGTTTCTGCAGTTTTCAAAAGAGGAGAAAAGCAAAATCTGTGATTTGACACTAACAACGTTTGATAAGTGGATAGAAAGTTATCACAGTGACTGAGGGTGGCCTGGGAATGCAGGGCAGTGCTTGGAGCCAGGATTCTGGGACAAGTAGATCAGAGAGAAGGATCATGGTTAGTAGCACTCCCCAGAGCCCACAGCCAGGGTCCCACCAGATAATCCCTGGGACGCAGCCCCCAGAGTCCCTGGCCAGGGACCCCAGATACCCCTCAAATGCCCAGCGGCCCGGGAATCCCCACCAGACCATGACTTCCAGGTTGGGAATCCCAAAGGGTTCCTCCCACCAAGAGTCCCCAGCAGCCAGGGACACCACCCCCCCGCCCACTGGGAACTCAGTTCCTCACTGCCTGCCTGGGATTTCCCCACTGCCTACCTAGGACCCCCGCTTGCCCTCCAGTAGGATCTGCCAGGCCATTTTCCTGGGACCCCCTGATGCTTTACAGCGGGCCCCCTCACTCTGCTTGCCTGGCATCCCCTGACCTAGTTCTGGGGATCCCCCCACCCCACCCCGCTCTGTGCACTGGGCATGGCAACGATCCCAGGAGCCAGTGTGGGAAGCCCAGACAGAGTCCCTGGAACAGCACAAGGCACCTCTAGCCCCCTGTCCCACATCCCCAAGAGAGACACCCACCCCCGCTGTTCTGCAGCCAACAGGCCCCCAGCGATATCCACTTCCAGGACCCATAGCCTCAGGGCTGGGCACATCAGAACCACCCCCCACATAACCCCAAACCTCCAGAACCCACCAACCTGACTAGGGTACCCTCTGCCCAGTTGGGGTAGTTTATAAAGTTTATCACCACTCCTTGCAGGCCAGTTACACAGGCAGAGGGAGCCCTGGGGGATGCTTCTTTAACAGGAGAATGGAAGGCCTGGAGGGCCAAAATAGATAAGAAATGTCCATGGCCTGTCACTAGCAAATAATGGCCACCATGGATCCACCCCAGAGGTGGCTACATCTTAGCATTGTAGGAATCGACCCCTCATGGAGATCATTTGTCATGCAGTTTGGGATACTTCTGGACAACTCCTCATCCCATGCCAGCGGGAGAAAAGAAAAGGGTCCAGTCAACTCTCCTGTTACCAGGTGGGGGGCACTGATCCCCCAAACGGGGGGAGGCCTCTGGCTTTGATGTGTATTAAATAGGTGGCTGGTCTCTTTCATTGGCAAACAGTTTAACAGAGATAAAGGGGGGAAGAAATGATCTCAAAGGAGAGGGGAAAGACAGGGCCAGCTCCAGGTACCAGCAAAGCAAGCAGGTGCTTGGGGCGGCCCATCTGAAGGGGTGGCATTCTGGCCATTCCTGGGGCAGCACATTTCAAGGGCCATTTTTTTTTTTGCTTCGGCAGCTCCGGCTTGGGGGGCAGCAAAATAGCTAGAGCCAGCCCTGGGGAAAGATGATCACTGCGAAATGTATCCCTCTGCAACCTCCAACATGGATAACGGCTCAGGGCAACAGGTTCCCTCCAACGAAGGAGAAGTTGCTGGGATTTAGAAACATGGGGAACAGCCCCAAACACGAAAGGATTTTTAATTGACATTTGATAATGATGTTGAAAGAGAGAAATCCTGAGATTTGAGATCAGTGTTCAGAAATGAAAGAGAAAGGGTGGAAATCTGAGGGATTTTGGATCCATTTTTGCAAATTATAGAGAGGAATGTGGAAAATGAGAGGGATTTTCTATCAGTTGTTGATATGAAGTCAAATCTGAGTGTATTTCGCCTCAGTAGTTGATAAATGAATAGAGCAGAAATGGACAACATTTGCAAACTTTTTATATCCATATGCAAGAATCTGAGAAAAGGTGTAAATCTGAGATTAATTATAAAATACTAAAACAGAGAGACAGGGAAAAATCTCAGGGCATATTCACTTAGAAATAGACAAATAGAGAGAAAGTGGGGCAAATGTTTAGATTTTATATCAATCTTTGAGATTTGCAGAGAATACGTGTCAAACTACACATTTGATAACACAAGAGAAAAACACCAAGATCTGAGGGGATTTTATATTGCTATGAAATAACTAAAGGGAAAGGGGGGACTGTTGGACTGGATTTTATAGGACTGTCCAATACATAAACACAAAGTGATGGTTCCCACCACTGCCACCATTCACATGGGCAGCAGGGAGCCGTTTGAGGAGCTGCTTTAAGAGGGCAAGGGAGGGGGAGCTGGAGCTGGAAGGGGGCAGCAGTGGGGGATGGGCAGGTGACTGGTAACTGTGTTGGCAGTTTGGGGGCAGCAACTGGGATTGGGAAACCGGGGTCGGGGCAGCCCCCATGGGGGACACGTGCTCCGCCCTTCCCCGCCAGGGCAGAGACAGGGCATCTCATCCCATCCCCCGCCAGGGGCAGCGTGTTTTGGGGAATGACTCAGGGCAACAATTTCCCCCCTAGACAAGGGCAAATCGCGGCAGATAAAATGGGTGGCGTGAAAGTCATAAGCTATGGTGAACCCCATTAACAGCCAGCAGCTACGGCAACCAGAGACCACTAAGTGGAAGTAGATGCCTCGCCTACGCAAGAGCTTGCATTTTTACAGTTGTCCTTCGCCTACACAAGAATTGTGTTTTCCAGCTGAGATAGTTATTTCTATACCAGTTTTTACTGACCAGATAGCAGACATTCGAGGCCTAGCATGCACCAATCACATGTTAACACACCAGGGCTTTGTCTAAGTGTGTATAAAAGACCTGTAATTTCTGTGTTAATTGGAGTCCTGTCACTTGGCAGAATAAAGTAATTTTCTTTCCTTATCCCTGTCTGGCTGTTATTGGCTCTCAGCTAGGCGGACCCATATTTCGGTAACAGTGGGAAAATCCCCCACGTGGGAGCAGGGTTTAAATGGACATTTGGGAATTACGGGGAGACCGGGGGGATCAGGGAGAGGGAGCTGGTCATTGGGGGAAAAGGGGGGGATCTCCCCGGAGTTTATCGCCCCGGGGGAGAGAAAAGGGGCGGGACCAGATAGAATTTGTATCGGGGCGAGTGGCGCAAACAGGGACCGGATCCAATTAACTCCCCCCTGCCCAGAGACAGTTCAACCCCCTCACTCCCACCCCCCTCTCCCCCCGCAACTCCGGCTCCCCCCGCCCCAGTCTCCGCCCCCCCCATCCCCGGATCCCGGGGGCAGATCCTGGCTGCGGCTCCGCTGGGGCTGAGGCAGCTCCGACGCTTCTCCCGGCTCCCCGGGGGCAGAGTCACTTTCCCGCCCGGCCCCAGCGCCCCCCGGGTCTCTCACTCTGGGCTTTGTTCTCCCACCCTCACCGGAGCGCGCAATGAGCATGCGCAATTTCAGCTGCTGAACGCCTCCCTTACCAGGGCAGGAGAGAGCGGAAGCGCCCCCGGGGCATGCTGGGAGATGTAGTTCCTGATTCTCCCGGAAGCGGAAGTGACGTTGGGCAGGGGGAGGCCAAGCTGTCCAGGGCTGCGAACGCGCGCGCGTCGCTGCCTGGCTCGTGCGGAGCCGTTGGAGCCTCTCCCGGGGCCGTTGAAGAGGTTTGTGTCTCCCGGCTCTGGGCATGCGCAGATCGCGGGAGGGGGAGTCCCGCATGCGCAGAGGCCGAGCGTCCCTGGTGCTGCGGGGCCGGGCTGAGCAGAGGGTCTGTGCCGGGGAGACCGTCATTAACCGCCCCGTGTCCGGCCCGGGCCCTGCCCCGCTGGGGCCGCCCCGGGCTCTGCCCGCCCCGCTGCGGAGCTGCAGCCTCCAGGTAGGGGCGCGAGCCCCGGGGCCGGGCGGTGACTCCGCACCTGTGTCCGGGGGGACCCGGCATCTCGGCGTGCCGGGATCTGCGCCCTGGGGGCCCGCGGGGGGCTCGGAGCTGCTGCCCCCGCAGGAGCCCAACGCCCCTGGGCCTGGCCCGGCTCTGCCCTGGGGGTGCGGGGACAGGGGACCGCCCCCCCCGGGTCCCTGCGTGGGGCGGGGCGGGAGGCGGCCCGGGGGGGGGGGGAGACCTGGGAAAAGGGGTGTGTGGAAAATGTCTGAGCAGCCCGGACATGGCCGTGAGGGGAGACGAGCAGGTGACCCCCTCGGATTTACCGCTGTCCCCTGCCCTGGGGACCCCCCCCCCTTTTCTCTCCAATCCCTGAGACGGTCTCTGTGCCCCTCCCACCATTGTACCCAGTTTCTCCCCACTTCGCCAGTGGCCAGTTCAAATCTCAGCTTTGGGGTGCCCCCCCCCATTTTTATCTGCAGCGATGTGTCGTGAACTGGACAGAGGGTCAATGGGCAGAGGCTGGGAGAGCCTGAGACAAGGACAGGGCTGGGCTGGGGGGCCCCTCTCTGCTGGCAACAGGGCCTGGGAAGGCCCAGGAATGGGAGGGAGAAGCAAGTGTGTCCGTCCCCCCGTCCCCCGTCCCCCCCCCCCCCCCATGGAGACGGCCCAACCCCAGGTTCCCCAGTCCCAGCTGCTTCCCCCCCCCCCCCCCCCCCCCGCGTGACCTTCTGACTCCAGCCCCACTCCTTTCCCCTGTGGAAGCCACATCACCCAGGGCTCCCCGCCGGCCATGTGAATGTGAGGCAAGAAGAATCCATCCCATTCTGTTGAATGAATATCTCTGTATAATCCTCTCCAATTTCCCTTCTTTTCTCTTGAACTGTTCAATGGAGACATAAAATCTCCCCAGATGTTGGTGCTTCTCTCTTATATTGTCAAATATTTACGTTGTGCCCCATTTTCTCCTCAGTTCTGAAATACTGAAAATCTTCCTGCTTTTCTCTCCCGGTGTCTGTCTGAGATCAGGGCTCTTATCGTACCAAGCGTGGCTCAGGCCTTGCCTGAGATCAGGTCCCCCAGTGTGCCAGGCACTGCACAAACCTTGACCAATTTTGGGGCACCCCTACAGAGAGCAGGGACCTTGTTGTGCCGGGTGTCACAGTGACCCTGACTGAGCTCTGGGCCCCTGTTGTGCCAGGCTCTGCAAAGAAACCAAGTGAAATCAGGCTCCCATTCTGCCAGGTGCTGCAGAGACAACAAACAAAATCAGGGACCTTATTCTTCTTGGAGCTTCAGAGGCCCCCACTGACATTTGGGCCCTGTTCTGCCAGGCACTGCAGAGACCCCAACAGAGGTCAGACCTCACTGTTGCGACAGGCGCTGTGGAGATGGCAACTGAGATCTGCGCCCCACTGTGCCAGGTAAAACTGAGACCTAGACCGAGATCATGGCCCCCCTTGTGCCAGGCAGCGCACGACTGCTGCCTCCATTGTGCTGGGCACTTCAGAGACCTCGACTGAGATCTGTGTCCCTGTTGGGCCTGGCACTGCACTGACCCCGACCTAGGTCACACCCCACCACTGTACTGGGCACTGCACTGACCCTGATCCTGCCCCCACATTTTGCCAGATGCTACAGGGACCCCAGATCAATTCAGGGATCCTATAATGCCGGGAGTTGCAGAGCCACCGACTGAGGTCAGGCCCCCTGTTGTGCAGGGCTCTGCACAGACACTGACCAAGATCAGGGTCCCCATTGTGACAGGTGCTGAACAGACACCAAGGGTGTCTCTACCCTGCCATTAAAAAGCCACAGCTGGCCCGTGCCAGCTGACTCAGGCTCACAGGGCTCAGGCCAAGGGGCTGTTTAACTGCTTGAGCAGTGTCGATGTCTGGGCTTGGGCTGGAGCCAGGCTGGAGGACCCTGCGAGGTGGGAGGGTGCCAAACTTTGGGGTGCAGCCCAAGCTGGAACATCTACACCACAATGAAACAGCCCCACAGCCTGAGCCGTGTGAGCCCAAGTCAGCGGGCACGGGCCAGCCGCCGGCGTCTCACTGCAGTGTAGACACGCCCACAGCGACAGAGAGTCCTTGCCTCAAAAAGCTCAAAGGCTAAATAGCAAATGGTGGGAGGCTACTCTCCATTTTACAGATGGGGGAACTGAAGCTCAGAGAGCTGAAGTAATTAGCTCAAGTTTGCATGGAGATTTTAGGGCAAAACTGGGAACTGAACCCAGATTGTTTGAATTCTTGCCTCTCCCCTTAACCCCAAGCCTAGCTTGTGTGTGTGCAGCGTTGTTTTGGTCTGTGTTTGCGTTGCATTGGCTTCCAAGGGAGGCTGTGGAATTTCCTTCATTGGAGGTTTTTAAGACCAGGTTAGAGGTACACCAGTCTGGGAATGTCTAGGGTTACTTGGTTCTGCCTCAGCACAGGAGGCTTGAGTAGACGACCTCTCAAGATCCCTTCCATGCCTACACTGAAATAATTCTCTTTTGTGCTGTGTCCTCTTCTACGCCGAGCTGTCTTCCATGGTGCCGTTTGGAACTGTGATGCACCATGTTGTGTTGTGTAGTTTTATGGCAAATTGTTTTGCCTCAACTTGTTTGGTACCTGTGTTGTGTTGGTTTGAGCTGAGCTCTATTCCATTGTGTACCTTTGTCCTAGGTTGTGTTAGTTTGTGTTGTTTTGCTTTTTTTGTTCGTTTGTATTTTCATTTTATGCTTTGGAGTGTGGGGTGTTTTTTTCCCCCCAGAATTGGCTCACATTATTTTGTGGTGGGGATTTTTCTGTGTTATGTTTCTATAGGTATATATTGCATAGCATCATAGAAATGTGGGGCTGGATAGGACCTCGAGATGTCATCAAGTCCAGCTCTCTCTACCAAGGCAGGACCAAGTATATGTAGTTTATCTGTGACAGAGGTTTGTCCTACCTGTTCTTAAGAACTTCCAGGAAAAGAGACTCCACAGCCACCCTTGTAAGACTATTCCAGAGCTGAACTACCTTAGCTCTGGTGACACCCACAGAGATTTAGTGGTGAGCGGCTCTGGAGAGAGAGGAGACCCCAGTGAGTGGGCAGCTGGGTTAATAGACTAAAGTTGGGAGGAGAAACATTGACGTGTCCAAGGTCACCCAGGCTGTCTGTGTCGGAGCTAGAAATAGCTCCTAGTTCTAGTGCCACCGTACTGCTGTTTAGGGTACTGAAGGTCTCTGCCACACTGGTGTTTTAGGCACTGGTGCAAACCCTTAGTATAGACAGAGTTTACACTAGTGCACTTTGATTGGCACTGGTGCATCATATCCTGGTGGGCTGGGGATGGTACAGTGACCTCACTGAGGCCTGGGGCTGGCTGAACAGTGCAGCTGGGAATGGAGGAGAAGCAGTGAGTGCTGGAGGTATGAGCCAGGAGCACAGCCTCACAGGACTGGACACTGACTTCTCCTGACCCAGGACACACACCCCCAGCTGTGTGCAGGGACTGCAGCTGAGCTTCCCTGCCAAGACAGCCTGTGTATCCGTGGACAATAGATGGGAATGGAGTTCAGTCCCAGAGACTGTCCCTCTCTGTTCAGTGCCCAGCACAATTGGGATCCTGATCTCAGACAGGTTCTCTGCCATGAGCAGCACAAAGGGGCCCTGATGTCCATCAGTGTCTGTGCAACGCAAGGCACAGTTTATAGACTCTCAAACTTTAACTGCCAGAAGGGAGCATCGTGATCATCTAGTCTGACCTCCTGCACATCGCAGGCCACAGAACCTCACTCACCCACTCCTGTAATAGACCCCTAACCTGTGGCTGAGTTAATGAAGTCCTCAAATCATTATTTAAAGGCTTCAAGTTGCAACAAATCCACCATTTACACTAGTTTAAACCTGCAAATGACCCACCCCATGCTGCAGAGGAAGGCAAAAACAACAACAAAAAAAACCCTAGGATCTCTGCCAATCTGAGTCTGGGCTAAATTCCTTCCCATCTTCAAATATGGCAATCAATTAGACCCTGAGCATGTGGGCAAGACCCAGCCGCCAGACACCTGGGAAAGAATTCTCTGTGGTAACTGAGAGCCCTCCCCATCTAGTGTCCCATCACCGGCCTTTGGAGATTTTTGCTGCTAGCAGTTGCAGATCGACTACATGCCATTGTAGGCATTCCATCATACCAATCCTTACATAGAGGTATTGAGCTCAGTCATGAAGCCATTTAAGTTTTTTGCCCCCACTGCTTCCCTTAGGAGGCTGTTCTAAAACTTCACTCTGATGGTTAGAAACCTTCGCCTAATTTCAAGCCAAAACTTATTGATTGCCAATATTCACTTGCTCTAGTGCCAACATTGATGCTTAACCTAAATAACTCCTCTCCTTCCCAGGTATTTATCCTTCTGATGTATTTATAGAGAGCGATCATATCTCCCCTCAGCCTTCTTTTGGTTAGACTAAACAAGCCAAGCTCTTTGTCTCCTCTCATAAGGCAGAGTTTCCATTCCTTGGATCATCCTAGTAGCCCTTCTCTGCACTGTTCCACTTTGAATTCATCCTCCTTAAACATAGGAGACCAGAATGGCCCACAGTATTTCAGAGGAGGTTTCATCAGTGCCTTGTATAACAGTACTAACCCTTCCCTGTGTCTGATACCTCACCTGATGCCTCCTAGGACTGCATTAACCTATTTCACGGCCGCATCCCACTGGCAGCTCATAATTATCCTGTGATCAACCAGTACACCTAGGTCTTTCTCCTCCTCTGTCACTTCCAACTGATAAGTCCCCAGCTTATTGCAGAAACTCTTGTCATTAGTCCCTAAGTGCATAATTTTGCAATATTAATTTTCATCCCATTTCTATTACTCCAGTTTTCAAGGTCATGCAGATCTTCTTGTATGATTTTCCTGTCCTCCTCCATATTGGCAATCCCTCCCAGCTTTGTGTGTCACTCCCACTTTTTGTGCCAAGGTCTTTAATAAAAATGTTGAATAAGATTGGTTCCCAAGATTGATCTCTGAGGAGCTCCACTAGCCTGACAACTCACCCTTCTACACCCCCTAGTAGACTCCCCTTTAACCAGTTCTTTATTGACCTTTCAGTTCCCATATTAATCCCCATCTTCTCAGACAGTGGGGTTGGAGGTGTATCTGGGATTTTGTTTTGTAGGGGTTCATGTCTATGCTCCCTATGGGTGTGGTGCATTCCGTACCAAAGCAGCATGTCAGCAGAGCAGACGCACCCACCATAGCTCCATCTGCAACACGCATTCACTGCAAGACAGGATGGGCGATTTTTCAGAGGCCCGGCTTGATATGCCTGGCTGGGGTGGATTCAGTTGGAAGGGGGTCTGTGGCTCTGATAGTTTGGGATGTTATTTTTTGCATAGTCAGTTCTTTCCCTTTATTGTTTTCCTCCCGCCTATGCCCGATGCCACTCTCTTCTGAACTTGCTTTGGTTATTTCAGTTCCAGTTTTTAAATGGGATCTAATAATTGCGAAGCTGAATGAAAGATAAAAACAAAGAGAACCATTTGAATTTTGGCACCTAGCTGGTAGAATTATACCTCGTGAAGATATTCTGTAATTACCTATAGCATTTTCTGGAGGGGCAGATAAAGCAATGTCAAAGAGCCAAATGCGCGTTTTAGAGTGAAAGGGCTTGTCAGGTCTTTGCTCTCTAGGGAGCGTGTCACCGGCAAGGGCTTACAGTCTTTCAGGAGTGGTGCACTGGATTGTATTTGGGAATCTCAAAATAGAAGGTTAAGACTGCTGGTTCACAATATCCAATGAAATCTTGCAAACAATTATACAAATAGACCCTCATGCTATTAACACAACATGGTATTAATACTGATTCAAAACTGAGATTAAAATTATAAGATAAACGCATGAGAAATGAACTGACACCTCATTACCATTTCTTAATGCCTAAAATTTTGATACTCACACTATCTTTTTTTAATGAAAGCTTGCCAATTATTGACTGCTTTGTGTTGCATAAGCATCTGATTAAGCACCTAATTAAAACTGTTCCACTGTAAGTGGAAATGCATCAACCCAGCTTAGTTCCAAGGTGTTTAGATATGACTGAAAAGTTTCTAAATTAACCATCCTGCCATGTATTTAATGAGGAAAATACACTGAAGTGCCTCTACCCAGTCCTGTTGACTTCTCCCAAACTCCCCGTGAGGTCTGGCCTCTCTGTGAACTCGGCTCCCAGTCCCACATCAGCTGTGCCCTCTCCCAGCCTAACCCGTTTCCACTGCAGTTCTTCATCCCCCTTGTGAAGGCAGGGGGTTGGCGCTGCAGCTAAGGTACCTGCGTTAATCACTGTCTATCATACTGGGGCTATTTAGATTTCAGGGAATGATTTATCAGAGTTACTGACTCTGGGAGGTGGGAGAGAGGAGAGGCTGAGAGGGAGTTTGCTCCCCACATTCTGTAGGGCCATGTTACCTCATCCGCCATCCTCCCCCATGTGTGTCTGATCATGTGTCAGAGTGTCACCTTCTGATCATAATGCCACTGGTCTCAGCAGAACTCCCAGACAGGAGCTACATCACGAGGGGGTTATGGTACTGAGAGTAAAATACATCACAGGGAGGGTGTAATTATCCTGAAAGGATATTTTAGTGGCTACTCATGTGGGGATTCTGTGCCACTGCATATGCACAGTATTCATGTCCAGCGCAGAATTTCTTTTTTTCCATGAAGAAAATAAATTCTGCCCGAGAAGTGCTTCAGTTCTGCCTTTTACCCACCCTGTGGCACCAGAACAGCCAGCTGGGTTCATCTTGGTGGGAAATTGTTGCCCTGAGCTATACCCCAAATGGAAAGAGAGTTAGTAATGGGGGATGGGGGAAGCTCAATGGTTGAAGCATTGGCCTGCTAAACCCAGGATCGTGAGTTCAATCCTTGAGGGGGCCATTTAGGGATCCGGGGCAAAAATGTGTCAGGGGACAGTACTTGGTCCTGCTAGTGAAGGCAGGGTTCTGGACTCGATGACCTTTCAAGGTCCTTCCAGTTCTATGAGATTGGCATATCTCCATTTATTTTTTATTTAGTGGGTGCAAGTTGGGAGAGTCCTGAGACACAGCTGCCTCTGTGGGTGGGGACACTTTCTTCCTCTCTCAGGGTACCATGCCACACAGGCCCCACAAATCTACATTGCTTAGGCTTTGGCTTCAGCCCCGGGTGGTGGGGCTCAGGGCCCTGGACTTCAGCCCCATCCGCTTGGACTTCAGCTTTCTGCCCTGGGCCTCGGCAAGTCTAATGCTGGCCTTGCTTGGCAGCCCCCCGATAACTGCTCGCGGCCCCCCAGGGGACCCCAGACCCCTGGTTGAGAACCACTGCCTTACACCACGAATCACAGCAATGTTCAGGTTACTGCCAGTCCCAAAGGACCAGTCACTTCCTTAGGTCAATTGAATCTTAGGTCTCACAACGAAGACCACACTTGTAGCCAGTCCTGTAATAACCAGTATTATGATTTATTTAAAAGGAAATGAGAATTGTTTAAAACGTTAAAGCAGGTGATCATATAGATGCAGACGAGTAACAGTTTTAAATTGAAAACTGTAATAGAAGCTTCTATAATAAGAACTCTCTCTATATTCTTTGGGACTAACCCAGGCTAAACAGCTGAGGATCTCTTACTTATGCCTAGAAAATTTGCCACCCAGAGTCAAAACAGCATACAGATAATCAGTTCCTTCTGTATGGGTTTTTTATCCCCTTCCTGCCATGTGCTCTGAGCTGCAAACTCAGCTAATGGGAAGTCAACAGCACAGCAACTGTCTTTTGTCTTCTTTAGCATCCCATAATAGTCTGTCTGGTGTTGATGGACCTCTCCTGCCAGGCAGTCTGTTACCAATCAGCACTTCATATAGGTAAAGTCTCTATCCTTTGGCTCACAATGCAACTAGTCAGATATTAACCCAGGAGCAACTCACGAGCATTTAATAAAGTCTGAACACTAAACACATTCTTATAATCCTAATTCCTGTTTTAGCAATACTAACACAGGTGAGTCGGAGTGATTCCAGCTGTGTGTTTGTCCATGTTCAATTAAGACATGGGGGCTTTTGCAAGAGCTAACACCTCATCTGCCAGTGTCACAGGCAGATGGTGTCTTTAGCCTCTGTTTGCCAGAAGCTGGGAATGGGTGACAGGGGATGGATCACTTGATGATTACCTGTTCTGTCCTTCCCCTCTGAAGCACCTGGCATTGGCTACTGAGTTAGATGGACCATTGGTCTGACACAGTGGGCTGTTCTTATGCTCACAGTCTCTATGAGGAGTATCTATTCATTTGGACTTGTTGGGGATCCACAGAAAGAAACATGGTGTGCTGAGGCAAGAAGGCCCAGTCTCAGAGACCCTGGGTTCTCGCTTGTCAAAAGATAAAACTAGGCCCAGCCCTTGAAAGGGGGCACTCCCAGGAGAGACTGTATAAAGACTGGAGCATCAAATAACTTTGTAAACCTGAGACAGCTGCCTTGGGGCAATGACAGGGAGACTCCCCCAAAGTGACTCCTTTGATTCTGCTCTTCTCTGGCCTTTGGTTCATAGAAACATAGAACTGGAAGGGATCTTGAGAGGTCATCTAGTCCAGTCCCCTGCACTCAAGGCAGGACTCAGTATTATCTAGACCATCCCTGACAGATGTTTGTCCAGCCTGCTCTTAAAAATCCCCAATGATGGAGATTCCACAACCTCCCTAGGCAATTTATTCCAGTGCTTAAGCACTCTGACAGTTAGGAAGTTTTTTCCTAATCTCCATCCTAAACCACCCTTGCTCCAATTTAAGGCCATTGCTTCTTGTCCTATCCTCAGAGGTTAAGAAGAACAATTTTTCTCCCACATCCTTGTAACACCCTTTTATGTACTTGAAAACTATTACTATGTCCCCTCTCAGTCTTCTGTTCTCCAGACAAAACAAACCCAGTTTTTTCAATCTTCCCTCAGAGGTCATGTTTTCTAGACCTTTAATCATTTTTGTTGCTCTTCTCTGGACTTTCTCCAATTTGTCCCCATCTGTCCTGAAATGTGGTGCCCACAACTGGACACAGTACTCCAGTTGTGGCCTAATCAGCGCAGAGTAGAGCAGAAGAATTACTTTGTGTCTTGCTTACAATACGCCTGCTAATACATCCCAGAATGATGTTTGCGTTTTTTGCGCTGTTGACTCATACTTAGCTTGTGATCCACTATGACCCCCAGGTCTCTTTCCACAGTACTCCTTCCTAGGCAGTCATTTCCCCTTTTGTATGTGTGCAACTGATTGTTCCTTCCTAAGTGGAGTACTTTGCATTTGTCCTTATTGAATTTCATCCTATTTACTTCAGCTTGATATCGTCCGCAAACTTCATAGAATCATAGAATATCAGGGTTGGAAGGGACCTTAGTAGGTCATCTAGTCCAACCCCCTGCTTAAAGCAGGACCAATCCCCAATTTTTGCCCCAGATGGCCCCCTCAAGGATTGAACTCACAACCCTGGGTTTAGCAGGCCAATGCTCAAACCACTGAGCTATCCCTCCCCCAACTTGATAAGTGTAACAGAGAGACTGTTACTGGGAGGGTTTCACCATGTCTCAGAGGATTGCACCCTGGTGGGAGGTGGCTAGGCCTATACTGGAATAAGGTCACTCTCTGCTTCACAGTGTGGCAAAACCTAGAACGTCCATTAGCAGTGAAAAATCAAGGGGAGAATCGGCATGTGGAATGGACAAAAGCCCCGTCTGAATTCTCTCACATTGTCCTTCTCGTCCTGTCAGGCTACAGAATAACATCCACGTTTTACTCCAGATCATCCCATCCTCCAAGGGGGAAGGAAATGGCTGCAATGGAGCTGGCTCAGGTAAGAGATTATCCGGGAGCTGGTGGTGGGTTCTGCTTGGAAGGAGAGGAGCAGTACAAACATAGGAAGGCAGTCACTGCTAGAGGTGGTGGGAGATTTGTGTAATCTAGGGTGTGATGGGTTGGCACCCCCAGGGTGCAGTCTGGGGACCTTCTGGGAACTGCTGTGCCCTCTAACCCTCAAACTGGGCTGGCCCTTCTTACACTGCCTTGCTAGAGATTCAGCCAGCCTCTCCAGGCTCAGTTATCACTCAACATGACAGCAGGTTGTGCCATACATCCTACTAAGCTACCTGAGTGCTTTACCTAAGCCACTCAAGGACAGATAGAAGACAACAGCTAATTTCCCATCTCCCCAACCTTGCACACTTGCTGTAGTATAAATCCAGAATTATACCATCATATAGTGCACAGGGATCTCTATAATTTAAGTTAATTAATATAGTTCGCCTTCCCCCTCGATATGGGAAAGATATGCACAACAAGCTTGTGCCAACCAAGCTGAGATTTTCCCCAGACACTTCACTCAAAATACTTAACACTGGTTAAGATAAAGCATAAAACAAGTTCATTAACTGCAGAAAGATAGATTTTAAGTGATTATTGTTAGAAGAAAAAAAAGAGCAGGTTGACCCAGAGGTGAATATGAGTACAGGCGTCTTTATTGTGGGGGGAGGGATAGCTCAGTGGTTTGAGCATTGGTCTGCTAAACCCAGGGTTGTGAGTTCAATCCTTGAGGGGGCCATTTGGGGATCTGGGGCAAAAATTGGGGATTGGTCCTGCTTTGAGCAGAGGGTTGGACTAGATGACTTCCTAAGGTCCCTTCCAACCCTGATATTCTATGATTCTATGATTTGTTCCCCTTGACCCAATTGTGGAGTAAGCACTGGATTAGTTATGTCACACTCCTTTTATCTAAGTTAGTATGTACATCCGTTACAACACCCCAAAAACCCTTATTAAGTAATAGAAACACCCATACTGTTAGTATACCCACCCCATCTATTATTCACAGGATTACGCATGTCATACAGGCAATTTTACCTTGAAAATACAGTTCTTTGCATTAGGGAAATTTGTGGCAACACATTAATCAGCAGTTCTCTGGGGATGGAGGAAGGGGCCATAAGCCAGGGCTTGTTTATGTAGCTGGGAAAGGAAGGAAGGGGGAGGTAATATTTATTTTACCTTCTTTCACACAAAGGACATTCATTCCGACAACTACATTTCTCATGCAGCTCCATCCTTACCAATTCTTACAAGCAACAGGGAAAGGAAAAATATGGCAACTTCTTTATTAAGCAAAGAATTACTGCCTGCTTATGCCTTTGTCCCCTAATGCCATGTCAGCATATTAGCAGCTTTCCAGGTCTTTTACTTAACCCTAACATATCCCAACAATTATAAGTGACAGCAAACAGATCAAAGAAGATTACTTAGCAAAAAACCAAAAACTCAAACTAAGCCTAACATACTAGATGGATAGAATTTGAATTAGCAATTTCTCACCCTGACTGATGATAAAAGCCGCCCACCAAGTTTCCATACACAAGCTAGAAATCCCTTTATCCTGGGACTAGCACTTCCCCCAGTTCAGTCTTTGTTCCTCAGGTGTTTTCACGAGTTCTCTTGTGTGGGGAATGAGGCCAAGAGATGATGTCACACCCCACCTTATGAAGCTTTTCTATGGGTATGTCTATACTTACCTGTCGTGTCGGAGGCGCGGGATCGAACCAGGAAGTGCTCCGCCGTCGACGCTGGTAATCCAGCTCGACGAGCGGAGTAGGCGGAGTCGACGGGGGAGCCTGCGCGCCGCGTCTGGACCACAGGTAAGTTCGAACTAAGGTACTTCGACTTCAGCTACGTTATTAACGTAGCTGAACTTGCGTATCTTAGTTCGACAGGGGGGGTTAGTGTAGACCTAGCCTATATGGCGGTGTGACACGGTTGGACTCACCCCTGCGGCACCTCCTGCTGGTTTCTTCTGGGAATTAGCTCACCAGCCTCTGGAGCGCCCTCTACATGCCAGTGATCCGCCTGACCACTCTGGCCCCCGTGTCCCTCCCAGGATCCGGTGCCCTTTTACCCCTAGATCTGGGTCTCCCCTCCCCAGGGAAACCCCCAACCCACTATTCCCACCTCGCCTCAGTTGTAGGCTACTGCCAGTCACCAGCTAGCCCCCGCCCCTGGAGCAGACTGCAGTATAAGCCACTCATCACAGGCAAAGGGGGTTTGGACCTGCTGCCTTGGCCTACCCGTGGGCTGCCCCTGCAGCCCCCAGTACTTAGTGGGGCCTAACCCTAGGCCACAGCCTGGGGTTTTCTCAGGCCGGAGCTCCCCAGCTCCTCTGGCCTTCCCCAGCCCTGCTCCACCCTAGGTACCTGCTCAGGTCCCTGCAGCCAAGCCCTTCTCCCTCTAAAGGCAGAGAGAGAGTCTCTTCTGCTCCAGGTCCACTGCCCTCTTATAAGGGCCAGCTGGGCCCTGATTAACTGGCAACAGCTGTGGCTGCTTTGCCAATCAGCCTAGCTTTCACCCTCAGCCCTCTCCCAGGGCTGTTTCCAGCCCATCAGGACAGGAGCGGGGTATCCACCCCGCTACAGGCGGGAACTCTTTGTTACAAACTCAGTTCCCAGTTCAATTTGTGGAAAAATACAGGTACCAAAATGGAGTTCAGTGTCATGTGGTCTGGTCACATGCCCTGCTGAGTCATAGTAGCCATGATTCATAGGTTGGCTGAAACATTCACAGAAAGGCTAAGCCCTTCCACGTCAGCATTGTCTTTGTTGAGGAGCCATCAGCACTATCTGGCTTCTTCATTGTTGTACCTGAAAGGCTAGTTGTGAGTGTTACCCAGAATAAGCACATTTGAAATACAGTTACATAGTCAATATCCATAACTTCAGATACAAACATGATCCATGCACACAAATAGGAGAATCCTATTCAGCAAATTATAACTTTTCCAATGACACCGCACATGATGCATCTTGCACAAAATGCATCATAATTATGACCTAATCCTATTCTCATCATACCACTATGCTGAATTTGGGGTGTAGTGTCAGTTAGGGCCTAATTTCAAGGCACAGGAGTTGGGAATGGAACTTCCTCTCTTTGTGGGACAAAGGAAATAGCCCTCCAGCAACGGCTGGGAAACTTCCCAGACTCCCAGTGCTGGAGCCTGAATCTACTGACGCTTCATTAGTTACCACCACCCCCAATCTTTGTGGCAACTGCAAACTTTATCACTGATGATTTTATATTCTTTTCTAGGTCATTGATAAGAATGTTAAATAGCAGAGGGCCAAGATCCAGTCCTTGCGGGAACCCGCTAGAAATAAATCCACTCGACTATGGTTCCCAATTTCCAATCACAGTTTTTAATCGATTTTGTGTATACCGTGTTTATTTTGTATCATTCTAGTTTTTTAGTCAAAATATTGTGCTGAACCAAGTCATATGCCTTACAGAAGTCTAGGTGTATTACATCAGTACTATTAACTGCAACAAAACTTTTGATCTTATCCGATAAGGATATCCAGTTAGTTTGATAGGATTTATTTTCTCTAAACCAGGGGTCTCAAACATGCGACCCATGGAGTTATTTCCTGCAGCCCGCCATAGCTCCCCTCTTCCCCTCCTCTCAGCCTCTGCCCCCTCCCCCTCCCCAAATGTGCTGCATCCCCGCTCCTCTGCCTACCTCCCAGCACTTCCTGCTGCCAAACAGCTGTTTGGCAGTGCTTAGGACTTTCCAGGAGGCAGCGAGGAGGAGCAGGGATGCGGCGCATTCAGAGGAGGAGGCGGAGAAGAGGAGGAAGAGATTTGGGGAAGGTGTTGGAATAGGGGCAGGGAGGGGGCGGAGTTGGGGTGGGGACTTTGGGGAAGGGGTTGGAAGAGGCAGGATGGGGCGGGGCCTAATGGAAAGGGTGGGTCGGGGCCAGGGACAGGTGGTGGCTTTTGTATCTTTGTATTAAAAGGTGTCAGTGATGCGGCCCTCAGGCCAATGTACTAGTCTTCTTGTGACACTCGTGGTGGTTTGAGTTTGAGATCCCTGCTTTAAACCTTTGTTAATGGGTACTAATTATATTACCCTCCTTTAATTCTTTATTAATGAAATCCATTATCTGCTGCTCCATTATCTTGTCCAGTATCGATGTCAGACTGACACTCTTGTAAGTAGCTGGGTCATCTTTTTTTACACTTTTTAAATATTGGCACAGCATTAGCTGTATTCCAGTCTTTTGGAATTTCCCCGGTGTTCCAAGTCCTACGTAAAATCAACATTAACAGTCCACCATGCTCCTCCACCAGGTCTTTTAAAACTCTTGGATACAAGTTATCTGGACCTGCTGGTTTAAACATGTCTAACTTTAATAGCTGCTGTTTAACATCCTCGTGAGTTCTTGTTCGAATGGAAAGCGTGTCGTCATCAGCATCTTATGATATGAGTACATCAAATGTTTTTCTCCAAATCCAGGAGGAAATATTTATTGAACATTTTTACCTCTTCTGCATTATTTTTGATAATACTGCCATTTCCGTCTAGTAATTTACCACTACCATTGTTAGGATTAATTTTGTACTTAAGAAGAAACTTTTAAAAAGTATATTATTTTCATTGATTGGTCATTGATTTCTGATAGCTTCCCTTACCAATTGTCTACAATTCTGACCTTCTCACTTATATTCTTTACTATCGATTTCCCCTTTTTCCATATATTTTATTTGGAGAGTGTTGGGATTCCTGCTAGGGAGCCACCAGCAGGATCCAGAGACAGCCCCATCTCCTATATCAGGCTCTGGCAGTAGATATGTGATAAATGTGAAGATGCTGCCTCCGTCTGTCATCTAGGAGACACAAAGGTTCTCTCTTTCTACCCTCTGATGCCTCCTGGCTGCTCTAAGCAAGGTGGGGATGGGACTCTGTTAACATGTGCCTCCCGGAGCTTCCATTTACCTGGTGCTGCTGTTCCGTGACTAGTGGAACTGTGAGTGGGGCAGCAGGTCCTGAGTGTTGGACTCTTGCTCTTTCAGGGGCCGGTGACTTTCGAGGAGGTGGCTGTGTATTTCACCAGGGAAGAGGGGGCTCTGCTGGACCCCACTCAGAGAGCCCTCTACAGAGACGTCATGCAGGAGAACTATGAGGCGGTGGTCTTTCTGGGTAAGGAGTCCTGTCCCCTTGCTTGTTAGAAGCTGTGGAGGTCTCTAAAGAACCTGAGTAGTAATAACTTTATACCTTTATTCATCAAGTTTTGACAAGTTTCCTTGCCCCCCCCCCTTTTTTTTTCCTTATCTCCCACCCACTAGAATAATTTTTGGACATGTGCCTTTTTGGTGCCTTCAGTCATTTTAAAATTGCTTTTAATGTATCCTTATTGGATACATTGATAACTAGAGCTTTCATGCCTTTTCCTCATTTTAAGAGGAAAATGTGACACCTGTAGAATTCTAAATTGAGTAAATAGGTCGATGACTGACGCACGGCTTGTGTGACCGTCAGATGAGCTCCTCTTTTGATAGGAGAGCGCATAATGTTGCCCTTCAGGACCCCACAGGTGAAGGGAGAACAGAGCTGTGCTAGGGGAGGAGAATGGGGGGAGTAGATAATTCTGGGGTGCCAGGAAATGGCGAGGGTGTGGGCAGGGTTAGAGCTAAGAAGTAGCAAGGAGGGAGGAGGTAGTGAGAGACAAGGAGTGAACACAAGAAGCTCCTACGGTGCTGGGAGCTGGTGACGGCTGAGAGTAATAGGAAGAAGGGGAGGGGAGTGTGGAGGAAGGGCACCCAGGAAGTGGGCTGGGATGGGTCAGTGGCAAGAAGGAAAATTTTTGGGATCTACAGCTGTGCGGGATCCCAGACCTTTAACTCCGAATCCCTAAAGTCTTGTTGCTTTAAAGCCTACGCTCCACTTTTATTTCTGTTGTTTCACTTCTTTTTACATTTTCCCCCCAAATATTATTATTTTAACTCTTGACCTCCCTCTCTCACTCATTACCCCCCTCTCTATAGAACCTCCCCATCTCTATGCACAGCGACCCTGGCCACTGTTCCTGAGTCCTTGCTGCATTCCTCCCTCCAATAGCAAGGCCACTACCCAGGCACAAATGGGCACTTTTTACACCTCTAAGATTACATATTGGGGTACAACTTGCCCTTGTTCTCAAAGTTAATTGAGAAGATGGAATTTGGTGGAACACACAGAAACTTGTGTTTTAACAGACAGTTATAATTGAAATCATAGGCAAGGATCAATACACATAACGATTAGACTAAGATAAGGATAGTAAAGAGGGTCTTGTCTTTTGCATACTTACAAGTTATGGACACCATGGGAAACAAATATCGAGGAGCAAGGGAGACCATCAGAACGGAGGCCGTGCTTCAGTTTACTTGGGGACCCGACAAAATGAAAAAATGGTAACTAGGAGAGGTATTTTCTCCACTTCCTTATGGTAATAGGATGGCTATATACCACATCTTCTCCTTTACTCTGATTAAAAGAATATCAATAGCTGCCCCGCAATGTTCCCTCTAATTTTTGACAGGCCGTGTGCACAAAAAATTTCTTCTGTGCAAATTTTTGAAGCAGACTTCAAATTTGTGCGCCATGAGGCAAATGCGCCCAAGCGAGTAAAATGCTTCCCCAAGGAGATGTATGAGTCCCGACGTAATCAACGTTCCACGTTTGAAATGCTGGCGGGGAGGGGTACGATTCATTGTCCTCCTTTCCCTTTTCCCCCCCTTGCCAGCTAGTAGAATCTGGCTGTGTTAATAGATGGCGGACGAACAATGTCAAAAGTTGCCTGTAAATGATATTTCGGTCTGGCTCCTATGTGGTTTTTCATTTTTTTGTGCACGCGGTGTTTAGGATCTGTGTGCGCAGGGTTTAGGATCTGTGCGCACACGCGCAGAGCTTTGAGGGAACAGTGGCCCCAACCCATATGTGGCCTTTGGGAAGCCCATAATTAAGCATCAAGCATTAATACTCATGATTTAAATCACTTATTTATTAATAATTCCAATGTATGAATGTGGTCCAACTGCAGAGATACTGCATAGCAACCTAATTGCTAAAGCAGTGGTCCCCAATGTGGTGGGCGCCCGCCGGGACATTTATGTGGGCCCGCCGTCATGGCCGGCACCAAGGAACCAAGAGGAGAGGAGCGCATCCGCCAGAGAACCTGCCACCGAAATGCCACCGAGGAGTGCTTTCGGCGGAGAAGCTGCTGCTGAGGAGTGCGGCCACTGGAGAAGTGTTGCCACCGAAATGCCGCCAACACGCATTGCTCCCCGCCATACTCTTCTGAAGGCATGAATGTGCTCTTGGCCACAGAAAGGTTGGGGACCACTGTGCTAAAGCCTGCCCCAAACTTACTTCCTTTCGGAATCCTGTGGCATACTGCACCTATTTGTGGTTCCTCGTTAGTGTCTCAAAATCAGGGTGCAAAATATCTGACCTGGGATTCTTTCCTGAGGCCTATTCAGGTAAATCCCAGACTTCAGCATAACTTCTCCCACAAAGCCTCCACCTAATATAAGGCCCTTAATTATAGCAAGCTTAATAAGCCATTCATTTATGTTCACCTCCTTGCCCCTCCATGCATGTTCCAAGCTAATAAGCAATACTCTGATAACGACATTTTACCTCTAGCGAGTATAAAATTGCCCACAATACCTGAGACTGGGTCACAGATCATAAAATCAGGTCGGGGTCAACAGGAGTGTGAGAGTTTGGAGAGTCTTGTACCCCTCTCCTCATCCACAGAAGCCACAAGCTGTCTTCCCTCCAGGCTCCTTGGATCTTTGAGCCTCTCCCTCCTGAGGTGCGTGGCCCAGTTCTTGTTTCTAACATTCCCCTTTTCCGGAAGAATTAGAGGCTGTTGCTCCTGAATTTTAGTGTTTAATTCCCCAACCTTCTCCACACACTGGGGGAGTTTAATTCTCCCTCCCATTACACCTGAGTCACTAGATTTCCTAATTCCCCAAAATGTGCTTTTGCGATGTCACAGTTCTGGGGTAGCTAAGCCTTTGACCTGCCTCCATGTTCTGCTCAAGGAATGCCCTCTCAGGTATCAGGCCTCTACCCAGCCCCTCTCTATGGGTAGGGACCTACATGCCTCTCCTTTTTTACCAGGGTTTGAGGATTGCAGCCTGTCCTCCACTGTGTTCACTGGACTAATGTCCAGTTCCTGTGCTTTGCTTTCTCTCCAGGGGCTGTGAGCAGTGTGTGTGTGATAGAGGTGGGATTTTTGGTGATACTTCTATGATGTCAATATGCAGCTCAGTTTCCCTCTGTGATCGGTATTGCTATGATTAGAAAGAGCAGGAGACATGAGGTGTTTTGTCACATAGCTGTCATGGGGTGATATGAATGGGTCATTAAGGACGGGCTGGGACCAACCTACATCAATGGAATACCCGACAGAGACAAGGGAATAATTGTCACCTGTCCATGGGAGGATCTCCGCTTGGCTGAGTGAAGCATACATGGACTCGTTATGTTTTTGAGAGCAGGAAGAACTGGGCTTGCAGACACAGGGAGCTCTACCGGAGCAAAGAGAAATGGACAGGCAAAGTGAAAGGAAACAAAACCTTTTTCAACAGCAGCATGGCTCAAGAGCATTGGCCAATATGGACTATATTGTCACCTTTGCTTCTCTGTTCTAATCTAAGGACTTTCCAATGCTGTGTTTCGGTTGACTGGTAAACCCTGCTATGTTTTAACAGTCTGCCCAGTGTCACAGCAAAAACTCGCTGAGCTGCATTGAATGAGAAACAGTCTCTGAACAGGAGTGTCGCTCAGCTGGACCTGCTGGCAGAGCTCACGGGTTGAAATAGGAGTGTTGAAGCCAGAGGCTCAGTCTGAGATGCTGAAGCTACATGGCCTATCCTTGTGGAAGAGTGGAACCCCTTGGGGGTCTCGTGTAGTCAGGGGGCACCTCCCAAGGACTTTTTAAAAGCCAGGGCATTGCACAGATGCTATGCATCCATGAGAGTGTGCCAGAGGTTAAGCCTTATGGGGAAAAGATATAAAACAAGAAAAGGATCTACATGCGTATTTACCATCACCCCCTCATCAGTCCTCGAGGGAATCCCTGATCAGATCCAAACTATATTAAAACCTTCCTCTAAGGCTTACCTCTCGGTTATCAAGTCATGTCAGTTTTGTTAGAGGGCTTTCCCTTCACTCTCCCACTTGCCTGCTTCTTGTCACGCAGAGAGCAAACAGCAAAACACCAGAAGTCTGAAGGGCAGATAATGTGATATTTATAGGGGTTAATTTCGAAGCAAGCCTATTCCGAAACCATTCACACCAGTCGGGCTTATCGCCATACGCCCATAGAGTCTGTTCCCCAGTGTTCTGTTCCCAGCTCTTACGCCGCAGAGCATATACCCCGCGTACCCCTTCCCAGCTCTGACACCGCAGAGCGTTTCCCCCACCTCCCCTTTCCCAGCTCTGATGTCGCAGAGCCTTG
The DNA here is from genome assembly GCA_037349315.1 of Chelydra serpentina. Classification (NCBI taxonomy): domain Eukaryota; kingdom Metazoa; phylum Chordata; order Testudines; family Chelydridae; genus Chelydra; species Chelydra serpentina. Next base: position 4,667,409 of record JBAIAC010000192.1, read on the forward strand.
CCTGTGTCCCTGTTCCTGTTCCCCCCTTAATAAACCTGATTCCAATTTCCCTTCCTCCCGTTTGACCCCAGTTTATATAGTCATATTCTCACCTATACCGTAACTAATGATTTTACTGACATTTAACTAACCAGTCCTAACATATTGTAACATCATTCTCTAACCAATTATATCCTACTACCCTAATTAACTTACACCTAAATTAATTATACAGCAGACAGAAACAATTGGAGAACCAAACAGATTAACAATAGAAATGTGGTGGCCATAAAGATAAAACAATACAGAAATGAGGGTACCATGGCCATTGATAAGTGATTTCTTGCAAGACAGAATACTATCAAATTACATTTCCTTTAAGCGTCTTAAGATCTGTTTCTTTATCTGGCGGTGATGGGCACTATCTGGACAAGATTGTCTTCCTAACAACCCAATACCACCTTATTTCAGGGTGACTTGGATCAGGAACAGTCAGTATGGATTCACCAAGGGCAAGTCATGCCTGACTAACCTAATTGCCTTCTATGATGAGATAACTGGCTCTGTGGATGAGGGGAAAGCAGTGGATGTGCTATTTCTTGACTTTAGCAAAGCTTTTGATACAGTCTCCCACACTGTTCTTGCCGGCAAGTTAAAGAAGTATGGGCTGGATGAATGGACGGTAAGGTGGATAGAAAACTGGCTGGATGGTCGTGCTCAACAGGTAGTGATCAATGGCTCCGTGTCTAGTTGGCAGCCGGTATCAAGTGGAGTGCCCCAAGGGTCGGTGCTGGGGCCGGTTTTGTTCAATATCTTCATCAACGACCTGGAGGATGGTGTGGACTGCACCCTTAGCAAGTTTGCAGATGACACTAAACTAGGAGGAGTGGTTGATACACTGGAGGGTAGGGACAGGATACAGAGGGACCTAGACAAATTAGAGGATTGGGCCAAAAGAAATCTGATGAGGTTCAACAAGGACAAGTGCAGAGTCCTGCACTTAGGACGGAAGAATCCCATGGACTGCTACAGACTAGGGACCGAATGGCTGGGCAGCAGTTCTGCAGAAAAGGACCTAGGGGTTACAGTGGACGAAAAGCTGAATAGGAGTCAACAGTGTGCCCTTGTTGCCAAGAAGGCTAACGGCATTTTGGGCTGTATAAGTAGGGGCATTTCCAGCAGATCGAGGGACGTGATTATTCCCCTCTATTCGGCACTGGTGAGGCCTCATTTGGAGTACTGTGTCCAGTTTTGGGCCCCACACTACAAGAAGGATGTGGATAAATTGGAAAGAGTCCAACGGAGGGCAACAAAAATGATTAGGAGGCTGGAGCACATGACTTATGAGGAGAGGCTGAGGGAACTGGGATTGTTTAGCCTGCAGAAGAGAAGAGTGAGGGGGGATTTGATAGCTGCTTTCAACTACCTAAAAGGGGGTTCCAAAGAGGATGGATCTAGACTGTTCTCAGTGGTAGAAGATGACAGAACAAGGAGTAATGGTCTCAAGTTGCAGAGGGGGAGCTTTAGGTTGGATATTAGGAAAACCTTTTTCACTAGTAGGGTGGTGAAGCAGTGGAATGGGTTACCTAGGGAGGTGGTGGAATCTCCTTCCTTAGAGGTTTTTAAGGTCAGGCTTGACAAAGCCCTGGCTGGGATGATCTAGTTGGGGTTGGTCCTGCTTTGAGCAGGGGGTTGGACTAGATACCTCCTGAGGTCCCTTCCAACCCTGAGATTCTATGATTCTATTACTTGTTTGGGCTGTGACGATGTGACTGTGGCTGCCCCGCTGCTTAGCCAGAGGCCTCAGCCCAAGAACAAGGTCTCAGACTATCCTAGTGAGTGAAGGCCCATACACAGGAAGACTGAGATTTTGATTCTTTGTTTTTGTACCCCTGTAACTAACTAAAGTGATAAAAATACACTAAGTTCTTAAGGTATAGACTTTACAGGCAGGGCTGAATATCTATATTCTCACAGTGGGTTCTAGCCCTTCCCCCATTTTGTGTCTGTCTTGTCTATTTAGATTGTAAATTGTTCAGGGCATGGGCCATCTTCTATTCTGTGTGTGTACTTGTCCTAGCACAATGGGGACCCACTGTTAGATGGTCCGAAGGCACTAAGGTAATGAATATGATCTATAATAACTTTCCTGCCACTTTGAGCAAAGGAAGTTGGCCTTGGGATGTTGCTGCTTAAAAATGAGCTGGGCTTAAAATCATGGAATATTCTTTGTGACAGGTATCCCACAAATTCCACTGACCTCCCTTGTTTTCTTTGCCTGGAGTAGGATTTTCAGTTTCCAAACCTGATGTGATCTTGCAGCTGGAACGAGGGGAAGAACCGTGGGTCCCAGATCTCCAGGGCTCTGAGAAAGAAGTGCTTCCGAGAGCTGCCTGCACAGGTGAGGAATTGGTTAAACCAACTCAAAAACTGTCCAGGAATACAGGAAACATTTGGGATGCCCTACAAAGACCTTGTGAGCTCTCCAAGTTCAGGATTGTTCCCTGCAGATGTGGAATCATTAGGCAGATGTCACTCATGCTTCCCACCTATCACTGAAAACTGGCAGCAGTTCCGTACCTGATCTCGCTTTCCTCTGAGTGTTCTGGTGAGATGCAGACCAAAACTGATCCCTTCCTCTCTCTCCTCTGCGAAGGGTTTGTGGAAATGGTAATGGTCTCAAGTTACAGAGGGGGAGGTTTAGGTTGGATATTAGAAAAAACATTTTCACTAGTAGGGTGGTGAAGCAGTGGAATGGGTTACCTAGGGAGGTGGTGGAATCTCCTTCCTTAGAGGTTTTTAAGGTCAGGCTTGACAAAGCCCTGGCTGGGATGATTTAGTTGGGGTTGGTCCTGCTTTGAGCAGGGGGTTGGACTAGATGACCTGCTGAGGTCCCTTCGAACCCTGAGATCCTATGATTCTATGAAAATCAGCTCCTGATAGGTTTGATCTCTCCCTCACATATTTTGGTTTGTTCACCCCATTTTCTATTCCTGTCTCTGAGATTTCCCTTGAGGAACAGGGAGTGACCTATGTCTGGATTCTCTCTGTCTCCCATCAGGTGTTGGGATGGTGAATGAGAATGAGGATAATCCCCAGCAGGAAGATTCTGAGCAAGTAGAACCACATGGAAAGTTCTCAGGAAGACCCAAAGGGAATGTTTCCAGGAGTTGTGCACTCCCAGAAAAAGAAAAAGCCTGTGAGACTCAGCAGAGGCCAGAGGAAAACTTCAGTAGCCTCTCAGACCTTATTACACACGAGAGAATCGACTTGGAAGAGGCACGCTACACATGCCATGAGTGTGGGAAAATCTTCAATGGGAGCTCAGACCTTTTCACACATCAGGGAATCCACAGAGGACAGAGACCCTACATGTGCTCTGAGTGTGGGAAACGCTTCAATCGGAGCTCACACCTTATCAGACATCAGACGATCCACACGGGTGAGAAACCTTATGGATGCTCTGAGTGTGGGAAACACTTCAGTCGGAGCTCACACCTTATCACACATCAGACGATCCACACAGGTGAGAAACCTTATGGATGCGCTGAGTGCGGGAAACGCTTCAATCGGAGCTCACACCTTATCACACATAGGAGAATCCACACGGGTGATAAACCTTATGGATGCTCTGAGTGTGGGAAACGCTTCATTTGGAGGTATGCCCTTATCGCACATCGGAGAATCCACACAGGAGAGATGCCCTACACATGCTCTGAATGTGGGAAAAGCTTCAATTACAGCTCAAACCTTATCACACATCTTAGAATCCACAATGAAGAGAAACCCTACACGTGCTCTGAGTGTGGGAAAAACTTCAAAGAGAAATCTACCCTGAGCAGACATCAGAGAATCCACACAGGAGAGACACCCTACACATGCTCTCAGTGTGGGAAAAGCTTCAATCAGAGCTCAAACCTTATCACACATCGTAGAATCCACACAGAAGAGAAACCCTACACGTGCTCTGAGTGCGGGAAACGCTTCAGTCGGAGCTCACACCTGATCACACATCAGAGAATCCACTCAGGTGAGAAACCTTATGGATGCTCTGAGTGCGGGAAAAACTTCATTAAGCGCTCAGACCTTGTCAGACATTGTAGAATCCACAGTGGAGAGAGGCAGTAGCCGATTTACCATGGAGCCACCGGCTCCAGTGGTGTCGGGCCCCCGCTCCGAAGGGGCCCCCGCCCGGCCTCTCTTCTCTGCTGCTTTGCCCGGCGCTCTGTCCTGCTGTTGTTTGGTAGCCGGCAGCAAAGCTCCCCCTCCCCCGCCTCTTCCCCCAGCATGTTGTGTATTCACCCCACCTACTCTCACTCTCTCTCCCTGCTCCCGATTGCCGGAGAGGAAGCAGCAGCTGCCGCCCTGTGGACCCCGGGCAGGGCAATTCCCTGCCGCAGTGCTTCTCCGGAAGGAAACATGAACACTGAGACCCAGACAGAGGTATGGATTATGCCATCTTTAGACTCAAATCTGAATTACTCTACTCTTATAATAACTATTTTGGGACTATCAGGGCAAGATTGTCACTGTCTGTGCCGGTGCAGGGTGTAACGATGCTGGTTCTGAGAGTGCTAATTCTGGACAAATTGCTTCAAGCAGGGCAGCTGCAGCCCAAGGTTGGGGTTTTTCTACCTCTAAGGCAAACCAAACCAGCCAACCAGAGAAGACTTTGGTTTTACCCCACTGGCTAACCACAAGTCACAAGCAATTCCTTTAGACACTCCAGTTTCCCAGTATCACCACCAGTGCCACTCGTTATGGGGACAAATGGTTATGAAAACCAGTGCCCCAGTAAAAGAAAACAGGTTCTGCTGATCCCAAAGGACCAGGCCCCAGACAATATATAAATCAGATCTTACCCACAAATCACTGTTGCCAATCCTTTAGAATCTAAAATCTAAAGGTTTATTTATAAAGGAAAAAGGTATAGGTGAGAGCTAGCATTGGTTAATGGAATCAATTACATACAGCAATGGCAAAGTTCTTGGTTCAGTGATTGAATATGCTGCAGGTTCAAATCGAGTCTCTGGAGTGCATCCCCAGCTGGGATGGGTCATTCAGTCCTTTGTTCAGAGCTTCAGTTTGTAGCAAAGTCCCTCCAGAGGTATGAAGCAGGATTGAAGACAAGATGGAGATGAGGCAGCTGCCTTTTATCGTCCCTTCCAGGTGTAAGGACACCCAAAATGGAGTCTGAAGTCACATGGAAAAGTCCCTGCATACTTTGCTGAGTCATAAGGCGTGTCTGCCTTCTCTCAATTGGTCAGTTATATAGCTGATGGTCCTTAATGGGCCATCCAGCAGTCTAGGCTGAGCTAACACCAACCTGTCTGGGGTCTTCCCCAGAAGCACAACACAAGTTTGAAATACAGACGCTATAGAGCCAATATTCATAACTTAAACTACAAAACTGATACATACATATAAATGGCATAATCATAACAAGCAAACCATAACCTGGTCTTAGACACCTTATTTGACCCCCTTTATATAAGATTGCCACTACAGGACCTTGGTTGCAACAATGATCTATATGGTCCCAGTTATTGTCAATAACGTCACACGGGAATATAAGGGCGCACAAGGTGCCCCTTACTTCCCTGTGTGGCATACCTGTATTGCAGATGAGAGAACGGGGGTGGGGCAGAGAGCAGCTTCCAGGAGGCTGAGTCACGATAACATCCCTGCTGTACTTCTGGAGCAATGCAACTACATGCTGCCCCTTACTCAGGCCAGATTGATAATGTAAATAGTTTTTTTCCCCTCAAAAATCCGATCAAAAGACAGTTTTAATTAAAATACATTATATCATGGAATAGGGATTATAAATTCTGATTCTATAGTATGAGACAATATATTCATGTAATGTTTAAGAAAAGTTTTGTAAATGAGTTCTAATAGTTCATGGCTTAGGGACCCAATCTTATGGGGTTCCACAGACTTCTGTATACATTATTTAGGTTAATTTTCCTATCTACCCAATGGGACTTAGTGCTTAGTCTAGAAGATACCATCAGAGATGCTTAGTTTTGCAGTTCTCAAACTGTGGATTTGTGTCTCCAGAGGTAACATAGACTCATAGACTTTAAGGCTAGAAGGGACCATTATGATCATCTAGTCTGACCTCCTGCACAATGCAGGCCACAGAATCTCACCCACCCACTCCTGGAATAATCCTCTCACCTATGTCTCAGCTACTGAAGTTCTCAAATCATGGTTTAAAGACTTCAAGATGCAGAGAATCCTCCAGTAAGTGACCCGTGCCCCATGCTGCAGAGGAAGGCGAAAAACCTCCAGGGCCTCTGCCGATCTGCCCTGAAGGAAAATTCCTTCCCGACCCCTAATATGGCGATCAGCTGAACCCTGAGCATGTGGGCAAGACTCACCAGCCAGATACCCAGGAAAAAAATTCTCTGTAGTAACTTCTAACATCCCACCACCGGCCATTGCGCCTATTTACCACCTGAGGCAAAGGCCTCTAGAAAACAAACTAAAGACAAAGCTGTGATCTGTAGCTTGTGTCTGGCTGCAGATCTGGGTCCTGTACAGGAATGAGATCATGCTCTGGTCTCATGCAGAAGACAAGTGTTCGGTATGAATTATGCTGCCATGGTTCATTCTCTCATATTACTCCAATACACAGCAGGAAAGTAATAGGTAAAACCCAGCTTAAGCCCATGCACCGCATTCCTCTCCAGAGCCCCAGACTCTCCACTTCAGATCAGTCTCTGGTGATTCAGCCTGGAGATCCCCGGAATGATCAAAGGAGCTGGGACGCAGGCAGAGCTAACACGCCCAGGAACCAGCAGTTACTGCAGGGCTTGGAGTCAGCTGTAACAAGCAGGCACATCTCACCCCAGGGAGGGGCCACACGGTGGAACAGGAGTTCGCAGGAATTGGAATCGCTGCAGTCAGACCAGTCACCAGTTCATACAGCGTCTGCATTTACAGTCCAGTTCCTGAGGAACCCCACCCCGAAGCTTCGCCACTGCAGCGTCTGTCACTGTTACAAACACATCACAATAAAAAGACGCTTTCAGGAGTTAGAAAATCGATCGCCCGTGGGAGGGGAGAGCGCCTCCTGCAGGACTGAGAAGTCCCACGGCCACATGGGAACATATCAGTGGTCCATCTAGTCCATTGCCCTGGATGTGCATGGCCAATGCTGGATGCTTCAAAGGAAGGGGTCAACTCTCCTGCATCACCTCACTCTCTGGTGCTATTGCTCGGAGGGAAGACTCATCCTGGGGCAGAGTTACCCCCAGAGCCTTTGCTCGTACAGACAGTGTCCCGGCGGCTACTGTTGGGGCAAAAATGTTTTAAAATAAATAACGTACAGAGGTGAGAAATAACAGACCTCAACCCTATTGTCCCTCTGCAAATTTGTGTACACAGGGTCAACCCCTTACCTCTCTTTAAAAGTGAAAAGTTTTTCAAAAAGTTCAATGAATAGAAGATTGTTGGGGGCAGAATAGATCTGGACAAGAAGAAGTCTGGAGATAAATGTGAGAAGTGAGGAACATATGTTTTTTGTTAAAATATTGTTTGCTGTTGAAGAAAAAAATCCAGAATACTTAACGTTATTGTTTTAGTTAAATAAAACAATTTAAATGTCTGTCTGGTGAGGTTCTCCTCCTAATAGAGCCTGGCAAGAAAATCCTCCAAATATTAATGATTAACCTCTTGAATTGGAGATAGTTCACCTCCCAATGACTTCATAAATATCTGCTTCAATTATCATTGGTAAATGAAATAACCAAACAATCATTCATTTTCTGATATAGCTGTAAAACTCATCTGATAAGTTTTCAAAATAAATCACGGTTTAAAAATGTATAGTGTGTATCTTCTAAAAATGAAACCTACATCTGTCTCTGAGTTGTGAAGAATATGCATTAAGGTTATAACAACCAACAAGAATGGACTTTTATGTAGAAACCCATGATTAAATTGAGTCTTCCTAACTAGTGATTTAAATCAAATCCACGCTGCCCGGTGTGCTGTTGCTCCTGGCCTTTTCATTCCCCGGGGGGCCCACAAATATGTTTGGGGCCGGGCCCAGCTCTGAGTGAAGCTTTCATCCTTCCCTTCACAAATATTATGGAGCGTACAGCACGTGGCTATAAGCATAGGAATATTGTCATCGGCCAGGTCCAGCCTTCCATATAGGCAGCGCTAGCGGGCCTTTAAATGGCCAAAAGCACACGCAACTGTTATTCTCTACTTGCTCAGCCTGTTGTTGAACCGCTCCTTGCTACTGTCAAGGTGCCCTATGTATGGCTTCATAAACCACAGCATTAAGGGGTAGGCAGGGTCTCCCAGGATCACAATTGGCATTTCGACTTCCCCTATGGTGATCTTCTGGTCCAGGAAGAAAGTCCCTGCTTGCAGCTTCCTGAACAGGCTAGTGTTCTGAAAGGTGCGTACGTCATGCCCCTTTTTGGACCAGCCTGTGTTAATGTCCGTGAAATGCCCACAGTGATCCACAAGCATCTGGAGAACCACTGAGAAATACCCCTTGCAATCAATGTACTCAGTGGCTAGGTGGTCTGGTGCCAGAATTGGAATGTGCGTGCCATCTATCACCCCTCCGCAGTTAGGGAAGCCCATTTTTGCAAAGCCATCCACAATCTCACACACATCGCCCATAGTCACTGTCTTTCAGAGCAGGATGCAATGAATGGTCCTGCACGCTTGCATCAACAGGAGTCTAATGGTCAACTTTCCCACTCCAAACTGGTTAGCGACTGAACGGTAGCAGTCTGGAGTAGCCAACTTCCACAGTGAAGTTACCATGTGCTTCTCCAATAACAGGGCAGCTCTCCTTCTCGTGTCCTTGTGCTGCGGCGAGCGCATCACACAGTCCCATGAATGTGGCTTTCCTCATCCAAAAACTTTGCAGCCGCTGCTCATCATCCCATATGTGCATCACGATGTGATCCTACCGCGCAGTGCTTGTTTCCCGAGCCCACGGTGATCAGCACCTCTGTGACGGCCACAAGATATCTCGCGTCGAAGCTACTACATGTGGCGAAATCAATGTCACACTCCTCTTGCCTTTGTAGTTTAAGGAATAACTCCACTGCCACTCGTGATGTGTTAGTAAGAGCGAGCAGCATAGAATCATAGAATATCAGGATTGGAAGGGACCTTAGGAGGTCATCTAATCCAACTCCCTGCTCAAAGCAGGACCAATCCCCAATTTTTGCCCCAGATCCCTAAATGGCCCCCTCAAGGATTGAACTCACAACCCTGGGTTTAGCAGGTCAATGCTCAAACCACAGAGCTATCCCTCCCGTCTGTATTGGTCAACAGTGTGGGATCCATTCCTGCTCCCCGAAGAGGCAGAATGTGCAGTACACTAACCATTGAAAGATGGTGCCAAATGTGAACGGAAGCACGGGGATTGCTGGAATGCGAAGCAATGCATCATGGAGCATTGGGACAGGACCACTGTTCCCTCTAAGCTGTGCGTGTGTGTGCGTGCACACAGATCCTAAATCCCGCACACGCGGCGAAACACTGCGCACACAAAAATTGCACAGAAGAAATTTTTTTACGCACATAGCCTGTCAAAAATTAGAGGGAACATTGGACAGGACCCGGGATACCCTGCGAGCCCCTCTGCCTTCCCACAACTCTTAGCAGCATAAGAGGAAGAGATGCTCAGTGGGATACTGAGTGCACTGCTCCGAATACCGCTGAAAGTGTGAACATGCTATTGCGCAGGCAGCTGACAGTGTGAACCCACAATAGCGGTTTCCCTTCAGCGCTCTCTGAGCGGCGCTGTAACTCCCGGCACTGTAACTCTGCCAATGTAGACATAGCCTCAGACAAACTGACTGCCAGGATCCCAGGACTGATCCCCTCTGGGGAATGAAGCCCAACGTCAACAGGCTATGGAGCCTTCACTAGTTTCCCTGTGCCTGAAAAGCCTGCTAGCCCAAAGTGCTGGACCATCTATGCCATTACCAGGTTCCTCACCTGCAGCTACAGTTCCTACTCCAGGTGAATCCAAAGCCCGAGAGGTGCAGAGATCCAGCCCCTTGTAATCTTAGCAACGTTTTGTTCCTTTTTCTATTTTTTGTGTGTTTCTTTTTATGAACTTGGAGACCTCCCAGCCTTGTATTAGATTGGGGTGTGTTAACAGTGGGGCTCAGTGGGGGTGAGTGTGTGAACACCTCTGAAATCTACAACGGGAAGATGCTAGGAAGAAGAGTTCCCCAAATCTGAATAGCCCTAAAACTCTGTCCTATGAAATGACTGAATGCATGCTCCTCACCCCTCCTGCACCCCCAGCCTGTTCCAGCCCAGAACCTGCACCCAAACTCCCTCCCAGACTTGCACCCTCACCCCTTCCAACACACCCCCTCCTGCCCCAAATACCCTCCCAGAGCCTGCACTCCCAGCCTCTGCACCCAGCACCCAAACTCCCTCCCAGAGCCTACACATAAACTCCGTCCCAGAGCCTGCACCCCAGCCTCTGTTCCAGCCCGGAGCCTGCTCCCAGCACGCAAACTGTCCCAGAGCCTGCATTCCACCCCCTTCCCCCACACACCCTCCTGCACCCAAACCCTCCCAGAGCCTGCACCCCCCACTTCTGCCCCAGCCTGGAGCCTGCACTTGACACTCAAACTGCCTCCCAGAGCCTGCACCCTCACCCCTTCCAACACACCCCCTCCTGCCCTGAACACTCTCCCAGAGCCTGCACCCCTCACCCGCTCCTACACCCCCACCACTTGCCCCAGCCCAGAGCCTGCACCCAAACTCCATCCCAGAGCCTGCACCTTTACTCTTATATTAAAAAAAACCCCTAAACATTATTTAATCATAAACATTACTATCACCAGAATTTTCCCTCTGCTAGCCAGAATGAACTGAATTTTGCAGCTTTCTGGAAAGTGCAGACACTGAATTTTGGGGAATTTAATCACTGTGTTTGTGGGTGGATGTTTTACAATCATATCTCAGTGCAAAAAGTGAAACACTAAGGCAATGTCTACACTCTAGAATGATGTCAACCTAAGACAGCCATTAAATCGCTTGTGTGTGCACACTTGGCTCCTTGTGTTGGCAGTGCACATCCTCAGCCCTCTGTAGCTGCCAGAAGATCCAGCTACATGGGGGTTGTTCTGGTCTCTGTGAGGGGAGGATTCTGGTGGCAGAAGGGGCAGACTAGGGAAGTTTGCCTTTGATTTACAGGGACTTTGTGAGTGGGAAGCTCTATATCTCATGCTGGGGGTGACAGTGCGGTCTGAGCCCAGGCAGTAGCAGCGGGGGGAGGTGCCACTTGATAAAAATGAAATTGGAAAACCTCTCTCTGTTCTCTCATTTATCCCCATACTCCCCTCCATGAAAATCTCCACCCCTGCCACGGCTAAGGCTGTGATTCTCTCATGGAAGTAGTGGAAGTCATGAATTCCATGACTTTCTCAACCTCCGTGACTTCCACAGATGCAGCGGCTGGTGAGGCTGACCCCAGAGCCACCCCGCGGCCAGCCACACTGGCCACTGTTTGGGTGGCCCCCAGCAGCTGGCCCTGGGAAGCACCCAAATATCAGCTGATTAGGCTGGCTCTGGGAAGCTCCCGAGCAGAGGCCAGTGCGGCTGGTCCTGGGGAGCGGCCGAGCAGCGATAATGGGGGTGGCCCCAGGGAGCACCCAAGCGGCGATCATAGGGGCAGCTGGATAAGTGACCCCGAGTACCACCTGAGCAGCAGTGGTACAGGTGGTGGCCGGAGCAGCGGCCCCTGCGGCCATTGGAAGAGTGGTCCCCGGAGCCTCAGAGCAGCGGCCACAGAGGGCAGTCAGCCCCCACCACTGGAGAAGTGGCCCCCAGACCACTGGGGCCCAGGAGCAGAGATTTAGTAATGAGTATTTACAGTAAAAGTCAGGGACAGGTCACGGGCTGTGAATTTTTGTTTATTGTCTGTGACCTGAACAAGACTTTTTCAAAAAATACCCAAGACTAAATCTTAGCCTAAGAAACTCCCTGGCAGATTTTTAACTTTTCTAATTTTTCCTTGGCGTCATACAAACAAATTGTCCCTGTGTGAAATTGAGGGAAACGAAACGTCCACGCGATGGCACAATGCCCTAAGGCAAGAGGGTGAAGGAATCAGGCTCAGGAGTGACTGAGATGGACTCACCTGGGATTGAAATGACATTTGTTTCTGTCAAGTAGTGAGAAATGTGGCATTAATTCAGATGTGGGGTTGAGGCTTTTTTAGCTCTTTGTAAAAACTTGAACTGGATTTCCCAGAAGGGAGAAAGGGAAAGTCCTGGAGCTGCCTTTAGTCCCTGGCTGGGGTCTCCTGGGCAGTGGAAAACTTCCCTTGTTTGGTGCTGCCAAGGGGATTGTGGAGAGCTCAGATGTCCCTCGGTGGGGATATGATGGGAAGGGGACTCTCTGAATTATCAAGGCAGGAAATGGAAAACAATCTACAGCAACATCATTATCCACAAACACACTCGCCTCATGCTCCAGCCAGAAGGGAAAGGGACAGGAACTCTTGCTGTTCAGCCATGGACACACTTACACAATGGCACGGCAGTGAGTGTGTTGTGGAAACTGATCTGAGGAAACAATTGGAAATGATCACTCAATGAGAACAGAACTAGAGTGTAGTGAGAAAACTGCCTAAAACAAGTAGTTGTCGCTGAATGGTTAAGGTGATGGACTAGACAGCTATTGGGGTTTCCCTGCACACATTCAAATCCTGTCAACTACAGAGGAGCTTGTGGTTCTTTAGTTTCAGGGCCTGAGGATCCTTTGTGTCAACGGGAGCTCGGTCTTGTCTCGCTCTCTCAGGCTATTTCTACAGTGCTGAGTTATGCTGCCTTTCTTGAAGTGTTTTAATTAAACACTCTGCTCCTTGTGTCACCAGAGCACATCCACTCTAGAAACTTTTGCGTCGCCCCGAAGAGCAGTGCATTGTGGGTAGCTAAGGCACTGTGCAACTGGCCGCAGGGTTTTTGGGAAGGGTTTGCAATGGCTCATGGGCCGGTACAGCATCACACGATGCAGGTTTCTCCATCCCATTGTTCCATGGGCATCCTACTAGACTGCCAGCTGCTTCTCCACTGCAGTGTGTGTGGCAGGGCAGAGAGTGTGTGACAGAGTGTGTGTGTGTGTGTGTTGGGGAAGAGTGAGTGTGTCGATACGCTGTCTCTAAGCTCAGACAGCTGCTGGAAGCAAGCAGTCCTGGGGAAGGGGGAGGGGGACACCCCAGTAATGAGATGGGGGAGGGGGACAGCCCCGAGATCAGCCCCCGCTTCCCTCACTGGCTCAGCACAGCACAGCAGTGTCTCTCTCTCTCTCACACACACACATGCTGCTGCCTGCCTGGCTCTGTGTCAGGGGGGCCGGAACAGGGGGGTTTAGAGGGCCGTGACCCCAGGATTATTTACCAGCCATAAGGACGAAGGCTGGATGGGGGGATAAGGCAGAGTCTTGGGGGGAAGAGGCGTTCTGTGGGTGTGACCCCAGGGGAAGGGAAGGGCAGGGTCTCAGGGAGACGGGGTGGCGTGAGTGCAGGTCCTTGGGGGAAAGGGGTGTCATAGGGACAGCGCAGTTTTGATGCCGGAGAGCCTTTCCCCCTCCCCCCCACTGTAAGGAAGCTTGCGCTGCCCAACTCCGTGCTCGCCGTGCGGGGGAGCAGCATCCCCGGCAGTGATTTGCTCCTTGCTGCCGGAGCAGAGCAGCAGGCTCAGCCGTCAGAACTTCCCGGAGCGATGAAAGGGGAGGGGCCCAGCCTCTGGAGCAGGAACGCAGGGCAGGCGAGTTCACGGCGGGCCTTGTGGGATACGGGCGAGACCAGTTATAGTGATATAATGACCGGCACCGTCTACACTAACACTTGAGTTTTCTACCAAAAGCTCTAGTCCTCTTCTCAAGGTGATTTTATTTTGTCGCCAAGAGGGCAGTTTTGTGGCCAGACGTGGTGTTGCAGTGCATACACCAGTCAAAAGCTGGCAACCGAGGGAGCGTTGTGTGTTTTTCACATGCCTGAGCAATATAATGATGCTGAAATAACGTTTTGCGCAGACCTGGCCAAGGATTCGCACACACACAGCTTGCATTAAATTTAGAAGTGTGAGCAACAAGGGTAATGTCGTGGTGGGAGTCTGCTACAGACCACCAGACCAGGGGGATGAGGTGGACGAGGCTTTCTTCCAGCAACTAACAGAAGTTACTAGATCACAGGTCCTGGTTCTCATGGGTGACTTTAATCACCCCGGTATCTGCTGGGAGAGCAATACAGCGGTCCACAGACAATCCAGGAAGTTTTTGGAACGTGTAGGGGACAATTTCCTGGTGCAAGTGCTGGAGGAACCAACTAGGGGCAGAGCTCTTCTTGACCTGCTGCTCACAAACAGGGAAGAAATAGTAGAGGAAGCAATAGTGGATGGGAACCTGGGAGGCAGTGACCATGAGATGGTTGAGTTCAGGATCCTGACACAAGGAAGAAAGAGCAGTAGAACAGAGACCCTGGACTTCAGAAAAGCAGAAAAGTGATTGCAGAGCCATTGGACATTATCTTTGACAAATCATGACAATCGGGAGAGGTCCCGGATGACTGGAAAAAAGCTAATGTAGTGCCAATCTTTAAAAAAGGGAAGAAGGAAGATCCGGGGAACTACAGGCCAGTCAGTCTCACCTCAGTCCCTGGAAAAATCATGGAACAGGTCCTCAAGGAATCAATTCTGAACCACTTAAAGAAGGGGAAAGTGATCAGGAACAGTCAGCATGGATTCACCAAGGGCAAGTCATGCCTGACTAACCTAATTGCCTTCTATGATGAGATAACTGGCTCTGTGGATGAGGGGAAAGCAGTGGATGTGCTACTTCTTGACTTTAGCAAAGCTTTTGATACAGTCTCCCACACTGTTCTTGCCAGCAAGTTAAAGAAGTATGGGCTGGATGAATGGACGGTAAGGTGGATAGAAAACTGGCTGGATGGTCGCGCTCAACGGGTAGTGATCAATGGCTCCATGTCTAGTTGGCAGCTGGTATCAAGTGGAGTGCCCCAAGGGTCGGTGCTGGGGCCGGTTTTGTTCAATATCTTCATCAACGATCTGGAGGATGGTGTGGACTGCACCCTTAGCAAGTTTGCAGATGACACTAAACTGGGAGGAGTTGTAGATACAATGGAGGGTACGGATAGGATGGAGGGACCTAGACAAATTAGAGGATTGGGCCAAAAGAAATCTGATGAGGTTCAACAAGGACAAGTGCAGAGTCCTGCACTTAGGACGGAAGAATCCCATGGACTGCTACAGACTAGGGACCGAATGGCTGGGCAGCAGTTCTGCAGAAAAGGACCTAGGGGTTACAGTGGACGAAAAGCTGAATATGAGTCAACAGTGTGCCCTTGTTGCCAAGAAGGCTAACGGCATTTTGGGCTGTATAAGTAGGGGCATTTCCAGCAGATCGAGGGATGTGATTATTCCCCTCTATTCGGCACTGGTGAGGCCTCATTTGGAGTACTGTGTCCAGTTTTGGGCCCCACACTACAAGAAGGATATGGATAAATTGGAAAGGGTCCAGCGGAGGGCAACAAAAATGAATAGGGGGCTGGAGCACATGACTTATGAGGAGAGGCTGAGGGAACTGGGATTGTTTAGCCTGCAGAAGAGAAGAATGAGGGGGGATTTGATAGCTGCTTTCAACTACCTAAAAGGGGGTTCCAAAGAGGATGGATCTAGACTGTTCTCAGTGGTAGAAGACGACAGAACAAGGAGTAATGGTCTCAAGTTGCAGAGGGGGAGGTTTAAGTTGGATATTAGGAAAAACTTTTTCACTAGTAGGGTGGTGAAGCACTGGAATGGGTTACCTAGGGAGGTGGTGGAATCTCCTTCCTTAGAGGTTTTTAAGGTCAGGCTTGACAAAGCCCTGGCTGGGATGATTTAGTTGGGGTTGGTCCTGCTTTGAGCAGGGGGTTGGACTAGATGACCTCCTGAGGTCCCTTCCAACCCTGAGAGTCTATGATTCCATGATTCTATGCAAGGAAAACTACACCTGCTCCTTTGCTTTGCAGAATCCAAACACCAGCAAAGCTTGTCATGGCCAGGTGGGGCCTGCTAGGAAGTGATGTGTGGGCAGACACCGTGTCTTAGCCACAGGCAGTCACCATGGTTTAGCTGGCCAAAGCACCTGTTCTGTAAGCAGGAGATCCTGGGTTCAAATCCCATGGGTGCCTTATTGAGTGGCTTTGGGGGCATCTGGTATTGGCTACTGTCAGAAGCCCTGGGTCTTTCATTACAGCATGGACATAGAATCATAGAATCTCAGGATTGGAAGGGACTGTAGGAGGTCATCTAGTCCAACCCCCTGCTCAAAGCAGGGCCAATCCCCAATTTTTGCCCAGATCCTTAAATGGCCCCTTCAAGGATTGAAGTCACAACCCTGGGTTTAGCAGGCCAATGCTCAAACCACTGGGCTATTCCTCCCCCCGTGGATGGATCTGCTGAGAGAGCTTCGTCCCCTTAACCTGGTGTTTCCAGGATGCTCTGAGCAAGGTGGAGGTGGGACTCCTGACTGTGAGCCACCCAGAGCTTCCATTGGATCAACTCATTTCCCCCCATGAATAGTGGGGCTGTGAGTGGGGCAGCAGGGACTGAGTGATGGACTCTTGCTCGTTCAGGGGCCGGTGACTTTCGAGGAGGTGGCTGTGTATTTCACCAGAGAAGAGTGGGCACTGCTAGACCCCATTCAGAGAGCCCTCTACGGAGACGTCATGCAGGAGAACTATGAGAAAGTGACCTCGCTGGGTAAGGATTCCCGTCCCCTCGGTTCTTGGAAAGGGAAGAGAAGAGTTAAGGTTCACAACACCCCTCAATGCCACCTTAACTGTGCCCTGTTTCAGCATCACCGACATGCCGGTGACACCCACACTAGTGCTCTGCTCTCCCCTCCACAGAACAAGGTGGGAACCGAGCCCAGGAGCAGCACAGCACAGAGGCAACATCTGCTCTGTGCTAAGGCAAAACTTGGATCTATGTCCTGTGTAGGGAACAGACGCGTCCGGCACCTGGCCGGCACTGAAACCCTGACTCCACACAGACCAGCTCAGACTAGCAACATGACAACTCCCTTTTCCTCACCCCGAGGATTCCTTCGGAGTCATTCCCTTCACTGAGCCCTCGCTGAACCCTGGAGACAACTAGCGCTTATGCCACCAGACTGCTGACAATCTCTGTGACAAGTACACACCCTTGTGCACTGTCACCGACACCACCTACACCACTCAGCACGGAAATGAGGGATACTTGTTCCCCCACGTTCCACACGCACCTCTTCATAACACAGTCACTGCTCTGCCAAGCTGCTGTAAGTCATCCATCCAGCATCGAATTATAGGTGCCGATGACACAGCGCACACAGCTGGAGGGCATGAGGATAAATGCCGGTATTCCGATCTGTGGAACACAACACAAACAGTAGCACGTTCTTAGTCCTTCTTTATATCTGTGATAGATTTGTAAGGTTTTATCACCAGAAAGGACTATTAGGTCTAGTCTGACCTCTTGTATAACACAGGCCACAGAATTTCATCCAGTTACTGCCGTATAGAGCTGAAAGTTTGTGTATGACTAAGTCATGTTTCAGAAGGTCATCCAGTCTGGACTCAAAGACTTCCTGAAATGGAGACTCTGCCACTTCCCTTGGTAGTTTGTAAACCTTTGTGGCAGCCTTACTGAACCATTTCCAGTGCTAGTGCCAATCCCAGGGCTAGGGAAGAGGCAGAGGCAAGGTTATGTTGCAGGTGCAGCATGTACTTTAACTCTTCATTTCATAGTCATCAGAGGTTTAAGTTTAGCTCCCATCCACATGCTGGAAGGACAGGAGTCAACACTGAGCAATTTAAACTCTGTATTTATGGAGTGTGGGTATTTAATTACTTTGATTTGTTTAATGGCTCTTTTTTCCTTTGCCACTATAATTGTGCCTACCCTAGAACTTTTGCTGGCATAGCTATGTTGATTTTTCACACCCCTAACTGACAAAACTACACTGGCAAAACTTTTAAGTACAGACTGGGCAAGAGTAGGCGTGTCGATTTTAGGGCACTTTAAAATGTTAATCATTCTTGACCCAATATTTTGGACTCCAAGGGCAAAACTTCCAAAAAGAACAGCTGCACAATGCAAGAAAAATGCACAACACACATTGTCTAAGGGGTAGGGCTCAATCTCAAATTCCAGGGTATCATTGTAGTTCAATGGTCACAGCATATCCCCTTCAGCCAAATGTTTACAGTGACAGCAGATTGCAGGAACCCTCCAGCAGTTCAAAGGGATTTAGTCTCGCAGCACTTGTGCCTTTCAGTGTCATCGACTCACCTGTTTGGCTTGTGCTGTTCTGAAATTCCAAATTCTGCCGTTATTGATGTTTTCAGTCCTGGTTTCACGCAGAAGCACTGGGTGCCATGAACTAACTGAGATAAACGCCAAGTGACTGAGATCAGCTGGGGGAGAAGGAAATGTTATAAGAGCTCAAACCGTAGAATACATCAGAGAATCCACCCAGGAGAGAGACCCTATGAGTGCTCTGAGTGCAGGAGGAGACGCTTCAGTTATAGCTCAGCCCTTACTAAACATCAGGGAATCCACACGGGAGAGCGCCCCTATGAGTGCTCTGAGTGCGGGCAAATTTCCCTCCAGAGCTCACACCTTCATACACATAAGAGTCTTCACAGGAGAGAGACACTGGGTTTTGTCCCTGTACCTGCGCCCTCGCCGGTCCTCTCACAAACTCAGCTGGAGACCAATGAAAATGCATGCACCAGTGCTCTTGTATTGTTTGTGTCAATTCCCACCACCTGCTATATACATATTTGTACAGAAACAGCACCCTGGGGGACCGCTAGCTTCTCCAGCCGGCAGGGATCTAGAGCCACACGCTCCTAACTTTCCTGTGCCTCTCCCCTGACTCCTTTCTGACAGTTTTATAGAGCCGGCTGGCTAGTCAGACCTGCAGCTGCTCACGGTTGCTATCCTAATGTAAACACACAGCTATATTTTCAGTCCTGATACACAAAGGAGTACCCATAAGTAGCTAGACTGCATTAATGGCTCATCAACACACAATCCACTATCCCAGAGACTTCTTAGAGAAAGCACATAAGCCCTGCGGGGAGATTAATCCATGCCACAGCAAAGATCTTTCCAAAAAGCTGGAAGAAAGTATAAAAGAGAGACAGTGACATAATCACTTGGCCTCTCTCCCCCAGCCCTTCCATCTCAACACCTGCGAGCACATTTGATAGACAAAGGCTTTGGACTCGGGAAGTTTGGTCCCCGGCTGGAAGGTTGTCCCAGTCTCTTTTTTGATAAACTGTAACCAGCTTGTACCATCTGCCAGGGTGAAATAAACTCTGTGATTCAACTCTTCCTAAGAATAAAGGTATAGGGGTTAGAATGCCTGCTTACTTTTTATTTCCTTAAGGTAACTCTCTCTGACCTTTATGCCTGCTACTTATAATCACTTACAATCCATCTTTCTGTAGTTAATACACATATTTGATATTGTATCTTTACCAGTGAGTTTGTCTAAAGTGCTTGGAAAATCTGCTCATGTTACAAAGGCTGTTGCATGTCCACTTTCCTAGGAAGTAGCAAACTCGATAATGAACTTACACTGGACAGAACAGTCATATTGGTTCACACTAAAGATCCATCTAGCCCAGCATCCTGTCTTCTGACAGTGGCCAATGACAGGTGTCCCAGAGGGAATGAAAAAACCAGGTAATCGTCAAGTGGTCCAATAAAAGCTATTACCTCAACCACCTTGTATCCCTAATATCTTGAGACCAAGATGCCTAAAAGTACTTTAGTATTCCTCAAAGTGGAAAGTTCAAAAATACAGAATTTGAACAGTAAACCTGGCTCTCAACACCTAAGGGGGAGTTTTAAGGTTTTTGTTCTTTTTATTTAAATAAACTAGTTTAAATATGAGAATGTGGAAAAATCAAGAAATTAATCAGTGAAACATTTCTTAATGGGGTTATTAGGGAAAGATGTGTGTGAGAGAGAGAGAAAAGGGCAGCCTCATTATTTTCAAATGCTCCAGTAGGACTCACAATTTTCAGCCCCCACCTTCCTCCCTCCCTGAGGGTCAGACACCCACAAATTCCACTGTGACATTGTACTTCAAAATAGCACCCTTGAACCACCCTATTCAAAACTGGCTCCAGTGGGCATGAGTCACCTGAGGGAAAAGACTTGCTGTTGCAAAACTGGAGCCAGGGAAACTGAATAAGTGGAGGTCCAAAGCTTTGCCAGAAACCAAGGTAGAACCAGAAGATTCCATTGAGATTTGAACTCAAATTGCAAAAATCAGCGACCTGAGTGCTGATTGTTACACCTTGGGACCAGTGGATGCCAGTGTCTCTGGACACCCGTGACCCTCATGGGGCTGGCTTGTCTAAGGGGACCGTTGGCCCCTTACTAAAACGTAGTGGGTTTTTTGATTGGCTACTTCCCACTACCAAAAGAAAGGGGAAGGGTCAGTGGGAAATCAGTCCCCAGGGGCAATGGGAAGAGGCCAAAGCTCCACATTAGCCGGACTGACAGGGCAGGCAGTCTAATGAGGGAGTCACCAGGTCAGGGGGTCCCAACCGCCATGTGAGCCGGAACGACCTGGGCCAGAGTGGGGCCGAGCTAAGGAGAGAGCAGGAGCCCAAGGAGAGCCGGGGAGCAGAGCTGCGCCAGCCAGAGCCAGAGAGAACCAGAGAAGCAGCCTGGGGAGCAGATCCATGCTGGGGGCTGAGCCACAGCAACAAGAGCCATAGAAGCAGTCAGGGAGCAGACCTGTGCTGGGAGAAGAGCTGCAGCAACCGGGGCCAGAGAGGCCAGAGGAACAGCCCAGGGAAATGGAGGCAGAGCAGCAGCAGCACTGGGGCTGGAGGGGGGTGTCGTGAGCAGCTAGGGGGAGCCTGGGAAGAAGGCCCAGTGCAGGGAGACACAGCCAGTCAAGAGGCCTTGCAGGCCAGACTTGGAGGGCGGGGGGGTCGTATCCCCTACATGGGGGCTGACGTTGGGACCAAGAGCCTGAGAGCACGTGACCACCGCCAGAGCAGGTGTCCGGCCTGCCGCGTCCCTGCAGCACAGCCAGGGCCTGGGAAGGAGGCCTGGGACATGGGAGGGAGAGACTGTGAGCTTCCTTTACATTCGAGACTGCTGGTTGTGATATCCCTGTGCACAGAACGAGGTGGCGTCTTTTCCTTTACTCTTTCCCATTTTTCCGTATTTTTTTAATTGATTGATGGTTAATAAAGGGTATTTGCTAGGAGCATATGCTGTGACGTGTCAGTACATGTTCTTTTTGAAAATATGCTTGTGATATGAATATGACATAAGTGAGATATACTTTATGCAAGAGGGCTCATGGTTATAATTTACTGAATGCGATTATCCTATTTATATGCATGTATCATTTCGGAATCTGAAACTAGGAATATTGACTCTGTATCTGTATTTCAACTATGCTACTTTGGGTGACGCCCACTGCTAAGGCTTCAGGTACAACAATGGAAAAGCCAGACAGGGCAGATGGCCCGTCAGCGAGGACAATGGACTGTGAATGGCTTGGTCTTCCTGTGGACAGTCTATACTGCCGGACTCATGAACACTGTAATCCGACAGTCAGGTGGTCTTGTCATCTGATACGATTACCTGGGACTTCTTGTAACTTTCCACTGTAAAGAAAGGGGGTCAAACATGGGAACCAAAGGACTCCTGCCTTATGCCAATCCTATTGTAAGGTGGGGAGTGAATTAATCCAGGTCATCAGTTCTCCCCTGCTACCCCAGCCAAGATGACTGATGGAACCTACTAAGGGCATGTCTTCACTAGCAACATTGAAGTGCTGCCGCTTTTATTCACCTTCACAAGGGGAATAGGTACCAGCGCTGGGGAAAGGGCTGGGGGAGTCCTCTCTGGCCCAGTCCCGGAGTAGCCTTCCTGCACCCCAAACTCATCCCCAGCCCCACCTCACCCCAGAGCCCACACCCCCAGCCAGAGCTTTCACACCCCCACCACACCCTCAACCCTAGCATTGAGCCCCTCCAACACCCCAAACACCTTATCCCCCGTCCATCAGAGCCCTCACCCCCAGCCCTAGTCCTGAACCCCTCCCACACCCCAAACCCCTCATCTACAGCCACAGCCCACAGTCCTCACCCCCTCCCTGCCCCAAACTCCCTCCCAGAACCTGCACCCCCTCCCTCCACATGCCCTATCCCCAAACTCCCTCCCAGAGCCTGCACCCCTCCTTTGCCCCAATCCCCTGCCTAGGGCCTGCACCCCAGACCTCCTCTCTGACCCAAACTCCCTCCCAGAGCCTTAGGCAGGTCGGGGGTGGATTTTGGGTGGGTTCTGGGCACCATCAAAATTTCTACAAACCTGCCACCCCTGGCTGAAGGGTAGCTCATGGGTCCCCCATAACCTGTAAGATCTTGGCCTGTGATGGTAGGGCCCCATCTTCCATGCCTGGGATTTGTTCCCCCACCCCGAGACCTCTTGAGAACAACTGTGAGTAATAGAGGATTCTACAACATTTTAGCAACTAAATGCTAGTTTAAGTCCAAATCAGTTTAACCTGGCATGACAACTGTAGGGTACGCCTACAATTCTTCTTTGTTGTGTGTACTTAAAGGTTAGGGTTGACTTTTATTGTTTGATGGCTATTGCAGCATCAAACTTGGGCATGATTTTGTTAATGCACCCAATTATTGTAATGGTGATGGTCTTATTGTATTCCCAATTATAATGATTATGATAGTTTGCATTTATGTTTATGTTATATCTGGTGTTTAGTCAATTGTAATGGTTTTAGTCATAGTCACCTGGTTATGATTGTTTGGTTTGTTTGCAACAGATCACCTGTGCCCTACAATGACAATACCTACTGTAATGATCATAGGTCAAGGGGTGGAGGGTTGTAGGAGCAACAATGTATGGAGTATGCTATGTATAACTTGTACATTGTTACACTCCTCCCCTTTGTCTCCTCTCCCTCTTTGAATACCTGTGAAGGGGCTTTCCCCCTCCCCTCCCTCCTGGAATGCTTGTGGGATGAATGGGCTGTTAGACAGCTGGAAGATCAGAAGAGCTCCCAGGTAAACAGGGTGTCTGGGACTCTAATCAGGCAGCGATCACACACCCACTGCATGGACGCTGTATGAGACAGGTCCTTAAAAGGGGAAGGGGCCGTTTGCTCAGTCTCTCACAAGCTTGTACCTCCCATGAAGGCCTTTCGCCCGGACCACCTGGCCACTGGTCCGCTGGGTTGCATTCCATGGTGCCTCAGGAAGGATTTCATCACACCGTCCATTGCTGCGCTGTGGGACACTTACCCTGAAGGATCCTGACATCTCCAGTGCCGTGCCTGTCCTGGGAGCGTGAGTATGCAGATGTCAGTGTGACCCACTCCCCCCTCCTCCTCCTCTTTGGAGCTTAGATATCAGTGTAATAAACATGCTGCTTTCTGCCAAACTCTAGTGGGTCCTTAATCCTCCCTGAGCTTATTAGCTGGCCCAGTTTCGGGTAACAGTCCCATATGCCATTAGCCTTCTTGACAACAAGGGCACACTGCTGACTCATATCCAGCTGCTCATCCACTGTAATCCCCAGGTCCCTTTCTGCAGAACTGCCGCTTAGCCAGTCGGTCCCCAGCCTGCAGCAGTGCATGGGATTCTTCTATCGTAAGTGTAGGGCTCTGCTCGTCTCCTTCTTCAGCTTCCTCAGATTTCTTTTGGCCCAATCCTCCAATTTGTCTAGATCACTCTGGACCCAATCCTTACATAGATGCAGACTGTGATTCTTATCAGGCTGCTGAGGGCTGTGAGTCTCCTTGTTGCCACCTGCCACTAGTAAGAGGGATTCTTGCATTAGGCAGCTGGATGTTAGTGACTAAACCCATTCAGCCTGTCAGGCAGTCAAGCATCCTCCGCTGAGCTACAGCAGAGGTACCCTAACCCCCAAGTTCCTTCAATGTGTCCCCCTCTGTCCAGCCCTGATCACCAGATACTCAGAGAAATCCAGATCCTCTCTTCCCCAAGCAATGGTATCTCCCAGGTTACCAGTTTTACTGTGGACCACTGCTCCTGTATCACACACAGTACTTGAGTACAGTTACTGAAGAAACAGAAATTTATTTAACAAGGAATATTTAAAGAGACAAATGTGAGTGATGGAAACCAGCCATTACCAACAACACAAAATCACAAAATGCAACCTACACTTTTTAATAATTACCTTCCCTATCTAAGTAGATTCTCACCTCACACGTCAGTCTATTGCTGTGATTGCTTGTCCCTAGGAGCCAGGGCCCTGCCTTTCATGAAGCACCACTGGTCGTTAGGGATCTCCTTGATTAATGGAGCCAGAGTGTTTTTCTCCACCCTGTTATAAACTGAAACAGTCTTTTGTCTTCATTGACAGAAAGGAAGATCTCAATGTCATATCTTCCTTTTCACTTCCACGGGATTTTGATGTCTATTGTTTGTCTTTGATGGTTCTCTATTGTCTTTTCTGCGTTGATGCAAAGCAAATAATGGAGCAAAACATCACATAAGTGGTTAGCAAGGAACGGGTGACAATTCCCTCCAACTGGTCTAGGCTGTCCCCACCAAGACCTATGGCTGGGGTGACTCACTTTCATAATACCAGATGGGCATTATTTTCCATGTACGTACATTACTCCTTCACTATGATTGTACACATCTCGCAGTGACTAGGAGTAACAATAATTTACAAGCTTTCAGTAGAGATCTCACTGCTATGCTTCCTGGATAAATATAATAAAATTAGTGTATTAGCTGTGACGAGTTTGTCAGGACTGATTTGCTAATTGGCATTGATGAGCTTTTGTCACACATGCACTGAACTATACTGAGCTATACAGACACATCCTGATACAACAGAAAGGCCAGCACAAAAAATAGAGAAAGGAACAATACGATACTGAAATGACAGTGGTTGGAACTCTCCTTTTCCTTGATATTGATGGTTGACAATTGCAGCTTTCCTACCTGCTGGACACAGCTTATGACAGATGTGATGCCTTTCCTTTGCAAGTTAGAGAAGTGGTGAAGTCAGTGACCCTTACAGTGTAAGTGGGTAAAAAGTTATACAACTGGTCTCCTCGAGTAGTTTTCCTTTTAACAGAAATTGACTTTGAAGCTAAACAAAATAAGTTCTATTTAAATTCAAAAAAATTAAAATCTATCCTGGGCCAATATTCTCTTATACACTATTTCTCTCACACATTCTTCCACCCCAACGTTTGGAGTGAGGTTTTCTACCAGAACTCCTTACAATACAGGGGGTAAATTAAATCAAAAAAACAAGACAGCTTTCAGACAGCTTTCAGTTTTCCAAAATAATTCTGATTATCACATAGTCTCATACTCTTTAACCAATAACTTCACCTATAATTTCATTTTCATTGGAAACAACAACATATTCAAAGATCACAAATTCTTGTCGTATATGTTAGTTTTCTTTTAATTGCCAACAGCTGAACCTTGGCTCAAGTTGTGGTTTGTCCCAACCACTTCTGTGAGTTCATATATCTCTGCATCTTCTGCCATGGGTGTTGGTGGAAGGGGTCTCCTATCTTGGAACGTTTGCATGGCCATCAGGAAGTTTAGACTTGAAATTAGACGAAGGTTTCTAACCATCAGAGCAGTGAAGTTCTGGAACAGCCTTCCAAGGGAAGCAGTGGGGGCAAAAGACCTATCTGGCTTCAAGATTAAGCTACATACGTTTATGGAGGGGATGTGGTAAATAGGACCAATGGTCAATGATAGGATGTTAGAAGTTACTACAGAGAACTTTTTCCTGGGTGTCTGGCTGGTGAGTCTTGCCCACATGCTCGGGGTTCAGCTGATCGCCATATTTGGGGTCGGGAAGGAATTTTCCTCCAGGGTAGATTGGCAGAGGCCCTGGAGGTTTTTTGCCTTCCTCTGCAGCATGGGGCACGGGTCACTTACTGGAGGATTCTCTGCATCTTGAAGTCTTTAAACCATGATTTGAGGACTTCAATAGCTGAGACATAGGTGAGAGGATTATTCCAGGAGTGGGTGGGTGAGATTCTGTGGCCTGCATTGTTCAGGAGGTCAGACTAGATGATCATAATGGTCCCTTCTGACCTTAAAGTCTATGAGTCTATGAGGAAAAATACCTCTTTTCACACTTTTTAATCTTTCAAAGTAGAAGAAGCTAGAGGAGAAGTGATGTAAATGCATAAAACACAAGATAAAACTGTCTGGTCTACACTAAAGACATTGATCGGTAAGAGTATATTGCGAAGGGGTGTGAAAAATCCACACCACTGAACAACGTAGTTACACAGTCCCAACCCTCTGTGTAGAACTTCTCCTGCCAACAGAGCTGCTGCCGCTTGCAGGAGTTGTACTAATAAAGTCCAGCGTGAGAGATCTCTCCCATTGGCTTAGAGCATTTGTAATAGCAGTGCTACAGCAGCACTCCATTGGTGCGGCTGTGCCAACATCAGCTTCATTGTGTAGCCATAGCGTCAGAAACAGAACCATGGAATCGAGACTCAACATGCGAGTATCCAGGAGTCTGAAATTGGAGCCTGATATATTTGTTGCCTCATTGGTTACGATCATTTCTACAGCCTGAAAGTCCTTGTTACCCAATCAGGCAGCTAGTTTGGGATCCACGGGGAAGGACTGTCCTATGAAGCACTCTCTCTTTGAATCTAAACAGTGCAGGATGATTGTTCACAGTCTAATCCTGGTAACCTCTCGAACTGTAATCAGATACACTGCATTAGGAAGTGGAGTTGTACAAACAATTTTCTGTGGGTCATTGGTCACCAAAGCTTCCTTTACTGGGATGGAAACTCTGTGTACTCTTTCAACCCCAATTCTTTCCAAATCCTTGGCCTTGGTTAGGGTAAATTTACAGTTCTCTGAAGTATAATCCTTTACAAAGCCACTCAATATCTCAACGTTAGTGAGGAATGGCTTCCCAAAATATGCCCAGCTTTTCTTTAATTTCGTGGAACAGTTCCAGGCAAGGGACTTGATACAGGCCTGGACCAGAATCTCTGTTAGTTACCAGAGCTCGAGTTTCTATTCAAAAATAGCTATTTTTCTGCAGCTATTAGATTTCCAAAACGGATTTCATTTTATACGCATTTTTAGCACCCACAAAGGATAAATTCAACAAAAACCCACTTCTATTTCCTTAACGCCTGCGTCATAAAGGGCAGCATCTCCTATAATATAGGATTAGCTAGGAGAGATCTTCTGTAGGGCTTTGGTTACAAATGCTCTGGGAACCAAACACAAGAGCATTTTGCCTAGTTTAAAATCACTTCCCATGGAACTCTCTCTCCAGATCATCTGAGACAATATTTACAAACAATTGAACTTCACTGTGATAATATGCACTTCCTTCAGTTAGTTGGGGTTCTGCTGTTGTTCACCATTTCCAAGTGGAGATTTTAAATCACTGCTGTTTCTTTGTTAGCATGTCCAGAAAATTGGAGAATTCTCCCCTGTTGACAGAACTGCACATGAACGTTCTCCATATCATCATGGAGGGGTGGGGAAAAAGCAAAGCTGAAGTGAGAAATGACGACTTTAGCAAATGGTCCTTTATCTTAAATTCTCCAATAAATCTGAGCTACATCCTATCAAAGTGAACTTTAATATCCAATTGGGTGACCAAACAGCCTTCAGGAAAGATAGAATACATGACAATGAAAGTGTCAAGTGAAATGCCAGAGCAGGTTACATCAGATTATTCAGAATCAGGACATGAGATTCTCCCATCGTATTCTCCTCTGAACCATTCAAACATATTTCACTCAGCACTGTGTCAATAATCAGTTCACAGAATCATAGAATCTCAGGGTTGGAAGGGACCTCAGGAGGTCATCTAGTCCAACCCCCTGCTCAAAGCAGGACCAACCCCAACTAAATCATCTCAGCCAGGGCTTTGTCAAGGCTGACCTTAAAAACCTCTAAGGAAGGAGATTCCACCACCTCCATAGGTAACCCATTCCAGTTCTTCACCACCCTACTAGTGAAAAAGGTTTTCCTAATATCCAACCTAAACCTCCCCCTCTGCAACTTGAGACCATTACTCCTTGTTCTGTCATCTTCTACCACTGAGAACAGTCTAGATCCATCCTCTTTGGAACCCCCTTTCAGGTAGTTGAAAGCAGCTATCAAATCCCCCCTCATTCTTCTCTTCTGCAGTCTAAACAATCCCAGTTCCCCCAGCCTCTCCTCATAAGTCATGTGCTCCAGCCCCCTAATCATTTTGGTTGCCCTCCGCTGGACTCTTTCCAATTTATCCACATCCTTCTTTTAGTGTGGGGCCCAAAACTGGACACAGTAATCCAAATGAGGCCTCACCAGTGCCGAATAGAGGGGAATAATCACGTCCCTCGATCTGCTGGAAATGCCCCTACTTATACAACCCAAAATGCCATTAGCCTTCTTGACAATAAGGGCACACTGTTGACTCATATTCAGCTTTTCGTCCACTGTAACCCCTAGGTCCTTTTCTGCAGAACTGCTGCCCAGCCATTCGGTCCCTAGTCTGTAGCAGTGCATGGGATTCTTCCGTCCTAAGTGCAGGACTCTGCACTTGTCCTTGTTGAACCTCATCAGATTTCTTTTGGCCCAATCCTTTAATTTGTCTAGGTCCCTCTGTATCCTATCCCTACCCTCCAGTGTATCAACCACTCCTCCCAGTTTAGTGTCATCTGCAAACTTGCTAAGGGTGCAGTCCACACCATCCTCCAGATCGTTGATGAAGATATTGAACAAAACCGGCCCCAGCACCAACCCTTGGGGCACTCCACTTGATACCGGCTGCCAACTAGACATGGAACCATTGATCACTACCTGTTATGTTATTTACAACATTTTTAGTATCCTAGCATCCCCATAATGGGGAGGGGGGAGGGGCGGGGGGAACAGCCACCTTGCCAGAACTGGCTTTACCAATAGATGGAACTTGGGATTTAAACTCCAAATGATCACACTGTGTTTGGGATCCATTTGAATTCCCCTTCCAGGTCTCTGACACTTTCATCTCCAGTCAGAGTGACTCTGATTTAGGATTAAAGAAGTCAAAATATCATCTCCAAGCACAGACATCTGAGAACACTTCATCACATGACACTTTGGCCTGGTCTACACTAGGACTTTATGTCGAATTTAGCAGCGTTAACTCGATTTTACCCTGCACCCGTCCACATTAGGAAGCTATTTATTTCGACATAAATGGCTCTGTAATTCGATTTCTGTACTCCTCCCCGATGAGGGGAGTAGCGCTAAATTCGACATGGCCATGTCAAATTCGTGTTACTGTGGACGGAATTCGACGCTAATAGCTCCGGGAGCTATCCCACAGTGCACCACTCAGTGGACACTCAGGACAGCAATCCGTACTTGGATGCTCTGACCTGCCACTCAGGAAAAGCCCCGGGAAAATTTGAATTCCTTTTCCTGTCTGGCCAGTTTGAATCTCATTTCCTGTTTGGACATCGTGGCGAGCTCAGCAGCACTGGCAACGATGCAGAGCTCTCCAGCAGAGGTGACCATGCAATTGAAGAATAGAAAGAGGGCCCCTGCATGGACTGATCGGGAAGTCTTGGATCCGATCGCTGTGTGGGGAGATGAGTCCGTCCTTTCAGAGCTGCGATCGAAAAGACGGAATGCGAAGATCTACGAGAAGATCTCAAAAGCCATGACAGAGAGAGGATACAGCCGGGATGCAACGCAGTGCCGCGTGAAAATCAAGGAGCTGTGACAGGCGTACCAGAAGACCAAAGAGTCCAACAGACGCTCCGGATCCCAGCCACACACATGCCGTTTTTACGAGGCACTGCATGCTATGCTCGGTGGTGCTGCCACCACTACCCCACCAGTGTCCGTGGACTCCGACGACGGGGTCTTGTCTCCGGCCACGTCGTCTGAAGTTTTTGCGGACAGTGAAGAAGAGGAAGGAGAGGAGGAGGACGAGGCAGTCGACAGCGCTTTCACCACTGATATCCCCGACAGCCAGGATCTGTTCATCACCCTTACTGAGACCCCTACGAACCCTTCCAAGGCAGCATCCCGGACCAGGAACCAGGCGAAGGATCAGCAGGTCAGTGTTTTAAACATTCAGGCCTTGGCTACACTTACAAGTTACAGCGTAATAAAACTGCCGGCAGCGCTGTAACTCATTAACTGGCTACACTTGCAAGGCACGTGCAACGCTGTATCTCCTCAGATACAGCGCTGCATGTACTCCACCTCCCCGAGAGAAATAGCAACTGTTGCGAAGTGGGTGGAACGTTGGTCTTTCAGTGTAGCCCAGGAACTCCGCAGTTACTGATCTCCGGAAGCTGCTTTGTTTTGAAACGGCACTTCCGGGTTGGAGTTCAGAGCTCCGTTGTTGAGCTGCTAAACACAGCTGCTAAACACAGGCTCCGTTTCCTCTCTTTTATCTGCTCTTTAAAAACAAACAAAGCCCCTGCTGTTTGCTTTCAGTGATTGAGAGAGAGGCAGGGGATGTGGAGGTGTGGAAATAATGAGCTGACACTCTGTGGAGATTCCTAAAACCCACTCTTTTTCCAAAAACACTCCCTGTCAAAGTCCCCCTCACCCCCCCGATTTGAAAAGCACGTTGCAGCTACCTGAATGCCCATAATGCACCGCTCCCAATACAGCTGCAAGTGCCGCAAATGTAGCCACGTCAGTGGTAGTTACTGCGCTGGCCGCTGCCAGTGTGGACAGGCTGCAGCGCTTTCCCTACTCAGCTGTACGAACACGGGTTTAACTAACAGCGCTGTACATCTGCAAGTGTAGCCTAGGCCTTATTTGGAATAGAATAGGCATGGTGTGTTAGCAATGTGTTTGTATTGCTTAATTGGCCCTAGGCGCTTTAGTTTTGAGTCGTTTCCAGTGCAGCTACTCGAAAAGTCTGTCAATATGTATGGGGATAGAGGAGAAATCCCCATCGGAGATCTCCGCGAAGCTCTCCTGGAGGTACAGTGAAAGCTTTTGTATCAGGTTCCGAGGGAGAGCGGCCTTATTGTCTCCTCCATGGTAGGATACTTTCCCGCGCCATGGAAGCTGCAGGTACTCTGGAATCATTGCCTTGCAGAGCATGGCTGCATACGGCCCCGGGGTTTGCTGGCATTGACGCAGCATGCGGTCTTTCTCTGTCTCCGTAATCCTCATCAGAGTGATATCAGTCATGGTGCCCTGGTTTGAATGAGTGGTTTTTTTAGTATAGTGACTTCTTCATTTTCCCTTTAAAGAACGACACCCGGCGGTTTCCATCCATGCGGGGGGGCGGGAGCTGGGAGGCTAACCATTGAAACTCAGCGGTGCGCAGGCAGGAAGAGTTCCCGGGACCGGCCACGCGGAGGGGGAGAAAGGGTAGGTGAGCTGTTCAAACAGAGCGGTTAGCGGGCACGTACAGTTCCCGGGACCAGCCACACGGAGGGGGGGAAAGGGTAGGCGAGCCGTTCAAACACAGCGGTTCACGGGCACGTACAGTTCCCGGGGCCGGCCATGCGGAGGGGGGGAAAGGGTAGGTGAGCCGTTCAAACACAGCGGTTCACGGGCACGTACAGTTCCCGGAACCGGCCACGCGGGGGGGGGGGGGAAAGGTAGGCGAGCCGTTGTAGATGAGCGGTTTTGGCAGCAGCAGGAACTGGCCACCGCCAGGAACTGTGCTTGAAACATGGGAGTAGAGCACTGCTGTGAAGTAAGCTCTCAGCAGTCCAAAGGCAACGGCTTACCATGGTCTCCAGAGAGCCGATTTCCAGTGTCCAGCACCGCTTGTGGGATCTGTACACCAGGACCCCAGGCACTCAGGATAAAGACATAATATTCGACCTTGTAGTAAGTGCACATGTGATAGGTACTGTGCATGGTCTTATTCACAGGGAAAGAGTATAGGCATTGTTCGGGAAAAAATATCTTTCTGAGGAATTCACTCCCTTTCTCCCATCCCACAGCTGCGAGTGTCTCCCGCCCTACCCGTGGATCACCCTCCCAGAGGCTTGCGCTGATCAGGCGGCGCAAAAAGAGAACCCGAGAGGACATGTTCTCAGAATTGATGGTCTGTTCCCGAAAGGAGGCGGCACAGCGGAGAGAGGACGTCTCAAGGTCCGAGCGAGCAGTCAGCGAACAGGAGCAGAGGGCTGAAGCTCGCGAGGACAGGTGGCGGCAGGAAGACCAGCAGGCGACTCAAACGCTGCTGGGACTAATGAGGGAGCAAACGGACACGCTCCGGGGCCTGGTAGATGTTCTCCAGGACAGGAGACAGGAAGAAAGAGCCCCTCTGTATGTTATTTCCAACCGCCCTCCCCCGCCACAAAGTCCAATCCCCCCCTCACCCAAAGTCACTAGAACGAGGGGAGGCAGGGGCCGTGGAAATAATCACTCCACCCCTACGGACTGCTCCAGTAGCAGAAGGCTCTCATTCCCAAAACTTTAGATGGGTCCTTTCCTTCCCTCCAACCGCACCCCACAACAGTTCCCTGCCCAGGTTTCATCTCAAAACTATGCTCCCCTTAATAAAAATGTTTGTTCTGTACAGTGCTGTTTCCCTGACTTTCTTTCACAGGACGGTTTGGTTTTGGGGGAGGGGGTAAGGGGGTTTGTAATTTGAGACGACAGACTACAGACCAGGGTACAGACAGGGGGAAAGGTTCAACAGAAAGTCACACTCACATTCCATTCACTAGGCACACTTGTCATTCTGGGAGGGGGTTTTCATGTTCTCTATGGGGGGGGGGGGGGGTCTGTGACTTTCTGGTGGGGGAGGGTGGCTGCAGATCTTTTGCGGCTGGTGATAGCCTGCATGACAGATCTATGCAGCAGGGGATCTGTGGCCGCAATCCACAGCCAAAAAGTCACACAGGCCCCACCACACACAGTTGCGAATAGGAGGGGTTGCAGGCTCCCTTGAAACAAGCAGTCCAGCACTGCTACACCCAGAATTCCAGTGGGCAGCGGGGACTGCGGGAACTGTGGGATAGCTACCCACAGTGCACCGCTTGCAATGTCGACGCTTGCCCCATTACTGTGGACTCACAAATTCAATTTAATGTCCTTGGTGTGGATTCGCACGATTGACTTTGCAATATCGGTTTCACAAGTTCAGTTTAAGAAAAATCGAACTAGTCTCGTAGTGTAGACATATCCTTTGAGAAGTGGATGGACAGAATGTGACGAAGATAAACTCTGCCTGGCTCAGGCAAAAGGAAACAGTTCTGGGGTGATGGGGAAGGAATCTCTGAGTCACCCCATCTCCTTCCAGCGTCTCAGAGGCTGAAATGACACTTTCTTCCCTACCCCTGCTTCACTTCATTTAAATATAATTTGAAAAGTTCCCTTTTCAACTGCTCTTCTGCTCTTTAACAAAATTCAGAGCAACGTGAGAACAACCGGCAATGATACAATCTGTATAACTGGTGACTCTAACAATAACTTTGCAATAGGAGGAATGGTATTAATGTGATGCTCCCTGGTTCCGGATAGGAAGGGCACACTCAAATTACTCATGGGACAATGGAGTTGATAGAAAGGACAAATAAGTCAACTTCAAAACAGGGAGAACAGCAAAAGGCAAAAATGCAGCACTCATCCAGATAAGTTGAGGGATAACGGTGTTGCAAACAGTTCAAACAGCTTTAAAAGTTACTATGTGGGAATCAGCAAAAGTATTAAAGAAAAAAAAGTACGGACAACCCTAGAGGTTTGAAGGTGTTGATCTCTCTTGCAGATTCTCCAATGGCTAACATGGGCTGAGAGCCAAGAGAAGGTATTCCCACACTCATGGCATTCATAGGGCCTCTCCCCGTGTGGATTCTCTGATGCCTAATAAGGGTCAAGCTGCGAATGAAGGTTTTCCCATACTCATGGCAATTATAGGGCCGCTACCCAGTGTGGATTCTCTGATGCCTAATAAGGTGTGAACTGTGAATGAAGGTTTTCCTACACTCGCTGCATTCATAGGGCCTCTCCCCTGTGTGGATTCTATGATGCCTAATAAGGGTCGAGCTGCGATTGAAGGTTTTCCCACACTGAGTGCATTCATAGGGTCTCACACCGGTGTGGATTTTCTGATGTTCAGAAAGGGCTGAGCTGGTAATGAAGCTTTTCCCACACTCACTGCATTCATAGGGCCTCTTGCCTGTGTGGATTCTCTGATGTTGAAAAAGGGCTGAGTTGGTAGTGAAGCTTTTCCCACACTCACAGCATTCATAGGGCCTCTCGCCTGTGTGGATTCTCTGATGTTGAAAAAGGCCTGATCTGCGAGTGAAGTTTTTCCCACACTCACTGCATTCATAGGGCCTCTCCCCTGTGTGGATTCTCTGATGTTCAGAAAGGGCTGAGCTGTTAGTGAAGGTTTCCCCACACTCACTGCATTCATAGGGCCTCACCCCTGTGTGGATTCTCTGATGCCTAATAAGGTGCGAACTGCGACTGAAGGTTTTCCCACACTCACTGCATTCATAGGGCCTGTCCCCTGTGTGGATTCTCTGATGGAGAAAAAGCCCTGATCTCTGAGTGAAGCATTTCCCACACTCACTGCATTCATAGGGCCTCTCCCCTGTGTGGATTCTCTGATGACTGAGAAGGCTTGAGCGTTGACTGAAGGTTTTCCCACACTCACGGCATTCACAAGGTTTCTCACCTGTATGGATTCTCTGATACTTTATAAGGGCTGAGTATTCACGTAAGTTTTTCCCACGCTCAGTGCATGTTTTTTTTCTCTTTCCCTTGAGGATTTCTTGCTGTGTTGTGCTTTCCTTGAGGTTCTTCTGAGTTCCCCGACAGGAAATAAATTTACCCACTTCCTCCTGTGGCTGGTTTCCTTGCTCTCTTTCTGGTCTGTGCTGAATCTCACAGGATTGTCCCTGCTCATGACTCCTGGACACATTCCTTTTCAGTCTTTGCAATAATTCCCTGTGTTTATCCACTTGCTCAACATTTTCCTGCTGAGAATTCTGCTCCTCTTTTTCACATACCGCTGTGATAGAGACAGAAACCTCAAATAGGGATGGGAAGGGGAAGGCCAAACCAAAACAAGTGCTGGAGAGAGGTCAAATAAAAAATCAGGAACTGAACTCCCCCAAACGTAGTAGTAGGATTCTATCTTTGTATTTTATATCACTTATATGAAGGATAAAGAATAAGAATGTAACATGCATTACATGTATTGGTGTATGATCTGATCATATCCTGCTAGCCACCCTTTTTGAATAACAGAAAGGAATGGCCTAATGGGTAGAGATACATGAGCCAGAATCTGTGTCTGGACTGATTTCAATGCAGTAACAGACCTTTGAGGGTCACCAATTTTTTTGTAGGTTTGGCATTTTAAAATAAGGAAAAGAATGCCATGATTGTTTTCTTTTGCATTGCAACTTGATGTTCCTGTTCAAAATGTGTGTGAATTAATTCTGTTTTGTGTGTGAATGAGGAATGTGTGTTTTAAGAGATAAGTGTGAAGGCCATCGCTGAACCAGATGTAGGAGGGAGGAACTGCAGACAGATGCAAAGGTACCAGGAGGCTTCAATACGCCCCTATTGAAACGTCAGAGGAGGGCCAATTAACGACTCTAAATATGAGACAGGCACCTATCAATGGGGACAAGACAGCTGTGATCAAAACCAGCACGGGTAACTCCCTGATGGACTTGATGAAAGAAAAAGATAAAGGATGAGAAGGACAATTTAAGAAAACAAGCACTCGTCAAACAACAATTGATTACAGCATGACGGTGCAAAACTCATTGGTCCCAATGAAGGAAAAGGAAAACTGATGGGCAAGGTCCCCTGGGAGAATAAAATGAGGGGGAAAGGAGTCGAGGAAAGCTGGCTGTATTTTAAAGAATCCTTATTGAGGTTGCAGGAACAAACCATCCCGATGTGTAGAAAGAAAAGTAAATATGGCAGGCAAACAGCTTGGCTTAACAGTGAAATCCTTGCTCGTCTTAAACACAAAAAAGCAGCTTACAAGAAGTGGAAGATTGGACAAATGACCAGGGAGGAGTATACAAATATTCTTCAGGCATGCAGGAGTGAAATTAGGAAGGCCAAATCACACTTGGAGTTGCAGCTAGCCGGAGATGTTAGGAGTAACAAGAAGGGTTTCTGCAGGTATGTGAGCAAGAAGAAGAAAGTCAAGGAAAGTGTGGGCCCCTTGCTGAATGAGGGAGAGAACCTAGTGAGAGAGGATGTGGAGAAAGCTAGTGTACTCAATGCTTTTTTTGCCTCTGTCTTCACAGACAAGGTCAGCTCCCAGGCGGCTGCACTCCGCAGCACGGTATGGGGAGGAGGTGACCAGCCCTCTGTGGAGAAAGAAGTAGTTCGGGACTATTTAGAAAAGCTGGACAAACACAAGTCCATGGGGCCGGATGCACTGCATCCGAGGGTGCTAAAGGAGTTGGCCGATGTGATTGCAGAGCCATTGGCCATTATCTTTGACAAATCATGGCAATCGGGGGAGGTCCCGGATGACTGGAAAAAAGCTAATGTAGTGCCCATCTTTAAAAAAGGGAAGAAGGAAGATCCGGGGAACTACAGGCCAGTCAGTCTCACCTCAGTCCCTGGAAAAATCATGGAACAGGTCCTCAAGGAATCAATTCTGAACCACTTAAAGGAGGGGAAAGTGATCAGGAACAGTCAGCATGGATTCACCAAGG
Organism: Chelydra serpentina; assembly: GCA_037349315.1. Classification (NCBI taxonomy): domain Eukaryota; kingdom Metazoa; phylum Chordata; order Testudines; family Chelydridae; genus Chelydra; species Chelydra serpentina. Next base: position 4,704,099 of record JBAIAC010000192.1, read on the forward strand.
GCAAGTCATGCCTGAATAACCTAATTGCCTTTTATGATGAGATAACTGGCTCTGTGGATGAGGGGAAAGCAGTGGATGTGCTATTTCTTGACTTTAGCAAAGCTTTTGATACAGTCTCCCACAGTGTTCTTGCCAGCAAGTTAAAGAAGTATGGGCTGGATGAATGGACGGTAAGGTGGCTAGAAAACTGGCTGGATGGTCGTGCTCAACGGGTAGTGATCAATGGCTCCATGTCTAGTTGGCAGCTGGTATCAAGTGGAGTGCCCCAAGGGTCGGTGCTGGGGCCGGTTTTGTTCAATATTTTCATCAACGATCTGGAGGATGGTGTGGACTGCACCCTTAGCAAGTTTGCAGATGACACTAAACTGGGAGGAGTGGTTGATACGCTGGAGGGTAGGGACAGGATACAGAGGGACCTAGACAAATTAAAGGATTGGGCCAAAAGAAATCTGATGAGGTTCAACAAGGACAAGTGCAGAGTCCTGCACTTAGGACGGAAGAATCCCATGGACTGCTACAGACTAGGGACCGAATGGCTGGGCAGCAGTTCTGCAGAAAAGGACCTAGGGCTTACAGTAGACGAAAAGCTGAATATAAGTCAGCAGTGTGCCCTTGTTGCCAAGAAGGCTAACAGCATTTTGGGTTGTATAAGTAGGGGCATTTCCAGCTGATCGAGGGACGTGATTATTCCCCTCTATTCAGTACTGCTGAGGCCTCATTTGGAGTACTGTGTCCAGTTTTGGGCCCCCCACTACAAGAATGATGTGGATAAATTGGAAAGAGTCCAACGGAGGGCAACCAAAATGATTAGGGGGCTGGAGCACATGACTTATGAGGAGAGGCTGAGGGAACTGGGATTGTTTAGCCTGCAGAAGAGAAGAGTGAGGGGGGATTTGATAGCTGCTTTCAACTACCTGAAAAGGGGTTCCAAAGAGGATGGATCGAGACTGTTCTCAGTGGTAGAAGATGACAGAACAAGGAGTAATGGTCTCAAGTTGCAGAGGGGGAGGTTTAGGTTGGATATTAGGAAAAACTTTTTCACTAGTAGGGTGGTGAAGCACTGGAATGGGTTACCTAGGGAGGTGGTGGAATCTCCTTCCTTAGAGGTTTTTAAGGTCAGGCTTGACAAAGCCCTGGCTGGGATGGTTTAGTTGGGGATTGGTCCTGCTTTGAGCAGGGGGTTGGACTAGATGACCTCCTGAGGTCCCTTCCAACCCTGAGATTCTATGATTCTATGAAAATCACTATATCTATAGGGTGCCTTGCCATGAACCCATGAAACTTTGGGTTTATCCTGCCAAGACTTCCCCAGAGCATCATGTCGTGACTGACAGAACCCGGCCTCTCCTACCTGGGATCAACCTGGCTGGCCACTAGATTAATCCGGACTCTGGACTGGTGACTATAACATCGACTGACAGGACAGTGTATGTGTGTGGTGTGATTAAATGCATATGCTAATTGTTGTATCTTCAATAAACGCAGCATATTGCCTTTTCCCCTGTAAAAGATCCTGTGTGCTTCTTAGAAGCATAACACGAATAGGAGAGAGCAGGGGCTTCACCTGGCCTCTACATCCCATCCAAATTGTCACGGGGAAGAGAAGAAGCTACTGCTAGGTCTGCTAGGATCTACAGGAAGCCATGAGCTATATTTACCCTGAGGACACGATCCCCTGCTAGGGACAATAATGAACTGAGAGACCTCCCAAGGGCTTTGTGGGGTATCCCAGATGTTTCCTTCAGACACTTATAGATTCTGAGTTGGTTTAATGTTTCCTCACCTGTGCAAGGAGCTCCCAAGATCTCTCTTTCCTCTGAACTCTGGAGGTCTGAGACCCATGACTCTTCCCCTTGTTCCAGCTGGGAGAGCACATCAGGTTTCGACACTAGAAACCCTGCTCAAATGAAAGAAAACAAAGGAGTTCAGTTGATTTCATAAGACTTGGTCATAAAAAACATTCTATTAATTAACTTCCGTACTTAGTGTGACCTGGTATGCCTGGGGCAGTCCTCACTGAAAATGCCAAGATCAGGGAAGGCTGAAAAGGGGAGAGCTGATACTCTTAAAACTAGTGGTTTACAGTAGAGCAATTAGGAACCTGCTGGAACTAATTAAGACACCTGGAGCCAATTAAGAAGAAACTGCTAGAATCAATTAGGACAGGCTGGCTAATCAGGGCACCTGAGTTTAAAAAGGACCTCCCTTCAGTTTGTGGTGGGTGTGCAAGGAGCTGGGAGCAAGAGGCACTAGGAGTTGAGAGTGAGAAGGTGTATTGCTGGAAGATCCTGTGGTGAGAATAAGGAAGGTGTTGGGAGGAGGCCATGGGGAAGTAGCCCAGGGAGTTGTAGCTGTCGTGCAGCTGTTCCAAGAGGCACTCTAGACAGCTACAGTTCACAGGGCCCTGGGCTGGAACCTGGAGTAGAGGGTGGGCCTGGGGTCCCCCCAAACTTCCCAACTGATCAGACACAGGAGGAGTTGACCTGGACTGTGGGTTCCACCAGAGAGGAAGATCTCTGAGGCAAGCAAAATCCGCCAATAAGCGCAGGACCCACCAAGGTAGAGGAGGAACTTTGTCACACAACACTGTATGTAAAGTTATGAGATTTTACTGTATGAGATTACTGAAAAAGTTACAATTCTGGGGAACACCCACAGACCAGTTCCTCAGAGACAGCAAGGCAAACAGCTGGTCAAATAGCCATTCTCTGGAGGGGGAAGATGTGAAAAAGACATTTACATTCCTTCATAGGGACCACTGGAAGCTCATATCTCCAACAGACAGCCTGTCACCATGACTCAGCTGAGAACTGAAGTTGTTTCTAGTCCAAAGGACTGAGTTATAAAAAGAGGTGAGGAAAATGCTTGAGACTTTCTCTCTCCCCTTTCCCTCTGCTCATGACAAATCCTGAACAACTGATTTTGGGCAGCAGGGGCGGGTAAGGGGGAGTCCTGGCTGAAAGGAAAGCCAGCCTGTCTCAGCATATGATGAGAGAAACATTTGCTTTGAATACGTTTTAGCTTGTTAACTGAGACATTAGTTTGTTTTATCTTGCATTTCTTTTGTAAACAATTCTGACTGTCATGTCTCATTACCCACAGTCACTTAAAATCTTTTTTTCCGGTAGTTAACAATCTTGTTTGTATTGTTTTATCTAAACAGTGTGTTTGGATTAAAGCATGTTGGAAAATTCATTTAGGATAACAAGGCGGGTGCATGTCATTTTCCACTGATGAAATAACAAGACTTCATATGAACTTGCGTTGTTCAGTACTGTGCTGGACAGGGCAAGATGCACATTTCTGGGGGAAGTCTGGGACCAGAGAATTTTCTGGGGTTCTCCTGTGGTGTACTGTCATTCGGGAGTTGCTAAATAGCAGCACACAGTACTGTGTTGCTGGGAGTGAGTTACATGCTGGAGACTGTGTGTTAACTTCCCAGGAGTGGCTTTTCTAATAGTAAAGCAGTGAAAAAGGCACCTCCCCTTCGGGAACTGAGGGGACACAGTTGTTCAACAGTCCAGACTGCACTGTGGTTAATGTCACAGACACTAACTTTCAAAAAGGCTCCTAAAACACAGAGAAAGTAAATCCATGTCCCAGAAATTGAAGACTCCAGACAGAGGGCAAGTCTCCCTGGCACTGCTTCCTGCTAACAGAGAAGTCCAGAGACAATGAGGGAGTAAATTCATGGAGGATAGGTCCATCAATGGCTATTAGCCAGGAAGGACAGGGATGGTGTCCCTAACCTCTGTTTGCAATAAGAGTGTCACACACTGCGGTGCAATCCAGACCAGTGAGGATTTGTGTCATCTGTAATCCTGGGTGAGATTCAGTGTTCTGCTGTTGGAGCTCCCTTGTCTGGATACCCCCAGCCAGCATTCAAGGACACACTGAGTGTGTGTGATAAGCATAGGCGTGCGCAGCACATTACATTAGGGTGTGCACCCAGGGAGCCCCGCCCTAGCCCCTCCCTCCCCCATTCACTCCCTCCCACTTCCCACCCCGACTGTCCCCCTCAAGAACCTTCAACCCTCCCTTGCTCCTTGTCCCCTGACTGCCCCCTCCTGAGACCCCTTCACCCTAACTGCCCCCCTAGGACCCTACCTGTCCCCTGACTGCCCCAACTCCTATCCACACCCCTGCCCCCTGACAGACCCCCAGGACTCTCACACCTATCCAACCACTCCCTGTCCCCTGACTGCTCCCCCCAGAACCCCCAACCCATCTAACCCCTCCTGCTCCCTGCCCCTGACTGCCCCGGCCCCTCTCCACACCCCCTCCCCCAGACAGCACCCCCGCTCCCGACTGCCCCAGCCCCTCTCCAGACCTCCTCCCCCAGACAGCCCCCCCCCCCCCCCCGAACTCCCAACCAATCTAACACCCCCCGTGCTCCCTGCCCCTGACTGTCCCGGACCCTCTCCACACCCCCTCCTGCAGTCAGCACCCCCGAACCCCTGACCCATCTAACCCCCCTGCCCCTGACTGCCCCGACCCCTCTCCACACCCCCACCCCCAGACAGGCCCCCCCAGAGCCCCCGATCCATCCAACCCACCCCCTACTCCCTGTCCCTTGACTGCCCCCTCCAGAAACCCCCTGCTGCCCCTTCTCCAACCCCCTGGGGGGGCTGGGTATGTGTGGAGGTGCAGGAGTGCGGGCTGGAGTCATGGGGGGGCTCCCAGCCCCCTGCCCTAAGGAGTTCACAGCAGGGTGCTGGAGAGGGTGGTATACCCCGCTTCCACGCCCTTTCCCAAGGCCCTGCCCCCGCCTCTTCTCCACTGCCTCCTCTCTCGATGGCACACAGCTGAGCGGAGGCAGGGAGAGAGAGTGAGGGGAGGAGGGGCGAGTACTCAGCAGGCTGTGGGAAGAGGCAGGAGCTTGGCTGCTGGCTGCCATGGAGCAGCAGAACAGCGCTCTGGACCCAGGACCAGCAAGCTTCTGCCCCCGCAGCGGAGAGCGGGGGCAGAGAAGAGAGGCCGGGCCGGGCCCCCCGCTCCCATGGACTCCCCCGCCCCTCCCCCCATCTCTGGCAGTCCGGCCGTCATTTAAAAACAAACTTTTTTTTTTTTTTTTACTTTTTTGCGCTTGGGGCGGCCCTGATTAGGGTGTGCCTGGGCACACCTGGCACACCCCGTGTGCACGCCTATGGTGATAAGTAACATTGGACCAGCAGCTCTGGCTCCAGCAGCCTGCTTGTTGCACCCTAAGCACATTCTGGTCTGGGTGGAGTAGGCTCAGGGTTTCATAGAAGCCCTTTGTTATGCCAGACCTAACCCCATTTCACTTGAGCAAACAGGAGATATTTGACACTGTGCGATACGGCTCCTCTGCTCTGTTCCCAAAGTGTTCTGCAGCAGGGCAGGGTCTCAGGTAGTGGGTGTGTCACTGGCATACTGGGGTGATGCTGAAACAGGGCAGAGCAGAGGTGGCATTCTGGGGCTGCCATGAACCTTATCTCCATTTCCCCTTCCAAGAACTGAAGGGACAGGAATCCTTACCCAGCGAGGTCACGTTCTCATTGTTCTCCTGCATGACGTCTCTGCAGAGGGCTCTCTGAGTGGGGTCCAGCAGAGCCCCCTTTTCCCTGGTGAAATACACAGACACCTCCCCTGAAAGAGTAAGAGCCCAACACTCAGTACCTGCTGTGGTAAGATGAGGTTTCCTGGGGCAGAGAATTACTTTTCCTGCCCATCCCCAGCGCTTCCCCCCACCCAGGGTCTCTCACTCACTGGTGGGCTCCAGATCTGCTGCAGGCAGATCCCGGGGCTGCCCATGGGGCTGGTCCCAGCTGGAGAAAGTGTAGTGTAGGATACCACTCCATGTAGGAATGTGCTACTGGTAGCACTTATTGATAGGTGTAGATCGGGGACTCAAACATGCAAACTGCTGGGCTCCTTGCGCTCCCCCCCCGCCTCAGTTACTTCCTATGGCCTCCAACTCCCCTCACCCCTGCTCCCCCCCAAGTTATGTTCTGTGGCCGCTAAGATCCCCGCCTCCCCTGTCTGCGCTGCTCCACGCTTCTCTACCTACTCCCAGGCAGTTCCCGCCACCAGAAAAGCTGTCTGGCGGCTTAGCGGTTTCCGGGAGGGAGGGGGGAGGAGCGGGAATCCGCGCGCACAGGGGAGGAGGGGGAGAAGAGCGGGGATCTGGGAAAGGGGTTGTAATAGGGGCGGGGAGGGGGCGGAGTTGGGGTGGGGACTTTGGGGAAGGGATGAGAAGAGGCAGAGCAGGGGTGGAATGCAGTGCAGCCCAGTGTAGAGGAAAGGCCTGTAACAGAAGTAAATTTGGGTGAGTGTTTTGTCCTTTAAGTTTTCCGAACAGGAGCTGCAAACAGGGGAGTTTGAGAGGAATTGCTCCAGGTAAAGCAGGAGCAAATACAGGACCCTTGGGGTAAGTGGCTCTCTGTAGTGTGTGTTTGAGGGTACTTGTGTCTGTCTGTTTGTTCATTCATTTGTTTGTTTGCAGGACCGTGTGCTGTGGCTGGCAGTTGGAAGCTGTGAGCTTCTACACCAGGGGGCGGGGCTAATCAATCAGGTAGGCTAGGGCTTTATAAAGCAGTGAGCAAGCGACCAGGGAGCTTTGCGACCAGGAGCTGCAAACAGGGGAGTTTGAGAGGGAGTTGTTGGAAGGGGAGTGTGAAGGGGGCAAGCTATTCTTGCCATTCCTAACTCCTTTAACCCAAACGAAAGGCAGAGCAACCAGGGGGCTGCCGACGGGTGAGTGAGTATCTGTTGTGGGGACAGTTTGACCGTGTGCTTGAGTGTTTGATTGCCTGTTTGAATAGTGTGACTTGGGAGTGCTTCGTTCCAGGCTCTTCTAAAAAGACAGTCAGTCAGCTGCGAACCAGCTGAGCAGCGAATAGCGGAGAAGCAAACAGGTGGAGTTAGCCTGGGACTTCGCCTGGAGAGAGCCTACTGTGGCATCCCCCTTGCAGGTTCCCTGAGTAGCTTCTGCCACAAGTGAGGAAACTCTTTAAAGGAAGGGACTATGGATGCTGAGCGATCCGCTGTCGTGACCTGCACAGGATGTGCCATGTTTGTCTTTCTTCCACAGGATAAAAGCGACTTTTTCTGTACAAAGTGCAAGCTGATCTCCATATTGGAGGAGAAGATTCAGGGTCTGGAGCAACGAGTATCAACCCTGCGTTCCATAAAAGAAAATGAGGAGTTCCTGGATAGACGTCAGGATAGGCTTCAGCGGGCGCAGTGTTCTGAGGATTCAGAGCAGGCTACGCAGCGGGGACAGAAGGCCAGTGAGGATAATTGGCGGCATGTGACCTCCAGAAGAGGAAAGAGTATGAGACAAGTCCATGTACCAGAAACGCATATTCAGATGAGCAACCGTTTTCATGTTCTCTCCACAGGTACTAGTGCAGAGAGTGGAGTGAATGATACATCTGAGGGAACAGAGCAGAAGGAGACTCCACTGACTGGAAGGCATGAGATGCACAGTCCAAGGGATGGGGGTTCCACGACCACCACTCCCAAGAGGAGGAGGAGGGTGGTGGTGGTCGGGGACTCTCTCCTCAGGGGGACTGAGTCATCTATCTGCCGCCCTGACCGGGAAAACCGAGAGGTGTGCTGCTTGCCAGGGGCTAGGATTCATGATGTGATGGAGAGACTGCCGAGACTCATCAATCCCTCAGATGGTTACCCCTTCCTGCTTGTCCACGTGGGCACCAATGATACTGCCAAGAACGACCTTGAGCGTATTACTGCAGACTACGTGGCTCTGGGAAGAAGGATAAAGGAGTTTGAGGCGCAAGTGGTGTTCTCGTCCATTCTCCCTGTGGCAGAAAAAGGCCGGGTTAGAGACCGTCGAATCATGGAAGTCAACGAATGGCTACGCAGATGATGTCGGAGAGAAGGGTTTGGATTCTTTGACCATAGGATGGTGTTCCAAGAAGAAGGAGTGCTAGGCAGAGATGGGCTCCACCTGACGAAGAGAGAGAAGAGCATCTTTGGAAGCAGGCTGGCTAACCTAACCTAGTGAGGAGGGCTTTAAACTAGGCTCACCGGGGGAAGGAGACCAAAGCCCCGAGATAAGTGGGGAAGTGGGATACCGGGAGGAAGCACAAGTAGGTGAGTGCAAGAGGGGAGGGCTCCTGCCCCATACTGGGACAGCAGGACAATCGGTGAGTTCTCTTAAATGCCTATACACAAATGCAAGAAGCCTGGGGAACAAGCAGGGAGAACTGGAAGTCCTGGCACAGTCAAGGAATTATGATGTAATTGGAATAACAGAGACTTGGTGGGATAACTCACATGATTGGAATACTGTCATGGATGGCTACAAACGGTTCAGGAAGGATAGGCAGGGCAGAAAAGGTGGGGGAGTTGCATTGTATGTAAGAGAGCAGTATGACTGCTCAGAGCTCCAGTATGAAACTGCAGAAAAACCTGAGAGTCTCTGGATTAAATTGAGAAGTGTGAGCAACAAGGGTAATGTCGTGGTGGGAGTCTGCTACAGACCACCAGACCGGGGGATGAGGTGGACTTTCTTCCAGAAACTAACAGAAGTTGCTAGATCACAGGCCCTGGGTCTCATGGGTGACTTTAATCACCCCGATATCTGCTGGGAGAGCAATACAGCGGTCCACAGACAATCCAGGAAGTTTTTGGAAAGTGTAGGGGACAATTTCCAGGTGCAATTGCTGGAGGAACCAACTAGGGGAAAAGCTCTTCTTGACCTGCTGCTCACAAATAGGGAGGAAATAGTAGAGGAAGCAATAGTGGCTGGGAACCTGGGAGGCAGTGACCATGAGATGGTTGAGTTCAGGATCCTGACACAAGGAAGAAAGGAGAGCAGTAGAATACAGAGCCTGGACTTCAGAAAAGCAGACTTTGATTCCCTCAGGGGACTGATGGGCAAGGTCCCCTGGGAGAATAACATGAGGGGGAAAGGAGTCGAGGAAAGCTGGCTGTATTTTAAAGAAACCTTATTGAGGTTGCAGGAACAAACCATCCCGATGTGTAGAAAGAAAAGTAAATATAGCAGGCGACCAGCTTGGCTTAACAGTGAAATCCTTGCTCGTCTTAAACACAAAGAAGCAGCTTACAAGAAGTGGAAGATTGGACAAATGACCAGGGAGGAGTATAAAAATATTGTTCAGGCATGCAGGAGTGAAATTAGGAAGGCCAAATCACACTTGGAGTTGCAGCTAGCCGGAGATGTTAGGAGTAACAAGAAGGGTTTCTTCAGGTATGTGAGCAACAAGAAGAAAGTCAAGGAACGGGTGGGCCCCTTGCTGAATGAGGGAGGGAACCTAGTGAGAGAGGATGTGGAGAAAGCTAGTGTACTCAATGCTTTTTTTGCCTCTGTCTTCACAGACAAGGTCAGCTCCCAGGCGGCTGCACTCCGCAGCACGGTATGGGGAGGAGGTGACCAGCCCTCTGTGGAGAAAGAAGTAGTTCGGGACTATTTAGAAAAGCTGGACGAACACAAGTCCATGGGGCCGGATGCACTGCATCCGAGGGTGCTAAAGGAGTTGGCCGATGTGATTGCAGAGCCATTGGCCATTATCTTTGACAAATCATGGCAATCGGAGGAGGTCCCGGATGACTGGAAAAAAGCTAATGTAGTGCCCATCTTTAAAAAATGGAAGAAGGAAGATCCGGGGAACTACAGGCCAGTCAGTCTCACCTCAGTCCCTGGAAAAATCATGGAACAGGTCCTCAAGGAATCAATTCTGAACCACTTAAAGGAGGGGAAAGTGATCAGGAACAGTCAGCATGGATTCACCAAGGGCAAGTCATGCCTGACTAACCTAATTGCCTTTTATGATGAGATAACTGGCTCTGTGGATGAGGGGAAAGCAGTGGATGTGCTATTTCTTGACTTTAGCAAAGCTTTTGATACAGACTCCCACTGTGTTCTTGCCAGCAAGTTAAAGAAGTATGGGCTGGATGAATGGACGGTAAGGTGGCTAGAAAACTGGCTGGATGGTCGTGCTCAACGGGTAGTGATCAATGGCTCCATGTCTAGTTGGCAGCCGGTATCAAGTGGAGTGCCCCAAGGGTCGGTGCTGGGGCCGGTTTTGTTCAATATCTTCATCAACGATCTGGAGGATGGTGTGGACTGCACCCTTAGCAAGTTTGCAGATGACACTAAACTGGGAGGAGTGGTTGATACGCTGGAGGGTAGGGACAGGATACAGAGGGACCTAGACAAATTAGAGGATTGGGCCAAAAGAAATCTGATGAGGTTCAACAAGGACAAGTGCAGAGTCCTGCACTTAGGACGGAAGAATCCCATGCACTGCTACAGACTAGGGACCGAATGGCTGGGCAGCAGTTCTGCAGAAAAGGACCTAGGGCTTACAGTGGACGAAAAGCTGAATATGAGTCAACAGTGTGCCCTTGTTGCCAAGAAGGCTAACGGCATTTTGGGCTGTATAAGTAGGGGCATTTCCAGCAGATCGAGGGACGTGATTATTCCCCTCTATTCGGCACTGGTGAGGCCTCATTTGTAGTACTGTGTCCAGTTTTGGGCCCCCCACTACAAGAATGATGTGGATAAATTGGAAAGAGTCCAACGGAGGGCAACCAAAATGATTAGGGGGCTGGAGCACATGACTTATGAGGAGAGGCTGAGGGAACTGGGATTGTTTAGCCTGCAGAAGAGAAGAGTGAGGGGGGATTTGATAGCTGCTTTCAACTACCTGAAAGGGGGTTCCAAAGAGGATGGATCTAGACTGTTCTCAGTGGTAGAAGATGACAGAACAAGGAGTAATGGTCTCAAGTTGCAGAGGGGGAGGTTTAGGTTGGATATTAGGAAAAACTTTTTCACTAGTAGGGTGGTGAAGCACTGGAATGGGTTACCTAGGGAGGTGGTGGAATCTCCTTCCTTAGAGGTTTTTAAGGTCAGGCTTGACAAAGCCCTGGTTGGGATGATCTAGTTCGGTTTGGTCCTGCTTTGAGCAGGGGGTTGGACTAGATGACCTTCTGAGGTCCCTTCCAACCCTGAGATTCTATGAACTGATCACCTGAATGCACTGAACTTGAATCTTCAGGGTAGAAAACAGGTGATAACACAGATGTATGACAGTGTTAAGTAATTCACAGTCAAGCTTACTTTGTGGGGGAAACAGCTGACTGCTGGCAATCTGGTCCATTTCTCAACTCTGAGTTCCTTAGGAAAAGTTGAACCCAAATCCTTGAAAGAATATGCAGATATCATTTCTAACTTACAGAAACAGTTTGATGTGCGGTTTAAAGATTTCAAGGCATTTGAACCACATTTTCAACTTTTTTCCACACCATTTGCTGTAGAAATTGACAATGTTGCTGAGGAAATGCAGATGGAGTTAGTGGCACTTCAGTGTGATACCATTTTGAAGCAGAAGTATACAGACGTGGGAATTCCAGAAGTTTCTTTCACAAGAAAGATTTCCCATATTATTCTCTGCTTCCGCAAGATTCATAGAATCTCAGGGTTGGAAGGGACCTTAGGAACTCATCGAGTCCAACCCCCTGCTCAAAGCAGGACCAATCCCTAATTTTTGCCCCAGATACCCAAATGGCCCCCTCAAGGATTGAAGTCACAACCCTGGGTTTAGCAGGCCAATGCTCAAACCACTGAGCTATCCCTCCCACCCTGTTCACATATATATACACTTCCAAACATTGCCAAATAATGGCAATGTTTGGAAGTACATATATATGTGAATAGTTTTTCTCTTCGATGAAGATTAACAAATCTGCGTTAAGGTCAAGGCTCACTGATGAACATTTGAAAGCAACACTGAGATTGGTTTCGTCTCAGGATATCAAACCTAATATTGATGCCCTGGTTGATGAAAAACGCTGCCAGCTAAGTGGCCACAAATGAAATGACTATCAAAAGTAGCACCAACTTTTCACGTTACAGTTAAAGAAGTTACACGTTACAGTTGAAGTTAATATATTTACTTTTAAGAGCAAACTATATTAATCTTCATTTTTTTAAGGAGGAAGGAGCGGGGAGCCACACGCTTAGGGGAGGAGGCGAAGGGGCGGGGCCTCATGGAAGGAGTGGAGTGGGGGCGGGGCCGGGATGGCTAGGGGGTGGGGTCAATGATGCGGCCCTCGGGCCAATGCACTAGTCCTCATGGTAATTTGAGTTTGAGACCCCTGGTGTAGATTGTAAGTAGATTCTAGTAGAGATAAGGAGGTGTACCTCCTTATACCGTTATACAAGGCATTGGTGAGCCCTCATTTGGAATACTGTGTGCAGTTCTGGTCTCCCATTTTTAAGAAGGATGAATTCAAACTGGAACAGGTACAAAGAAGGGCCACTAGGATGATCCGAGGAATGGAAAACCTGTCATATGAAAGGAGACTCAAGGAGCTTGAGAAGGCCAAAAGAAGGCTGAGGGGAGATATGATTGCTCTCTTTAAATATATCAGAGGGATAAATACCAGGGAGGGAGAGGAATTATTTAAGCTCAGTACCAATGTGGACACAAGAACAAATGGATATAAACTGGCCATCAGGAAGTTTAGACTTGAAATTAGAGGAAGGTTTCTAACCATCAGAGGAGTGAAGTTCTGGAACAGCCTTCCAAGGGAAGCAGTGGGGGCAAAAGACCTATCTGGCTTCAAGATTAAGCTAGATACGTTTATGGAGGAGATTGTTTGATGGGATAACATGATCTTAGTCAAAGGTCAATTAATTGCCATCAGTGGTAAATAGGACCAATGGTCCATGATGGGATGTTAGAAGTTACTACAGAGAACTTTTTCCTGGGTGTCTGGCTGGTGAGTCTTGCTCGGGGTTCAGCTGATCGCCATACTTGGGGTCGGGAAGGAATTTTCCTCCAGGGTAGATTGGCAGAGGCCCTGGAGGTTTTTCGCCTTCCTCTGCAACATGGGGCACGGGTCACTTACTGGAGGATTCTCTGCATCTTGAAGTCTTTAAACCATGATTTGAGGACTTCAATAGCTGAGACATAGGTGAGAGGATTATTCCAGGAGTGGGTGGGTAAGATTCTGTGGCCTGCATTGTGCAGGAGGTCAGACTAGATGATCATAATGGTCCCTTCTGACCTTAAAGTCTATGAGTAAGAACCTGCTATTGTATTAAACTGCTACCTGATCTAGCAAATGCCTACAGATAGCAGTTTCTTGCACCATAGTGTATGTGAAATTGCTACATGTATAAATGTGCTATCTGTAGCAGTTTCTATATGCATAGATTGAAAGAAACAGCTTCTGTAAAAAGATGCTACTTTAGTTGTACATACTTGAAAACTGTTATGTTTCAATCTTCCCTCATAGGTCATCTTTTCTAGACCTTAAATTTTCACAAACTTTATAAGTGTACTCTCTATGCCATTATCTCAATCATTAAGATTTTGAATAGAAATATATCCAGAACTGATCTCTGGAGAACCCCACTCGTTATGCCCATCTTATTTATTGTTATGTCCATCTAGGTTTCATTTCCATAGTTTGTTTATGAGAAGGTCATGGAAGACAGTATCAAAGGCCTTACTAAAGGCAAGATATACCACATCTACCCCTTGTAGGCTTTTTACACTGTTAAAGAAAGCTATCAGGTTGGTTTTACATGCAAGACTGCTTGAAATACCTTTTTTAGCAAAGTAGGACATCCATGAAACTGCAAACTATAGGGATATGCTACCTGTAACACTGGAATTTGATTAAGCTAATTCCTAAAGACACCAGTTTCTCACACCGTTGGTATGTGAGACTGCTATCTGCAGGAATTAGCTACATCAGATGGCCTTAGTGAATTCTTACCATTAGCAGTTCCTGAGAGCTGTGAAGGGCCGTAGCAGTTAACTTTGCGGTGTTCCGAACAACAATTATTAGCTATTAATGCTAACAAAGTGTGATGGATTGGGTACGAGCTAAAGATATGGCAGTCTTAACTCCTCTGCTGACAAAACACAAAAATAACCTTTTCCTTACATGCGACAAAGAGTTCTGTGGCACTTTATAGACTAACAGACGTACTGGAGCATAAGCTTTCGTGGGTGAATCCCCACTTCTTCGGATGCATGATGTGGGGATTCACCCACGAAAGCTTATGCTCCAATACGTCTGTTAGTCTATAAGGTGCCACAGAACGCCTTGTCGCTTCTACAGATCCAGACTAACACGGCTACCCCTCTGATACTTTTCCTTACATGTGTTTCAGGATGGTACACAGCTGTGGCCAGCTCAATTAGGGCCCAGCGGGCCCTGATAAGAGGGCTGTAGGCCAGAAGCTGGAGAAGTCTCACTCTAGCCCGGAGTGAGTGGGAAGGGAGGCAAGGTACCTGAAGTGGAGCAGTGCTGGGAAAGGGCAAGGGGAGTTAGGGAGCTCCATCCTGTTAAACCCCCAGGCTGCAGGCCTTGATGAAGACCTATGAAATGGTACTGGGGCTGCAGAGAGGCAGCCTGGAGATAGGACCTGCTGCCTTTGCCTAACCCCTTGCCAATGATTAGTGGCCATGACAGACTGCAGTCTGCCTCAGTGAGCGGGGGCTAGATGATGACTGGCAGTAGCCACTGAGGCAATGCAGGTTTAGAGGGTTGGAGGGGTTCCCCTGGGAGGGGAAACCCAGAATAAGGGGTTACTGTGGGGGCAGCACCCCAAGGTAAAGAGCATAGGGGTCCGGCAGGGACAGGTGTCATACCCCACATGTATGTTTGCTGATCTGCAAATAGTATAGGAGCATGCACCGAGTTGAACAAAAAATAAGATCAGTCACTCAGGATAAGTACATTGGCTATTAGCCAAGATAATCAGGGATGCAGGCTCATGCACCCCATTGGTGGATTGACTCAAAACAAAGTTTTGATACTAGGTCAGAAATTCAGTCAGAGTGGAAGTCGGATGATCCAACAGAATAAACATCTGCTCTAAAAATGAGAAGAACAAATTAGAATTAAAAATTCAGGGAATTCAGGGAATCCCAGCAGCAGATAAGACACCTTGGGAAACTGCTTGGAGACTCTATGCATTCAGATACAGTGATAAGGGATTCTTTGTTTCTGAGGGGATATATGTAAAATGTTTCACTGAATTAAGTCTCAGGGATTATCTACAAGAGCAAGTTAAAGCACTCTAACTTGCTGGCTCAGGGGTGTGAAAAATCCCCCCCGAACACAGCAAGTTTAAAGCGCTAGAGTGGACAGACTCGGCTCCCAGTGCTTGGAGCTGTGCCTGTGCCTTTAAGAACCCAGGCCTGGGAAGCAGATGCTGAGAGGTGCTGTCTGTGGGAGGGGAAATACAAAAGCCCCTTTGCCCCCCCCCATTTTGGCAAACACTGGCGTCTCAGTCCCACTGGGGTAACTGCTACTCGCTGTGCTGGGTTTTGCCCTCTGATACCTTCTGCGAGTGCCTCACTCCTGGGTTTAACGCCTCCTCCGCTCCCCAGTCCTGATTTTCCCTTGGGTCTCTCTCATAATGCTGCCTCGAGCTGCTTGACCCCGCTGACCAATACATTTCCAACCCCCTGCTCAGACCCTGGCCACCCCTGCTCCGATTTGCCCCCTTTGCCCCTTTTTAGCTAATGTCAAAGCAGCCCGCAGAATCTTACCGGTAATAAGGGCAGGGGGAAGGGCAGTGGCTTCAGTAGATGAACTGAGCATGCTCAGTGCACCCCATAAATCCCACATTGCTACACAGAGCACTAGCCTACAATACATCTGCAGGGAGCCGTGGGTGATGTGGCTTTCACGGGGAAGGTATGGGGCTGGCAGTGGGGTGTGGGAATGTGACTAGCAGGCAGTGGGGGGAAAGGAAGTAGCTGGGGAACCTGGGGCGGGGCCATCTCCACGGGGGTCGCTTGCTCCTCCCTCCCCTTCCTGGGCCCCCAGCTCAGCCATGTCCCTGTCTCAGGCTCTCCCAGCCTCTGCCCAGGTCAGGAATCACTCAGGGGAACGATTCCCACCGGAACAAGGACAAATCACAGCAGGTAAAAATGGGGGGAAACCCCCAAAGCTGAGATCTGAACTGGCCATGGGAGGAGGGAGAAAATGGGGTACGATGGGGGGAGGGGCAGAGACCTGCTCAGGGATTTGCAGGGATGGGGGGTCACCCTGGATGTGGTTCGTGGCTCTCTAGAGAGGAAGGGGGCGGCGGTAAATCCGAGGGGGTCTCAGCTCCACCCTTTCTCTCTCCGCCCTTCGGGGGTAACCTGCTCGTCTCCCCTCCCCGCCCATGTCCGGGCTGCTCAAACATTTTACACCCCCCCCCTTTTCCCAGGTCTCCCCCCGTCGCCTCCCGCAAGGACCCCGGGGGGGCCGGTCCCCCTCCCCCCGCACCCCCAGGGCAGAGCCGGGCCGGGCCCAGGGGCGTTGGGCTCCTGCGGGGGCAGCAGCTCCGAGCCCCCCGCGGCCCCCCAGGGCGCAGATCCCGGCGCGGCGAGATGCCGGGTCCCCCCGGACACTGGGGCGGAGTCACCGCCCGGCCCCGCCCCCGGGGCTCGCGCCGCTACCTGGAGGCTGTAGCTCCGCAGCGGGGCGGGCAGGGCCCGGGGCGGCCCGAGGGCGGCTCCAGCGGGGCAGGGCCCGGGCCGAGCACGGGGGTGTTAATGAAGGTCGGGCTCCGGGAGCGCCTCCAACGACCCCGCGCGAGTCACGCAGAGCCGCAGCGCCCCGCGCACGTTCACAGCTCGACTGCTCACGACCCCATGCCAACGTCACTTCCGCTCCCGGAAGAATCAGGAACTACATCTCCCAGCGTGCCCCGGGGGCGCTTCCGCCCTCTCCAGCCAGGTAAGGGAGGTCCCCGGGGCCAGCCTGACCCTCCCCCCGGGCTGAGACCCCGGCCCCGCCCCCTCTCCCAGCCGGTGCCTCTTGGACCCGCCCCCCCCCGGAGCAGGAGCTGTTCAATGCAGCGGCTGGGCGGGCTTGTGACCCCCCCGGGCAGCGGGCGAGCCGGGCCCGGCCCCTCCCGCACGAGCGTGTCCGGCCCGCGCTGCCAGCAGGGACCTGCCCGGGCCTGGCCCTGCCCCGCTGGCCCCCCGCAGGGTGTTTGTGGCACTGGGGTAACCCCCTTCAGCGGGCGGGGGAGACTGGCTGGATCTCACCAGGAGACAAGGGGGGGGCAGGAGACTGGCTGGATCTCACCAGGAGACAAGGGGGGGGGGCAGGAGACTGGCTGGATCTCACCAGGAGACAGGGGGGGGGCGGGCAGGAGACTGGCTGGATCTTACTAGGAGACAAGGGGGGGGGGGCAGGAGACTGGCTGGATCTTACCAGGAGACAAGGGGGGGGGGGGCAGGAGACTGGCTGGATCTTACCAGGAGACAAGGGGGGGGGGGGGCAGGAGACTGGCTGGATCTCACCAGGAGACAAGGGGGGGGGGGGCAGGAGACTGGCTGGATCTTACCAGGAGACAAGGGGGGGGGGGGGCAGGAGACTGGCTGGATCTCACCAGGAGACAAGGGGGGGTGGCAGAAGACTGGTTGGATCTTACCAGGAGACAAGGTGGGGACGGGGGCTGGTTTTGCTGACTCTTTAGACCAAGGAGACCCTGGAGGCGAATGCAGCGAGCACATCTCAGTGCAGCTCTGGAGCTGTGACACAGCACAGGGACAATCATAGGCGCTGACTTCATGGGTGCTCTGGGGCTGGAGCACCCACGGGGAAAAATTGGTGGGTGCTCCGCACCCGCCGGCAGCTGCCCGCCATCCCCGGGACCCGCGGCCAGCTCCCCGCCAACCCCGGGGCCCGCCGCCATCTTACCTTAGCACCGGGAGACGTTGTGGGGCCCCGCCCCCGATGCTGGGCGACGTTGCGTCGGGGGCGGGGCGCTGGGCGTGAGCTCCCACCGGTGCCAGAGAAAGTTGGTGCCTGTGGGGACAATCACCTGCCTCTACAGCGTCTAAATCCCCTGGGCACAGCTCGCCAGGGCACAGCTTGTGAGCTCAGCCTAGTAAGGAGAGCAGCACTGTGAGTGAGTCACGGAGCCATCAACCTGCACAGCAGAGTGGCGCAGCGGAAGCGTGCTGGGCCCATAACCCAGAGGTCGATGGATCGAAACCATCCTCTGCTAGTTTGTGTTTTATTACTTTCAGCCCTGGAAATAATTCAGCCCACCTTTAGTTGTTCCACATAGAAAAGAGGAGCAAATTCTCTCCCTGTTCACCCTTCCACAGTGGCTAAAGGAAGGAATAAAGCCCCAGCAGAGCCTTATCCCACAGAGTCCATTCCTGTAAGACGAGAGATGTGCTATGACTCCAATCACAGGGTTTCTTCTACGGCAGGGTCTTTTTTTCCTGGAGGAGCAGTACGCTTCCTGAGCAGAGGCAGCCTGATTAATTCTCTGCAACTTTAACAAGCCATCTGAAAGATTCACATCTTACTCCTTTGGAAATTCTGCAGCACTGCGCAAGCACCAAATTCATGTCCCCCGCAGATTTATTTGTTTCCCTACAGAAAAATGTCTTTCTTAGGGGAATATGTTCAATATCTTCATCAACGACCTGAAGGATGGTGTGGACTGCACCCTTAGCAAGTTTGCAGATGACACTAAACTGGGAGGAGTGGTTGATACGCTGGAGGGTAGGGACAGGATACAGAGGGACCTAGACAAATTAGAGGATTGGGCCAAAAGAAATCTGATGAGGTTCAACAAGGACAAGTGCAGAGTCCTGCACTTAGGACGGAAGAATCCCATGGACTGCTACAGACTAGGGACCGAATGGCTGGGCAGCAGTTCTGCAGAAAAGGACCTAGGGGTTACAGTGGACGAAAAGCTGAATATGAGTCAACAGTGTGCCCTTGTTGCCAAGAAGGCTAACGGCATTTTGGGCTGTATAAGTAGGGGCATTTCCAGCAGATCGAGGGACGTGATTATTCCCCTCTATTCGGCACTGGTGAGGCCTCATTTGGAGTACTGTGTCCAGTTTTGAGCCCCACACTACAAGAAGGATGTGGATAAATTGGAAAGAGTCCAACGGAGGGCAACCAAAATGATTAGGGGGCTGGAGCACATGACTTATGAGGAGAGGCTGAGGGAACTGGGATTGTTTAGCCTGCAGAAGAGAAGAGTGAGGGGGGATTTGATAGCTGCTTTCAACTACCTGAAAGGGGGCTCCAAAGAGGATGGATCTAGACTGTTCTCAGTGGTAGAAGATGACAGAACAAGGAGTAATGGTCTCAAGTTGCAGAGGGGGAGGTTTAGGTTGGATATTAGGAAAAACTTTTTCACTAGTAGGGTGGTGAAGCACTGGAATGGGTTACCTAGGGAGGTGGTGGAATCTCCTTCCTTAGAGGTTTTTAAGGTCAGGCTTGACAAAGCCCTGGCTGGGATGATATAGTTGGGGTTGGTCCTGCTTTGAGCAGGGGGTTGGACTAGATGACCTCCTGAGGTCCCCTCCAGCCCTGAGATTCTATGATTCTATGAAATGGAAGCTCTGAGAGAGAGACAGTTTGCAGAATCCCACCCCCATACTGCTGAGACCAGCCAGGAAGGGACAATGAGCGAGCCCCTTGTCTCTCCCAGCAGATCCACGACACACCTGCTAGCCAGAGGCTGATATAGGAGATGGAGCCCCCGGTAGGGTCCAGGTACAGCCCCATGGTAGGAATCTCAACACCCTCCCTACTGCCAGCAGCTGGATGTGAGGGGCTGGGGCATCTTTCCTACCCCTCCCTGGTGGGCACCCCCTTTCCATGTCACACCAGCCTCTGGCTAGCAGGGTGAGGGTTCAGCACTGGAAGTCTGGTCAATTTTCTCAGCCCTGCCCAGGGGGTTGGTTTCTCTGTTTCCTGTTTCACAAATTAGGGAATTTTCTGCCCCAACACCCAGGGATTTGTTCTGAGGATCTAGGCCCATGTTAAACAAGTCCCAGAAGGTTTGTCACACTCTGCCCCCCCCCTCCGTTTCCTCACCCAGGATATTCCTTGTCCCCTCCAGACCTAACTCCTCAGAAGTTGCCACCTCTTCAGTATTTACTGACCCTCTCCCTCCAGCAGGGACCCACAAGCAACCCCCCAGTAACCCCTACCTGAGCAGGGCCCACTGTGGCCATTTCTCTCCCCGTCCCATGGGAGGACGGGATGAGCTGGAGTGAGACAGGGCGTCATTCTGCAGCCTGGCGGGGCGAGACGGGCAGTTGTGGAGGTTTCAGAACAGGCTTTAGTTCATTTCACATCATGATTCACCCAGGCCCTTTCCCTGCTGACAGAGATTATAGATTCTGCCATGCTGGGAACAAGCTTAGTCCCCATAATGCAGCACAGACCTTGCCCCGCGTCCCAGGACTAAACCCACGGAGACATGTTCAAACTCGCCCAGGAACAGAGTGTGAATCAAACACTGGAAAAGACCAGAACTAAAGGAGCCCCTTTGGGGGGATTCCCCCTGACACTGTCCCTAGGGCAGCAGGGAGAGTCATGGGCTGGTTTTTCCTCTCTCTGCTCCTCACCTTGCTCACAGGAAAGTGACCCTGTGCGGGGATGCTGCAGTGAGTGTGCCTGGGGGGGTCAGAGATCTGGAAATCTGCTTCCCCCATTTGTCCTGAAACCCTCTTCCACCTCTTCCTCTCTTTCTTAGCGCCCCACCCCCTGGATGGGAGACGTGGTCACCACCCCATTCTTGGGGGATTTCTCTCTCCCGTGGCTGGCCCTGCTCTGCACGTGCGGGGAAGGTGGGACCAGTCAGGAAGATCTGCTTTATCCACACAAGTTACTGGACACACCAAAGAGCCAGTGGGAGCAGGTCAGACTCGCTGAGTGAAGGATCCTTCTGGCCTTAATGATGGCAGCAGCTGTGGGCCCCGGACACCTGGGGGAGCAGAGAGGGGGGCGCTCTGTGCAGAGTCAGGTACCTGCCCAGCCCCAAGGTCTCAGTCACCTGGAGTGTGCGCTCAGGAGTTGCCGTCAGCAGAGCCCGGGGCGATCTCTAGCCAGAGAAGGTCCCCCCTGGCAGGGCACGGAGGGTTTAATGATGGGCTCTCCCCAGCACAGACCCCCCTGGGGAAGCAGCAGCTGCTCCCCATGGAGGCAGCAGCGTCTGGTCTTTTCGGAGCTGCCCGGGGTCTGATGATCTCGGTTCTTTGTTCTGCCTCCTTCCTCCCAGCACTCAAGTGTCCCAGCCAGAGGGGAAAGGGGGCAGACCAGGAGTTCTCAGACTGGGGGTTACAGCCCCTCGCACGGGGTGGGTTATTATGTGGGGGTCACAAGCCCACCCAGCTCCACAGGCAGCAGCAGTGCAGAAGTGAGGGTGGCAACGGAGCGCAAAGTCTGCTGTGAAAAGTCACATTGACAAATATCTTCCCACTCCCAGTGTTAAACAGTAACTATTTTCAACCCCCTTTTCTGCTTATCACAATCATTCAATCCAAGTGTGTTTTTGGCTTAATTTTAAAATGGTGAGAAAAGGTCAATTCAGTTAAAAGAATAGACTAAAGAATAAATCAAGCATTTAAAATCAGGTTAAATATAATAAATGTGGTTTGAATTGAAAAGTGGGGGGTCGCACTCGGAGGCTTGCTTTGTGCAAGGGGTCACCAATTCAGAAAGTTTGAGAGCCACTGGGTTACACAGGGAAAGAGGAGAGAGACACTGAAAAAGGCCTGCAGGGGAAATACCTGGGGAGAGTGGTTCCCAACTCCCAAATCTGCCCCGTTCCATTTACTGCCCCATCCCTGGCTTGTATCTCCAGTGCCGAGAATATCACAGATCCCCTTCTCTGCCAAGGGGGCTTGCACAGGTATTTCCTTTATGCCAGGCCCCTTCCTCACTGAATAATTGCATAGATTCATTGGTGCTCCTCCCCTTTCTCCTGCTTCTTTCTGTCACCCTTCTGCGAGTTGAAGTTGGGAGCAACATGGCCTGGGTTCAATATCTAGGGGTTCCTTTTTCAAGAACACAACACAGAACCCGCTTGAGCCCCCACCCAGTAACCTGGGACAATTCCACACCATCTCCTGGGTGCCTCTAGAGGCAATACTTCCCCACTCGCAAGCACCGAGTCTGAGGGCTTGTCTAAAATACCCACTGGATTGGCAGGCAGCGATCGATCCAGCGGGGGTCGATTTATCATGTCTAGTATTCACGTGATAAATTGACCGCTGAGCACTGTCCCATTGACTCTGGTACTCCACCAGAACTCGAAGCACAAGCGGAGTTGACGGGAGAGCGTCAGCTGTTGACTTACTGCAGTGAAGAAACAGCAGTAAGTAGAGCTAAGTACATTGACATCAGCTACACTATCCACGTAGCTAAAGTTACGTATCTTAGATTGACCCCGCGCTGTAGTGTAGACAATCCCTGAGGCTA
Organism: Chelydra serpentina; assembly: GCA_037349315.1. Taxonomy (NCBI): domain Eukaryota; kingdom Metazoa; phylum Chordata; order Testudines; family Chelydridae; genus Chelydra; species Chelydra serpentina. The sequence continues at coordinate 4,726,323 of JBAIAC010000192.1, forward strand.
TGTCTACACTAACAATGCCAATGATGCTTGATAACAATCCACAGCAGTGCAGACCAATGCACTTTTGTTTTCATCCTCTGAGTCAGGAAAACCACCAACACCTCTTCTTTTGTACTGGGACAGGTAACAATAAGGTGACACTAAATTATTCCGATTGCTAAAAGCAGATTTGGGGGTTGTGTGTTTTTGAAAAAGAAGTCAATACTGATCCTTCTAACTAGCAGTGTGAGATGAAAAAAAGACACAGACAATCCTTGTCAGTAAAGGCTAATGTCCTAAATGGGAACTCAGCAGCGTTTTGTAGCTGGGGGAACGTATAGTCTGAATGTGTATGACCCGACCCCATCCCCCACCCTCGCAAAGCAATAGGGCTTGACACTCTCTCTGTGCATTGGTTTGATGGCTGAGTGGTTAACCAAGCAGTGACAGTCCAAGGAGGTTCCTTGAGTAGGTTTCACTCCCGATGAGATTGTGCACCAAAAAAATAAAAAATCTGTGCACAATATATTAAAATTCTGCAAATTGTATTTGTCAATAAATACATGTGGAGGCGCCATCATGGAAGTAGGGAGCACAGGCTACTGGAAGCACGGAGATGGGAGATCACCATAGAATCATAGAATCATAGAATCTCAGGGTTGGAAGGGACCTCAGGAGGTCATCTAGTCCAACCCCCTGCTCAAAGCAGGACCAACCCCAACTAGATCATCCCAGCCAGGGCTTTGTCAAGCCTGACCTTAAAAACCTCTAAGGAAGGAGATTCCACCACCTCCCTAGGTAACCCATTCCAGTGCTTCACCACCCTACTAGTGAAAAAGTTTTTCATAATATCCAACTTAAACCTCCCCCTCTGCAACTTGAGACCATTACTCCTTGTTCTGTCATCTTCTACCACTGAGAACAGTCTAGATCCATCCTCTTTGGAACCCCCTTTTAGGTAGTTGAAAGCAGCTATCAAATCCCCCCTCACTCTTCTCTTCTGCAGGCTAAACAATCCCAGTTCCCTCAGCCTCTCCTCATAAGTCATGTGCTCCAGCCCCCTAATCATTTTGGTTGCCCTCCGTTGGACTCTTTCCAATTTATCCACATCCTTTTTGTAGTGTGGGGCCCAAAACTGGACACACGACTCCAAATGAGGCCTCACCAGTGCCGAATAGAGGGGAATAATCACGTCCCTCGATCTGCTGGAAATGCCCCTACTTATACAGCCCAAAATGCCGTTAGCCTTCTTGGCAACAAGGGCACACTGTTGACTCATATTCAGCTTTTCGTCCACTGTAACCCCTAGGTCCTTTTCTGCAGAACTGCTGCCCAGCCATTCGGTCCCTAGTCTGTAGCAGTGCATGGGATTCTTCCGTCCTAAGTGCAGGACTCTGCACTTGTCCTTGTTGAACCTCATCAGATTTCTTTTGGCCCAATCCTCTAATTTGTCTAGGTCCCTCTGTATCCTATCCCTACCCTCCAGCGTATCAACCACTCCTCCCAGTTTAGTGTCATCTGCAAACTTGCTAAGGGTGCAGTCCACACCATCCTCCAGGTCGTTGCTGAAGATATTGAACAAAACCGGCCCCAGCACCGACCCTTGGGGCACTCCACTTGATACCGGCTGCCAACTAGACATGGAGCCATTGATCACTACCCGTTGAGCACGACCATCCAGCCAGTTTTCTATCCACCTTACCGTCCATTCATCCAGCCCATACTTCTTTAACTTGCTGGCAAGAACACTGTGGGAGACTGTATCAAAAGCTTTGCTAAAGTCAAGAAATAGCACATCCACTGCTTTCCCCTCATCCACAGAGCCAGTTATCTCATCATAGAAGGCAATTAGGTTAGTCAGGCATGACTTGCCCTTGGTGAATCCATGCTGACTGTTCCTGATCACTTTCCCCTCCTTTAAGTGGTTCAGAATTGATTCCTTGAGGACCTGTTCCATGATTTTTCCAGGGATTGAGGTGAGACTGACTGGCCTGTAGTTCCCTGGATCTTCCTTCTTCCCTTTTTTAAAGATGGGCACTACATTAGCTTTTTTTCAGTCATCCGGGACCTCCCCCGATTGCCATGATTTGTCAAAGATAATGGCCAATGGCTCTGCAATCACATTGGCCAACTCCTTTAGCACCCTCGGATGCAGTGCATCCGGCCCCATGGACTTGTGTTCGTCCAGCTTTTCTAAATAGTCCCGAACTACTTCTTTCTCCACAGAGGGCTGGTCACCTCCTCCCCATAGCGTGCTGTGGAGTGCAGCTGTCTGGGAGCTGACCTTGTCTGTGAAGACAGAGGCAAAAAAAGCATTGAGTACACTAGCTTTCTCCACATCCTCTGTCACTAGGTTCCCTCCCTCATTCAGTAAGGGGCCCACACTTTCCTTGACCTTCTTCTTGTTGCTCACATACCTGAAGAAACCCTTCTTGTTACTCCTAACATCTCCGGCTAGCTGCAACTCCAAGTGTGATTTGGCCTTCCTAATTTCACTCCTGCATGCCTGAAGAATATTTGTATACTCCTCCCTGGTCATTTGTCCAATCTTCCACTTCTTGTAAGCTGCTTTTTTGTGTTTAAGACGAGCAAGGATTTCACTGTTAAGCCAAGCTGGTCACCTGCCATATTTACTTTTCTTTCTACACATCGGGATGGTTTGTTCCTGCAACCTCAATAAGGTTTCTTTAAAATACAGCCAGCTTTCCTCGACTCCTTTCCCCCTCATGTTATTCTCCCAGGGGACCTTGCCCATCAGTTCCCTGAGGGAGTCAAAGTCTGCTTTTCTGAAGTCCAGGCTCTGTATTCTACTGCTCTCCTTTCTTCCTTGTGTCAGGATCCTGAACTCGACCAGCTCATGGTCACTGCCTCCCAGGTTCCCATCCACTATTGCTTCCTCTACTATTTCTTCCCTGTTTGTGAGCAGCAAGTCAAGAAGAGCTTTTCCCCTAGTTGGTTCCTCCAGCACTTGCACCAGGAAATTGCACCATGCAGCCCCCTATCCCATCCTGGGAAACAGATTCACTGGTGAGGCTGCACTTGTTCAATGCCTACTCCAGATGCCCAAAACGACTCCCCAGAACTTCTGAGGAGAGGCGCATGACCACTCTTGTGGCTTCCCTTTGCTTCCCCATCAAAAAGTAATTTTTCCGTGGGGAAGCAAAGAAATCTGTGGGGGACATGAATTCTGCGCATGCACAGTGGAGCAGAATTCCCCCAGGAGTAAAGTTTTCATCTTGCAGATGGCTTGCAGTGTATGAATCAGGCAGCCTCTGCCCAGAAAATACCACACTGCTCTTCCAGGAAAAAAGACCCTGCTGCAGAAGAAACTGTATGACTGGAGTCATACTAAGGCTATGATTTAATCCTGGTATTTTTAGTAAAAATTATGGACAAGAAACAAAATGTCAGGCCCCCAACCTATACGATAAATAACCCTGATTCAATCTTGGAGGGGCGTGTGGAAGCCCAGGGGGCCCACAGCACCACCTGCTGGGTGGGTAGGGGGAAAGCCCCAAAGGGCCCAATGCCACTCTGGCCACTGCAGGGGGCTTATTCCTTCCTTTAATCGCTGTGGAAGTGTAAACAGTGAGAGAATTTGCTCCTTTTTTCTATGTGGAACACATAACGGCAGCCTGAATTATTTCCAGGGCTGTAAGTAATAGCAGAGGATGGTTTCAATCCATTGACCTCTGGGCCAAGCACACTTCTGCTGTGCCACTCTGCTTCATGTATTTTTGCCTGCAGGCTCTATTCACAGGGCAGCTGAGTTCGGCTGAGTAAGTTTTACTCCTGAGGCGATTCTGCACCAAAAAATAAAACAAAATAAAAATTCTGGGCACAATATTTTCAAATTCTGTCAATTTTATTTGTCAATACATAAATGTTGAGGCTCCAGCATGGCAGTGGGCACAGGCTACTAGATGCGCAGAGATGGGATCACCCCGCAGCCCCCTCCCCAGGACACGGATTCAGTGGCGAGGCTGCACCTCTCTGCTGCCTAATTTTGGGGTCCAAAATAACATGCCTGTGCTGTTGGGGAGGGTTCCATGACCATTCTTGTGGCTTCCCTTTGCTTCATAGGGTATGTCTACACTACGAGACTAGTTCGATTTTTCTTAAACCGAACTTGTGAAACCGATATTGCAAAGTCGATCGTGCGAATCCACAGCAAGGACATTAATTCGAATTTGTGAGTCCACAGTAACGGGGCAAGCGTCGACATTGCAAGCGGTGCACTGTGGGTAGCTATCCCACAGTTCCCGCAGTCCCCGCTGCCCACTGGAATTCTGGGTGTAGCCCCCAGTGCCTTCTGGGGCCAAAAATGTGTCGAGGGTGGTTATAGGTAAATGTCGTCACTCGACCCACACTCCCGCCCTCCCTACGTGAAAGCGCCGGCGGGCAATTAATTCGCGCCCTTTTCCGGTGATTGACAGCTCGGACGCCACAGGACAGCGAGCATGGAGCCCTCCGCGATTATCGCTGCTGTTCTGTCCGTTGTCAACACCTCGCGCCTTATCGTCCACCTTTTCCAGAGGCAGATGCAGAGAAATCGGGCGAGGAGGCAACGGAAGCTCCGGGAGGACATGAACTCTGAGAGGGGCACAGACCTCTCCCAAAGCACGGGACCCCGGCCCGTAGAAATCATGGCGGCAATGGGGCACGTTGATCCTGTGGAACGGCGATTCTGGGCAAGGGAAACAAGCACTGACTGGTGGGACCGCATAGTGCTGCAGGTCTGGGTTGAATCCCAGTGGCTGCGAAACTTTCGGATGCGTAAGGGCACTTTCCTGGAACTTTGTGAGTTGCTGTCCCCTGCCCTGAAGCGCCAGGACACCCGGATGCGAGCAGCCCTGACCATCCAGAAGCGAGTGGCCATAGCCCTGTGGAAGCTTGCAACTCCTGACAGCTACCGGTCAGTCGCGAACCAATTTGGAGTGGGCAAGTCTACCGTGGGGGTTGCTGTGATGCAGGTAGCCCATGCAATCGTTGACCTGCTGCTCTCAAAGGTAGTGACCCTTGGAGACGTGCAGGTGATCATAGATGGCTTTTCCGCTATGGGATTCCCAAACTGCGGCGGGGCTATTGATGGGACACACATCCCTATCCTGGGACCGGACCACCAGGGCAGCCAGTACATTAACCGAAAGGGCTATTTTTCTATGGTGCTGCAAGCATTAGTGGACCACAAAGGACATTTTACCAACATCAATGTCGGATGGCCGGGCAAGGTTCATGATGCTCGTGTTTTCAAAAACTCTGGTCTGTTTAGACGGCTGCAAGAGGGTGTTTATTTCCCGGACCGCAAAATAAGTGTTGGGGATGCGGAGATGCCTATAGTGATCCTCGGGGACCCAGCCTACCCGCTAATGCCCTGGCTCATGAAGCCATACACGGGAGCCCTGGACACTGAAAAGGAGCTCTTCAACTACCGGCTGAGCAAGTGCAGAATGGTGGTGGAGTGTGCCTTTGGCCGTCTGAAAGGTCGTTGGAGAAGCTTACTTACTCGCTCCGATCTCAGCCAAACAAATATCCCCATTGTGATTGCAGCGTGCTGTGTGCTCCACAATCTCTGTGAGAGCAAGGGGCAGACGTTTATGGCGGGGTGGGAGGTTGAGGCAAATCGCCTGGCTGCTGATTACGCACAGCCAGACACCAGGGCCATTAGAAGATCACAGCGGGATGCGCTGCACATCCGGGAAGCTTTGAAAGCTAGCTTCCAGAGCGAGCGGGGTAACCAGTGACTGTTACGCTTGTTTAAACAGATGCTGAACCTGCCCCCATTTCTTTACCCAGTTTCTGTTGCCTATCCTCTCCAATTACCAACCCCCTTCCCCCCCTTCATTCAACGCTTTAAAAGTATAATAAAGGAAACATTGTTTATTTAAACCGTCTCTATTACTGATTTCTCGGTTAAGGGTTTTACCTGGGACGCATACCGCGGTTGGGGAGCAGGTGGAGTGTTGGAAAGTACGCTTCCAAACTCGGGGAACGACATGCTCCTGCTCCCAGAGCAGTCCGAAGTGCTGGACTGCTTGTTTCAAGGGAGCCATCAACCCCTCCTATTCGCAACTGTGTGTGGTGGGGCCTTTTTGACTTTTTGGCCATGGATTGCGGCCACAGATCCCCTGCTGCATGGATCTGTCATGCAGGCTATCGCCGGCCGCAAAAGATCTGCTGCCACCCTCCCCCACCAGAAAGTCACAGGGCCCCCCCGCATAGAGAACAAGACAACCCCCTCCCAGAATGACAAGTTTGCCCAGTGCATGCAATGTGAGAGTGACTTTATGTTGATCCTTTCCCCCTGTCTGTACCCTGGTTCAGGCGCCTGTCATCGCTAATAACAAACCCACTCCCCCAAAACCAAACCGTCCTGTGAAAGAAAGTCAGGGGAACAGCACTGTGCAAAACAATCATTTTTATTAAGGGGAGCATATTTTTTAGATAATACCTGGGCAGGGAACTGTTGTGGGGTGCGGTTGGAGGGAGGAAAAGGACCCATCTAAAGTTTTGGAAATGAGAGCCTTCTGCTACTGGAGTAGTCTGCAGGGGTGGAGTGATTATTTCCATGGCCCCTGCCTCCCCTCGTTCTAGTGACTTTGGGTGAGTGGAGGATTGGACTTTGTGGCGGGGGAGGGCGGTTGGAAATTACATATAGAGGTGCTCTTTCCTCCTGTCTCCTGTCCTGGAGAACGTCTACCAGGCGCCGGAGCGTGTCAGTTTGCTCCCTCATTAGTCCCAGCAGCGTTTGAGTCGCCTGCTGGTCTTCCTGCCGCCACCTGTCCTCGCGAGCTTCAGCCCTCTGCTCCCATTCGCTGACTGCTCGCTCAGACCTTGACACATCCTCTCTCCGCTGTGCTGCCTCCTTTCCGGAACAGACCATCAATTCGGAGAACATGTCGTCCTGGGTTCTCTTTTTGCACCGCCTGATCAGCGCAAGCCTCTGGGAGGGTGATCCTCGGGTAGGGCGGGAGACACTCGCAGCTGTGGGATGAGAGAAAAGGAGTGAATTCCTCAGAAAGATACTTTTTCCTGAACAATGCCTATACTCTTTCCCTGTGAATAGGACCAAGCACAGTACCTATCACATGTCCACTTACTACAATGTCAAATATTATGTCTTTATCCTGAGTGTCTGGGGTCCCGGTGTACAGATCCCAGAAGCCCTGCTGAACACTGGAAATCTGCTCTCTGGAGACCATGGTAAGCTGATGAGTTTGGACTGCTGAGAGATTACTTCACAGCAGTGCTCTACTCCCATGTTTCAATCACTGTTCCTGGCGGCGGCCAGTTCCTGCTGCTGCCCAAACCGCTCATCTACAGCGGCTCGCCTACCCTTTCCCCCCCTCCGCGAGGCCGCTCCCGGGAACTGAAAGTGCCCGCGAACCGCTCTGTTTGAACGGCTCGCCTACCCTTTCCCCCCCTCCGCGTGGCCGCTCCCGGGAACTGAAAGTGCCCGCGAACCGCTCTGTTTGAACGGCTCGCCTACCCTTTCCCCCCCTCCGCGTGGCCGGTCCCGGCAACTCTCCCTGCCTGCGCACCACTAAGTTCTAATGGTTAGCCTCCCAACTCCTTCCCCCCCCGCGTGGATGGAAACCGCCGGGTGTCTTTCTTTAAAGGGAAAATGAAGAATTCACTATACTAAAGAAACCATTCATTCAAACCAGGGCACCATGACTGATATCACTCTGATGAGGATTACGGAGACAGAGAAAGACCGCATGCTGCATCAATGCCAGCAAACCCTGGGGCCGTATGCAGCCATGCTATGCAAGGCAATGATACCAGAGTACCTGCAGCTTGCATGGCACGGGAAAGTATCCTACCATGGAGGAGACAATAAGGCCGCTCTCCCTGGGAACCTGATACAAAATCTCTCACTGTACCTCCAGGAGAGCTTCGCGGAGATCTCCGATGGGGATTTCTCCTCTATCCCCATACATATTGACAGACTTTTCGAGTAGTTGCACTGGAAAGCGACTCAAAGCTGAAGCGCCTAAGGCCAACTAAGCAATACAAACACAGTGCTTATACACCATGCCTATTGTATTCCAAATAAATGTTTAAAACACTGACCTGATGATCCTTCGCCTGATTCCTGGTCAGGGATGCTGCCTTGGGAGGGTTCGTAGGGGATCTCAGTCAGGGTGATGAATAGATCCTGGCTGTTGGGAAAATCAGCATTGAAAGCGCTGTCGACTGCCTCGTCCTCCTCCTCTCCTTCCTCATCTTCACCGTCCGCGAAAACCTCCGACGACGTGGACGTAGATAAGACCCCGTCGTCGGAGTCCACGGACACTGGTGGGGTAGTGGTGGCAGCACCACCGAGCATAGCATGCAGTGCCTCGTAAAAACGGCATGTGTGTTGCCGCGATCTGGACCGTCCGTTGGACTCCTTGGTCTTCTGGTACGCCTGTCATAGCTCCTTGATTTTCACGCGACACTGCGTTGCATCCCGGCTGTATCCTCTCTCCGTCATAGCCTGGGATATTTTCTCAAAAATTTTTGCATTCCGTCTTTTGGATCGGAGCTCGGATAGGACGGATTCATCTCCCCACACAGCGATCAGATCCAAAACTTCCCGATCAGTCCATGCTGGAGCCCTCTTTCTATTCTGGGATTGCATGGTAACCTCTGCTGGAGAGCTCTGCATCGTTGCCAGTGCTGCTGAGCTCGCCACGATGTCCAAACAGGAAATGAGATTCAAACTGGCCAGACAGGAAAAGGAATTCAAATTTTCCCGGGGCTTTTCCTGAGTGGCAGGTCAGAGCCTCCGAGTACGGATTGCTGTCCTGAGCGTCCACTGAGTGGTGCACTGTGGGATAGCTCCCGGAGCTATTAGCGTCGAATTCCGTCCACAGTACCAAGAATTCGACATGGCCATGTCGAATTTAGCACTACTCCCCTCGTCGGGGAGGAGTACAGAAATCGAATTAAAGAGCCATTTATGTCGAAATAAATTGCTTCCTAATGTGGACGGGTGCAGGGTAAAATCGAGTTAACGCTGCTAAATTCGACAAAGTCCTAGTGTAGACCAGGCCATAGAATCATAGGGACCTCAGGAGGTCATCTAGTCCAACCCCCTGCTCAAAGCAGGACCAACCCCAACTAGATCATCCCAGCCAGGGCTTTGTCAAGCCTGACCTTAAAAACCTCTAAGGAAGGAGATTCCACCACCTCCCTAGGTAACCCATTCCAGTGCTTCACCACCCTACTAGTGAAAAAGTTTTTCCTAATATCCAACCTAAACCTCCCCCTCTGCAACTTGAGACCATTACTCCTTGTTCTGTCATCTTCTACCACTGAGAACAGTCTAGATCCATCCTCTTTGGAACCCCCTTTTAGGTAGTTGAAAGCAGCTATCAAATCCCCCCTCACTCTTCTCTTCTGCAGGCTAAACAATCCCAGTTCCCTCAGCCTCTCCTCATAAGTCATGTGCTCCAGCCCCCTAATCATTTTGGTTGCCCTCCGTTGGACTCTTTCCAATTTATCCACATCCTTCTTGTAGTGTGGGGCCCAAAACTGGACACAGTACTCCAAATGAGGCCTCACCAGTGCCGAATAGAGGGGAATAATCACGTCCCTCGATCTGCTGGAAATGCCCCTACTTATACAGCCCAAAATGCCGTTAGCCTTCTTGGCAACAAGGGCACACTGTTGACTCATATTCAGCTTTTCGTCCACTGTAAGCCCTAGGTCCTTTTCTGCAGAACTGCTGCCCAGCCATTCGGTCCCTAGTCTGTAGCAGTGCATGGGATTCTTCCGTCCTAAGTGCAGGACTCTGCACTTCTCCTTGTCCTTGTTGAACCTCATCAGATTTCTTTTGGCCCAATCCTCTAATTTGTCTAGGTCCCTCTGTATCCTGTCCCTACCCTCCAGCGTATCAACCACTCCTCCCAGTTTAGTGTCATCTGCAAACTTGCTAAGGGTGCAGTCCACACCATCCTCCAGATTGTTGATAAAGATATTGAACAAAACCGGCCCCAGCACCGACCCTTGGGGCACTCCACTTGATACCAGCTGCCAACTAGACATGGAGCCATTGATCACTACCCGTTGAGCACGACCATCCAGCCAGTTTTCTATCCACCTTACCGTCCATTCATCCAGCCCATACTTCTTTAACTTGCTGGCAAGAACACTGTGGGAGACTGTATCAAAAGCTTTGCTAAAGTCAAAAAATAGCACATCCACTGCTTTCCCCTCATCCACAGAGCCAGTTATCTCATCATAAAAGGCAATTAGGTTATTCAGGCATGACTTGCCCTTGGTGAATCCATGCTGACTGTTCCTGATCACTTTCCCCTCCTTTAAGTGGTTCAGAATTGATTCCTTGAGGACCTGTTCCATGATTTTTCCAGGAATTGAGGTGATTCTGACTAGCCTGTAGTTCCCCGGATCTTCCTTCTTCCCTTTTTTAAAGATGGGCACTACATTAGCTTTTTTCCAGTCATCCGGGACCTCCCCCGATTGGCATGATTTGTCAAAGATAATGGCCAATGGCTGTGCAATCACATCGGCCAACTCCTTTAGCACCCTCGGATGCAGTGAATCCGGCCCCATGGACTTGTGTTCGTCCAGCTTTTCTAAATAGTCCCGAACTACTTCTTTCTCCACAGAGGGCTGGTCACCTCCTCCCCATACCGTGCTGCGAAGTGCAGCCGCCTGGGAGCTGACCTTGTCTGTGAAGACAGAGGCAAAAAAAGCATTGAGTACACTAGCTTTCTCCACATCCTCTCTCACTAGGTTCCCTCCCTCATTCAGCAAGGGGCCCACACTTTCCTTGACTTTCTTCTTGTTGCTCACATACCTGAAGAAACCCTTCTTGTTACTCCTAACATCTCCGGCTAGCTGCAACTCCAAGTGTGATTTGGCCTTCCTAATTTCACTCCTGCATGCCTGAAGAATATTTTTATACTCCTCCCTGGTCATTTGTCCAATCTTCCACTTCTTGTAAGCTGCTTTTTTGTGTTTAAGACGATTGGCTCCTTTCCCCCAGGAAAAGCGGGGCTGTGAGTGGGGCAGCAGGGACTGAGTGTTGGACTCTTGCTCTTTCAGGGTCCGGTGACCTTCGAGGAGGTGGCTGTGTATTTCACCAGGGAAGAGTGGACTCTGCTGGACCCGGCTCAGAGAGCCCTCTACAGAGACGTCATGCAGGAGAACTAGGAGAATGTGACCTCGCTGGGTAAGGATTCCCTTCCCCTCGGTTCTTAGAAGGGGAAATAAAGAGTTACGGTTCACGCCACCACCACAGTGTCACGTCTCCTCTGCCCTGTTTCAGCATCACCCCGACATGCCAGTGACACACATACGGGCTCTCTCCTCTGTTACAGAACGCTCTGGGAACACAGCAGTACAGAAGAAAGTCTAGCAACTTCTCTTTGCTAAGATAATAGTCGGGTTCATCTCCATCACAGCAAACAGAAGCTTCCTGCCTCTGGCCTGCACTCCAATACTGAATCTCCTGCACGCAAACCATCTGAGACTTGCAGTGTTACCACCCCTTTGCCCTCCACCTGAGATTTCCTTTTGAGTCACTGCCTTTGTTGACTGAAAACAGGAGCTAAAATGAAAGGAGGCCCAAATTCTTCGGTCTCAGGTTCGTCCCCTACCCGTATCTGTCACCAGGGGTTTGTGTTCCCAGATAAAACTCAACAAAATACAGGTACAAACAGATTTATTAAAGAAAGATGGCAAGGACTCCCAGGATAAACCAGGCAGATGATAAAACAAGGCAGGCTGTAACAATAAGGGACTATACACATAGACAGATGATGATTACAATACCATTTCTGGCAGCTTGACTGATATCTTCTCCTTCTTAAGATGGCACAGCACAGCAGGGCTGCTGGATCCCTCGGATGGAAACCGGAATCTCGGACCAGGATCAAAGAGCGCTCCTTCAGGTAAGTTGTTAAATCCCTCCCACTCCCTATCTTGCGTCGTCGTGTGTGTAGTAAGCGGATCCTATAGAAGGTGGATCAGGTGTGTGTAAGCATGTATATCCCCTATTTCAGGTAACCCTTGTGGGGTGAATGGCTTACCCTAAATCACTGAGTCTGTCTCAACCATACACTACCACTCAGATGGGCAGTCCCACTCTGATCTAATCACTGCCTTATATCGACACCCTGTCCCTAGGCAGATTAGATGACTGACAGCTACTGCTATTTCCCGCCAAAACAGAAAAAGGCGCCAAACTGGAGCTAGAAGGGAATAAGAAGGCTTACCAAGATGGATGCCTAGTTGTCCTTTAGAGGGATCCAAGATGGCCTTATGGATATCTCCCTCTACACCTTCACTTACCCCTCACTAAGCCTCACCGATCACTAGAGCATACGCCAGCAGAGTGCTGACAATCCCCATGGCAAGAACACGCCCTTGGGCACCTCTACTGACAAAGCCCGCAACTCTCAGCACAAAGTGAGGCAGAATTGGCCCCCAAGTCCCACCTCTCTTCAGAGCACAGTCACAGCTGCCAAGCTGCTCCAGCCAGTCCCTCCATCATGCAGTGACAGCTCCAGCTGGCCCAGTGCCCACAGCTGGAGGGCATGCGGATCAATGCTGGGACTCCCGTCTGTGAACACAACACAGACAATGGCACGTTCTTAGTCTTTCCTCGTATCCATTATAGATTCATAGATTTTAAGGCCAGATGTGACTATTAGGTTGTCTACTCTGATGTCCTTTATAACACAGACCATAGAATTTCATCCCGGTACTGCTGCATTGAGCTGAATTCCTGTGGCAGTCTGTTAACCCTTGCACTGCCCACACAGAACCATTCTCAGTGGTTCTTGCCAGCTGCAAGCTTAAGGGTTGGGGGCAAAGTTAAGGTTGCATTGGAGGGGTGGTGTTTACATTCACTTTTCATTTCCTGGTTTGCAGAGGTTCAAGTTTAGTCACTGTCCATTCAGGTCAGGCAGGAGACAGCACTGGGCAACCTTTGCTCTGCATAAATGTAGCTTATGAGCCCTGAGTTTCCTTTTGCCACTATAGCTGTGTCTATAATTGAGCGTTTGCACGAGCTATGTTGGATGGTGTCCGTGCGTGTGCGTGCGTGTGTGCACTTTTTCACAGCCTTAAACAACAGAGCTGGACTGGCAAAGCTTTTAAGAGCAAACCAAGTCAGAGTCTGCATGTGGATTTTAGAGCTCTTGAAAATACACCTCTTACCCCAGAAATGTTGGTCTCAGAGGGCAAAACTTCCAATTGGAACTCCTGCAGGATGCAAGAAAAATGCACTAGACACATTGTCTGAAAGGTATCAGTGGTAGGGGTCTCACTCAGACGCATGGGTGGAGCTCTGGTTCAAAGGCCGCAGCATGTTCTCGCCAATGAATGACGGTGAGGGTAGTGTTAGTGAGAAATGTTGTGTTGGTGTTGTTTATGTAAGCAGAGTCAGGATGAGCTCTACCCTGACATCTGGTGGTGAGTTGTGGAAAGGGATGTCAGGGGCTAATCTTGTTTGCATGGACACACCCACCCTGCAAAGCATGATGGACCGCTTGCCCAAATGGTCACCTTGACTGCTGTGGGAGCCCCAGTTTCTCTGTTATTGGGGCAGGAAGACTAAAGTGTTGTTACCCTGATTATGTGAATCAAGGACAGTGGGCTTTTGTTATGAGGAAGGGACTCGCCCTTAGCTAAGCAGCACTTGCTAGGCGAGGGACATGGATTCCAAAACCCAGTGAATTGAGAGAGGTTGGGGACAGGTATTTGTATCTGGTGGCATGGGCCTCTTCTGAGGGTCCTAAATGTCAATTGCACCTCCTTCTCTCTCTCCTGTGGAATATCAGAGCTAATTTTGAGTTCCTTAGGAGTCTATTCACAGGCTGCTGAGTTAGAATTACTCTGGACTAAGTGTGCAAATGAGCACGAAGGCTCCCCTAACTACAAGCTGGAATTGTTATGAGCTGAAATCACTGAGCACTGTGTTAAGTAGTGGGGGAGCCAGAAGATCTATTGCTGAGCGACTGGTGGAGCGGAGCTGCTGGCGGAGCGGGACAGTTGGCGGGACAGCCGGAGCGGCTTGCAGGCCGGCTGACGGAGCGGAGCTGCTGGCGGGACAGCCGGAGTGGCTTGCAGGCCGGCTGACGGAGCGGAGCTGCTGGCGGAGCGGAGCAGTTGGCGGGACAGCCGGAGCGGCTTGCAGGCCGGCTGACGGAGCGGAGCTGCTGGCGGAGCGGCTTGCGGGACGGCTGAACGGAGTGACTCGTGGGATGGCTGGCGGAGCAGAGCAGAGCCGAGCGAAGCACCATGAAGGGACGGGGCAGTCAGCTTCGAGCCACGTAAGGTGCCCCTTACCTCTCCCCTCCCCATTTCTACCCAGACTGGAGGGGGTGTAACACTCTGCAGATGAACTTTTGAACTCTGGGTCTGGACTTTTGGGTTGTTGGACTTTTGGGACTTTGGGTGATTTTTGGGGTTGATGGACTCAAGAACCAAAGGGAAAGGACATGGCCAATTTGCTGGGGTGGGTCATTGCTCACAGTTTGGTTTACAAATCCTAGATGTGGTGTTTCCCCAGCAAAAGGCCGCATTGTTTCTCTCTGTCATTAAAAGGTTTTTCTACACTCAGACTCTGTGCTTGCGAGAGGGGAAGTACTGCCTCTTAGAGGCGCCCAGGGGGGGTGATATATATTTGTCCCAGGTCACTGGGTGGGGGCTCGAGCCGGTTTTTGCATTGTGTTATTGGAATGGAACCCCTAGATACGGAACCCGGCCCTTGTTGCTGCCGACTCTGACTGGCAGAAGGGTTACATGTAAATGTGTTTAATTAGCTGTTTTAATAGTGTGTATAAGGTAAAGGTTATGTAAATCACTGGTTTTAATGAAATCCAATATGGAGTATATCATCTGTGACTCTCGGACTCCATCTCTGTAAGCAGGCTAGCTTACTGTTAAAAAGACACTGGATTTCCCTGGCTCAAACCGGACTGAACCAGTTTTTCCCGCTGTAGCGGGGTGGAACCCCGCTCCTGCCCGGAGGGGCTGGAAATAGCCCTGGGAGAGGCCTATTGGAACCCAAGGTGTGGGCAGGCATAAGCCCGCCCACTCCTAAAGGCCCCTCCCCCAGCCTAGTGGGAGGGACCACTGGACCCAGGGACCAAATGAGTACGGGGGACACCTAATGAAAAACAGGAATGGGAGTGAGGGTCAGAGGTTCATAACGAGGAGACGGGGTGGGGAGACCGAGCAGAGAACCCCGGACAGCGCCCACTGCTCCTCAAAGCCGTCGAGGGAGCCAGCGGACGCTGCCCAGTGGAACTCTGCCCGGATCCGTGACACTAGGGAGGATCGGAAATAGGCCCCACAGTCGCAGAGTTCCCCCTCGTCTAGCATCCTCCTCCTGGTCTTGTAGATGGACACTTTGGCTAGAGCCAGGAGGAGGTTGACGAGGAGGTCTCGCGACTTCGTGGGGCCACGGACAGGGTGTGCATAAAGGAACAGGTGCGGGGAAAAGTGCAGCCAGAACCTCAGCAAGAGGTTCTGGAGGAGCCGGAATAGGGGCTGCAGCCTGGCGCACTCGAGGTAGGCGGCCAGAAAAACTCCAGGGCGAGCCTCTGGAGACTGGCAAGGAACCCCGGGGCCGGGCTCAGGGTGTTGAGCCGGTGCCAGAGCATGGACAGGACTAATTGATTGAGTACCAGTGCCCTCCCGCGGAGGGAGAGGCACCAGAGTAGTCCTGTCCATTTCCGGAACCGCTCCGACACCCGGACCTGTAAACCGTGCCAGTTCTCCGGCGGAGACGGATGCGTGGCGGAAAGGTAAACGCCCAGATAGAGTAGTGGACCCGCGCTCCACCTGATGGCCTGAAGCGCGGGTGGGAGGGAGTTGGCCCGCCACCCGTTCCCGACCACCAGGCCAGAGCTCTTGACCCAGTTGACCCGGGCGGAGGAGGCCGCCGAGTACACCGTCTAGCAAGCCTCCACCCTCACCAAGTCGCCCGGGTCCTGGACCACGAGGAGCACATCGTCGGTGTACGCTGACAGGACCAGCCGCAGCCCCGGTTCTCGAAGCACCAACCCCGTCAACCTCCGGCGGAGGAGACAGAGGAAGGGCTCGATGGCCAGAGCGTACAGCTGGCCCGAGAGGGGGCACCCCTTCCGCACTCCCCTCCCGAAGCTGACCGGCTCGGTCAGGGTCCAGTTGAGCCTGACCAGACACTCCGCGGCAGCGTACAGCACCTGGAGAAAGCCCACAACCTGGGGTCCGAAGCCAAACGCCCGCAGGGTGCCCAGGAGATACCCGTGGTCCACCCTGTCGAACGCCTTCTCCTGGTCCAGGGACAGGAGGGCGAACGACAGACCATCCCTACGCCCCAGCTCTAAAAGGTCCCGGACCAGATACAAGTTGTCAAAGATGGTCCGGCCCGGGACGGTGTAAGTCTCGTCGGGGTGGATCACGTCCTCCAGAACGGACCCCAGCCGCAGCGAGATGGCCTTGGCTACGACCTTATAGTCCATGCTGAGGAGCGAGACGGGACGCCAATTCCGTAAGTCGCAGAGGTCCCCCTTCTTTGGCAATAAGGCGAGCACGGCTCGCCTGCACGAAAGAGGGAGGACCCCGCTTTGCAAGGACTCGGCCCAGACAGTAACAAGGTCCGGGCCGAGGACGTCCCAGAACACGCGGTAGAACTCCACGGTCAGCCCGTCCATGCCCGGAGACTTGTTGGTGGGCATGCGGTGGAGGGCTTCCGAGAACTCGGCTAAAGAGAGAGGCAGCTCCAGCCGGTCCCGGTCACCCGTGCTGACCGTCGGGAGCTCGGTCCAGAGCATCCGGCAGGCATTGGCGTCGGTCGGATCCGGGGAGAAAAGACTAGCGTAGAAGGCCCTGGCCCTTCCCTGCATCTCTCCCGGATCCATGAGGGGGGTGCCGTCCTCTGCCAAAAGGCTGGTGACGTGCTGTTTGACCCCGCTCTGTTTCTCCAGGGCATAGAAGACGGAGGAGACGGATGCGGGATCGAACAAAGGCGTCCCGGGCCCGGTGGTCCTCCAGGGTCCGGAGCTCCTCCCGCTTCCCCCGGTACGCTACGCGGAGGGGTGGATCCTCGGGGCCGGAGGCCAGACGCCTCTCTAGCTCCAAGACCTCCCGCTCCAGCTGCCCTATCGCCGCATCCCTCCGCGGGCTGGCGCCCTGGGTGTATTCGCGGCAGAAGAGCCGCACGCGCACCTTCCCCACATCCCACCATCGCCGTGCCGAGGGAAAGGCCAGCCAGAACTCCCGGAAGGACGCCACGAAGCCCACGTCCTCCAGCAAACTGTTGTTGAAATGCCAAAAGGCTGGCTCCGGCCTCTCCGAACTGAGGGAGGCCGTCACGGACACCAGGTGGTGATCCGAGAACGGGGCCGGCCGGACGCTGGAGGCGTGGGCTCGTGCCAGATGGAACCGTGAGAAGTAAATGCGGTCCAACCGGGAGTGGCGCGACCTATCGTCCCAGACCCGGACATAGGTGAAGGTGACGTCATCGTCCGGGTGGTGGTCGCGCCAGACCTCCACCAGGGAGTGGTGGTCTACGATCTCCCTGAGGACGCCCGCGGCTGCCGGGGATGCCTCGAGTCCTGTGCGGTCCCGGTCCTCGAGGGTGGTGTTAAAATCCCCGCCCAGGACCAGGCACTCGTGGGGATCCAGGGTGCCGAGGAAGGCCGCCGCCTGCCGATAGAAACGCACTCGGTCCGAGCCCGCAATAGGGGCGTAGACATTGATCAAATTGAGGGTAAGCCCTGCCACGCGGGCCCGGACCTGCAGCAGGCGCCCCGGCACGACCTCGGCTACCCCCAGCACCTCGGGCCATAGCTCGGGGGAGAACAGGACGGCCACCCCGGCTGAACGGGCACTGAGGTGGCTAAAATAAACCTCGTCCCCCCACTCCAGCCGCCAGCGAGCCTCGACGGCTGGAACCGTGTGGGTCTCCTGCAGGAAGATCACAGAGTACCCCCCCTCCCGAAGGAAGGAGAGCACCTGGTCCCTGCGGAGACCCACGCTACAGCCCCTGGTGTTTAATGATGCAAATTTGGTGCCTGTCATTGGGAGGGCTGGGGTGGATCCTCGCGGGCAGGGAGATCGACAGCCTCCAGTGGACCCTGCAACAGCCCCCGTTCTACCCCAAGGGTGGTCAGGGAGTCGCGGAAGTTGCGGGCCTGCCGGTAGGCCGCGATGCCCTGCCTCCCGGTCCCCCTCCCCTCCCCCAGATGGGCCCTCACGGCCCGGAGGACGAGGTGGAAGTCACCCCAGTGCTGGAGGGCGAGCTGCACATTGTTCTTGGAGCCTCGGGTGTCTTGGAGGAAGCGGCGCAGCTCTTCCTTCAGCGCAGAGGGCGACGTGGCAGCCATCGCGCTGCCATCCTCCAGTGGGGCCCCTGGGAGGTCCTCGCGGCCTGTGGCAATGGGCAAACAAGGGGCAGCAGTAACATTATTCCCTCCCCCTCCCCAGCACAAATGGGGGCGGCGGAGGGAATAAGGCAGCCTCTAGTACATGCGGGAGAGGGTACACGAAACCCGCCCCCAGGAGGTCAGCCGCAGAGAGCGGAAACGAGATGACCTCGGGGGTGGCAGTAACATGGGAGGTAGAAGGAGAGGGACCAGGCAAGTTGGTAGGGGCGGGAGCTGGGTCAGGGGCCAGGACAGGGACCAGGACAAGGGAAGGGGTGGGAACAGGGACAGGGGCTGGACCCGGATTTGGTCCTGGAAAGGGATCAGGAGCAGGGGAAGGGGCAGGGGCGGGGACAAAGGCAGGTTCAAGGGCCCCGGCAGCTAGGCCGCCGGAGTGCGGCTCCTCTCGACCATGGGGTGGGGCCAAAGGGGTGGGGACCAGAGGGGGGCCTGCACTGACGCCGGGCTCGGGAGCGACATTGAGCAGGTCCCCTGTAGCCACGGCGCCAGGCACGGTGGACACTTCGGCATGGCTCCCCTCTGAGGGAGAAACCACCCGCTCTGGGCAGGTGGTAAAGGGTGCGCCCAAAGGTCCGGGGTCGTGCCGTTTGGTGCCGGCCGCTGCCCCTAGGGACCCGGCGGCCTCGGACAAAGCGCCATCCTCGGCCGGGCAAACAGGGAGGTTTAGGGGCGCTCCAAGGACCAGAGCAGGTGTAACGGGCGGGGGCGAGGGGCAGGAAGAGGGGGGCAGGGGCGGCGGGGGCAAGCCGCCGCCCAGATCGAGGCCCGCTGGCGGAGGGTCGTCCTCCCCCTGAGTAACCGGGGTCAGACCCAGGGCCTCGATCTCGTCAAAAAAGGAGGTGACGCCAGTCCCCACGGCCTCGGCGGCCTCCCCGCCGGTCGCGGGGGCCAGAAGCGCACCAACAGCAGCGACGGCGGGGGGCGCAGGTGGCATAGGGGCCGCGGGAACCGATGCAGACACCGCCTTGGGCAGGGAATCAACTGAGGGGATGGGGGCATTACCGTCCGCTGCCATGGCCGCAATGGCTAATGTCCCCGGCGGGGCTCCATCTGGGGGCGCGCAGAAGGTGAAACGACTCTAGCTCCCCGCAGGACCTTCCGGGGGGCCTCCTCTCCCTCCTCATCAGAGGGGAGGGATCGAGTCCGCAACTTGCGGGCACCGCGCTTCCCCCGGACGAGCGCCCAGCCCTCCGAGGTGGAGGTGGAGGGCCGGTCAACAGGGGCCGGGCCAGGGGGCAAGGGGCCCGGAGCACGAGGTGGCAGGGGCGGGACAGCGGGAGGAGGGGGAAACCCCCCCTGGGGCCGGCCCTCTCTCGCGGCTGGCAACGGTAACATCGCTCTCCCCCCCGCAGATGGGGGGGCAGTGGCAGTGCTGGCAGGGCTGCTAGGGTCGGCGGTGACAGGGCCGGCGCCCTCTCGGGTCCCGGGGGTCCCGGGCTCCCCTCCAAGCCGGGCCAGGGGACAGTCCCTCCGGACGTGCCCCGTCGCCCGGCAGAGGAAGCACCGGGCCTCCCCCGTCGAATAATGGACCCGGTAATGGGCCCCCTGGTAGGGCACCAAGAAGGACCCCTCGAGCGCCACTCCGCCACGCCACGCCGGCGGCACTTGGAGCTGTATCTGCCGGCGGAAAGACAGAATGTGGCGGAGGGCGGGGTCCTTGCAGCCCAGCGAGAGAGGGCTGAGGATGGAAATCGGCTTCCCCAGGGCGGAGAGGGCAGGCAAAAGGGCAGCGTTGGGCGGGACGGAGGTTAACACCACCCGTATGCCCAGATCCTCCAGAGGTTTGAGGGGGACATACACGCCCCCCCACCGCTAGGCCCTTCTCCACCGCCTCCTGAGCGGCGGCCTCCGAGGCAAGGAAGAATACCGCCTTTCCGTACATTTTGGAGGCCGCCACAATGGCCGTGGGCCCCACCACCCTCGCCAATGCCCGCACATAGGTCTCGATGTGGGGCGAGGCGGGCACCAGGAGGCAGCGGATGCCATGCCTCCTGGTCAGCGAGGGGAAGGGACCCCGGCCTCCAGGGATGCTATCGGAGGCGGCAGTCCGGGCAGCAGGAACTGCGGCTCGCAGGGGGGCGGCAGCCACCTGGGCGTACGCTCTGGGGGCCATGGGTGGAGCGCCCCCAGAGCTGGTGGAGGGAACGGCTGGGGAAGAAGGGGCCGCGGCAGATGTCGAAGCCGTGGCAGGAAGGGCAGCCCCGCCGGTGGGAGGTTGTGGCTTCTGGGCTGGGCCTTTGCCCTTCTTGTTCCCCTGGCCCTTTTTGCCCATGTGGGGGGCAGCCATGGCAGCGGCGGAACCTGGGCCGGTGGGTGGCCGAGAGGACAGCCTCTGGGGTGGGCAGGGGCAGTGGCAATGGAGGGGCCATGGGAGTAGCAGAGGTTGGGATAGGGGCAGGAACAGGGCCCCCCTCCATAGCGGCAAGGGACGGGTGGAGGCCCCAAGCCGGGGGTGGAGGGGTGGGCGGTACAGTAGGGATCCGCTCCTCCCCGCTAAATGATGCACAGGGGAGGAGGGTCTAGTTGGAAGGGCAGAGGTGGGGTGCGGGAAGGGGCTAACCACTCCTTCCTGGTAAACGGTAGACAGGGAAGGAGGGCGCCCAGAGGAAAGGGAAGGGGGGGCGACCGTTCCTCCCCGCTAGGCTGTAGGCAGGGGAGGAGGGCGGCAGCAGCGGGGGACAGAGGGGAAAAATGGGCTAGGGGCACACAGGGGCTAGGGAGGGCTATGGCTCCTCCGGCTGCACTGGGGAGGGGGGGCTACAACTTCAATAGGGGGGGGCTGTGAACAGTGGCGGGGGGCAACAGAAAAGGGGGGGGCACAAGCGCACGGGCGCTCAGGTAGGGGACTGAGCTCGGGGGAGGGGAACAAGGGGGAACGGGAGGCTGGGCAAACACAGGTGGGAACTGCAGGTCCTGGGCGGGGCAGACAACTAGGCCACAAAGTTTGGGGCGGGGCAAGTAAACCAACACAACAGGGGCAGGTAACAAACACAACAGGACTGGGGCGGGGCAGGTAACAAACACAACAGGACTGGGGCAGGACTGGGGCGGGGCAGGTAACAAACACAACAGGACTGGGGCGGGGCGAGTAAACCAACAGAAGAGGGAGCTCTAAAAGGTCAAAGCAAGTGGTGGGCGGGGCAGACTACTGGGGGGGGGCAAACTAACACAGGGGGGCTGGGGAGCACAACAGGGAGGGGCCTCCACCAGCTAAACGCTGCTGGGGGGGAAAAAAGTCCAAGGCAAGGAGCCACGTATGCCCACGTGCGCTCGTGTAACTCAGTCCAGTGCTGGCCACTGCTTCCACTTGGCCCCAGGTGACAAAGGCGGGGGGACAGCAGCCACGTCGAGAGGCGAAGAGCAGGTCTAGATGTCAAGCAGGGCGGTGGTGGAGGGGGCGGCAGCAACGGTGGGGGTGGGAGGGGAGCAGATGGACGAGGGGGAGGGCTCCGCGCCTCTCCCCCTCGCTCCCCACAGCAGCAAGAAAGTCACCACCACCCCAGAGCAGAGATGGCAAAAGTCACTCAGTCTGAAAACAAACCCCCTCCACAATGTCCCTTAGCAGGGGACCTCCTCTTCCTCCTCGACGACAGCAGCGTCCCCGGTGCAGCAGCAGGAGGCAGCCGGCCAGGCAGGAGGGACCCCAGATGGTGGTGGTGGTGGGGTCCTGGCTCCTCCTCCAGAGGTGGGAGGGGAAGGGGGGGGCAGGTCAGCAGAGCCCCCCCCCCCCACTCACTCACGCACGCACTCAACAGCAGTCCAGGGAAGGAGCACTCCAACCAGCCAGCGGCAGCAGCAGCCCAAGAAGGGAGAGAGAGAGGTCCAGCCAGCAAGGCAGCCTGAGCAGGCTGACCAACCTTCCTCTCGGTACCTATTGGGTTCTGGGAAGTGGGCGGGCGGAAGCCCGCCCACTGCTATAGGACCCCCCCTAGTTTAAGGGGAGGATCCACAGGACCTGGAATCCAAATGAGTCCGGGGGACAACTAATGAAATAACAGGGTCAGGGGTGCGGTCACAGGGTTAAAAGAAGGGAGCCTGACGGGGACACCGAGCAGAGAACCCCGGACAGAGCCCACTGCTCCTCAAAGGCGTCAAGGGAGCCAGCGGACGCCGCCCAGAGTAACTCTGCTTGGATGCGTGAACGGACAAGGGATCAGAAACAGGCCCCACAGGCACCAGAGCCTCCATCGGCCAACCTCCTCTCCCTGGTTTTATAGATGGCCAATTTAGCCAGGGCCAGGAGGAGATTGACCAGGAGGTCCCGTGACTTTGTGGGGCCACGGATAGGGAGTGCATAGAGAAGGAGGTGAGGGGAAAAGTGCAGCCAAAATCTTAACAAAATATTGGTGAGGAGCCGGAATAGGGACTGCAACCTGGCGCACCCCAGGTAAACGTGCACCAGGGTCTCCCTCACACCACAGAAGGGGCAGGTATGTGGGACAGGGGTAAACCGCGCCAAATACACGCCCGTGCTCACGGCCCCATGAAGGAGTCGCCAGCTGACATCCCCGGTGGGCCTCGGTATCAGGGTGGAATAGAGGCTGGCCCACCGGGGCTCCTCACCCTCTAGAGGTGGTATAAGGTCCCGCCACTTTGTGTCGGGGTGGGACACGAGGGCGAGGAAATGAAGGGTGTGGAGCACGAGCGTGTAGAGATGCTTCCGTGGCGCGGTTTGAAAGCGGACCGGCTGCAAGGTGTGCAGCCGGCTCATGGAGAAGGTGCGGGGGGGCCAGTTGGGTCCACGGGGCAGGGGCCCGATGAAAAGGTCCGGAGGGCCTGGGGTGGATGGTGGGCGGGGCGTGCCCTCATGCAGGACCCGGTCGAGGTAGACCCGAGCAGCGGGTGGCAAAGCGGCCCTCGCCTCCTGGAGTACGCGCCGGGGAGTGCAAGGCCTGGAGAGCCCCATGCGCTGAGCAAGCATCGGGGGATCCAGCCAGTCGCCCCGGTCGTAATCCAGGAGGTCTCCGACTCTGGTGACTTCTGCCAGGACCAACCTCTGGCGCACCGAGGGGGACTCCGCCGCCTGCACACGAAGCTGGGGGTTGTGTAGCAGGGGCTCCGCGAGGAGATCTGCCCCCCCCCCCGGTGGCCGCCACAGACCTGGTCGTTGAAAACAGTTTCCAGGTCCGGAGGAGGTCCTGGTAGAAGACCGGCAGCCCGGAGAGGTCTCGCGGAAGGCCCCTCGGATCGAGATAAAGGAGCTGCCGGTCGTACCGGAGCCCTCGGAAGCGGCGCAGGAAGGCGTGCGCCAGTACGCTCCACGCCGGACTACCGGCACCATAAAGGAGTCTCTGCAGGGCCTGGAGGCGGAAGACACGGACCTGAGTGCGCAGGCACTTCAGGCCCTGCCCACCCTCCTTCAGGGGCAGATGGAGGACCCCTGCAGAGACCCAGTGCAGTCCTGGCCAGAAGAACTCCAGAATCGCCGTCTGGAGGTCGGCCAGGAAACCCGGGGCCGGGACCAGGGTGTTGAGCCAGTACCAGAGCATGGACAGGACTAGTTGATTGAGTACCAGTGCCCTCCCTCAAAGGGAGAGGCACCGGAGTAGTCCTGTCCATTTCCGGAGCCGCTCGGTCACCCTGCCCTGTAAACCATGCCAGTTCTCCAGCGGAGACGGATGCGTGGCGGAAAGGTAAATGCCCAGATAGAGCAGCGGACCTGCACTCCACCTGATGGCCTGAAGCGCGGGTGGGAGGGAGCTCGCCTGCCACCCGTCCCCGACCACCAGGCCAGAGCTCTTGACCCAGTTGACCCGGGCAGAGGAGGCCGCCGAGTAGATCGCCTGGCAAGCCTCCACCCGCACCAAGTCGCCCGGGTCCTGGACCACGAGGAGCACATCGTCGGCGTACGCCGACAGGACCAGCCGCAGCTCCGGCTCCCGCAGCACCAACCCCATCAACCGCCTGCGGAGGAGACAGAGGAAGGGCTCGATGGCCAGAGCGTACAGCTGGCCCGAGAGGGGACACCCCTGCCGTACTCCGTGCCCGAAGCCGACTGGCTCAGTCAGGGTCCAGTTGAGCCTGACCAGACACTCTGCGGAAGCGTACAGCACCTGGAGAAAACCCACAAACTGGGGTCCGAAACCAAACGCTCGCAGAGTGTTCACGAGATACTCGTGATCCACCCTGTCGAACGCCTTCTCCTGATCCAGGGACAGGAGGGCGAACGACAACCCATCCCTGCACCCAAGCTCCAAGAGATCCTGGACCAGATACAAGTTATCAAAGATGGTACGGCCCGGGACGGTGTAGGTCTGGTCTGGGTGGATCACGTCCTCCAGCACGGACCCCAGCCGCAGCGAGATGGCCTTGGCTACGAGTTTGTAGTCCGTGCTGAGGAGCGAGACGGGACGCCAATTCCGTAAATCGCGGAGGTCCCCCTTCTTCGGCAGTAAGGCGAGCACGGCTCGCCTGCACGAGAGAGGGAGGACCCCGGTCTGCAAGGACTCGGCCCAGACGGTGACAAGGTCCGGGCCGAGGACGTCCCAGAACACGCGGTAGAACTCCACGGTCAGCCCGTCCATGCCCGGAGATTTGTTGGTGGGCATGCGGCGGAGGGCTTCCGAGAACTCGGCCAGAGAGAGAGGCAGCTCTAGCTGGTCCCGGTCACCCGCGCTGACCGTTGGGAGTTCGTCCCAGAGCACTCTGCAAGCGGTGGCATCGGTCAGATCCAGGGAGAAAAGGTTGGCGTAGAAGGTCCTGGCCCTCTCGCATATCTCCACCGGATCCGTGAGGGGGGTGCCGTCCTCTGCCAAAAGGCAGGTGATGTGATTCTTGGCCCCCCTCCTTTTCTCCAGGGCATAGAAGAAGCGGGAGCCGCGATCCATCTCCCGAAGGAGGCGGATGCGGGATCGAACAAAAGCGCCCCGGGCCCGGTGGTCTTCGAGGGCCCGGAGCTCCTCCCGCTTCTCTCGGCACGCCCCACAGAGGGATGGATCCTCGGGGCTGGCGGCCAGACGCCTCTCTAGCTCTAAGACCTCCCGCTCCAACTGTTCCTACACCGCATCCCTCCGTTGGCTGGCGCCCCGAGTGTAGTTATGGCAGAAGAGCCGGGCGCGCACCTTCCCCAGGTCCCACCACCGCCGCGCCGAGGGAAAAGCGCGCCGCTGCCCTCGCCAGACCAACCAGAATTCCCGGAAGGATGCCACGAAGCCCACATCCTCCAGCTAGCTGTTGTTGAAATGCCAATAGGCCGGCCCTGGCCTCTCCGCACAGAGAGAGGCCGTCACGGTGGCTAGGTGGTGATCTGAGAAAGGGGCCGGCCGAATGTCGGAGGAGTGGGCTCGGGAAAGGTGGAAGCGTGACAAGTAGATACGGTCCAACCGGGAGTGGTGCGACCGATGGGCTTCCACCCGGACATAGGTAAAGGTCGAAATGTCATCCGGGTGGTGGTCGCGCCAGACGTCCACCAGGGAGTGATGGTCGACAATCTCCCGGAGGACGTCCGCGGCGGCCGGGCTCTGCTCGGTCCCTGAGCGGTCCCGCTCCTCGAGGGTAGCATTAAAGTCCCCGCCCAGGACCAGGCACTCGTGAGGATCCAAAGTGCCGAGGAAGGCGGACACCTGCTGATAAAAACACAGCCGCTCCGGGCCCGATGTCGGGGCATAGATGTTAACGAGATTGACCACTAGCCCCTCCATGCGAACCCGGAGGTGCAGCAGACGACCCTGCACAGCCTCGGTAACCCCCAGCACCTCAGGCCGGAGGTTGGGGGAGAACAGGGTAGCCACTCCAGCTGAGCGAACCGTAAGATGGCTAAAGTAAACTCTATCCCCCCACTCCAGCCGCCAGCTGTCTTCGGCGGCCGGATCCGTGTGGGTCTCCTGCAGGAAAACCACAGAGTACCCCCCCTCCCGAAGGAAGGAGAGCACCTGGCACCTGCGGAGACCCATCCTACAGCCCCGGGTGTTTAGTGTGGCAAAGGTGACAGGTGCCATGAGGAGGGCTGGGGGGGATCCTCATCAGCGGGGACACTCGCGGCCCCCGTTGGGCCGCGCAGCAAACCGTGACCTACCCCGAAGGTAAGCAGGGAGTCGTGGAAGATGCGGACCCGGTGGTAAGCCGCGGCACTCTGCTTCCCAGTCCCTTTACCCTCCCCCATGAGGGCCCTCGTGGCCTGGAGGATGTGATCAAAGTCTCCCCGGCGCTGGAGAGCGAGCTGTACCTTGTTGCGGGAGCCGCGGACGTCCTCTAGAAACGCCCGCAGCTCGTCTCGCAGCTCATGGGGGGGCGGGATCGCCGGCCCCTGGGCGTCCTCCACTAAGGCCCCTGACACAGCCCCATGGCCCACTGAGACAGACAGGCAGGGGGCGGACCCGCGACGTGGCGCCCGATGGGCTGGCACCACGTGGCCCGCCTCAGACCCCGTCACAAAGGGGGGCGACGGAGGGAAGATAGCAACTCCTAGAGGGTCGGGACAGGGAGACACAAAGGCTGCTCCCTGGGGGTCATCCTCTGGGAAAGGAAAGGAGACTGCCCCAGGGGCGGCAACGGTATCGCGAGAGGTGGAGGGGGTAGGGATGGGATCGGGAGTAGGGGCAGGGCAGGGGTCGGGAGGAGTGTTGGGGAGAGGGAGAGAGGCCAGATCCAGGGCCCCAGTAGCTGGGCCGCCGGGAGGTGGCCCCTCTCCATCGGGCTCAGGGGTCTGAGGGGTGGGAAGGGGGGCCCCAGTGATGCCGGGCTCAGGCTCAATGGCAGGTGATACAGCCACGGCATCATTAGATGGACAATGGTCAGTGGGGTCCCCCGCCGGGAGGGAGGTCGATTGCCCCACGCCAACGAGGGAGACCCCTGGTAACTCGGGTCCTGGCCGCAAAGCACTGGCCGTCGCCACAGCGGGCTCAGCGGCCATCAGAGGAGTGCCACCCACGGCCGGGCAGGTCAAAGAGTCCAGGGGACCCTTGGAGGTAGGAGAGGCGGCAGGGACCATAGGGAGGGGGCACGGGGAAGGGAGGTCTGGGGTGAGGTCACTCAGGTCGAGGCCCACTGGCAGAGGGTCGTCCTCCCCCTGGGTAACCGGGGTCAGACCCAGGGCCTCGATCTCCTCGTAGATAGAGGGGAGATCACCCCCCACCACCCTGGGGCCCTCCTCGCCAGCGCCCAGGGCAACGCTTGCTTCGAGGCCCGCAGGGGCTTCAGCAGTCGAGGGGGCAGGAAGGGCTCCAGCAGAGGACTCTGTGGGAAGGGACTCCATCGGAGGGGCGGTGCTGCCTTCCGGTGCTGCCACGTCTGCCCTTGCCAGTAGTGGTGGGCAAATTCCACCCGGGGGGGAAGCGGAGGGCTCGGCAACGGTGCCCCCCTTCCTGGTCTTCCGGGGGGCCTCCACATCCGATGGCAGGAGCGGAGCTCGAGCCTTCCGCTTGCCCCGCTTTCCCTGTACGAGTGTCCAGCCCTCCATGGCAACGTCTGTGGGCTGGTCGACAGGGGTTGGGTCAGGGGGCAAGGATGATGGTTTGGGGACTCGGGGAGGTAACGGCGGGGCAGCACAAGCGGGGGCAGACTCTCTCTGGGGCAGACCATCTCCCACACCTGGCGATACCCCTACCGCACCCTCCTCCACGGGCCCTGCCAGAGTGCGTACAACAGAGGTGGGGCTCTCCCGCTCGTTTGGGCGCGCTGGGGGGGGCACCCCCAGGGCCCAAGCGGGAGCAGCGGTGGACTGGGAAGGAGAAGGGGCGGCTCTGGGCGCCGGGCGGTCAAGGGTGCCGGCGATGACGGGGCCGGCACCCTGCCGGGGCTCGGGGGTCTCGGATGCTCCTTCTTGCCGGGCCAAGGGACAGTCCCTCCAGACGTGCCCCAGCGCCCGGCAGAGGTAGCACTGGGCCTCCCCCGTCGAATAATGCACCCGGTAATGGGCCCCTTGGTAGGGGACTAGAAAAGACCCCTCAAGCGCCTCTCCGCCACGCGCCGCCGGCGGCAGTTGAAGATGCACCTGCCGGCGGAACGAGAGGATGTGGCGGAGGGTGGGGTCTTTGCAGCCCAGCGAGAGAGGGCTGAGGATGTTAATAGGTTTCCCCAGGGTGGAGAGGGCAGGCAATAGGGCAGCGTTGGGCAGGAAGGGCGGGACGGAGGTCAGGACTATGCGGACACCCAGGTCCTCCAGCGGCTCCAGGGGGACGAATACGCCCCCCACCGCCAGGCCCTTCTCTACCGCCTCTTGAACGGCGGCCTCCGATGCAAGGAAGAATACCGCCTTGCCGTACATCTTGGAGGCCGCCACAATGGCCATGGGCCCCATCACCCTCGCCAACGCCCGCACGTAGGTTTCGATGTGGGGCGAGGCGGGCACCAGGTGGCAGCGGATGCCATGCCTCCTGGTCAAGGTGGGGAAGGGGCCCCGGCCACTAGGGATGGTAACAGAGGTGGTGGCTGGGAGAGAGGACTTGGCAGTTGGCGGGGGGGCCGCCGCCACCTGGGCATATGCTCTGGGGGCTGGAGGGGGGGCGCCCACGGTGCTGGTGGAGGGAACTACAGGGGGGGACGCCGCGGTCGGTGGCGGGGCCGCGGCAGTGGGGGTAGTCCCTGCCATGGAGGGCTTACTCTTTTTAGCGGGGCTCTTCCCCTTCCTTTTTCCCCGCCCCTCCCCGCCAGCTGGGGGTGTTCCCCGAGAATCAGAGGAGGCGAGGGACGTGGCAGCAGCAGAGGTCACCCCCTTGCCTGTTGCTGCCAGCACCCCAACAGGGGCGCCAGAAGGTGGTCCGGCAGCGGCAGTCGAGGTGGAGGCTAGGGGGGACGGCAGTGGGGCAGGCGGATAAGGGGGAACAGGGTCCGCCACAGGGATTCCACCCGCCATGTCTCCCGCCATGATGGGCGGTAAGGGAGGGAGAGAGACACCGGAGAAAAGCGAGGGGGGGGGGGGAAGGGAAGCAGGTCGACCACTCCTCCCCGCTAGGCTGTGGGCAGGGGAGGAGGGTGCCAAAATGGAGGGGGGGCAGATAGGGGCTAGCAAGGACTCGGGGAGGGGGGTGTCAGTCACCAACAGAAGGTGGAATTCCGGCTCCTCTAGCTGCACTAGGGGAGGGAAGGTTGCAATAACATCAGGGGGGTGCAGTGATCAACCGAAATGGGGGGAGCTCAAGCGCATGGGAGGGGGCATGGGCACACAAAGGGAGGGGCAAATCAGGGCCAGGAGGGCCGCAAAGGCAGGGGAACGAACAGGCAGAGGGAACAAGGGGCTAGCTGTTGGGCCGGGCCAGGGCAAACAAACCAGGCTACAGCAGGAGAAGGGCGGGGCAGGGCAGGCAAACACACTGAAGCTAATAAGGGGCTGGGACAAAAGGTATGGGGGGGGGCAATCAGCTTCAGGGGAAACAGGGCAGGCAGCAAGGGGCAAAGCTGGGGGGTAGTCCAGTGGAGGTAGTCCGGGGGGGTGGGCACGTGCACCCACGTGCGCTTGCAGAAAAGTCAGTGATTGGCTGGCTGGCTGCTGCAGGCCCAAATGGTGGAAACGGGCGTGGCAGGCCAGGCAAGCAGCTGAAACCTGGAGGCAGGAGCTGGAAGCAGATGGTGAGCAGCCAGTGGGGGCAGTGGAGGGGGCAGCGGTGGTGGTGGGGGTTTGGAGGTGGGGGGACACAGATGAACCAGGGGGCAGGCTCCAAACCACACCCCCTGTGTCCCCACAAACACAGTCAGGACCCCTCACCACAAAAGCGCAGGTTGAAAGTCACTCAGTCCGTAACGGCCCCCTCCACAGTGGTCTCCAGAGTCTCTGTGTGCTCCCCCAGCAGCCGGTGGTCTTCCCAGTCCTCTTCCTCCTCTAGGCTCCAGGAGCTCCCCAGGACAAATGCAGCAGCAACTGCAGCAGCTCCAGCAACCCTGGCAGCCAGGCAGGAAGGGCCCCCCACAGGTGGTAGTAGTAGAGGGGCCCTGGCTCCTCCTTCCAGAGGGGGGAGGGGAAGGGGGGGCAGGTCAGCAGAGCCCCCCCCTCACTCACTCACGCACTCAGCAGCAGTCCAGGGAAGAAGCACTCCAACTAGCCAGCGGCAGCAGCAGTCCAAGGGTGGGAGAAGGACGTATTGGACACCCGGGAAGTGGGCAGGCACAAGCCTGCCCACTGCTAAAGGTCCCACCCCCAGCCTAGCGGGAGGGACCACTGGACCCAGGGACCAAATGGATTCGGGGGACAACTAATGAAAAACAGGGACGGGAGTGGGGGTCAGAGGTTCATAATGAGGAGAGCGGGTGGGGAGACCGAGCAGAGAACCCCGGACAGCGCCCACTGCTCCTCAAAGCTGTCGAGGGAGCCAGCGGACGCTGCCCAGTGGAACTCTGCCCGGACCCGTGACACTAGGGAAGATCGGAAATAGGCCCCACAGTCGCAGAGCTCCCCCTCGTCTAGCATCCTCCTCCTGGTCTTGTAGATGGACACTTTGGCTAGAGCCAGGAGGAGGTTGACGAGGAGGTCTCGCGACTTCGTGGGGCCACGGACAGGGTGTGCATAAAGGAACAGGTGCAGGGAAAAGTGCAGCCAGAACCTCAGCAAGAGGTTCTGGAGGAGCCGAAATAGGGGCTGCAGCCTGGTGCACTCGAGGTAGGCGTGCACCAGGTCTTCCCTCACGCCGCAGAATGGACAGGCCTCGGGGATTGGAGTGAACCGCGCCAGGTACATGCCCGTGCTCACGGCTCCGTGAAGGAGCCTCCAGCCAATATCCCCGGCGGGCCGTGGAACCAGGGTGGAATACAGGCTGGTCCACCAGGGCTCCTCACCCTCCTTAGATGGCAGATAGTCCCGCCATTTGGTATCGAGGCGGGACACGAGGGTGAGGAAATGTAGTGTGTGAAGCACGAGCGTGTACAGATGGGCTCTGGGCGCGGTTCGAAACCAGACCGGCTGCAGGGTGCGCAGCCGGCTCGGAGCGTGGGTACGGGGAGGCCGGGGGGGCTCGTGGAACAGGGGCCCAAGAAAAATATCCGGAGGGCCCGGGGTGAGGGGAGGGCGGGGAGCGCCCTCTCCCAGGGCTCTTTCCAACCCCTCAGGGCAGGAGCGGGGTGCCACCCCGCTACGCAGAGGGGAAGGTCGGTCAGTCTGCTCAGACTGCCTTGCTGGCTGGACCTCTCTCTCTCCCTTCTTGGGCTGCTGCTGCCGCTGGCTGGTTGGAGTGCTCCTTCCCTGGACTGCCACCGAGTGAGTGAGGTGGGGGCTCTGTTGACCTGCCCCCGCCTTTCCCCTCCCACCTCTGGAGGAGGAGCCAGGACCCCGCCGCCACCACCACCATCTGGGGTCCCTTCTGCCCGGCCGGCTGCCTGCTGCTTGCTGCTGCACCGGGGACGCTGCTGTCGTCGAGGAGGAAGAGGAGGTCCCCTGCTAAGGGACATTGTGGAGGGGGTTTGTTTTCAGACTGAGTGACTTTTGCCATCTCTGCTCTGGGGTGGTGGTGACTTTCTTGCTGCTGTGGGGAGACAGGGGGAGAGGCGCGGAGCCCTCCCCCTCGTCCATCTGCTCCCCTCCCACCCCCACCATTGCTGCCTCCCTGTCCACCACCACCCTGCTTGACATCTAGACCTGCTCTTTGCCCCCCCCCCCCCGGTCACCTGGGGCCAAGTGGAAGCAGTGGCCAGCACTGGACTGAGTTACACGAGCGCACGTGGGCATACGTGGCTCCTTGCCTTGGACTTCTCCCCCCCAGCAGCGTTTAACTGGTGGAGGCCCCTCCCTGTTGTGCTCCCCACCCCTCCGTGTTAGTTTGCCCCCCCCAGTAGCCTGCCCCGCCCGCCACTTGCTTTGACCTTTTAGAGTTCCCTCTTCTGTTGGTTTACTCGCCCCGCCCCAGTCCTGTTGTGTTTGTTACCTGCCCCGCCCCAAACTTTGTGGCCTAGTTGTCTGCCCCGCCCAGGACCTGCAGTTCCCACCTGCAGTTCCCTGTGTTTGCCCAGCCTCCCGTTCCCTCTTGTTCCCCCCCCCCAGCTCAGTCCCCTACCTGAGCGCCCGTGCGCTTGTGCTCCCCCTTTTCTGTTGCCCCCCGCCACTGTTCACAGCCCCCCCCATTGAAGTTGTAGCCCCCCTCCCTCCCCAGTGCAGCCGGAGGAGCCATAGCCCTCCCTAGCCCCTGTGTGCCCCTGCCCCATTTTGCCCCTCCATCCCCTGCTGCTGCCGCCCTCCTCCCCTGCCTACAGCCTAGCGGGGAGGAACGGTCGCCCCCCCCCCCGTCCCTTTCCTCGGGGCGCCCTCCTTCCCTGTCTACCGTTTACCAGGAAGGAGTGGTTAGCCCCTTCCCGCACCCCACCTCTGCCCTTCCAACTAGACCCTCCTCCCCTGTGCATCATTTAGCGGGGAGGAGCAGATCCCTACTGTACCGCCCGCCCCCCCCCCCGGCTTGGGGCCTCCACCCGTCCCTTGCCGCTATGGAGGGGGGCCCTGTTCCTGCCCCTATCCCAACCTCTGCTACTCCCGTGGCCCCTCCATTGCCACTGCCCCTGCCCACCCCAGCAGCTGTCCTCTCGGCCACCACCGGACCAGGTTCCGCCGCTGCCATGGCTGCCCCCCCCACGGGCAAAAAGGGCCAGGGGAACAAGAAGGGCAAAGGCCCAGCCCGGAAGCCACAACCTCCCACCGGCAGGGCAGCCCTTCCTGCCGCGGCTTCGACATCTGCCGCGGCCCCTTCTTCCCCAGCCGTTCCCTCCACCAGCTCTGGGGGCGCTCCACCCATGGTCCCCAGAGCGTACGCCCAGGTGGCTGCCGCCCCCCCGCGAGCCGCAGTTCCTGCTGCCCGGACTGCCGCCTCCGATAGCATCCCTGGAGGCCGGGGTCCCTTCCCCTCGCTGACCAGGAGGCATGGCATCCACTGCCTCCTGGTGCCCGCCTCGCCCCACATCGAGACCTATGTGCGGGCGTTGGCGAGGGTGGTGGGGCCCACGGCCATTGTGGCGGTCTCCAAAATGTACGGCAAGGCGGTATTCTTCCTTGCCTCGGAGGCCGCCGCTCAGGAGGCGGTGGAGAAGGGCCTAGCGGTGGGGGGCGTGTATGTCCCCCTCGAACCTCTGGAGGATCTGGGCGTACGGGTGGTGTTAACTCCATCCCGCCCTTCCTCCCCAACGCTGCCCTTTTCCCTTCCCTCTCCGCCCTGGGGAAGCCGATTTCCATCCTCAGCCCTCTCTCGCTGGGCTGCAAGGACCCCGCCCTCCGCCACATTCTGTCTTTCCGCCGGCAGGTACAGCTCCAAGTGCCGCCGGCGGGGCGTGGCGGAGTGGCGCTCGAGGGGTCCTTCCTGGTGCCCTACCAGGGGGCCCATTACCGGGTCCATTATTCGACGGGGAAGGCCCAGTGCTTCCTCTGCCGGGCGATGGGGCACGTCCGGAGGGACTGTCCCCTGGCCCGGCTTGGAGGGGAGCCCGGGACCCCCGGGGCCCGAGAGGGCGCCGGCCCTGTCACCGCCGGCGACCCTAGCAGCCCTGCCACCACTGCCGCTGCCCCCCCATCTGCGGGGGGGAGAGTGATGTTATCGTTGCCAGCCGTGAGAGAGGGCCGGCCCCGGGGGGGGGTTCCCTCTCCTCCCACTGTCCCGCCCCTGCCACCTCGTGCTCCGGGTCCCTTGCCCCCTGGCCCTGCCCCTGTCGACCGGCCCTCCACCTCCACCTCGGAGGGCTGGGCGCTCGTCCGGGGGAAGCGCGGCGCCCGCAAGTTGCGGACCCGATCCCTCCCCTCTGATGAGGAGGGAGAGGAGGCCCCCCGGAAGGTCCTGCGGGGGGGTAGAGTTGTTTCATCTTCTGCCGTGCCCCCGGACGGAGCCCCGCCGGGGACATTAGCCATTGCGGCCATGGCAGCGGACGGTACTGCCCCCGTCCCCTCAGTTGGTTCCCTGCCCAAGGAGGTGTCTGCATCTGTTCCCGCGGCCCCTATGCCACCTGCGCCCCCTGCCGTTGCTGCTGTTGGTGCGCTTCTGGCCCCAGCGACCGGCGGGGAGGCCGCCGAGGCCGTGGGGACTGGCGTCACCTCCTTTTTTGACGAGATCGAGGCCCTGGGTCTGACCCCGGTTACTCAGGGGGAGGACGACCCTCCGCCAGCGGGCCTCGATCTGGGCGGCGGCTTCCTCCCGCCGCCCCCGCCCCCCTCTTCCTGCCCCTCACCCCCACCCGTTGCCCCTGCTCTGGTCCTTGGAGCGCCCTTGGCTCTCCCTGTTTGCCCGGCCGAGGATGGCGTCGGGCCCCTAGGGGTGGCGGCCGGGGCCGAACGGCCGGGCCCCGGACCTTTGGGCGCACCCTTTACCACCTGCCCAGAGCGGGTGGTTTCTCCCTCAGAGGGGGGCCATGCCGAAGCGTCCACCGTGCCTGGCGCTGTGGCTACAGGGGACCTGCTCAATGTCGCTCCCGAGCCCGGCGTCAGTGCAGGCCCCCCTCTGGTCCCCACCCCTTTGGCCCCACCCCCTGGTGGAGAGGAGCCGCACCCCGGCAACCTAGCTGCCGGGGACCTTGAACCTGCCTTTACCCCCGCCCCTGCCCCTGCCCCTGCTCCTGATCCCTCTCCAGGACCAATTCTGGGTCCAGCCCCTGTCCCTGTTCCCACCCCTTCCCTTGTCCTGGTCCCTGTCCTGTCCCCTGACCCCGCTCCCGCCCCTACCAACTTGCCTGGTCCCTCTCCTTCTACCTCCCATGTTACTGCCACCCCCGAGGTCATCTCGTTTCCGCTCTCTGCGGCCGACCTTCCGGGGGCGGGTTTCGTGTCCCCTCTCCCGCATGTACTAGGGGCTGCCTTATTCCCTCCGCCACCCCCATTTGTGCCGGGGATGGGGACGGGTTGCCCGGCGTGATTGCGCCGGGGCTCCGCCCCTTGTTTGCCCGTCCCCACAGGCCGCGAGGACCTCCCAGGGGCCCCACTGGAGGACGGCAGCGCGATGGCTGCCACGTCGCCCTCCGCGCTGAAGGAAGAGCTGCGCCGCTTCCTCCAAGACACCCGAGGCTCCAAGAACAAGGTGCAGCTCACCCTCCAGCGCTGGGATGACTTCCACCTTGTCCTCCGGGCCGTGAGGGCCCTTCTCGGGGAGGGGACGGGGACCGGGAGGCAGGGCATCGCGGCCTACCGGTGGGCCCGCAAGTTCCGCGACTCCCTGACCACCCTTGGGGTGGAATGGGGGCTGTTGCAGGGCCCGCTGGAGGCCGTCGATCTCTCTGCCTGCGAGGATCCACCCCAGCCCTCCCAATGACAGGCACCAAATTTGCATCATTAAACACCAGGGGCTGTAGCGTGGGTCTCCGCAGGGACCAGGTGCTCTCCTTCCTTCGGGAGGGGGGTACTCTGTGATCTTCCTGCAGGAGAACCACACGATTCCAGCCGTCGAGGCTCGCTGGCGGCTGGAGTGGGGGGACAAGGTTTATTTTAGCCACCTCAGCGCCCGTTCAGCCGGGGTGGCTACCCTGTTCTCCCCCGAGCTACAGCCCGAGGTGCTGGGGGTAGCCGAGGTCGTGCCGGGTCGCCTGCTGCATGTCCGGGCCCGCGTAGAGGGGCTTACCCTCAATTTGGTCAATGTTTACGCCCCGATTGCGGGCTCGGACCGAGTGCTTTTCTATCGGCAGGCGGCGGCCTTCCTCGGCACCCTGGATCCCCACGAGTGCCTGGTCCTGGGCGGGGATTTTAACACCACCCTCGAGGACCGGGACCGCGCAGGACTCGAGACATCCCCGGCAGCCGCGGGCGTCCTCAGGGAGATTGTAGACCATCACTTCCTGGTGGACGTCTGGCGCGACCACCACCCGGACGATGCCATCACCTTCACCTATGTCCGGGTCGGGGAGGATGGGTCGCGCCACTCCCGGTTGGACCGTATTTATTTTTCCCGGTTCCATCTGGCACGAGCCCACGCCTCCGGCGTCCGGCCGGCCCCGTTCTTGGATCACCACTTGGTGTCCGTGACGGCCTCCCTCTGTTTGGAGAGGCCGGGGCCGGCCTATTGGCATTTCAACAACAGTTTGCTGGAGGACGTGGGCTTTGTGGCGTCCTTCCGGGAGTTCTGGCTGGCCTGGCGGGAGCAGCGGCGTGCCTTTCCCTCGGTGCAGCGATGGTGGGATGTGGGGAAGGTGCTCGCACGGCTCTTCTGCCGCGACTACACCCGGGGCGCCAGCCGGCGGAGGGATGCGGCGATAGGGCAGCTGGAGCAGGAGGTCTTGGAGCTAGAGAGGCGTCTGGCCTCCGGCCCCGAGGATCCACCCCTCTGCGTAGCGTACCGGGGGAAGCGGGAGGAGCTCCGGACCCTGGAGGACCACCGGGCCTGGGGCGCCTTTGTTCGATCCCGCATCCGTCTCCTTCGGGAGATGGATCGCGGCTCCCGCTTCTACGCCCTGGAGAAACGGAGGGGGGTCAAATAGCACGTCACCTGCCTTTTGGCAGAGGACGGCACCCCCCTCACGGATCTGGGAGAGATGCGGGGAAGGGCCAGGGCCTTCTACGCTAGTCTTTTCTCCCCGGATCCGACCGACGCCAACGCCTGCCGGATACTCTGGACCGAGCTCCCGATGGTCAGCACGGGTGACCGGGACTGGCTGGAGCTGCCTCTCTCTCTAGCCGAGTTCTCGGAAGCCCTTCGCCGCATGCCCACCAACAAGTCTCCGGGCATGGACGGGCTGACCGTGGAGTTCTACCGCGTGTTCTGGGACATCCTCGGCCCGGACCTTGTTACTGTCTGGGCCGAGTCCTTGCAAAGCGGGGTCCTCCCTCTTTCGTGCAGGCGAGCCGTGCTCGCCTTATTGCCAAAGAAGGGGGACCTCAGCGATTTACGGAATTGGCATCCCGTCTCGCTCCTCGGCACGGACTATAAGGTCGTAGCGAAGGCCATCTCGCTGCGGCTGGGGTCCGTGCTGACGGACGTGGTCCACCCCGACCAGACCTACACCGTCCCGGGCCGGACCATCTTTGACAACTTGTATCTGGTCCGGGACCTTTTAGAGCTGGGGCGTAGGGATGGTTTGTCGTTCGCCCTCCTGTCCCTGGACCAGGAGAAGGCGTTCGACAGGGTGGACCACGGGTATCTCCTGGGCACCCTGCGGGCGTTTGGCTTCGGACCCCAGTTTGTGGGCTTTCTCCAGGTGCTGTACACTGCCGCGGAGTGTCTGGTCAGGCTCAACTGGACCCTGACCGAACCGGTCAGCTTCGGGCGGGGAGTGCGCCAGGGGTGCCCCCTCTCGGGCCAGCTGTACGCTCTGGCCATCGAGCCCTTCCTCTGTCTCCTCCGCCGGAGGTTGACGGGGTTGGTGCTTCGAGAACCGGGGCTGCGGCTGGTCCTGTCGGCGTACGCCGACGATGTGCTCCTCGTGGTCCAGGACCCGGGCGACTTGATGCGGGTGGAGGCTTGCCAGACGGTGTACTCGGCGGCCTCCTCCACCCGGGTCAACTGGGTCAAGAGCTCTGGCCTGGTCGTCGGGGACGGGTGGCAGGCCGGCTCCCTCCCACCCGTGCTTCAGGCCATCAGGTGGAGCGCGGGTCCGCTGCTCTATCTGGGCGTTTACCTTTCCGCCACGCATCCGTCTCCACCGGAGAACTGGCACGGTTTACAGGGCAGGGTGTCGGAGCGATTCCGGAAATGAACAGGACTACTCCGGTGCCTCTCCCTCCGCGGGAGGGCACTGGTACTCAATCAATTAGTCCTGTCCATGTTCTGGCACCAGCTCAACACCCTGAGCCCAGCCCCGGGGTTCCTTGCCAGTCTCCAGAGGCTCGCCCTGGAGTTTTTCTGGCCGGGACTGCACTGGGTCTCTGCAGGGGTCCTGAGTCTTCCCCTGGAGGAGGGGGGACAGGGCCTGGTCTGCCTGCGCAGCCAGGTCCATGTCTTCCGCCTCCAGGCCCTGCAGAGGCTCCTTTATGGTGCAGGTAGTCCGGCGTGGAGCACGTTGGCGCATGCCTTCCTCCGCCGCCTCCGAGGGCTCCGATACGACTGGCAGCTATTTTTTCTCCATCCGAGCGGCCTTCCACGAGACCTCTCCGAGCTGCCTGTCTTCTACCAGGACCTCCTCCGGACCTAATGTTGACTTAATTCTGTAGGGTTAACTTTCCCTTAGTGTTGCTGCATTTCCTGTGCCTTTCAGGCTCTCTGACTCTACCCTTTTCCTCGTGCCAATCGGATATTCCAACTTCTGCAATTATTAGCTTTTTCTATACTGCTTCCCCAAGGAGGCACTGGGTGCCATGTACCAGCAGAGAGAAATGCCAACGGACTGAGATCATAGGCGCCGACTCCGTGGGTGCTCCGGGGCTGGAGCACCCAAGGGAAAAAATTGGTGGGTGCTGAGCACCCACCGGCACCTCCCCGCCAGCCCCACGCCCAACTCGCCTTCCGTGAGGTGCCTCCCGCCAAAAAGCCGTGGCTTTTTTTAGCCCAGCTGCCGCCTCTCAGCTGCTGTTTGGCAGGCGGAGGGGCCGGGGGGAGAGACTCCATGACCATGGTCACTCTGCTTGCACGCCCCTCTCCGCCCCCTATCGGGTCTCTCAGCTTCCGCCGTCGCCATGGAGCTGGGGCAGGAAGAGCAGTGGGTGCTGGAGGAGCTGATGCAGGAAAGCGACTGTGAGGAGCTGGCCGCGGCGGAGAGGTAACGCCTTGGGGAGGGATCCGCCACAGCGCGTGTTGTTTGAAATAGGAGTGGGGCTCAGGGCCAGCGGTCTTCTCAGCCTCCCCGGATCTCTCCGTCCTCTCGCTGCGGGGCCCGAGCCTTCCTTTCTGCCCCGTGTCCCACTTGTCGCCGGCCCCTCGCTCCAGGGATCCCTGTGCCAAGGGCCCCTACCTCGGGGAGCCGGCCCCACCCCGGGGGCTCTCATTCCCAGTCCGGGGAGCGGCTTGGAAAGCAGCTGCGATTGTAGCCTGAGCTTTTTTCTCTGTGGCTGGTGGCCATGTGAGGTCGGTGGGCCCAACCTGCAGTTCTCTGGTAGGAACTAAGGAGTGTTGTGTCCTGGAACCAGCTTACAGGCTGCGACTCTGTACTGAGGAGAAGGGTGGCTACTGGCTGCGAGCCACATTGCAGAGCTCCCTGGTCTGTCTTTGGGGTGGGTGGGAAGGCGTCTCTTTCAAACTAAAGAAAAACCTCCTGGGAACAGATTGAAATTGGAGTTTCTACACCAGCAGTTCTCAAACTTAATTGCACCGCAACCCCCTTCTGACAACAAAAAATACGATGTGACCCCAGAAGGGGGGACCAAAATTGGAGCCCGTTGCCTGGGGTGGGAGCAAAGCCTGAGCTCTACTGCTCTGGGCGGGGGGCCAAAGCCAAAGCCCAAGGACTTTGCGAACAGGGGCTGCAAACAGGGGAGTTTGAGAGGGAGTTTGTAAGGGGAGTGCGAAGGGGGCAAGCTATCCTTGCCATTCCTAATTCTTTTTACCCAAACTAAAAGGAGAGGCAGAGCAACCAGGTGGCTGCAGACGGGGGAGTGAGTATCTGTTGAGGGGACAGTTTGGCACTTTGACCGTGTGCTAGAGTGTTTGATTTCCTGTTTGAAAAGTGTGATTTGGGAGTGCTTCATTGCAGACTCTTCTAAAAAGACAGTCAGTCAGCTGTGCACCAGCGGAGCAGCGCATAGCAGAGAAGCAAACAGGTGGAGTTAGCCTGGGAGTTCGCCTGGAGAGAACCTACTGAGGCATCCCCCTTGCAGGTTTCCCTGAGTAGCTTCTGCCACAAGTGAGGAAACTCTTCGAAGGAAGGAACTATGGAGGCTGAGCGATCCGCTGTCGTGACCTGCACAGGATGTGCCATGTTTGTCTTTCTTCCACAGGATAGAAGCGACTTTGTCTGTACAAAGTGCAAGCTGATCTCCATATTGGAGGAGAAGATTCAAGGTCTGGAGAAACGAGTATCAACCCTGCATTCCATAAAAGAAAATGAGGAGTTCCTGGATAGACGTCAGGATAGGCTTCAGCGGGCGCAGTGTTGTGAGGATTCAGAGGAGGCTGCGCAGCGGGGACAGAAGACCAGCGAGGATAATTGGCGGCATGTGACCTCCAGAAGAGGAAAGAGTATGAGACAAGTCCATGTACAAGAAATGCATATTCAGATGAGCAACCGTTTTCATGTTCTCTCCACAGGCACTAGTGCAGAGAGTGGAGTGAATGATGCATCTGAGGGAACACAGCAGAAGGAGACTCCACTGATTGGAAGGCATGAGATGCACAGTCCTAGTGATGGGGGTTCCACGACCACCACTCCCAAGAGGAGGAGGAGGGTGGTGGTGGTCGGGGACTCTCTCCTCAGGGGGACTGAGTCATCTATCTGCCGCCCTGACCTGGAAAACCGAGAGGTGTGCTGCTTGCCAGGGGCTAGGATTCGTGATGTGACGGAGAGACTGCCGAGACTCATCAAGCCCTCAGATCGCTACCCCTTCCTGCTTCTCCACGTGGGCACCAATGATACTGCCAAGAATGACCTTGAGCGTATTACTGCAGACTACGTGGCTCTGGGAAGAAGGATAAAGGCGTTTGAGGCGCAAGTGGTGTTCTCGTCCATTCTCCCTGTGGCAGGAAAAGGCCGGGGTAGAGACCGTCGAATCGTGGAAGTCAACGAATGGCTACGCAGATGGTGTCGGAGAGAAGGGTTTGGATTCTTTGACCATGGGATGGTGTTCCAAGAAGAAGGAGTGCTAGGCAGAGACGGGCTCCACCTGACGAAGAGAGGGAAGAGCATCTTTGGAAGCAGGCTGGCCAACCTAGTGAGGAGGGCTTTAAACTAGGTTCACCGGGGGAAGGAGACCAAAGCCCCGAGGTAAGTGGGGAAGTGGGATACCGGGAGGAAGCACAAGTAGGTGAGTGCAAGAGGGGAGGGCTCCTGCCCCATACTGGGACAGCAGGACAATCGGTGAGTTATCTTAAATGCCTATACACAAATGCAAGAAGCCTGGGGAACAAGCAGGGAGAACTGGAAGTCCTGGCACAGTCAAGGAATTATGACGTAATTGGAATAACAGAGACTTGGTGGGATAACTCACACGATTGGAGTACTGTCATGGATGGATATAAACTGTTCAGGAAGGATAGGCAGGGCAGAAAAGGTGGGGGAGTTGCGTTGTATGTAAGAGAGCAGTATGACTGCTCAGAGCTCCAGTATGAAACTGCAGAAAAACCTGAGAGTCTCTGGATTAAATGTAGAAGTGTGAGCAACAAGGGTAATGTCGTGGTGGGAGTCTGCTACAGACCACCAGACCAGGGGGATGAGGTGGACGAGGCTTTCTTCCAGCAACTAACAGAAGTTACTAGATCACAGGCCCTGGTTCTCATGGGTGACTTTAATCACCCCAACATCTGCTGGGAGAGCAATACAGCGGTCCACAGACAATCCAGGAAGTTTTTGGAAAGTGTAGGGGACAATTTCCTGGTGCAAGTGCTGGAGGAACCAACTAGGGGAAAAGCTCTTCTTGACCTGCTGCTCACAAACAGGGAAGAAATAGTAGAGGAAGCAATAGTGGATGGGAACCTGGGAGGCAGTGACCATGAGATGGTCGAGTTCAGGATCCTGACACAAGGAAGAAAGGAGAACAGTAGAATACAGAGCCTGGACTTCAGAAAAGCAGACTTTGACTCCCTCAGGGAACTGATGGGCAAGGTCCCCTGGGAGAATAACATGACGGGAAAAGGAGTCGAGGAAAGCTGGCTGTATTTTAAAGAAACCTTATTGAGGTTGCAGGAACAAACCATCCCGATGTGTAGAAAGAAAAGTAAATATGGTAGGCGACCAGCTTGGCTTAACAGTGAAATCCTTGCTCGTCTTAAACACAAAAAAGCAGCTTACAAGAAGTGGAAGATTGGACAAATGACCAGGGAGGAGTATAAAAATATTGTTCAGGCATGCAGGAGTGAAATTAGGAAGGCCAAATCACACTTGGAGTTGCAGCTAGCCGGAGATGTTAGGAGTAACAAGAAGGGTTTCTTCAGGTATGTTAGCAACAAGAAGAAAGTCAAGGAACGTGTGGGCCCCTTGCTGAATGAGGGAGGGAACCTTGTGACAGAGGATGTGGAGAAAGCTAGTGTACTCAATGCTTTTTTTGCCTCTGTCTTCACAGACAAGGGCAGCTCCCAGATGGCTGCACTCCGCAGCACGGTATGGGGAGGAGGTGACCAGCCCTCTGTGGAGAAAGAAGTAGTTCGGGACTATTTAGAAAAGCTGGACGAACACAAGTCCATGGGGCCGGATGCACTGCATCCGAGGGTGCTAAAGGAGTTGGCCGATGTGATTGCAGAGCCATTGGCCATTATCTTTGACAAATCATGGCAATCGGGGGAGGTCCCGGATGACTGGAAAAAAGCGAATGTAGTGCCCATCTTTAAAAAAGGGAAGAAGGAAGATCCGGGGAACTACAGGCCAGTCAGTCTCACCTCAATCCCTGGAAAAATCATGGAACAGGTCCTCAAGGAATCAATTTTGAACCACTTAAAGGACAGGAAAGTGATCAGAAACA
Organism: Chelydra serpentina; assembly: GCA_037349315.1. NCBI lineage: Eukaryota > Metazoa > Chordata > Testudines > Chelydridae > Chelydra > Chelydra serpentina. The sequence continues at coordinate 4,769,052 of JBAIAC010000192.1, forward strand.
GTCAGCATGGATTCACCAAGGGCAAGTCATGCCTGACTAACCTAATTGCCTTCTATGATGAGATAACTGGCTCTGTGGATGAGGGGAAAGCAGTGGATGTGCTATTTCTTGACTTTAGCAAAGCTTTTGATACAGTCTCGCACAGCGTTCTTGCCAGCAAGTTAAAGAAGTATGGGCTGGATGAATGGACGGTAAGGTGGATAGAAAACTGGCTGGATGGTCGTGCTCAACGGGTAGTGATCAATGGCTCCATGTCTAGTTGGCAGCCGGTATCAAGTGGAGTGCCCCAAGGGTCGGTGCTGGGGCCGGTTTTGTTCAATATCTTCAGCAACGACCTGGAGGATGGTGTGGACTGCACCCTTAGCAAGTTTGCAGATGACACTAAACTGGGAGGAGTGGTTGATACGCTGGAGGGTAGGGATAGGATACAGAGGGACCTAGACAAATTAGAGGATTGGGCCAAAAGAAATCTGATGAGGTTCAACAAGGACAAGTGCAGAGTCCTGCACTTAGGACGGAAGAATCCCATGCACTGCTACAGACTAGGGACCGAATGGCTGGGCAGCAGTTCTGCAGAAAAGGACCTAGGGGTTACAGTGGACGAAAAGCTGAATATGAGTCAACAGTGTGCCCTTGTTGCCAAGAAGGCTAACGGCATTTTGGGCTGTATAAGTAGGGGCATTTCCAGCAGATCGAGGGACGTGATTATTCCCCTCTATTCGGCACTGGTGAGGCCTCATTTGGAGTACTGTGTCCAGTTTTGGGCCCCACACTACAAGAAGGATGTGGATAAATTGGAAAGAGTCCAACGGAGGGCAACGAAAATGATTAGGGGGCTGGAGCACATGACTTATGAGGAGAGGCTGAGGGAACTGAGATTGTTTAGCCTGCAGAAGAGAAGAGTGAGGGGGGATTTGATAGCTGCTTTCAACTACCTAAAAGGGGGTTCCAAAGAGGATGGATCTAGACTGTTCTCAGTGGTAGAAGATGACAGAACAAGGAGTAATGGTCTCAAGTTGCAGAGGGGGAGGTTTAGGTTGGATATTAGGAAAAACTTTTTCACTAGTAGGGTGGTGAAGCACTGGAATGGGTTACCTAGGGAGGTGGTGGAGTCTCCTTCCTTGGAGGTTTTTAAGGTCAGGCTTGACAAAGCCCTGGCTGGGATGATCTAGTTGGGGTTGGTCCTGCTTTGAGCAGGGGGTTGGACTAGATGACCTCCTGAGGTCCCTTCCAACCCTGAGATTCTATGATTCTATGATTTGATTAAGAGTTTCCTGAGATACAGCCCTCCCCAAAGCAGCTTTTCACATTGGATAGGAGACAGTGGGAGTTTCCTTCCTTGGGAGAAGGTGATGTGGTGCAGGTGCATGAAAATTACTGGGACAGGAATATGGGTCTTCACACTCCCAGATGGGTGGTGGTTCTGTGCTACCACCGGGCAGCCTTGGCAGAGCTGCTGGCAATGCACATCCTGGGAGACCAGTCACTGCAGGAAGTGCTGCCCACACGAGACATGACTGCAGGGCCGGCGCGCCCACTAGGCAACCCTAGGCGGTCGCCTAGGGCGCCAGGGTTTGTGGGGCAGCGGGCGGGGGGGAGGCTGCTGCGGGCCACGGGGGGGGGAGCTGGCTGCCGTGGGGGGGAGGGGGCAGCGTTAGCTGGGGGCGGGGGGGGGGGGGGAGGGCGCAGGGCTGGTGCAAGGAAGTTTTGCCTAGGGCGCGAAACTTCCTTGCACCAGCCCTGCATGACTGGCAGCTCTTCCAGTGGCCACTGATCCAGGAACCTTCCTGTTTAAACCTGGAAATACCGGGAAGCCCTCTATGCAGCAAGACAGATCCCTGACTTCTTGCCGAAAGAGACGACGGCTTGTTCCTGGTGCCTGCCTTGTCACCCTGCTCTTTGCTTCCTGGTGTTTTCAACCAGACCCTGGCATCTGATTTTGGCTTGACCACCTAGGCCTGACCAGTTATGGTTCTCACCACTGGACCTCACTTTTCATGCCCCAGTTCCTGTTAGCAATAGACAGGCTCCAACCTCTGAGCTCTCCGAATGTCTCCCTGGACTGTCTAGCCGCCTGGACGCTCATAGTGCTGACAGCTTCGCTGCTCCTGAAGAAGCAATGCATCCCAACTTGCCAGTTTCCACTCAGATCATGACGCCTTTTAACTCATGGCACTCAAATGTGTTTCTAGTGAAAATAAGTAAAAGTTTATTTAACCAAGGATAAAGATTCCAGTGGTAGCAAGTAGAAGTCTTGGAAACAAATGGCTACACATCAAGTAAAAGCAGAACATGCTTTCTAGGACCTAGAAGAACTATCTAACTAGATCCTTTCATGTTAGAGAGCAAAACTCATGCTAAGTCCCTCTGGCATTTTACAGCCAGGCTTGGCTGTGACCTTCCTTTCATGAGACAAGTCACACTCTCAGTTTGCCTCCACAGCAGAAGATGCAGGTGTATCTCTCTGCACCCCCAAATGTCCCTCCACGTGCCATTGTCTTCACTTGTAACAGGATCCTGCTCTTTATTTCTTCCCTGTAAAACTTCCTCTCTTGAAGATTTCACAATCTCTTCAATTAGCATTTGGCTGAGTGTACAAACAGGCCCCCATTGTGAGATGTACAATGCACAGTATGCATCTGACCAGACAGAGAGAGAAAGGTCTTTTATCTCCTGGTTGAAAGGAACCTGTTTCAATCTTTACAAACATAATTTCCAGTATAGATACATAAATTCTTAACTGTTTTCCTTACACATCCTCCTTCTTCTCCAATCACTGCATTAGTGTGTCCTTAGAATGATCCGCCTCATCCCCACTCCAAATTTCTGTTTCTTTTCTACAGGGCTCTGTCCTTGGTCCCTCTCACACACAGTCAACTACCATCTCTACGCTCATAACTCACAGTTCTACCTCTCTACAACTTACATCTATTTCGTGCACAATGATCACACACTTGAAATAACATGTGAGACAACTATAACAAGGATAAATGAATGATAAAATGAACGAATTGGCTCCATGAAACACGGAGACTCTTCCTCTTTCCATCCCCTCCTGCAACAGCCGCAGTCTCTCCTCCCTTCCTGCTCTTTGGATCTTCGAATTTTTCCCTCCTGAAGTCACATGGCCTGATTCTTATGTTTCACATTCTCCCTTTGCAGAAGAACTAGTCTGTGGCTCCTGAACTAAACCATCTAATTTGCCAGCTTTCTCCACACACAGTTTTTATACTCCCTCCCTTTACACCTGACTCATAGATTTTAAGGTCAGAAGGGACCATTATGATCATCTAGTCTGACCTCCTGCACAATGCAGGCCACAGAATCTCACCCACCCACTCCTGGAATAATCCTCTCACCTATGTCTCAGCTATTGAAGTCCTCAAATCATGGTTTAAAGACTTCAAGATGCAGAGACTCCTCCAGCAAGTGACCCGTGCCCCATACTGCAGAGGAAGGCAAAAAACCTCCAGGGCCTCTGCCAATCTACCCTGGAGGAAAATTCCTTCCCGACCTCAAATATGGCGATCAGCTGAACCCCGAGCATGTGGGCATGACTCACCAGCCAGACACCCAGGAAAAAGTTCTCTGTAGTAACTTCTAACATCCCATCATTGACCATTGGTCCTATTTACCACTGATGGCAATTAATTGACCTTTGACTAAGATCATGTTATCCCATCAAACCATCCCCTCCATAAACGTATCTAGCTTAATTTTGAAGCCAGATAGGTCTTTTGCCCCCACTGCTTCCCTTGGAAGGCTGTTCCAGAACTTCACTCCTCTGATGGTTAGAAACCTTCCTCTAATTTCAAGTCTAAACTTCCTGATGTTTACTAGATTCCCTAAAGCCGCAGGATGTGCTTCCTGCCATCTAATGCTGCTGAGATCCTGCATTCAGTGATATCCCTGCCCTTCCTGTTCCCTTTGTGGGCGCTATAACTGTGTGTAAGATTAAATCAGTGTTGAATGTGAGATGGCTGCCAAAGAATAGCTGCTTGCATCCAAAGAAGTGGGTATTCACCCACGAAAGCTTATGCTCCAATACCTCTGTTACTCTATAAGGTGCCACAGGACCCTTTGTCGCTTCTATTTTTAATAGGAACCTCATCTCTGTTATCTTACAGAGACTCTCATCCAGGCCTGTATCTAATCCCTAACCACAACTGTACTCAAGGGTTCACTGGTGGAAAGGGGGATAAAAAGAAAACTAACATATACCAGAAGATTCTTTAATCGCTGAGGATTTATTGTTACCAATAAAAATGAAATTAAACATGAAGTTACGCTTTAATGAAGAAGAGACTTTATTATGTGATCAATGGAATTATCCTGGAAAAATAAAACTTGTATTGTTTTTCTTTTAGTGAGCAATATAGGAAATGGTGGCTAATCCTGAAAAGCTTTTTGGTGTAATTTATTCCCTTTGGCCTAAAATGTCCTGATGTACAACCTCACTCCAAAGGTTGGGGTGGGGGGATGGGTGTGAGAAATAGTGTAGAGGAGAAAACTGACCCAGTATAGATCTGAATGATTTGTATTTCAAACGGAAGTTATTCTGATTAGATTCAAAGTCAATTTCTATGGAGGTATGTTAGCAAACATCTTTGCAAGCAGGCTGGCTAACCTCGTGAGGAGAGCTTTAAACTAGGTTCACCGGGGGAAGGAGACCAAAGCCCCGAGGTAAGTGGGGAAGTGGGATATCGGGAGGAAGCACAAGTAGGTGAGTGCAAGGGAGGGCTCCTGCCCCATACTGGGACAGCAGGACGATCGGTGAGTTATGTTAAATGCCTATACACAAATGCAAGAAGCCTGGGGAACAAGCAGGGAGAACTGGAAGTCCTGGCACAGTCAAGGAATTATGATGTAATTGGAATAACAGAGACTTGGTGGGATAACTCACATGATTGGAGTACTGTCATGGATGGATATAAACTGTTCAGGAAGGATAGGTAGGGCAGAAAAGGTGGGGAAGTTGCGTTGTATGTAAGAGAGCAGTATGACTGCTCAGAGCTCCAGTATGAAACTGCAGAAAAACCTGAGAGTCTCTGGATTAAATTTAGAAGTGTGAGCAACAAGGGTAATGTCGTGGTGGGAGTCTGCTACAGACCACCAGACCAGAAGAGAAGAATGAGGGGGGATTTGATAGCTGCTTTCAACTACCTGAAAGGGGGTTCCAAAGAGGATGGATCTAGACTGTTCTCAGTGGTAGAAGATGACAGAACAAGGAGTAATGGTCTCAAGTTGCAGAGGGGGAGGGTTAGGTTGGATATTAGGAAAAACTTTTTCACTAGTAGGGTGGTGAAGCACTGGAATGGGTTACCTAGGGAGGTGGTGGAATCTCCTTCCTTAGAGGTTTTTAAGGTCAGGCTTGACAAAGCCCTGGGTGGGATGATTTAGTTGGCGTTGGTCCTGCTTTGAGCAGGGGGTTGGACTAGATGACCTCCTGAGGTCCCTTCCAACCCTGAGATTCTATGACCAGGGGGATGAGGTGGACGAGGCTTTCTTCCAGCAACTAACAGAAGTTGCTAGATCACAGGCCCTGGTTCTCATGGGTGACATTAATCACCCCGATATCTGCTGGGAGAGCAATACAGCAGTGCACAGACAATCCAGGAAGTTTCTGGAAAGTGTAGGGGACAATTTCCTGGTGCAAGTGCTGGAGGAACCAACTAGGGGAAAAGCTCTTCTTGACCTGCTGCTCACAAACAGGGAAGAAATAGTAGAGGAAGCAATAGTGGATGGGAACCTGGGAGGCAGTGACCATGAGATGGTCGAGTTCAGGATCCTGACACAAGGAAGAAAGGAGAGCAGTAGAACAGAGACCCTGGACTTCAGAAAAGCAGACTTTGACTCCCTCAGGGAACTGATGGGCAAGGTCCCCTGGGAGAATAACATGACGGGGAAAGGAGTCGAGGAAAGCTGGCTGTATTTTAAAGAATCCTTATTGAGGTTCCAGGAACAAACCATCCTGATGTGTAGGAAGAAAAGTAAATATGGCAGGCAACCAGCTTGGCTTAACAGTGAAATCCTTGCTCGTCTTAAACACAAAAAAGCAGCTTACAAGAAGTGGAAGCTTGGACAAATGACTAGGGAGGAGTATAAAAATATTGTTCAGGCATGCAGGAGTGAAATTAGGAAGGCCAAATCACACTTGGAGTTGCAGCTAGCCGGAGATGTTAGGAGTAACAAGAAGGGTTTCTTCAGATATGTGAGCAACAAGAAGAAAGTCAAGGAAAGTGTGGGCCCCTTGCTGAATGAGGGAGAGAACCTAGTGACAGAGGATGTGGAGATAGCTAGTGTACTCAATGCTTTTTTTGCCTCTGTCTTCACAGACAAGGTCAGCTCCCAGACAGCTGCAGTCTGCAGCATGGTATGGGGAGGAGGTGACCAGCCCTCTGTGGAGAAAGAAGTAGTTCGGGACTATTTAGAAAAGCTGGAGGAGCACAAGTCCATGGGGCCGGATGCACTGCATCCGAGGGTGCTAAAGGAGTTGGCTGATGAGATTGCAGAGCCATTGGCCATTATCTTTGAAAAATCATGGCAATCGGGGGAGGTCCCGGATGACTGGAAAGAAGCTAATGTAGTGCCCATCTTTAAAAAAGGGAAGAAGGAAGATCCAGGGAACTACAGGCCAGTCAGTCTCACCTCAGTCCCTGGAAAAATCATGGAACAGGTCCTCAAGGAATCAATTCTGAACCACTTAAAGGAGGGGAAAATGATCAGGAACAGTCAGCATGGATTCACCAAGGGCAAGTCATGCCTGACTAACCTAATTGCCTTCTATGATGAGATAACTGGCTCTGTGGATGAGGGGAAAGCAGTGGATGTGCTATTTCTTGACTTTAGCAAAGCTTTTGATACAGTCTCCCACAGTATTCTTGCCAACAAGTTAAAGACGTATGGGCTGGATGAATGGACAGTAAGGTGGACAGAAAACTGGCTGGATGGTCGGGCTCAACGGGTAGTTATCAATGGTTCCATGTCTAGTTGGCAACCGGTATCAAGTGGAGTGCCCCAAGGGTTGGTGCTGGGGCCGGTTTTGTTCAATATCTTCATTAACGATCTGGAGGATGGTGTGGACTGCACCCTTAGCAAGTTTGCAGATGACACTAAACTGGGAGGAGTGGTTGATACGCTGGAGGGTAGGGATAGGATACAGAGGGACCTAGACAAATTAGAGAATTGGGCCAAAAGAAATCTGATGAGGTTCAACAAGGACAAGTGCAGAGTCCTGCACTTAGGACGGAAGAATCCCATGCACTGCTACAGACTAGGGACCGAATGGCTGGGCAGCGGTTCTGCAGAAAGGGACCTAGGGGTTACAGTGGACGAAAAGCTGAATATGAGTCAACAGTGTGCCCTTGTTGCCAAGAAGGCTAATGGCATTTTGGGCTGTATAAGTAGGGGCATTTCCAGCAGATCGAGGGACGTGATTATTCCCCTCTATTCGGCACTGGTGAGGCCTCATTTGGAGTACTGTGTCCAGTTTTGGGCCCCACACTACAAGAAGGATGTGGATAAATTGGAAAGAGTCCAACGGAGGGCAACAAAAATGATTAGGGGGCTGGAGCACATGACTTATGAGGAGAGGTTGAGGGAACTGGGATTGTTTAGCCTGCAGAAGAGAAGAGTGAGGGGGGATTTGATAGCTGCTTTCAACTACCTGAAAGGGGGTTCCAAAGAGGATGGATCTAGACTGTTCTCAGTGGTAGAAGATGACAGAACAAGGAGTAATGGTCTCAAGTTGCAGAGGGGGAGGGTTAGGTTGGATATTAGGAACAACTTTTTCACTAGTAGGGTGGTGAAGCACTGGAATGGGTTACCTAGGGAGGTGGTGGAATCTCCTTCCTTAGAGGTTTTTAGGGTCAGGCTTGACAAAGCCCTGGCTGGGATGATCTAGTTGGGGTTGGACCTGCTTTGAGCAGTGGGTTGGACTAGATGACCTCCTGAGGTCCCTTCCAACCCTGAGATTCTATGATATGCCCATATCTCAAATACTGCATGCAGATATGGTCGCCCCCTCTCAAAGAAGATATAATGGAATTGAAAAAGGTTTAGAAAAGGGCAAAAAATGATGAGGGGTCTGAAACAGCTTCTGTATGAGGAGAGATTAAAAAGACTGGGACTTTTCAGCTTGGAAAAGAGACAAAGCGGGGAGAGGAGAGAGGTCTATAAAATCATGACTGGCATGGAGCAAGTAAATACGGGAGTTATTTACTCCGTCTCATAACACAAGGACTAGCAATCACCCCCCGCCCCCCCGCAAAAAAAAAAGTATAGGCAGCCGGTATAAAACAAACAAAATAAGTGTTTCTTCACACAATGCACAGTCAACCTGTGGAACTCTTTGCCAGAGGATGTTGTGAAGGCCAAGACTCTAACAGGATTCAAAAAAAGAACATGAGAAATTCATGGAGGATAGGTTCATCAATGGCCATTAACCAGGATGGGCAGGGAAGAGGTCTATAGCCTCTGCTTGCTAGAAGCTGGCAAAGTATGACAGGTGATGGATCATTTGATGATTACCTGTTGTGTTCATTCCCTCTGGAGCACCTGGCATTGGCCACTGTCTGAGACAGTACAATGGCCTGGATGGACCTTTGGACACACCCAGTATGGCTGTTTTTATGTACTAGGGAATCGAGTGAGTCCAGTGCAATGGGAGGGAGTAGGAAAATCCTGGGGTGTGGAAAACACTGGTTAATTAGAAGCTATAATTCAGGAGCAACAGACTCTAATTAGTCTGGAAAAGCAGAATGTGAAAAATAAGAATCAGGGTCTTGTGACTTTGGGAATGAGGGACTCAAAAATCCAAGGAGCCTGCAGAGAAGAGAGATTGTGGCTATTTCACATGGTGATGGGGGAGCAAGACTCTACGTGTCTCAAGAAGTTTCACTACCAACCCACGCTATTTTCACATGCTGGTGTGAAATCCAGATCAGTGAGGAGTTGTGTCATCTGGGTGAGATTCAGTGTTGTGCTGCTGGAGCTCCCTTGTCCGGATACTTCCAGCCAGCATTCAAGGACACACCGAGTGTCTGTGTGATAATTAACCCTGGACCAGCAGCTCTGACTCCAGCAACCTGTTTGCTACACCCCCAGCACATTCTGGTCCGGGTGGAGTAGGCTCAGGGTTTCATAGAAGGCTGGGGGTAGGAAGCTTCTGTTTGTTATGCTGGAACTAAACCCCAGTTTTACTTGAGCAAAAAGAGATATTTGACACTGTGTGATACGGCTCCTGTGCTCTGTTCCCAACGTGTTCTGCAGCAGGGGAGGGTCTCTGGCAGTGTGTGTGTGTCACTGGCATATTGGGGTGATGCTGAAAGAGGACAGAGTAGAGGTGGTATTGTGGAGGTGGCATGAACCTTCACTCTTCATTTCCCCTTCCAAGAGCCGAGGGGACGGGAAACGTTATTCAGCGAGGTCACATTCTCCTAGTTCTCCTGCATGATGTCCCTGTAGAGAGCTCTCTGAACGGGGTCCAGCAGAGCCCACTCTTCCCTGGTGAAATACACAGCCACCTCCTCGAAGGTCACCGGCCCCTGAAAGAGCAAGAGTCCAACACTCAGTACCTGCTGCCCCACTCACACTCCAGATCAAATGAAAGCTCTGGTAGATCGCAGTCAACAGAGTCCCACCCCCAGCCGCTCAGAGCATCCTGGAAACACCAGGTTAAGGGGACAAAGAGAGAGCCCCTTATCTCTCCCAGCAGATCCATCACACACCTACTAGCCACACACTGATACAGGAGATGGAGCCCCTAGCAGGGTCCAGGGAGAGTTCCGTGGAAAGAAGCCCAACACCCTCCTCATTGTGAGAAGCTGCATTTTTTTAGCTCCATGAAGGTGGGTTATTTTCTGTTGCACAAATTAGAGCATTTCCACCTCCTAACCTCATGGGTCTATTCCTACAGTCTAGGCGACTTACTAAACAACTCCCAGCAGGTTTGCCACAACTTGTTCTCCTCCCTTTCCCACCCTGTGAATTTCCTGGCCCGCTCCAACCTCCAAACCAGACTGTGCAAACCTTCCCATCTCTGGAGTATTTGGTGTCCCTCTCCCTCCAGTAGGAACCCACCAGCAACCTCCCAATAATTCCTACCTGAACTGGCTCCACTGCAGCCATTTTTCTCCCCTGTCCCATGGGAGGATGGGATGAGCTGGAGAAAAACAGGGACGTCATTCTGCAGCCTGGGAGGGTGAGAAAGGTAATTGTGGGGGTTTCAGAACAGGTTTTAGTTAATTTCATATCAAGATCCTCCCAGGCCCTTTCTCTGCAGACAGACATCCTAGAGTCTGCGATGCTGGGAAAATGCATCTTGATCTCTTTATTTACAGTATAGACCTGGCCCCTCCTGCCAGGCTAAGCCAACAGAGATTTTTAACCTCCCTTCTCTCTCCCCCCATCCTGTAACAAAGTCTCTGAACATAATGCTAGAAAAGAGCTGAACCCAAGGAGTTACTGGGGGCGGGGGGGGGGGGGGGATTCCCTTGGACACTGACCCCACACAGGGGGAGGAACATGGAGTTAGGAACTGGCTTTTCCTCTGTCTGATCCTTTTCTTGTTCACTGGAAAGTGATTGTGCCCAGGGATCACAGAACCATAGAATATCAGGGTTGGAAGGGAGCTCAGGAGGTCACCTAGTCCAACCCCCTGCTCAAAACAGGACCAATTTCTCCCCCCCCCATCTCTAACTGGCCCCCTCAAAGATCAAACTCATAACGCTGGGTTTAGCAGGCCAATCCTCAAACCACTGAGCTATCCCATACTGCAATACATGTGTCTAGGTGGATTAGAGAGCTGGAAATCTCTCCCTCCACTCATGTCTATCACTGCCCCTTTCAGTCTCTCCTTCCCCTGTCCTCTCTCCCTGCCCCTCTGGCTGTGAAAGTCCCATTCCTGGGTTATTTGCTCTCCCACGGCTGAATTTTCTCCTGGCAATTGCTAATCAGAGGACAAATGAGGAGGGGCTGTTTGTGCAGAGTCACTTTCATGCCCGTCCCCAGCACTTTCCCTGACCAGAGGGGATTTTATATTGCTATTAAATAACTAGTTGGAAAAGAGGGACTGTTTGACTGGATTTTATAGGAGTGTCCAATACATGAACACAAAGTGATAGTTCCCCCCGCCCCATTCACATGGGCAGCAAGGAGCTGTTTCAGGAGCTGCTTTAAGAAGGCAAGGGAGAAGGAGGGGGAGCTGGAAGGCTCCCTGGGCGAGGGAAGGGGCAGCAGTGGGGGATGGGCAGGTGATGGCTGGGGGCAACTGTGTTGGTAGTTAGGGGGCAACAAGTGGGATTAGGAAACCGGGGTCTGGGCAGCCCCCATGGGGGACACGTGCTCTCCCCCCCACCCCCCCGCGCAGAGACCGGGCATCTCATCCCATCCCCACACCAGGGGCAGCGTGTTTTGGGGAATGACTCCGGGCAACAATTTACCCCCTAGACAAGGACAAATCGCGGCAGATAAAATGGGTGGGAAAATCCCCCACATGGGAGCAGGTTGTAAATGGACATTTGGGAAATGTCACACTGCAGAAAAACCTGAGAGTCTCTGGATTAAATTTAGAAGTGGGAGCAACAAGGGTAATGTCGTGGTGGGAGTCTGCTACAGACCACCAGACCAGGGGGATGAGGTGGACGAGGCTTTCTTCCAGCAACTAACAGAAGTTGCTAGATCACAGGCCCTGGTTCTCATGGGTGACTTTAATCACCCCGATATCTGCTGGGAGAGCAATATAGCGGTGCACAGACAATCCAGGAAGTTTCTGAAAAGTGTAGGGGACAATTTCCTGGTGCAAGTGCTGGAGGAACCAACTACGGGAAAAGCTCTTCTTGACCTGCTGCTCACAAACAGGGAAGAAATAGCAGAGGAAGCAATAGTGGATGGGAATCTGGGAGGCAGTGACCATGAGATGGTCGAGTTCAGGATCCTGACACAAGGAAGAAAGGAGAGCAGTAGAACAGAGACCCTGGACTTCAGAAAAGCAGACTTTGACTCCCTCAGGGAACTGATGGGCAAGGTCCCCTGGGAGAATAACATGACGGGAAAAGGAGTCGAGGAAAGCTGGCTGTATTTTAAAGAATCCTTATTGAGGTTGCAGGAACAAACCATCCCGATGTGTAGAAACAAAAGTAAATATGGCAAGCGACCAGCTTGGCTTAACAGTGAAATCCTTGCTCATCTTAAACACAAAAAAGCGGCTTACAAGAAGTGGAAGATTGGACAAATGACTAGGGAAGAGTATAAAAATATTGTTCAGGCATGCAGGAGTGAAATTAGGAAGGCCAAATCACACTTGGAGTTGCAGCTAGCCGGAGATGTTAGGAGTAACAAGAAGGGTTTCTTCAGGTATGTTAGCAACAAGAGGAAAGTCAAGGAAAGTGTGGGCCCCTTGCTGAATGAGGGAGAGAACCTAGTGACAGAGGATGTGGAGAGAGCTAGTGTACTCAATGCTTTTTTTGCCTCTGTCTTCACAGACAAGGTCAGCTCCCAGGCGGCTGCACTCCGCAGCACGGTATGGGGAGGAGGTGACCAGCCCTCTGTGGAGAAAGAAATAGTTCGGGACTATTTAGAAAAGCTGGACGAGCGCAAGTCCATGGGGCTGGATGCACTGCATCCGAGGGTGCTAAAGGAGTTGGCCGATGTGATTGCAGAGCCATTGGCCCTTATCTTTGACAAATCATGGCAATCGGGGGAGGTCCCGGATGACTGGAAAAAAGCTAATGTAGTGCCAATCTTTTAAAAAGGGAAGAAGGAAGATCCGGGGAACTACAGGCCAGTCAGTCTCACCTCAGTCCCTGGAAAAATCATGGAACAGGCCCTCAAGGAATCAATTCTGAACCACTTAAAGGAGGGGAAAGTGCTCAGGAACAGTCAGCATGGATTCACCAAGGGCAAGTCATGCCTGACTAACCTAATTGCCTTCTATGATGAGATAACTGGCTCTGTGGATGAGGGGAAAGCAGTGGATGTGCTATTTCTTGACTTTAGCAAAGCTTTTGATACAGTCTCCCACAGTATTCTTGCCAGCAAGTTAAAGACGTATGGGCTGGATGAATGGACGGTAAGGTGGACAGAAAACTGGCTGGATGGTCGCGCTCAATGGGTAGTGATCAATGGCTCCATGTCTAGTTGGCAGCCGGTATCAAGTGGGTGCTGGGGCCAGTTTTGTTCAATATCTTCATTAACGATCTGGAGGATGGTGTGGACTGCACCCTTAGCAAGTTTGCAGATGACACTAAACTGGGAGGAGGGGTTCATAGAATCATAGAATCACAGGGTTGGAAGGGACCTCAGGAGGTCATCTAGTCCAACCCCCTGCTCAAAGCAGGACCAACCCCAACTAGATCATCCCAGCCAGGGCTTTGTCAAGCCTGACCTTAAAAACCTCCAAGGAAGGAGACTCCACCACCTCCCTAGGTAACCCATTCCAGTGCTTCACCACCCTACTAGTGAAAAAGTTTTTCCTAATATCCAACCTAAACCTCCCCCTCTGCAACTTGAGACCATTACTCCTTGTTCTGTCATCTTCTACCACTGAGAACAGTCTAGATCCATCCTCTTTGGAACCCCCTTTTAGGTAGTTGAAAGCAGCTATCAAATCCCCCCTCACTCTTCTCTTCTGCAGGCTAAACAATCTCAGTTCCCTCAGCCTCTCCTCATAAGTCATGTGCTCCAGCCCCCTAATCATTTTTGTTGCCCTCCGTTGGACTCTTTCCAATTTATCCACATCCTTCTTGTAGTGTGGGGCCCAAAACTGGACACAGTACTCCAAATGAGGCCTCACCAGTGCCGAATAGAGGGGAATAATCACGTCCCTCGATCTGCTGGAAATGCCCCTACTTATACAGCCCAAAATGCCGTTAGCCTTCTTGGCAACAAGGGCACACTGTTGACTCATATTCAGCTTTTCGTCCACTGTAACCCCTAGGTCCTTTTCTGCAGAACTGCTGCCCAGCCATTCGGTCCCTAGTCTGTAGCAGTGCATGGGATTCTTCCATCCTAAGTGCAGGACTCTGCACTTGTCCTTGTTGAACCTCATCAGATTTCTTTTGGCCCAATCCTCTAATTTGTCTAGATCCCTCTGTATCCTATCCCTACCCTCCAGCGTATCAACCACTCCTCCCAGTTTAGTGTCATCTGCAAACTTGCTAAGGGTGCAGTCCACACCATCCTCCAGGTCGTTGATGAAGATATTGAACAAAACCGGCCCCGGGTTGATACGCTGGAGGGTAGGGATAGGATACAGAGGCATTTTGGGCTGTATAAGTAGGGGCATTTCCAGCAGATCGAGGGACGTGATTATTCCCCTCTATTCGGCACTGGTGAGGCCTCATTCGGAGTAGTGTGTCCAGTTTTGAGCCCCACACTACAAGAAGGATGTGGATAATTGGAAAGAGTCCAGCGGAGGGCAACCAAAATGATTAGGGGGCTGGAGCACATGCCTTATGAGGAGAGGCTAAGGGAACTTTTCAGGCAGAGGGATAGCTCAGCGGTCTGAGCGTTGGCCTGCTAAACCCGGGGTTGCGAGTTCAATCCTTGAGGGGGCCAGGAAATGATGATGGCTATCAAGCCTATTTTTTGGGGAGTGGGAGGGATAGCTCAGTGGTTTGAGTATTAGCCTGCTAAACCCAAGGTTGTGAGCTCAATCCTTGAGGGGGCCATTTGGGGATCTGGAGCAAAAATTGGGGATTGGTCCTGCTTTGAGCAGGGGGTTGGACTAGATGACCTCCTAAGGTCCCTTCCAACCCTGATATTTATGATTCTCTATGAACTAGGATTGTTTAGCCTGCAGAAGAGAAGAGTGAGCGGGGATTTGATAGCTGCTTTCAACTACTTAAAAGGGGGTTCCAAAGAGGATGGATCTAGACTGTTCTCAGTGGTGGAAGATGACAGAACAAGGAGTAATGGTCTCAAGTTGCAGTGGGGGAGGTTTAGGTTGGATATTAGGAAAAACTTTTTCACTAGTAGGGTGGTGAAGCACTGGAATGGGTTACCTAGGGAGGTGGTGGAGTCTCCTTCCTTGGAGGTTTTTAAGGTCAGGCTTGACAAAGCCCTGGCTGGGATGATCTAGTTGGGGTTGGTTCTGCTTTGAGCAGGGGGTTGGACTAGATGACCTCCTGAGGTCCCTTCCAACCCTGAGATTCTATGAAATACAGGGAGACCGGGGGGATCGGGGAGAGGGAGCTGATCATTGGGGGAAAGGGGGGGGGATCTCCCCAGAGCGTATCGCCCCGGGGGAGATGCGGGGAGAGAAAAGGGGCAGGACCAGAGAGAATTTGTATAGGGGGCGAGAGGCACAAACAGGGACCGGATCCAATTAACTTCCCCCTCCCCCCCGGCTGCCCAGAGACAGTTCAACCCCCGCCCGACACACACCCCCGCACCGGCTCCAGTCTCCGCCCCCCCCCTCCCCGATTCCTGGGGGACGATCCCGGCTGCAGCTCCGCTGAGGCTGAAGCAGCTCTGAGGCTTCTCCCGGTGCCGAGTCACTTTCCCGCCCGGGTCTCTCACTCTGGGCTTTGTTCTCCCACGCCCACCAGAGCGCGCAATGAACATGCGCAATTTCAGCTGCTGAAAGCCTCCGTTACCTTGGCTGCAGAGAGCGGAAGCGCCCCTCGGGGCAGGCTGGGAGATGTAGTTCCTGATTCTCCCGGGAGCGGAAGTGACGTTAGGGGTGAGACCAAGCGGTCCAGGGCTGCGAACGTGCGCAAGTCGCTGCTGCTCTGCCTGGCTCGTGCGGGGCCGTTGAAGAGGTTTGTGTCTCCCGGCTCTGGGCATGCGCAGATCGGGGGAGGGGGAGTCCCCCATGCCCAGAGGCAGCTCTCCCCCGCTGCTGCTGCCTGGTGCTGTGGGCTGGGCTGAGTAGAAGGTCTGTGCTGGAGAGGGCGGAAGCGCCCCAGCGGCAGGCTGGGAGATGTAGTTCCTGAGTTTCCCGGGAGCAGAAGTGACGTTGGCATGGGGTCGTGAGGAGTCGAGCTGTGAACGTGCGCGGGGCGCTGCGGCTCTGCGTGGCTCGCGCGGGGCCGTTGGAGCCGCTCCCGGAGCCCGACCTTCATTAACACCCCCGTGCCCGGCCCGGGCCCTGCCCCGCTGGAGCCGCCCTCGGGCCGCACCGGGCTCTGCCCACCCCGCTGCGGAGCTGCAGCCTCCAGGTAGCGGCGCGAGCCCCGGGGGCGGGGCGGGGCGGGGGCGGGCGGTGACTCCGCCCCAGTGTCCGGGGGGACCCGGCATCTCGCCGCGCCGGGATCTGCGCCCTGGGGGGCCGCGGGGGGCTCGGAGCTGCTGCCCCCGCAGGAGCCCAACGCCCCTGGGCCCGGCCCGGCTCTGCCCTGGGAGTGCGGGGGGAGGGGACCGCCCCCCCCGGGGTCCCTGGGTGGGGTGGGGTGGGGCGGGAGGTTGGGAAAAGGGGGGGATGGAAAATGTCTGAGCAGCCCGGACATGGGCGGGGAGGTGACCCCCGAGGGGCGGGGAGAGAAAGGGGGTGATGAGACCCCCCTCGGATTTGCCGCTACCCCCTGTCCTGGGCATCCCCCCCCCCCGTCCTGCCCCCTTCCACATCACCTAGGGCTCCCTACAGGGTGTAATGTAGGATTGTGCTCCCTTAGGAATGTGCTACTGGTGGCACTTATCAATAGGTATAGATTGTAAGTATCAGAGGGGGAGCCGGGTTAGTCTGGATCTGTAGAAGCGACAAAGGGTCCTGTGGCACCTTATAGACTAACAGACGTATTGGAGCCTAAGCTTTCGTGGGTGAATCCCACTTCTTCGGATGCAAGATTAGATTATAGATTGTAAAATACTGCTACTGTATGAAACTGCTACCAATGCCTAGAGGTAGCCGTTTCTCGCACTATAGTGTATATGAAATTGTCACGTGTAGAAATGTGCTGTCTGTAGCAGTTACTGATATGTATAGATTGTAAGAAACAGCGTTTGTAAAAGATGCTAGTGTATTTGTACATACTTGAAAACTGTTCTGGTTCAATATTCCTTCATTGGTACTCTGTATGCTGTTATCTCAATCATTATGATTTTGAATAGAAACATATCCAGAACTGCTTGAAATACCATTTTTAGCACAGTTGGACCTATCTCTGCTGCAGGTAGCATGGTCCTACATCCCTGATTATCTCTCTGGTATATTCCCCCACTATATTTCCAGCAGCAGCTATTATCTGGCAGGTTCATCAGCTGAAACTCTCATCTTTCCAAATGCCATCTTGTGTGTATTTCATTTTGTGCTGAGTGAGAGAAGCCAGATGAAGGTAGGGAGTGTGATTGGGCTGGGCATGTGCAGTGTTTAGTGGAAAGAGAGAGATCTGTGATACTTGTCACCTGCAGTATTCATCATTCGTTTCTTTTGGTCCAAATGAAAATAGCAGGGTAGGTTTGCTTATTGTGCTAGGCCAGGGGTTTTCAAACTATGCATTGCGGCTTGTAAGGGAAAGCCGCTAGCTGCCTGCGAGACACTGTTTACCTGAGCATCCACAGGTACGTACGTCCCTTCGCAGCTCTCAGGGACTACAAATGGTAAGACTTCACTGTCTCTCTGCTACAGGTTGCAAATTGCTACACATAGCCGTCTCACATGCCTATGGTGTGAGAAACTGCTATCCGTAGGAATTAGCTTCCTCAGATGGTCCAGAAGCAAATAACAAAATAAAAAGTTGCAAAAATGCAATCCCCATTGGTGGATTGACACTAGGCCAGAAATTCAGTCAGAGTGGAAGTCGGATGATCCAGCAGAATAAGCATCTGCTCTAAAAATGAGAAGGAAAAAAGTAGAATTAAAAATTCAGGAAATCCCAGCAGCAGATAAGATGACTTGGGAAACTGCTTGGAGACTGTATGCATTCAGATACAGTGATAAGGGATTCTTTGTTTCTGAGGGGATATATGTAAAATGTTTCACTGAATTATGTCTCAAGGATTATCTACACTGGCAAGTGAGAGAGCTGTAACTTGCTGGCCCCGCGGGGGGTATGAAAAATCACACACACACACACACACATCCCCGAGCGCAGCAAGTTGGAACGCTTTAAAGTGCTCGTGTGGACAGGCTCAGCTCCCAGTGCTCTGAGTTAATCCCCTCGTCGTGGATTACCAGGAGCACTGGCACCTGTGGCAGCGCTTTGAACTTTGTAGTGTAGACGTAGCCTTAGTAGGTGAGATCAGACAAAGAGGAGCTGCATTGACTAGGCATTGGGATTCCTGTTCCTTTAAGAACCCAGGCCTGAGAAGCCGATGCTGAGAGGTGCTGTCTGTGAGAGTGGGAAATAAAAAAGCCTCTTTCCCCCCCCCCCCCATTTTGGCAAACACTGGCGTCTCAGTCCCACTGGGGTAACTGCTGCCCACTGTGCCTTGCCTGTGCTGGGTTTTGCCCTCTGCCAGCACCTTGGTCCTGGGCTTAACTCTGCCTCCTCTCCCTCCCCCCCCAGACCTGATTTTCCCTTTAACCCCTCTCCTAGTGCTGCCTCCTGCTGCTTGACCCCCCTGACCAGTCAATTTCCACCCTCTGCTCAGACCCTGGCCACCCCCTGCTTCAATTCACCCCCTTTGCCCCTTTTTAACCCCTGTAAATAGCAGTCAGCAGAATCTTACGGCTAATAAGGGCAGGGGGAAGGCAGTGGCTTCAGCAGATGTACTGAGCATGCTCAGTACACTGTAAGTAGCACATTCCTACCGGAGCACAATCCTACACTACACCCCTGTTGTGTCAGGCCCTGCATCAACACAAAGTGAAATCAGGCTCCCATTCTGCCAAGTGCTGCAGAGACAACAAACAAAATCAGGGACCTTGTTCTTCCTGGAGCTGCAGAGACCCCAACTGACATCTGGGCCCCGTTCTGCCAGGCGCTGCAGAGACCCCAACAGAGGTCAGACCCCACTGTTGTGACAGGTGCTGTGGAGACGGCAACTGAGATCTGCGCCCCACTGTGCCAGGTAAAACTGAGACCTAGACCGAGATCACGGCCCCCCTTGTGCCAAGCAGAGTACGACTGCTGCCCAGATTAGAATCTCAGGTGCAGGACCAAACGCCAACTAAATCATCCCAGCCAGGGCTTTGTCAAGCCGGGCCTTAGAGGTTTTTAAGGAAGGAGATTCCACCACCACACTAGGTAACTCATTCCAGTGCTTCACCACCCTCCTAGTGAATTTTTTTCCCCTAGTATCCAACCTAAACCTCCCCCACTGCAACTTGAGACCATTACTCCTTGTTCTGTCATCTGGTACCACTGAGAGCAGTCTAGATCAGGGGTTGGCAGCCTTTCAGAAGTGGTGTGCCGAGTCTTCATTTATTCACTCTAATTTAATTTCATGTGCCACTAATACATTTTCACATTTTTAGAAGGTCTCTTTCTATAGGTCTATAATATATAACTAAACTATTGTTGTATATAAAGTAAATAAGGTTTTTAAAAATATTTAAGAAACTTCATTTAAAATTATATTTTTATGTAAATATATAAATAGACTGGTGGCCAGGACCCGGGCAGTGTGAGTGCCACTGAAAATCAGCTTGCATGTTGCCTTTGGCATGCATGCCATAGGTTGCCTACCCCTGGTCTAGATCCATCCTCTTTGAAACCCCCTTCCAGGTAGTTGAAAGCAGCTATCAAATTCCCCCCCTCATTATTCTTTTCTGCAGAGTAAATAATCTCAGTTCCCTCATCCTCTCCTCAGAAGTCATGTGCTCCATCCCAGTCTTCATTTTTGTTGCCCTCGACTGGACTCTTTCCAAATTTTTCACATCCTCCTTGTAGTGTGGCACCCAAAACTGCAGATGAGGTCTCGCCAAGGCCAAATAGAGGGGAATGATCATGTCCCTCAATCTTCTGGCAATGCTCCTTCTTATACAGCCCCAAATGCCGTTAGCCTTCTTGGCAACAAGGGCACACTGTTGACTCATATCCAGCTTCTCATCCACTGTATCTCCTGTGTCCTTTTCTGCAGCTGTTTGCCCCCTCCAGGTACTAACACGTACTCCAGGTAACTTAATAAGTAAGAAGTGATTTTAATAAGTACAGAAAGTAGTATTTCAGTGATTCCAAGTAGTAACAGACAGAACAAAGTGAATTACTCAGTAAAATAAAATAAAACACGCAAGTCTATATCTAATCAAACAGAACATAGATAAAAACCTCACCAGTTCCAGCAAACTTCTTTTCACAGGCTATAGTACTCCTAGCCTGGGTCCAGCAATCGCTCACACCCCCTATTGTCTTTGTCCAGTCTCTTTCAGGTGTGTCCTTGGGGGGTGGAGAGCCTCTCTTTAGCCAGCTGAAGAGAAGATGGAGGGGTCACCCCGGGGTTTAAATAGATTTTCTCCCCTGGATGGGTGCTCCTTCCCACTCCCTGTGTAGCATCATATTACCCTGGAGTTTTGGGATCACATGGGCAAGTCCCGTGTCCATGCACAGCTCAGCACAACCAGTCCCATGACATTCCTGGCCAAGCTCAGATGTGGATTGGTGTGCAACTTCTTTTGTCTGTTTAAGAGTTTCTTGACTGGCCTCTTTACCTGCACATTCCTTTCTTCAGACATGATCCCATGCTCTTACAAAGGCTATGTATCAAACCAGCAAATATACAACCAATATTCATAACTTCAACTACAACAATGATACATGCATACAAATGGGAGGAATAGATTCAGTAGATCATAACTTTTACAGAGATATGGTACATGGCACATGTAGCATAAAACATATTCCAGCTACATCATATATACATTTATAAGCATCTCCCCATAAAGTCTTATGGAGACACCGTCACACCTATCTCTACCCTCCAGAGTATCCACCACTCCATATATAGTATGCATAACTTCAGATACAAACATGATACATGCACACAAATAGGATAATCATATTCAGCAAATCATAACTTTTCCAATGACACCGCACATGATGCATGGTGCACAAAATGCGTTAAATTCTGTCCTAATCATATTATAATCATACCACTATGCTGAATATGGGGTGTAGTGTCAGGCAGGGTCTAATTTCAAGGCACAGGAGTTGGGAATGGAACTTCCTCTCTTTGTGGAATAGGAAATAATCCTCCAGCCAGGGCTGCGAAAATGTCCCCGACTCCCAGTGGTGGAGCCTGAATCTACTTCATTAGTTACCAACCCACCCCCCCACCCCCTGCAATCTTTGTGGCAACTGCAAACTTTATCAGTGATGACTTTATGTTCTCTTCTAGGTCATTGATAAGAATGTTAAGTAGCACAGGGTCAAGAACCAAACCTTTCAGGAACCCTCTAGAAACAAATCCTCTCGACCATGGTTCCCCATTTATAATCGCATTTTAATGTATGCCATGTTTCTTTGGTTTTTTAGGCAAAGTATTGTGCTGAGCCAAGTCAAATGCCTTACAGAAGTCTAGGTTTATTACATCTGTCATGGAGTCCCCAGGTGATGCTCTGGAACTACTCAGTACGAAGCCAGTCAGGACTCAGGGGGAGCATGCCTCCTCTCTGTGAGCAGATTGTCTCCAGGGCAAGAAGCTTACACAGCTTTGACCTTCCTGGGATTGAGCTTGGAGCATTCAGCATCTCCATCCACACCATGCACTTCCCATAGCGAGTCTGCACAGGTGGGGCTCCTGGGAAAGCCAGAGGGTCCTGTGTTGTACTTAAAGTACTGCACAGGATCTTTTCAGGGGGAATAAGGCAAAGCGCCACATTTATTAGTAATACATGTATCACTCAACACTGTATCATATGCATATGATATATATTATACTCATGCACTCACATACACACACAAGCACACTCCATCTTGTTGTTACCAATTAGTTGCTCCCCTTAACTTCACTGGCCAGGTGAGTTAGATAGAGGAGGGGTGGAGCCAGACTTCTGCCGATCCAGATCGGTGCTCCGATGTTGACAAGACGAGACCCGGGGTACTCTGCAAGACACCTTACATTTATACCAGCTTCCCTCTCATGCAAATCTATCCCAGATTCAAAATCTGTGTCTGTGGCTGTAGAGAGAAATCTCTGTATTAAGTATTTCTATGAATCCTTATGATGTTGCATTGTGTTATTTTGTATTAAGTATCTTTATCTTTATGACATTGCATCTTGCATTGTGTTATTTTGTATTTATATGACTTGGCATTGTGCCTCTCTATTTTCATACAACTTTGTATTAGATCCCCATTTTGTATTAGATCCCTATTTGATATGGGAACTTTGTATTAGATCCCTATATAGAAAACTTTGTATTAGATGTTCTAGCCCCTAAGGATAGTATAGTTAAAGTAGAAGAAACATGTGTCTGTTTGCTAAGAGTAGGATAAGATCTTCCCTCACTCTGTAATCAATTGCCCTATTAACTGAACGAGGTGTGAATGAGTGAGGCTTGGAAGACACCCACCTCCAGACACTGCAACAGTTGGAGAGGGGATGGGAGCCAGATCCAAGAACAATCAAGTGGCAAAGAAGAGCAGACATATTGACAGGCCTTGGGGATTAGAAGCAAGCACCTTCTTTAGGTAACACCCTCTTTAAGCAGCCTTGGGACAACACCCAGAGAAAAGCAGCACACAGACCAACGGACACAGACCAATGGACACAGACCCAGAGTTTGAATCTGGAGTGGATTTGCATAAGAGGGAAGCTGCTATAAAAGTGAGGTGTCTTGCAGAAGGATCCCGGGTCTCGTCTTGTCACCATCGGAGCATCGATCCGGATCGGCAGAAGCCCGGCTCCACCCCTCCCCCATCTAACTCACCTGGCCAGTGCAGTTAAGGGGAGCAACCAGTTGGTAACAACAGCAAGACGGAGTGTGTTTGTGTTTGTGTCTGGGTGCATGAGTGTGGTATATATATCATATGCATATGATAGAGTATTGATTGATACCTGTATTACTAATAAATGTGGCATTTTGCCTTAATCCCCCTTGAAAAGATCCTGCATGGTACTTTAAGTACAACATGGCCATTGGTCCTTTGTGCTGCTTCCTTCTGGGTGTTGGCCCAATGCTGTTCAAAGAGGGTGTTTTCAAAAGAAGGTGCTTGTTTCTAACCCCCAAGTCCGTCAGTGTGTCTACTCTTCTTTAGTGAGCCCACTTCACAAGTTTTATTGTTCTTGGGTCTGGCTTCCATCCCCTCCCCAATTGTTGCAGCTGTCTAGAGGTGCTTTGCTTTGCCTTCCATGCCTCACTGATTCACACCTCGTTCATTCAACAGGGCAATTAATTAACAGAGTGGGGAGAGATCTTGTTCTACTCCTAGGCCATGGCTACACTTGTAGATGTACAGCGCTGTGAGTTAAACCCATCTTCAGACAGCCGAGTAAGGAAAGCGCTGCAGCCTGTCCACACTGGCAGCTGCCAGCGCACTGACGTGGCTACATTTGCAGCACTTGCAGCGGCTTTGGGAGCGGTGCATTATGGGCAGGTATCCCACAGAACACCTCTTCCCATTCTGGCGCCATGGGTTGTGGGAAGGGGGAGTGGGGTATGGTGCATTCTGGGTCCTGTCCCAACGCCCTGTGATGCATCGCTTCGCATCCCAGCAATCCCTGTGCTTCCATCCACATTTGGCACCATCATTCAACGGCTTCTTTGTAGCGCGATCTGTGTTCTGTTTTGGTCAGCGGGAAATGGACTCCGAACTGTTGAGGAAAATACTGACGAGTCTTGCCCGCACGTCACGTTTGGCAGTCGAACTCTTCCTTAAGATCCAAAGTGACAGCGAGGAGTCCGACGATGATATCGACTCGCGTAACACATACGACACGAACTTGCTTGTGGCATACACGGACATGCTATGCACCGCGGAACGCTGCTTTCGGGCTCGGGAAACCAGCACAGAGTGGTGGGATCACATTGTCATGCCAGTCTGGGATGACGAGCAGTGGGTGCAGAACTTTTGGATGAGAAAAGCTACTTTCATGGGACTGTGAGGAGCTCGCTCCTGCCCTGCGGCGCAAGGATACGAGATTGAGAGCTGCCCTGACGGTGGAGAAGCAGGTGGCTATTGCAATCTGGAAGCTTGCAAATCCGGACTGCTATCGATCGGTAGCGAACCAGTTTGGAGTGGGAAAGTCGACCATTGGAATCGTGCTGATGCAAATTTGCAAGGCCATTAATCGCATCCTGCTCAGAAGAACTGTGAGTCCGGGTAACGTGCAGGACATTGTGGCTGGCTTTGAACAAATAGGTTTCCCTAACTGCGGAGGGGCGATAGATGGGACGCATATTCCTATTATTGCATCACCCCACCTAGCATCCGAGTACATTAATCAGAAGGGGTATTTCTTCATGGTTCTCCAGGCGCTTGTGGATCACTGTGGGCGTTTCATTGACATTAACGCAGGCTGGCCCGGAAAGGTGCATGACCCACACATCTTTCGGAACACTGCCCTGTTCGGAACACTGCCTCGCTATCTCGGACTCAGCTCCAATTCCATCCATCTCCAGTCCCCTGATGGGGAACTCGATCATGAAGACCCCCATCTGGTTGGGGACAGGAGTCTTGGAGATGCCTGGCTACCACTCCAGCTGCTTCCAGATTCTCTTGTAGGCCCATCTGGGTAAGGAATCCGCTCTTTAGAGCGGTCATTGTCCTCCAGCTGCACGATTAACAGTGCTTTGGTGAACTTTCCAGAACTTTCTTTTTGCACAGGTTTGCAATGTTCTTCTTAAGGAGATGGTGATAGTCCATCACTTCGCTGTTCCCAAGTTGTTGTGGACTCGCAGGCCTGTGTGCTCTCAGCTCCCCACGGTTTCCAGGAAGAACCCCTAGTGTGCCAGCCCTTCTCCAGGTCACCCCCTCTCTCCCAGGGTCGAGCCACAGATTCCTCCACCCGAGACTGCCCACCACAGTCTCCAGCGGGACCCCATTACTGCAACAATCCTTCTCACTGGTCACACAATCCCAGGGGCTAAGCGTAGCTCCTTCGCCCCCTGAAACCGCCCTTTTCTGAGCCTTCAGCATGCCTGGGTCCTAGTTAACCCCCTTTCGTTTTACTGCTCCCCAGTCACTTACTGTAGGAAGCGCCATCCACGGGGGTGCAGTAGATCCCACCTCTGCCACCAGTTGTCATGGAGTCCCAGGGTGATGCTCTGGAACTACTCCTATGAAGCCAGTCAGGACTCGAGGGGAGCATGCCTCCTCTCTGGAATTTCCCCGGTGTTCCAAGTCCTAAATAATAACAACATTAACAGTTCACCACGCTCCTCTACCAGGGCTTTTTAAATGCTTGGATACAAGTTATCTGGACCTGCTGATTTAAACGTGTCTAACTTTAATGGCTGCTGTTTAATGTCCTCGTGAGTTGTTGTTCCAATGGAAAGAGTGTTGTCGTCAACATCTTAAGATACGACTACATCATCTGTTTTTCTCCAAGCCCAGGGGAGAAATATTTATTGAACACTTTTACCTCTTCTGCATTATTTTTGATAATTCCACCATTTCCCTCTAGTAACACTACCATTGTTAGGATTAATTTTGTACTTAAGAAGGAAGTTTTTAAAAGTATATTATTTGCATTGATTTCTGATAGCTTCCCTTCCCAATTTTCTACAATTCTGACCTTCTAACTTATATTCTTTACTATTGACTTCCCCATTCTTCCATATAGTTTATTTGGAGAGTGTTGGGATTCCTACCAGGGAGCCACCAGCAGGGTCCAGAGACAGCCCCATCTCCTATTTCAATCTCTGGCTAGTAGTTTTGTGATAAATGTGAAGGTCCTGCCTCCGTCTGTCAGCTGGGAGACACAAAGGTTCTCTCTTTCTACCCTCTGATGCCTCCTGGCTGCTCTAAGCAAGGTGGGGTGGGACTCTGTTAACATGTGCCTCCCGGAGCTTCCATTTACCTGTATCAGAGGGGTAGCCGTGTTAGTCTGGATCTGCAGAAGCGACAAAGGGTCCTGTGGCACCTTATAGACTAACAGAGGTATTGAAGCATAAGCTTTCGTGGGTCAATACCCACTTCTTCGGATGCAAACCGAAGCATTTACCTGGTGCTGCTGTTCCGTGAATAGTGGGGTTGTGACTGAGGCGGCAAGTTCTGAGTGTTGGCCTCTTTCTCCTTTAGGGGCCGGTGACCTTTGAGGAGGTGGCTGTGTATTTCACCAGGGAAGAGTGGGCTCTGCTGGACCCCACTCAGAGAGCCCTCTACAGAGACGTCATGCAGGAGAACTATGAGACAGTGGTCTTGCTGGGTAAGGAGTCTTGTCCCCTCAGTTAATAGAAGCTGTGGGGTCTCTAAGGAACCTGACTAGTAATAATTTTATACCTTTATTCGGTTATGCAAGTTTTGACAAGTTTCACTGCCTTTGCACCCATTCCCCTTTGTTGGCGTTATATCCCACCAACTAGAATAATTTTTGGACATGTGCCTTTTTTGGTGACATCAGTCATTTTAAAATTGCATTAATGTATCCTTATTGGATACATTAATATCTAGAGCTTTCATGCCTTTTCCTCATTTCAAGTGGAAAATATGCTGCCTGTAGAATTCTAAATTAGAACTCTAAATTGAGTAAATAGGTGTATGATTCATGCATGGCTTGTGTGACAGTCAGATGAGCTCATCTTTTGATAGGAAAGTGTATAATGTTGCTATTCAGGACTCCACAGGTGAAGGGGGAACAGAGCCATGGGAGGGGAGGAGAATGGGGGAGTAGCTAATTTTGGAGTGCCAGAACATGGGGAGGGTGTGTGCAGGATTAGAGGGAAGTGGGAGCAGGGAGGGATGAGGTAGTGAGAGACGAGGAGGGAACAAAAATATCTCATGGTGCCGGGAGATGGTGCTGGCTGAGAGTAATCGGAAGAAGGGGAGGGGAGTGTGGAGGAAGGGCACCCAGGAAGTGGGCTGGGTTGGTCAATGGGAGGGAGGAGAGATTTGGGGGTCTAGAGCTGTGGGGGATCCCAGACCTTTAACCCCGAATCCCTGCCCAGGCCTTGTTGCTTTAGAGCCTGCATTTCAGTTTTATCTGTTCGGTTTCACTTCATTTTATATTTCTCCCCCAAATATTATTTTAACTCTGGACCTCCCTCTCCACTCATTACCCCCTCCCCATACAACCTCCCCATCTCTATGCACAGTGACCCCAGCCACCGATCCTGAGTCCTTGCTGCATTCCTCCCTCCTACAGCAGGGCCACTACTCATGCACAAATGGGCACTTCGTTGATGATGTCACAGGGTGATAGTGTAGCCTATATAATTTTTACGCCTGTAAGATTACGTACTGGGGTGCAACTTGCCCATGAACATGGCAACTCAAAGTTAATTGAGCAGATGAAATCTGGTGAAACTCACAGAAAGTTGATTTAGTACAGACAGCTATAATTGAAATCATAGGCAAGGATCAACACACACAATGATTAGACTAAACCCTGGTCTATGCTACGAGGTTTGGTCAAATTTAGTTAGGTCGATTTTATAAGAAATGCGACTGCACAACCAACCCTGTTCCGTCGACCTAAAGGGCTCTTAAAATCGACTGCTGTAGTGCAGATGCAGCATTGTGCAATTCGAGGGTATTGGCCTCTGGATGTTATACCAGATAACTCCAATGTGACCGCTCTCAACAGCACTTTCAACTCCGATGCACTAGTCAGGTACACAGGAAGAGCCTCAGGAACTTTTGAATTTCATTTCCTATTTGGTCAGCATGGTGAGCTCAGCAGCCCGGGTGACCATGCAGTCCCAGAATTGCAAACGAGCTCCAGATGGAGCGAACGGGAGACACTGGATCTGATCGCTGTATGGGGAAACAATCTGTGAAGGCAGAACTCCGATCAAAAATGAAGAAATGCTGATATATATGCCAAAATTGCACAGGGCATGGTGGATGCTATACCAGGGACACAGCAGCGCCTCTTGAAAGTTAAGGAGCTCAGGCAAGCCTACTACAAAACAAAGGAGGCAAACGGTCTCTCCGGGTCAGAGCCCCATACATGCCACTTCTATGATCAGCTGCATGGCATTCTAGGGGGGGACCCTACCACTACCCCACCACTGTCGGTGGACACCTGCAGGTGGGGAGTCTCACGCAACACGGGAGAGGATTTTGTGGATGATGAGGAGGAGGAGAATGTGCAGCAGGCTAGCGGAGAATCCGTTCTCCCCAACAGCCAGAACCTTTTCATCACCTTGGAGCCAATACCCTCCCAAGGCAGGTTCCCGGACCTTGAAGGCAGAGAAGGCACCTCTGGTGAGTGCACATTTGTAATTACACTGCAGGGGTTAAAAGCAATTGTGTTTAATATTTGATTTTCCCTGAAGAATTGGGATGCATTCACAGCCAGTAGAGTTACTGGAAAAGTCTGTTAACATGTCTGGGGGCGGAGCAGGAATCCTCCAGGGACATCTCCATGAAGTTCTCCTGGAGGTACTCTGAAAGCCTTTGCAGAAGGTTTCTGGGGAGGGCTGCCTTATTTCATCCTCCACGGTAGGACACTTTACCACACCAAGCAGTCTGGAATCATTGCAACAAAAAGCATGGCAACGAATGGTCCTGGGTTTTGGTCGCATTCGTGAAACATTCAGTGTTTATCTTTTTGTGTCAGCCTCAGGAGAATATCATTCGTAGTCACCTGGTTGAAATAGGGGAATTTTTGTAAGGGAACAGTAAAAGGATCCTGTTCATGCTTGGCTGTTTGCGCTTGGCTAAAAGGGATCATCCTGGAGAATAGCCACGTGGTGGAGGGAGGGGTGTGCTGCACATCCAATCCAAAACCAAAGTCCCTCCTTTTAAACGGCAAACCCAACCGGCATTACTTCCTATGGGAAAGGAGGGTGCTGCAATTTGAAACCATTCCCACATGTTATGAGGGCGGAAGGAGCCAACCCCGCATACCCTTTGGCTTATCACGGCTGCCTGGAAACTGAATTCTGTTGCCCAGCCGTATGTGATGTGTCACCATACCAGCAGGTGTTCAATATAAAAGGCAAAATGTGATCTTCTACCTAAAGCACATGTGCTGTCTTCTGTGAATTGCTTGATTCACTGTGAAAGAGTCTCCCTTTTTTTCCTCAGAAATGTATCTTCTTAAATTTTACTCTCCCTTTTTATCCTCCCTGCAGGTGCAAATGTTTCTATTCTCCCTTTATCATCTCCATCCCTGAGGTTATCGCAGATTAGAAGGCGAAAAAAATGCACTCGTGATGACATGTTTTCTGAGCTAATGCAGTCCTCCCACACTGATAGGGCACAGCTGAATGCATGGTTGGTGGCGGAGGCCAGGAAAGCATTTGGTGAGTGTGATCGGATCATGCAGGAGGAGATGCTGAGGCTAATAGGGGAACAAACGGACATGAACAGGCATCTGGTGGAGCTGTTGAAAGGCAACAAGAGCACAGACTGCCCCTGCATCCATTTTATAACTACTTGCTCTCCTCACCAAGTTCCATATCCTCCTCGCCCAGATGCCCAAGAACGTGCGGGGAGACTCCGGGCACCCAGCCACTCCACTTCTGAGGATGGCCCAGGTAACAGAAGGCTGTCATTCTATCAGCTTTGATTTGTAGTGTGGTTACAATAAGCAATGTGGCTTGTCCTTCCCTCCTTCCCCACCCCACCTGGGCTACCTTGTCAGTGATATCCCTTTTTAAAAAATAAATAAAGAATTCATGGATTCAAAACAATGGGGACTTTTTTTCCTTTGCCAGCTGTGGTTGAAGGGGAAGGGGGATTGGCTTACAGAGAAGTAAAGTTAACAAAGGGCGTGTGTGACCGGGTTGGACTCACCCCTGTGGCGCCTCCTGCTGGTTTCTCTGGGGAATTAGCTCACCAGCCTCTGGAGTGCCCTCTGCAGTCCGGTGAGCCGCCTGACCGCTCTGGCCCCGTGTCCCTATAACTGGGGTGGCTGCCCCCTGGCAGTACCCCACAGATCTGGGTCTCCCCTCCCCAGGGGACCCCCCCAACCCACTATCCCCACCTTGCCTCAGATGTAGGCTACTGCCAGTCACCAGCTAGCCCCCGCGCCCTGGGGCAGACTGCAGTATAAGCCACTCATCACAGGCAAAGGGGGTTTGGACCTGCTGCCTCAGCCTACCTGTGGGTTGCCCCCGCAACCCCAGTACCTAGTTGGGCCTAACCCTAGGCCACAGCCTGGGGTTTTCTCAGGCCGGAGCTCCCCAGCTCCTCTGACCTTCCCCAGCCCTGCTTCACCCTAGGTACCTGCTCAGGTCAGTGCAGCGCAGCGCAGCCCTTCTCCCTCTAAAGGCAGAAAGAGTGTGTCTGCTCCAGGCCCACTGCCCTCTTATAAAGGCCAGCTGGGCCCTGATTAAACTGGCCCCAGCTGTGGCTGCTTCTAATCAGCGCAGCCCTGTTTCCAGCCCCTCAGGCCATGAGCGGGGTATCCACCCCGCTACAGCGTGGTTTTTCATCAAGGAGAAACACACACAACTGTCATACCGTAGCCTGGATGGTCATAAAACTCTTTTTCAAAGCCTCTCTGATGTGCAGCGCACCTAGCTGTGCGCTTCTAATCACCCTGGTGTCTGGCTGTTCAAAATTGGCCGCCAAGCGATTTCCTCAACCTCCCACCCTGCCATAAACTTCTCCCCCTTACTCTCACAGATATTATGGAGCAGACAGGAAGCAGAAATAACAAAGGGAACATTGGTTGCGCTGAGGTCTAACATAGTCAGCAAACAGCACCAGTGAGCTTTTAAATGTCCAAATGCACATTCTCCCACCATTCTGCTCTTGCTCAGACTATAGTTAACTTGAAACACACACAAGGTTATCTGCTTACCCCAGCTCTTTCATAGCCATGTATTGTTCTTCTGTTAGTGGGCTCTCATGCCCAGGCCAAACTGTGGACTCTGGGCCTATATGAAAAGTTCTTAGAAGAAACTGCAGTTAAGATCTTGCATCCACAGCAAATGGATTTTGGCCCTTCAGTCCCTCCTCTTGACCCTAGGGTTCCCTAACCCGCCAGGTGAAATATAACAATTTTAATGTTTTTAGCTTACTTTGGAATTGCCAGTAAAGTATTCACACCATTTGACTCATAGACTTTAAGGTCAGAAGGGACCATTATGATCATCTTGTCTGACCTCCTGCACAATGCAGGCCACAAAGTCTCACCCACCCACTCCTGGAATAATCCTCTCACCTGTGTCTCAGCTATTGAAGTCCTCAAATCATGGTTTAAAGACTTCAAGATGCAGAGAATCCTCCAGCAAATGACCCATGCCCCATGCTGCAGAGGAAGGCGAAAAACGTCCAGGGCCTCTGCCAATCTACCCTGGAGGAAAATTCCTTCCCGACCCCAGATATGGCGATCAGCTGAACCCTGAGCATGTGGGCAAGACTCACCAGCCAGACACCCAGGACAAAGTTCTCTATAGTAACTTCTAACATCCCATCATTGACCATTGGTCCTATTTACCACTGATGGCAATTTTACCACTGACTAAGATCATGTTATCCCATCAAACCATCCCCTCCATAAATGTATCTAGCTTAATCTTGAAGCCAGATAGGTCTTTTGTCCCCACTGCTTCCCTTGGAAGGCTGTTCCAGAACTTCACTCCTCTGATGGTTAGAAACCTTCGTCTAATTTCAAGTCTAAACTTCCTGATGGCCAGTTTATATCCATTTGTTCTTGTGTCCACATTGGTACTGAGCTGAAATAATTCCTCTTCCTCCCTGGTATTTATCCCTCTGATATATTTAAAGAGAGCAATCATATCTCCCCTCAGCCTTCTTTTGGTTAAGGTAAACAAACCAAGCTCCTTGAGTCTCCTTTCATACGACAGGTTTTCCATTCCTCGGATCATCCTAGTGGCCCTTCTTTGTACCTGTTCCAGTTTGAATTCATCCTTCTTAAACATGGGAGACCAGAACTGCACACAGTATTCCAAATGAGGTCTCACCAATGCCTTGTATAACGGTACTAACACCTCCTTATCTCTACTAGAAATACCTCGCCTAATG
Organism: Chelydra serpentina; assembly: GCA_037349315.1. Classification (NCBI taxonomy): domain Eukaryota; kingdom Metazoa; phylum Chordata; order Testudines; family Chelydridae; genus Chelydra; species Chelydra serpentina. The sequence goes on from JBAIAC010000192.1 coordinate 4,800,977, forward strand.
CATCCCAAGACCGCAGTAGCTTTTTTCACGGCCATATCACATTGGTGACTCATAGTCATCCTATGGTAAACCAGGACTCCGAGGTCCTTCTCCTCTTCTGTTACTTCCAACTGATGCGTCCCCAGCTTATAACTAAAATTCTTGTTATTAATCCCTAAATGCATAACCTTACACTTCTCACTATTAAATTTCATCCTATTATTATTACTCCAGTTTACAAGGTCATCCAGATCTTCCTGTATGATATCCCAATCCTTTTCTGAATTGGCAATACCTCCCAACTTTGTGTCATCCGCAAACTTTATTAGCACACTCCCACTTTTGGTGCCGAGGTCAGTAATAAATAGATTAAATAAAATTGGTCCCAGAACTGAACCTTGAGGAACTTCACTAGTAGCCTCCCTCCAACCTGACAGTTCACCTTTCAGTATGACCCGCTGTAGTCTCCCCTTTAACCAGTTCCTTATCCACCTCTCAATTTTCATATTGATCCCCATCTTTTCCAATTTAACCAATAATTCCTCATGTGGTACTGTATCAAATGCCTTACTGAAATCAAGGTAGATTAGATCCACTGCGTTTCCTTTATCTAAAAAATCTGTTACTTTCTCAAAGAAGGAGATGAAGTTGGTTTGGCACGATCTACCTTTTGTAAAACCATGTTGTAATTTGTCCCAATTGCCATTGACCTCAATGTCCTTAACTATTTTCTCCTTCAAAAATTTTTCCAAGACCTTGCATACTACAGATGTCAAACTAACAGGCCTGTAGTTACCCGGGTCACTTTTTTTCCCTTTTTTAAAAATAGGAACTATATTAGCTATCCTCCAGTCAAATGGTACAACCCCTGAGTTTAGAGATTCATTAAAAATTTTTGCTAATGGGCTTGCAAGTTCATAACATAAGAACGTAAGAAAGGCCGTACTGGGTCAGACCAAAGGTCTATCCAGCCCAGTATCCTGTCCACCGACAGTGGCCAATGCCAGGTGACCCGGAGTGAGTGGACCTAACAGGTAATGATCAAGTGATCTCTCTCCTGCCATCCATCACCCACCTCTGACAAACAGAGGCTAAGGACACCATTTCTTACCCATTCTGGCTAATAGCCATTAATGGACTTAACCTCCATGAATTTATCCAGTTCTCTTTTAAACCCTGTTATAGTCCTAGCCTTCACAGCCTCCTCAGGCAAGGAGTTCCACAGGTTGACTGTGCGCTGTGTGAAGAAGAACTTCCTTTTATTTGTTTTAAACCTGCTGCCCACTAATTTCATTGGGTGGCCTCTAGTTCTTTTATTATGAGAACAAGTAAATAACTTTTCCTTATTCACTTCCTCCACACCACTCATAATTTTATATACCTCTATCATATCCCCTCTTAGTCTCCTCTTTTCCAAGCTAAAAGGTCCTACCCTCTTTAATCTCTCCTCATATCGGACCTGTTCCTAATCATTTTAGTTGCCCTTCTCTGAAACTTTTCTAATGCCAGTATATCCTTTTTGAGATGAGGAGACCACAATTGTACGCAGTATTCAAGATGTGGGCGTACTATGGATTTGTATAGGGACAATAAGATATTCTCCGTCTTCTCTATCCCTTTTTTAATTATTCCTAACATCCCGTTTGCTTTTTTGACTGCCGCTGCACACTGTATGGACATCTTTAGAGAACTATCCACGATGACTCCAAGATCTTTTTCCTGATTAGTTGTAGCTAAATTAGCCCCCATCATATTGTATGTATAGTTGGGGTTATTTTTTCCAATGTGCATTACTTTACATTTATCCACATTAAATTTCATTTGCCATTTTATTGCCCAATCATTTAGTTTTGTGAGATCTTTTTGTAGTTCTTCACAGTCTGCTTTGGTCTTAACTATCTTGAGCAGCTTAGTATCATCTGCAAACTTTGCCACCTCACTGTTTACCCCTTCTTCCAAATCATTTATGAATAAATTGAATAGGATTGGTCCTAGGACTGACCCTTGGGGCACACCACTAGTTACCCCTCTCCATTGTGAAAATTTACCATTTATTCCTACCCTTTGTTCCCTGTTTTTTAACCAGGTCTCAATCCATGAAACGATCTTCCCTCTTATCCCATGGCAACTTTATTTACGCAAGAGCCTTTGGTGAGGAACTTTGTCAAAGGCTTTCTGGAAATCTAAGTACACTATGTCTACTGGATCACCCTTGTCCACATGTTTGTTGACCCCTTCAAAGAACTCTAATAGATTAGTAAGGCATGATTTCCCTTTACAGAAACCATGTTGACTTTTGCCCAACAATTTATGTTCTTCTATGTGCCTGACAATTTTATTCTTTACTATTGTTTCAACTAATTTGCCCAGTACGGATGTTAGACTGTAATTGCCAGGATCACCTCTAGAGCCCTTTTAAATATTGGTGTTACATTAGCTATCTTCCAGTCATTGGGTACAGAAGCCGATTTAAAGGACAGGTTACAAACCCTAGTTAATAGTTCCACAATTTCACATTTGAGTTCTTTCAGAACTCTTGGGTGAATGCCATCTGGTCCCGGTGACTTGTTACAGTTAAGTTTATCAATTAGTTCCTAAACCTCCGCTACTGACACTTCAGTCTGTGATAATTCCTCAGATTTGTTACCTACAAAAGTCAGCTCAGGTTGGGGAATCTCCCCAACGTCCTCAGCCGTGAAGACCGAAGCAAAGAATTCGTTTAGTTTCTCTGCAATGACTTTATCATCTTTAAGTGCTCCTTTTGTATCTCTATCGTCCAGGGGCCCCACTGGTTGTTTAGCAGGCTTCCTGCTTCTGATGTATTTAAAAAATGTTTTGTTATTAGCTTTTGAGTTTTTGGCTAGATGTTCTTCAAACTCCATTTTGGCTTTTCTTATTACATTTTTATACTTAATTTGGCAGCGTTTATGCTCTTCTCTAGTTACCTCACTAGGATTTGACTTCCACTTTTTAAAAGATGCCTTTTTATCTTTCACTGCTTCTTTTACATAGTTGTTAAGCCACGGTGGCTCTTTTTTAGTTCTTTGACTTTGTTTTTTAATTTTGGGGTATACATTTAAGTTGGGCCTCTATTATGTTGTCTTTGAAGAGTGTCCGTGCAGCTTGCAGGGATTTCACTTTATTCACTTTACCTTTTAATTTCTGCTTAACTAACCCCCTCATTTTTGCATAGTTGCCCTTTTTGAAATGAAATGCCACTGTGTTGGGCTGTTGATGTGTTCTTAGCACCACAGGAATGTTAAATGTTATTATATTATGGTCACTATTTCCAAGCGGTCCTGTTATAGTTACCTCTTGGACCAGATCCTGCGCTCCACTCAGTACTAAATCAAGTATTGACTCTCCCCTTGTGGGTTCCTGTACCAGCTGCTCCAAGAAGCAGTCATTTAAAGTATCGAGGAATTTTGTCTCCGCATTACGTCCTGAGGTGACATGTACCCAGTCAATATTGGGATAATTGAAATCTCCCACTATTATTGAGTTCTTTATTTTGATAGCCTCTCTAATCTCCCTTAGCATTTCATCATCACTATCACTGTCCTGATCAGGTGGTCGATAATAGATCCCTATTGTTATGTTCTTATTAGAGCATGGAATTACTATCCATAGAGATTCTATGGAACATGTGGATTCATTTAAGATTTTTACTTCGTTTGATTCTACATTTTCTTTCACATATTGTGCCACTCCCCCCCTCCCCCACACGACCTGTTCTGTCCTTCCGATATATTTTATACCCTGGAATGATTGTGTCCCATTGATTGTCCTCACTCCAGCAGGTTTCTGTGATGCCTATTATGTCAATATTTTCCTTTAACACGAGGCACTCTAGTTTACCCATTTTATTATTTATACTTCTATCATTTGTGTACAAGCACTTTAAAAATTGGTCACTGTTTAATTGTCTGCCTTTTTCAGATGTGTGAGATTCTTTTTTATGTGAAAGTTTCTCGTCTGATCTGGCCCCTCCTTTATCCTTTTCCACCCTCTCCTCCTGACTAAAACCTAGAAAATCTCTATCAGTAGACCCTCCTGTAAGAGAAGTCTCTGTCTGATGCATGTGCTTCTCTGCAGCAATCGGCTTTTCCCCATCTCTTAGTTTAAAAACTGCTCTACAACCTTTTTAATGTTAAGTGCCAGCAGTCTGGTTCCACTTTGGGTTAGGTGGAGCCCATCCTTCCTGTATAGGCTCCCCCCCATCCCAAAAGTTTCCCCAGTTCCTAATAAATCTAAACCCCTCCTCTCTACACCATCGTCTCATCCACACATTAAGACTCTGAAGCTCTGTCTGCTTACCTGGGCCTGCGCGTGGAACTGGAAGCATTTCTGAGAATGCCACCATAGAGGTCCTGGATTTCAGTCTCTTTCCTAGCAGCCTAAATTTGGCCTCCAGGACATCTCTCCTACCCTTCCCTACGTCATTGGTACCTACATGTACCACGACCACCATCTCCTCCCCAGCACTACTCATAAGCCTATCTAGATGCCTCGAGAGATCCGCAATCTTTGCACCAGGCAGGCAAGTCACCATACGGTTCTCCCGGTCATCACAAACCCAGCTATCTATGTTTCTAATGATCGAATCTCCCATTACTAACACCTGCCTTTTCCTACTGATTGGAGTTCCCTCCCCCGGAGAGGTGACCTCAGTGCAAGAGGATACCTCAACACTACCTGGAAGGAGGGTCCCAACTATGGGAAGCTTTCCCTCTGCTCCCGTTGCCTGCTCTCCTTCCCTGGGGCTTTCATCCTCCTCAACAGCGCAGGGGCTGTCTGACTGAAGGTGGGACAAGTCTACAGTGTCCCTGAAAGCCTCATCAACATAACTCTCTGCCTCCCTTAGCTCCTCCAGTTCCACCACCCTGGCCTCCAAAGCCCGTACACGGTCTCTGAGGGCCAGGACCTCCTTGCACCGAATGCACACATACGCCACCCGCCCATAGGGCAGGTAATCATACATGCTACACTGAGTGCAATAAACTGGATAGCCCCTGCTCTGCTGCTGGGGTTCTGCCTGCATTCTCTTTTACAGCTACCTAGTCTAACAGTAAGGTATTTGTTTAAATCAAGAAGTTTTGGTTATAGTTTGGGTTAAAGGTGTTAAAGAATGGCAAGAGTACCTTGCCCCCTTCCCACTCCCCTTCCAAACTCCCCTGATTAGCCTAGCCCCGCCTCCTGATTAAGGCTCAGCCACTGAACAGAGGCTTCTAGGTTTCAAGCCTGGTTTAGAAGCACACGGTCCTTCAAACAAACAAACAGACACACAGCAAGTACCCCCAAACACACACTACAGACAGCCACTTACCCCAAGGGTCCTGTATTTATTTGCTCCTGCTTTACCTGGAGAATTCCCTCTCAAAACTCCCTGTTTGCAGCCCTGTTCGCAAAGCAGGTGCCAGTTCCTTTTAATATTCTTGGATGAAGATTATCTGGGCCGCCCGATTTACTCCCATTAAGCTGTTCGAGTTTGGCTTCTACCTCAGATATCGTAATATCTACCTCCACATCCTTATTCCCATTTGTCATGCTGCCACTATCGCTATGCTCCACATTAGCCTCATTAAAGACTGAGGCAAAGTATTTGTTTAGATAGTGGGCCATGCCTAGATTATCCTTAACCTCCACTCCATCCTCAGTGTTTAGCGGTCCCACTTCTTCTTTCTTTGTTTTCTTCCTATTTATATGGCTATAAAACCTTTTACTATTGGTTTTAATTCCCTTTTCAAGGTCCAATTCTACATGACTTTTAGCCTGTCTCACTTTATCCCTACATGCTCTGACCTCAATAAGGTAGGTTTCTTTGCTGATCCCTCCCATCTTCCACTCCTAAAGCTCTAAAGTCTAAAGCTCCTGCCTATGAATTTTTCCCCTTTCTTGGGATACAGGCTTCTGATAGGTTCTGCAACTTTAACTTGAAATAATCCCAGGCCTCCTCCACCCTTAGATCCATAAATTCTTTAGTCCAATCCACTTCCCTAACTAATTTCCTTAATTTATTAAAGTTAGCCCTTTTGAAATCAAAAACCCTAGTCTCAGATTTATTTTTGTTTATCCTTCCATTTAGTTTGAACTGAACTAGCTCAGGATCACTCGAGCCAAGGTTGTCCCCTACAACCATTTCTTCAATGAGGTCCTCACTACTCACAAAAACCAAATCTAAAATGGCATCCCCCCTTGTTGGTTCAGCAACTACTTGATGAAGGAATTCATCAGCTATCCCATCTAGGAAAATCTGAGTCCTATTATTATTACTAGCACTTGTTCTCCAGTCTATATCTGGGAAGTTGAAGTCTCGCATGATCACACAATTCCCATTAGTATTTACTTCCTTAAAAACATTAAAGAGGTCTCTATCCATATCCAAATTAGATCCCGGTGGTCTATAGCACACCCCAAGCACTATCCCAGGGGAGGCTCTAGTAGTTTTCTTCCCCAATGTGATTTTTGCCCAGACAGACTCTGTCTTATCCATTCCATCACTTTTTATTTCTTTACAGTCTACCTCATCATTGATATACAATGCTACTCCCCCACCTTTACCTTTATTTCTGTCTTTCCTAAACAGCACATACCCTTCAATACCTGTACTCCAGTCATGACTGTTATTCCACCATGTTTCGGTTATTCCTATAATATCTGGTTTCACTTCCTGGACCAGTAGCTCTCATTCCTCCATTTTGTTACCTAGGCTCCTCGCATTGGTGTACAAACATCTTAATTTTTGCTGTTTGGCCTCACTCACATTCTTTACCCAATTTGGTATGGACATTGTACTGCCAGTATGACCTATTAGACTAGTATACTCTGCCCTTCCTCCTTATGTCCATTTTCCTACCCCCGGCTATATCCTCTCTTACTTTGTTTTCTTCCCTCTCAGTGTTAAAATCCGGCGTGGCGATTACCTGTACATCTCCCAACCGTCTCCCCCAAATTCCTAGTTTAAAGCTCTCTTGATCAGTTGTGCCAGCCTCCATCCTAGAAGTCTATTTCCTTCCCTACTCAGGTGAAGTCCATCCCGAGAGAACAGTCCTCTGTCCATGAATGCCTCCCAGTGGCCATACATCCCAAAGCCTTCCTTATAGCATCACTCCCTGAGCCATCTGTTGATCATCATAATCCTGTCACACCTTTGTTGCCCTTCTCTAGGAACAGGCAGAATCCCACTGAAGATCACCTGTGCCTCGATTTCCTTAAGCGTCTTCCCCAGCCTGGCATAGTCCCCCTTGATTCATTCCAGTGAGAATCTAGCCATGTCATTTGTGCCTACATGAAGGATGATCAATGGATTCTTTACCGCTCCTTTTAGGATCCTCTTCAACCTCAGGTCCACATCCCTTATCTTAGCACCCGGTAGACAGCACACCGTTCTGTTCTCTGGATCAGCTCTGGTGTTAGGCCTGTCTATTCTTCTCAGTAAGGAGTCCCCAATCACGTAGACCTGCCTTTTTTCCTGGTGACAGTGCGATTCTCCAGTCTATCCCCTGTTCCCTCTGGCTGCAAGTCCTTTCCATTCCTATTTTCCCCTGTAATCCTCTTCAACCCGTCCTGTATCCTTCTGGGGCTCATGTTTGGTGTTGTCCCCATCGACTCTTCCCCTTTTTCTATGGGACTAGCTGCTCTTCTCTTCTTCCTTGCCCTTCCACCTTCAGTGACCACCTGCTGTACCCCTTCTTCATTCTCCAACTCTGCAAACCTGTTCTTGAGCTCTATTTCTCCTTCACTGGCCCGTCTTTTCCTCTGCCTGCTTCTCTTAGTCACATGCTTCCACTGTCCGTTTTCATCACCCAGCAGTCCCCCCTAAGAGGCCTTTGATCCTGCTTCCATCTGCCTCTCTGAGTTTTCCCCTTCAGCCACCTCATGCCTTTGCTCCATCAACTGCTCGAACCCCCTTCTAAACTCGACCAGAGTTTTCACCTGCATCTCCAATCCTCGGATCTTTTCTTCCATCAGCTCTATCAGGCGCCACTTCATGCAGACAAAACTCCTATCAGGTACCCCCTCCAGAACCATGTACATACCGCAGCTGCCACATCCAGTCATCCTCATTGTGTCCTCCACTGCTTGGCTCATGACCACTCCTGCCTCTGTATCTGTCAGCTTCTCACCTAAATCCTGTTAGTCCAGAAAACACAAAACAAACCACACCACCACCACCCACAGCAAGAACAAACCCCAAACGATCCCCGCAATACAAACTCCTCCAACAGAACTCCCACTCAAACTCCCCTGTTTACAGCTCTGTTTGCTGGCTCCTGTGCCGCTGCAGCTGTCTGAATGTCTGAATTAGGAATGTCAGGATGGACACTTCCCGCATAATTTGGCAGAATAGCTCCCAAATCCATCCCCAGGGTCTCTTGTTGATTTAACCTCCGCTGCCTGATTCTGTGCCTCAGGCCTGGTGTACAGTACGAGTTTAGGTCAAATTTAGCTGCATTAAATGAATTTAACCCTGCACCCGTCCTCACGACGAAGCCATTTCTGTCGACTTAAAGGGCTCTTAAAATCGATTTTGGTGCTCCTCCCTGACGAGGGGATTAGCGCTGAAATCGACCTCCCCAGGTCGAATTTGGGTTAGTGATGATGCAATTTGACGGTATTGGTCTCTGGGAGCTGTCCCAGAGTGCTCCATTGTGACCACTCTGTACAGCACTCTCAACTTGGATGCACTGGCCAGGTAGACAGAAAAAGCCCTGGGAACTTTTGAATTTCATTTCCTGTTTGGCGAGTGTGGCGGGCTTACCTGCACAGGTCACCATGGAGAGCCCACCAGCACAGGAGACCATGCAGTCCAATCGCAGAAGAGCTCCAGCATGGACCCAACATGAGGTGCTGGATTTGATCGCTGTTTAGGGAGACGAATCCATGCTGCCACAACTACGTTTGAAAAGATGAAATGCCAATATCTATTCCAAAATCTCCCAGGCCACGAGACCTGGGGGGGTGGCGGGGGGAGGAATAGCTCAGTGGTTTGAGCATTGGCCTGCTAAACCCAGGGTTGTGAGTTCAATCCTTGAGGGGGCCATTTGGGGATCTGGGGCAAAAATTGGGGATTGGTCCTGCTTTGAGCAGGGGGTTGGACTAGATGACCTACTAAGGTCCCTTCCAACCCTGATATTCTATGATTCTATGACCTGCAGCAGTGCCGCATGAAAATTAAGGAGCTCAGGCAAGCGTACCAGAAAACCAAGGAGTCAAATGGACGCTCCGGGTCAGAGCCTCAGACATGACGCTTCTATGATGAGCTACATGCAATGCTACGGGGGGACAAGAGGGACGATCAAGAAGAGAGGTTGTGGGAGCATGACGTGAGGATGCAGGATGCAATGCTGCGGCTACTTGGGGATCACGCTGACATGCTCCGGCATCTGGTGGAGCTCCAAGAAAGGCAACAGGAGCACAGACCACCATTGCAGCCCCTGTGTGACCACCTGCCTTGCTCCCCAAGGTCCATATCCTCCTCCCCCAGACTCCCAAGAACGTGTGTGGGGGAAGGCTCCGGGCACCAAACCACTCCACCCCTGAGGACTGCCCAAGCAACAGAAGGCTGGCATTCAATAAGTTTTGAAGTACGCTGTGGCCTTGTCCTTCCCTCCTCTCCTCATCCACCACCCCACCCGATGCTTCCCTCCTCCCCCACCCCTCCTGGGCTACCTTTGCACTTCTCCGCCTATTACTGTGAATTAATAAAGAATGCATGATTTTTAAACAACAATGACTTTATTGCCTCTGCAAGTGGTGATCAAAGGGGGGAGGACGGTTGACTTGTAGTCAAGTAGAGTGGACCAAGGGGGCGGGATTTCATTAAGCAGAAACAAACAGAAAATAAACAAACAAATGTCACACTGTAGACTAGTCAGTCATGAACTGGTTTTCAAGGCTTCTCTGATGTGCTCTCCTAATCGCCCTGGTGTGTGGCTGTGCATAATCAGTGGCCAGACGATTTGCCTCAACCTCCCACCCCACCATAAACGTCTCCCCCTTACTCTCACATACATTGTGGAGCACACAGCAAGCAGCAATAACGATGGGAATATTTTTTTCTCAGAGGTCTATACGAGTCAGCAAACTGCGCCAGCGAGCCATTAAACGTCCAAATGCGCACACTACCACCATTCTGCACTTGCTCAGCCTATAGTTGAAGTGCTCCTTACTACTGTCCAGGGCACCTGTGTATGGCTTCATGAGCCATGGCATTAAGGGGTAGGCTGGGTCCTCAAGGATAACTATAGGCATTTCAACATCCCCACCAGTAATTTTCTGGTCCGGGATGTAAGTCCCTTCCTGCAGCTGTTCAACCAGACCAGAGTTCCTGAAGATGCGAGCATCATGTGCCTTTCCCGGCCATCCCATGTTGATGTGGGTGAAACGTCCCTTGTGATCCACCAGTGCTTGCAGCACCATTGAAAAGTACCCCTTGCAGTTTATGTACTGGCTGACAAGGTGGTCCGGTGCCAAGATAAGGATATGCGTTCCATCTATAGCCCCACCACAGTTAGGGAATCCCATTGCAGCAAACCCCTCTACTATGACCTGCACATTTCCCAGAGTCACTACCCTTGATAACAGCAGCTCAGTAATTGTGTTGGCTACTTGCATCACAGCAGCCCCCATTGTAGATTTACACACTCCAAATTGATTCCCGACTGACCAGTAGCTATCTGGCGTTGCAAGCTTCCAGAGGGCTATCGCCACTCGCTTCTCAACTGTGAGGGCTGCTCTCAGCTTGGTATTCCTGCGCTTGAGGGCAGGAGAAAGCAAGTCACAAAGTTCCAGGAAAGTGGCCTTACACATTCGGAAGTTTAGGAGCCACTGGGAATCATCCCAGACCTGCAACACTATGCATCCCAGCAGTCTGTGCTTGTTTCCCGGGCCCAGAATCGGCATTACATGGCATGAACCGTGCTTTGAGAGAAGTCTGTGTCCATGTACAATATTTGTCTGATGTGAATACCATAGAGTAGGGGAAACACCATAAATGAAGCACCTCTTATTTGAGATGGTGCTGTTGCCCTCATTAGGCTTAATTACAAAATTCGGATTCTGATCACACTAGTTTCTAAAAGTGCTCTAGAAATTGTAACTGGTTTACATGAAGTGGCCATGGGTGTAGTGAGCACCCTGAAACTGTATCAAAGTTGTACATATTTCCAAACATTTTTAAAATAAAAAGGCGCTCTAGTGTTCTCCTCACTCTGTGCACTTTGCTGTTGGTGTAACAAAGCATTTTAAAATGTTTTAAGCATTTTTTTAAATTTGTAAGGTGGTGTTACTATATGGTTATTGGCTAGAAAATCCTGGGTTATAAACTGTACATATCTATAGTTTGTAAAAACTAGACAAATTCTTGTACATGCTTAGAGTTGTGATGCCTTGAGGGAGGGGAGATTGCTTTGGAAGGCTGTACCTTCCATAGGGTGCCATGGCCCAAAGCATGCACTGTGAGAGTAGATCTATTTACACTACAGTGGGCGTCCATTTAGCTTAAAGTTGTCTTTGTGTATATAGTGAAATTAGCATTCTGCTGCCATTCTTAGTTGTGGAAGGGGGTTCAGCTGGCATGAGAAGTGTATGGGTTTTTTTAGTTAAGTGCAGTAGGTTTTTAAACTGAAACTGTAGACATCTCTTCATTGTCAATGGAGTGAAGAGCAAGTGCAGCAATTGAAGTTCAAAAACACTCTGTACTTAAACAAATTTGCAATGTTATGTTGGTTTTTTTGTATGTTTAGAATGCTGAAATGTTTTTTGAAGCAAAATAAACAGTATTACGTTTAAAAAAAAAAAAAACTTTGGAGGATAGGGTCATAATTCAAAATGATCTGGACAAATTGGAGAAATGGTCAGAGGTAAACAGGATGAAGTTTAATAAGGACAAATGCAAAGTGCTCCACTTAGGTAGGAACAATCAGTTTCACACATGCAGAATGGGAGGAGACTATCTAGGAAGGAGTATGGCAGAAAGGGATCTAGGGGTTATAGTGGACCACAAGCTAAATATGAGTCAACAGTGTGATGCTGTTGCAAAAAAAGCAAACTTGATTCTGGGCTGCATTAACAGGTGTGTTGTGAGCAAGACACGAGAAGTCATTCTTCCGCTCTACTCTGCGCTGGTTAGGCCTCAACTGGAGTATTGTGTCCAGTTCTGGGCACCGCATTTCAAGAAAGATGTGGAGAAATTGGAGAGGGTCCAGAGAAGAGCAACAAGAATGATTAAGGGTCTAGAGAACATGACCGATGAAGGAAGGCTGAAGGAATTGGGTTTGTTTAGTTTGGAAAAGAGAAGACTGAGAGGGGACATGATAGCAGTCTTCAGGTATCTAAAAGGGTGTCATAAGGAGGAGGGAGAAAACTTGTTCATCTTAGCCTCTAAGGATAGAACAAGAAGCAATGGGCTTAAACTGCAGCAAGGGAGGTTTAGGTTTGACATTAGGAAAAAGTTCCTAACTGTCAGGGTGGTTAAACACTGGAATAAACTGCCCAGGGCGGTTGTGGAATCTCCATCTCTGGAGATATTTAAGAGTAGGTTAGATAAATGTCTATCAGGGATGGTCTAGACAGTATTTGGTCCTGCCATGAGGGCAGGGGGCTGGACTCGATGACCTCTTGAGGTCCCTTCCAGCCCTAGAATCTATGAATGTCCTCATCACTCTCGTCACCATGCTGCCATCGCCTCCTCACCTTCTTTTGCAGGTTCTGGAACTGTGCAAATTGCACGATAATGCACGAGGAGTTTACAGCGTTCATAACGTCCGCAGTGATCTGAGCAGGCTCCTCCTGCGATGCTATGGCGTCTGCGCGGGCACTCCAGGGAAAAGGGCACAAAATGATTGTCTGCAGTTGCTTTTGCAGAGGGAGGGGCGACGGACGAGAAGCCCATATGAACACCTGCAAGAATGTTTTTGCCCCATCATGCACCTAGAGCTAAACCCACAATTCCAATGGGTGGCGGAGACTGCAGGAACTGTGGGTTAGGTACCCACAGTGCACCGGTCCGACAGTCGATGGTAGCCTCGGTACTGTGAACGCTCCCCGCTGACTTAGCGCGTTTAGTGGGGACACACACAATTGAATGTATACAATCTGTATAGATAAACCGACTTCTATAAATTCAACCTAAATTCATAGTGTAGACATACCCTCAGCGTACTTGACGTCGGCCTGGTCCATGGTCTCCCCATCTGTGTGTACCTCAGACGGCCTTCCCCAATGCATCTCTGGGCCTCGGCCACCAACTCCTCGATCTTCACCTGCAGGGCCAGAAGACCCTCCTCTAGATACTTACTACCATATGCCATTCCAGATCCCATGTAAAGTTACCCGTCATTGGCAGAGTACGGTGGGGCCGTGTCCCGTCACAGTCAGGGTTGCCCTTCGGGGGACCGTCATGCACACGGATGGATTTGTTGAGGGGCAGGGCTTTCCATTTAACTCGATGGAGTGGTTCTGGGCAGTCACACCCGTAGGTACCATTCATCTGGACCAGCTCCGTGTGCACCAGTTTCTGAGTGCCGGCCACTTCGAACCTAGACAGATTTGTTAGAATATTATATGGGTCTGTACACAGAATTTCCTTATCAGAGTGGGTGCAACTTTAGAGTGGGTGCTGAACTGTCCCTTTTCATGGACACAGGCTTTTATCTCTTAGTGCCTTAGTTTATAGCTTTTAAAGTTGTATTTTTTTCTTTTTTATGTTGAGTATATCCAATATGACTTATTGCTTTTTTTGTTTTGTTGCCTTTTGGTTATTTTACCATTTAACTAATTCTTTCTCTGGTCCGGCTGCAGCATAGTTTTTTAACTTCTGCCAGCTGAGTTTTATGTGTTAGTACTCTAAATACTCCCAAGGACTATTTTCGCCTCTCCCTTTGATGCCATGGCTTTTAATTACCATGGCTGCTGATCTTAGTGGGAATGTACGTCTTCCCCCTGTAACACTGTGATCTCAATTTCCATGCTGTCAGCCTTATGGGGAAGTACTTTTCCCCCTTAACACTGTCTCCAAGGATAACTATTGGCATTTCAACATCCCCAATGGTAATTTTCTGGTCTGGGAAGTAAGTCCCTTCTTGCAGCTGTTCGAACAGCCCGGAGTTCCTAAAGATGCGAGCGTCATGCACCTTCCCGGCCATCCCACATTTATGTCAGTGAAACGTCCCTTGTGATCCACCAGTGCTTGCAGCACAATTGAGAAGTACCCCTTGCGGTTTATGTACTGGTTGGCAAGGTGGTCTGGTGCCAAGATAGGGATATGCGTTCCATCTATTGCCCCACCACAGTTAGAAAACCCCATTGCAGCAAAGCCATCCACTATGGCCTGCACATTTTCCAGAGTCACTGCCCTTGTTAGCAGCAGCTCAGTGATTGCATTGGCTACTTGGATCACAGCACCTTCCACGGTAGATTTGCCCACTCCGAATTGATTGCCGACTGACTGGTATCAGTCAGGCGTTGCAAGCTTCCACAGGGCTATCGCCACTCGCTTCTCAACTGTCAGGGCAGGTCTCATCTTGGTATTCCTGCACTTCAGGGCAGAGGAAGCAACTCATAAAGTTCCATGAAAGGGGCCTTATGAATGCAAAAGTTTCACAGCCACTGGGAATCATCCCCTGTCTGCAACACTATGCGATCCCAGCAGTCTGCTTGTTTGCTGGGCCCAGAATTGGCATTCCACTGTATCAACCTGCCCCACTGCCTCCATGATGTCCCAATTGCCACATTGTATGCTTTCAGGAATGTCTGTGTCCATGTCCTCCTCACAATCGTCTTCGTGCTGGCAGCTCCTAGCCAGGTTCTGCACATACTGCAGGATTACACATGAGGTGTTTACAGTGCTCACAACAGCAGCGCTGAGCTGAGCGGGCTCCATGCTTGATGTTCTATGGCGCCTGCATGGTAACCCATGAAAAAAGGTGTGAAACGATTGTTTGCCATTGCTTTCAAGGAGGGAGGGAGAGAGGGGAGACTGACGACATGTACCGAAAACCACCCGCGACCGTGTTTTTGCCCCATCAGCCATTGGGAGCTTAACCCAGTATTCCAATGGCAGTGGGGACTGGGGGATAGCTACTCGCAGTCCATCACTCCATGAGCTGATGCTAGGCACGGTATTGAGGACGCACTCCGCTGACCTACTGCGCTTAGTGGGGACATAGATAGTCAACTGTATAAAATCACTTTCTAAAGGTCAACTTCTATAAAATTGACCTAATTTCGTAGCATAGATATACCCTAAGATAAGTATAGTAAAGAGGGTTTTGAACTTTACATACCTGCGAGTTATGAACACCATTGGAAACAAAGATCAAAGGGCAAGGGAGCCCATCAGAAGGGAGGCCCTGATTCAGTTTACACTGTCTCGGGGACCTGACAAAATGAAAAAATGGTAACTAGGTAGGAGAGGTATTTTATCTGCTTCCTTATGGTAATAGTACAGTTATATACCACATCTGCTCCTTTACTCTGATTACAATAATGTCAATAGCTGCCCCAACCCATACGTGACCTTTGGGAAGTCCATAATTAAGCATCAAGCTTTAATACTCACGATTTACATCACTTTTTTATTAATAATTCCAATATATTAATGCAGTCCAACTGCTGAGATACTGCATAGCAACCTAATTGTTAACGCCCGCCCCAAACTTCCTTCTTTCAGTATCCTGTGGCGTATTGCACCTGTTTGTGGTTCCTCATTAGTCTCTCAAAATGAGGGTGCAAAATATCTGACCTGGGATTCTCTCCTTAGGCCTATTCAGGTAAATCTCAGACTTCAGCATAACTACTCCCACAAAGTCCCAGTCTAATATAACAGGCCCTTAACTGTAGCAAGCTTAAGAACCCATTTATTTTTGTTCACCTCCTTGCCCCTCCATGCATGTTCCAAGCTAATAAGCAATACTCTGAGAATGACATTTTACCTCTAGCGAGTATAAAATTACCCACAAGATCTGAGACCAGATCATAGATAATAAAATCAGGTTGGGGTCAACTGGAGAGAGAGTTGGGGAGAATCTTGTCCCCCTTTCCCCATTTGCAGCATCCAAAAGTGATCTTCCCTCCAGGCTCCTTGGATCTCTGAGCCTCTCCCTCCTGAGGTTGCATGGCCCAGTTCTTGTTTCTTACATTCTCCTTTTCTGGAAGAATTAGAGGATGTTGCTCCTGAATTTTAGTATTTAATTCCTCAGCCTTTTCCACATTACACATTTCCCTCCCATTACATCTGAGTCACTAGATTTCCTAATTCCCCAAAATTTGCTTTTGCAATGTCACAGTTCTGGGGTAGCTAAGCCTTTGGCGTGCCTCCATGTTCTGCTGAAGGAATGCCTTCTCGGATATCAGACCTCTAGCCAGCCCCTCTCTATGGGTAGGGGCCCACATGCCTCTCCTTTTTGACCAGGGTTTGAGGATTGCAGCCTGTCCTCCACTGTGTTCACTGGACTAATGCCAGTTGCTGTGCTTTGCTTTCTCTCCAAGGGCTGTGAGCAGTGTGTTTGTGATAGAGGTGGGAATTTTGGTGATACTTCTATGATGCCAATACACACCTCAGTTTGCCTTTGTGATTGGTATTGCTATGATTAGAAAGAGTAGGAGAAACGAGGTGTTTTCTCACGTAGCTGTCATGGGGTGATATGAATGGGTCATTAAGGACTGGCTGGGACACCAAAGAACTGACAGAGACAAGGGAATAATTGTCGCCTGTCCATGGGAGGATCTCCGCTTGGCTGAGTGAAGCATACATGGACTCGTTATGTTTTTGGGAGCAGGAAGAACTGGGCTTGCAGACACAGGGAGCTCTACTGGAGCAAAAACAAATGGACAGGCAAAGTGAAAGGAAACAAAACTGTTTTCTACAGCAGCATGGCTCAAGGTCATTGGCCAGTATGGACTATATTGTCTTCTTTGCTTCCCTGTGCTAATCCAAGGACTTTCCAATGCTGTGTTTCATTTGACTAATAAACCCTTCTATGTTTTAAAAGTCTGCCCAGTGTCACAGCAGAAACTTGCTAAGGTGCATTGAAGCATGAATGAGGAACAGTCTCTGAACAGGAGTGTCATTCAGCTGGACCTGCTGGCAGAGCTCACAGGTTGAAATAGGAGTGCTGAACCCAGAGGCTCAGTCTCAGGTGTTGAAGCTACATGGCCTGTCCTTGTGGAAGAGTGGGACCAATTAAGGGTCTACTGCACTCAAGGTGCATCTCCCAAGGACTATATACCCATATCTGCTCCTTTACTCTGATTACAATAATGTCAATAGCTGCCCCAGCCCATACGTGACCTTTGCAAAGTCCATAATTAAGCATCAAGCTTTAATACACATGATTTACATCACTTTTTTATGAATAATTCCAATATATGAATGCAGTCCAACTGCTGAGATATTGCACAGCAACCTAATTGCTAACGCCCGCCCCAAACTTTCTTCCTTCTTTAAAAGCCAGGGCATTGCACAGATCCTATGGATCCGTAAGAGTGTGCCAGAGGTTAAGCCTTATGGGGAAAACACACAAAACAAGAAGAGCATCTAAATGTGTATTTACCCTCATCAGTCCTCTTGGGAATCCCTGATCGGTTCCAAAGTGTATTAAAACCTTTCTTAAAGAGTTACCTCTTGGTTATCAGGTCATATCAGTTTGTAGCCCCAAAAGACCCCCCTCAGTCAGCTCAAACCCAGCTGTTTCTCCCCAAAAGTCTTCTTAAGTCTCCCGAAAGAGGTACAATCAGACACTGCCCCTTTCTACACTGGGCAAAGCTTCAAAAGCTGGAGATTTGCATAACCTGTCTTCAGATCTGGTATTCATCACCCCTTAGTGATACCAGCTTGTACAGGAAACCCATCCCTCAGCCCTCCCTGGTATCATCTGGCCCATCTCCGCATCATAGTCTGTGAAGTATTTATGCTTTCAAGGGTTGGCTCAAATGGAGAGATAACAGTCACAACTAGGGCCAGTGTTTGCTGGCAATGAAAATAGAGAAATTTCATATTTTGAAAGCTGTATTTTTGGAAATTTCAGATATGCATTGTGTTAATATAAAAATACATACTGGCAAACATAAGTAATATCTAATCCTGGGGGTTTACAGTGTGCTGGGGGGGAGGGAAGGAGCCAGCTGTGTGCAGGGAAGATGAGTAGGGAAGAGGTTCTGTGGATGTAGCCAAGAGCAGGTGTGACCACTGTCCACTCTGCAGCATGATGAGGGAGCCCGCATCTCACTGCCAAGTGGCCTGCCTGCCCAAGTGAAGCTCCACAGTGCTTTTGCTGAGCCCAGACTCGTATGAGGAGGGAAGAACTTGGCAGCACGTCTCACCATAAATCAGCCCCAGCCTCTGCTCTGCGCCCTTGGGAGGAGTCAGGTGTCTCCAGGCAGAAATCAGGGTGAGGAGGGACGGGGCATGACCCTGTGTGCCTTGCCCACACCTCACCTCTGCCCTGTGCCCTTGGGAGGAGTCAGGTGTCTCCATGCAGAAATCTGGGTGGGGGGTATGACCCTGTGTGCCCTGCTCACACACCACCTCTGCCCTGCCTCTGGGAAGAAATCTGGGGGGTTGTGACCCTGAATGCCCCACCCATCCTCTGTTCAGCAATTCCAGATATGAAGGGTGATTCCAGAAATGAAGAGTCATTTCAGAAAAAAATGCAGTAATAGTGGCAATTTCCAGAAAACACTGGCCCTAGTCATAACATTAAATACAATAGTCTCAAGATATATGCCTATGTTCATCAGATCTGTCACTCTTCACATATTTCACTCTGCTGGTGGTTTCTACCCCACCATTCTGTGTCTGTCTTGTCTATTTAGACTGTAAATTCTTCAGGATATGGGCCATCTACTATTCTGATTATACCATGCCTAGCACAATGGGGACCCACTCTTAACTGGCCCTTTGGCATTAAGGTAATGAATATGATCTATAATAATAATAACTCTCCTGCCACTTTGAGGCAAGGAAGCTTGGAATGTTACTACTTAAAAGTGAGCTGGGCTTAAAATCATGGAATATGCTTTGTGACAAGTATCCCACAAACTCCACTGACCTCCCTTGTTTTCTTTGCCTTGAGCAGGGTTTCCAGTTTCCAAACCTGATGTGATTTCGCAGCTGGAACGAGGGGAAGAGCCGTGGGTCCCAGATCTCCAGGGCTCTGAGAAAGAAGTGCTCCTGAAAGCTGCCTGCACAGGTGAGGAATTGGTTAAACCAACTCAAAAACTGTCCATGAATACAGGAAACATTTGGGATGCCCTACAAAGGCCTTCTGAGCTCTCCGAGTTTAGGATTGTTCTCAGCAGGTAAAGAATCGTTATTGCTGAGGTCACTCATGGCTTTCCACCTATCCTGACTGATAACTGTCAGCAGGTTCTTCCCCAATCTCGCTTTGCCCTGAGTTTTCTGGTGAGATGCAGGCCAAAACTGATCCCTTCCTCTCTCCTCTGGGGAAGGGTTTGGGGAAAATCAGCTTCTGATAGGTTTAATCTCTCCCACGTATATTTTGTTTTGTTCATCCCTTTTTCCATTCCTCTCTCTGGTGCAGGAAGTGACCTATGTCTGGATCCTCTCTCTCTCCCGTTGGGTGATGGGAGGGTGAGTGAGAACGAGGAGAAACCCCAGCAGGAAGATGCTGAGCAAGTAGAACCACGTGGGATGTTATCAGGAAGATCCAAAGGGAATGTTTCCGGGAGTTGTGCATTCCCAGAAAAAGCAAAAGACCGTGAGAGTCAGCAGAAGCCAGAGGAAAACTGCAGTAGCCTCTCCGACCTTATTAAACGTGAGAGAATTAACTTGGAAGAGACACGCTACACATGCCATGAGTGTGGGAAAAGCTTCAATGTGAGCTCCGACCTTCTCACACATCAGAGAATCCACAGAGGAGAGAGACCCTACACGTGCTCTGAGTGTGGGAAAAGCTTCAGTTATAGCTCACACCTTATTATACATCAGAGGATCCACACTGGAGAGACACCCTACACATGCTCTGAGTGTGGGAAAAGCTTCAGTCAGAGCTCAAACCTTATCACACATCACAGAATCCACACTGGCATGTCACCCTACAAATGTTCTGAGTGTGGGAAAAGCTTCAGTCACAGCTCAGCCCTTATTAGACACCAGGGAATCCACACTGCAGGGAGACCCTACACGTGCTCCGTGTGTGGGAAAACCTTCAGGCTTAGCTCAGCTCTTACCATACATTGGAAAATACACAGTGGAGAGACACCCTACACGTGCAATAACTGCGGGAAAAGCTTCAGTCATAGCTCAGCCCTTATTAGACACCGGAGAATCCACACGGGTGAGATGCCCTACATGTGCTCTGAGTGTAGGAAACCCTTCAGGCATAGCTCAGCCCTTACCACACATTGGAGAATCCACAGTGGAGAGAGACCCTACACATGCAATAACTGCGGGAAAAGCTTTAGGCATAGCTCAGCCCTTATTAGACATCAGAAAATCCACATGGGCGAGAACTGTAACAAATGCCTTCACTAGGGCTGGCCAAAGTTTGTTTTTTTTAAATAATCACATTTGCTAATTCCCACATCGTGATCTTTACACCATCTTCACCGTGGTCTCTCAGCTCCCCAGATGAGTTACCTGCTTCTGCCTTTTGAAGCTCACGCTTCATTGGGGTCAGTCCTGTGATCTTTTCTGTCAGCTCCTTTCCTTTTGAGTCATAGGAGTGTGTCCCTCCTGCCAGGACTGTTCATCAGTCGAGAGAGGTTTGATCTCAGCAAGCTACACTGAGGTGAAAACTACCATTACTTACATCCACTAGGACTGTACATGCTGTTGGCTTTCAAGTAAGTGATCTTGGTGTAAAACCACAACTAGAGTTGCAGTGCAGATGCAGCCTAGGTGCAGTTGTTGGCATTAGCTTTCCCCTTGACCTGACCTAAATGCCATCACTTCTCCTAGTCTAAAAACAAACCCTGAGCATCATGGTTATACTGTTCCCCCATTTTAAAGCAATTGTTAGTCATCAAGTTCCCCTTTTGGGAGCAAATTGTCTCATTCCCAGTTGCTCTGATATTGCCTCAAGTTGAGCTGGAGAGCAGATATTTTTACCTCCATTTTCCTCACTTAAACTATATTGAACTATAACAAAGAGCAGGGATAGGGAAAAATGTCATTTCACCCTCTGTAATAACGGAAGAAGATAGGGTAAATCAGAGGGATTCTCTTATTCCCCATCACCATCTCAATCCCCCTGTTGTTCAATTGGTTCGGTCAATATTTTTTCTAAAGGGCTGGGAAGAGGATTCCCCAGTAAATGGCTTGTAACTAAGCAAAACACCCAGGCACTGGGCTCCCAAAGCAGCTGTGGCCCAGGCCCTGCAGGACGTCGCTCCTGAAGACATCTCCTTCCTAATCAGGTGCATGTTGGCTATTATTTGGGAAATGCAATCCCTAGCTAGGTAGAGATGGGAAAAATGGAAGTGACATTTCTGTTCAGATCACCCCTCGAAGGTGCTGCAAATGTGTGGAAAATGAAATCTGTGTTGAATGTGATATAGCTGCAGAAAGACATCTGACTTTTGGTGTCTTACAGGGATTCTAAGACACACCTGAAGTTAGTCCGTAATTTAAATCTGTGCCACCAGATTAAAGTAATAAAAGGGCATATTTGGGCGAGTTATGGCTCAGTATCACTACTGATACTTTGTGTGGTTGGTGAAGAATTCTACACCAGAGGAATGTAAAATTACTCCAAGTAAGGTCAAATATTTCACAAGAACTCAGATAGAAATTTCAGGTACTAGTGGTTGATTTTCACCTCAGAGATGGAAGCTATAGTGACCTGTGGCCCAGGTAAACTATTTTTAGAATGCTGCTCCCTAGTTAAGTGGCATTGCTCACACACCTAAGAGATGCCGTGATTAAATTGGAAACAATTGTCCTTTACCATTTGGATCCAAAGTTTAATGAAGTTTAGAGAGAAACAGCTGATTCCTTCACAGCCATTCCATGCCTATGGGTCCCAATCTGGCTGCCTTGTTGGACAAGAAGCACTTCCATGCTGCGCAAATGAGGAAATGTATCAGATTCCAAGTTCAGACTACAGGATACATGAATGCTGAGTCCTGACTCTGTGATTTGGTCTCTTAGGCTACATCTACACTACAGCTGGGATCGATGCTTTGAGATCGATCCTCTGGCAGTCGATTTGGCGGGTGTAGTGAAGACCCACCAAATCAACAGCAGATTGCTCTCCAGTCAACCCCGTACTCTATCCCCCCGCGAGAAAAGTAAGGTAAGTCGACAGGAGAGTTTCTCCCGTCGACTCACTGTGTAGTAGTAGGGGGGTTTGTTTTTTGTTTTGTATTTTATATAATTTAGAATGAAGGATAAAGAATAATAATGTAGCATGTGTTAAATGTATTGGTGTATGATTTGATCATATCCTGCCAGTCACTCTTTTTGAATAGCAGAAAGGGATGGCCTAATGGGCTATTGGTAGAGATACATGAGCCAGAATCTGTATCTGTGCTAATTTTAAGACAGTGACAGACTGTTAAGGGTCACCAATTTGTTGTAGGTTTAGCATTTTAAAATAAGTAAAATAATGCAATGATTGGTTTTCTTTTGCATTGCAATTTGATGTTCCTGTTGAAAATGTTCTGTGTACATTACTTTTGTTTTGTGTGTGAATGAGGAAGAGATAAGTGTGAAGGCCATCACTGAACCAGATGGCCTAGGGAGGAACCAGAAACTGATGCAACATGCCCCTATTGAAATGTCATAGGAGGGCAAACTGAGAACTCTAAAGATGAGAGAGGCATCTATCAATGGGGACAAGATATCTGTGATCAAAACCAGCCTGGGATAACTCCATGAGGAACTTGATGAAAGAAGAAGATAAAGAATGAGAAGGACAATTTAAGAAAACAAGCACTTATCAAACAATTGATTACAGCATGATGGTGCAAAACTCATTAGTCCCAGTGAAGGAAAATCACTATATAAACAAGATGCCTTGCCATGAAACTGGATTCATCCTGCCAAGACTTCCCCAGAGCATCATGTGACAACCAACGGAACCCAGCTCCTCTCTACTGGTGCTCAACCTAGCTGGCCACTAGGTTGATCCGGACTCTGGACTGGTAACTATGACATCAACTGGCAGGACAGTGTGTTCGTGTGTGGTGTGATTGAATGCATATGCTAATTGTTGTATCTTCAAGAAATGCAGTGTATTGCCTTTTCCCCTGAGAAGGATCCTGTGTGCTTCTTATAAACATAACAGAGGGAGCTCAGTGAGTAAATCCTGAGAAATCTCACACCTGGGTTTTTAATATCAGGCTCCAGGAGCAGATTCACACACAAAAACCTTAAAAGGAAAACTTCCCGAAGGAGTCAGAAGCCCTTGCTGCTGGGGGGAAGGAGGGAGTCATAGTCAGGATTGAGGAGCACTGTAAAGAGGGGCTTGCAGGTTGGGATTGAGGGGCACTGGGAATAGGGGGGACATGGATTGGGGCTGAAGAGCATCCTGGTTTGGGGATCCAGCAGCCCAGGGGAAGGCAGCAGGTGATTCTAATTCACATGACACGAATCCATCTTTAACCTGGTGCTTTTCCATTTAGGAGGAGGGGTGGGAACTCAAAGAGAGACAAAGGATTCTCGCCTTGTGCCAAAGCTATAAAAGAGGGTGGAAGAGAACAAAGAAGGCTGCCAGTCATGGAGACATTCCCTAGTTACCACCTGAGCTGGAACAAAAAATGTCAGTACCAGGGAAAAGGATTGGGCCCAGACTAAGAAGGAATCCAGACTGTGAAAAAGGGTTATTGGAACATCCCTGAGGGTGAGATTTTATCTATCATCAGTTTCTTAATGTATTAGGTTTGGACTTGCGTGTTTTGTTTTATTTTCCTTGGTAATTTACTTTGTTCTGTCTGTTATTGCTTGGAACTACTTAAATCCAACTTTTTATACTTAATAAAATCACTTTTGTTTATTAATGAACCCAGAGTAAGTGATTAATACCTGGGGGAGCAAACAGCTGTGCATATCTCTCTATCAGTGTTATAGAGGGTGGACAATTTATGAGTTTATCCTGTACAAGCTTTATACAGAGTGAAACGGATTGATTTGGGGTTTGGATCCCATTGGGGTCTGGGTGCTGGAGACAGGAGTACTTGCTAAGCCGTTTTCAGTTAAGTCTGCAGCTTTGGGTGTGTGGACCAGACCTGGGTCTGTGTTTGCTGTTGGCTATTGTGTCTGGCTCAACAAGGCAGGGTTCTGTAGTCCCAAGCTGGGAGGGAAAATGGTCTCAGAGGTAGTCTCAGCTGTCACGGAGTGTGGGGGAGTCAGGTCCTGCACCCCTCTTCCCGGGATTCAATGTGACTCTCAGCCACCCAGTAGAACAGAAGGTTTATTAGGGTTGTCAGGAAAGAGTCCAAACAGAGCTTGTAAGTATGACCCGGACCCCTCAGCTGGGCCTTCTGGGGGGCAGGGAGCTTAGACCCCAGCTATGGGGCTCCCTGCGTTTCACCACCCAGCTTCAAACTGAAACCAAAAAGCCAAACCCTCCAGCAGCCTCTCTTCCCCTCCCCCGGGGCCCCTCCTCTAGCCTGTTACCATTCTCCCAGCCAAAGGTGTCACCTCCCCACCCCCGTCCTGGCTCATGTTACAGCCTCAGGTAAAGTCTCGCATTTCCAATGCAGCCTTTCCCACTGCAGCCTCTCAGGATCAGCCTCTCA
Source organism: Chelydra serpentina (assembly GCA_037349315.1). Taxonomy (NCBI): domain Eukaryota; kingdom Metazoa; phylum Chordata; order Testudines; family Chelydridae; genus Chelydra; species Chelydra serpentina. Next base: position 4,825,661 of record JBAIAC010000192.1, read on the forward strand.
GGTCAGATCCATCTCGCTCTCTATTCCATCACATCAGCACATTAGGTGACAGTCTCAAGGGGGTCTCTGTGACTGAACCCATCATAAAAACCCAGAACACTCCCTGGGTGTGGAGAGACGGGTTTGCTGTTCAACATCTGTATTCTGAAATCTGAGAATGTCCAAGAGCTTTGTTCGCCATGGAAAGATGGAGGTGGAGCAGTTAAACTGCAGATACACAGAGCTCCAATGGGGGTGGGGTGGGAATGTAGAACATTTGTAGGATTGTTTCAGGGATTAGCCTTGACTGACCAAATTTGTCTCTGTTCTGATTTCACCTGCTGGTGAAATAATGACACCTAGTGCAGCGTAGACATCGGATCCCCATTTGGGAACCAGGGTTCAACATTTCTGAACCTGGGTATTGCAGATACTCAACCCTTCCGTTCACAAACCTAGGGGTTGCTGACTTGATGTCTACTAACCCTGGGATTACCCAGCAATGTCGAGATACCCTTAGAGTTGTGATAAAAGCCCTGCGGCCTGGCTGGCTTCGGTCATCTGACTTGGGCTCCTGGGGCTCAGGTTGTGGGGCTAAAAACTGCAGTGTAGACATTTGGGCTCATGCGGAGCCTGGGCTCGGAGACCCTCACCCCTCGTAGGCTCTCAGAGGCTGGTCTTAAGCCCCCAAGTGTATACAGTGTAATTTTATAGCCCTGCAGCCCAGGCCCCACAAACCTGAGTCAGCTGATCCCAGCTTTGAGACAAGTGCCTTGGGTGTGGATGTAACGTTAGCATGTATCTACTCTGCAATAAAACACCATGGCTGGCCTGGTTCAGCTAACTCAGGCTCATGGGCCTTGGGGCTATACAGTTGCAGTGTAGGCATCTCATCTCAGGCTCAATACCCTGCTCTAGGAACCCATGGGGTTGGGAGGGGGTTTAGCAAGTGGAAAGTTGAGTGAAGCATTACCCTGACTCACTGGCATTTCTCCATTGGTCTGTCTGCTTTGGGGCAGGGACAATAACACGCCCTGCTGCATTTGTTATTTCAAAGGGTGGTTTAGGATTTTCATTTTCAAACCTGGTGCACAAAGCAGGACTCAAACCTCAGTGTAAATGAAAGACCCACCTACAGCTTCTGGCAGCCACAACGTGCCCTTTGGTGTGAGAGCTCAGACCTGCCCTTTGCCTGAGCGATGGGGACCTCTGTGAGGGGACTGGAACACTGACCTACTAGCTCTTAACTTCCAAACTTTCAGCAACTCTATCATCAGTGCCTGTGAGTGTAATTTAAACCATCCCACACCGGACTCCTTGCCAGACCCCACCCGGGCCTGACAAGCTTTGCTTGTGTTTGGCTTCTGCAAAGCAGAGGAGCAGGAGAAATTTTCCTTGCAAGCTGTGGGTGTGTGAATCTTTGGCCAGGTCTGCACTACAAAATTATCTCAGCATAATTATGTCACTCAGGCGTGTGGAAAACTCATCCCCCTTGTGAGCAATGCAGTTTTACTGCCCTACTCCCATAGTAAATAACACTATGTCAACAAGAGGGTTTCAGCCATCAACAACACTAGGGGAGCTGGAGAACCTAAGCCGTAGGTAGAGTCCCCACAGAAGCATTACAGTGGTGCACCTACCTAGATTCATAGATTCTAGGGCTGGAAGAGACCTCGAGAGGTCATCAAGTCCAGCCCCCTGCCCTCATGACAGGACCAAATACTGTCTAGTATTTGAGTGCGGTGTTTCCCTGTAGACCTGCCCCTTGTGTGAAGGAAGCAATAAGTGCAGGGCTGTCACTCAGCTGGAGGAGGGAGATGGTTGTTGGGGAGAGATCGGAGAAGAATAAAAGTGGCCAGCAAGTCTGGAACCACATTAGTAGCCCATCGCTTCAACTACTTGGCCACCTTGCTGAGGGTTTGCTGTTAATTGTTTCCAATGTCGGTGCTGACTGTCACATTTTCCGCAGCTCCTTGACTGTCTGAGGAGGGGAGGGTTTGGCTTTTTATAAAACTTCTGTCTGCTACTGTAAAGTGAAGGGAAGAAAACTCCCAAATCTCTCCTGGTGCAGGGAGCCAGGTTTGCTCCTCAGTCTGAATTCCACAGATTTCCAAGTCCGAGCATGTCCAAGAACAGCATTTCGAATCGGAAGGTGGATGCAGAGCAGTTACACTGGAGATGCCAAGATCTCCTGTGGGGGTAGGTTGGAAATTAATAATATTTTTGCAAATTGGGAAATTAGCCTTTACTGACAAGAATTGTCTCTCTTCTGATTTCATGGTATGCTGTTATTTATAGGAATCGTTCATTAATTCTAATGTAAATAATTAATCTCTTGTTACAGTGTAGTAGCCGTGTTAGTCTGTGTCAGCAAAAAGAAAATAAGAAAGAAATACTTGTGGCACCTTAGAGACTAACAAATTTATTTCAGCATAAGCTTTCGTGGGTTAAGAACCCACTTCATCGGATGCATGGAATGGAACATACAGTAAGCAGATATTTATACAGTCAGAGAAACATGATAAGGTGGAAATGCCTATACCAACTTTAAGAGGCTAATTAATTAAGAGGAACTATAACAGCAGGGGGAAAAAAACGTTTGAAGTGATAAACAAGATGGCCATTGCGGACAGTTGCCAAACAGGTGTGAATGAGGATCGTTAACTTAAGGGAAATAGATTCAATTAACGTAATGGCCAAGCCACTTCAGTCCCTATTTAATCCTGAGCTGATGGTATCTAGTTTGCATATCAATTCAAGTTCAACAGCTTCTCATTGAAGCCTAAAATTGCTACCTTTAAGTCTGTTACTGAGTGATTAGGGAGGTTGAAATGTTCTACTGGTTTTTGAATGTTATGATTCCTGTTGTCAGATTTGTGTCCGTTTATTCTTTTGCGTAGAGACTGTCCAGTTTGGCCAATGTACATGTACAATCTGCTTTCAACTACCTAAAAGGGGGTTCCAAAGAGGATGGATCTAGACTGTTCTCAGTGGTAGAAGATGACAGAACAAGGAGTAATGGTCTCAAGTTGCAGAGGGGGAGGTTTAGGTTGAATATTAGGAAAAACTTTTTCACTAGTAGGGTGGTGAAGCACTGGAATGGGTTACCTAGGGAGGTGGTGGAATCTCCTTCCTTAGAGGTTTTTAAGGTCAGGCTTGACAAAGCCCTGGCTGGGATGATCTAGTTGGGGTTGGTCCTGCTTTGAACAGGGGGTTGGACTAGATGACCTCCTGAGGTCCCTTCCAACCCTGAGATTCTATGATTCTATGATACATGGCAGAGGGGCATTGCTGCCACATGATGACATATATCACATTGGTAGATGTGCAGGTGAACAAGCCCCTGATGGCGTGGCGGATGTGATTAGGTCCATGATGGTATCACTTGAATAGATATGTGGACAGAGTTGGCATCGGGCTTTGTTGCAAGGATAGGCTCCTGGGATAGTGTTTTTGTTGTATGGTGTGTGGTTGCTGGTGAGTATTTGCTTCAGGTTGGGGGGCTGTCCGTAAGCGAGGACTGGTCTGTCTCCCAAGATCTGTGAGAGTGAGGGATCATCTTTTAGGATAGGTTGTAGATTTTTGATGATGCGCTGGAGAGGTTTTAGTTGGGGGCTAAAGGTGACGGCTAGTGGCGTTCTGTTATTTTCTTTTTTGGGCCTGTACTGTAGTAGGTGACTCCTGGGTACTCTTTTGGCTCTGTCAATCTGTTTTTTTACTTCAGCAGGTGGGTATTGTAGTTTTAAGAATGCTTGATAGAGATCTTGTAGGTCAGTGGTCCCCAACCTTTTTGTGGCCAAGAGCACATTCATGTTTTCAGAAGAGTGTGGAGGGCGCCAACAATTTTTCAATACTTATTTTGTATTTGTACATTAAATAATATGAAAACCATCATATTTAATATTACATAATATATGAATCCATAAGATACAAAAGGCAATTTTACATGTAAAAGGTATTAATTAAATTATTCGACAATTATTCTTTCACCTTACCATGTGAATGAGCTCTTTTTTTATTTACCTTTTTTGCGGGGGGAATAGTTCTGGGCAGTGGAGAGGGAAGCCGCAGCCCCCCGCCTGCCGGGGACAGAGAACACCGGCGCCTGCAGCCCCGGAGTTCTCTGCAGTAGTGTAGCCAGATCTTAAGCACAGGGGGAGCAGCGCTATAAAAAGGCGCCTCCCCTCCCCCGTACTCACCATGGGACGCTTTAAAGGGCCTGGGGCTCCAGCCGCTGCGGAGCCCCGGGACCTTTAAAGTGCCGCCACCAGAGCTCCGGCAGTGGGGCTCCGGCGGCGCTTTAAAAGGCCCGCATCTCCCCACCGGCACGAGCAGCTGGCAGGGCCGGTGTGCCCACTAGGTGACCCTAGGCGGTCGCCTAGGGTCGCCATTGGCTGAGCTGCTGAGCGGAGAGACAGGGGGCGGCTTGCCGTGGCTGCTCCTTGTCTCCCCGCTAAGTTGCTGAGCGGGGAGCAGGGCCGGCTCCAGGCACCAGCAAAACAAGCTGGTGCTTGGGGTGGCACATTTCTAGGGGCGGCACGGGCCATGTTGCCCCTAGAAATGTGCCCCGCCGCCGGCTTTCCCGCGCCGCCGCCGGCTCAGCTTCTCCCCGAGTGGCGGCGCACGAAACAGCACTTCTCCCCCTCCCTCCTAGGCTTAAGAGCCTGGGAGGGAGGGGGAGAAGAGAACCCTAGCGGGCGCGACACACACCTCCCCCTCCCTTCCACGCATGCCCCGCTTGCCCCGGCGCTCTGGCCCGGGCGAGCGGGGCCCCAGGCATGCCGCCCTCCCGGCCGGCGCTCCGGCCTGGGGAGAGCAGGGCAGCCTCGCTCTCCACTGGCCGGGGGGAGTGGGGCCCCGGGCATGCCGCCCTCCCTGCTGGCGGTCCGGCTGGGGAGAGCGGGGCAGAGAGGCGAAGGGGGGGAAGGTTGTTTCGGCGGGCGTTGGGGGTTGTTGTTTTTTTTGTTTCGGGGGCGGCGTTTGGGGTGTTGTTTTTTTGCTTGGGGCGGCAAAAACATTAGAGCCGCCCCTGGCGGGGAGACAAGGGGCGGCTTGCCCTGGCTGGCTGCTCCTTGTCTCTCCGCTCAGCAGCTCAGCGGGGATACAAGGGGCAGCTCTCTCTGCGGCTGCCCCTTGTCTCCCCGCTCAGCAGTTCAGCGGGGAGACAAGGGGCGGCTCGCTGCAGCTGCCCCTTGTCTCCCTGCTAAGCTGCTGAGGGAGGAGACAAGGGGCTGCTTGCCCTGACTGGCTGCTCCTTGTCTCCCTGCTAAGCTGATGAGTGGGGCGAAAAGGGGCGGCTTGCCCTGGCTGGCTGCTCCTTGTCTCTCCGCTCAGCAGCTCAGCGGGGAGACAAGGGGTGGCTCGCTGCAGCTGCCCCTTGTTTCCCCGCTGGGCTGCTGAGCGGAGTGACAAGGAGCAGCCAGCCAGGGCAAGCCGCCCCTTGTCGCCCCACTCAGCAGCTTAGCAGGGAGACAAGGAGCAACCCGCCAGGGCAAGCCGCCCCTTGTCTCTCCGCTCAGCAGCTCAGCGGAAAGACAAGGAGCAGCCAGCCAGGGCAAGCCACCCCTTTTCTCTCCGGCAGGCGCGGGGCTGCAGCTTCTCTCCGCGCTGCCCCAGCCTGCCGGGGACAGAGAACTCCGGGGCTGCGGGCGCCGGTGTTCTCTGTCCCCGGCAGGCATGGGGCAGCGCGGAGAGAAGCCGCAGCCCCGCGCCTGCCAGGGACAGACATCACCGGCGCCCGCAGCCTGGCCTGCCAGAGACAGAGAACTCCGGGGCTGCGGGCGCCGGTGTTCTGTGTCCTCGGCAGGCGCGGGGCTGCGTCTTCTCTCCGCGCTGCCCCGGCCTGCCGTCCCCGGCGCGGGTGCCCACAAATGCCCCTCGGGCGCCATGGCGCCCGCAGGCACCGCGTTGGGGACCACTGTTGTAGATGTTTGTCTCTGTCTGAGGGATTGGAGCAAATGCGGTTGTATCTTAGAGCTTGGCTATAAACAATGGATCGTGTGGTGTGTCCTGGATGGAAGCTGAAGGCATGTAGGTAAGTATAGCAGTCAGTAGGTTTCCGGTATAGGGTGGTGTTTATGTGACCATCGCTTATTAGCACAGTAGTGTCTAGGAAACAGACCGCTTGTGTGGACTGGTCTAGGCTGAAGTTGATGGTGGGATGGAAATTGTTGAAATCGTGGTGGAATTCGTCAAGGGCTTCTTTTCCATGGGTCCAGATGATGAAGATGTCATCAATGTAGCGCAAGTAGAGTAGGGGCGTTAGGGGACGAGAGCTGAGGAAGCGTTGTTCTAAGTCAGCCATAAAAATGTTGGCATACTGTGGGGCCATGCGGGTACCCATAGCAATGCTGACTTGAAGGTATATATTGTCCCCAAATGTGAAATAGTTATGGGTGAGGACAAAATCACAAAGTACAGCCACCAGGTTTGCCGTGGCAGTATCGGGGATACTGTTCCTGACAGCTTGTAGTCCATCATTGTGTGGAATGTTAGTGTAGAGGGCTTCTACATCCATAGTGGCCAGGATGGTGTTTTCTGGAAGGTCACCGACGGATTGTAGTTTCCTCAGGAAGTCAGTGGTGTCGCGAAGATAGCTGGGAGTGCTGGTAGCATAGGGCCTGAGGAGAGAGTCCACATAGCCAGACAATCCTGCTGTTAGGGTGCCAATGCCGGAGATGATGGGGCATCCAGGATTTCCAGGTTTATGGATCTTGGGTAGCAAATGGAATACCCCTGGTCGGGGTTCTAGGCACGTGTCTATACAAATCTGTTCCTGTGCTTTTCCAGGGAGTTTCTGGAGCACATGGTGTAGTTTCTTTTGGTACTCCACAGTTGGGTCAGAGGATAATGGCCTGTAGAATGTGGAGTTACAGAGCTGCCTGACAGCTTCTTGTTCATATTCCAACTTATTCATGATGACGACAGCACCTCCTTTGTCAGCCTTTTTGATTATGATGTTAGAGTTGTTCCTAAGGCTGTTGATGGCGTTGTGTTCTGCACGGCTGAGGTTATGGGGCAAGTGATTTTGCTTTTCTACAATTTCAGCTCGAGCACAGCGACAGAAGCACTCTATGTAGAAGTCCAATCTGTTGTTTCGACCTTCAGGAGGAGTCCACGCAGAATCCTTCTTTTTGTAGTTTTGGTAGGAAGGATTCTGCGGGTTAGTCTGTTGTACAGAGGTGTGTTGGAAGGATTCTGCGGGTTAGTCTGTTGTACAGAGGTGTGTTGGAAGGATTCTGCGGGTTAGTCTGTTGTACAGAGGTCTGTTGGAAATATTCTTTGAGTCGGAGACGTTGAAAGTAGGATTCTAGGTCACCGCAGAACTGTATCATGTTCGTGGGTCTGGAGGGACAAAAGGAGAGGCCCTGAGAAAGGACAGATTCTTCTGCTGGGCTGAGAGTATAGCTGGAAAGATTAACAATATTGTCGGGTGGGGTAAGGGAACTACTGTGTGGTTCCTTGTGGCATGCAGCAGTGTAGATAGTTTAGTGTCCTTTTTCTTTTGTAAAGAAGCAAAGCTTGTGTTGTAAATGGCTTGTCTAGTTTTTGTAAAGTCAGTCCATGAAGAAGTTTGTGTGGAAGGCTGGTTTTCCATAAGAGTATCCAGTTTTGAGAGCTCAGTCTTAATCTTTCCCTGTTTGCTGTATAGGATGTTGATCAGGTGGTTTCGCAGTTTCTTTGAGTGTGAGGCACAATCTCTCAGCATAGTCTGTGTGGTAAGTAGATTGTAATGGATTTTTTACCTTTAGTCCTTTTGGTACGATGTCCATCTGTTTGCAGTTGGAAAGGAAGATGATGTCTGTCTGTAACTGTGCGAGTTTTTTCATGAAGTTGATGGATTTCCACTCCATACGGCTAAATGCAGTGCTTTGCATAATGATAGGTTTAAGTGTAGTAGCCGTGTTAGTCTGTGTCAGCAAAAAGAAAATAAGAAAGAAATACTTGTGGCACCTTAGAGACTAACAAATTTATTTCAGCATAAGCTTTCGTGGGCTAGAACCCACTTTATCAGATGCATGGAATGGAACATACAGTGAACAGATATTTATACAGTCAGAGAAACATGATAAGGTGGAAGTAGCCATAACTAGTTCACATTTGGGGACAATATATACCTTCAAGTCAGTGGCACTGCTATGGGTACCTGCATGAGGGGGAGGGATAGCTCAGTGGTTTGAGCATTGGCCTCCTAGACCCAGGGTTGTGAGTTCAATCCTTGAGGGAGCTATTTAGGGATCTGGGGCAAAAATTGGAGATTGGTCCTGCTTTGAGCAGGGGGTTGGACTAGATGACCTCCTAAGGTCCCTTCCAACCCTGATATTCTATGATGGCCCCACAGTATGCCAACATTTTTATGGCTGACTTAGAACAACGCTTCCTCAGCTCTCGTCCCCTAACGCCCCTACTCTACTTGCGCTACATTGATGACATCTTCATCATCTGGACCCATGGAAAAGAAGCCCTTGACGAATTCCACCACGATTTCAACAATTTCCATCCCACCATCAACTTCAGCCTAGACCAGTCCACACAAGCGGTCCGTTTCCTAGACACTACTGTGCTAATAAGCGATGGTCACATAAACACCACCCTATACCGGAAACCTACTGACTGCTATACTTACCTACATGCCTTCAGCTTCCATCCAGGACACACCACACGATCCATTGTTTATAGCCAAGCTCTAAGATACAACCGCATTTGCTCCAATCCCTCAGACAGAGACAAACACCTACAAGATCTCTATCAAGCATTCTCAAAACTACAATACCCACCTGCTGAAGTGAAAAAACAGATTGACAGAGCCGGAAGAGTACCCAGGAGTCACCTACTACAGGACAGGCCCAAAAAAGAAAATAACAGAACGCCACTAGCCGTCACCTTTAGCCCCCAACTAAAACCTCTCCAGCGCATCATCAAAGATCTACATTCTATCCTAAAAGATGATCCCTCACTCTCACAGATCTTGGGAGACAGACCAGTCCTCGCTTACAGACAGCCCCCCATCCTGAAGCAAATACTCACCAGCAACCACACACCATACAACAAAAACACTATCCCAGGAACCTAACCTTGCAACAAAGCCCGATGCCAACTCTGTCCACATATCTTCAAGTGACACCATCATAGGACCTAATCACATCCGCCACACCATCAGGGGCTCGTTCATCTGTACATCTACCAATGTGATATATGCCATCATGTGCCAGCAATGCCCCTCTGCCATGTACATTGGCCAAACCGGACATTCTCTATGGAAAAGAATAAACGGACACAAATCTGACATCAGGAATCATAACATTCAAAAACCAGTAGGAGAACATTTCAACCTCCCTAATCACTCAGTAACAGACTTAAAGGTAGCAATTTTGCAACAGAAAAACTTCAAAAACAAGCTTCAACGAGAAGCTGTTGAATTTGAATTGATATGCAAACTAGATACCATCAACTCAGGATTAAATAGGGACTGGGAATGGCTTAGCCATTACGTTAATTGAATCTATTTCCCTTAAGTTAATGATCCTCATTCACACCTGTATGTCAACTGTCCGCAATGGCCATCTTGTTTATCACTTCAAAGGTTTTTTCCCCCTGCTGTTATAGTTCCTCTTAATTAATTAGCCTCTTAAAGTTGGTATAGGCACCTCCACCTTATCATGTTTCTCTGACTGTATAAATATCTGTTCACTGTATGTTCCATTCCATGCATCTGATGAAGTGGGTTCTAGCCCACGAAAGCTTATGCTGAAATAAATTTGTTAGTCTCTAAGGTGCCACAAGTATTTCTTTCTTATTTTCTAATTAATCTCTTAACTTTATTTAATCAATCATAAAAATAGTTTAGCCTTTATTTTCCCTCTCTTGCAATAATGAACTGAATTTTGTGGTTTTCTGGAAAATGCAGAGAGATTAACTTTGGGGAATTCAGTCTCTGTATTTGTGAATCAATGATTTACCCTCACAGTTCCCTGTGCCCATTAAAATACTAAGAGGGTTCTAAGGACTGGTCTATACTGGGAACTTATACGGGCATAGCTATGTCTCGTGGTGTGAAAAATCTACACACACCAATCTCCAAGGAGCATAGGTAAACTGAACTAAGCCCTGGTGTAGACAGCGCTAGGTAGATGGAAGAATTCTTCTGTTATCTCACTACCACCTCTCAGGGAGGTGGATTACCTAGAACACCAGGGTCACCCCTCCAGCAGGGCAGTGAGAGGCTACTCTGAAGTCCAGTGCTGCTGTAGAATTGTAAGGACAAACTTAGTCTGAGAGTGAGACCAGAAGAGGCTCCAGAGGGCACCAAGGATACTCAGGCCCTGAAACTGCAGCAACCACCACTCTAGCTCTTCTGTAGTTGGCAAGATTTGAACCTGTGAAGAGAGCCACCAAAGGATTTCTCATGTAGTGCTTTAATCACTCAACCACAGCTACTCGACTTACAGATCTCTCTCACTATACCATGGCTCTGTTCTCACTGTATTATCACTTCCACTTGTTTGCTGAGACCAACTTCCACAACACACTGACTTGTGTAAGTGCGTTCATGGCTGAACAGCAGGAATTCCTGCCCATTTCCCTTCTGTCTGGAGCATGATTCGAGTGCATCTGTGGTTAGTGACATGGCTGTAATTTGTTGTCTATTCCCCACCTTCAGAATTCAGAAAGTCCCTTTTCCCAGTCATATCTCCAGCACATGAGTGATTCCAATAGGGCCTTCTCTACACTTCCGAGTTTTGCCAGCAGACGTTTTGTCAACAATCAGAAAGCGCTATAAGAAAATTAGTATTGCATGTTCACACTACGGTCCCTTAGTCGTACTGGTGCACACACTGCTATGGCAGGTCTGATGACAAAACTGCCCTGTTTTGGAGACAAAATAAAACCACCTCAATGAGAGGCCTAGAGCTTTTTGCAGCAAATTTAAAGTGACAAAGTGTCAGTGTTAACGCTGCCGGTCATTATATCACCGTACCTAGCCTCCGCCCGTATCCCACAAGGCCCACCGTGAACTCGCCTGCCCTGCGTTCCTGCTCCAGAGGCTGGGCCCCTCCCCTTCCATCGCTCCGGGAAGTTCTGACGGCTGAGCCTGCTGCTCTGCTCCGGCAGCAAGGAGCAAATCACTGCCGTGGGATGCTGCTCCCCCGCACGGCGAACACGGAGCTGGGTGGCAGAAGCTTTCTTAAAGTGTGTGGGGGAAGGCCCACCGGTGTCTGAACTGTGGAACCCTTATGATGTCCCTTTCCCAAGGCCCCTCATTCACTCCACCCCTTCTCCCTGAGGCCCTTCCCCACCCCCAAAGCTACACCTACAGAAGGCCTCTTCCCCCCCAAGACTTTGCCTTGTCCCCCGCTCCATCATTCATCCTCACAGCTGGTAAAAAGTGCTAGGGATATGGCCCTCTAAACCCCGCTGTTCCGGCACCCAGACAGAGCCAGGCAGGCAGCAGTGTGTGTGTGTGTGAGAGACACTGTGCTGTGCTGAGCCAGTGAGAGAGGAGGGGGCTGATGTCGGGGGTGTCCCCTCCCTCTGCCTCAGGACTGGTTGCTTCCAGCAGCTGTCTGAACTTAGAGACAGTGTGCAAACACATGCTCTCTGCCCTGCCACACGCACTTCAGTTGAGAAGCAGCTGGCAGTCTAGTAGGCTGCCCATAGAACAATGGGATGGAGAAACCTGCAGCTTGTGATGCTGTACTGGCTCATGAGCCATTGCAAACCCCTCCCAAAGCACCCTGCGGCCAGTTGCACAGGGCGATAGCTACCCACAATGCACTGCTCTTTGGGGCGACACAAGAGCTGCTAGAGTGGATGTGCTCTGGTGACACAAGGAGCAGAGTGTTTAATTAAAACACTTCAACAAAAGCAGCATAACTGTAGTGTGGACACAGCCTGAGAGTGAGACAAGACCGAGCTCCCGTTCACACAAAGGATGCTCAGGCACTGAAACTAAAGAACTAGATGTTACTCTGTAGCTGATAGGATTCAAACCTGCGCAGGGAAACCCCGATGGATTTCTAGTCCAACTCCTTAACCACATGGCCACAACTACTTGCTTACGCACAGTGACACTCTAGTTTTTTCACACTAAGTGATCGTTTCCGATTGTTTCCTCAGACCAGCTTCCACCACACACTCACTGCCATGCCATTGTGTAAGTGTGTCCATGGCTGAACAGCAAGCGTTCCTGTCGCTTTCCCTTCTGGCTGGAGCATGATGAGACTTTGTGTTAATGACGCTGCTGTAGATCGTTGTCCAATTCCTGCCTTGACAATTCAGACAGTCAATTTCCCCGTCATATCCCCAGTACATCAGTGATTGCAATAGCAGGGGCAGGTTTCTCTGGGGCACTGAGCTTTGCCAGGCGGTTGGTGGCTCCTTTCTTTCTGCACCCTGGAGTAAACTCAGCTTTTTATTCCATCCTTGATCTTACATGGAATAACAACAGCAACATGAAGAGAGAGGCAGGCAGGGCAGGTCTCAGGGGAGGGGCAGAGAGGTGTGAGCGGTGGGCAGGGTGGGTCTCAGGGAGGGGCAGAGAGGTGGGAGCGGTGGGCAGGGCGGGTCTCAGGGGAGGGGCAGAGAGGTGGGAGCGGTGGGCAGGGCGGGTCTCAGGGGAGGGGCAGAGAGGTGTGAGCGGTGGGCAGGGTGGGTCTCAGGGAGGGGCAGAGAGGTGGGAGCGGTGGGCAGGGCGGGTCTCAGGGGAGGGGCAGAGAGGTGGGAGCGGTGGGCAGGGCGGGTCTCAGGGGAGGGGCAGAGAGGTGCGGGCGGTGGGCAGGGCGGGTCTCAGGGGAGGGGCAGAGAGGTGTGAGCGGTGGGCAGGGCGGGTCTCAGGGGAGGGGCAAAGAGGTGTGAGCGGTGGGCAGGGAGGGCCTCAGGGGAGGGGCAGAGAGGTGTGGGCAGGATGGGTCTCAGGGAGGGGCAGAGAGGTGCAGGCGGTGGGCAGGGCGGGGTCTCAGGGGAGGGGCAGAGAGGTGCAGGCGGTGGGCAGGGCGGGGTCTCGGGAGGGGCAGAGAGGTGGGAGTGGTGGGCAGGGCGGGTTTCAGGGGAGGGGTCAGAGAGGTGTGAGCAGTGGGCAGGGCAGGTCTCAGGGGAGGGGCAGAGAGATGGGGGCGGTGGACAGGGCGGGTCTAGCAGATCCCTGCTAGCCGAACGCAAACAGCCCAGCGCCAATGCCCCCCTCCCCGCCCCCACTGCTTGGCTAACTGCGGGGAGGATTTCTTTTCAGGCACAGGCAAACAGCCCAGTAGAAACGGCCACCTCGGACTGTCTCCGTAATTAAATTCCCGTATTTCAACCAGGTCACCATGAATAATATCACTCTGATGAGGATAACACAGACAGAGAAAGAATGGATGTTGCTTGAATGCCAGCAAACACCGGGGCCATATGCTGCCAGTCTTTGTCGTGCACTGATACCAGAGTACTTGCTACTGGCCTGGCGTGGTAAAGTGCCCTACCATGGAGGACACAATAAGGCTGCTCTCCCCAGAAACCTTCTGCAAAGGCTTTTAGAGTACCTCCAGAAGAGCTTCATGGAGATGTCCCTGGAGGATTTTCGCTCCATCCCCAGACATGTTAACAGACTTTTCCAGTACTGGCCACAAATGCATCCCAAGTCCTCAGGGCAAATTAATCATTAAAAACCACTTGCTTTTAAACCATGTCTTTTCAATTCAAAAGATACACTCACCTGATGTGCCTTCTCCGGCTTCACGGTCCGGGATACTGCCTTGGGAGGGTTGGGAGGGGATCTCTGTCAGGGGGATGAAAAGATCCTGGCTGTCGGGGAAATCGGTGTGCAGAGCGCTCTCGACTACCTCGTCATCATTATCTCCATCATCATCTTCCCCGTCTGCAAAAACCTCAGAGGAAGCGAGTGAGGAGAATACCCCATCGTCAGACTCCAAGGACAGAGCTGGGGTAGTGGTGGCGCCTTCCCCCCCCCCCCCCAGGATGGGCTGCAGCACAGCGTAGAAGCGGCATGTCGGGCTGTGACCCAGAGCGTCCGTTTGACTTTTTGGTCTTCTGGTATGCTTGTCTGAGCTCCTTAATTTTCATGCATCCGAAGAAGTGGGGATTCACCCACGAAAGCTTATGCTCCAATACCTCTGTTAGTCTGTAAGGTGCCACAGAACTCTTTGTCGCTTAATTTTCACGCGGCACTGTGTTGCATCCCTGCTGTATCCTCTGTCCGTCATGGCCTTGGAGATTTTTTCATATATTTTTGCATTCCGTCTTTTCGAACAGTTTGGATAGCACGGATTCATCTCCCCATACAGCTATCAGATCTAATACCTCCCGTTCGGTCCATGCTGGAGCCCTTTTTCGATTCTGGGATTGCATGGTCACCTCTCCTGAAGAGCTCTGCATCGTTACCTGTGCTGCTGAGCTCGCCACGCTGACCAAACAGGAAATGAAATTCAAACGTTCCCGGGGCTTTTCCTGTCTACCTGGGCAGAGCATCCGAGCTCGGACTGCTGTCCAGAGAGGTCACAGCGGTGCACTGTGGGATAGCTCCCAGAGACCAATACCATCAAATTGCGTCTACACTAACCCTAATTCGACACGACCATATCGATTTTAGCGCTAATCCCCTCGTCGGGGAGGAGAACAGAAATCGATTTTAAGAGCCCTTTATGTCGAAATAAATGGCTTCGTTGTGTGGACGGGTGCCGGGTTAATTCGATTTAACGCTGCTATATTCGACATAAACTCTTAGGGCTGGTCTACACTAACCCCCCAATTCGAACTAAGATACGCAACTTCAGCTACGTGAATAACGTAGCTGAAGTCGAAGTATCTTAGTTCGAATGAAAAGGTACTTACCGGGGGTCCACATGCGGCGCGCAGGCTCCCCCGTCGACTCCGCCTACTCTGTTCGTGCAGTAGGATTACAAGCGTCAACGGGGGAGCACTTCCTGGTTCAATTTATCGCGTCTAGACAAGACGCGATAAATCGAACCCAGAAGATCGATTGGACTCCTCTGACGCAACACATAAGTGTAGACGTACCCTTAGTGTACACCAGGCCTAAAGTTCAGCGTTATGTTCTGTATAAAGATCAGCTATTCTAATTGATCTAACATCCCCTTGCTCTCTTGAAATTTGCTGCTTATCATGGGGGTGCCGAGCAGGGCTAGTGACCCACATATGGGGTGATTTGATTTAAAGTTTCCTGAGATACAGCCCTCCCCAAAGCAGCTTTTCACATTATTAACTGGCTCCTATAATACGGTCTTGCACACACCTGAGGCTGAAACAACGGTTCTAATTATCCACCAAGGTATCTCAGTCCGTTGGCGTTTATCTCTGCTGGTACATGGCACCCAGTGCCTCCTTGGGGAAGCAGTATAGAAAAAGCTAATAACTGCAGAGGTTGGAATATCCGATTGGCACGAGGAAAAGGGTAGAGTCAGAGAGCCTGAAAG
This sequence comes from Chelydra serpentina, assembly GCA_037349315.1. Classification (NCBI taxonomy): domain Eukaryota; kingdom Metazoa; phylum Chordata; order Testudines; family Chelydridae; genus Chelydra; species Chelydra serpentina. The sequence goes on from JBAIAC010000192.1 coordinate 4,841,071, forward strand.
GCACAGGAAATGCAGCAACACTAAGGGAAAGTTAACCCTACAGAATTAAGTCAACATACAGCCACCGCATTGATTGAATCAGTTTTACACACGTGCACGCCTCGTGTTGGTTTTCACCACGCGCGTTTTCACCAGGAGCGCTTGAACTGATTTAACTGTCAGCATGGGACATTGTGGGACACTTTCTGAAAGGCAGCAGCAGTCGATGTAAGCAACACGGTGTCTACACTGATACTACGTCTACCTAACTACATAGACATAAGCGCTACACCTCTTGTGGAGGTGGAGTTATTAAGTCAGTGTAATGGGCAAGTTACATTGGTGGGAACTACATCTTAGTGTAGATGCGTATAGAATTGGGTCAACGTAAGATGCCTTAAGTTGACCTAACTCTCTAGTGTAGACCAAGTCTAAGGCTCTTGGTAACAGGTAGAAAGTTTCCAGCAGTCTACCCTCACCATCATTCATTGGCGAGAACATGCTCTGGCCTTTGAACCAGAGCTCTACCCATGCGTTTGAGTGAGACCCCTACCACTGATACCTTTCAGACAATGTGTCTAGTGCATTTTTCTTGCATCCCGCAGGAGTTCCAATTGGAAGTTTTGCCCTCTGAGACCAACATTTCTGGGGTAAGAGGTGTATTTTCAAGAGCTCTAAAATCAACATGAAGACTCTGACTTGGTTTGCTCTTAAAAGCTTTGCCAGTCCAGCTCTGTTGTTTAAGGCTGTGAAAAAGTGCACGCACACCATCAAACATAGCTCATGCAAACGCTCAATTATAGACACAGCTATAGTGGCAAAAGAAAACTCAGGGCTTAGAATCATAGAATCATAGAATCTCAGGGTTGGAAGGGACCTCAGGAGGTCATCTAGTCCAACCCCCTGCTCAAAGCAGGACCAACCCCAACTAGATCATCCCAGCCAGGGCTTTGTCAAGCCTGACCTTAAAAACCTCTAAGGAAGGAGATTCCACCACCTCCCTAGGTAACCCATTCCAGTGCTTCACCACCCTACTAGTGAAAAAGTTTTTCCTAATATCCAACCTAAACCTCCCCCTCTGCAACTTGAGACCATTACTCCTTGTTCTGTCATCTTCTACCACTGAGAACAGTCTAGATCCAGCCTCTTTGGAACCCCCTTTTAGGTAGTTGAAAGCAGCTATCAAATCCCCCCTCACTCTTCTCTTCTGCAGGCTAAACAATCCCAGTTCCCTCAGCCTCTCCTCATAAGTCATGTGCTCCAGCCCCCTAATCATTTTGGTTGCCCTCCGTTGGACTCTTTCCAATTTATCCACAACCTTCTTGTAGTGTGGGGCCCAAAACTGGACACAGTACTCCAAATGAGGCCTCACCAGTGCCGAATAGAGGGGAATAATCACGTCCCTCGATCTGCTGGAAATGCCCCTACTTATACAGCCCAAAATGCCGTTAGCCTTCTTGGCAACAAGGGCACACTGTTGACTCATATTCAGCTTTTCGTCCACTGTAACCCCTAGGTCCTTTTCTGCAGAACCGCTGCCCAGCCATTCGGTCCCTAGTCTGTAGCAGTGCATGGGATTCTTCCGTCCTAAGTGCAGGACTCTGCACTTGTCCTTGTTGAACCTCATCAGATTTCTTTTGGCCCAATCCTCTAATTTGTCTAGGTCCCTCTGTATCCTGTACCTACCCTCCAGCGTATCAACCACTCCTCCCAGTTTAGTGTCATCTGCAAACTTGCTAAGGGTGCAGTCCACACCATCCTCCAGGTCGTTGATGAAGATACTGAACAGAACCGGCCCCAGCACCGACCCTTGGGGCACGCCACTTGATATCGGCTGCCAACTAGACATGGAGCCATTGATCACTACCCGTTGAGCACGACCATCCAGCCAGTTTTCTATCCACCTTACCGTCCATTCATCCAGCCCATACTTGTTTCACGTGCTGGCAAGAACACTGTGGGAGACTGTATCAAAAGCTTTGCTAAAGTCAAGAAATAGCACATCCACTGCTTTCCTCTCATCCACAGAGCCAGTTATCTCATCATAGAAGGCAATTAGGTTAGTAAGGCATGACTTGCCCTTGGTGAATCCATGCTGACTGTTCCTGATCACTTTCCCCTCCTTTAAGTGGTTCAGAATTGATTCCTTGAGGACCTGTTCCATGATTTTTCCAGGGATTGAGGTGAGACTGACTGGCCTGTAGTTCCCCGGATCTTCCTTCTTCCCTTTTTTAAAGATGGGCACTACATTCGCTTTTTTCCAGTCATCCGGGACCTCCCCCGATTGCCATGATTTGTCAAAGATAATGGCCAATGGCTCTGTAATCACATCGGCCAACTCCTTTAGCACCCTCGGATGCAGTGCATCCGGCCCCATGGACTTGTGTTCGTCCAGCTTTTCTAAATAGTCCCGAACTACTTCTTTCTCCACAGAGGGCTGGTCACCTCCTCCCCATACCGTGCTGCGAAGTGCAGCCGCCTGGGAGCTGCCCTTGTCTGTGAAGACTGAGGCAAAAAAAGCATTGAGTACACTAGCTTTCTCCACATCCTCTCTCACTAGGTTCCCTCCCTCATTCAGCAAGGGGCCCACACTTTCCTTGACTTTCTTCTTGTTGCTCACATACCTGCAGAAGCCCTTCTTGTTACTCCTAACATCTCCGGCTAGCTGCAACTCCAAGTGTGATTTGGCCTTCCTAATTTCACTCCTGCATGCCTGAGCAATATTTTTATACTCCTCCCTGGTCATTTGTCCAATCTTCCACTTCTTGTAAGCTGCTTTTTTGTGTTTAAGACGAGCAAGGATTTCACTGTTAAGCCAAGCTGGTCGCCTGCCATATTTACTTTTTTTCTACACATCGGGATGGTTTGTTCCTGCAACCTCAATAAGGATTTTTTAAAATACAGCCAGCTTTCCTCGACTCCTTTCCCCCTCATGTTATTCTCCCAGGGGACCTTGCCCATCAGTTCCCTGAGGGAGTCAGAGTCTGCTTTTCTGAAGACCAGGCTCTGTATTCTACTGCTCTCCTTTCTTCCTTGTGTCAGGATCCTGAACTTGACCATCTCATGGTCACTGCCTCCCAGGTTCCCATCCACTATTGCTTCCTCTACTATTTCTTCCCTGTTTGTGAGCAGCAAGTCAAGAAGAGCTTTTCCCCTAGTTGGTTCCTCCAGCACTTGCACCAGGAAATTGTCCCCTACACTTTCCAGAAACTTCCTGGATTGTCTGTGCACTGCTGTATTGCTCTCCCAGCAGATATCGGGGTGATTAAAGTCACCCATGAGAACCAGAGCCTGTGATCTAGTAACTTCTGTTAGTTGCTGGAAGAAAGCCTCGTCCACCTCATCCCTCTGGTCTGGTGGTCTGTAGCTGACTCCCACCACGACATTACCCTTGTTGCTCACACTTCTAAATGTAATCCAGAGACTCTCAGGTTTTTCTGCAGTTTCATACTGGAGCTCTGAGCAGTCATACTGCTCTCTTACATACAACGCAACTCCCCCACCTTTTCTGCCCTGCCTATCCTTCCTGAACAGTTTATATCCATCCATGACAGTACTCCAATCGTGTGAGTTATCCCACCAAGTCTCTGTTATTCCAATTACATCATAATTCCTTGACTGTGCCAGGACTTCCAGTTCTCCCTGCTTGTTCCCCAGGCTTCTTGCATTTGTGTATAGGCATTTAAGAGAACTCACCGATCGTCCTGCTGTCCCAGTATGGGGCAGGAGCCCTCCCCTCTTGCACTCACCTACTTGTGCTTCCTCCCGGTATCCCACTTCCCCACTTACCTCGGGGCTTTGGTCTCCTTCCCCCGGTGAACCTAGTTTAAAGCCCTCCTCACTAGGTTGGCCAGCCTGCTTCCAAAGATGCTCTTCCCTCTCTTCGTCAGGTGGAGCCCATCTCTGCCTAGCACTCCTTCTTCTTGGAACACCATCCCATGGTCAAAGAATCCAAACCCTTCTCTCCGACACCATCTGCGTAGCCATTCGTTGACTTCCACGATTCGACGGTCTCTACCCCGGCCTTTTCCTGCCACAGGGAGAATGGACGAGAACACCACTTGCGCCTCAAACGCCTTTATCCTTCTTCCCAGAGCCACGTAGTCTGCAGTAATATGCTCAAGGTCATTCTTGGCAGTATCATTGGTTCCCACGTGGAGAAGCAGGAAGGGGTAGCGATCTGAGGGCTTGATGAGTCTCGGCAGTCTCTCCGTCACATCATGAATCCTAGCCCCTGGCAAGCAGCACACCTCTCGGTTTTCCCGGTCAGGGCGGCAGATAGATGACTCAGTCCCCGTGAGGGGAGAGAGTCCCCGACCACCACCAACCTCCTCCTCCTCTTGGGAGTGGTGGTCGTGGAACCCCCATCCCTAGGACTGTGCATCTCATGCCTTCCAATCAGTGGAGTCTCCTTATGCTCTGTTCCCTCAGATGTATCATTCACTCCACTCTCTGCACTAGTACCTGTGGAGAGAACATGAAAACGGTTGCTCATCTGAATATGCGTTTCTTGTACATGGACTTGTCTCATACTCTTTCCTCTTCTGGAGGTCACATGCCGCCAATTATCCTCACTGGCCTTCTGTCCCCGCTGCGTAGCCTGCTCTGAATCCTCAGAACACTGTGCCCGCTGAAGCCTATTCTGACGTCTATCCAGGAACTCCTCATTTTCTTTTATGGAACGCAGGGTTGATACTCATTTCTCCAGACCTTGAATCTTCTCCTCCACTATGGAGATCAGCTTGCACTTTGTACAGACAAAGTCGCTTCTTTCCTGTGGAAGAAAGACAAACATGGCACATCCTGTGCAGGTCACGACAGTGGATCGCTCAGCATCCACAGTCCCTTCCTTCGAAGAGTTTCCTCACTTGTGGCAAAAGCTACTCAGGGAAACCTGCAAGGGGGATGCCGCAGTAGGCTCTCTCCAGGCGTACTCCTAGGCTAACTCCACCTGTTTGCTTCTCCGCTATGCGCTGCTCAGCTGGTTCGCAGCTGACTGACTGTCTTTTTAGAAGAGCCTGGAACGAAGCACTCCCAATTCACACTATTCAAACAGGAAATCTAACAATCAAGCACATGGTCAAACTGCCAAACTGTCCCCTCAACAGATACTCTCTCCCCCGTCTGCAGAAACCTGGTTGCTCTGCCTCTGCCTTTAGTTTGGGTTAAAGGAGTTAGGAATGGCAAGGATAGCTTGCCCCCTTCGCACTCCCCTTCCAAACTCCCTCTCAAACTCCCGTTTGCAGCTCCTGTTCGCTTGCTCACTGCTTTATAAAGCCCTGGACTCCCTGATTAGCCCCGCCCCCTGATTAAGGCTTCTAGGTTTCAAGCCTGGTGTAGAAGCTCAGCTTCCAACTGCCAGCCACAGCACACGGTCCTTCACACAAACAAACAAATGATCACACAGCAAGTACCCCCAAACACACACTACAGACAGCCACTTACCCCAAGGGTCCTGTATTTGCTCCTGCTTTACCTGGAGCAATTCCTCTCAAACTCCCCTGTTTGCAGCTCCTGTTCGCAAAGTTATGGAGATATAAAAGAAAGAATCTGTGTAAGGGCCTTCTTTTACTGTGACAGTCTGAGGCCCTGTTCTTAGACCAATGCCTTTGGCTAAGCAGCGGAGGCAGCCATAAGCTGGGAAGCGTACAGTCACATCCTCACATTTCAAACCAATCATATTGAAATAAGGCAATCTGGGGCTGTTGGAAAGTGATCTGATCTATCACCTCCAGAGGAAGGGAAGAGCCTAGAAGATGTAAAAGGAAATTTAGTTTGATAGTTTTCTGTTTGGTAAGAACTTACTTATTAATAGACACAGTTGGGAAACCTTATGTTTGTATAGATGTAGTTGTGAAATTATCACTTCTGTATTGTTTTGTCATAATAGTTCCCACTTTGCTATTTCAGCATAAGCTTTCGTGGGTTAATACCCACTTCTATTAACCCACGAAAGCTTATGCTGAAATAAATTTGTTAGTCTCTAAGGTGCTACAAGTTTTTCTTTCTTATTTTCGTTTTGCTGACACAGACTAACACGGCTACTACACTTAAACCTATCACTTTGCTATTGTTTATTTGCATGGTCTCTGGTTTTGGGATTGTTTTTGTCTGCTGTATAATTAATTTTGCTGGGTATAGACTAATTAAGGTGGTGGGATATAATTGGTTGGCTAATCATGTTACAATATGTTAGGATTGGTTAGGTAAATTTCAGTAAAATGATTGGCTAAGGTATAGCTGAGAATATTACTATATAAATTAGGGGAAAACAGGAAGTAAGATGGGATTCAAAAATAAGGAAAAGGACATTGGATTTAAGCTTGCTGGAAGTTCACCGCAATAAACAACGAATTGTTTGCACCTTCGGACTTCGGGTATTGTTGCTCTCTGTTCATGCGAGAAGGACCAGGGAAGTGGGAAAGTGAAGAAATAACCTTTTAACAAGCAGGGGTAGGGAAAAATTGTAATTTCAGCCTCTGTGACCCTGGAAGGAGATGGGAAGACTCATAGACTCATAGACTTTAAGGTCAGAAGGGACCATTATGATCATCTAGTCTGACCTCCTGCACAATGCAGGCCACAGAATCTCACCCACCCCCTCCTGGAATAATCTTCTCACCTATGTCTCAGCTATTGAAGTCCTCAAATCATGGTTTAAAGACTTCAAGATGCAGAGAATCCTCCAGTAAGTGACCCGTGCCCCATACTGCTGAGGAAGGCAAAAAACCTCCAGGGCCTCTGCCAATCTACCCTGGAAGAAAATTCCTTCCCGACCCCAAACATGGCGATCAGCTGAACCCCGAGCATGTGGGCACGACTCACCAGCCAGACACCCAGGACAAAGTTTTCTGTAGTAACTTCTAACATCCCATCATTGACCATTGGTCCTATTTACCACTGATGGCAATTAATTGACCTTTGACTAAGATCATGTTATCCCATCAAACCATCCCCTCCATAAACGTATCTAGCTTAATCTTGAAGCCAGATAGGTCTTTTGCCCCCACTGCTTCCGTTGGAAGGCTGTTCCAGAACTTCACTCCTCTGATGGTTAGAAACCTTCATCTAATTTCAAGTCTAAACATCCTGATGGCCAGTTTATATCCATTTGTTCTTGTGTCCACATTGGTACTGAGCTGAAATAATTCCGCTCCCTCCCTGGTATTTATCCCTCTGATATATTTAAAGAGAGCAATCGTATCTCCCCTCAGCCTTCTTTTGGTTAAGGTAAACAAACCAAGCTCCTTGAGTCTCCTTTCATACGACAGGTTTTCCATTCCTCAGATCATCCTAGTGGCCCTTCTTTGTACTTGTTCCAGTTTGAATTCATCCTTCTTAAACATGGGAGACCAGAACTGCACACAGTATTCCAAATGAGGTCTCACCAATGCCTTCTTTAACGGTACTAACACCTCCTTATCTCTACTAGAAATACCTCGCCTAATGCATCCCAAGACCGCAGTAGCTTTTTTCATAGCCACAACACATTGGTGACTCAGTCATCCTGTGATCAACCTGGACTCCGAGGTCCTTCTCCTCTTCCGTTACTTCCAACTGATGCGTCCCCAGCTTATAACTAAAATTCTTGTTATTAATCCCTAAATGCATAACCTTACACTTCTCACTGTTAAATTTCATCCTATTACTATTACTCCAGTTTACAAGGTCATCCAGATCTTCCTTTAGGATAGCCCGATCCTTTTCTGAATTGGCAATACCTCCCAACTTTGTGTCATCCGCAAACTTTATTAGCACACTCCCACTTTTGTGTCCGAGGTCAGTAATAAAAAGATTAAATAAAATTGGTCCCAAAACTGAACCTTGGGGAACTCCACTAGTAACCTCCCTCCAACCTGACAGTTCACCTTTCAGTATGACCCACTGTAGTCTCCCCTTGAACCAGTTCCTTATCCACCTCCCAATTTTCATATTGATCCCCTTCTTTTCCAATGTAACCAATAATTCCTCATGTGGTACTGTATGAAATGCCTTACTGAAATCAAGGTAGATTAGATCCACTGCGTTTCCTTTATCTAAAAAATCTGTTACTTTATCAAAGAAGGAGATGACTTTGGTTTGGCACAATCTACCTTTTGTAAAACCATGATGTAATTTGTCCCAATTGCCATTGACCTCAAGGTCCTTAACTACTTTCTCCTTCAAAAATGTTTCCAAGACCTTGCATACTACAGATGTCAAACTAACAGGCCTGTAGTTACCCAGGTCCCTTTTTTCCCCTTTCTTAAAAATAGGAGCTATATTAGCTATTCTCCAGTCAAATGGTACAACCCATTCTGTATTTTAAAGAAACCTTATTGAGGTTGCAGGAACAAACCATCCCGATGTGTAGAAAGAAAAGTAAATATGGCAGGCGACCAGCTTGGCTTAACAGTGAAATCCTTGCTCGTCTTAAACACAAAAAAGCAGCTTACAAGAAGTGGAAGATTGGACAAATGACCAGGGAGGAGTATAAAAATATTGTTCAGGCATGCAGGAGTGAAATTAGGAAGGCCAAATCACACTTGGAGTTGCAGCTAGCTGGAGATGTTAGGAGTAACAAGAAGGGTTTCTTCAGGTATGTTAGCAACAAGAAGAAAGTCAAGGAACGTGTGGGCCCCTTGCTGAATGAGGGAGGGAACCTTGTGACAGAGGATGCGGAGAAAGCTAGTGTACTCAATGCTTTTTTTGCCTCTGTCTTCACAGACAAGGGCAGCTCCCAGATGGCTGCACTCCGCAGCACGGTATGGGGAGGAGGTGACCAGCCCTCTGTGGAGAAAGAAGTAGTTCGGGACTATTTAGAAAAGCTGGACGAACACAAGTCCATGGGGCCGGATGCACTGCATCCGAGGGTACTAAAGGAGTTGGCCGATGTGATTACAGAGCCATTGGCCATTATCTTTGACAAATCATGGCAATCGGGGGAGGTCCCGGATGACTGGAAAAAAGCTAATGTAGTGCCCATCTTTAAAAAAGGGAAGAAGGAAGATCCGGGGAACTACAGGCCAGTCAGTCTCACCTCAATCCCTGGAAAAATCATGGAACAGGTCCTCAAGGAATCAATTTTGAACCACTTAAAGGAGGGGAAAGTGATCAGGAACAGTCAGCATGGATTCACCAAGGGCAAGTCATGCCTGACTAACCTAATTGCCTTCTATGATGAGATAACTGGCTCTGTGGATGAGGGGAAAGCAGTGGATGTGCTATTTCTTGACTTTAGCAAAGCTTTTGATACAGTCTCGCACAGCGTTCTTGCCAGCAAGTTAAAGAAGTATGGGCTGGATGAATGGACGGTAAGGTGGATAGAAAACTGGCTGGATGGTCGTGCTCAACGGGTAGTGATCAATGGCTCCATGTCTAGTTGGCAGCCGGTATCAAGTGGAGTGCCCCAAGGGTCGGTGCTGGGGCCGGTTTTGTTCAATATCTTCATCAACGACCTGGAGGATGGTGTGGACTGCACCCTTAGCAAGTTTGCAGATGACACTAAACTGGGAGGAGTGGTTGATACGCTGGAGGGTAGGGATAGGATACAGAGGGACCTAGACAAATTAGAGGATTGGGCCAAAAGAAATCTGATGAGGTTCAACAAGGACAAGTGCAGAGTCCTGCACTTAGGACGGAAGAATCCCATGCACTGCTACAGACTAGGGACCGAATGGCTGGGCAGCAGTTCTGCAGAAAAGGACCTAGGGGTTACAGTGGACGAAAAGCTGAATATGAGTCAACAGTGTGCCCTTGTTGCCAAGAAGGCTAACGGCATTTTGGGCTGTATAAGTAGGGGCATTTCCAGCAGATCGAGGGATGTGATTATTCCCCTCTATTCGGCACTGGTGAGGCCTCATTTGGAGTACTGTGTCCAGTTTTGGGCCCCACACTACAAGAAGGATGTGGATAAATTGGAAAGAGTCCAACGGAGGGCAACAAAAATGATTAGGGGGCTGGAGCACATGACTTATGAGGAGAGGCTGAGGGAACTGAGATTGTTTAGCCTGCAGAAGAGAAGAGTGAGGGGGGATTTGATAGCTGCTTTCAACTACCTAAAAGGGGGTTCCAAAGAGGATGGATCTAGACTGTTCTCAGTGGTAGAAGATGACAGAACAAGGAGTAATGGTCTCAAGTTGCAGAGGGGGAGGTTTAGGTTGGATATTAGGAAAAACTTTTTCACTAGTAGGGTGGTGAAGCACTGGAATGGGTTACCTAGGGAGGTGGTGGAATCTCCTTCCTTAGAGGTTTTTAAGGTCAGGCTTGACAAAGCCCTGGCTGGGATGATCTAGTTGGGGTTGGTCCTGCTTTGAGCAGGGGGTTGGACTAGATGACCTCCTGAGGTCCCTTCCAACCCTGAGATTCTATGATTCTATGAACCCCTGAGTTTAGAGATTCATTAAAATGTTTTGCTAATGGGCTTGCAATTTCATGTGCCAGTTCCTTTAATATTCTTGGATGAAGATTATCTGGGCCGCCTGATTTACTCTCATTAAGCTGTTCAAGTTTGGCTTCTACCTCGGGTATGGTAATATCTACCCCCACATCCTTATTCCCATTTGTCATGCTGCCACTATTCCTAAGCTCCTCATTAGCCTCATTAAAGACTGAGGCAAAGTATTTGTTTAGATATTGGGCCATGCCTAGATTATCCTTATCCTCCACTCCATCCTCATTGTTTAGCGGTCCCACTTCTTCTTTCTTTCTATTCTTCCTATTTATATGGCTATAAAACCTTTTACTGTTGGTTTTCATTCCCTTTGCAAGGTCCAATTCTACATGACTTTTAGCCTGTCTCACTTTATCCCTACATGCTCTGACCTCAATAAGGTAGGTTTCTTTGCTGATCCCTCCCATCTTCCACTCCTTGTATGCTTTCTGTTTTTTCTTAATCACCACTCTGAGATGCTTGCTCGTCCAACTTGGTCTAAAACTTCTGCCTATGAATTGTTTCCCCTTTCTTGGGATACAGACTTCTGATAGCTTCTGCAACTTTAACTTGAAATAATCCCAAGCATCCTCTGCCTTTAGGTCCATAAATTCTTTAGTCCAATCCACTTCCCTAACTAATTTCCTTAATTTATTAAAGTTAGCCCTTTTGAAATCAAAAACCCTAGTCTCAAATTTATTTTTGTTTATCCTTCCATTTAGTTTGAACTGAATTAGCTCAGGATCACTCGAGCCAAGGTTGTCCCCTACAACCATTTCTTTAATGAGGTCCTCACTACTCACCAAAACCAAATCTAAAATGGCATCCCCCCTTGTTGGTTCAGCAACTACTTGATGAAGCAATTCATCAGCTATCACATCTAGGAAAATCTGAGTCCTATTATTATTACTAGCACTTGTTCTCCAATCTATATCTGAGAAGTTGAAGTCTCCCATGATCACACAGTTCCCATTAGTATTTACTTCCTTAAAAACATTAAAAAGGTCTCTATCCATATCCAAATTAGATCCCGGTGGTCTATAGCACACCCCAAGCACTATCCCAGGGGAGGTTCTGGTAGTTTTTTTCCCCAATGTGATTTTTGCCCTGACAGACTCTGTCTTATCCATTCCATCACTTTTTATTCCTTTACAGTCTACCTCATCATTGATATACAATGCTACTCCCCCACCTTTACCTTTATTTCTGTCTTTCCTAAACAGCACATACCCTTCAATACCTGTACTCCAGTCATGCCTACTATTCCACCATGTTTCGGTTATTCCTATAATATCTGGTTTCACTTCCTGGACCAGTAGCTCTAGTTCCTCCATTTTGTTACCTAGGCTCCTCGCATTGGTGTACAAACATCTTAATTTTTGCTGTTTGGCCTCACTCACATTCTTTACCCAATTTGGTATGGAGATTGTACTGCCCGTATGACCTATTAGACTAGTATCCACTCTGCCCTTACTCCTTATGTCCATTCTCCTACCCCCGGCTATATCCTTTCTTACTTCGTTTTCTTCCCTCTCTATGTTAAAAACCGGCGTGGAGATTACCTGGACATCTCCCAACCGTCTCCCCCAAATTCCTAGTTTAAAGCTCTCTTGATCAGTTGTGCCAGCCTCCATCCTAGAAGTCTATTTCCTTCCCTACTCAGGTGAAGTCCATCCTGAGAGAACAGTCCTCTGTCCATGAATGCCTCCCAGTGGCCATACATCCCAAAGCCCTCCTTATAGCACCAATCCCCGAGCCATCTGTTGATCATCATAATCCAGTCACACCTTTGTTGCCCTTCTCTAGGAACAGGCAGCATCCCACTGAAGATCACCTGAGCCTCGATTTCCTTAAGCGTCTTCCCCAGCCTGGCATAGTCCCCCTTGATTCTTTCCAGTGAGAATCTAGCTGTGTCATTTGTTCCTACGTGAAGGATGATCAATGGATTCTTTCCCGCTCCCTTTAGGATCCTCTTCAACCTCAGGTCCACATCCCGTATCTTAGCACCCGGTAGACAGCACACCCTTCTGTTCGCGAATGAGCTCATGTGGGAGCTATGGGCAGCTGCCCGGTCAGTGCATCACTCCCCTGGGAGGTGTTACACAAAACACAGCACTTCCTCTCTGGCAGAGAAACACTCCCCCCCGCCCCCCCGCCACTGCCACCACTTCATTATACTGTCCATGGGCCTGTTTGTCCTGCAGGACTTTGATCTCTCAGGGTGGTCCAGGGTGATTCATAAAAGAGTCATTCGGGGAGCAGGAGTCATCCCAATGGAAATCTCTTCACTTCTTTCTCAGTGCCACCTTCTTAGCACTGGCTTTGGGAGCTTTGGAGTTGGATTTAGCCTGGCTCTCTCCTGTCTTGATTTTAGGTGGGATCTTGACCACCTTCTGGGGGGCTTGGCAGCTTAGACCTTCTGAAGCCTTTTCTCTGCCTTTTTGGTCCCTTCTGCAGAAATCACCTTCTAATGACTATTCCTGGACATGGGATGGTGGCATTTCCGGAGATCCTGGCAGCTCTGACCGGCTTCTTGGTGGCTATTTCACTGCTCAAAGCCACTGGCTTCTTCATATGCCTTGTCCTGTTGTCACATATGTTGCTTGAATGTGAAGGAGCCAAGATGCTGGTGACCTTTCCCTCACCAAGGTGCCTTTGGTGATCAGACTCCTGAACTCGCATCTGGTTGGTCACACTCCACCCCTTGTGGTATACAGCATAGCTCCTGGACAACAGGGATCTGCAAATGTGCATTCATATGATACCTTTGTTTAACTGATGAAAACATAAACTAGACACTTAAAAGACTGGAACTGATTTCAGTTGATGGACAAGTTAGCTAGGTTTTTATGCATTTGCACAGGAAAATGTTGAGTGTTTAAATACATTTCAAGCAACCCCATTCAGTGGAACTCCTGAAAATAATGGAAATGGATATGAATATGTTTTCATTTAAAAAAGGCTTCTAAAGGAGTACTTGGATTTGAACAAAGAACTTGCTCTGCAGTCAAACACTCTACCACTGAGGTATACCCTTATAAAAGTACATAGAGGAGGGAGGGATAGCTCAGTGGTTTAAGCATTGGCTTGCTAAACCCAGGGTTGTGAGCTCAATCCTTGAGGGGGCCATTTGGGGATCAGGGGGCAAAAAATTGGGGATTGGTTCCCCTTTGAGCAGGGGGTTGGACTAGACAACCTCCTAAGGTCCCTTCCAACCCTGATGTTCTATGAAAAGTGCTCTGCTGCAGTCACTGATTTTAAGGACCTTGAAGCACAGACCCTGCTTCAGCAAGCTCTTTTTCCTCTCCCAGACCATGGGTGGTTATAAAAATTGTGTTTGATTAAACTTTATCTATGCAGGTAAACACCACACCTTGCACACTGATATAGCTTCTCCCACTGCCATAGCGATCAGCTCTCAGGGAGGTGGATTAACTACACGGATGGGACAGCTCTCTCCCAACAGCTTAGAGCAACTTCATTAAGGCACTAAACTCAGGGGTGGTGCGATTTTTTTGCCGCCATAGGCGGCAGCGGCGGCAGGAGAAGCTGCCACCGAAATGCCGCCGAGATCCCCGGCAGCCGAAGAAGCATTTCGGCGGCAGCCTCTCTCGCCGCCGGCCATCGAGGGACCTGAAACGCCGCCCCCCAAATCCTGGTGCCCATGGCGACTGCCTAGGGTCGCCTAATGGTAGCGCCGGCCCTGGCTAAGCTGTGCAGCTCCGTTGGTACAGCTGTGCCACTGCAACATTTTGAATGTAGACTTGCCTAAGAGGAATACCAGACTGGCTTCATTTGGCACGTTGGATGGTAAGACACCACACTGACTGCTGTGTAATACTTTAAGTGTGTCCATGGCTGAACAACAAGAATTCCTGTTCATTTCCCTTCTGGCTGGAGCATGATTAGAGAGTGTTTCTGGTTAATGACGTTGCTATAGATTGTTCATTCCCTGCCTTGATAATTCAGACAGCCCTTTTTCCCATCATATCACCAACACATCAGTTATTCCAATATCAGGGGCAAGTTTTCTCTGGGGCACTGAGATTTGTTTTAGGAGTTGGTGGCTCCTTTCTTTTCTCACCTTGGAGTAAAGTCAGCCTTTTATTCCATCCTTGATGATTCATGGAATAACAGCAGCATGAAGAAAGAGGAGATTGAATATCTCACTGCCAGGGGGAAAAGTGGCCATGTCCCCTCTGTTTGACCATTGCCATTGCAGAAGAGAAGGGTTCAATGGAATTGAATGCCCTGGCTCAGACAAGCGACATAGGAAAATTTTGCTGTTCATAGATCTCTGCAAAGGAAATTGTTTCTCTGTGTGAAAATGAGGAGGGAAATGAAATGCCCACATGGTGCCTAAAGTATAAAGGAACCCTATATCAGGGGTGGGCTACCTCAGCTTGAGAAGGAGTTAAAATTTACCAATGTACATTTCCAAAGATCCACAGTAATACAGCAGCAGCACCCTATCAGCTCCCCCTCCTCCACTCCTAGAGCATCCCAACTCTCAGCCCTGCCGATCAGCACCTCCCTCCTCCCACCTCCCGACCAGCTGTTTCATGGCATTCAGAAGACTGGGGGGGAGGAGCGAGGGCACGACAGCTTTGCGGGAGGGGCCATAAAAGAGTGGACTGGGGGAAGGCCCTGTGGCAGAGCCAGAGGTTGAGCTGTGAGCACCTCCCAGCACATTGGAAAGTTGGCACCTGTTGCTCCAGCCCCGGATTTGGTGCCTATACAAGGAGATGCATGTGGCTCTGGAGCCCCAGGCTGGCCATCCCTGCACTAGAGGATTAGAATAGGATAAGTTCTCAAGAAGCATGTTTCTTACTTTGACCATCTGTCAATTTTGATTATTATCAATGGAAATATTTTGCCATGGGGTTGTGTGTTTACACAGAAATTGACATTTACCAACAAATACGTCCTTCTTCCAAGCCCGTCTAGTCTGCAGTTGATGAGTTTAGAGGGACACATTCACTCTTCCCAGTCCCTAGGCCAGGTCTTTAAGGAAGGTTTTAATACACTGTGGAACCAATCAGGGAGTGCTACCGAGAGGTACAGAGTGTCACAAAGATGCACATTTCTGGGGGGAAATCTGGGAGTGGGAGTTTGCTGGTGTCGATTTGCAAGTAATTCCTGAGTTTCTGGCTACAGCACTCATACAGTAGAGCTCCAGGTAAATGAGAGACCCCGGGAGAAATGCTGGGAATGGGCAGGAAAGTGACTTTGGCGCAGGGATCTGCAGCTGTTGCAGGCCCTGAGAATCTGCTCCCTGGTTGTTCATGTGCCTGCCAGCAGCGCTGGAGCTGCCTGGGCGATAGGGGAGCTGCTGTTCTCAGCTGCAGCCGGGATCTGCCTCTGGCACACAGCTGAGATTCAGGTGGGGACAGAGAATGGGGCTGGGGGTGGGAGGTGTCAGGAAGGGAAGGGAGGGGGAAAGCCAGAGTTGCAGGGGTGGTGGGGAAGGACAATGAGACAGGTTGAAAGTTCTCTGTGCAGCCAGGAAAGTCCAGAGGGAGAAGTAAGTGTGTGCGTGTGTGTGAGTGTGAAGGGGTTGAGCTACTTGCATCCTTTTCCTGTTTGTGCCACTTCCCTCTCAAATACCGATAACAATTCTCTCTAGTTTTCCGCCTTTTCTCTCCCCTTACCATACATGGCTATGAAATTGAAGAAGATTCCCTCATTTTCCCCTATCTTATTGACTCTCCATTCTCTCATTTTGCCCTATTTTCTCAATAATTCTCAAATGGCAATTTAAATTCACCCATTTCATCTGCAGCGATTTGTCCTTGTTTGGATGGGAAATTGTTGCCTGGAGTCATTCCACAAAAGGAATCGGGATTACTGGGTGCTGTTTGGGGGAGCCCTGAGACATGGCTGCCTCTGGGGTGGAGATGGGGTGGCCATTGGGGCACAGGAGGGGAAGGGGGGAGCAATTGTCCCCTATGGAGCCTGCCCAGCCTCTTTGGTTCTACTCCTTTCCAGTATTTTGTTCAGAGACTTTATTACTGAGGAGGCTGAAAAATGTTTCTGTGGGCTTAACCCTAGCAGGAGGGGTCAGGCCCACACTGTAGTAAAGAGATCTAGCATTTTGCCAGCATGGCAGAATCTAGGATGTCTGTCTGGAGGGAAAGAGCCTGCAGGAATTGTAATGTGAAATTCTGAAGCCTGTTATGAAACCTCCACAGTTGCCCTTCTTCCAGGCTGCAGAAAGACGTCCACGTTTCATTCCAGCTCATCCTGTCCTCCTTTCTTACTTTGCCCATCTGTCATTTTTTATTATTATTGATGGAAATATTTTGCCATCGGATTGTTCTGTTTACACAGAAATTGATATTTACCAGAGATTGATATTTATGTAATTCTCCCAAGCCTGCCTAGACTGCAGTTGGTGAGTTTGGGACACATTAACTCTCCCCAGTCTGATTCCAGGCATGTGCTCTCCATGCTGCCCACTTCCCACACTGCTAGGATCCTTCCCTGATCTCCCACTAGACCTCCACTCCCACTTCTGGAATCCCCTCCCAACTCCCCTGCTGCCAGGATCCCTCCCAGTTCCTTTCACTTCCTGCCTCCCCTCTGAGCAAAAGCTCTGCACTATTCCCACACCGGGAGTTGAACCCCGGGCCAAAACCAGAAATCCTGACCACTGTGCCTGGCTTAGCCAACCACTCATATGAGCAGCAGCGCCATCCAGTGGGGACTGTGCACACTGCTGCATTAACCCTTCAGGTGCTGAAGATTTCCCTCTATCCATGCCCAGTGACTGTGATCAGGAAACAGAGATCAGGGTGTCCATGTGTTGCACAGACCATGACTGAGATCAGGACCCCTATGGTGCAAGGTGCTGTACAAACCCTGGCCCACACTGGGATACCCAGGGGGTTCCCCTCAATGTCCCTGAGTCTCTGCTGCCCAACTTCTTCTGATGCCCTCTGGGTCAACCCCTCCCTCTCCTGTAAAAAACCCATCTTTCCAAACAGTCCTTCTTTCCCTGCCCCCTAACTTTGCTTGCACAGGCTGCAGAGATGGAGGCAACTTCAGCCACTGGAGACACCCCCAGCAAGTGCCCCGGGTTGCTATTTGCAGACACGGGAAGGGAGGGAGCAGCTGGGAGTGGAGGGTGCTGGGAAGAAGGAGGCAGGAGCTGGGAGAAGAAAGCCCAGAGATCGGGGGCGTTGCTCTGGCACAGACGGGGGCGGGGCAGCTCCTGGGAGCGGGGCTCTGGTACAGACGGGGGCGGGGCAGCTCCTGCGGGTGGGGCTCTGGCACAGACGGGGGCGGAGCAGCTCCTGGGGGCGGGGCTCTGGCACAGCCCGGGGGCGGGGCAGCTCCTGGGGGCGGGGCTCTGGCACAGCCCGGGGGCGGGGCAGCTCCTGGGGGCGGGGCTCTGGCACAGCCCGGGGGCGGGACTCTGGCACAGCCCGGGGGCGGGGCAGCTCCTGGGGGCGGGGCTCTGGCACAGCCCGGGGGCGGGGCAGCTCCTGGGGGCGGGGCTCTGGCACAGCCCGGGGGCGGGGCAGCTCCTGGGGGCGGGGCTCTGGCACAGCCCGGGGGCGGGACTCTGGCACAGCCCGGGGGCGGGGCAGCTCCTGGGGGCGGGGCTCTGGCACAGCCCGGGGGCGGGGCAGCTCCTGGGGGCGGGACTCTGGCACAGCCCGGGGGCGGGGCAGCTCCTGGGGGCGGGACTCTGGCACAGCCCGGGGGCGGGGCAGCTCCTGGGGGCGGGGCTCTGGCACAGCCCGGGGGCGGGGCAGCTCCTGGGGGCGGGACTCTGGCACAGCCCGGGGGCGGGGCAGCTCCTGGGGGCGGGGCTCTGGCACAGACCAGACGCTGCTGTTGCCTCGTGTTGTCCGGGAGCCAGGGCTGAGCAGCTGCTGCTCTGGGGGGGAGTGGTCGTCATTAACCCCTCCGTCCCCGGGGGGGGCGGTTTCTCCAGCTGGGACCCCCCCGGTGAGTGAGAGACCCGGGGGGCGCTGGGGCCGGGCGGGAAAGTGACTCTCTGTCCCCGGGGACCCGGGAGAAGCCTCGGAGCTGCCTCAGCCCCAGCGGAGCCGTAGCCGGGATCTGCCCCCGGGGATTGGCGGCGGGCGGGGACTGGGGCCCGGCGAGGGGGGGGGCGGAGACTGGGGCCCGGCGGCGGGGCGGGGGGAGACTGGGGCCCGGCGGGGGGGGGGGGGCGGAGACTGGGGCCCGGCAAGGTGTGTGTTTTAAATTATTCCCCATCGGAATGTGCTACTGACGGGCACTGAGCATGCTCAGTTCATCTGCTGAAGCCACTGCCCTTCCCCCGCCCTTAGTAGCCCTGACACACTGTTTTCACAGGAGTTCAAAGGGCGGAGGGGAGGGGGTGGGAACTGACGGGGGGCGGGGGGTCAAGCAGCTGGACACAGGATTAGGGGCGGGGCTAAAGGGCAGAATCCGGGCTGGGGGAGGAGCAGGAGCTCAGCTCCTGGGGAGGTGCTGGCAGAGGGTGTCCCCTGTGGGGTGGGGTGGGGTGGGGGGGGGGAGAAGCTGGAGTTGCAGGGAGGGGAAGGTCATGGGGGGTGGGGGTGGGAAAATTGAACTATTTCTGTGCAGGCAGGAAATTCTCCTGGGGGTGGAGAGTTCATTGCATCCTTTCCCTGTTTGTGCCACATACAAATTCTCTCAAGTTTTTCCCCTTTTCTCTCATCACCTGTGGCTATAAAATCCAGGGAGATTCCTCCCAAATGATCAGCCCTCTGATCTCCTCCGATTTTGCCCTCAAATGTCCATTTAAAATCTCTCCGATGTAGCGGATTTTCCCACCTTTATCTGCAGCGATTTGTCCTTGGTTAGGTGGGAAATTGTTGCCCTGATTCATTCCCCAAACCATGGCTGCCCCTGGCATGGGGATGGGATGAGATGCCCGGTCTCTGCCAGGGCAGGGAAGGGAGGAGCACGTGTCCCCCATGGAGACTGCCTGGTTCTTCTCCTGGTTTCCCAATCCCACTTGCTGCTCCCAAACTGCCAACACAGTAGCCATCCGCTGTCAGTTGCCAGTCACCTGCCATCCCTCACTGCTGCCTCCTTCCTTTGTCCAGGGAGTCTTCCAGTTCCCCCTCCCTTGCCCTCTTAAAGCAGCTCCTCAAAGGGCTCCCTGCTGCGCATGTGAATGGTGGCAGGGAACCATCACTTTGTGTTCATGTATTGGACAGTCCTATAAAATCCACTCAAACAGTCCCCCTTTTCCCTCTAGTTAGTTAATGGCAATATAAAATCCCCTCTGATCTTGGTGTTTTTCTCTCATGTTGTCAATTGTGTAGTTTGTGACACATTTTATCTGTGAATCATAGAATATCAGGGTTGGAAGGGACCTTAGCAGGTCATCTAGTCCAACCCCCTGCTCAAAGCAGGACCAATCCCCAATTTTTGCCCCAGATCCCTAAATGACCCTTTCAAGGATTGAACTCACAACCCTGGGTTTAGCAGGCCAATGCTCAAACCACTGAGCTATCTGTCCCTCCCCTCCTTTTTTGTATCTCAAAAATTGATATAAAACACCCTAAACATTTGCCCCACTTCTCTCTAGTTGTCTGTTTCTAATTGAATATGTCCTGAGATTTTCCCCTGTTTATCTCATTATAAAATACTAAGAAAATCTCAGATTGACACATTTTCTCAGATTCTTGAACATGTATATAAAATGTCTGCAAATGTTGCCCATTTTCTCTGTATTCATTTATCAAATATTCATGTGAAAGACTCAGATTTTACCTCATATCAACTGATATAAAATCCCTCTGATTTTCCAATTTCCTCTTTTGCAAAAATGGATCAGATTTCCTTCAGATTTCCAACCTTTCTCTTTAATTTCTGAACATTGATGTTAATTCTCAGGTTTTCCCTCTTTCTATGTCATTATCAATTGTCTATTAAAAATATTCTCGGGTTTGGGGCTGTTCCCCATGTTTCTAAATCGCAGCAACTTCTCCTTCCTTGGAGGGAACCTGTTGCCCTGAGTTGTTCTCCATCCTGGATGTTGCAGGAGGTTAAATTGCCCAGTGATCTTCTTTCCCCTCTCCTTTAAGAATCATTTCTTCCCTCTGTTTGTTTGTTCATTTGTTTGTTTGCAGGACCGTGTGCTGTGGCTGGCAGTTGGAAGCTGTGAGCTTCTACACCAGGGGGCGGGGCTAATCAATCAGGGAGGCCGGGGCTTTATAAAGCCGTCCACAAGCGACCAGGGAGCTTTGCGAACAGGGGCTGCAAACAGGGGAGTTTGAGAGGGAGTTGTTTGGAAGGGGAGTGCGAAGGGGGCAAGCTATCCTTGCCATTCCTAACTCTTTTTACCCAAACTAAAGGGAGAGGCAGAGCAACCAGGTGGCTGCGGACGGGGGAACTCTTCTAAAAAGACCGTCAGTCAGCTGCGCACCAGCGGAGCAGCGCATAGCAGAGAAGCAAACAGGTGGAGTTAGCCTGGGAGTTCGCCTGGAGAGAACCTACTGAGGCATCCCCCTTGCAGGTTTCCCTGAGTAGCTTCTGCCACAAGTGAGAAAACTCTTCGAAGGAAGGAACTATGGATGCTGAGCGATCCGCTGTCGTGACCTGCACAGGATGTGCCATGTTTGTCTTTCTTCCACAGGATAGAAGCGACTTTGTCTGTACAAAGTGCAAGCTGATCTCTATATTGGAGGAGAAGATTCAAGGTCTGGAGAAACGAGTATCAACCCTGCGTTCCATAAAAGAAAATGAGGAGTTCCTGGATAGACGTCAGGATAGGCTTCAGCGGGCGCAGTGTTGTGAGGATTCAGAGCAGGCTGCGCAGCGGGGACAGAAGACCAGCGAGGATAATTGGCGGTATGTGACCTCCAGAAGAGGAAAGAGTATGAGACAAGTCCATGTACAAGAAACGCATATTCAGATGAGCAACCGTTTTCATGTTCTCTCCACAGCCACTAGTGCAGAGAGTGGAGTGAATGATGCATCTGAGGGAACAGAGCATAAGGAGACTCCACTGATTGGAAGGCATGAGATGCACAGTCCTAGGGATGGGGGTTCCACGACCACCACTCCCAAGAGGAGGAGGAGGGTGGTTGTGGTCGGGGACTCTCTCCTCAGGGGGACTGAGTCATCTATCTGCCGCCCTGACCGGGAAAACCGAGAGGTGTGCTGCTTGCCAGGGGCTAGGATTCGTGATGTGATGGAGAGACTGCCGAGACTCATCAAGCCCTCAGATCGCTACCCCTTCCTGCTTCTCCACGTGGGCACCAATGATACTGCCAAGAATGACCTTGAGCGTATTACTGCAGACTACGTGGCTCTGGGAAGAAGGATAAAGGAGTTTGAGGCGCAAGTGGTGTTCTCGTCCATTCTCCCTGTGGCAGGAAAAGGCCGGGGTAGAGACCGTCGAATCGTGGAAGTCAACGAATGGCTACGCAGATGGTGTCGGAGAGAAGGGTTTGGATTCTTTGACCATGGGATGGTGTTCCAAGAAGAAGGAGTGCTAGGCAGAGACGGGCTCCACCTGACGAAGAGAGGGAAGAGCATCTTTGGAAGCAGGCTGGCCAACCTAGTGAGGAGGGCTTTAAACTAGGTTCACCGGGGGAAGGAGACCAAAGCCCCGAGGTAAGTGGGGAAGTGGGATACCGGGAGGAATCACAAGTAGGTGAGTGCAAGAGGGGAGGGCTCCTGCCCCATACTGGGACAGCAGGACGATCGGTGAGTTATCTTAAATGCCTATACACAAATGCAAGAAGCCTGGGGAACAAGCAGGGAGAACTGGAAGTCCTGGCACAGTCAAGGAATTATGACGTAATTGGAATAACAGAGACTTGGTGGGATAACTCACACGATTGGAGTACTGTCATGGATGGATATAAACTGTTCAGGAAGGATAGGCCGGGCAGAAAAGGTGGGGGAGTTGCGTTGTATGTAAGAGAGCAGTATGACTGCTCAGAGCTCCAGTATGAAACTGCAGAAAAACCTGAGAGTCTCTGGATCAAATTGAGAAGTGTGAGCAACAAGGGTAATGTCGTGGTGGGAGTCTGCTACAGACCACCAGACCAGGCGGATGAGGTGGACGAGGCTTTCTTCCAGCAACTAACAGAAGTTACTAGATCACAGGCCCTGGTTCTCATGGGTGACTTTAATCACCCCGACATCTGCTGGGAGAGCAATACAGCGGTCCACAGAAAATCCAGGAAGTTTTTGGAAAGTGTAGGGGACAATTTCCTGGTGCAAGTGCTGGAGGAACCAACTAGGGGAAAAGCTCTTCTTGACCTGCTGCTCACAAACAGGGAAGAAATAGTAGAGGAAGCAATAGTGGATGGGAACCTGGGAGGCAGTGACCATGAGATGGTCGAGTTCAGGATCCTGACACAAGGAAGAAAGGAGAACAGTAGAATACAGAGCCTGGACTTCAGAAAAGCAGACTTTGACTTCCTCAGGGAACTGATGGGCAAGGTCCCCTGGGAGAATAACATGAGGGGGAAAGGAGTCGAGGAAAGCTGGCTGTATTTTAAAGAAACCTTATTGAGGTTGCAGGAACAAACCATCCCGATGTGTAGAAAGAAAAGTAAATATGGCAGGCGACCAGCTTGGCTTAACAGTGAAATCCTTGCTCGTCTTAAACACAAAAAAGCAGCTTACAAGAAGTGGAAGATTGGACAAATGACCAGGGAGGAGTATAAAAATATTGTTCAGACATGCAGGAGTGAAATTAGGAAGGCCAAATCACACTTGGAGTTGCAGCTAGCTGGAGATGTTAGGAGTAACAAGAAGGGTTTCTTCAGGTATGTTAGCAACAAGAAGAAAGTCAAGGAACGTGTGGGCCCCTTGCTGAATGAGGGAGGGAACCTTGTGACAGAGGATGCGGAGAAAGCTAGTGTACTCAATGCTTTTTTTGCCTCTGTCTTCACAGACAAGGGCAGCTCCCAGAGGGCTGCACTCCGCAGCACGGTATGGGGAGGAGGTGACCAGCCCTCTGTGGAGAAAGAAGTAGTTCGGGACTATTTAGAAAAGCTGGACGAACACAAGTCCATGGGGCCGGATGCACTGCATCCGAGGGTGCTAAAGGAGTTGGCCGATGTGATTACAGAGCCATTGGCCATTATCTTTGACAAATCATGGCAATCGGGGGAGGTCCCGGATGACTGGAAAAAAGCTAATGTAGTGCCCATCTTTAAAAAAGGGAAGAAGGAAGATCCGGGGAACTACAGGCCAGTCAGTCTCACCTCAATCCCTGGAAAAATCATGGAACAGGTCCTCAAGGAATCAATTTTGAACCACTTAAAGGAGGGGAAAGTGATCAGAAACAGTCAGCATGGATTCACCAAGGGCAAGTCATGCCTGACTAACCTAATTGCCTTCTATGATGAGATAACTGGCTCTGTGGATGAGGGGAAAGCAGTGGATGTGCTATTTCTTGACTTTAGCAAAGCTTTTGATACAGTCTCGCACAGCGTTCTTGCCAGCAAGTTAAAGAAGTATGGGCTGGATGAATGGACGGTAAGGTGGATAGAAAACTGGCTGGATGGTCGTGCTCAACGGGTAGTGATCAATGGCTCCATGTCTAGTTGGCAGCCGGTATCAAGTGGAGTGCCCCAAGGGTCGGTGCTGGGGCCGGTTTTGTTCAATATCTTCAGCAACGACCTGGAGGATGGTGTGGACTGCACCCTTAGCAAGTTTGCAGATGACACTAAACTGGGAGGAGTGGTTGATACGCTGGAAGGTAGGGATAGGATACAGAGGGACCTAGACAAATTAGAGGATTGGGCCAAAAGAAATCTGATGAGGTTCAACAAGGACAAGTGCAGAGTCCTGCACTTAGGACGGAAGAATCCCATGCACTGCTACAGACTAGGGACCGAATGGCTGGGCAGCAGTTCTGCAGAAAAGGACCTAGGGGTTACAGTGGACGAAAAGCTGAATATGAGTCAACAGTGTGCCCTTGTTGCCAAGAAGGCTAACGGCATTTTGGGCTGTATAAGTAGGGGCATTTCCAGCAGATCGAGGGATGTGATTATTCCCCTCTATTCGGCACTGGTGAGGCCTCATTTGGAGTACTGTGTCCAGTTTTGGGCCCCACACTACAAGAAGGATGTGGATAAATTGGAAAGAGTCCAACGGAGGGCAACAAAAATGATTAGGGGGCTGGAGCACATGACTTATGAGGAGAGGCTGAGGGAACTGAGATTGTTTAGCCTGCAGAAGAGAAGAGTGAGGGGGGATTTGATAGCTGCTTTCAACTACCTAAAAGGGGGTTCCAAAGAGGATGGATCTAGACTGTTCTCAGTGGTAGAAGATGACAGAACAAGGAGTAATGGTCTCAAGTTGCAGAGGGGGAGGTTTAGGTTGGATATTAGGAAAAACTTTTTCACTAGTAGGGTGGTGAAGCACTGGAATGGGTTACCTAGGGAGGTGGTGGAATCTCCTTCCTTAGAGGTTTTTAAGGTCAGGCTTGACAAAGCCCTGGCTGGGATGATCTAGTTGGGGTTGGTCCTGCTTTGAGCAGGGGGTTGGACTAGATGACCTCCTGAGGTCCCTTCCAACCCTGAGATTCTATGATTCTATGATTCTATGATTCTTTTTTCTCTGTTAAAAATGTTTTCTGAAGAAAGAGACCAGCCACCTATTTAATACTCATCAAAGCCAGCGGCCTCCCCTATTTGGGGGATCAGTGTTTCCCAGCTGGTAACAGGAGAGTTGGCTGGACATTTTCTTGTCTCCAGCTGGCATGGAAAGAGAAGGTCTCTCGAAGTGCAGCGTGGGTCCAGAAGTATCCCAAATCTCATGACAAATGGTCTCTGTGAAGGCTTGATTCCTGCAGTGCTAAGATGTAGCCACCTCTGGGGTGGATCCATGGTGGCCATTATTTGCTAGTGACAGGCTATGGACATTTCTTATCTATTTTGGCCTTCCAGGCCTTCCATTCTCCTGTTAAAGAAGCATCTCCCAGGGCTCCCTCTGCCTGTGTGACTGGCCTGCAGGGGGCAGTGATCACTTTCTATCCACATTCCAGACTCGGAGGTAACACTGTTCCTGGGAGTGTGTCTGTGTGTGGGGGGGGGGGGGGGGAGAGGGGGGATTGCAGCTGGAGCTCTAGGGGCATTGTGGTAGGGGGAGGCCTCTGGGTGGCTGGGCAGGGGGTATCGTAGTCAGATTGGTGGGTTCTGGAGGTTTGGGGTTTCGGGGAGTGGTTCTGATGTGCCCAGCCCTGAGGCTATGGGTCCTGGAGGTGGGTATCGCTGGGGGCCTGGTGGCTGAAGAACAGTGGGGGTGGGTGTCTCTTGGGGAGGCGGGATGGGGGTTAGAGGTGCCTGGTGCTGTGCCAGGAGTTCTGTCTTTGGTTCCCCCGCTGGCTCCTGGGATCGCTGCCATGCCCAGTGCACAGAACTGGGTCTGACCCATATGGCCATTCAGGCAGTGAGGGACTGAGTTCCCAGTGGGGGGGTCCCTGACTGCTCTTGGTGGTTGGAACCTTTTGGGATTCCCAACCTGGCAGTGATTGTCTGGTGGGGGTTCTCTGGCCAGTGGATTTCTGAGAGGTCTCTAGGGTCCCTGACCAGCGACTCTCGGGATTGGGTCCCAGGGAATATTTGGTGGGATCCTGACTGCGGGGGGGGGTCTGGGCTCTGGGGGCCCCTGGCTGTGGGCTGCTACTAACCTTGCTCCTTCTCTCTGATCACCTTGTGCCAAAATCCTGGCTCCAAGCACTGCCTGGCATTCCCCAGCCACACCCAGTCTCCAAGATAACTTTCTATCTACTTATCAGACACTGAGAGTGTGAAATCACAGAATTTGCTTTTCTTCTCTCTGGAAAACTGCAGGAACTTCTGCTTCCTTTGAGAAAAATGGTGTCCCCTGAGTCCTTCTAGATCTGGTGGGTGAGGGAGGTGGGAAGGGGGTTAGCACTGCCACACAATGGTCTCTTCCACAGCACTCTGGACTCATTCTTTCTGAAATCTGGTTTCATTGAGACCATTGTTAATCCAGAGTCACTGCATGGAAAGACGAGGAATGACTCCACATGGACAGTGGGGCAAATGAGATCAGCAATTCTCCCTCTGAGGTGGTGCTCTCATTAGCTGCTCTCCCCAGAGAGCTAAAGGAGGGAAGGCTGCTCAAACGCTCTGTCCCTCTCTGCTCAGGATATTGGGGTTCAGATTCGTGGGTAAGATGCTGCAGCCTCCATTGTGATCTGGGAGACCAGGCTTATCAGCTTCTGCTCCCCCCAGCGGGGTTCTGTGCTGGGAAGTGACCTTAATTATAGCTTCTTCTCTGCCCTGTCCAGGTGATGACTTTCTCCAGCTGGTACCAGCCCCCTAGGTCATCCCCGGGCCCTCTAAATACTAAATTCTCAGCCAGGTAACTGGAAGAAACGAAGGGAAAATGCTGGGGTCTGACATTAAAATGACTCTACACAAACAGCACCCCACCCATCCCCGGTCTTTTCTCCTACCATTAGCAACTGTAGGAGCAAATCCAGCTATGGGGGAGCAAACCACCCAGGAATGGGACTTTGCTACCAGGTGGGCAGGGTGAGGGGACAGGAAAAGAAGATAGAAGACAGAGAAACTGAAAGGGGCCATAGGAGAGAGAAATTTCAAGAGATTTCCAGATCTCTAATCTGCCCAGACAGGTGCATCACTTTCCTGTAGACAAGATGAGGATCAGACAACAGAAAACCCAGTTCATGACCCCATATCCCTCCTGCTGGGGTGTGGCTGCCGTGGGGTCAGTGTCAGAGGGAATCGTCAAAAGTGACTCCTTTGGTTCTGCTTTTTCCGAGCATTGTGTTCAGAGACTTTGTTACGGGATGTGGGGAGGGGAAGGGAGGTTAAAAAATGTGTCTGTGGGCTTAGCCTTGCAGGACGGGCCAGGTCTCCATTGTAATAATGTGAACAAGCATTTTCTCAGCATGGCAGAATCTGGGATGTCTCTCTGCAGGGAAAGAGACTGGGGGAACTGTGATGTGGAGGTTTCTGAACAGGCTTTAGCTAATTTCACAACTGCCCTTCCCACCCAGACAGGCTGCAGAATGATGTCCATGTTTTGCTCCAGTTCATCCTGTCCTCCCTTTGGACAGGGGAGAGAAATGGCTGCAAAGGAGCCAGTTCAGGTAGGGATCTTTAGGGCGGGGGGGCGGGAGAGGGGAGGGGGGGGGAATGTTCCTGCAGGAGGGAGAGGAACAGGAAATACTCCGAAGATGGGAAGTTTACACAGTCTGGTTTGGAGGTTGGAGCAGGGCAGGAAATGCACAGGATGGAGAAAGAGAGAACAGGATGTGGCAAACCTGCTGGGAGTTGTTTAATAAGTGGCCTAGATTCTAGGAACAGACCCATGAGGTTCGTAGGTGGAAATGCTCTAATTTGTTGAACAGAAAATAACCCACCTACATGGGGAAAGGAAAACTGACCAGTGCTGGAGCCTGATCCAACTAATCAGCATCTGCAGTGAGATATGAAGGGGGCCCCCACCAGTCAGGCTTAGGGGAGATTCCCCTCCCTTCATATCCAGCTCCTCACAAGGAGGAGGGTGTAGGGCTTCCTACCAGGGTCTACTAGGGGCTCCATCTCCTATAGTCTGTGGCTAATAGGTGTGTGATGGA
Source organism: Chelydra serpentina (assembly GCA_037349315.1). NCBI lineage: Eukaryota > Metazoa > Chordata > Testudines > Chelydridae > Chelydra > Chelydra serpentina. Next base: position 4,869,033 of record JBAIAC010000192.1, read on the forward strand.
TCTGCTGGGAGAGACAAGGGGCTCTTCGTCCCTTCAACCTGGATGCTTTGAGCAGGATGGGAGTGGGACACTGTTGACTGTGTTCCACCCAGAGCTTCCGTTTGATTGGCTCCTCTCCTCTTCCTCGCAAATAGAGGGGCTGTGAGTGGGGCAGCAGGTACTGAGTGTTGGACTCTTGCTCTTTCAGGGGCCGGTGACCTTTGTGGAGGTGGCTGTGTATTTCTCCAGGGAAGAGTGGGCTCTGCTGGACCCCGTTCAGAGAGCCCTCTACAGAGACGTCATGCAGGAGAACTATGAGAATGTGACCTCGCTGGGTAAGGATTCCTGTCCCCGCGGTTTTTAGAAAGGGAAAGGAAGACATACGGTTCATGGCAGCCGCAAAATACCACCTTTGCTTTGTCCTGATTCAGCAGCACCCCAATATGCCAGTGACACACACACTACCAGAGACCCTGCCCTGCTGCAGAACACTTTGGGAACAGAGCACAGGAACCGTATCACAGTTTCAAATATCTCATTTGCTCAAATAAAACTGGGGGTTAGGTCCAGCATAACGAACAGAAGCTTCCTACCCCTGCCTTTCTCTCAAACCCTGGGCCTACTCCACCCAGACCAGAGCTTGGGGTGTAACAAGCAGGCTGCAGGAGTCAGAGCTGCTGGTCCAGGGTTACTTATCACACAGACACTCAGTGCGTCCTGGAATGCTGGCTGGGTGTATCCAGACAAGGGAGCTCCAGCAGCAGAACATTGAATCTCACCCAGGATTACAGATGACACAAATCCTCACTGCTCTGGATTGCACCCGTGTATGTGAAAATGGCCTAGGTTGGTCGTGAAATCTCTTGAGACATGGAGAGTCTTGCTCCCCCATCCCCATGTGTAATAGCCACAAACTCTCTTCTCTGTAGGTTCCTTGGATTTCTGAGTCCCTCATTCCCAAAGTCACATGACTCCGATTCTGATTTTTCACATTCTGATTTTCCAGACTAATTAGAGTCTGTTGCTCCTGAATTATAGCTTCTAAGTTCCCAGTATTCTTCACACATGGGAATCTTCTTACTCCCTCCCCTTACACGGAACTCATTAGATTCCCTGGTCTAGTACATAAGAATGGCCATACTGGGTCAGACCAAAGGTCCAGCTAGCCCAGTATTCTGTCTTCTGACAGTGACCAATGCCAGGTGCCCCAGAGGCAATGAACAGAAAAGGTTATCAGCAAGTGATTCATCTCCTGTCATCCATTCCCAGCTTATGGCAAGCAGAGGTTAAGGACATCATCCCTGTCCATCCTGGCTAATAGCCATTGATGGACTTATCCTCCATGAATTTATTATGTTATTTTTTTGAACCCTGTTATATTCATGGCCTTCACCACATCCTTTGGCAAAGAGTTCTACAGGTTGACTCTGTGTTATGTAAAGAAATAATTCCTTTTGTTTGCTCTAAACCTGCTTCCTATTAATTTCATTGGGTGATTCCTAGTCCTTGTGTTATATGAGAGAGTAAAAAACACTTCCTTATTTACTTTCTCCACACCAGTTATGATTTTATAGACCTGTCTCATATCCCCCCTTCGTCTCTTTTCCAAGATGAAAAGTCCCAGTCTTTTTAATCTCTCCTCAGACAGAAGCTGTTCCATACCCCTCATCATTTCTTTGCAATTTTCTGAACCTCTTCCAATTCCGATATTTTTTTTTTTTGAGATGGGGCGACCACATGTGCATGCACTATCAAAGATGTGGGCGTACCATGGATTAATACAGAGGCAATATGATATTTTCTGTCTTATTATCCATCCCTTTCTGTTTGCTTTTTGACTGCCACAGCATATTGAGTGGATGTTTTCACAGAACTATCCAAAATAACTCCAAGATCCATCTCTTGAGAGGAAACAACTAATTTAGACTCCATCATTTTATATGTACCCTGTATAGTTTGGAATAAGTTTTCCAATGGGCTGCAATATGTGTTATCCTCACATCTAGTACTGCTGAGATCCTGCATTCAGCAATATCTCTGCTCTTCCTGTTCCCTTTCTCCACTGAACCCCACCAGCCCATGCTTACTGTTCACAGCTTCCCCAGGACTCTCTCATTGTGTCTGGACCTGTCTGTCAGCAAGAAGCAGTGTCAGGGAGACTTGCCCTCTGTCTGGAGACTTCGATTTCTGGGACATGGATTTACTTTCTCTGTGTCTTAGGACACTGTTTGAAATGGAGTGTCTGTGACATTAACCACAGTGCAGTCTGGACTGTTGAGCAGCTGCGTCCCCTCAGTTCCCCAGGCTGGGGTGCCTTTGTCCTGCTTTACTGTGAGAGCAGCCACTCCTGGGCAGTTAACACACAGTCTCCAGCATGTAACTCGCTCCCAGCAACACAGTATTGAGTGCTGCTAGTCAGCGACTCCCGAATCACAATACACCACCGGAGAACCCTAGAAAATTCTCTGGTCCCATATTTCCGCCCCAGAAATGTGCCTCTTGCCCTGTCCAGCACACCACCGAACAGCGCAAGCTCGTATGAAGTCTGCCATTTCATCAGTGGAAAATGACATGCACCAGCCTTGTTATCTCATATGGAGTTTCCAACACACTTTAACCCAAACACACTGGTTAGATAAAACAATAGAACAAGATTGTTAACTACTGAAAAGAAAAGTTTTTCAGTGACTATGGGAAATGATGCATAAAAGTCAGAATTTTTTACAAAAGATATACAAGATAAAACACAAACTAAAGTCTAACTTAACAAGCTAAAAGAGATTCAAAGCCAATGTTTCTCTCAATATGCTGAGACAGGCTGGCTTGCCTTTCAGCCAGGACTCCCCCTTACCCGCCCCTGCCGCCCAAGTTCAGTTCTTCAGGAGATGTCATGAGCAGGGGGAAAGGGGAGAGAAAGTCTCAAGCACTTTCCTCACCTCTTTTTATAATTCAGTCCTTTGTACTAGAAACAACTTCAGTTCTCAGCTGAGTCATGGTGACAGGCTGTCTGTTGGAGATATGAGCCTCAAGTGGTCCCTGCGATGGACTGTAAGGGCTAGTCTACACTTGCCAGCTCTGTCGGACGCATCGGATTGATCTTCTGGGTTCGATTTATCGCGTCTTGTCTAGACACGATGAATGGAACCAGGAAGTGCTCCCCCATCGATGCTGGTAATCCTGCTCCACGAACGGAGCAGACGGAGTCGACGGGGGAGCCTGTGCGCCACGGTGTGGACCAGGGGTAAGTACTTTGAAGTTCGAAATAAGATACTTCGACTTCAGCTACGTTATTCACGTAGCTGAAGTCGTGTATCTTACTTTGAACTTCGGGGCTAGTGTAGACCAGCCCTAAGTCTTTTCTTCACACTTTCCCCCTACCGGAGAATGGCTATTTCACGAACTGTTTGCCTTGTTGTCTCTGAGGAACTGGTCTGTGGGTGTTCCTCACAATTGTAACTTATTCAGTAATATCATACAGTAAAATCTCAGAACTTTACATACAGTGTTGTTACACATATTTTAACAGGAGGATAATATTCAATAGATTATTCGATTTCAAATGATACCTCACAAGCCATACTATGTGAAAAATTGATCATAATTTTGTAGAAGAGTGAACCTCGGGTACAAACTGACACAGTGTGTGTCTGTGTGTGTTCCCAGCAGACATGTGGGTATTTCAATCCCTCATAAGCAGAGTGTTTGGCATCTTCAAGGCCCTGGGGAGTTGGTCCTGGGATTTCACTGGTTTACTAAGTGTGACACTGTATAGAATTGTTTCAGAGTAGTAGCCGTGTTAGTCTGTGTCAGCAAAAAGAAAAGGAATACTTGTGGCACCTTAGAGACTAACACATTTATTTCAGCATAAGCTTTCGTGGGCAACAGCTCCTGTTGCCCACGAAAGCTTATGCTGAAATAAATTTGTTAGTGTCTAAGGTGCCACAAGTATTCCTTTTCTTTTTGTATAGAATTGTGAGACACGTTGGTATTAATAATAAAATAATAATATAATGTGATAAAATTGCAATGAATCATGCTAGTGAAGAAGCAGACTGCTAGGCCCAAGACCTTTGTTCGAGATAACAGTATGTATGACAATAATCGAAAGAGGAAGTTAAATGGGTGACGACCCAAGGGACGCTATGTACCAGCCAGCTCATCTAAGAGCTCCTGACTGCAATATTACACATCTACCCTTGACCTACCATTTAACAGCAATGCTCGCTCAAACTGAAAAATTTGCCTCTTGTTGAAAACATGGGGGGAGGGATAGCTTAGTGTTTTGAGCATTGGCCTGCTAAACCCAGGGTTGTGAGTTCAATCCTTGAGGAGGCCATTTAGGGATCTGGGGCAAAAATTGGGGATTGGTCCTGCTTTGAGCAGGGGGTTGGACTAGATGACCTCCTAAGGTCCCTTCCAACCCTGAGATTCTATGGTTCTGTGTTTTGATATAACCCTTATAAGGCATAATTGCTACTTATTGGTGGAAAGTACCTATGAGGAAGTCTATTGTTTGAGTGCTGTCAGAAATCCTATATAAACTACTCTTTCATAGAATATCAGGATACAGGGAATATCTTTGGTACAGGGAAAGGGGGGCTGTGGGCTGTATTGCATACGGCCATGTTGCTTCCCCCCCTGCATATATGGTTATACTGAATAAAGGTGCCTCAGGCGATTCTGATTCAAACACAATGCATGGTTAATTTTCCACCACAATTTGGAGGCTCGTCCGGGATCCACGACAGACCACCGAACCGGAGGACCGTGGACCGTTCCCCACTGGACCCCGGCTGGCCGTCTGAAAGGCGAGAGACCTTTTAAATCTCTATTGGGGTTCCCGGTGGAGGACTGCCCCTAGGCTCTGGGATGGGTGAGTTACGTGCTGGATCTGGACCTTTTGTTGTCAGAAACACCTAACACCCTTTTGGACCCCCGGGAAGAGCCACAGGGTGTGGCTAGACAAGGTCGTTGGTTAGGCCTCTGTATGTGCCAGTGTGAGGGGGAGCCAGTGGATCACGAGTGGTCCAGGGTCTTGCCCCAGTGTGAGTGCGTGGGAGCTGGTGGATCCAAGAGGATCCAGGGTCTTGCCACACCAGTGTGAGTGAGGGTCGCAGGAAGATGCCCAGAGCCCTTTGCGAAGCCCGCAAGCTTGTGACCAAAGGTGTGTCTAATGCAAGCCCTGTGATGCAAGGAGGAGGCCAGTAGAAGGTCTGACTGGGGCAAAGTGACTCTGCATGGCATTGTCCGGCAAGTAGCTTGCCCAAGTTTAGGAGTGTGAGACCCTACACATTTCCGTCTCCGGACGGCCCTGTATCCTCCTTCCCTTTCCCTGCCCGCCTGATGGCGGTCCATGAGCCATTGACCAGTCCCAACATCTCGCCTAACGCGATTAGAGTACGCAGCGCCATTCTCTCAGAGACTAGCAGGTGTTCTTCACTGAAGGGAGATGTGGAAGGGTTGTGGATGCCCCTAACAAAACCTCCCCAGTGTGAGTGACCTTGTGTGAGTGACCCGCATGGGAGACCATCACAACTCGCCACAAGTTGAAGGATGGGGGTCGGAGGGTCCAAGGAGATCTCCGTCCTGCCAAAAGGCACGCCTGTGCATTACACGTATTTAAATTATAGTCCTGTTACTTGCAAGTTTTTAGAAAAATTGAATTGGTATAGCAGAGATTATCCAAGATTACAGTTTCCCACAGAAGGAAGTTTCGACGTTGACAAAATTGGGCACCTCAAAGGTGCACTTAGAATCATAGAATCTCAGGTTTGGAAGGGACCTCAGGAGATTCTAGTCCAACCCCCTGCTCAAAGCAGGACCAACCCCAACTAGATCATCCCAGCCAGGGCTTTGTCAAGCCTGACCTTAAAAACCTCTAAAGAAGGAGATTCCACCACCTCCCATGGTAACCCATTCCAGTGCTTCACCACCCTACTAGTGAAAAAGTTTTTTCTAATATCCAACCTAAACCTCCCCCTCTGCAACTTGAGACCATTACTCCTTGTTCTGTCATCTTCTACCACTGAGAAAGTCTCACTAGAAGTCTCACTTCTCACTAGAAAGGTCAAAAAAGGTCAATTTGATGCATATTTTAATTGGTATGGGGAAACAGAGAAAAGGTGCTGTGAATCTCAAGCGAGGAGTCTTAAGGACTCCCAAGAGAAGCTTAAAGATTCCCAGGAAAAACTTAAAATGCAATTAAAGGTGGCAAGAGAGCAATTAGCCACTCCCCAAACCTTTGCTGGCCAGCAAGTACCTATCTACCCTTTAAAATCCATCCAGGCAGCTCCGGCTTCCCCACCCGACGATCTCATTGACCTGTTTTTGGAGACTAGACAATTCCCTCCTGCACCACCTCTCTCGGCTGCTTCGGGTGCGATGGAGCAGGAAGGGGCTCAGGCCCTTAGCGCACGAGAGGCCCCAGATCGATCTCAGCAGGCCGCGGCCGTTACGGCTGATTCACCTACCTCATACCCTGGGGCGCCCGATTCCACAGTATCCCACACCCAGGGGGTGACCTTGGTGCGGGCTCCCCCTTCACCCATTCAGTCCTGGCTCTCTGTCAGAGAAACTGCTGAGTCCCCAGACAGGTCAGAGGAGTCCGCAGGGACCACTCTCTCTAGGTTAGTTGGTCTCATGGAGAACCTGTCGGACCGTCTGAGAAGTCTGGAGGAGGCAGACACTATAGTTCCTTTGGCAGAGGGGGCTGCTAGCTCTGCTCAGAACCGATCAGGGGTATACCAACACACCAGGGCCAAGGAAGTGGGACAACCCACTACATCTACCCCTCTCTCACTGTCCCAACAAACCTCCTCCACGTACCCCTTATGCCAGCTCCCAGGGGCGGGTGGATCAGAGGAAGCAGCTTTGGTGACAGTACACGCACTGTGGTCAGCTGCGGATTTACATACCATGTCCTCCAATTTTCCAAAAATAAGAGAGGACCCTGTTAAATTCCAAGAGGAATTGAGAGTTATTATAAATTCTTATAACCCCTCCTGGGCAGACATGAATCAACTCTTAGGGAATCCTACCCAAGGAAACCCTAAACCAACTCTGCCACACGGCTGAGTGGCCTGCGCATGCGCCTCATTCTGACCAAAGCCAACGGGACTTGAATGAGATAAGGGATACGTTAGTAGACGGCGTCCTCAAAGTTTGCCCTAAGAAAGCAGATTGGACCAAAATCAATGCCTGTAAACAAAATAAGGGAGAAAACCCTGTTGATTGTATGGAATGTCTTAAACAAGTTTTTTTGGGAAGCACTCAGGTATAGAGGATGCAGAGTGGGATGTGAGACAAGCCATAGTGGCTGCTTTTGTACAGGGACTCACCCCCAAGGTCGGTGATCAGTTAAAGATGGGCACTGTAGGTTGGGAGGGGAAAGAAATGAGTGAAATATTGACGGTGGCCCAACATTACCACTGCTTCTTAGAGACAAAAAAGGATGCTGCAGAAACTAAATTGATGGCCCTTCAGATCCAAAATGTGCAGCGGTTCCATAATAATTGCCCACTGCGGGGAAGGGGGGGAAAGCTGAAACAGGGCCCCCAGCACCTGCCTTCCCAGGAGTATAAGGAAGGCACTTGTCACCACTGTAATCAATTGGGCCACTGGAAACATGAATGCCCTTACCACTTGGGCCAGACCACTCCCTCAGATTTTTCCCCACCTACTCCCCCTCTCCCTGTTCCCCTTCATAACCGCTAAGATGGCCAGGAGATCAGTAACATCATCACTCCGCTTGTTCCCCTAGACCAAGAAGGGCTGTCATAAATATAAAGGGAAGGGTAACTACCTTTCTGTACACAGTACTATAAAATCCCTCCTGGCCAGAGGCAAAATCCTCTTACCTGTAAAGGGTTAAAAAGCTCAGGTAACCGGGCTGGCATCTGACCAAAAAAGGACCAATAAGGGGACAAAATATTTTCAAATCTGAGAGGGTGTGGGGGGAAAGGCTTTATCTGTCTGTTCTGGGTGCTTGCCGAAGACAAAGCAAGAAACAAACAATCCAGCTCCATTAAAATTAGTAAGTACTAATCAGAGGATGCATTAGCTTATTTTTGTTTGGCTTGAGAACTTTCCCTGTGCTGAGAGGAAGATGTATTCCTGGGTTTTCTTTTTGTAACTTTAAGGTTTTGCCTAGAGGGAAAGCCTCTGTGTTTTGAAGCTGAGTACCCTCTGAAGTGTCTTCCATCCTAATTTTACAGAGATGATTTTTACCTTCTTTTTTAAATAAAATCCTTCTTTTAAGAACCTGACTAATTTTCCCATTGTTCCCATTGATCCAGGGGTTTGGGTCTGTGATGATTTGTAACCAATTGGTTAGGAGATTATTCTCAAGTCTCCCCAGGAACGGGGGTGTAAGGGCTTGAGGGGATATTTTGGGGGAAGGGGAACTCCAAGTAGTCCTTTTCCCTGGTTCTTTGTTTAAGTCACTTGGTGGTGGCAGCAGTTACTTTTTTTTCAAGGTACAAGATAAAATTAGTACCTTGGGGAGTTTTTAAACTAAGCTGGTAGAAATAAGCTTAGGGGGTCTTTCATGCGGGTCCCCACAACTGTACCCTAGAGTTCAGAGTGGGGAGGGAACCCTGACATGGCCCTATGTCACTTGTGTGATTAACGGCACCCCTGCCTCTTGCCTGCTGGATACTGGCGCCACACGGTCCACCCTCCAGGCTAGTGTTTTTCCTTCCCTCCCTGTAACTTCCGAAATGGTGAATGCAATAGAGGTGGGTAATACTCCCATTCCTCACCCCATTACCTCTCCTTTAGCTATCTCTATCGGTCCTCTATCGGATCAACATGCCTTCCTCCTCAGCCCATGTCCACCTTTTGGAAAGGGATTTGTTGTGCAAATTGAAGTGTACTATTTATTGAACTCCGGATGGCGTGTATTTGGATGTCCCTGCTCCTGGTCCCAATGAAGTCCTGGCAGTTCTGTTAGAGGACCCCTCATTGGAGGAAACCGACCCCAGCCCTTCCTTGTTGCAACAGGAATTGCTGGCTAAGGTCCCTCCCGTGTTGTGGTCTGCTCATCCCAACGAGGTCGGGTGCATTGGGACTGCCCATGCGGTTAGAATCCGCTTAAACCCAACAAGACCCCTTCCCAGGGTGCAGCAATATCCCCTTTTGAAACAAGCAGAGGAGGGAATCAGACCAGTGATTACCTCCTTGATTAAGCAAGGCATCATTGTCTTGACCACCAGCAAATGTAATACCCCCATTTTGCCTGTAAAAGACCCCAGCAAACAAACTTGGTGTTTTGTCCAAGATCTACATGCCATTAATGCTGCTGTTCTTCTTTCCTTTCCAGTAGTCCCAAATCCTGCTACTATCCTTTCCTGTATTCCCCCGTCTGCTACCCATTTTATAGTAGTGGATCTTTGCTCCGCTTTCTTTTCTATTCCCTGATAGATGTGTAGGGTATATCTGTATTTCAAGACTTGTGCAATGTTTCTGGGTGACACATCCAGACATATTGGCATCAACACTGCATAACCTGTTCGATGGCCCATTCAGGGTCATCAGCTATACAAGGGGATACACCTATTGAGTCGGCCAGACATGCAGGGATATGCCTGTGTACTGAGAACTCCAAGGCTTTTCCATGCCATGTGCTGTGAAGCTTGTGTTTGGGACACAGGAAGTACAAGCTACACAGCAAAAGGAATATAAAGAACAGCTGCATCATCTCCATTTTGTCTTCAATCCCTCTTCTTATTTCTGAAGCAACTTTTCTACAAGCTGAAGCCTTGAACAAAGGACTGAATGACCCATCCAAGCTGTGGATGTGTTCCAGATGAGAACAGATATAAAGATTTCAGAATGTATCTGACTGCTTTCCCAGTCTGTCTGTCTGTCTTTGTTAGATGGTGAAGGATTGGCTGGTAGTGTAGTATTTTGGGTAAGATCCAAACCTATAGTGACCTAGTAAAGTAGCTGACACTTTGGGATCAGAAGAATATTTTGTTTATGTGAGCAGAGTTTTAAATAACCTCTCACTGCACTGGACCTAGGTGCTGTTTGGGACTCAGAGAACTGGGATGCAATAAAGGGGCTGTGTGATTCCTTTTTTCAGCTTCTCTATAACCAGTGTGGGTGATCGGAAGCACAGTTTGCAACTGGTTGGTGAATTTAACTTCCGTGTTAACCACCATTTTTAGGAGCATCAGCTCTCCTTTTTTCTACCTGCCCTGACTTTTGCATTTTCAGTGAGGACTCCCCCAGGCACACCAGGTCACACTAAGTACGGAAGTTAAATTAATAGGTTTTTTATGACCAAGTCTTATGAAATCAACAGAAATCCTTTCTTTTCTTTCATCTGAGCAGCATTTCCAGTTTCCCAACGTGATGTGATCTCCCAGCAAGGGGAAGAGTGGTGGGTCCCAGACCTCCAGCGTTCAGAGGAAAGAGAGATCCTGAGAGCTCCCGGTACAGATGAGGAAACATTAAACCAACTCAGAATCTGTAAGTGCCTGAAGGAAACATTTGGGATGCCCCACAAAGCCCTTGGGAATACTCTTGGTTCATTATTGTCCCTAGTAGAGGTCATATCCTCACGGTAAAAATAGCTTCCTATTGATCCTAGAAGACACCAGACAGTAGCTTCCTCCCTTCCCCCTGCGAATTTGGGTGGAATGTGAAGGCTGAATTGATCCCCCTCCTCTCTCTTATTTGGGGGAAGAGTTTGGGGGAGTTCAGTTCCTGTTTTCTATTTGACCTCTCTATTTGACCGCTTGTTTTGGTTTGGTCTTCCCCTTTCCATCCCTATTTGAGGTTTCTGTCTCGATCACAGCAGGTGATGCCATGGTATGTGAAAAAGAGCAGAATTCTCAGCAGGAAAATGTTGAGCAAGTGGATAAACACAGAGACTTATCGCAAAGATCAAAAAGGAATGTGTCCAGGAGTCATGAGCAGGGAAATTCCTGCAAGATTCAGCAGAGACCAGAAAGAGAGCAGGGAAACCAGCCACGGGAGAAAGTGAGTCAATTTATTTCCTGTCAGGGAACTCAGAAGGGTGTCAAGGAAACTGCAACAAGGCAGGAAATCCTCAGGGGAAAGAGAAAAAATACATGCACTGAATGTGGAAAAAACTTCACTCGCAGCTCAGACCTTTCTCAGCATCTGAGAATCCACACAGGGGAGAGGCCTTATAAATGCCGTGAGTGTGGAAAATACTTCATTAGCAGCTCAGACCTTTCTAAACATCGGAGAATCCACACAGGGGAGAGGCCCTATGAATGCAGTGAGTGTGGAAAAAGCTTCACTCAAAGATATGCCCTTTCTGTTCATCAGAGAATCCACACAGGGGAAAGGCCCTATGGATGCAGTGAGTGTGGGAAATGCTTCACTAGCAGCTCAGACCTTTCTAGACACAAGAGAATCCACACAGGGGAGAAGCCCTATGGATGCAGTGAGTGTGGGGAAAATTTCACTCACAGATCAGGCCTTTCTAATCATCAGAGAATCCACACAGGGGAGAAGCCTTATAAATGCCGTGAATGTGAAAAATACTTCATTAGCAGCTCAGACCTTTCTAAACATCAGAGAATCCACACAGGGGAGAGGCCCTTCGAATGTAATGAGTGTGGAAAAAGCTTCACTCAAAGATATGCCCTTTCTGTTCATCAGAGAATCCACACAGGGGACATGTCCTATGAATGCAGTGAGTGTGGGAAAACCTTCAGTCGCAGCTCGCACCTTATTAGTCATCAGAGAATCCACACAGGAGAGAGGCCCTATGAATGCAGTGTGTGTGGAAAACGCTTCACTCAGAGATCAGTCCTTTCTAATCATCAGAGAATCCACACAGATGAGAAGCCCTACAAATGCAGTGAGTGTGGGAAAAGCTTCACACAAGGATCAGGCCTTTTTCACCATCAGAAAATTCACACAGGAGAGAGGCCCTATGAATGCAGTGAGTGTGGGAAAACCTTCACTCAAAGTTCAGGCTGTTTTCAACATCAGAGAACTCACACAAGAAAGAGGCCCTATGAATGCAATGAGTGTGGGAAAAGCTTCGCTAGCAGATCAGCCCATGTTAGCCATCAGAGACTCTGCAAGGGAGATCAACACCATAAAAACCTCTAGGGTTATCCATTTTTTTTCTCTAATACTTTTCCTGATTCCCACATAGTAACTTTTAAAGCTGTTTGAACTGTTTGCAGCAGTGTTATCTCTCAGCTTGTCCAAATAAGTGGCCCATTTGTAACCCAGGCCCTACTGAAGATCTCTCCTAGCTAATCCTATGATATGGGGAATGCTCGCCTTCATGGATGCAGATATTGAGGAAATAAAAGTGGGGTTTTTGTTGAATTTATCCTTAGTAGGTGCTAAAAATGTGTATAAAATGAAATCAGTGTTGGAAATCTAATCGCTGCAGAAAAATAGCTATTTTTGAATAGAAACTACTGCTCTGGTAGCTAATGAAGATTCTGAACCAGCCCTGTATCCAGTCCCTTGCCTGGAACAGTGCCACCAAATTAAAGAAAAGCTGGGCATGTTATGAGAACCCATTCCTCACTAACACTGCTGAGATTTTGAATGGTTTTCTAAAGGATTCTACTTCAGAGAAGTGTAAATTTTACCCTAACCATGGCCAAGGATTTGTAAAGAACTGGGGGGTGAAAGAGTACACACCCAATTCTTGGTTTCCACCCCAGTAAAGGAAGATATGGTGACCAAAGACCTAAGAAAATTGTTTGTACAACTCCTCTTCCAAGTTCAGTTTCACTGATTACAGTTCCAAAGGATGCCTCGGATAGATTGATTACAATCATCTTTCACTGGTTGGATCCAAAGAGAGAGAGCTTCATAGGACATTCCTTTCCCGTGGATCCCAAACTGGCTGCCTAATTGGGTAACAAGGACTTTCAGGCTGTAGAAATGATGATAACCAATGAGGCAATGAATGTGTCAGGCTCTAGTTTCAGACATCAGGATACACGCTGTGGCTACACAATAAAGCTGATGTTGGTGCAGCCGCACCAATATAGCTGCGCTGCTGAGGCACTGCTATTACAGACACTCTAAGCCAGTGGTGTCCAATAGAAATTTGATGCTAGCCACACTTGTGGTATTAAATTTTTCTTGTTAGCCACATTGCATTAGCCACAATTCAATAGCCTATTAGCCACATGTGGCTAGTGGCAAACGTATTGGACACTGCTGCTCTAAGCCAATGGGAAAGATCTCTTCCATTGGATTTTATTAGTCCAGCCCCCACAAGCACCGGTGGCTATCTTCACAGAGGGTTAGGGTGTGGATTTTTCACACCCCCGAGCAATGTAGTTATACTGATAAATGTCTTAGTGCAGACAAGACATTTTTCTCTTGTATTTTATGCATTTACAACACTTCTCCTCTACCTCCTCCAGTTTTGAAAGTTTAGAAAGTGTGAAAAGAGAGGTATTTTTCCTCATGATGCAAACATTCCCACATAGGAGACCCCTCCACCAACTCACATGGCAGAAGATCCTGGGATACATGAACTCACAGAAGTCTTTGGGACCTACGTTGGGACAAAGCACAACTTGAGCCATGGTTCAGTTGTTGGCAATGGGTATAAAAGAAAACTAACATATATGACAAGAATTTGTGATCTTTGAATGTTATTGTTACCAATGAAATTGAAATTATAAGTGAAGTTATTGGTTAAAGAGTAAGAGACTAATTGTGTGATAATCTGAATAATATTGGAAAACTGAAAGTTGACTTGTTTTTGTTTTACGGGAAATGATGGCAAATGTTGACAAGTTAATTTGATTTAATTTACCCCGGTAGTGTAAGGAGTTCTGGTAGAAAACCTCACTCCAAAGGTTGGGGTGGGAGAATGTGTGTGTGAGAGAGTGTATAAAAGAATATTTGCCAAGTATAGATTTTAATTTTCTGTATTAGGAAAACTAATCATGAAGACAAGTTGTATAACTTTTTACCCACTTAGACTGTAAGGGTCACTGACTTCTCCACTTCTCTAATTCGCAAAGAAAAGACATGCCATCTGTCATAGGATGTGTCCAGCAGGTAGGAAAGCTGCAATCATCAACCATCAATATCAAGAAAAAGGCTAAAGCCCATTGCCTTTCATATCAGAAAGCCATCTAAAGGCTGGTCTACACTGAAAAGCTATGTTGACATTGTCTACACTGAGAGATGTGGCTATGTTAGGTTGTTAGAAGACTAATTCCAGTGTTTTAATTGTAGACATAGCCTTAGACAGATTGATCCCCTATGGGAAGTGTGACCGATGCGACCCATGAGGCTTTGTGGGGATATGCTTATAAATGGATATATGATATAACTGGAATATGTTTTATGCTACATATGCCATGAAACATATCTGTGTAAAGGTTCTGATCTACTGGATATATTTGGCCTATTTATATGCATGTGTCTTTTTTGTACTCAAAGTTACAAATATTGGCTATGTACTTGGTTAATTTTAAATAGCCTCAGTGAAGTAGTTGGTCAACTGCCTGAGAAAAGACTATTCCCAGTAAGTGCCCAATCAAGAACCACTTAACCCAACAATGAATTTTAAGATGCCCATCCACATCTGAGTTTTCCCAGGAATCTGGCTTGGCTGGTGTCATAAATATAAAGGGAAGGGGTGAGAGGCTCTAATGCAGTACTATAAAATCCTCTTTTTATAAAGGGTTAAGAAATGCAGTAACCTGGCTGACACCTGACCTGGCTGGCATCTGACCAATAAGGGGACAAGTTACTTTCAAATCTTGGGAGGGGGGAAAAAGGCTTGGGCTGTCTGTCTGCGTGATTTCCCGGTAGGAGACAGATCAAGCAAGTAACCATCCATCTTCTATGGAGTTAGTGAGTATTTAGCTAAGGCGTTAGTTTTTTCTGTTGTTTTTAGCTTGGGAAATTCGCTGTGCTTGAGGGAATGTGTATTCCTAGTTTTATTGCATTTTTCTATAACTTGAAGGTTTTGCCCGGGGGGGATCCCTCTGAGTTAGGAAATTGAGTACCCTGTAAAATATATACCATCCTGATTTTACAGAGATGATTTTTACCTTTCTTGTTTTAATAAAATCCTTCTTTTAAGAATCTGACTGTTTTCCATTGTTCTAAGACCCCGGGGGTAGGTTTTTGATCACTGGGTAACCAATTGGTTAGGAGACGATTCTCAAGCTCTCCAGGAAAGGAGGTGTACGGGCTTGAGAGGATATTCAGAGTGGGAAGGGGAACTTCAAGTGGTCCTTTCCCCTGGTTCTTGTTTACATCACTTGATGGTGGCAGCGAGAAGCTTTTCTCAGGGTGTAGGGGAGATTTTGTACCTTGGGGAGTTTAACCTAAACTGGTAGAAATAAGCTTAGGGGGTCTTTCATGCGGGTCCCCATGTCTGTACCCTAGAGTTCAGAGTGGGGAGGGAACCTTGACAGCTGGTAAGGAGCTCAGTCTTGCAGGGACATGTGACTTGCCCATGTGACTCCAAAACTTCATTTTGCAACTGGATTCTACATAGGGGAAGGGAGGGGTGTCCACCTAGAGGAGGAAAGTCTATAAAAAACCATTGCAGACTCCTCCATTTGGTCTTCATCTGGCTTGAGAGAGAGCCTCTCCACCCCCAAGGATAACTGAAAGAAACTGGAACAAAGGACAGTGACTACAGGGGGTGTGAGTGATTGCTGGACCCAGTCTAAAGGGAGTCTGGTCTGTAAAAGGAAGCTCACTGAAACATCCGAGGGTGAGGTTTTTATCTATATTCAGTTTTATCACTGTATTAGAGAGAGATTTGTGTGTTTTGTTTTATTTTATTTGGTAATTCACTTTGTTCTGTCTGTGACTAGTTAGAACCACTTAAATCTAGAACTAGGGGGGGAGGGATAGCTCAGTGGTTTGAGCATTGGCCTGCTAAACCCAGGGTTGTGAGTTCAATCCTTGAGGGGGCCATTTGGGGTTCTGGGGCAAAAATTGGGGATTGGTACTGCTTTGAGCAGGGGGTTGGACTAGATGACCTCCTAAGGTCCCTTCCAACCCTGATATTCTATGATTCTAACCCTGATATTCTATGATTCTATGAAATCCTACTTTCTGTACTTAATAAAATCACTTTTTACTTTACTTATTAACCTGGAGTATATATTAGTACGGGGCGCGGGGTAGGGGGGAGGCAAACAGCTGTGCATATCTATCAGTGTTCTAGAGGGTGAGCTATCTATGAGTTTACCCTGTATAAACTTTATCCAGGGTAGAATGGATTTATTTGGGGTTTGGACCCGATTGGGAGATGAGCATCTGCGTGCTAAAGACTGGAACACTTCTTAAGCTGCTTCCAGGTAAGCCTACAGCTGTTAGGGGACATGGTTCAGACCTGGGTCTGGGTTTGTAGCAGGCTAGCGAGTCCGACTCAAGCCAGGCAGGATTCTGGAGTCCTAAACTGGTTAGGGGACAAGGAAGTAGGTGCAGAAGTAGTCTTGGCACATCAGCTGGCAGCCCCTAACCCCTTAACCCTAATCGAACCCGTCATGCAGAAAACCCCTTGGGCCTAGAAGAGAATTTGGAACTGAGTTGGGAAAACCAGTTTCAAAACAGGAAGCACAGGTTTAGATTCATTTATTTATAATATTAAATAATCCTTCCATCCTAATATCACCATCAATATAAGTGCTTCAGGATTATCATTTTCCAGAGGGAAAACTTAACTTCTCTACAAAGGGAGTTGACAGAAAACATTTTTCAGAGTCCAAAAGAGACGAGGTGGGTGAGGGTCAGAGCTTGTAGTAGAGCAGCTTCTGTTGGTGAAAGAGACAAGCTTTGGAGCTAACCCAGAACTCTTCTTCAGCTCTCTGTAGCCCGAGAGTTTGTCTCATCCACAAACAGATCTTAGAACATAAGAACGGTCATACTAGGTCACAGCGAGGGTCCATCTAGCACACTATCCTGTCTTCTGACAGTGACCAATGTCAGATGCCCCAAAGGGAATGAACAGAACAGGAAATCATCAAGTCATCTATCCCCTGTCACTGATTCTCAGTTTCTGGCAAAGAGAGGATAGGGACACCATCCCTATCTATACTGGATAATAGCCTTTGATGGAGCTATCCTCCATTAACTTATCTAGTCCATTTTTGAACCCTGTTCTAGTCTTGGCCTCTGGCAACATCCTCTGGCAAAGAGTTCCACAGGTTGACTGTGCATTATGTGAAGAAATACAAAATACATTTTGTTCTTTTCAAACCTTCAGCCTATTAATTTTGTTTGGTGACCCCTAGTTCTTGTGTTATGAGAAGGAGTAAATAAAACTCCCAACCATGGTCCTTTAAAAGATATTATGTAACTCCCCACTCCTTGTCTCTCATGTCCTGGGACCAACATGGATACACCTACACTGAAAACAAGGTTCAAAGTCAATACACATGGAACCAGCATCTTTCATTTCATTCCTTCTGTCCTGGTCCCATCCTGTGGCCATTTCCTTTTCCTCCTTCCTGTTACAAACTTTGGTGTTTTTCATGAAAACATTATTTCTTCAGGAGAGACCCAGGAGTGGGGGCTGCATTCCTGTACAAACAGTCACTAGAAGGGGGCAGACAAAGGCCTTTAGGACAAGGTGTCTGTCACTGTCGAAAATTCATCTCCCTCCTGCAGGTGACTGGCAGCCTGAATTTGTTCCTTATCCTCTGTATGTAGCAGGAACAAACACAAACCTTGTCTTTAAAACAAGCTGTTCCCTTCCTTCTCAGGGAAGATTTTTCTGTGATTGAAATTGAGCTTCACTTCCCCTCTCCTAGGGGCAGGTTGGGTGTGGGGCCAGCTCCCAATGAGATCTGTTGTCACCTTTTCCCCCTTTCAGTCACTCTGGGATGGTAACTCTGCTCCCAGCTGTCAGGCAGCTGCCAGCCCGTCCACCTGCTTAGTGGTTCCGTGGCCACGTGTCACCCTCTTTGCTAGCACCCATAACATGCAGGAAAGGTGTCCCCACCTGATGCATTGGTGATATAGTGGTAGCATAGCTGCCTTCCAAGTAGTTGACCTGGGTTTGATTTCCAGCCAATGCAAAAATGGTTTTTTTCTCTTTTGTTGTTTCCTTGTCTGGAAGTGGTTTAATTTCAGTTACATTGTGTTATAATCACATGATCAACAGAATGAGACAATAAATGTTTCAAAGCCCAGCAGGTCACACAGGATGGAGGCATACAAGGGGCTGGAATGTGTCATCTGAGAAAGACAGAAAGCTTGGAAACCTGCATCTCCCATCCCCTTCCCTTCAGTGTTATGATTCGAAGCTGGGTGCGATGTTTGCATAATGTTCCTGCATGACGGGGAAATAAAGTTTTGGGTCAGTTTTTGCTCCTGCAGATTCCTTTGCTGTTACAATTATGACATGTACAAAAGGGAGGCAAAATAAAAATAAACTCAAACTTGCAATACAGGTAGGGAAAGAGAAGATCATGGTTAAGCCAAACACTTCAAAATAAAAATTAATATTAAAAAGTGGGGGGGGGGGTGGGTGGGAGAGATCAGGTATGTGGAGATCCCCTTGATATTTGAACTTACATTGCTAGAATCAAAGTTCAGACTTGACATTGTGGAAAACTTACAACTATCCGTCTCTCTGAACACCTGTGGTGAACAAGATTGAATTGGGATACCTGTTCTGCTTCAATCATGTATTGTCTCTCTGTGTTCTCTGTTTCTTTCTTCTCCCCCCATTTCTCTTCTCCAGTGTCTCTGCCTTTCTCCTCTTGCTCCCTCTCCCCCTGCCCTGTCCCAGGGATTCACAGACTACAGCTTATAGGAAAAGCCAGAGCTTCCATGTTCTGCACATGATCCTGTGTCAGAGGACGTGTGACCCAGGTCAGAATCAGTCACCAGAACAAACTGACCTGTCATGGGAGACTTCTCTGCCTACTCCCCAAATTACGCCCCCACCACCACTAAAAGGTGTGTGTGTGGGGGGGGGTGGGGTACAGCTCTGACTGAGAGGCCTCACAGGAGAAATTTCAGCCCAAAGACAAATTTGTGTGAGATGCTGAGAAGTGAAGAGCCCCCTTCCCCTCCCCCCAAATCCCCAGAACTCTAGTGTCATCCCCATGGCACCAGCACAGGAAACCCAGTGGGATGGGGTTACAGAGTACAAGGGGGGAGAGAGGTGACAGGGAGTCTCTCTTTTTCCTTCTCTCTTCACTTTCTGCTCTTCTCTTCTCTTCTCTTCCAGGAACTGCAGTCAGAGCAGGGAGGGGTTTGTTTCATTATTAGGGATCTGTGTCTGTCATGGAGGTTGCAGGAAGTCACAGATTCTGTGACTTTCTGTGACCTCTGTGAAATCTGCAGTGGCCACCGTGGCTGACTCCGGACTGTCCAAGCAGCTGGCCTCAGGGACCACTCAAGCAGTGGCCAATTCAGCTGGCCCGGGGACCATCTGAGCAGCGTTTCCGAGGGCAGCAGGAGCAGCTCAGTGACCCCCTGCAGAGCTGCTGGGGTGGCCGGAGCAGCAGCTGGCCCCCTGGGGCTCCCTCCCAGCAATGGGCCCTGTGGAGCTTTTGCCCCTGTAGCAGATGCCACAGGGCCCCTAGACTCCCTCCCCCACAGTTGGTGCCGTGGGCCCCCCTGGGTTCCCTTCCCCAAGATTCAATGAGGGTATTTATGGTATAAGTCATGGTCAGGTCACGGGCTGAGATTTTTTCTTTCTTGCCCGTGATCTGTCCGTCACTTTTCCTAAAACTGTGTTGTCTAACTCAGAATCGATCAAATACATCAAAACGCTTCCACCCGCAAGTGGATTTAGCCCAGGACCCTCAGAGTCAGCAGCTGTTACACCCGCCACTGAGTTCTCTGGTCAGGTGTCCTAGCACTGGAAGCCTCCCGTTTAGATCTTAAAATAGCATTTTTGCACCCGGGGAGTGTGTGTGTGTGTGAAAGTTTGTAGCTCCACCGATATTTTACTGAATTGCTTCAAAACAGCCAGTCAAGAAAGTATCTGAAGGGCCAGGGTCTCTGCTATTGCTCTCCAGGAGTCTGTGCGTTCCACACAGCAACATCCAAACCTGCTCCGAACTGAAGTGGGGTCAGACAGTGACAGGGTTGGTAACACAAATACAAATCCAGGTCCCCTTCTTTCCTTAACTCAGGACGTTCCAGTCAACTGTTAGCCATGGCATTATCTTCACCTTAAAATACCTCTCAGTACATTTAACAGGTGAAGTTAAACCCCCTCCCCCAGATGGCTCGCTGTTGAAGAGTTGTACCCTTGGAGAATGGCTGGTATTATACTGAGAGCTTTTTCTCTTCAAACCCATCCTCCACATTTCAGAGTTTAGAACTTACTCTCATCACCCTAGCATGGCACTTTTCATGTGACTGAGATAAAGTAAATCAGCGAAACTACACATCTAATGAAAACCAACATTCCAGGTGAGGCCTGAATTCACACCCACAGGAGTATTTTCCCCTGCACTAGCCAGTTGCACCACTATAGGTGCTTCTTAGGCCTGGTCTACACTACGAGTTTATGGTGAATTTAGCAGCATTAAATCGAATTAACCTTGCACCCATCCACATAATGAAGCCATTTTTTCCGACATAAATAGCTCTTAAAATCGAATTCTGTACTCCTCCCCGATGAGGGGATCAGCGCTAAAATCGATATCGCCGTGTTGAATTAGGGTTAGTGTGGACACGATTCGATGGTATTGGCCTCTGGGAGCTATCCCACAGTGCACCATTGTGACCGCTCTGGACAGCACTCTGAACCCAGATGCACTGGCCAGGTGTACAGGAAAAGCCCCGGGAACTTTTGAATTTCATTTCCTGCTTGGCCAGCGTGGTGCGCACATCAGCACAGGTGACCATGCAGTCCCAGAATCAAAAAAGAGCTTCAGCATGGACCGAACGGGACGTACTGGATCTGATCACTGTATGGGGAGAATTCGTGCTATCAGAACTATGTTCCAAAAGACGAAATGCCAAAATATTTGAAAAAATCTCCAAGGCCATGATGGATAGAGGATACAGCAGGGATGAAACTGTAGTGCCGCGTGAAAATTAAGGAGCTCAGGCAAGCGTACCAGAAAACCAAAGAGTCAAACGGACACTCCGGGTCACAGCCCCAGACATGCCGCTTCTTTGCTGATCTGCATGCCATTCCAGGGGTGGCCGCCACCACTACCCCACCCCTGTCATAGAATCATAGAATCTCAGGGTTGGAAGGGACCTCAGGAGGTCATCTAGTCCAACCCCCTGCTCAAAGCAGGACCAACCCCAACTAGATCATCCCAGCCAGGGCTTTGTCAAGCCTGACCTTAAAAACCTCTAAGGAAGGAGATTCCACCACCTCCCTAGGTAACCCATTCCAGTGCTTCACCACCCTACTAGTGAAAAAGTTTTTCCTAATATCCAACCTAAACCTCTCCCTCTGCAACTTGAGACCATTACTCCTTGTTCTGTCATCTTCTACCACTGAGAACAGTCTAGATCCAGCCTCTTTGGAACCCCCTTTTAGGTAGTTGAAAGCAGCTATCAAATCCCCCCTCACTCTTCTCTTCTGCAGGCTAAACAATCCCAGTTCCCTCAGCCTCTCCTCATAAGTCGTGCTCCAGCCCCCTAATCATTTTTGTTGCCCTCCGTTGGACTCTTTCCAATTTATCCACATCCTTTTTGTAGTGTGGGGCCCAAAACTGGACACAGTACTCCAAATGAGGCCTCACCAGTGCCGAATAGAGGGGAATAATCACGTCCCTCGATCTGCTGGAAATGCCCCTACTTATACAGCCCAAAATGCCGTTAGCCTTCTTGGCAACAAGGGCACACTGTTGACTCATATTCAGCTTTTCGTCCACTGTAACCCCTAGGTCCTTTTCTGCAGAACTGCTGCCCAGCCATTCGGTCCCTAGTCTGTAGCAGTGCATGGGATTCTTCCGTCCTAAGTGCAGGACTCTGCACTTGTCCTTGTTGAACCTCATCAGATTTCTTTTGGCCCAATCCTCTCATTTGTCTAGGTCCCTCTGTATCCTATCCCTACCCTCCAGCGTATCAACCACTCCTCCCAGTTTAGTGTCATCTGCAAACTTGCTAAGGGTGCAGTCCACACCATCCTCCAGGTCGTTGATGAAGATATTGAACAAAACTGGCCCCAGCACCGACCCTTGGGGCACTCCACTTGATACCGGCTGCCAACTAGACATGGAGCCATTGATCACTACCCGCTGAGCACGACCATCCAGCCAGTTTTCTATCCACCTTACCGTCCATTCATCCAGCCCATACTTCTTTAACTTGCTGGCAAGAACACTGTGCGAGACTGTATCAAAAGCTTTGCTAAAGTCAAGAAATAGCACATCCACTGCTTTCCCCTCATCCACAGAGCCAGTTATCTCATCATAGAAGGCAATTAGGTTAGTCAGGCATGACTTGCCCTTGGTGAATCCATGCTGACTGTTCCTGATCACTTTCCCCTCCTTTAAGTGGTTCAGAATTGATTCCTTGAGGACCTGTTCCATGATTTTTCCAGGGACTGAGGTGAGACTGACTGGCCTGTAGTTCCCCGGATCTTCCTTCTTCCCTTTTTAAAAGATGGGCACTACATTAGCTTTTTTCCAGTCATCCGGGACCTCCCCCGATTGCCATGATTTGGCAAAGATAATGGCCAATGGCTCTGCAATCACATCGGCCAACTCCTTTAGCACCCTCGGATGCAGTGCATCCGGCCCCATGGACTTGTGTTCGTCCAGCTTTTCTAAATAGTCCCGAACTACTTCTTTCTCCACAGAGGGCTGGTCACCTCCTCCCCATACCGTGCTGCGGAGTGCAGCTGTCTGGGAGCTGCCCTTGTCTGTGAAGACTGAGGCAAAAAAAGCATTGAGTACACTAGCTTTCTCCACATCCTCTGTCACTAGGTTCCCTCCCTCATTCAGCAAGGGGCCCACACTTTCCTTCACTTTCTTCTTGTTGCTAACATACCTGAAGAAACCCTTCTTGTTACTCCTAACATCTCTGGCTAGCTGAAACTCCAAGTGTGATTTGGCCTTCCTAATTTCACTCCTGCATGCCTGAGCAATATTTTTATAATCCTCCCTGGTCATGTGTCCAAACTTCCATTTCTTGTAAGCTGCTTTTTTGTGTTTAAGACGAGCAAGGATTTCACTGTTAAGCCAAGCTGGTCGCCTGCCATATTTACTTTTCTTTCTACACATCGGGATGGTTTGTTCCTGCAACCTCAATAAGGTTTCTTTAAAATACAGCCAGCTTTCCTCGACTCCTTTCCCCGTCATGTTATTCTCCCAGGGGACCTTGCCCATCAGTTCCCTGAGGGAGTCAAAGTCTGCTTTTCTGAAGTCCAGGCTCTGTATTCTACTGCTCTCCTTTCTTCCTTGTGTCAGGATCCTGAACTCGACCATCTCATGGTCACTGCCTCCCAGGTTCCCAGCCACTATTGCTTCCTCTACTATTTCTTCCCTGTTTGTGAGCAGCAGGTCAAGAAGAGCTTTTCCCCTAGTTGGTTCCTCCAGCACTTGCACCAGGAAATTGTCCCCTACACTTTCCAAAAACTTCCTGGATTGTCTGTGGACCGCTGTATTGCTCTCCCAGCAGATGTCGGGGTGATTAAAGTCACCCATGAGAACCAGGGCCTGTGATCTAGTAACTTCTGTTAGTTGCTGGAAGAAAGCCTCGTCCACCTCATCCCCCTGGTCTGGTCGTCTGTAGCAGACTCCCACCACGACATTACCCTTGTTGCTCATGTAACCCTTCTGCCAGGACAAGTTGACAGCAGCAAGGGCCAGGTTCAGTACATAGGGGTTCCCTTCTCAACAATGCAATGCAAAACCAGCTCGAGCCCCCACCCAGTAACCTGGGAAAATCTTATACACACCCCCTGGGCGCCTCAAAGAGGCAATACTTCCCCTCTCGTAAGCACAGAGCCTCAGGGTAACAGGAATCTTTAATCAGTAGGTAAACGATACCAGCCTTAAATTGGGAAAACATTGCAACTAGGCTCCATAAGCCAAACTGTGAGCAAGACCCACCACAGCCAATTGGGCCATGCCCTGTCCCTTGGGTTCTTGAGTCCAGCAGCCCAAAAGTCACCCAAAGTCCCCAAAAGTCCAAGAACCCAAAAGTCCAGTCCCAGAGTTCAAAAGTTCATCTGCAGGGTGCTACACGCCACCCGCCTGGGCAGCAATGGGAAGGGGGGGGTAAGGGGCACCTTACGTAGCGTGAAGATGATTGCCTCACCCTCCGTGGGGCTTCACTCTGCTCCGCCAGCCGTCTCACAGGCCGCTCTGCTCCGCCAGCTGTCCCGCAAGCCGCTACTGCTGTCCCCACGAACTGCTCTGCCCCGACAACAGCGCCGCTCCACCAGCCGTCCTGCAAGCTGCTCCGACTGCAACCACGAACTGCGCCGCTCTGCCAGCAGCACCGCTCCGACTGTCCTCACGAACTGCGCCGCTCTGCCAGCAGCACCGCTCCGACTGTCCTCACGAACTGCGCCGCTCTGCCAGCAGCACCGCTCCGACTGTCCTCACGAGCTGCGCCGCTCTGCCAGCAGCACCGCTCCGACTGTCCTCACGAGCTGCGCCGCTCTGCCAGCAGCACCGCTCCGACTGTCCTCACGAACTGCGCCGCTTTGCCAGCAGCGCCACACCATCAGCTGTCTTGCCAACTGCTCCACCAGCCACTCAGCAATTTATCTTCAGGCTCCCCCACTACTTAACACAGTGCTCAGTGATTTCGGCTCAGTGATTTCAGCTCATAATGCTTTTAGCTCTTTAGTGATTTCAGCTTGTAGTTTAGGGGAGCCCTAGTGCTCATTTGCACTATTAGCCCAGAGTGATTTCAATTCAGCAGCCTGAAACCAGACTCTCTAGAACTCAACATTAGCTCTGATATTCCACAGTGGAGAGAGAAGGAGATGCTGCAATTGGTGTCTCAGACCCTCACAGGGGCCCTACACCACCAGGCATTAATACCTGTCCCCAGCCTCTCTCAATTCACTGGGCTTTGGAACCCATGTCCCTTGGCTGGTGAGTGCTGTTAAGTTAATGGCAAGTTCCCCTTTAACATGACAAAAGGCCAAGTACAGTTCCACTGTCCATGATTTACATAAGCAGTATAACAACGGTTTATTCTTCCTGCCCCAATAACAGAAATTCCTGCCCCAATACAGAAAACTGGGGATCCTACAGCAGCCCAACATGCCCATTTGGGTCACTATGGTTCATAACAGGCAGGGTGGGTGTGCCTATGCAAATTGGATCAGCCCCTGGCGTGCTTTGCCATGACTCCCCACCAGATGTCAGGGTGGAGCTCATCCTGACTCTGCTTACATCCTCCCCCCAGCCGAGAATTTGTCGTCCCGACAAATCACACTCCCCTTATACCAACTCATTGGTTTCCTCCAAAGGGCCTCAGAAAGCCCACTTTAGCTTCCACCAGCCTGTGTGCTAAATGTATGGGCTCCTCACTAATCACCCCAGGTGCGTCATAAGTTAACCGTTTTACTGGTCTTATTACCCTGTCCCTTCTATCAAGAATCTCTGTGGCAGGGGTAGGAGGGACATCTTCTTGAGTGACGGATGGAGAGGTTTCCTGTGAGGGTCCCTCGGCTATTGGCATAGGCCCCTGCATCTCTGGTTCCGACAGTGGAGGGTCCACCGTGTCTAGGGCCCCCTCCACCTGGAATTCTCCACTGTCCAATAACCTGTGGGCGTCATCAACGGGAGGTTCCATCGGCGGCACAGGAGTGCCCGGAACAGGCCTAAATACCTCTGCCATGGGGTTGAGGGCTGGCGAGGGGGAGCTCTCTATTGGCTCAGCTGATCGAGACTGAAATCTTGTCTTCATTCCAGGATACACCAAGGTCATGTCTTCCTCCTCAGTCTCACTCTCTGACATGCTGAATAGGGGTAGGTTAGCTTCGGAGGACCTGTTGTCCGTGTTGGATGGCGGCTGTGGCCTGGCACTTCTGTTCTGCCCGGCTGCCCTGTCATGGCCCATCTCATAAGGGGTGCCAACCAACTCCCCCACAGGGAGCAAAAGATTTCTATGCACCGTCTTTATTTGCCCTGGACCCTCTTCAGGTTTGATCTTGTAGACCGGCAGATCTCCCAGCTTTTCCATCACTAGGTAGGGTATTGCCTTCCATCTGTCAGCTATCTTATGTTTGCCAGCAATACCCAAATTCCGCAGCAGGACTCTGTCCCCTGGCTGGAGCTCCTGCAAACGTACCCTAGCATCATATCGATGTTTGTTGCGATCTGCGTTCTTCCGAGCTGCAGATGTAGCCAAATGATAAGCATCTCGCAGCTTTTCTCGTAGTTGGGATACATATTGCTGATGAGTTTCATAGCTATCACCATCCTCTGATACACCAAAGCACAAGTCTATGGGTAATCTTGGTTCTCGCCCAAACATCAAGAGATATGGGGTGACTCCTGTAGCATCGTTCTTTGTGGCGTTGTAGGCATGCACCAGAAATGCGACATGCTGGCTCCAGGTTGCCTTCTGTTCTGGTCGCAGAGTCCCCAACATATCTAATAGTGTTCGGTTGAACCTCTCTGGCTGAGGATCACCTTGGGGGTGATAAGGCGTTGTCCTAGACTTCTTAATTCCCGCCATCCTCAGCACCTCCTTCAGAAGGTGACTCTCAAAGTCCCGCCCCTGATCCGAGTGTATCCGGGCTGGGAATCCATAAACTGAGAAATATTTCTCCCACAGTACTCGAGCGACAGTGGTGGCCCTCTGATCACGTGTGGGATATGCCTGTGCATACCGCGTGAAATGGTCGGTCACTACTAGAATGTTCCCAACATTCCTCTTGTCTACTTCTAAGGACAAGAAATCAATGCATACCAACTCCAAAGGTTTGGTGCTGGTGATGTTCTTGAGATATGCAGCCCTCGTGGGCAGAGTTTTCCTTTGAACACATCGAGCGCAAGTCTCACATTTCCTGCGAACATCTTCAGCCATCCGGGGCCAATAGAACCTACTACGAATAAGTTCTAGGGTCCTTTCCATCCCTAAATGTCCAAAGTCATCATGCAGGGCCCTCATGGCCAGGGCTCTGTACTCTTTTGGCAGCACTAGTTGTGCTCGTTGCTTTTGTAAAGGGTCAGTGGTCATTCGGTGTAGCACTCCCTGAATCAGTTTTAGTTTGGTCCATTCTCTTAATAGTAGTTTAGCCTCGGGGCTAGGTGGGATAACCACAGCTGGGCTTCGCCCCTCCCTTTTGGCCAGTAGGGTATCACAAATGTCAACATCTTGCAGCTGGGCCTCTTGCCAGTCAGCCGCATTGAGCATGGGCAAAGGAGATTGGTCCAATGCAATATAGTTCACTGAAGCAGAAGGCACGCATTCAGGGGGCAGGCCCAGAGCTTCTGCAACACATCCATGAAGGCTCTCCCGGGCCTGTGGCTCTCGACGACTCACACTGCAAATAGCTCTCACTCCATCCGTGGGTATCACAGCAACTTCTGGAGCCTGCGGACGCCTGGACAATGCATCAGCATCTACATTGCTTCTCCCCGATCGGTATTGGATGCTGAACTCATAGCCAGCCAAGGCGGCCACCCATCTTTGTCCTGTAGCATCCAGCTTAGCACTTGTTAACACATATGTCAGTGGGTTGTTGTCTGTCCACACCTGGAACTGAGCACCATACAAGTAGTCTCGAAATTTCTCAGTGATGGCCCATTTCAAGGCCAAAAACTCCAGCTTGTGGATGGGATAGCGAGTTTCACTGTCAGACAGTCCTCGGCTGGCAAAGGCAACAGGTTTACGGTTGCCTTCCACTTCTTGGTACAGTACTGCCCCCAGACCCTCCAAACTGGCATCAGTATGTAGGATAAAGGGTTTGCTGGGATCAGCAAAGACTAGGACTGGAGCCTGAGTTAGACGAGTAATGATTTCCTGAAAAGCCCTTTCACATCTCTCACTCCACCGTGGCCCAAACGGTTCGAAGGGGCCATAGTGTCTCTGCATAGGAGGCTTTCGGGGGCCCCTCTTATTCTTGGTCTTAGATTTGTTCTTGTTGGACTGATATCCCCTGGTAAGATCATTCAGAGGTTTTACAATCGTAGCATAGTTCTTCACAAATCTACGATAGTAGCCACTAAATCCAAGGAAGGTCTTGAGTTCTCTGTAGTTACTTGGGCATGGCCAGGTAGTGAGTGCTTCTATTTTATCGGGATCAGTACTCACACCCTCTTGGGACACAATGTGACCCACATACTTCACAGAGGTTCGGCAGAACTGGCATTTGTCAATTGAAAGCTTCAAACCATATGCCTCCAACCTATCAAGCACTTTAAGAAGTCTTTCTTCATGCTCCTCCAAGGTTCTCCCAAACACAATCAGGTCATCCAAATAAACTAGGACTTGCAGTAAATTCATGTCTCCCACAACTTTCTCCATAAGACGTTGAAATGTAGCAGGTGCCCCAGAAATCCCTTGGGGCATGCGTTCAAACTGGTAGAACCCTAATGGGCAGATGAAGGCTGTCTTCTCCTTATCTTCTTCTCCCAGAGGGATCTGGTAGTATCCACTCCGAAGATCCAACACAGAGAACCACTGGCTACCCAGCAAACAGTCCAAGGCATCTTGTACTCGAGGCATGGTGTACTGATCCACTATAGTGCGCCTGTTTAGGGTGCGGTAGTCAATACACATCCGGATCTTCCCACTCTTCTTACGAACCACCACAATGGGAGAGGCATAGGGGCTACAGGACTCTGTAATGATACCGTTCGCGATCAGTTCTTGCAGGTGATGACGTACGTCTTCCATCTCAGAGAGAGCAATCCTCCTAGATCTCTCTCTGAAGGGTCGGGGATCTTGTAGCCTGATGTGGTGTTCCACTCCTTTGGCACATCCCACATCCCACTCATGCAGTGAGAATACCTTGGATCTCTCACAAAGCTTCTTCCTCAGGCGATCCTTCCACTCCTCAGTCAACGGTGAGTCACCGAAGTCTAACTTGGCAGGATCCATCGCCGGAACTTCAGCTTCACACTGGGGTCTCACAATGGTTTCAGGCTCAAAGATGTCTGCAATCTTCTGCCCTGGTTTTACGAGCACGCTCTGGCTTGTTTCATTAGCAATAAGTATAGTCACCTCTTCCTGGGCTTCAGCAGGTAGGGTTATGACTCCACTGAGAACCAGCACTCCTTCAGGGAGCCCTCCCTGGGTCGGCTGCTCTACCACGACTAATGTTCCCTTACTGCCTTTCAGGCAGGTACTCATGACAATCACCTCCTTTTCTGTCATTGCAGGCACCACTAAGGGGACCAGGCCCGCATACTTCAATGCTCCCACCGGCAAATCAGGCATCACTTTTCTTGTGTCCTCAATTTTCCTGTAGGCTGCGGCACAATGTGTGTGTATCACCAAGGTGTTCAGGTATTGTTCCCCTGCTCGCTGTCTGCAGTAATCTGCCAGTACCTTAAAGAGGCTGGAGTTAGTCCCTATGAGCACGGACACGTCAGAGACTCCTTTAGGGTCGGGGCAAATTAAAGCAGCAGTGTCCACCTCCTGTCTTACTCCAGCGATCTCTTCTGGGAATTCCAGGTGTATTATGACATACCCCCGATAGGGGTATTCATCCATGCTGAGGCCACACAAGCCAAGCCCTGTCAGAGGCTGTATAGGCAGATGCCCAAGCATCTGCTGATAGAAAGACTGGAATATGATAGTCACTTGGGATCCCGTGTCAAGCACTGCTCTACATTCTGTCCCTTCGACCCTTACAGTGACCTCCGCTCGAGGTCCTATCAATCCCGGTGGGATTCGGGCGGCAGGGTTCTCTCTGGGGGAGCCTCCAAATCCTGAAGGCCTAGGCGGCTCCCTTCCCAGGCCCTGGGGCCGTTTCCCGACTTCCCCCAGGTGGTCCTCAGCTTTTGATATACTAGCGTGGGATTCTCTGTATTCTGACACCTTGCAGCAATGTGCCCACCCTGGCCACACTGGTAGCAGAAGAAGGATTGTCCTTTCCCTTGTCGCCTGGGTGGGGCAGAGGTTCCAAATGTGGTCTTCAGGACTGAAGTAGTGGGGGGTTCCTTGTACCCTGAAGTCTTTGCTGAATCGATGGTATTCGCTAGTTCAGCCACTTTCTGTGTCAGGACCTGCACTTGTTGAGTAAGTTCCTCTTGAGGAGTCACCATCAGTGCCTTGGGCATTCGTATGGATGTTGATCCAGTCGCCTGGTGCGGCTGAGCCTCCCAAACCTCGCCAGCTGCTTGCCTCTCCTCCTCCTCTCGGACCTCTTTTATCAGCTGAGAGTAACTCGGTGGATTGTCTTGCCTTTCCCTTAACCGAAGGTGGAGAAGAATTGGGTTCTGATATTGAATTCCTCTCACAATCTGAGCCAATCTAGTCCGGTCCATTTGCTCAACCGCTACCGCTCCCCTCATGATGGCTCTCTGTAGTAATTTCTCCAACCTCTGGATATAGGCAGAAACCTTCTCTCCCTTTTGTTGCCTGGCATTGAGGAACTTGCAGTAAACATCCTCTAAGCCCTCGGTTCTCCCAAAGGCGTGATCAAGGGCCTCTAGGCAATCCTTCACCTTGACCCCAGGGTTACTGAGCTTCAGGGTGCGAATCACATCTAGGGCTGGCCCCCTGAGGCACTCTACTAGTCGCCGTCTCTTTTCAGCATCAGGCACTGCCCACTCCTGCAGCATTTCAGTGGTGTGTTCCAGCCAGGGTTCAAATGCTTCCTCCCCCGGTATTGGGGTGGGACCCCCAGAAAACAACCTCAGCTTACGATACGGGCTTGACTCAGGGTGGGGTGGCACCACCTTCTCTAATGCTTTCCCCAAAGCCTTCACCCACTCATCAGGTGAAGGAGCAGGCTCCAGGTGTGGGACTCCTGGGTCAAGGCCCAACAGACCCGGCATATCAGCCAAAGTCTTTCCCTCTTTCCCCAAAAAGGCTGACATTTTCTTTAAAAACTCTACATTGGAGGCAGGGGCTGGTGAGGGCTGACTCCCTGTGGCTATTACCCTCCACACAACATCTTCCACTGTTATCGTGCTTGGAACCTGTAGAGGGTCCACAGCCGATGGCAGCTCACACAGTACAGCAAAAGCCCCCTCCTCCCTCACAAACATGCGCCCACGCATTTTGCACTCACTCAGGTACTTAGTGGATGTCCTTAATATAGGTTCTATTGATCCCTCATTGAACTCCTCTGACACCCCCGTCACCAGAAGACAGTTCTTAGGGTCAATAGTCATCCCCTTGCACCAATCCTCTAGCAAGTGTAGGGCCATTATACAAACTAATTTTTTCCAAATATAACAGATCAAGACAACAACAAAATTTTGGGTTTTCCCAATTTAATGGCTCACCCAAGATGTGCTTACGAGGGGTACTGACCCAGATCCCGGACGAGCCCCCAAAAATGTAACCCTTCTGCCAGGACAAGTTGACAGCAGCAAGGGCCAGGTTCAGTACATAGGGGTTCCCTTCTCAACAATGCAATGCAAAACCAGCTCGAGCCCCCACCCAGTAACCTGGGAAAATCTTATACACACCCCCTGGGCGCCTCAAAGAGGCAATACTTCCCCTCTCGTAAGCACAGAGCCTCAGGGTAACAGGAATCTTTAATCAGTAGGTAAACGATACCAGCCTTAAATTGGGAAAACATTGCAACTAGGCTCCATAAGCCAAACTGTGAGCAAGACCCACCACAGCCAATTGGGCCATGCCCTGTCCCTTGGGTTCTTGAGTCCAGCAGCCCAAAAGTCACCCAAAGTCCCCAAAAGTCCAAGAACCCAAAAGTCCAGTCCCAGAGTTCAAAAGTTCATCTGCAGGGTGCTACACGCCACCCGCCTGGGCAGCAATGGGAAGGGGGGGGTAAGGGGCACCTTACGTAGCGTGAAGATGATTGCCTCACCCTCCGTGGGGCTTCACTCTGCTCCGCCAGCCGTCTCACAGGCCGCTCTGCTCCGCCAGCTGTCCCGCAAGCCGCTACTGCTGTCCCCACGAACTGCTCTGCCCCGACAACAGCGCCGCTCCACCAGCCGTCCTGCAAGCTGCTCCGACTGCAACCACGAACTGCGCCGCTCTGCCAGCAGCACCGCTCCGACTGTCCTCACGAACTGCGCCGCTCTGCCAGCAGCACCGCTCCGACTGTCCTCACGAGCTGCGCCGCTCTGCCAGCAGCACCGCTCCGACTGTCCTCACGAACTGCGCCGCTTTGCCAGCAGCGCCACACCATCAGCTGTCTTGCCAACTGCTCCACCAGCCACTCAGCAATTTATCTTCAGGCTCCCCCACTACTTAACACAGTGCTCAGTGATTTCGGCTCAGTGATTTCAGCTCATAATGCTTTTAGCTCTTTAGTGATTTCAGCTTGTAGTTTAGGGGAGCCCTAGTGCTCATTTGCACTATTAGCCCAGAGTGATTTCAATTCAGCAGCCTGAAACCAGACTCTCTAGAACTCAACATTAGCTCTGATATTCCACAGTGGAGAGAGAAGGAGATGCTGCAATTGGTGTCTCAGACCCTCACAGGGGCCCTACACCACCAGGCATTAATACCTGTCCCCAGCCTCTCTCAATTCACTGGGCTTTGGAACCCATGTCCCTTGGCTGGTGAGTGCTGTTAAGTTAATGGCAAGTTCCCCTTTAACATGACAAAAGGCCAAGTACAGTTCCACTGTCCATGATTTACATAAGCAGTATAACAACGGTTTATTCTTCCTGCCCCAATAACAGAAATTCCTGCCCCAATACAGAAAACTGGGGATCCTACAGCAGCCCAACATGCCCATTTGGGTCACTATGGTTCATAACAGGCAGGGTGGGTGTGCCTATGCAAATTGGATCAGCCCCTGGCGTGCTTTGCCATGACTCCCCACCAGATGTCAGGGTGGAGCTCATCCTGACTCTGCTTACACTCACACTTCTCAATTTAATCCAGAGACTCTCAGGTTTTTCTGCAGTTTCATACTGGAGCTCTGAGCAGTCATACTGCTCTCTTACATACAACGCAACTCCCCCAGCTTTTCTGCCCGGCCTATCCTTCCTGAACAGTTTATATCCATCCATGACAGTACTCCAATCGTGTGAGTTATCCCACCAAGTCTCTGTTATTCCAATTACGTCATAATTCCTTGACTGTGCCAGGACTTCCAGTTCTCCCTGCTTGTTCCCCAGGCTTCTTGCATTTGTGTATAGGCATTTAAGATAACTCACTGATCGTCCTGCTGTCCCAGTATGGGGCAGGAGCCCTCCCCTTTTGCACTCACTTACTTGTGCTTCCTCCCGGTATCCCACTTCCCCACTTACCTCGGGGCTTTGGTCTCCTTCCCCCGGTGAACCTAGTTTAAAGCCCTCCTCACTAGGTTGGCCAGCCTGCTTCCAAAGATGCTCTTCCCTCTCTTCGTCAGGTGGAGCCCGTCTCTGCCTAGCACTCCTTCTTCTTGGAACACCATCCCATGGTCAAAGAATCCAAACCCTTCTCTCCGACACCATCTGCATAGCCATTCGTTGACTTCCACGATTCGACGGTCTCTACCCCGGCCTTTTCCTGCCACAGGGAGAATGGACGAGAACACCACTTGCGCCTCAAACGCCTTTATCCTTCTTCCCAGAGCCACGTAGTCTGCAGTAATACGCTCAAGGTCATTCTTGGCAGTATCATTGGTGCCCACGTGGAGAAGCAGGAAGGGGTAGCGATCTGAGGGCTTGATGAGTCTCGGCAGTCTCTCCATCACATGATGAATCCTAGCCCCTGGCAAGCAGCACACCTCTCGGTTTTCCCGGTCAGGGCGGCAGATAGATGACTCAGTCCCCCTGAGGAGAGAGTCCCCAACCACCACCACCCTCCTCCTCCTCTTGGGAGTGGTGGTCGTGGGACCCCCATCCCTAGGACTGTGCATCTCATGCCTTCCAATCAGTGGAGTCTCCTTCTGCTCTGTTCCCTCAGATGCATCATTCACTCCACTCTCTGCACTAGTGCCTGTGGAGAGAACATGAAAACGGTTGCTCATCTGAATATGCGTTTCTGGTACATGGACTTGTCTCATACTCTTTCCTCTTCTGGAGGTCACATGCCACCAATTATCCTCGCTGGTCTTCTGTCCCCGCTGCGCAGCCTGCTCTGAATCCTCACAACACTGTGCCCGCTGAAGCCTATCCTGACGTCTATCCAGGAACTCCTCATTTTCTTTTATGGAACGCAGGGTTGATACTCGTTTCTCCAGACCTTGAATCTTCTCCAATATGGAGATCAGCTTGCACTTTGTACAGACATAATCGCTTCTATCCTGTGGAAGAAAGACAAACATGGCACATCCTGTGCAGGTCACGACAGCGGATCGCTCAGCATCCATAGTTCCTTCCTTCGAAGAGTTTCCTCACTTGTGGCAGAAGCTACTCAGGGAAACCTGCAAGAGGGATGCCTCAATAGGCTCTCTCCAGGCGAACTCCACCTGTTTGCTTCTCTGCTATGCGCTGCTCCGCATAGCAGAGAAGAAGATGGGCAGAAGGAGTCAAATGAGGCTAGACCAGAATAGAGGAGATTTTCTTCCTGTTAAAATGTACTGAAGTCTCATCACTAAAAGAACCCCTCAATCTTCAGTTGGATTTCACCATCAGCTGTTCAGTTACCAGCCAAAGGTGTTAACCACAGACACGGGTGTCAGCTTACTGCCCAAGTTTATCTATGGCTATGTCTACACTATGAAATTAGTCCGATTTTACATAAATCAATTTTTGGGAACAGATTGTACAAAGTCGAGTGCGTGCATCCCCACTAAGCACATTAATTCAGTGGTGTGCGTCCACAGTACCATGGCAAGCGTTGACATTCCGAGTGGAGCACTGTGGGTAGCTATCCCACAGTTGCCGCAGTCCCCGCTGCCCATTGGAATTCTGGGTTGAGCTCCCAATGCCTGATGGGGCCAAAATTTTGTCGTGAGTGGTTATGGGTAAATGTCGTCAGTCAACCCTTCCTCCCTCCCTCCCTCACTCCCTCCCTCCCTCCCTCCAAGCACTGGCAGACAATTATTTCGCGCCCTTTTCCCTGGATTGACAGAGCAGACGCCATAGCACAGCAAGCATGGAGCCCGGTCAGCTCATCGCAGCAGTTATGACCATTGTAAACACTTCGCGCATTATCATGCAGTTTATGCAGAACCAGAACCTGAAAAACTAGGAGAGGAGGTGACGGCAGCGCGGTGATGAGAGTGATGAGGACATGGACACAGACTTCTTTCAATACACGGGCCCCGGCAATTTGGACATCTTGGTGTTATTGGGGCAGGCTCATGCCGTGGAACGCCGATTCTGGGCCCGGGAAACTTTCGCATGTGTAAGGGCACTTTCCTGGAACTTTGTGACTTGCTGTCCCCTGCACTGAAGCACAAGAATACCAAGATGAGAGCAGCCATCACAATTCAGAAGCGAGTGGCCATAGCCCTCTGGAAGCTTGCAACACCTGACAGCTACCGGTCAGTCGCAAATCAATTTGGAGTGTGTAAATCTACAATGGGGGCTGTTGTGATGCAAGTAGCCAATGCAATCATTGAGCTGCTGCTATCAAAGGTAGTGATCCTGGGAAATGTGCAGCAATGGGGTTCCCGAACTGTGGTGGGGCTATAGATGGAACACATATCCCTATCTTGGGACCGGACCACCAGGGCAGCCAGTACATAAACTGCAAGGGTTACTTTTCAATGTGATCCACCAGTGCTTGCTCAGCTGCAAGCACTGGTGGATCACAAGGGACGTTTCACCCACATCAACGTGGGATGGCCGGGAAAGGTTCATGACACTCGCATTGTCAGGAACTCTGGTCTGTTTAGACGGCTGCAGGAAAGTATTTACTTCCCAGACCAGAAAATAACTGGTGGGGATGTTGAAATGCCTATAGTGATCCTTGGGGACCCAGCCTACCCACTAATACCATGGCTCATGAAGCCATACACAGGCGCCCTGGACAGTAATAAGGAGCTGTTCAACTATAGGCTGAGCAAGTGCAGAATGGTGGTAGAATGTGCATTTGGACGTTTGAAGGGTCGCTGGTGCAGTTTACTGACTCGTTCAGACCTCAGCGAAATCAATATTCCCATTGTTATTGCTGCTTGCTGTGTGCTCCACAATCTCTGTGAGAGTAAGGGGGAGATGTTTATGCCGGGGTGGGAGGTTGAGGCAAATTGCCTGGCCGCTGATTACACACAGCCAGACACCAGGGAGATTAGAAGAGCACAGCAGGGAACGCTGCGCATCAGAGAAGCTTTGAAAACCAGTTTCATGACTGGCCAGGGTACCGTGTGACAGTTCTGTTTGTTTCTGCTTGATGAAAACCCGCTCCCTTGCTCGACTCCAATTACCTGTGAGCCATCCACCCTCCCCCCTTCGAGCACAGCTTGCTTGCAGAGGAAATAAAGTCACTATCATTTAAAACCCATGTATTCTTTATTAACTGAGTATAAAAATAGGGAGATTACTCACAAAGTAGCCCAGATGGGGTGTGGGAGGAGGGGAAGAGGGAAGGAAAAGGCCACTTCAAAACTTGTTGAATGCTAGCCTTCTGTTGCTTGGGCAGTCCACTGGGGTGCAGTGGTTGGGTGCCTGGTGCCTAGAGCCTCCCCCCACCCCTGCGTTTTTGGGAGTCTGGGTGAGGAGGCTATCGAATTTGGGGAGGAGGGAGGGCGGTTACACATGGGCTGCAGAGGCACTCTGTGATCCTGCTGCCGTTCCTGAACCTCCACCAGACGCCGGAGCATGTCCGTTTGATCCCGCAGTAGCCCCAGAATTGCCTCCTGCATCCTCTGATCTTCCTGCCGCCACCTCTCATCTTGATCGTCCCTCCTGTCCTCATGTTCATTGGCCGCTTTCCTGTACTGTGCTATTGTGTCCCTCCACACATTCTGCTGAGCTCTTTCAGTGCGGGAGGAGTGCATGAGCTCTGAGAACACTTCATTCTGCGTGCATTTTTTTCACTGCCTTATCTGAGATAGCCTTTGGGACGGAGATGCTAGGGGGAGGCTTGAAACATTTGCAGCTGCGGGAGGAAAAAAAGGGAGAGAAGTATTTAAAAAGATATATTTTACAGAACAATGGGTATACTCTTTCACGGTGAACAACACCATTCACATTACATAGCACATGTGCTTTCAGTACAAGGGCACATTTTGCATCTCATATTGCGTGCCTGCGGCTTTGGTGTTAGAGATCACACATGCAGGGCCGGGCAACAGAATTCGGCTTGCAGGCGGCCATGGTAAGCCATAGTCTTTCAGCTTCTGCAATCTTCATAACAGAAGTGCCCTTCTTTCCCATACCAAGCAAAGCTCATTGAGTTGGCCATTTAGTGCTGTGTTTTTCAGGTTATGTGCAGCAGCAGAAACCCAACTAACACCCCCCCTCCATCCAATTCTCTGAGATGATCGCTTTACCCCTCCCACCACCGTGTGGCTGGTATCAGGGAAGATCCCTGCTAGCCAAACGCAAACAGCTCAGCACCAATGCCCTCCCCCTCCACCGCTTGCCTAACTGCGGGGAGGATTTCTTTGCAGCCACAGGCAAACAGCCCAGTAGGAACGGCCACCTCGGATTGTCCCCTTAATTAAATTCCCGTATTTCTACAAGGTAACCACGAATGATATCACTCTGATGAGGATAACACAGACAAAGAAAGAACAGATGTTGCTTGAATGCCAGCAAACACCGGGACCATACGCTGCCAGGCTTTCTCATGCAATGATACCAGATTACTTGCTACTGGCCTGGTGTGTTAAAGTGTCCTACCATGGAGGACGGAATAGGGTGGCTCTCCCCAGAAACCTTCTGCAAAGGCTTTTAGAGTACCTCCAGGAGAGCTTCATGTAGATGTCCCTGGAGGATTTCCACTCCATCCCCAGACACATTAACAGATTTTCCAGTAGCTGTACAGGCCACGAATGCATCCCTAACCCTCAGGGCAAATTAATCATTAAAAAACGCTTGCTTTTCAACCATGTATTTTATTTACAAAGGTACACTCACCAGAAGTGCCTTCTCCGGCTTCACGGTCCAAGATATCGGCTTGGGAGGGTTGGGAGGATATTTCAGTTAGAATGATAAAAAGATCCTGGCTGTTGGGGAGAACGGTCTCTCCACTTGTCTGCTGTGTGGTCTCCTCAACCTCATCCGCCTCCTCCTCATCTTCCTCGTCCACCAAATCCTCAGGCATGGCAACTGAGAGTACCCCATCGTCGGAGTCCACGGACAGGTGGCTTTGCGAACAGGGGAGTTTGGAAGGGGAGTGCGAAGGGGGCAAGCTATCCTTGCCATTCCTAATTCTTTTTACCCAAACTAAAGGGAGAGGCAGAGCAACCAGGTGGCTGCAGACGGGGGAGTGAGTATCTGTTGAGGGGACAGTTTGGCACTTTGACCGTGTGCTTGAGTGTTTGATTTCCTGTTTGAATAGTGTGAATTGGGAGTGCTTCGTTCCAGGCTCTTCTAAAAAGACAGTCAGTCAGCTGCGAACCAGCTGAGCAGCGCATAGCAGAGAAGCAAACAGGTGGAGTTAGCCTGGGAGTTCGCCTGGAGAGAGCCTACTGCGGCATCCCCCTTGCAGGTTTCCCTGAGTAGCTTCTGCCACAAGTGAGGAAACTCTTCGAAGGAAGGGACTATGGATGCTGAGCGATCCGCTGTCGTGACCTGCACAGGATGTGCCATGTTTGTCTTTCTTCCACAGGAAAGAAGCGACTTTGTCTGTACAAAGTGCAAGCTGATCTCCATATTGGAGGAGAAGATTCAAGGTCTGGAGAAACAAGTATCAACCCTGCGTTCCATAAAAGAAAATGAGGAGTTCCTGGACAGACGTCTGGATAGGCTTCAGCGGGCGCAGTGTTGTGAGGATTCAAAGCAGGCTGCGCAGCGGGGACAGAAGGCCAGTGAGGATAATTGGCGGCATGTGACCTCCAGAAGAGGAAAGAGTATGAGACAAGTCCATGTACCAGAAACGCATATTCAGATGAGCAACCGTTTTCATGTTCTCTCCACAGGTCCTAGTGCAGAGAGTGGAGTGAATGATGCATCTGAGGGAACAGAGCAGAAGGAGACTCCACTGATTGGAAGGCATGAGATGCACAGTCCTAGGGCTGGGGTTTCCACGACCATCACTCCCAAGAGGAGGAGGAAGTTGGTGGTGGTCGGGGACTCTCTCCTCAGGGGGACTGAGTCATCTATCTGCCGCCCTGACCGGGAAAACCGAGAGGTGTGCTGCTTGCCAGGGGCTAGGATTCGTGATGTGACAGAGAGAGTGCCGAGACTCATCAATCCCTCAGATCGCTACCCCTTCCTGCTTCTCCACATGGGAACCAATGATACTGCCAAGAATGACCTTGAGCATATTACTGCAGACTACGTAGCTCTGGGAAGAAGGATAAAGGCGTTTGAGGCGCAAGTGGTGTTCTCGTCCATTCTCCTTGTGGCAGGAAAAGGCCGGGGTAGAGACCATTGAATCATGGAAGTCAACGAATGGCTATGCAGATGGTGTCGGAGAGAAGGGTTCGGATTCTTTGACCATGGGATGGTGTTCCAAGAAGAAGGAGGGCTAGGCAGAGACGGGCTCCACCTGACGAAGAGAGGGAAGAGCATCTTTGGAAGCAGGCTGGTCAACCTAGTGAGGAGGGCTTTAAACTAGGTTCACCGGGGGAAGGAGACCAAAGCCCCGAGGTAAGTGGGGAAGTGGGATACCGGGAGGAAGCACAAGTAAGTGAGTGCAAGAGGGGAGGGCTCCTGCCCCATACTGGGACAGCAGGACGATCGGTGAGTTCTCTTAAATGCCTATACACAAATGCAAGAAGCCTGGGGAACAAGCAGGGAGAACTGGAAGTCCTGGCACAGTCAAGGAATTATGATGTCATTGGAATAACAGAGACTTGGTGGGATAACTCACACGATTGGAGTACTGTCATGGATGGATATAAACTGTTCAGGAAGGATAGGCCGGGCAGAAAAGCTGGGGGAGTTGCATTGTATGTAATAGAGTAGTATGACTGCTCAGAGCTCCAGTATGAAACTGCAGAAAAACCTGAGTGCCTCTGGATTAAATTGAGAAGTGTGAGCAACAAGGGTAATGTCGTGGTGGGAGTCTGCTAAAGACCACCAGACCAGGGGGATGAGGTGGACGAGGCTTTCTTCCAGCAACTAACAGAAGTTACTAGATCACAGGCCCTGGTTCTCACGGGTGACTTTAATCACCCCGATATCTGCTGGGAGAGCAATACAGCGGACCACAGACAATCCAGGAAGTTTTTGGAAAGTGTAGGGGACAATTTCCTGGTGCAAGTGCTGGAGGAACCAACTAGGGGAAAAGCTCTTCTTGACCTGCTGCTCACAAACAGGGAAGAAATAGTAGAGGAAGCAATAGTGGCTGGGAACCTGGGAGGCAGTGACCATGAGATGGTCGAGTTCAGGATCCTGACACAAGGAAGAAAGGAGAGCAGTAGAATACAGAGCCTGGACTTCAGAAAAGCAGACTTTGACTCCCTCAGGGAACTGATGGGCAAGGTCCCCTGGGAGAATAACATGAGGGGGAAAGGAGTCGAGGAAAGCTGGCTGTATTTTAAAGAATCCTTATTGAGGTTGCAGGAACAAACCATCCCGATGTGTAGAAAAAAAAGTAAATATGACAGGCGACCAGCTTGGCTTAACAGTGAAATCCTTCCTCATCTTAAACACAAAAAAGCAGCTTACAAGAAGTGGAAGATTGGACAAATGACCATGGAGGAGTATAAAAATATTGTTCAGGCATGCAGGAGTGAAATTAGGAAGGCCAAATCACACTTGAAGTTGCAGCTAGCCGGAGATGTTGGGAGTAACAAGAAGGGTTTCTTCAGGTATGTGAGCAACAAGAAGAAAGTCAAGGGAAGTGTGGGCCCCTTGCTGAATGAGGGAGGGAACCTAGTGACAGAGGATGTGGAGAAAGCTAGTGTACTCAATACTTTTTTTGCCTCAGTCTTCACAGACAAGGGCAGCTCCCAGACAGCTGCACTCCGCAGCACGGTATGGGGAGGAGGTGACCAGCCCTCTGTGGAGAAAGAAGTAGTTCGGGACTATTTAGAAAAGCTGGACGAACACAAGTCCATGGGGCCGGATGCACTGCATCCGAGGGTGCTAAAGGAGTTGGCCGATGTGATTGCAGAGCCATTGGCCATTATCTTTGACAAATCATGGCAATCGGGGGAGGTCCCGGATGACTGGAAAAAAGCTAATGTAGTGCCCATCTTTAAAAAAGGGAAGAAGGAAGATCCGGGGAACTACAGGCCAGTCAGTCTC
Source organism: Chelydra serpentina (assembly GCA_037349315.1). NCBI lineage: Eukaryota > Metazoa > Chordata > Testudines > Chelydridae > Chelydra > Chelydra serpentina. Next base: position 4,910,243 of record JBAIAC010000192.1, read on the forward strand.
ACCTCAGTCCCTGGAAAAATCATGGAACAGGTCTTCAAGGAATCAATTCTGAACCACTTAAAGGAGGGGAAAGTGATCAGGAACAGTCAGCATGGATTCACCAAGGGTAAGTCATGCCTGACTAACCTAATTGCCTTCTATGATGAGATAACTGGCTCTGTGGATGAGGGGAAAGCAGTGGATGTGCTATTTCTTGACTTTAGCAAAGCTTTTGATACAGTCCCCCATAGTGTTCTTGCCAGCAAGTTAAAGAAGTATGGGCTGGATGAATGGACGGTAAGGTGGATAGAAAACTGGCTGGATGGTCGTGCTCAACGGGTAGTGATCAATGGCTCCATGTCTAGTTGGCAGCCGGTATCAAGCGGAGTGCCCCAAGGGTCGGTGCTGGGGCTGGTTTTGTTCAATATCTTCATCAATGATCTGGAGGATGGTGTGGACTGCACCCTTAGCAAGTTTGCAGATGACACTAAACTGGGAGGAGTGGTTGATATGCTGGAGGGTAGGGATAGGATACAGAGGGACCTAGACAAATTAGAGGATTGGGCCAAAAGAAATCTGATGAGGTTCAACAAGGACAAGTGCAGAGTCCTGCACTTAGGACGGAAGAATCCCATGCACTGCTACAGACTAGGGACCGAATGGCTGGGCAGCAGTTCTGCAGAAAAGGACCTAGGGGTTACAGTGACGAAAAGCTGAATATGAGTCAACAGTGTGCCCTTGTTGCCAAGAAGGCTAACGGCATTTTGGGCTCTATAAGTAGGGGCATTTCCAGCAGATCGAGGGACGTGAATATTCCCCTCTATTCGGCACTGGTGAGGCCTCATTTGGAGTACTGTGTCCAGTTTTGGGCCCCACACTACAAGAAGGATGTGGATAAATTGGAAAGAGTCCAACGGAGGGCAACAAAAATGATTAGGGGGAGCACATGACTTACGAGGAGAGGCTGAGGGAACTGGGATTATTTAGCCTGCAGAAGAGAAGAGTGAGGGGGGATTTGATAGCTGCTTTCAACTGCCTAAAAGGGGGTTCCAAAGAGGATGGATCTAGATTGTTCTCAGTGGTAGAAGATGACAGAACAAGGAGTAATGGTCTCAAGTTGCAGAGGGGGAGCTTTATGTTGGATATTAGGAAAAACCTTTTCACTAGTAGGGTGGTGAAGCACTGGAATGGGTGGTGGTGGAATCTCCTTCCTTAGAGGTTTTTAAGGTCAGGCTTGACAAAGCCCTTGCTGGGATGATCTAGTTGGGGTTGGTCCTGCTTTGAGCAGGGGGTTGGACTAGATGACCTCCTGAGGTCCCTTCCAACCCTGAGATTCTATGATTCTATGATTGGAAATAATTCAGCCCATCTTTATTTGTTCTGCATATAAAAGAGGAACAAATTCTTTCCCTGGTCACCCTTCCACAGAGATTAAAGGAAGGAATAAAGCCCCAGCAGAGCCCTATCCCACAGAGCCCACTTCTGTAAGGAGAGAGATGTGCTATGACTCAAATCACAGGGTTTCTTCTGCAGAAGGGTCTTTTTTTCCTGGAGGAGCAGTACGGTTTCTGAGCAGAGGCAGCATGATTAATACTCTGCAACTAAAACAAGCCATCTGAAAGATTTGGAAATTCTGCACCATTGCGCAAGCCCGGAATTCATGTCCCTCGCAGATGTATTTGATTCCCTGCAGAAAAATGACTTTTTTATGGAGAAGGAAAGGGAAGCCAGAAGAGTGGTCATGCACCCCTTCCCAATGGCCCAGGCATGTCATTTTGAACCCCTGGAGTAGGCAGCAGAGAGGTGCAGCCTCACCCCTGAGTTCGTGTCCCAGCGGGATGGGGCTGCAGGGTGATCTCCCATCTCTGTGCATCTGTGGGCCTGTGCACCCCACTGCCATGCTGGAGCCTCAACATGTATTTATTGACAAATACAATTTGCAGAATTTTAAAATATTGTGCAGATTTTTTATTTTTTTGGTGCAGAATCTCATCAGGAGTGAAACCTACTCAAGGAACCTCCTTGGATTGGCACTGCTTGGTTAACCACTCAGCCATCAAACCAATGCACAGAGAGAGTGCCAAGGCCTACTGCTATGCGGGGATGGAGTGCGGGGGTCGGATCATACACATTCAGACTATATGCTCCCCTGGATACAAACTGCTGCTGAGTTCCCATTTAGGACATTAGCCTTTACTGACAAGGTTTGTCTGTGTCTTTTTTTCATCTCACACTGCTAGTTAGAAGGATCAGTATTGACTTATTTTTCAAAAATACACAGTGACGGGTTGGGATCACAGAAACCAGCTTGGTGCTGCCACCTGGTGTGCCAAGGCTACTTCTGCCCCTGCTTCCAGGCCTTTTCCAGCTTGGGACTCCCGAATCCTGTCTGTTTTGAGCCAGATTCCACTGATCTGCTGCAAACACAGACCCAGGTCCGAACCACGTCCCCTAATAACTGTAAGGCTCCTGGAAGCAGCTCAAGAAGTGCGCTTGCCTTTGACACCCAGGTGCCCAACTCCCAATGAGGTTCAAACCCTTAATAAATCTGTTTTACCCTGTTGTAGCGGGGTGGAACCCGCTCCTGCCCGGAGGGGCTGGAAATAGCCCTGGGAGAGGGCTGAGGCTCAGAGGCTGGGCTGATGAGCAAGGCAGCCACAGCTGGGGCCAGCTTAATCAGGGCCCAGCTGGCCCTTATAAGAGGGCAGTGGGCCTGGAGCAAAGACACTCTCCCTCTGCATGTAGAGGGAGAAGGGCCTGACTGGAGGACCTAAGCAGGGTACCTGGAGTGGAGCAGGGCTGGGGAAAGGCCAAGGGAGCTAGGGAGCTCTGGCCTAGCAAAGCCCCAGGCTGTGGCCTAGGGTTAGGCCCAATAGGTACTGGGGTTGCGGGGAGCAGCCCACGGGTAGGCTGAGGCAGCAGGTCCAAACCCCCTTTGCCTGTGATGAGGGGCTTACACTGCAGTCTGCCCCAGGGCGCGGGGGCTAGCTGGTGACTGGCAGTAGCCTAAGACTGAGGCGAGGTGGGGGTAGTGGGTTGGGGGTTCCCCTGGGAGGGGAGACCCAGATCTGTGGGGTACTGCTGGGAGGGGCAGCACCCTAGTTAAAGGGGCAACACCCTAGTTAAAGGGGCACCGGGTCCGGGGAGGGACTCTTGGGCCTCAGAGAAAGTGGACAAGCCGGATCCCCGGCCTGCAGAGGGCGCTCCAGGGCTGGACGAGCTAATTCCCAGGACAACCAGCAGGAGGTGCCAGAGGGGTGAGTCTGACTCTGCTACACCTGTATAAAGCTTAGACAGGGTAAGCTCATAAATAGTTCGCCTTCTATTTCAAAGATAGAAAGATATGCACAGCTGTTTGCCCCCCCCCAGGTACCAACTCGTACTCCAGGTAACTTCATAAGTAAAAAGTGATTTTAATAAGTACAGAAAGTAGGATTTAAGTGATTCCAAGTAGTGACAGCCAGAACAAAGTGAATTACTAAGTAAAATAAAATAAAACACGCACGTCTATGTCTAATCAAACTCAACACAGATAAAAGCCTCACGAGATTTAAGTCTTTTCCTTTTACAGGCTGTAGAACTAGCCTGGGTCCAGCAATCGCTCACACCCCCTATTGTCTTTGTCCTTTGTTCAGTCTCTCTCAGGTATGTCCTTGGAGGGTGGAGAGCCTCTCTCTTTAGCCAGCTGAAGACAACATGGAGGGGTCTTCCAAGGGCTTTTATAGCCTTTTCCCCCACTCCCTGTGTAGCATCATCTTACCCTGGAGTTTTGGGATCACATTGTCACCTTTCCATGCACCCTAACCAGTCCAGCCAGTTGCATTCCTGACCAGGCCCAGATGTGGATTGGGGTCTGCACCTCGTATTGTCAGTGTAAGGGTTTCTTGATTGGTCTTTTTACATGCACATACCTTTCTCAAGACATGATTCCAGGCTCTTTCAAAGGCTATGTACAAAACCAGCAAATAGAAAACCAATATTCATAGCTCCAACTACAACAATGATACATGCATACAAACAGGAGGAATAAATTCAGTAGGTCATAACTTTCACAGAGATATGTTACATGGCACATGTAGCATAAAACATATTCCAGTTACATCATGTATACATTTATAAGCCTCTCCCCATAAAGCTTTATGGGGTACACTGTCACACACACAATCCCAAAAATCTGCTTTTAGCAATCAGAATAATGTAGTGTCACCTTATTTTTACCTGTCCCAGTTCAAAGACGAGGCTTTGGTGGTTAACCACTGATCCTAAGGTTAATAATAAAAAATCTGTCCACAATATTTTAAAATTCTTCAAATTGTATTTGTCAATAAATAAATGTGGAGGCGCCAGCATGGAAGTAGGGAGCACAGGCTACTGGATGCATACAGACCAACACCTACAAGATCTTCACCAAGAATTCTCAAAACTACGATACCCACATGAGGAAATAAGGAAACAAATCAACAGGGCCAGACGTGTACCCAGAAGCCTCTTGCTGCAAGACAAGCCGAAGAAAGAAACCAACAGAACTCCACTGGCCATCACTTACAGTCCTCAGCTAAAACCTCTCCAACGGATCATCAGTGATCTACAACCCATCCTGGACAATGATCCCTCACTTTCACAGGCCTTGGGAGGCAGGCCAGTCCTCGCTCACAGACAACCCGCCAACCTGAAGCATATTCTCACCAGCAACTACACACCGCACCATAATAACTCTAACTCAGGAACCAATCCATGCAACAAACCTCGATGCCAACTCTGCCCACATATCTACACCAGGGACACCATCACAGGACCTAACCAGATCAGCCACACCATCACCGGTTCATTCACCTGCACATTCACCAATGTAATATATGCCATCATGTGCCAGCAATGCCCCTCTGCTATGTACATCGGCCAAACCTTCCGCAAAAGGATAAATGGACACAAATCAGATATAAGGAATGGCAATATACAAAAACCTGTAGGAGAACACTTCAATCTCCCTGGACACACAATAGCAGATTTAAAGGTAGCCATCCTGCAGCAAAAAAACGTCAGGACCAGACTTTAAAGAGAAACTGCCGAGCTTCAGTTCATTTACAAATTTGACACAGGATTAAAAAAACAAATCAGCTCAGGATTGAACAAAGACTATGAATGGCTAGCCAACTACAAAAGCAGTTTCTCCTCCCTTGGTGTTCACACCTCAATTGCTAAAAGAGGGCCTCATCCTCCCTGATTGAATTAACCTCATTATCTCTAGCCTGACTCTTCCCTGCCCCTGGACATTTCCACTGCTTGCATCCAACGAAGTGGGTATTCACCCACGAAAGCTTATGCTCCAATACGTCTGTTAGTCTATATGGTGCCACCGGACCCTTTGGCGCTTCTATGATGAGTGGGTTCTCCCAGACAAGAATGGGGCTGTATCTTTGAAGACTGTTTCATTGATAAGAGCATGAGTCTGGCTGGGGGCGGGGAGAGTAAATTAGCCTCTTGAAGTGACACAAACTCCCCTATATACTTAATTTATAAATGGTAAAATCCATCTGAGTCCCATGCAGAATTGATTAACGTGCTTCTTTATTCCGCTCATGCTACTGAAAAAATTATAAATAAATAAGGAGACTTTGATGTTAGTACAGACATATTGGCCGTCTACACCCATTATCTTGGGGAATATGGAATGAACTAATATTTGGCTTCATTGTGGCAGCTAAGGTGCTGTTTTAAATATTCAAATTAATTTAGGGAATTTTTGTAAACACAGAAAGGGGAGGGTGAGGAGGTAGTTATTTAAAATGAAGAAAAATCCATGACCGTGGTCTTCAGCTTGGAGAAGTAAAACTGTCTTGTACTTGCATTAATTGTGCTCATAAGAACGTTTTATTAGTACTGACACAAGCTTTTACTTTCATAGAGCTTAATTCATTATGTCCTAACAAAATGGCTGGTGTTGGAAAGAATTGTGGCGTTAGGTTGTACATTCCCTGCTCTGTTTGATTTGGTCTTAAAAGGTGAAAGGTTTTTTTTTTTAAGAGTGAATCTAGCAATGGTAATGATGTGGGAGTAGATCGCTCAGATTAGTTTAAGGCAAAAATAAATACATTCTTAGAATTTGAGAATTGTGTGCAGAATGGGATGAATTCCTGCCTGAGTATTGTCTGGCAGCTGAGTTCTTGGCCAGTTAGTTGGTGACAGATAGTAACAAAACTCCTCTTTTCTCAGGCAGGAGCTTGGTGGTTCCAACTCTGCCTGGAGGCTCGGGTGCAGGGGGCTTAGGGATTCTGAGTTGCCTCCACCCCCCCCTTTCAGGAAGTGAGGGCTTTTTGCAATTGCATTTATATATAGAGAGATCTGAGCTCTCTAGACACAGCTGAGCCCACCTTTGCTGGAGAGAAGATATAAAGGGCCAATTACAGCAGGAAAGAGGCTCAGGGATGTGCTTCAATAGAACAAGCCTTTGATAAGTGTTGGGAAAACAGCAAAGAGTGTTGTGTACAAAATTCCTTCCCACCATATGGCCAGTGGAAGCATCTTGCTGCTTGCGTTCTAACCAGTGTATGCTTTCTTACCCATCCGTAATGTGGAATAGAACATGTGTGTGCAATGAGTACGGAGAACTCATACCAACCCCACTACTTCTATATACTTGTGGAATAGCAAGATGCCACTAGCCTAATGAAAGGACTGGACAGGATCATTGGTTCTCTTGATCCATAAATCCTGCTTTCTTTCCAAATTAACATTAGCCTGACAGAATCATTGCTTCCAGCTGATTTACTTGAGCAGAAATAATTAGGTCAGGCTAGAAAGAGCTCATAGACTCATAGACTTTAAGGTCAGAAGGGACCATTATGATCATCTAGTCTGACCTCCTGCACAATGCAGGCCACAGAATCTCACCCACCCACTCCTGGAATAATCCTCTCACCTATGTCTCAGCTACTGAAGTCCTCAAATCATGGTTTAAAGACTTCAAGATGCAGAGAATCCTCCAGTAAGTGACCCGTGCCCCATGCTGCAGAGGAAGGCGAAAAACCTCCAGGGCCTCTGCCAATGTACCCTGGAGGAAAATTCCTTCCCGACCCCAAATATGGCGATCAGCTGAACCCCGAGCATGTGGGCAAGATTCACCAGCCAGACACCCAGGAAAAAGTTCTCTGTAGTAACTTCTAACATCCCATCATTGACCATTGGTCCTATTTACCACTGATGGCAATTAATTTACCTTTCATAGAATCATAGAATCTCAGGGTTGGAAGGGACCTCAGGAGGTCATCTAGTCCAACCTCCTGCTCAAAGCAGGACCAACCCCAACTAGATCATCCCAGCCAGAGCTTTGTCAAGATTTGACTAAGATCATGTTATCCTATCAAACCATCCCCTCCATAAACGTATCTAGCTTAATTTTGAAGCCAGATAGGTCTTTTGCCCCCACTGCTTCCCTTGGAAGGCTGTTCCAGAACTTCACTCCTCTGAAACCTTTGTCTAATTTCAAGTCCAAACTTCCTGATGGCCAGTTTATATCCATTTGTTCTTGTGTCCACATTGGTACTGAGCTGAAATAATTCCTCTCCCTCCCTGCTATTTATCCCTTTGATATATTTAAAGAGAGCAATCATATCTCCCCTCAGCCTTCTTTTGGTTAAGGTAAACAAACCAAGCTCCTTGAGTCTCCTTTCATACGACAGGTTTTCCATTCCTCGGATCATCCTAGTGGCCCTTCTTTGTACCAATTTGAATTCATCCTTCTTAAAAATGGGAGACCAGAACTGCTCACAGTATTCCAAATGAGGTCTCACCAATGCCTTGTATAACGGTACTAACACCTCCTTATCTCTACTAGAAATACCTCGCCTAATGCATCCCAAGACCGCATTAGCTTTTTCACAGCCACATCACATTGGTGACTCATAGTCATCCTGTGATCAACCAGGACTCCGAGGTTCTTCTCCTCTTCCGTTACTTCCAACTGATGCATCCCCAGCTTATAACTAAAATTCTTGTTATTAATCCCTCAGTGCATAACCTTACACTTCTCACTATTCAATTTCATCCTATTACTATTACTCCAGTTTACAAGGTCATCCAGATCTTCCTGTAGGATATCCCAATCCTTTTCTGAATTGGCAATACCTCCCAACTTTGTGTCATCTGCAAACTTTATTAGCACACTCCCATTTTTGGTGCCGAGGTCAGTAATAAAAAGATTAAATAAAATTGGTCCCAAAACTGAACCTTGAGGAACTCCACTAGTAACCTCCCTCCAACCTGACAGTTCACCTTTCAGTATGACCCGCTGTAGTCTCCCTTTTAACCAATTCCTTATCCACCTCTCAATTTTCATATTGATCCCCATCTTTTCCAATTTAACCAATAATTCCTCATGTGGTACTGTATCAAATGCCTTACTGAAATCGAGGTAGATTAGATCCACTGCGTTTCCTTTATCTAAAAAATCTGTTACTTTCTCAAAGAAGGAGATCAAGTTGGTTTGGCACGATCTACCTTTTGTAAAACCATGTTGTCATTTGTCCCAATTGCCATTGACCTCAAGGTCCTTAACTACTTTCTCCTTCAAAATTTTTTCCAAGACCTTGCATACTACAGATGTCAAACTAACAGGCCTGTAGTTACCCGGGTCACTTTTTTTTCCCTTTCTTAAAAATAGGAACTATATTAGCTATTCTCCAGTCAAATGGTACAACCCCTGAGTTTAGAGATTCATTACAAATTTTTGCTAATGGGCTTGCAATTTCATGTGCCAGTTCCTTTAATATTCTTGGATGAAGATTATCTGGGCCGCCTGATTTACTCTCATTAAGCTGTTCGAGTTTGGCTTCTACCTCAGATATGGTAATATCTACCCCCACATCCTTATTCCCATTTGTCATGCTGCCACTATTCCTAAGATCCTCATTAAAGACTGAGGCAAAGTATTTGTTTAGATATTGGGCCATGCCTAGATTATCCTTAACCTCCACTCCATCCTCAGTGTTTAGCGGTCATAGAATCATAGAATATCAGGGTTGGAAGGAACCTTAGTAGGTTATCTAGTCCAACCCCCTGCTCAAAGCAGGATCAATCCCCAATTTTTGCCCCAGATCCCCAAATGGCCCCCTCAAGGATTGAACTCACAACCCTGGGTTTAGCAGGCCAATGCTCAAACCACTGAGCTATCCCTCCCCCCCCAACTTCTTCTTTCTTTGTTTTCTTCCTATTTATATGGCTATAAAACCTTTTACTATTGGTTTTAATTCCCTTTGCAAGGTCCAATTCTACATGCCTTTTAGCCTGTCTCACTTTATCCCTACATGCTCTGACCTCAATAAGGTAGGTTTCTTTGCTGATCCCTCCCATCTTCCACTCCTTGTATGCTTTCTGTTTTTCCTTAATCACCTCTCTGAGATGCTTGCTCATCCAGCTTGGTCTAAAACTCCTGCCTATGAATTGTTTCCCCTTTCTTGGAATACAGGCTTCTGATAGCTGTTCCCTGCCACTGTTATTCAGAATTTCTATTTTTCCAGCCTTATAAAGCCGTTTCAGAAGTGACAGGTGAAATTGGCCACAGGCTTCTAAAAGAGTTCACTCGTCGTTGCTGTAGCATTATTGTAGCCCTAAGCGGGTTTTGTTAACACTGAAATGAGAAGGGGACAGGGAGAAAGCTCTGGGCTGGATGAATGGACGGTAAGGTGGATAGAAAACTGGCTAGATGGTCGGGCTCAACGGGTAGTGATCAGTGGCTCCATGTCCAGTTGGCAGCTGGTATCAAGTGGAGTGCCCCAAGAGTCGGTGCTGGGGCCGGTTTTGTTCAGAATTTTCATTAACGATCTGGAGGATGGTGTGGACTGCACCCTTAGCAAGTCTGCAGATGACAGTAAACTGGGAGGAGTGGTTGATACACTGGAGGGTAGGGATAGGATACAGAGGGACCTAGACAAAATAGAGGATTGGGCCAAAATAAATCTGATGAGGTTCAACAAGGACAAGATCGAGGGACGTGATCATTCCCCTCTATTCAGCACTGGTGAGGCCTCATTTGGAGTACTGTGTCCAGTTTTGGGCCCCACGCTACAAGAAGGATGTGGATAAACTGGAAAGAGTCCAGCGGAGGGCAACAAAAATTATTAGGGGGCTGGAGCACATGACTTATGAGGAGAGGCTCCTTCCTTAGAGGTTTTTAAGGTCAGGCTTGACAAAGCCCTGACTGGGATGATTTAGTTGGGGTTGGTCCTGCTTTGAGCAGGGGGTTGGACTAGATGACCTCCTGAGGTCCCTTCCAACCCTGAGATTCTATGATTCTATGATTCTGACTGACAGAGCTAAAATTGTGAAAGCTGCCGCTGACATGCTGAGGGCCAGGTTCTGAGTGCAAATACGTTGCCACTGTCTTCCCGAACACACAGACTACTTTTTCTTTTGAGATGCAGCAATATGTAGTGTTTATCCAACATCAGGATTTGGTCCTAAAGTTAATCAATGTATGTTCAGAAAAATACTACTGCTTTTGCATATAAAACACACCACATTTAAAATCCATCCCCTCTGGCCTGCTGGTATTAAGTACTGAAGGATGCAAGAGGTAAATGGGAGAAAGGTTTAATGTAGGAATATTGATTGTATTTATAAAACACTATAACATTCAGCTACCAATCTGAGAAATCAGGTTGGGGCACCTTGATGGTTTTGAGGCGAACGATACTGGTTTATGCTGTGACATATCTCCCTAGGATGTTACTCTTTCAGGATGTGTGCAGATGGACTCAAGTAGGGCAGTTGGGGACTGAGAACTATTTAAAACTTGCCACTGCTTTTTTTGTAACATTCATACTGCAACATTAGCTGTCTCGTCTGCTATTGAGATTTGCTCAGGTGTATAGTGTGGAAGTAACCAAAGGGAAACTACTATGGAGTTGCTTCATGTTCACACTTCTTGTGTGAGTGTATGCCCATGACAAGCGAGCCCCACTACACTACCTATTAATGCAAAATTCACAGCTAGGGTGAGAGATTGGGTGGAAGTTTGGGGTCCATGGAGAGTGCAGGATCAGTCCTTTAATGCTACTTCAAATAAACTTGTATACGCTGCGCCCTCTTCTTGTAATTTTTTGTCTCTATTCACAAGTTTTTAATAGCCAAACATCACCTATTGGCTGCGCGTAAGGGACCTATTCTATTTTTCCCATTCAGTGAGCCAGATTTAAACCTGGTCCAATTGAAGTTAATGGTGTGGCCATTGCATTATCCCTCTCATACCTGGCTAGTCAGCCTCTAGGATTCCCCTCACTTAGGGACTAATTCTCCAGTCCTTGCTCACATGACCAATCCCATGCAAGTTAATGGCACAGTGCAGATGACTAAAAGATGCCGGATTGGGCCTCCTACTTTGTTGGCTGTGCTCATCTTGTATTAGGATCAATATGGTAGAGAAGTTGCATTGACTGACTTTTAATTCTGGCTAGTGAAACATACCGTTACAGATCCTGCTCCTGCAATAAGCTCTGCTGGGGTAGGCCCATATTTATTTCAGCAGGGCTCTGAACAGACACAAGGTCCATCTGCACAAAGCTCATTGCCCCAGACAGGATTGTCTTCTCTTCAAGCATATCTCAAAGGCAGGTCATTAACTCTTGAAGAACATGAACGAGCCCTTGGGAGGGTACCTCGAAGACTGGCCAGCAACTCACTGTAGAACCACTTGTCTGGGCTTGCTATAATGATTGTATGACAGCCTTGCCCCCAGCATTTATTAGCTACATAACTGATGCCCATGGACACAGTTCTTTTCAGAAGCTCACCACATTATGTAGCCAATCCAAAACTATGTATTCTATATTTTAGGTACAACCAACACTGCCACTCCTGAAGATTCTGCAAGCAGCAGGTGCACAAGGTGAAACCTTCACAATGAAGGAGGTGAGCCCAGGACTCTACTTTGATGGTTAAACCAAGAAAGTAGCTGTAATAATGGTCAGTTAACAGATGATTAATGTGCCACCTTGTGAATTTTACATCCAGGACCTTGAAGATGGACAATTATTTTATTATGAATTACTTGTGTTACGATAGTGCCTAGGGGCTTCAATCATGCATCAGGGCCCCATTGTTCTAGGCACTGCATAAACACAAATGCACTGGTGTCATCTCTGTTAGGTTAGAGAGAACCCTGAGGCTATGTATAAAATATGCTAGTAGATAAAATGCACTGGATTAGGAATTGGGAGAGCTGGGTTTTCTTAGTAGTTCTGCCACACATTTGTGTTGTGGTCAGGATTTTCTCATTGAGGCCTTGTTCCTGTAAGCTGATTGGTGGGAGTGTAGCCTCACTGAAGTCAGTGGGGCTCCACTGGGACCCGTTCAGGTAAATCATCCTTGCAGGATTGGGACCATAGGGCCTGGAAATCAGTGGGCGCAGAATCGGGTTCTTGAACACCTGTGCATTAGTGCCTCTATTTGTAAAATAGGGCTACTTTATACATGGGGATATGGAGACTTTTTTGAGCATAATGGCTCAGATCCTCAAAAGTGTTTAGGCTCCTAAGTCGTATTGAAATCAATGGGAGTTAGGTGCCTTAATACCTTTGTGGATCTGGGCCAAAGTGATTTGAGATCCTCTTATGGAATCCCTATAAGAGTTCAAAATATGAATGAAAATTATTATGTATCTTGAGAATCCAGAAACAGCTTTAGGAAAGATGTAGTGGATAGCTGCACTCTTGAGAGATTGTCAGAAACACTTTGCAATTGTTTTACTTACTATCCTTCATTGCTTGAAAGTTCTTAAGAGAAAATATCAACTGAAGTACAATTTAAGTTTCTTTTGAAAGGTCTTGTCAGCTAAACCTAAGACACGCTGTGAATTCATTGAAGATTAAAATGCAAAATGTAAACGAGATTTAAAAAACGACACTGCCTGTGATTTACAGGGGTATCCTGTCAGCAAAGAGTTAAATGCAGCAGTTTTTCATTATGAATGTGTCAGATACTCACGCAGAGCTGTGTGACTTCTTTTAAATTCTTATGCATTTAAACAACTTATTTAGAGTCTAATTTTTTTGCAAAAACAAGTTGAATGAATCTAAGAGTCTATGAATGCTTTGAATGGCAGGGAAGGGAGGCGGTGTTTCAATATGAAACAGGCTGCTACAGTACACAGTAGTTAGTCCTCTTAAGTGAATGGAAGTTCTGTTAACAACTTCTTTGGTTGCATGTATCTTTGTTCATAGAATCATGAATCATAGAATCTCAGGGTTGGAAGGGACCTCAGGAGGTCATCTAGTCCAATCCCCTGCTCAAAGCAGGACCAACCCCAACTAAATCATCCCAGCATCGCTCGTGGAGAACAAAGACCTGCAAATGTACATTCATATTCTATCTTTGCTTAAACAAGGAGGAGTCCTGTGGCACCTTAAAGACTAACAAATTGATTTGGGCCTAAGCTTTCATGGGCTGGAACCCACTTTGTCAGGTTTGTTAGTCTTTCAGCTGCCACAGGACTCCTTGTTGTTTTTGCTGAAACAGACTCACAAAAAGACCCCTCTGAAACTTATCTTTGTTTAATCATAGAATCATAGAATCATAGAATCTCAGGGTTGGAAGGGACCTCAGGAGGTCATCTAGTCCAACCCCCTGCTCAAAGCAAAGATCATCCCAGCCAGGGCTTTGTCAAGCCTGACCTTAAAAACCTCTAAGGAAGGAGATTCCACCACCTCCCTAGGTAACCCATTCCAGTGCTTCACCACCCTACTAGTGAAAAAGTTGTTCCTAATATCCAACCTAAACCTCTCCCTCTGCAACTTGAGACCATTACTCCTTGTTCTGTCATCTTCTACCACTGAGAACAGTCTAGATCCATCCTCTTTGGAACCCCCTTTTAGGTAGTTGAAAGCAGCTATCAAATCCCCCCTCACTCTTCTCTTCTGCAGGCTAAACAATCCCAGTTCCCTCAGCCTCTCCTCATAAGTCATGTGCTCCAGCCCCCTAATCATTTTGGTTGCCCTCCATTGGACTCTTTCCAATTTATCCACATCCTTCTTGTAGTGTGGGGCCCAAAACTGGACACAGTACTCCAAATGAGGCCTCACCAGTGCCGAATAGAGGGGAATAATCACGTCCCTCGATCTGCTGGAAATGCCCCTACTTATACAGCCCAAAATGCCGTTAGCCTTCTTGGCAACAAGGGCAAACTGTTGACTCATATTCAGCTTTTCGTCCACTGTAACCCCTAGGTCCTTTTCTGCAGAACCGCTGCCTAGCCATTCGGTCCCTAGTCTGTAGCAGTGCATGGGATTCTTCCGTCCTAAGTGCAGGACTCTGCACTTGTCCTTGTTGAACCTCATCAGATTTCTTTTGGCCCAATCCTCTCATTTGTCTAGGTCCCTCTGTATCCTATCCCTACCCTCCAGCGTATCAACCACTCCTCCCAGTTTAGTGTCATCTGCAAACTTGCTAAGGGTGCAGTCCACACCATCCTCCAGGTCGTTGATGAAGATATTGAACAAAACTGGCCCCAGCACCGACCCTTGGGGCACTCCACTTGATACCGGCTGCCAACTAGACATGGAGCCATTGATCACTACCCGTTGAGCACGACCATCCAGCCAGTTTTCTAGCCACCTTACCGTCCATTCATCCAGCCCATACTTCTTTAACTTGCTGGCAAGAACACTGTGCGAGACTGTATCAAAAGCTTTGCTAAAGTCAAGAAATAGCACATCCACTGCTTTCCTCTCATCCACAGAGCCAGTTATCTCATCATAGAAGGCAATTAGGTTAGTCAGGCATGACTTGCCCTTGGTGAATCCATGCTGACTGTTCCTGATCACTTTCCCCTCCTTTAAGTGGTTCAGAATTGATTCCTTGAGGACCTGTTCCATGATTTTTCCAGGGACTGAGGTGAGACTGACTGGCCTGTAGTTCCCCGGATCTTCCTTCTTCCCTTTTTTAAAGATGGGCACTACATTAGCTTTTTTCCAGTCATCCGGGACCTCCCCCGATTGCCATGATTTGTCAAAGATAATGGCCAATGGCTCTGCAATCACATCGGCCAACTCCTTTAGCACCCTCGGATGCAGTGCATCCGGCCCCATGGACTTGTGTTCGTCCAGCTTTTCTAAATAGTCCCGAACTACTTCTTTCTCCACAGAGGGCTGGTCACCTCCTCCCCATACCATGCTGCGGAGTGCAGCCATCTGGGAGCTGCCCTTGTCTCTGAAGACAGAGGCAAAGAAAGCATTGAGTACACTAGCTTTCTCCACATCCTCTGTCACAAGGTTCCCTCCGTCATTCAGCAAGGGGCCCACACTTCCCTTGACTTTCTTCTTGTTGCTAACATACCTGAAGAAACCCTTCTTGTTACTCCTAACATCTCCAGCTAGCTGCAACTCCAAGTGTGATTTGGCCTTCCTAATTTCACTCCTGCATGCCTGAGCAATATTTTTATACTCCTCCCTGGTCATTTGTCCAATCTTCCACTTCTTGTAAGCTGCTTTTTTGTGTTTAAGACGAGCAAGGATTTCACTGTTAAGCCAAGCTGGTCGCCTGCCATATTTACTTTTCTTTCTCCACATCGGGATGGTTTGTTCCTGCAACCTCAATAAGGATTCTTTAAAATACAGCCAGCTTTCCTCGACTCCTTTCCCCCTCATGTTATTCTCCCAGGGGACCTTGCCCATCAGTTCCCTGAGGGAGTCAAAGTCTGCTTTTCTGAAGTCCAGGCTCTGTATTCTACTGCTCTCCTTTCTTCCTTGTGTCAGGATCCTGAACTCGACCATCTCATGGTCACTGCCTCCCAGGTTCCCATCCACTATTGATTCCTATACTATTTCTTCCCTGTTTTTCAGCAGCTGGTCAAGAACAGCTTTTCTCCTAGTTGGTTCCTCCAGCACTTGCACCAGGAAATTGTCCCCTACACTTTCCAGAAACTTCCTGGATTGTCTGTGCACCGCTGTATTGCTCTCCCAGCAGATATCGGGGTGATTAAAGTCACCCATGAGAACCAGGGCCTGTGATCTAGCAACTTCTGTTAGTTGCTGGAAGAAAGCCTCGTCCACCTCATCCCCCTGGTCTGGTGGTCTGTAGCAGACTCCCACCACGACATTACCCTTGTTGCTCACTCTTCTAAATTTCATCCAGAGACTCTCAGGTTTTTCTGCAGTTTCATATTGGAGCTCTGAGCAGTCATTCTGGAGCAGCAGTGACACCAGGTGGCCAGTTGGGGTAATCCACAGACTCTTTCCCCTGGAGCAGCAGCAACACGCGGTGGCCAGTCGGCGTAATGCACAGACACTTTCCCCTGGAGCAGCAGCGACACCTGGTGGCCAGTTGGGGTAATCATAGAATCTCAGGGTTGGAAGGGACCTCAGGAGGTCATCTAGTCCAACCCCCTGCTCAAAGCAGGACCAACCCCAACTAGATCATCCCAGCCAGGGCTTTGTCAAGCCTGACCTTAAAAACCTCCAAGGAAGGAGACTCCACCACCTCCCTAGGTAACCCATTCCAGTGCTTCACCACCCTACTAGTGAAAAAGTTGTTCCTAATATCCAACCTAAACCTCCCCCTCTGCAACTTGAGACCATTATTCCTTGTTCTGTCATCTTCTACCACTGAGAACAGTCTAGATCCATCCTTTTTGGAACCCCCTTTTAGGTAGTTGAAAGCAGCTATCAAATCCCCCCTCACTCTTCTCTTCTGCAGGCTAAACAATCCCAGTTCCCTCAGCCTCTCCTCATAAGTCATGTGCTCCAGCCCCCTAATCATTTTTGTTGCCCTCCGTTGGACTCTTTCCAATTTATCCACATCCTTCTTGTAGTGTGGGGCCCAAAACTGGACACAGTACTCCAAATGAGGCCTCACCAGTGCCGAATAGAGGGGAATAATCACGTCCCTCGATCTGCTGGAAATGCCCCTACTTATACAGCCCAAAATGCCGTTAGCCTTCTTGGCAACAAGGGCACACTGTTGACTCATATTCAGCTTTTCGTCCACTGTAACCCCTAGGTCCTTTTCTGCAGAACTGCTGCCCAGCCATTCGGTCCCTAGTCTGTAACAGTGCATGGGATTCTTCCGTCCTAAGTGCAGGACTCTGCACTTGTCCTTGTTGAACCTCATCAGATTTCTTTTGGCCCAATCCTCTCATTTGTCTAGGTCCCTCTGTATCCTATCCCTACCCTCCAGCGTATCAACCACTCCTCCCAGTTTAGTGTCATCTGCAAACTTGCTAAGGGTGCAGTCCACACCATCCTCCAGGTCGTTGATGAAGATATTGAACAAAACTGGCCCCAGCACCGACCCTTGGGGCACTCCACTTGATACCGGCTGCCAACTAGACATGGAGCCATTGATCACTACCCATTGAGCACGACTATCCAGCCAGTTTTCTAGCCACCTTACCGTCCATTCATCCAGCCCATACTTCTTTAACTTGCTGGCAAGAACACTGTGCGAGACTGTATCAAAAGCTTTGCTAAAGTCAAGAAATAGCACATCCACTGCTTTCCCCTCGTCCACAGAGCCAGTTATCTCATCATAGAAGGCAATTAGGTTAGTCAGGCATGACTTGCCCTTGGTGAATCCATGCTGACTGTTCCTGATCACTTTCCCCTCCTTTAAGTGGTTCAGAATTGATTCCTTGAGGACCTGTTCCATGATTTTTCCAGGGATTGAGGTGAGACTGACTGGCCTGTAGTTCCCCGGATCTTCCTTCTTCCCTTTTTTAAAGATGGGCACTACATTAGCTTTTTTCCAGTCATCCGGGACCTCCCCCGATTGCCATGATTTGTCAAAGATAATGGCCAATGGCTCTGCAATCACATCGGCCAACTCCTTTAGCACCCTCGGATGCAGTGCATCCGGCCCCATGGACTTGTGTTCGTCCAGCTTTTCTAAATAGTCCCGAACTACTTCTTTCTCCACAGAGGGCTGGTCACCTCCTCCCCATACCGTGCTGCGGAGTGCAGCCATCTGGGAGCTGCCCTTGTCTGTGAAGACAGAGGCAAAAAAAGCATTTTCACCTACAGCACCCGGCACCCAGGTGGAGGGGGAGCAGGGCCTGAGGTGGAGCAGGGTGTGACGTTTCACTCCATATGTTTTATGTAAATATGCTTAGAAGTGTGAATATGATGTAACTGGAATATGCTTTATGCAAAAGGTCTCTTGTAAGGTCTCATCACAAAGCTTATTACCTACTGAATCTATTCCTCCTATTTGTACGTATGTATCATTCTTGTATCTAAAGCTAGAAATATGAACTACAATGCTGAAGTCCTATTGTAATTATGTAAAGTGTGGGCCATTACTGGTGGTATGGAAGATTGATGGCTCCTAGTGACCAGGACAATTCATTGTACATGACGTGTTTACTTGCAAACCTTCCTGGGTGCGTGTGGGCCAGCCCTGGAAGAATGGAGGCTGGGGTCCCACAGGACATGTGAACATGTCACCTGATACTGGAATCCATCTTTAACCTGGTGCTTTTCCATTTAGAAGGCGGGGTGGGAACCCAGAAAGACAAACGATTCCCACCTTACGCCAAAGATATAAAAGGGGGTGGAACTGAACAAAGTGGGCTGCAAGTCATGAGAACACCCCAAGTTTCCACCCAAGATGTCTGCTGGAACTAGCGAGGACTGTACCGGGGAAATGATTGGGCCCAGTCTAGGAAGGAGTTTAGCCTGTGAAAGAAGCATATTGGAATATCTCTAAAGGTGAGATTTACCTGTATAGTGTTTCCTAATGTATTAAGCTTAGACTTGTGTGTTTTGTTTTATTTTCCTTCATAACTTACTTTCTCTGTCAGTTATTACTTGAAGCCACTTAAATCCTACGTTTTATACTTAATAAAATCACTTTTGTTTATTAACAAACCCAGAGTAAGTGATTAATATCTGGGGGAGCAAACAGTTGTGCTTATCTCTCTATTTGAGGGTGGACAATTTATGAGTTTACCCTGTATAAGCTTTATACTGAGGAAAATGGATTTATTTGGATCCCATTGGGAACTGGGTGTCTGGTAGGGTGACCAGACAGCAAGTGCGAAAAATCGGGACAGGGGGTGGGGGGTAATAGGAGCCTATATAGGAAAAAGATCCAAAAATCGGGACTGTCCCTAAAAATCAGGACATCTGGTCACCCTAGTGTCTGGAGATAGGTGACCAGCTGAATGGTTTTCAGTTAAGTCTGCAGCTTTGGAGGCGTGGACCAGACCTGGGTCTGTATGGCAGCAGGCTAGCATGTCTGGCACAACAAGTCAGGGAAGAGGTAATTCTAGCACATCTGGTGACAGTCCCAACAGACACTAGGGTCAAGCACCCTGCAGCAACTCTCATGCTTTGGGAGAGAGACATTATCTGAGACAGTCAAGTGTTGGAAACCCTGCAGCCACCCCTAAATCAGGGGCACATCCCCGCCCTGAGTCACCAGGATCCCTGCCACAGAGCAGGGGGCCACAAGTCTCAGCCTTCCTTTCCCACACATGGCTCTGGACACTCCCAGAATCATTGGGCTCCTGGCACACAAGGCAACGTAAGAAGCTGAGTGCCTAGAGAAGGCTTTGAACCCTGGATCATCAGACGAAGAGCCTGCTGCTCTACCAACTGAGCTAGCTGAGCCTGCAGAAAGCATCGACCTCTTCCACCACAAGAGCAAACTGGCAGGCAAAAGAGAGTTTAAAAAGTCCCAGGAACCCCTCTGCTTTTTCGCCACTGCCACTGCCACTGCCTATCAGCAGGATTCCTCCTCTTCTTCCTCCCTCCTGCACGTTGGGGCCATTAAATCTCCACACCTTGACAGTCGGCCCGTCTTCTGCACCCAAATCCCCCGTGCTTAAGCTCCCTTACAGTGCCCAGAGAATCTCTGCCTTTTCTAAAGACGTTTTTGGAGAGGCTTTTCTTGTGTGGCCTAATGGCTAAGGCGTCTGACTTGAGATTAGACAATTGAAGGTTCAAATCACTTCGTTGTTGTGCTTGTGCAATTTTACCTCCTTTCTTCAGGGCTGGAACCTCTTCTTGGTGACTCCGGCCAATGCTCTGGCTTCAGCTAGATTCCAGGGGAGGGGGGAGGAGGGATAGCTCGGTGGTTTGAGCATTGGCCTGCTAAACCCAGGGTTGTGAGTTCAATCCTTGAGGGGGCCATTTGGGAATCTGGGGCAAAAATTGGGGATTGGTCCTGCTTTGAGCAGGGGGTTGGACTAGATGACCTACTAAGGTCTTTTCCAACCCTGATATTCTATGATTCTAAGGAGTTTGGGGGTTGGGTGTCACAAAGGCTAGGGCATGAACCCCAGGTGCTTCCAGTCTAGCCTTTACCATTCCTGACTTGCCAAAGACAATGGGCAGATGCCCGGGCTAGCATGTAGAGCAGTTTCCCTCTCCCAAATGTGCGCCTGTCCCTGTGCTTGAGGAGGCTTGCTAAATCGCACCTTTGGAGCCTGGGGGAAAGCCTCTTGCGGTAAAATCTCCTGCCCCACTGCAAAAGGGAGCACCTTGAGTGGGAACAGCCAGAGGCCCACCAGGGAGGCTGGCCCTGCTTTCCTACCGTCTTCTGATGTTGGCCACTGAGCATCAGCATCCGCCCCGCATGCTGGTCTGTGGGTGGCCTTCAGTGAGTGTTTGCTATGCCAGGGACCAGGATGGCTGCTGTCTTTGTGCCCATCTGCTGGCCATGCACAGACATGGTCCTCCCCTTCTCCTGCCCCACCCTCGGTTGATCTGTGGATTTTAAGCCTTCCCTTGGAGCTGTCAGCAACAGCTGACTCTGCTCCAGGTGCCCAGAGGAGGAAAGGTGAGCTGGGCTCTGGACTGGGACTCTTCTTCCCTGATTCCTATCCCTGACTATCAAGCCTGGCCCTGGCCCTCCTTTCTTCAAGCACCACGTGGACAACAGGAAAAGCATGGTGGAAAGGGCAAGGGACAAACTTGTGGGCATCATGAAGCTATGAGAACTGTAACCCTCAGGTCACATCCAGGTATCTCCAGCTAGAGTGTCACATTCAGGGTCCCAGTCCATTGCAGCCGTCCTGTCAAGTGATCGTGACCAAAGAACGGGCTCCGGTAGGCATGAGTCACCCAGCAGGAGGGCAAAGACTCACTCTTGCACAAGCAAGAAAGGGGAAGCTTAGCATATTGCGCTCCAGAGCTTTTCCAGAAGCCAGCACAGATACAGGAGGTTCTACCGAGAGTTGAACTCAGATGATAAGAATCAGAGTCTTGACTGTTTGACCAGGGGACCAGCTCACATTATGCTATCTGGGTACTTACGACACTCAGCTGTCATGTTTGCACTCTGCACTCAAAGCTTCTCTGCAGCTGCTTCCCCTCTTGGCACTTTTACTCCTCCCCTGTCTCTGGTGCAATCTCTCTCTCTCTTCCACTGGCTTTCCCAGCCCCTGTTGCCATAGAACTTGCATGTACCCAAGGACTTTACCTTACTGTGGTCAGCTATTTTGTATGTTCAGCTGCTGCCATTTGAAACCCAAACATCACATAACTAGGAATAATCGTAAGCCTTTGTGAGCGAAGCTCAGAGACCTGCATTCTTGTAGTATAATGATCAGATTGAAAGGATGGGAGAGAAATTTATGGAGGAGAGTGAATGAACAGTGATCTCAGTTTTAGGTGCCTCAATATATTGTTGTTATGGCTAGAAATACTAGAAATGGCTTGAAATAATGAGCAGATTGTTGAAATTAGGAGAATTGGTGACTCAGTAGAGCTTGTGATGCTGACCCACTCGGAGTTGCTATAGGTTATGTTCTTGTTAGCATACGCTATAAAAGATGATTTAAAGGTACATACATCAGAGCATTCCAAGGGAGCTTTTCTCAGGGCAAGGAGCTGATGACTAAACTCCCCATCAGCTGGACAGCACCGGGGAAAAGGCAATTCATTTTAGGCTGAAACACTCCTTTTTATACCAGACACTTGGCAGGAAAGTTTGGGGAATGCAAGACTCCAGATAGAGACACCAGGAGGGGAACGGGAGGGGTTTTTGCCTTGAATTTGGGAGGCTCCGGATCCTCAGCAAATGTGTAAAAGGGACAAAGCATGTTTGGATAATAGGATGGTGAAATGGTGCTTTGGTGAAACAGTTAAAAGCTATAGAAGTGTGAATTCTGGAATCACCTGTAATTGATTTGATCGGAGCCTATGTGATTCAAACCAGTGGACAGAAGCTTGTGGAGATGAGGTAAAGAGGAAGTTGAATTATGGTCAGTGTGTGGATGTACAGTAAAGATAATGATTATGTAGGAAAGAAGAAGGTTACTGTGCACCCCACCCTAGCAGATATCTTGGCAATGGAATCCCACTGTGGAAATGTTCTCCAGCCATTCTAAGGGCTGGAGGAACTGGCCATCACTCACTGGCGGGAAGCGGCAGCAGCGACCCCGCCCCGCCCCATTGGCTCCCGGCATCACTCGGGGGAGGGGGTGGAAGCCGAAAAGAGGCGGAGGAGGGGCAGGAAAAGATGGGGTGAGGAGGAGTTTGGGGGAAGCGGTGGAGTGGGGGTGGGGCCTGGGGGAGGGGATTTATCCCGGGCCCCGCACCCTCTAGGGACGGCCCTGAAAGAAAGCACTGACTATTACAGGGGCAATAAAAGTGACCAGCATTGTGCAGGAGACTGAAGGAGATCAGCACTGCTCAGGTCTCTTCTCTCCACCAAGGTGAGCCAGACACTGCTCTCTCCTGGCTCTCATTCTCCCAGCTGGACGACAAGGAGCCATTTCCCCACAGGAAGGGCAGTGAGTGCCCCTGTGGTGCTGGGGTGGCTGGCGCTGCTGCTGGCTGTGAGGGCTGGGGGGGGTTAATGTCTGCACAGACTCTCAGCTGCCAGGCCGGAGGGAGCACTTGGCACCTTATCAGACGGGCTCAGTGGAGACGGGGGTTGACACTACAGACGCTCTCCAGAGCACGGAGCAGCATCCGCCCATGCAGCCGGGCAACGAGCATTTCCCACAGCCTGGAGCCGAGGGGGAGGCGGCAGCGGCTGTCCCAGCTCCTCGGGGACAGGCCTGTCGGCCACCAGACACTTCTTACCCAGCCACAGCTACGGGCGACGGGTTCCTCCGGTGGGAGTGTGGAGCAGCCGCTCGTTCTCCTGTTCACACTCCGCTGTGGTGTGAAAATCGGGGCGGGGAGGCAGAAGCCCCACTTCCCTCCCTAAGTGACGTCCAGCGGGGAAGCCAGGACAACAGGGTGGGGGGGCAAGTGGTGGCCAGACTCTCGCCTCCATGGTCTAGCCTAGCTCAGGGTCCAGCTCAACTTCCTCCAAGCGCCACTGGCCCCCAGTCCCCTTCCACCACCAGGTCAACCCGGGAACTAAGGCAGCAACGGGGTGAGGAAGCAAGTCAAGCTGAGCAAGGCAGGCAAAAGCGAGTCTTGCCTTCATGGGCCACTCACAATGACGTCCTTTTTGTGTGCCACAGCTGACCAAAACATCCCGGACTGAGAAGCAGCAGGCCACAGGTGTGCTATGCAGCTGCTGAAGTAGTTCAGTTGGGCGAGCATTAGACTGAAGCTCTGAATGTCCCTGGTTCAATCCCAGACTTTGGCAGGGGTGGCTTGTTTTCTGGGAGCACAGTGGCATCTTTACCTGAGGTGAATCTCTGATTTTCAGCTCCCCAGCAGGACAACAGAGCGTGGGCTCTCACTGTGTGCTCAGTGTGGGCAATTCCCTGACCCAGGGCAGAGGATACTGGAAGCTGGACATCCAGAGCTTGCGAGGAAAAGGGGTGGGGTGGTGAGGCCTGGCGGTGTTGGCAGAACGGGAAAGCATCAGAGGGTTCTATGGCAAGCAGGGGGATTGGTGGGGGTCAGTGCCATTGTAGGAGTTGGTGGCTTTGTTCCGGCGGTCGGACAAACACCACAGCATTAAAGAAACCAACGGTGCCAAGTCCTGCAGCGTCGCCTGTGGGATTTCCACAAGAGCATCCAGGCAGGGGATCCAGTCAGCGTGTGACCGTATGACTGGATCAAGCGACAGCCTTTCGAGTTCTGGCAGATGAGTCTGCAGCTGGCCGATATGAGCGGGACCATCGAGTGACGGGAGGGGCAGCCTCCCCTGACATTTTTTGCGGCCTGCAGGGAACAGAGAGAAAGCAGGGGGATGCCAGGGATCTGGGGGCAGGAGGGGGCGGCGGCAGCTCCCTGGAAGCTCGGGCTGCCCGGGGGACCTGAGCCTGCCAGCAGGGGACACGCTGGGGGCGGGGGGGGGGGGGTGTTTCGGCGGGGCCGCGCTCTTTTTTTTTCACTGTGGGTGTGGGGGGCGGCACTTGGTTGTTTTGGGTTTTTTTTGCTTGGGGTGGCACAATAGTTAGAGCCAGCCCTGGGCAGGAGCCGCGGATGTGGTAGAGCAGGACTATGGTCGATGGAGGAGGAGAGAGAGTCCTGAGAAAGGAAGCCGCTGGCAGGAAGCAATAAGTGCAGAGTCCAAGCCAGCCAGCTGAGAGTCACAGGGGTCCAGAAATGGAAACACCATCAGATTCTGTGGTGTAATGGGCAGCACTCAGGACTCTGCGATCTGAGTTCAAATCTCAGTGGGACCTCCTGGAGATATGTTAGTTTGCTGTAGAGCCTTGAAGCTCAATGTGCTTGGCTACTCTGGGTGAACCAGTGTGATGCTTTTTTCCCTCCTGCTGGGTGACTGATGCCCACTGGAGACAGGGTGTTTGGTCCAGCTGGTTCAACAGGATGGCGGCTATAGGCTGGGGTCCTAGAATTTAACAGTCCGGCTAGAACAGGAATGGAAAAGGCTAGACTGGAAGCACCTAGGGCTCAGTCCCTAACCTTTGTGATGCCCAAACCTGACTCCTTCCTGGGGCTCTAGCTGAAGCCAGAACATTGTTCTAAGCCGCCAAGGAGAGTTTTAGCCCTGAAGAGAGCAGGACTTTCAGCACAAAGGAAAAACTGTACAAGCACAACCCCAAGGGACTCAAACCCTCAATCGCTTGATCCCAAAGTAGACGCCTTATCCATTAGGACACACCATCAGAGCATAAAGTGTCGCCAAGTACTTCTTTGGAAAAGGTGGACACGGTGTTTCTCGAGTGCCAAGAGACTCTCTGGGCACAAGAAGTCGAGGTCCCAGCGAGATGTGAGATTTAATTCTATGGAACCAGGTGCAGGACTTTGGCAGGGAGGCTCAGGCATGAGGGATTGGGGTGCAGCGGACGAGCCGGCTGTCTAGGTGCGGAGATTTAGTCGCACTGAGATGCAGGAGGCAGGCAGAGGAGGAATTCAGCTGATAGGCAGTGGCTGTGGAGAAAAAGAGGAGGGGTTCCAGGGAATTTCCCCCCCTGCTTATATCTGCCTCCTTGCTCTTGGGGTGGAAGGGGTAGAGGTTTTTGGCATTCCTGACTAGCTCTATCAGTAAAGCATCAGGCTATTAATCTGCAGTTTCTGGGTTCAAGCCTCTGTTAGAAGAGTTAGGTTTTAGATTGTCTTGAGTGCCCAGAGCTAAATGATTCCTGGTGGTGTCCAGAGCCATGTATGGGAAAGGGAGGCTGAGATATGTGGCACCCTGCTCTGTGGCAGGGGTCCTGGTAGCTCAGACTCAGGGCTGGAAGGGGCCCCTGATTTAGGGGGTGACTGCAGGGTTTCCAACGCTTAGATATCTCAGGTAATCTCTCTCCCAAAGCCTGAGGCTTGCGGCCCCAGAGAAGGCTGCTGTTCTCAGAGGTGCTGACTTTGAGAGTTCTGGGGGGTGCTTGATCCCTGCCCCACCTCAGGCCCTGCCCCTGTTCCCCCTGTGCCATCTCAATCTGCCCTGCACCTTCCTGAAGGGCTGGTGGCGGCAGGAGGAGCTGAAGAGGAGGAGATTGTCAGCAAGGCCTGCTGGCGGCAGGAGGAACTGAGGACCTTTTTTTTAATCTGTAAGTGCTGCAGGCCCATAGCACCCATGGATTTGCTGACTCGCCTCCGTTAACACTATAGAAATAGGAGCAGGAGGTTATGGGTGATCTATGGTGAGTGGCAGAGGTTTCAGGTGCTGAGAGCTTGCCTGACACCTCAGGGACACAGCGTGAGGTAGTGTCCCAGGCATCTCTATGAAAGGAGCAGAACAGGATTTCCTTAGGGTGGGGAGAGAATTGAGAGTGTCTCAGGGGTTTGTAGTGCGGTACTGCCTGTGTTAGAGACTGGCTGAAGCACAAGCCTCCCTGTGAGCAGGATTCAAACCTGCGTAGGGGAACCCTATTGGATTTATAGTCCAACACCTTAACCACTCGGCCATCACAGCTGTGATCCCAACCATGCTTTAATGCCACAGAAACTGGTAAATTATCACAGTGCCCAGGCTTGAGGTCATCTGAAATACAGAATTCACACAGCAAACCCGGCTCCCAAAGCACAGGGGGGATTTCCGATTTGTTCTCTTTGCTTAGCCATGTGCAGTAGCACAGAGAGCGCTTTTAAAAGTCTCCCCCCCCACAGAGCGGGAATGGGAAATGATTCTTAACTTGAAGCTTGAGGTGAATGAGGATGTCTGGACCACAGGGCCAGGGACCGACCTTTGCTAGAGAAACCAGTGACACACGGAACCAGGCTAAGGACTATGTTTCCTGGAGTCAATAGTTGGAATAGCAGCAGTATCGTGCAGAAAAAGGTCTCACAAGAGGAGTTAGCACATTGGAGGTTCGGTAGCAGAAGTCACAGATACAACGTGGGAGGTCTAGCTTTGGTTTCTGGCCAACAGAGGGATGAGTTTTATTGTCGCCAAATTTCAGTGGAAAAATTCAGACCTGAACTGTGTGTGGTGGGGGTTTCTCTGGTTTTCAGTTGGTTTGGTTTGGGTTTTTCATTTGAAATCTCCTTGATAATTTGTCTGAGAGAATTGTGTGGACAAGGCCAAGGAGGAGTTAGCACAATTACAAATCTACATGGGAGTGGGGGGGTGTTAGGGTTTTTTCCCCACTCTAAACTCTAGGGTAAAGACGTGAGGAACCCGCATTCAGAGCCCCTAAGCTTATTTTTACCAGTTTAGGTTAAATCACCCAAGGTACAAAATTTCCTGCACCCCGAGAAATGCTTTTTGCTGCCACCCTTAAATGTCTAACGGGAATTCAGGAAAGGAATTACTTGAACTTCCCTCGCCCCCAAAATACCCCCTCAAGCCATACACCCGCTTTCCTGGGGAAGCTTGAGAACAATCTTCCAACCAATTGGTTACACAGTGATTAAAAAACCCACCCCCTGGGTTTTAACACCGTAGAAAACAGTCAACTTTTTAAAAGAAGGATTTTATTAAAAATAAAGAAGGTAAAATCATCTCTGAAAAATCAGGATGGTAACTATTTTACAGGGCACTATATTTCCAAACTCAGAGAGATTTCCCCCCTCTGGACAAAACCTTAACGTTACAGAAAACCATGAATGGGTCCCCCCCCTTCCCCCTTCTAACACAGGGAATACACCAAGCCAAAATTAAACAGAAATTTATATGCTATGCTATTTAAACTTACTTTAGAAAAGGGAGGTTTGATTTTTTGCAGGTTTTTTCTGTTTTTTAAGATTACTCTTTTTCAGACAAAGACACACACACTAAAACCTTCCCCCCTCCCAAAGTTTGAAAGTATCTTGTCCCCTTATTGGTCAGATGCCAGCCAGGTCAGGTGTTAGTCTGGCTACCTGCATTTCTTAACCCTTCACTGTAAAGAGGATTTTATAGCACTGCATCAGACCCTCTCCCCCTTTCCTTTATATTTATGACATGTCAAAAGTATGCTAAAAAAACCAAAAAAACCTGCTAAAATAAATAAAAAAGGATGCTAAAAAAAAAAATTCATGCTAAAAAAAAAAGTATGCTATTTAAAAAAAAAAAAGCATGCTAAACAAATAAAAAAATAAAATAAAAAGCATGCCCTAAAAATAAAAAAAAAACAGGGCAAAGCAAAATCTACCAAATAACACTAATAATCCTTCCCCAACAACCCACAAATGAAAGCGACTATGTCCACCGTATAATAAATCCCGTAATATTGCAAAATATTTTCTCACCTTTAAAAGACTATGCAATCTCCATACCATTCCTAATGCTCACAAAATAACCATATTGGTAGCAAAGTTAACTAAAAGTGCTCTAAACATAGTCAATAACATGCCTCTTAATAAGGCTTCTAACTATAAAAAATTCAAGAATTTGGTTTTAAAACAATTTCAAGTTACACCTAAAACTTACCAAGTAAAATTTCAAACCCTTATCCAAGGGCCTGAACTAAGTAATGTAGCTTATGTAAACCGGATAAAGGAGCTGTTAAAAAAATGGGTAAAAAAAAAATGTTACTAGCTTTAAAAAAGTGTGTAATTTAATAGCTCAAAAACAATTCCTAAATATGTCCAAAAATAATATAAAACAGTGTTTATGGAATAAAAAAATAAACTCAGCAGACAGCCTTGCTGCTTATGCTAATCAATACAAACAGTCCCAAATCAGCAGAGGGGCAAAACAATTTGGCACACAAGGAGTGCAAAAAGCAAAAAGGAACAACCCTGGTGATAGTTTGGGAAAATACCAAAAAAAAAACCCAAAACCACACCCCCTCACCAAAAGCAGCCCAAGGCCCCACAAAAAAACCCCCAGACCCCTTATTGCCCCACCACCCCATTCTCCAGCAACCCACCTCGCCCCACTGACCAGTCAGCTGGGCGATGTTTCAAATGTAACAAATTGGGGCATGTAAAGGCCAACTGCCCCAAGAACCCCAACAGAGTACAGTTCATTGCACCGGGGTCACACCAAGGTCCTCAGGCTCAGATGCCTCCCAAATACCCTTAAAACAAAGGAAAACGGTAAGTGTGGGCGGAAAAAAGGTTACAGGGTAAAGGAACACCAAAGCACAAGTGTCGGCTATCCACAAATCCTTAGTGGACCCCAGCTTAATCAACCCAAAGGCACAAGTAACAATCAACCCTTCAAGTCCAACTCTTTTGATTTACCTACAGCCGTGTTGCCTGTCCAGTACAAGGGCTGGTCAGGAAATTGGACTTTTGCAGTCTATGATGATTATCCCATTCCCATGTTGCTGGGGGAAGACTTGACCAATTGTGTGAAGCTGGCCAAGAGGGTGGGAATGGTCACCCGCAGCCAGGCTAAGCAAGCTGTCACACCTAGCTCTGTTCCTGAAACTTCCACCAGAACCCCATCTGTACTACCAAAAACCCAAATAAAGGTGGTAAAACCAAATACCCTGCCAATGACTGCAACAGCCGTCGTAGATCCAATCACAGAAACCCAACTCAAGCCAGTCTCAGAACCGGAACAGGCGAAGCAACCAGCACCAGAACCATTGCCAGCACTGAGTCCAGCGCTTGCAACCCCATCTACCGTGCCAACACCCAAGGGCACCACCGAGCCTGCAATGGCAGCAGCAGCCAATAACTCAATACAAGAGGCTCAGCCAGAGCCTGAATTACCACATTGTGCACCAGCGGAGAGCGGTTCACAGTCAATGGAAACAAACCCATCACCTGCATCGCTTCCAGAGGGACCCAGCCCAGGTCCACAACCCAGTGAGGAACTGATGTCTCCAGCATCTAGGGAACAGTTCCAAGCCAAGCAAAAAGCAAATAAAAGCCTACAAAGAGCTTGGACAGTGGGACGAAGCACCCCACTGCCTCTCAGCTCTTCTAATCGATCCCAGTTTGTTATAAAAAAAGGACGTCTATATAAGAAAACTCTTTCTGGTGGACACCAGGAAGACTGGCGTCCTCAAAAACAGTTGGTGGTTCCGACTAAGTACCGGCTAAAGCTCTTAAGCTTAGCCTATGATCATCCTAGTGGTCATGCTGGGGTAAACAGAACCAAAAACCGTTTGGGAAGGTCATTCCACTGGGAGGGAATGGGCAAGGATGTTTCTACCTATGTCCGGTCTTGTAAGGTGTGCCAAAAAGTGAAAAAAACACAAAACCAGGTCAAAGCCCCCCTCCAGCCACTCCCCATAATTAAAGTTCCATTTCAGCGGGTAGCTGTAAATATTCTGGGTCCTTTTCCAAAAACCCTCCCCCAAAAAAGCAGTACATACTAACTTTCATGAATTTTGCCACCCAATGGCCAAAAGCAGTAGCTCTAAGCAACACCCGGGCTAAAAGTGTATACATGGGAGTGGGGGGGGGGGTCTTTTAGCGCTGGGGGAGGAGTGGAGATTTCCATGGAGGGGAGTTTAGGAGATAAATCAGAGGCTTTTGCTCCAGCAGAGGCAGAGGCTTGGAAGTTTCATTTTTGCCAAGTGACACACCCTCCCCAGACACACACACACACACACACACACATACATTGCTCCCCTGCTGCTCCAGCTGAAACCCCACTCTCACCCCCACCATGTGACCTACAACTTCCTGCTGACAAAGCCCTTATATATCAAAGATAAAATCCACTAGTCTGCCCCTTCTCCCAGCTGAGCTCTCCCCCCACAAAGCCCAGGACAACCCAGACCTAGACATGCTGGCGGCTCGGGCTTAATCCTCAAGGCCGAGCACAAAACCTTCAGCCGGGCACGTTTCGTTCCCTTCCCGCCTCCGCCCAAGCGCAAGGGAGAAACGGATGAGACTCGCTGGCTCGAAGAGGCCTCCCTCCCACTTCTCTGTAGGCTGCTTTGACGTTATTAATATGAACTGGGACCGTATAGATCATTGTTGCCACCACTGTTCTATTTGCAGCAAGTATTGCACAAAGCTTGTCGTGCGAGGTGTGTATGACAAGGTTCTGATTTGCTGGTTATAATGATGCTAGCTGTATGTGTGTACCATTTTTGTATTTAAAGTTATGAATATGGGCTATATACTTGTATCTCAAATATATTTGATTCCAATTAGCCTCAGTGATGCGTTTGGTCAGCTGCTTGAGAAAGGACTATTTTCAGTAAGTGCCCAGTCAAGAAACACGTAACTGACAATGGACTTTGGGAGATGCCAGTCCACATCTGAGCTTTCCTGGGAACGTTCAAACTAACATCTAAACAATGGTGGTGGCCTGCAAACTGAGTCATGCATGGACGTGTGACTTGCCCATGTGACTCCAGACTCCATCTTACTGCTGTGATTTTCCACAGTAAGAACGGAGGGGTGTCCTTCCACGGGCAGAAAATATAAAAGGCCCTGGAAACCCCTCCACTTTCTCTTCAGTCCTGCTTCTGACCTCTGGAGGGACATTCATAGAATCATAGAATCATAGAATCTCAGGGTTGGAAGGGACCTCAGGAGGTCATCTAGTCCAACCCCCTGCTCAAAGCAGGACCAACCCCAACTAGATCATCCCAGCCAGGGCTTTGTCAAGCCTGACCTTAAAAACCTCTAAGGAAGGAGATTCCACCACCTCCCTAGGTAACCCATTCCAGTGCTTCACCACCCTACTAGTGAAAAAGTTGTTCCTAATATCCAACCTAAACCTCCCCCTCTGCAACTTGAGACCATTATTCCTTGTTCTGTCATCTTCTACCACTGAGAACAGTCTAGATCCATCCTCTTTGGAACCCCCTTTTAGGTAGTTGAAAGCAGCTATCAAATCCCCCCTCACTCTTCTCTTCTGCAGGCTAAACAATCCCAGTTCCCTCAGCCTCTCCTCATAAGTCATGTGCTCCAGCCCCCTAATCATTTTTGTTGCCCTCCGTTGGACTCTTTCCAATTTATCCACATCCTTCTTGTAGTGTGGGGCCCAAAACTGGACACAGTACTCCAAATGAGGCCTCACCAGTGCCGAATAGAGGGGAATAATCACGTCCCTCGATCTGCTGGAAATGCCCCTACTTATACAGCCCAAAATGCCGTTAGCCTTCTTGGCAACAAGGGCACACTGTTGACTCATATTCAGCTTTTCGTCCACTGTAACCCCTAGGTCCTTTTCTGCAGAACTGCTGCCCAGCCATTCGGTCCCTAGTCTGTAGCAGTGCATGGGATTCTTCCGTCCTAAGTGCAGGACTCTGCACTTGTCCTTGTTGAACCTCATCAGATTTCTTTTGGGCCAATCCTCTAATTTGTCTAGGTCCCTGCAGTTTAGTCCATCACTGCGACAAGCCTGAACCAAGAACTTTGCCATTACTCTATGTAATTGATTCCATTTAACCTATTTTAGCTCTCCTCTATATCTTTTTTCTTTTATGAATAAACCTTAAGATTTTAGATTCTAAGGGATTGGCATCAGCGTGATTTGTGGATAAGATCTGACTTGTATATTGACCTGGGTCTGGTGGTGATACTGGGAAACTGGAGTGTCTAAGGAAATTGCTTATGTGACTTATGGTTAGCCAGTGGGGTAAAACCAAAGTCCTCTCTCTTTGGCTGGTTTGCTGAGCCTTTAGAGTAAAGGAAACCCAGCCTTGTGCTATAACTGCCCTGCTCTAAGCAATTTGCCCTGAATTGATACTCTCAGAAGTGTCCCAACAAAGGCAGCATCGTTAAAGCTGCACAAAGCTCTTGGCCTGCTTCATGCCTCGTCAGGGAAGCACGGCCATGCTGCCCACGCCTGAGTCACGCCCGCAGCCTGGCCCGCCCTGGCTGACGGAGCAGAGCCACGCGAGTCAATGGCAGGTCGAGTCGGGGCCCTGTAACCCGACCTCCTGGCACTCTGGGGCTGGGAGGGAGGCTGGGGGCACGATGGGGCCGAGGGCACTAGGCTGTGGCAGAAGCTGGCCACTGTGGTGGGTGGGGGCTCTGGGCTCCAACGGGGTTTGGGGAAGGGGTGGGGCTTTGGGTGGAAGGGGCGGGGCCAGTCTCCCCCAGCTGGCGGTTCACGCCCCACCCATGGTGTTGCAATTAACGAGGCTCCCCAGTCTGCACTTGTAGCGAGGTTCCTCCGCTAAGTGGCGGCACAGAGGCTGCAGGAGACGGGCAGGTGACAGCAGGGGAAGGGGCGACACAGGAGCTCTCAGCAGCAGGGTGAAGGACAATGCAGCGGAGCCGGCAGCGACGCAGAGTGAACAGTGCAAACTGAGAGCCAGGTGAGGGCGTGGCGGCAGCAGAAGCTGAGGTATCGCTCAATGCCTCCCTCCTCCCTCCCCCTCCCCCACTCTTTGCTGCCCAAGGGGGTGGGGTTCGGTGGAAGGAGAGCAGAGGGTCCGTTAAAGGGACACTGGATTGGCCCGTCACACCGCAAGGGAGAAACTGAGGCGAAGGGCACTGCCCAGCGTACTCTGGGGTCGGAGTTTTGCTTATGATCGTAGATTTGACTTAACTGAGATTAATCAACAGCCCTAATATTTACTACATTAATTAAACCCATAACTTTATTTACTCAAACCTAAAAATTAGTGTCACTTAATTTTTCTCTCCCCTAGCAAGAATGAACTGAATTTTGGCACTTTCTGGAAAATGCAGTGAGGTTAAATTTGGGGAATTCAGTCTGTTTGTGAATTGATGTTTTCCTCTCACAGTTCATTGCACGCACTGAAATACTAAGAGAGATCTAAGGGCTGATGTACTCTGGACACTTAACTGGCACAGCTTCGTCTCTCCGGGTGTGAAAAATCCACCCTCCTAACCAATGTAGTTCAGCTGAGCGGAGCCCTGGCGTAGATAGCGCTAGGCGGATGGAAGAATTCTTCTGTCAACCTGGCTACTACAGCAATGGGAAAACCCCTCCCATCACTGTCACGACTGTCTACTGCAAAGTGCTACAGAAGGGTTTAAGTGTAGAGAGCCTAAGGGCAGATGTACACTACGGGGCTAAGTAAACATACGTTTACTTATGGGGCTGCAAACAGGGGAGTTTGAGAGGAATTGCTCCAGGTAAAGCAGGAGCAAACACAGGACCCTTGGGGTAAGTGGCTGTCTGTAGTGTGTGTTTGGGGGTACTTGTGTCTGTCTGTGTGTTCATTCATTTGTTTGTTTGCAGGACCGTGTGCTGTGGCTGGCAGTTGGAAGCTGTGAGCTTCTACACCAGGGGGCGGGGCTAATCAATCAGGGAGGCCAGGGCTTTATAAAGCAGTGCGCAAGCGACCAGGGAGCTTTGCGAACAGGGGCTGCAAACAGGGGAGTTTGAGAGGGAGTTGTCTGGAAGGGGAGCGCGAAAGGGGCAAGCTATCCTTGCCATTCCTAATTCTTTTTACCCAAACAAAAGGGAGCGGCAGAGCAACCAGGTGGCTGCAGACGGGGGAGTGAGTATCTGTTGAGGGGACAGTTTGGCACTTTGACCGTGTGCTTGAGTGTTTGATTTCCTGTTTGAATAGTGTGACTTGGGAGTGCTTCATTGCAGGCTCTTCTAAAAAGACTGTCAGTCAGCTGCGCACCAGCGGAGCAGCGCATAGCAGAGAAGCAAACAGGTGGAGTTAGCCTGGGAGTTCGCCTGGAGAGAGCCTACTGAGGCATCCCCCTTGCAGGTTTCCCTGAGTAGCTTCTGCCACAAGTGAGGAAACTCTTCGAAGGAAGGAACTATGGATGCTGAGCGATCCGCTGTCGTGACCTGCACAGGATGTGCCATGTTTGTCTTTCTTCCACAGGATAGAAGCGACTTTGTCTGTACAAAGTGCAAGCTGATCTCCATATTGGAGGAGAAGATTCAAGGTCTGGAGAAACGAGTATCAACCCTGCGTTCCATAAAAGAAAATGAGGAGTTCCTGGATAGACGTCAGGATAGGCTTCAGCGGGCGCAGTGTTGTGAGGATTCAGAGCAGGCTACGCAGCGGGGACAGAAGGCCAGCGAGGATAATTGGTGGCATGTGACCTCCAGAAGAGGAAAGAGTATGAGACAAGTCCATGTACCAGAAACGCATATTCAGATGAGCAACCGTTTTCATGTTCTCTCCACAGGCACTAGAGCAGAGAGTGGAGTGATGATGCATCTGAGGGAACAGAGCAGAAGGAGACTCCACTGATTGGAAGGCATGAGATGCACAGTCCTAGGGATGGGGGTACCACGACCACCACTCCCAAGAGGAGGAGGAGGGTGGTGGTGGTCGGGGACTCTCTCCTCAGGGGGACTGAGTCATCTATCTGCCGCCCTGACCGGGAAAACCGAGAGGTGTGCTGCTTGCCAGGGGCTAGGATTCGTGATGTGACGGAGAGACTGCTGAGACTCATCAATCCCTCAGATCGCTACCCCTTCCTGCTTCTCCACGTGGGCACCAATGATACTGCCAAGAATGACCTTGAGCGTATTACTGCAGACTACGTGGCTCTGGGAAGAAGGATAAAGGCGTTTGAGGGGCAAGTGGTGTTCTCGTCCATTCTCCCTGTGGCAGGAAAAGGCCGGGGTAGAGACCGTCGAATCGTGGAAGTCAACGAATGGCTACGCAGATGGTGTCGGAGAGAAGGGTTTGGATTCTTTGACCATGGGATGGTGTTCCAAGAAGAAGGAGTGCTAGGCAGAGACGGGCTCCACCTGACGAAGAGAGGGAAGAGCATCTTTGGAAGTAGGCTGGCCAACCTAGTGAGGAGGGCTTTAAACTAGGTTCACTGGGGGAAGGAGACCAAAGCCCCGAGGTAAGTGGGGAAGTGGGATACCGGGAGGAAGCACAAGTAAGTGAGTGCAAGAGGGGAGGGCTCCTGCCCCATACTGGGACAGCAGGACAATCGGTGAGTTATCTTAAATGCCTATACACAAATGCAAGAAGCCTGGGGAACAAGCAGGGAGAACTGGAAGTCCTGGCACAGTCAAGAAATTATGACGTAATTGGAATAACAGAGACTTGGTGGGATAACTCACACGATTGGAGTACTGTCATGGATGGATATAAACTGTTCAGGAAGGATAGGCAGGGCAGAAAAGGTGGGGGAGTTGCGTTGTATGTAAGAGAGCAGTATGACTGCTCAGAGCTCCAGTATGAAACTGCAGAAAAACCTGAGAGTCTCTGGATTAAATTAAGAAGTGTGAGCAACAAGGGTAATGTCGTGGTGGGAGTCTGCTACAGACCACCAGACCAGGGGGATGAGGTGGACGAGGCTTTCTTCCAGCAACTAACAGAAGTTACTAGATCACAGGCCCTGGTTCTCATGGGTGACTTTAATCACCCCAACATCTGCTGGGAGAGCAATACAGCAGTGCACAGACAATCCAGGAAGTTTTTGGAAAGTGTAGGGGACAATTTCCTGGTGCAAGTGCTGGAGGAACCAACTAGGGGAAAAGCTCTTCTTGACCTGCTGCTCACAAACAGGGAAGAAATAGTAGAGGAAGCAATAGTGGATGGGAACCTGGGAGGCAGTGACCATGAGATGGTCGAGTTCAGGATCCTGACACAAGGAAGAAAGGAGAGCAGTAGAATACAGAGCCTGGACTTCAGAAAAGCAGACTTTGACTCCCTCAGGGAACTGATGGGCAAGGTCCCCTGGGAGAATAACATGAGGGGGAAAGGAGTCGAGGAAAGCTGGCTGTATTTTAAAGAAACCTTATTGAGGTTGCAGGAACAAACCATCCCGATGTGTAGAAAGAAAAGTAAATATGGCAGGCGACCAGCTTGGTTTAACAGTGAAATCCTTGCTCGTCTTAAACACAAAAAAGCAGCTTACAAGAAGTGGAAGATTGGACAAATGACCAGGGAGGAGTATAAAAATATTGTTCAGGCATGCAGGAGTGAAATTAGGAAGGCCAAATCACACTTGGAGTTGCAGCTAGCCGGAGATGTTAGGAGTAACAAGAAGGGTTTCTTCAGGTATGTTAGCAACAAGAAGAAAGTCAAGGAACGTGTGGGCCCCTTGCTGAATGACGGAGGGAACCTTGTGACAGAGGATGTGGAGAAAGCTAGTGTACTCAATGCTTTTTTTGCCTCTGTCTTCACAGACAAGGGCAGCTCCCAGACGGCTGCACGCCGCAGCACGGTATGGGGAGGAGGTGACCAGCCCTCTGTGGAGAAAGAAGTAGTTCGGGACTATTTAGAAAAGCTGGATGAACACAAGTCCATGGGGCCGGATGCACTGCATCCGAGGGTACTAAAGGAGTTGGCCGATGTGATTGCAGAGCCATTGGCCATTATCTTTGACAAATCATGGAAATGGGGGAGGTCCCGGATGACTGGAAAAAAGCTAATGTAGTGCCCATCTTTAAAAAAGGGAAGAAGGAAGATCCGGGGAACTACAGGCCAGTCAGTCTCACCTCAATCCCTGGAAAAATCATGGAACAGGTCCTCAAGGAATCAATTCTGAACCACTTAAAGGAGGGGAAAGTGATCAGGAACAGTCAGCATGGATTCACCAAGGGCAAGTCATGCCTGACTAACCTAATTGCCTTCTATGATGAGATAACTGGCTCTGTGGATGAGGGGAAAGCAGTGGATGCGCTATTTCTTGACTTTAGCAAAGCTTTTGATACAGTCTCGCACAGTGTTCTTGCCAGCAAGTTAAAGAAATATGGGCTGGATGAATGGACGGTAAGGTGGCTAGAAAACTGGCTGGATGGTCATGCTCAACGGGTAGTGATCAATGGCTCCATGTCTAGTTGGCAGCCGGTATCAAGTGGAGTGCCCCAAGGGTCGGTGCTGGGGCCGGTTTTGTTCAATATCTTCATCAACGACCTGGAGGATGGTGTGGACTGCACCCTTAGCAAGTTTGCAGATGACACTAAACTGGGAGGAGTGGTTGATACGCTGGAGGGTAGGGATAGGATACAGAGGGACCTAGACAAATGAGAGGATTGGGCCAAAAGAAATCTGATGAGGTTCAACAAGGACAAGTGCAGAGTCCTGCACTTAGGACGGAAGAATCCCATGCACTGTTACAGACTAGGGACCGAATGGCTGGGCAGCAGTTCTGTAGAAAAGGACCTAGGGGTTACAGTGGACGAAAAGCTGAATATGAGTCAACAGTGTGCCCTTGTTGCCAAGAAGGCTAACGGCATTTTGGGCTGTATAAGTAGGGGCATTTCCAGCAGATCGAGGGACGTGATTATTCCCCTCTATTCGGCACTGGTGAGGCCTCATTTGGAGTACTGTGTCCAGTTTTGGGCCCCACACTACAAGAAGGATGTGGATAAATTGGAAAGAGTCCAACGGAGGGCAACAAAAATGATTAGGGGGCTGGAGCACATGACTTATGAGGAGAGGCTGAGGGAACTGGGATTGTTTAGCCTGCAGAAGAGAAGAGTGAGGGGGGATTTGATAGCTGCTTTCAACTACCTAAAAGGGGGTTCCAAAAAGGATGGATCTAGACTGTTCTCAGTGGTAGAAGATGACAGAACAAGGAATAATGGTCTCAAGTTGCAGAGGGGGAGGTTTAGGTTGGATATTAGGAACAACTTTTTCACTAGTAGGGTGGTGAAGCACTGGAATGGGTTACCTAGGGAGGTGGTGGAATCTCCTTCCTTAGAGGTTTTTAAGGTCAGGCTTGACAAAGCCCTGGCTGGGATGATCTAGTTGGGGTTGGTCCTGCTTTGAGCAGGGGGTTGGACTAGATGATAGAACAGAAGTCAGGACTGGTGGCTTCTCTTTTTGCATCTGCCACCGCCTTGCTGTGTAGGCCCTTGGGTAGGTCACTTCCCTTCTCTGTACCTCAGGCTCCTCCCCTCTGTCCAATGGGAACAGGGACAATTCTCGAGCTCTGGGCAGTCATGAGCCTGAGTGAGATAAGGGGCGTTAAAGCCCTATGTGAAGGAGAAAGGGGAGTTTCACGGTGTTTAGCACCAAGGAATTCTAAAGTTTGCTAAAATGTCTAGTCTGCGGAAACAAGAAATGGTCGGGGCCAAACTTTTGAACTATTACCTTTTTTAAAGCCCATTCAAGGATGTGAGTCCCTGTCTTTTAGGAACCTGGGGTTCTTTGCCAGCAGGAGAGAAGAGGTTCCTGCCTCCATTTTTATGTCCTTAACAAACCAGGTGCTGTGCCCCAGTTCTCATCATAGAATCATAGAATCATAGAATCTCAGGGTTGGAAGGGACCTCAGGAGGCCATCTAGTCCAACCCCCTGCTCAAAGCAGGACCAACCACAACTAGATCATCCCAGCCAGGACTTTGTCAAGCCTGACCTTAAAAACCTCTAAGGAAGGAGATTCCACCACCTCCCTAGGTAACCCATTCCAGTGCTTCACCACCCTACTAGTGAAAAAGTTGTTCCTAATATCCAGCCTAAACCTCCCCCTCTGCAACTTGAGACCATTACTCCTTGTTCTGTCATCTTCTACCACTGAGAACAGTCTAGATCCATCCTCTTTGGAACCCCCTTTTAGGTAGTTGAAAGCAGCTATCAAATCCCCCCTCACTCTTCTCTTCTGCAGGCTAAACAATCCCAGTTCCCTCAGCCTCTCCTTATAAGTCATGGGCTCCAGCCCCCTAATCATTTTGGTTGCCCTCCGCTGGACTCTTTCCAATTTATCCACATCCTTCTTGTAGTGTGGGGCCCAAAACTGGACACACTACTCCAAATGAGGCCTCAGCAGTGCCGAATAGAGGGGAATAATCACGTCCCTCGATCTGCTGGAAATGCCCCTACTTATACAGCCCAAAATGCCATTTGCCTTCTTGGCAACAAGGGCACACTGTTGACTCATATTCAGCTTTTCGTCCACTGTAACCCCTAGGTCCTTTTCTGCAGAACTGCTGCCCAGCCATTCGGTCCCTAGTCTGTAGCAGCGCATGTGATTCTTCCGTCCTAAGTGCAGGACTCTGCACTTGTCCTTGTTGAACCTCATCAGATTTCTTTTGGCCCAATCCTCTCATTTGTCTAGGTCCCTCTGTATCCTATCCCTACCCTCCAGCGTATCAACCACTCCTACCAGTTTAGTGTCATCTGCAAACTTGCTAAGGGTGCAGTCCACATCATCCTCCAAATCGTTGATGAAGATATTGAACAAAACCGGCCCCAGCACCGACCCTTGGGGCACTCCACTTGATACCGGCTGCCAACTAGACATGGAGCCATTGATCACTACCCGTTGAGCACGACCATCCAGCCAGTTTTCTATCCACCTTACTGTCCAAGCCAGCCAGCTGAGAGTCACAGGGGTCCAGAAACGGAAACACCAGCAGGTCCCATGGTGTAATGGGCAGCACTCAGGACTCTGAATCCTGTGATCTGAGTTCAAATCTGAGTGGGACCTCCTGGAGATATGTTAGTTTGCTGCAGACCCTTGAAGCTCAATGTGGTTGGCTACTCTGTCCTTGGGTGAACCAGTGTGATGCTTTTTCCCTCCTGCTGGGTGACTGATGCCCACTGGAGACAGGGTGTTTGGTCCAGCTGGTTCAACAGGATGGCGGCTATAGGCTGGGGTCCTAGAATTTAACAGTCCGGCTAGAACAGGAATGGAAAAGGCTAGACTGGAAGCACCTAGGGCTCAGTCCCTAACCTTTGTGATGCCCAAAGCCCAACCCCCAACCGCTTCCTGGGGCTCTAGCTGAAGCCAGAACATTGTCCTCAGCTGCCAAGGAGAATTTTCAGCCCTGAAGAGAGCAGGACTTTCAGCACAAAGAATAAACTGTACAAGCACCAACCCAAGGGACTCAAACCCTGAATCGCTTGATCCCAACGCAGACACCTTAGCCATTAGGCCACACCATCAGAGCATAAAAGCAGCTCCAAGTACTTCTTTGGAAAAGGTGGACACGGTGTTTCTCGGGTCAGCTACTGAGCGGGAAGAGACTCTCTGGGCACAAGAAGTCGAGTTCCCAGCGAGATGTGAGATTTAATTCTATGGAGCCAGGTGCAGGACTTTGGCAGGGAGGCTCAGGCATGAGGGATTGGGGTGCAGCGGACGAGCCGGCTGTCTAGGTGCGGAGATTTAGTCGCACTGAGACGCAGGAGGAAGGAGGAGGAGGAATTCAGCTGATAGGGAGTGGGCTGTTCTGGCGCCACCGCAGATTCTGGTGGGCAAAAAGTGGAACTGCAGCACTTCTTGGCCAGAGTGTATTTTCTGTGCGGAAAATAACTGTAACGATGCTGGTTCTGGCGGGACCCAACTGAGAGTGCCAGTTCAGGACAAATTGCTTCAAGTAGGGCAACTACAGCCCAAGGCTGGGGTTTTTCCACCTCTAAGGCAAACCAAACCAGCCAGACAGAAGAGACTCTGGTTCAACCCCACTGGCTAACCACAAGTCACACAAGAAATCCCCTAAGACACTCCAGTTTCCCAGTCTCACCACCAGTGCCACTCGTTATGGGGACAACTGGTCATGAAAACCAATGCCCCAGTAAAAGAAAAAAGGTCCTCCCGATCCCAATGGACCAAGCCTCCAGACCCAGGTTAATATACAAATCAGATCGTACCCTCAAATTACGCTGTTGCCAATCCTTTAGAATCTAAAATCTAAAGGTTTATTCATAAAAGGAAAAAGGTCTAGGTGAGAATTGGTTAAAAGGAATCAATTACATACAGTAATGGCAAAGACACCTCTTTCCTTACTGTGGAAAATCATAGCAAAATGGAGTCTAGAGTCACATGAGCAAGTCCCTGCATACCTTACTGAATCATAAGGTGTGTCTGCCTCCTCTCAAGGGGCTACTTGTATAGTCGATGGTCCTTAATGGGCCATCAGCATGCCTGGCAGAGCTGATAGCTTGTCCTGGGTCCCAGAAGCCCAGCCCCAATTTTAAATACAGACATACAGTATAAAGCCAATATTCATAACTTCAACTACAAAACTGATACATGCATATAAATGGCATAATCATAACCAGCCAAGCATAAACCGGTTTTAGACACCTCATTTGACCCCCTTTATACAAGATTTGGTGCCACTACAGGACCTTGGTTGTAACAATGATCTATATGGTCCCAGTTATTGTCAATAACCTCACAATAACGGGTGCCAGACATGAATTCTGCTTGTGCGCAGTGGTGCAGAATCCCCAGGAGTAGATGGAGGGGGTGTCCGGGCAGGGCCGGTGCAAGGATGTTTCACGCCCTAGGCCTAGCCTGGAGCTGAGAGGCAGCCGCCTGCCGCCCCCCAAATCTGCTTGAGCCACCGCGACACAGAAGGTTGGTGGACAGCAGAGTATCACAGAGCTGTAGATTCTGCCCTGCGCTCTGTGGTTTTCAACCTGGGGCCCAATCACCAGAGGTGCGGCCCATGTGACATCCTCAGAGACACACAATTAGTGTAGATATTGTGTGGATGCAGCCCACATAACACACAGAGAGCTGCATATGCACCCCACAATGGCAAATAGGTTGAGACAAAGTCACAAGTGATGGGGACTGACCTTGATGTCTCCCTTTCTCAGTGTCTACTGAGCTGGGATTGTATTTTCCACAGGGCAGGATGAATGGCAGATGCCATTTGATTAAAGAAAACAGACAGTGCTTCAGGTAAAGCTTAAACTCCCCACCTCAGCATCCCTCCCCTCAGCACTGCTCTAGAAGTACTGTGCGCTAACCCCTTGCCCCCTGGAGCACACATTGACGTGCTGGCCTCCTTGTCTCAAGGATGGATCTGGGGGTGGGGGAGGGACTTGAGTGAACCACACAAAATCCATGTTATAGTCCCTCAGGAAGGCAGGAACAGGGGCATCCTGCAGTGCTAAAGCTGGGTCCTGCCACCAGCTGTTAATGGGAAGGTGACGGGTTGGAACCACCTGGGGCTGGAACTTCTCAAGGGTGAGATTAAGGTGTCTGTTAAGAGGAGGAGGAGGAAGTGTCTCTTCCATTCCTGTCTAGCCCCACCTGTCTTTTGTCCTCCTTCAGACTCTCTCCTTCCCTGCTGGGGTGATGCAGAGACAAGCCCCATCTGGGGGAGTCACAGAGAGGCTGTCGCCAATGGAGTGTGGGTGGGACACAGAGAGGGTTGTGACTCTGTGTGTGTGTGGAGGGGCTGTTAGGGAATGAGTGATGGAAAACAAAGGGGAAGGGAAAGTGAGGCCCCTGTCTGAGTATTATGACCCCGTGTGGCGCTGCCATTCCCCTTCCAGAACCTCCCCTGATCTCATCTGTCATTGAACCCAGCATTTGTAACCTGTCGTCATTCCAGATGTGCTGCGTATCTATGCCTCAAATAGCGAGTGTCCCTCGTAAACAGCAGAAGCAGATCACAAACTCACATAGCAGCCATGGGCAGACCCCCTGTCAGTGCTGCATTCATCTGGAAGGTGCTTCACAAAACACAACACTTCCCCTGTGTAAGAGAAACACCCTCCTCTCACACCCCCTCACTGCCACCACCTTACTTTGCTCTCTGTGGGGCTGTTTGTCCGGCGTAAGTCATAAAAGAGCATTAGGGGAGCAGAAGTCATCCCCATGGAAATCTCTTCATTTCTTTCTCAGGGCCACCTGCTTAGCCCTGGCTTTGGGTTTGGTTTTAGCCTTGCTCTCTCCTGTCTTGCTTTCAGGTGGGCTCTTGACCACCTTCTGGAGTTTGTCAGCAGTGACCTTTGGGGGGCTCTACTCAGCCTTTTTTTGTCCCTGCTGCAGTCCCTTAGGACTGGCGTGGTGGCCTTTCTGGGGATCCTGGCAGCTCTAGCCAGCTTCTTGGTGGCTATTTTCCTCCTCAGAGCCACTGGCTGGTTCTTGTTCCTTGTCCTGGGACCCCGTTACTGCTGGCTGACTGTGAAGGTGCCAAGGTGCTGGTGATCTCTGCTAACTCCTAAGGCCCAACTGGACGTGGTTCTTGTTCTTCTGCACAGCATCGCTCGTGGAGAACAAGGACCTGCAAATGTACATTCATATTCTATCTTTGCTTAAACAAGGAGGAGTCCTGTGGCACCTTAAAGATTAACAAATTGATTTGGGCCTAAGCTGTCATGGGCTGGAACCCACTTTGTCAGGTTTGTTAGTCTTTCAGCTGCCACAGGACTCCTTGTTGTGTTTGGTGAAACAGACTAACAAGACCACCCCTCTGAAACTTATCTTTGTTTAATCAATGGAAACAAACTAGAGCCTCAGAGGACTGGAACTGATTTCAGCCGATGGACAGGTTTGTTCGGTGTTTGTAGATTTCAACAGGAAATTATCCTGTAGGTGCTGACACACTGATTGTTTAATAATGTATTCCAGGATCTTTCCAGCTATGGAAGTGAGGCTAGCTAGTCTGTAAGCCCCTGGGTTTTCTTTGTGCCCCTTTTAAAGATAGGTCCTGTCTTGTCACCTGTGCAGAGGAGCTTTCGTCCCCAGTCCCTGTCACCTCTGGCACCATCTCCGAAGGCCGCTCTGCCTCACTCTCTTCCGGCAATATTGGGTCAACCAGCAAGTCGTGTGGCAAAGACAGCTCCCATCCCTCATTGTTAAGGGTCTGGTGGGCAGGGCAACTAGGGCCAGAAGCCCACGCTCTGTTGCCCTGCCGGGGAGCTTAAAATGAGGGACTTGCCTCGGGTAAAGGTGCCGCTGCTCTCCCAGAAAACAAGCCGTCCCTGCACGAAGAGAGGTGCAGGGACCTGCCAAAATCCGGGATTGAACCAGGGACCGTTAGATCTTCAGTCTAACACTCTCCCAACTGAGCCCCC
The DNA here is from genome assembly GCA_037349315.1 of Chelydra serpentina. Taxonomy (NCBI): domain Eukaryota; kingdom Metazoa; phylum Chordata; order Testudines; family Chelydridae; genus Chelydra; species Chelydra serpentina. The sequence goes on from JBAIAC010000192.1 coordinate 4,954,480, forward strand.
CTGGAATCCTGCGTCCAGCCTTGTCGGGGTTACGAGGACTCTGCCACACACGAGAGTAGAAAGAGAGTCCTCGAGGTCAGGCAGGCCTCTGGGTACGGGAATGGGAACTCGGATCCTTTCGCTAGCCAATGCCACCGGGGTCGTCTATAAGTCAGGAAAGTTCCCCAGAATAGCAGGATCAGACCCCCCTTTACACTTGCACTCTTTGATTCCCTCTTTCTCCCCACCCCCACCCCCGTTGCTCTCCCTCTGGGCTTTCTGCCAGCTGGAGACTGCCCTTTCTAGTCCTGCTCCTGTGGGTGTGGGTCTCTCTCCTGATTCCTAAGAACACAGCAGGAGAAAGGAGCCTTTCCAGGAAATCACCCCGGCTTCTGGGAACCCGTATGTAGCTGTACACACCACCAAGAATCATTTGGCTTCTGGCACACAAGGTAACGTAAGATCTGAGGACCCAGACAAGCGCTTGAACCCTGGACTCACAGATTAAGAGCTTGATGCTCCATTGACTGAGTTAGCCATGCTTGTTAAGTACCTTTACCCCTTCCACCAGAAGAACAAGCAGGCGGGCAAAAGCAAGGCAAAAAATATTTTACATTTACTGTTTACCCACCTCCACTGGGCCCATAACCCTGCCAAAGAAGGAACTAGTATCGGTTTGCAATGATTTGTTCTGGACAAATCCATGCTCACTAGTCCTAAGGACCAAATTATCCTGTAGGTGCTGACAAACTGATTGTCTAATAAGGTATTCCAGCATCTTTCCAGCTATGGAAGTGAGGCTAGCTAGTCTGTATGTCCCAAGGTTTTCCTTGTGCCCCTTTTAAAGATAGGTCCTGTCTTGTTAATGGATTGGAAGCTGTTCTTTTTCAGGGATCTTAGAGTAGAACTGGGGCACAGCACCTGGTTTGTTAAGGACACAAAAATGGAGGCAGGAACCTCTTCTCTCATGCTGGCAAACAACCCCAGGTATCTAAAAGACAGGGACTCACATCCCTGAATGGGCTTTTAAAAAGTCAATGGTTAAAAAATTTGGCCCCGACCGTTTCTTGTTTCCGCAGACTAGACATTTTAGCAAACTTTAGAATTCCTTGGTACCAAACACCGTGAAACTCCCCTTTCTCCTTCACAGAGGGCTTTAACGCCCCTTAGCTCCCAACTGCCCAGAGCTCGAGAATTGTCCCTGTTCCCATTGGACAGATGAGGAGGAGCCTGAGGTACAGAGAAGGGAAATGACCTACCCAAGGGCCTACACAGCAAGGCGGTGGCAGATGCAGAAAGAGAAGCCACCAGTCCTGACTTCTGTTCTAACGGACAACCACAAACCCCCCAGAGGCAGAGATAGAGCCCAGGAATCGAGATAGTAGGGAAATTGCATTGAAACAGTTTCTGTCAGAAAATCCCATTCAGACTAAACCAATTTGTTTCTTGAAATCATAACAAGTGGAATGAGAGTTCTTTGCAAAACTATTTTGTTGCAAAACAAAAGCATCTCCTGTTTGTCACAGTGTGTTAAATTGTCTTGTCGCACACAAAGAGGAGACACTTAGATCTCAAAAATTAGATAAGAGGCTTCAGTCTGAGCTAAGTAGTTGCTGCTCTTAACAATTTCAAACTAAAAAATACAAATAAAATAGACTATTTCAGCTATTCTAGTATGTCATAATTTGATCTGAGTAAACGTGATAGGACACCTCATATTATGCACAACTCCTAGTGACACTCTCCAATGGATCCCATCTTCCACCCACTGTGAGGTAGGTAGATAGGAGCGGATCATTATTATCCCTACTTGAAAGAGGGAGAAGCTAAGGCTGAGAAAGGAGAATTGAATGGTCTTCGGTCACACAACCAGTCAGTGGCAGAGTTGGGAATAGGACCCCAGAGCCCTGATTTTCAAACAAACCATCGCATCTTGCATTTCATACATTGAATGACCTGAATAAAGTGCTCTGAACTGAGCTCCAGACCAACAACAGTGCACAGTAATTATTCAGCAAGTATTTAAGGAGAACTGGAAAATTAGATAGAATCATGAACTGCTCAGAGACAATTAATGAAGATAAGCAGCAAAATTCATCAAACATATGACTGGTTGTGACTTATTTACTTGGTCTTAAAAGAGAACAACAAAGACCTGAGTCTCCTCCCTGTCAATAACTCCCTGCTCAGCCAATTAGGGTAGAGACTGAGGACGGGAGGCTGAGGGTTCTCACCAGAGAGCCCATAGAATGGCCCAGGACACTGGTGGGGATCACTGCCCGAGCACTATTTGAGACCCAGACACACACACACAGAGGGGAACAGGATAAAGGACAAAAGAAGCAAGAGAAGAAGAGAAAGGAGGGCGGGATGGAGGAAAAGGTGAAACAAAAAGGACAAACCCTAATATCCCCAGTGATTCTGTGGGACAAAATTCTAGGTGCGGAATAATATTCTGCCTCCTTAAGCTCGTGTTTTCCACGCCCAGAATTCAGCTGTCACCAGATGGATCAGACTGAAGAGGTTTCAAACCTCCAGGAGGCTCTTACCTTCCAAACAGGGGTGTCTGTTTTCTCATAAAATCAAAGGAGAAAACTCCAAAGAAATTCCTCCTGGAGCTCACATACGTGAACCTTAATACTCTCTCAGTCCTCAAAGAGAGACCTCGAGAAGGCGACTTGCTGAAGCAAAGCCACAGGGGTCTCCAAGGTTTCCCTGGCCCCTCGCCCCTGTCCTGCCTGGCTGATGTCAGCATCTCTCTGTGAGGTCACCGCCTCCCCACCACCTTTGACCAATAGTCTGAGGTCCTGCAAATGGCCTTTGTGATGTCACTGCCACACCCCTCCCTTGCTGTGCTAATGTCCTGCCGCTGGCCAGACACTTTGGAGGTTTGAGCTACTCCCTGGGGATCACCCCACTCAATGAGTGTTCATTCTAGGAAGCAAGCCAGCTCGACAGTAAAACATCAGACGCTGCTGCCAATGCTCCACTCAGTTTTTCAGAAATTAGTAGACTTTATGGCCAGAAGAGACCATTAGAGCATGTCATCTGACCCCCTGCATATCACAGGCCTCCATGCTCAGCAGCTCACAGGGTCTGGCCCAGCTCAGAGACTCTCAGCCATGGCAACAGTCTCCCACAAGGGAAGGGCTGGGAGCCCCATGGCTGGGACCTTTCCAAACACACTGGAGACGGCTCTGGAGAAGCCCCTCCCCGGTCTGAGAGCGAGGGGCTCCTGGGGGCTCTTTGCAAATCCAATCGCCTTTGGGAGAGATACTCTCCCCCTCTTTCTGCCTCTCCCCAGACAGACAGGGAACACCACAGAGGAACCCTAATGCCACTCACTTGCTCTAGGTGATGGAACGATGGATGGACGTTTCTGAACGTATCTGTCAGAAAATCCCATTCACGGATTTCTGGGTCTGGGGCTAACTGCCCTGCTCTAAGCAATTTGTCCTGAATTGATACTCTCAGAAGTGTTCCAACAAAGGCAGCATCGTTACAGCTGCACAAAGCTCTTGGCCTGCCTCATGTCTCCTCAGGGCCATGCTGCCCCAGCCTGAATCACGTCCGCAGCCTGGCCCACCCCGGCTGATGGAGCGCAGAGCCGCACGAGTCAATGGCAGGTCGAGTTGGGAGCCTCGGATCTTTCCCCTGACAGCCACACGGAGCTCCCTAGCGTCCTGAGAACCTCCCTCGTGTTCTCCCACAGCAGCCGCCTGCCGGTGTGGGTGGGAAAAGGGGACGAGGAAGCGCTGCTGCCTCAGGCTGGGACAGGAGTCCCTCACCATGCCCAGGCCTGTCTCTTGCCTTCAGCCCAGGCAGCCGGAGGTTACGGGGAGCTCCCTGGCAGGTCAACACCTCAGCCACCTCTTGCCTCATGTCCTAGGCTCTTGGCGCTTTGCTGGTTGCTGCCTCGCTTGAAGTCCCAGAGCAAAAAGAAACAAGCACGTGCCTAGCAGAGGATGGCTTTGATCCATCAACCTCTGGGTTATGGGCCCAGCATGCTGCCACTAAACCACTCTGCTGGCTCTTTACCTACTGCATCCAGCACCCAGTGTCCAGCATTCCTACTAGCGCCTTGCAAGCGATAGCGCTCGCAGACAGATGCGCAGGCTGCTAGGCAGCAGCCTTGCTGACACCAGACTTTTGTCTCTGTGGCACAATGGGTCAGTGCGTTTGGCTATTAACTGAAAGGCTGGTGGTTTAAAGAGAGCTTTAAACTAGGAATTTGGGGGAGACGGTGGGGAGATCATAGAATCATAGAATCTCAGGGTTGGAAGGGACCTCAGGAGGTCATCTAGTCCAACCCCCTGCTCAAAGCAGCACCAACCACAACTAGATCATCCCAGCCAGGGCTTTGTCAAGCCTGACCTTAAAAACCTCTAAGGAAGGAGATTCCACCACCTCCCTAGGTAACCCATTCCAGTGCTTCACCACCCTACTAGTGAAAAAGTTGTTCCTAATATCCAACCTATACCTCCCCCTCTGCAACTTGAGACCATTACTCCTTGTTCTGTCATCTTCTACCACTGAGAAAAGTCTAGATCCATCCTCTTTGGAACCCCCTTTTAGGTAGTTGAAAGCAGCTATCAAATCCCCCCTCACTCTTCTCTTCTGCCAGGTAATGTCCAGGTAATCTTCACGCTGGATTTTACCATTGAGCGGGAAGAAAACAAAGTAAGTGAGGATATAGCCGGGGGTAGGAGAGTGGACATGAGGAGGAAGGGCAGAGTGGATACTAGTCTAATAGGTCATTAGACAGGCGGTAGAATGTCCATACCGTCCACCGGGATCTAATTTGTATATGGAGAGAGACCTCTTTAATGTTTTTAATGAGGTAAATACTAATGGGAACTGCGTGATCATGGGAGACTTCAACTTCCCAGATATAGACTGGAGAACAACTGCTAGTAATAATCATAGGGCTCAGATTTTCCTAGATGTGATAGTTGATGAATTCCTTCATCAAGTAGTTGCTGAACTAACAAGGGGGGATGCCATTTTAGATTTGGTTTTGGTGACTAGTGAGGACCTCATTGAAGAAATGCTTGTAGGGGACAACCTTGGCTCGAGCGATCATGAGCTAATTCAGTGCAAACTAAATGGAAAGATAAACAAAAATAAATCTGAGACTAGGTATTTGATTTTAAAAGGGCTAACTGTAATAAATTAAGGAAATTAGTTAGGGAAGTGGATTGGACTAAAGAATTTATGGATCTAAAGGTGGAGGAGGCCTGGGATTATTTCAAGTAAAAGTTGCAGAAGCTATCAGAAGCCTGTATCCCAAGAAAGGGGAAAAATTCATAGGCAGGAGTCTTAAACGAAGCTGGATGAGCAAGCATCTCAGAGAGGTGATTAAGAAAAAGCAGAAAGCATACAAGGAGTGGAAGGTGGGAGGGATCTGAAAAGAAAGATACTTTATTGAGGTCAGAGCATGTAGGGGTAAAGTGAGAGAGGCTAAAAGTCATGTAGAGTTGGACCTTGCAAAGGGAATTAAAACCAGTAGTAAAAGGTTTCATAGCCATATAAACAGGAAGAAAACAAAGAAAGATGAGGTGGGACCGCTAAAAACTCAGGATGGAGTGGAGGTTAAGGATAATCTAGGCATGGCCCAATATCTAAACAAACACTTTGCCTCAGTCTTTAATGAGGCTAATGAGGAGTTTAGGGATAATGGCAGGATGACAAATGGGAATAAGGATATGGAGGTAGATATTACCATATCCGAGGTAGAAGTCAAACTCTAACAGCTTAATGGAAGTAAATCGTGGGGCCCAGATTCTTCATCCAAGAATATTAAAGGAATTGGCACATGAAATTGCAAGACCATTAGCAAAATTTTTAAATAAATCTCTAAACTCAGGGGTTGTACCATTTGACTGGAGAATTGCTAATATAGTTCCTTTTTTGAAGAAAGAGGAAAAAAGTGACCCGGGTAACTACTGGTCTGTTAGTTTGACATCTGTAGTATGCAAGGTCTTGCAAAAAAAACTGAAGGAGAAAGGAGTTAAGGACATTGAGGTCAATGGCAATTGGGACAAATTACAACATGGTTTTACAAAACCATGCCATACAATACCATATAGATTGTGCCAAACCAACCTGATCTCCTTCTTTGAGAAAGTAACAGATTTTTTAGATAAAGGAAACGCAGTGGATCTAATCTACCTCGATTTCAATAGGGCATTTGATACAGTGCCACACAGAATAAACTCGATGGTGTCTTCAGAGACCCGTGGATTTGTGGTTTAGTAGGCTCTCAAAATGCTCCTTCCAGCATTGTTTAATGGCTGCATTGTCCTTGAGGAGGATGGATCCGTCCGTAAGGGGGTTGGGCATTTGGAGCGTGGCCCATATATAGCTTTGGTTGATTGAAAGAAGCTCTTCGTGTCATCCTGGTCTACGAAACCCTGGATCTCAGAGGCCTTTTCTTATCACCACAGGTTTTTGATGTCACGTAGCCTCCTTTGGATTTTGGCTTTAAGCAGGTGATAGGCCTCATGTCTTTGTTTGTTAGAGGAATCACTTTGCCAGTTACAAAATGAATTTCTTTTCTGTGAATTAATGCTAGGATTTCCTTGTGGTTTTTGTCAAACCAGTCTTGGTGCCGATGAGTGGAATACCGTATGGTTTCAGCACATGCATTGTGAATGGTGTTCTTCAGTTGATCCCAGTGCTCTTGAATGTCAATGATGTTGTCAGGCAGGTTAGAGAGTTTCTGAGACTGATGTTGCTGGAAAGTCTTGCAGCTGGCTTGGTCCCGAAGTGCTTAGATGTTGTACTGCTTTCGTTTAGTACTTGGGTGTTTGCGGTGTCGTGGAGTGAGCTGGAGGTACATGACTGATCTTACTAATCCATGGTCTGTCCAGTAGTGATCGGTACCTCTCATAGCTAGTGTTATACGGACATCGGTATAGTCTCGGGCTCTGACTATAACATCGTCAAGGAGGTGCCAATGTTTGGACTGAGGATGTTTCCAGGTGGTCTTAAATGTGTTACTCTGCCTAAAGATGGTATTTGAGAGGAGCAGGTCACGCTCCACACATTTGCTGAGGACAATACCATTGGGGTTTACATTTCCCACCCCTTCTTTGCCCATTGTGCCTGTCCAGAGTTGGGAATCCCGTCCAACTCTGGCATTGAAATCTCCCAGGAGGATGAGTTTGTCTGCCTTAGATGTGGTTGTGAGGACTGCATCAAGAGTTCTATAAAACTGCTCCTTATTGTCCCGTGAATGCGTCTCTCTACGGGTGGCTTTCCTTTCCAAACGAAGGTGTAGCCACGTCCTTCTGCTTTTATCTGACCCTCTTCAGCCCGGTGGGTCTCACTAAGAGCGGCAATGTCAATGTTGAGCCTTGCCAGTTCTCTGGCAATCATGGCAGTTCTTCTTTCTGGGCATTCACTGTGCTGAGAGTCCATAAGGGTGCAGACATTCCAGGTGATGAAATTCATTGTCTTCCATCACTCGTTTCGGCTGCAGAGTTGAGTGATGCCACTGGGTACGGCCATCCCGTCAGAAGAGTGTGTGAGTGATAGTGAGCCTATGTTTGGGGCACCTTTTCTAGCCCCCTCCCTATCTGGAGTGAGCAGAGGGTATCCCGAAAAGCCTGCTCAGTCACAGCCGCTGCTGCCGAAAGGCACTTCTGTCTCAATCAAGCACAAAACGACCATCACACAGCTCCCGACTGCATGCAGATTTGTGACAGATCACAGATCCTGTCTTCTCCACCACTCGTCTGTCGCCACAGAACTTTGTGCGGGTGTGAACCCTTTGGTAGAGGACTGTCACGAAACTTGACAAGAGCCTGAGCCGTGGCAAGGAGATCCAGGGGCCTCCGTCCTGCTGCAGCCCTCATCCGCCTTCACAGCCACAGAGTGCTAGAATGTCCTCTATATGCGCCCGATCCACCACTGGGGTCTTTTGAGGTTTGGACCACGGTTAGTCAGGAGCCTCGCCTCAGGCCTGCTCGCCAAGGGAGACCCTACGAGGAGTGTAAAAGCTCCGGACAATATAGCGCTGACGGTCTTTATCCAATGCAAGCCTCCCCACCAAGACAAGGTGGGGTCCATCAGAGAGGTATCAACAAGGAGAACAACATTTCATTACCCCGCTCCCCGTCCCACTCAATACTACAGTGAACTGAAACCCAGAACCAGCCACAATGTCATTTTGGGAAATCAGCTGCATTTGCTGAGCACCCAGGTAGCATAGGCAGGACCATGGAAATACAGTCTGCTCCTGAAGTCCTTTCCCCCCCAGATTGTCACTAGATGTTGGGTCTGCTTTTAATAATACAAAAGCAGCCAGCTCTCCCCTCCCCCCAGCTCCTCCCACCTGCCTGGTGCGAACAATAGACCCTCCCCGACCCTGTGGACAAATGTGATTCCTCTGGAGCAGCAGTGACACCCGGTGGCCAGTCGGGGTAATGCACAGACAGAAATCCCCTGGAGCAGCAGCGACACCCGGTGGCCAGTCGGGGTAATGCACAGACTCTATCCCCTGGAGCAGCAGTGACACCCGGTGGCCTGTCGGGGTAATGCACAGACTCTGTCCCCAGACCAGCAGTGGCACCCGGTGGCCAGTCGAGGTAATGCACAGACTCTATCCCCTGAAGCAGCAGCGACACCCGGTGGCCTGTCGGGGTATGGCACAAAGAGTGTTTCCCAAGGAGGGGTAGTGACAAGCTGTGGCCAGCAGGGGCAGTGCCAGCCTCTTCCCAGTGTCGGGGAGCTGAGGTGGAGTAGACAGAAGATTGTGGGAGCTGTGCCCCCCCCACCATGAATCTCTGCTGCTCTCTGTGGCCCCACCCCCTGCACCTCCTCAATGAAATATAAGCCCCACCTCCTCCCCTACAAGGCCCCGCCCCCTGCCCAGGTCAGAGGCCAGAAGCCAGAGCCGGGAGGTACCTGTCTGGTGCCATGGTGCAGGGAGCCGCAGCGCTGCCCTGTCTTGTCCTCCTGCTGCTTGGGGCTGTGACTGCCCCTCAGCTCCCGGCTGCCACCCTTCTACTGCTTGCAGCCGTGAGAGCTGCCTGGGTTGGGGCCGGGCCAGGCCCCGGTGCCAGCAGGGTCCCTGGGGAACAGAGACCATGGGCAACTGACTTGTCCTTGAGAGGGCACAAAAGGCTCCCCCAAGCTTACCGGGCCCCAGTTACATGCTGAGGCCTTTCCTCAGATCTACAGATCCAGACTAACACAGCTACCCCTCTGATAATAGAAACAAGTCTGCTGTCACAGCCGGTGCATCTGCCTGCCAGCGCTAGAGCTCACAAGGTCCGGACGCTGGAGGCTGGGTACTGCATGTGGTAGGAGTCTGGAAAACTGAGTGGAGCATTGGCAGCAGCGTCTGATGTTTTACTGTCTAGCTGGCTTGCTTCCTAGAATGAACACTCATTGAGTGGGGTGATCCCCAGGGAGTAGCTCAAACCTCCAAAGTGTCTGGCCAGCGGCAGGACATTAGCACAGCAAGGGAGGGGTGTGGCAGTGACATCACAAAGGCCGTTTGCAGGACCTCAGACTATTGGTCAAAGGTGGTGGGGAGGCGGTGACCTCACAGAGAGATGCTGACATCAGCCAGGCAGGACAGGGGCGAGAGGCCACTAAGAGACTGGCTTGAAACTGACCGGCTTGAAACTGACCAGCTTGAAACTTACTAGCTTCAAGCTGGTCTCTTCTCTCTTCTCCCCAAAGCGGAGAAGTTTCAAGCTGGTCAAACTTCTCCTCTTTGGCGAGAAGAGAAGAGATCAGCTTGAAACGGTACATTTTCATAACCCCCCTATAACGCGACCCTGCATTTATCGCAATGGAATTTTATGGTCCCCAATGATCACGTTATAGTGGGGTTTCACTGAATTACTGCTGGCTGTCTGCAGACTCAGGCAGGCTGCACTGCATTTACACGCTGGTCATGTGTGGATGATTTTTTTTTTTTTTTGCAACAATAAGGGCTGGAAATTTCTGTCTTAAGACATTTACCTCTGCTACACAGCTCTATAAGAATGAGTGCATTTTTCCACCAATTCCTCAGCCATGGAATAACTAGGGATCTGACTACAGGTAACAATCCTCCACTGGTCTCCAGGGGATAGACAGATGGGCCTCATGGGCCTTTTCCATCACTGCCTTCTCTCACACAATAAGGAGCAGCCAGACCCAGGGATGTTGAGTGAGCCCCAAACTCATTTAGTGGCTCTGTTCTGGATCTGAGAGGAAGTGGGGTGACCCATAGAAATAAGGACAATGCTGGAATTCTCCAGAAAACTGGCATGTCTCCATCCTGGGGAGTGCAGGAGGAGGGGTTGGCTCCTCAGTGGCTGGGCCTGGGCATCTCCTCTTAGTAAGCATGAACAGCTCTCTGCGCAGCAGGAAACACTCCAACTGGGTGAGTCCGATGGACCCTTCCCGAACTGTGGCCTGTCATAGAATCACAGAATCTCAGGGTTGGAAGGGACCTCAGGAGGTCATCTAGTCCAACCCCCTGCTCAAAGCAGGATCAACCCCAACTAGATCATCCCAGCCAGGGCTTTGTCAAGCCTGACCTTAAAAACCTCTAAGGAAGGAGATTCCACCACCTCCCTAGGTAACCCATTCCAGTGCTTCACCACCCTACTAGTGAAAAGGTTTTTCCTAATATCCAACCTAAACCTCCCCCTCTGCAACTTGAGACCATTACTCCTTGTTCTGTCATCTTCTACCACTGAGAACAGTCTAGATCCAGCCTCTTTGGAACCCCCTTTTAGGTAGTTGAAAGCAGCTATCAAATCCCCCCTCACTCTTCTCTTCTGCAGGCTAAACAATCCCAGTTCCCTCAGCCTCTCCTCATAAGTCATGTGCTCCAGCCCCCTAATCATTTTTGTTGCCCTCTGCTGGACTCTTTCCAATTTATCCACATCCTTTTTGTAGTGTGGGGCCCAAAACTGGACACAGTACTCCAAATGAGGCCTCACCAGTGCCGAATAGAGGGGAATAATCACGTCCCTCGATCTGCTGGAAATGCCCCTACTTATACAACCCAAAATGCCGTTAGCCTTCTTGGCAACAAGGGCACACTGTTGACTCATATTCAGCTTTTCGTCCACTGTAACCCCTAGGTCCTTTTCTGCAGAACTGCTGCCCAGCCATTCGGTCCCTAGTCTGTAGCAGTGCATGGGATTCTTCCGTCCTAAGTGCAGGAATCTGCACTTGTCCTTGTTGAACCTCATCAGATTTCTTTTGGCCCAATCCTCTCATTTGTCTAGGTCCCTCTGGATCCTATCCCTACCCTCCAGCCTATCAACCACTCCTCCCAGTTTAGTGTCCTCCAGATATTGAACAAAACCGTCCCCAGCACCGACCCTTGGGGCACTCCACTTGATACCGGCTGCCAACTAGACATCCAGCCAGTTTTCTATCCACCTTATCGTCCATTCATCCAGCCCATACTTCTTTAACTTGCTGGCAAGAACACTGTAGGAGACTGTATCAAAAGCTTTGCTAAAGTCAAGAAATAGCACATCCACTGCTTTCCCCTCATCCACAGAGCCAGTTATCTCATCATAGAAGGCAATTAGGTTAGTCAGGCATGACTTGCCCTTGGTGAATCCATGCTGACTGTTCCTGATCACTTTCCCCTCCTTTAAGTGGTTCAGAATTGATTCCTTGAGGACCTGTTCCATGATTTTTCCAGGGATTGAGGTGAGACTGACTGGCCTGTAGTTCCCCGGATCTTCCCTTTTTTAAAGATGGGCACTACATTAGCTTTTTTCCAGTCATCCGGGACCTCCCCCGATTGCCATGATTTGTCACAAGTCCATGGGGCCGGATGCACTGCAATCACATCGGCCAACTCCTTTAGCACCCTCGGATGCAGTGCATCCAGCCCCATGGACTTGTGTTCGTCCAGCTTTTCTAAATAGTCCCGAACTACTTCTTTCTCCACAGAGGGCTGGTCACCTCCTCCCCATACCGTGCTGCGGAGTGCAGCTGTCTAGGAGCTGCCCTTGTCTGTGAAGACAGAGGCAAAAAAAGCATTGAGTACACTAGCTTTCTCCACATCCTCTGTCACAAGGTTCCCTCCGTCATTCAGCAAGGGGCCCACACTTTCCTTGACTTTCTTCTTGTTGCTAACATACCTGAAGAAACCCTTCTTGTTACTCCTAACATCTCCAGCTAGCTGCAACTCCAAGTGTGATTTGGCCTTCCTAATTTCACTCCTGCATGCCTGAGCAATATTTTTATACTCCTCCCTGGTCATTTGTCCAATCTTCCACTTCTTGTAAGCTGCTTTTTTGTGTTTAAGACGAGCAAGGATTTCACTGTTAAGCCAAGCTGGTCGCCTGCCATATTTACTTTTCTTTCTACACATCGGGATGGTTTGTTCCTGCAACCTCAATAAGGTTTCTTTAAAATACAGCCAGCTTTCCTTGACTCCTTTCCCCCTCATGTTATTCTCCCAGGGGACCTTGCCCATCAGTTCCCTGAGGGAGTCAAAGTCTGCTTTTCTGAAGTCCAGGCTCTGTATTCTACTGCTCTCCTTTCTTCCTTGTGTCAGGATCCTGAACTCGACCATCTCATGGTCACTGCCTCCCAGGTTCCCATCCACTATTGCTCCCTCTACTATTTCTTCCCTGTTTGTGAGCAGCAGGTCAAGAAGAGCTTTTCCCCTAGTTGGTTCCTCCAGCACTTGCGCCAGGTTTTTCTGCAGTTTCATACTGGAGCTCTGAGCAGTCATACTGCTCTCTTACATACAACGCAACTCCCCCACCTTTTCTGCCCTGCCTATCCTTCCTGAACAGTTTATATCCATCCATGACAGTACTCCAATCATGTGAGTTATCCCACCAAGTCTCTGTTATTCCAATTACGTCATAATTCCTTGACTGTGCCAGGACTTCCAGTTCTCCCTGCTTGTTCCCCAGGCTTCTTGCATTTGTGTATAGGCATTTAAGAGAACTCACCGATCGTCCTGCTGTCCCAGTATGGGGCAGGAGCCCTCCCCTCTTGCACTCACTTACTTGTGCTTCCTCCCGGTATCCCACTTCCCCACTTACCTCGGGGCTTTGGTCTCCTTCCCCCGGTGAACCTAGTTTAAAGCCCTCCTCACTAGGTTGGCCAGCCTGCTTCCAAAGATGCTCTTCCCTCTCTTCGTCAGGTGGAGCCCGTCTCTGCCTAGCACTCCTTCTTCTTGGAACACCATCCCATGGTCAAAGAATCCAAACCCTTCTCTCCGACACCATCTGCGTAGCCATTCGTTGACTTCCACGATTCGACGGTCTCTACCCCGGCCTTTTCCTGCCACAGGGAGAATGGACGAGAACACCACTTGCGCCTCAAACGCCTTTATCCTTCTTCCCAGAGCCACGTAGTCTGCAGTAATACGCTCAAGGTCATTCTTGGCAGTATCATTGGTGCCCACGTGGAGAAGCAGGAAGGGGTAGCGATCTGAGGGCTTGATGAGTCTCGGCAGTCTCTCCGTCACATCACAAATCCTAGCCCCTGGCAAGCAGCACACCTCTCGGTTTTCCCGGTCAGTGCGGCAGATAGATGACTCAGTCCCCCTGAGGAGAGAGTCCCCGACCACCACCACCCTCCTCCTCCTCTTGGGAGTGGTGGTCGTGGAACCCCATCCCTAGGACTGTGCATCTCATGCCTTCCAATCAGTGGAGTCTCCTTATGCTCTGTTCCCTCAGATGCATCATTCACTCCATTCTCTGCACTAGTGCCTGTGGAGAGAACATGAAAATGGTTGCTCATCTGAATATGCATTTCTGGTACATGGACTTGTCTCATACTCTTTCCTCTTCTGGAGGTCACATGCCACCAATTATCCTCGCTGGTCTTCTGTCCCCGCTGCGCAGCCTGCTCTGAATCCTCACAACACTGCGCCCGCTGAAGCCTATTCTGACGTCTATCCAGGAACTCCTCATTTTCTTTTATGGAACGCAGGGTTGATACTCGTTTCTCCAGACCTTGAATCTTCTCCTCCAATATGGAGATCAGCTTGCACTTTGTACAGACAAAGTCGCTTCTATCCTGTGGAAGAAAGACAAACATGGCACATCCTGTGCAGGTCACGACAGCAGATCGCTCAGCATCCATAGTTCCTTCCTTCGAAGAGTTTCCTCACTTGTGGCAGAAGCTACTCAGGGAAACCTGCAAGGGGGATGCCTCAGTAGGCTCTCTCCAGGCGAACTCCCAGGCTAACTCCACCTGTTTGCTTCTCTGCTATGCGCTGCTCCGCTGGTGCGCAGCTGACTGACAGTCTTTTTAGAAGAGCCTGCAATGAAGCACTCCCAAATCACACTATTCAAACAGGAAATCAAACACTCAAGCACACGGTCAAAGTGCCAAACTGTCCCCTCAACAGATACTCACTCCCCTGTCTGCAGCAACCTGGTTGCTCTGCCTCTCCCTTTAGTTTGGGTAAAAAGAATTAGGAATGGCAAGGATAGCTTGCCCCCTTCGCGCTCCCCTTCCAAACAACTCCCTCTCAAACTCCCCTGTTTGCAGCCCCTGTTCGCAAAGCTCCCTGGTCGCTTGCGCACTGCTTTATAAAGCCCTGGCCTCCCTGATTGATTAGCCCCGCCCCCTGGTGTAGAAGCTCACAGCTTCCAACTGCCAGCCACAGCACACGGTCCTGCAAACAAACAAATGAATGAACACACAGACAGACACAAGTACCCCCAAACACACACTACAGACAGCCACTTACCCCAAGGGTCCTGTATTTGCTCCTGCTTTACCTGGAGCAATTCCTCTCAAACTCCCCTGTTGCAGCCCCTGTTCCTGTCAGTAGGAGCGGGAAGAGAAATACTGGACTGAGGTGATAACAGAGCAACTCCCTACCTGTCCGATGACAACGTGTGTGCCACACAGGTTAGAACCACGTCCTGGGGGTGGGAGCGGGCCAGCAAGGCCGTGGCCCTCAGCGCTGCTTTCCTGGCTCTGGGATCATGGATGTTGTCTAGCCAGATTAAGATACCTCCTACAATGTCCCCAACCTGGAAGAATGCCAGAAAGCCGAGGGATGGATTTATCAATGAGTGGCTTCCTCCCAGGTAACCCCTCCTGGCAGCCCTGCAAGCCGCCTCTCACCTCGGTTTCCCATAATCTCAAGAAAGAGGCTTTGACAAGTCCGGGAACCCCATTCTTCCTGAGGTCTGGTTTAGCACCTTAAAGCTCAGAAACACACACAAAAGCCTTCCCCAAAAGGCTTGCAGTGGGCAGAGCCCAAACTCCCTGTTTGGCCCGGAGACTGTTCCCTGGGGCGCAGCTCTGTGCTGATTGCCCGCAGGTTGAGAACCACTGCTCCAGACCCAGCGTGCTCTACTGATGTACCCCAGAGCCCACCCCAGAGATGGCAGGCAGGGTGAGCTGGACAGGGCGAGCCAGCTCCAGGCCCCCGCCCTAAGGAGAACCTCTGTCCTGCGGGATTGTAAAACCTGCTGTAAGAATCCTAAAGCCGGGTCTCTAACCTCGGGCTCAGGCTATGGCCCTAAGAACAGCCATGTAGACATGGTGACTTGGGCTGGAGCCCAGGCTGTGAAGCCACCCTCCTCTCCAGGCTTCAGAGATCAAGCTCCAGCCCAAGCCCAGAAGAGTCTGCATTGCTGTGTGGGCCCCACAGTGCCAGCCCGGCATAGGGCCAGGCTTTAAGGCTCCTGCTGCAGAGTTTGCAACACAGGATAGACAGACCCTAAAGGGACAAGCCACCCCCTAGGGCTCTTCCATGAGGAATTGGTCATTGCTCTTTCCTCTCTCGAACAAGGAGCAGGAGCTACACCCCGGGTGGCTGGATTCTGTCGACCTGTTCTGCTAGCAGGAGTTAGAGCCTGGCACAAATCAATCGCTGATTGAGGGGCCATTTGTTAACTTCCCACTGGGACCTGTTGGAAACAGGGAACTCGGCCAGAGACAGGGTGACCTGCAGGAAACGCTAGGAACAGGCAGGTTGGGGGAGGAAGCTCAGGCTGAGGATTCAGTTTGTTTATTAGTCTCCGAGTTTCCAGGAAAGCCAAAGCCCAGGAAGGGAATAAGTCTGCACTTACACGCCATGTGCAGGCGGTATTTGGAGTAGGGCAGCAATGTCACCTATTTCCAGGCCGAGCGATTAAAGGCACCGTTTAAAGGACTGTAGGGAACGTGAACCCTGATTCCTTTCTCAATCAGCCGCGCAGGCTTGGGCAATTCAAGGAGCTCTCTGGGCTTCAGTTTCCCCAGGTGTCTAATGGGTAGAATTCCTACCTCCCAGGAGGGCGGTGGAGCTTAATAATTCAGGGGAGTAAATGATGCTGAGAGCCTCCTACCCAGGGGATGTAGAAATGAAGTCTGCCAGAAAGCTCCCTAGGCCAATCTAATTCACGGGGGAGGCATTCAGAGCCTGTGGGGTGGGCAACAGGATCAAAGCTTGGGAGAGACAGAGAGAAAAATTCAAAGCCAAATTCTTCCTGATACTTCAGCTGGAAAACAAGGCCCTGCAGCATGTGTGAGAAAACCACGTCTGCTCCCGGAGCCTAATGTGGAGGCCCATCGGCAGACTATGTAAGTGCTGCCTGCCAGGGCTGGGGCTATCGCGCCCCTTCAGTGTGGCTGGGCTGTCCTCAGGGACGTGGCAGAGCGCCAGCGGGCAGAGAACACTTTCAAAGCCTGACGCCGTGGATACCCGCGGCCAAGCGATGAATGGAAGGGGCAGAGCCAGCCTTCAAAGCACCATGCCAGTGTGTCCCAGGAACGGTCTCCTAGGAGAGGAAATTCTCCCATCCCCCTCTCTGCGCAGCATCCCCCGCCCCACTGCGGGAGTCCCTTACTCTCTCCATCTTGTCTCTGTGTAGAGATACGATGACATTCAGCTCTTCCTCTGCCACTTGAAATCTCTCCAGGGTGGGTGTTGTCAGCCCCTTCACGGCTGCCATCAGCAGGGCTTGGAGCTGGGCTGAGGTAGGGTGCTCCCGTTCCTGAGGGTCTGCAATGAACAGGGACAAAGCCTGTTGGGGCTGAGGATTTCCATTGGCCAGCTGCCCTGGAATAGTCTGTCCCGTGGGAGGCTGGCAGTGCCTAGTGAGCGTGGAGACTCCGGCTGAGCCCGGTTAGTAAAAAGCCTTGACAGGTGCCAAGGTTTCCTCCGTCTTTCATACGTTCTCTGGCCCCCTCTGCCTGAGAAGAGATGGGAGCCTCTCAGGCAGTGCTGGGACCCACAGGGCCATCCCATTGCCTCCCTCTCCAGCCCCTCCTCCCAGGAAGCCCAGCTTTTGCTGAGAAAGCCTCAGTGTCCTGCAAAGCCCATTCAGGTTGCTTCTTGAGTGCAGCCGAGGGGTCGATCTCATTGACCCCTCGGTCACTGGAGAACCTGCCCCATGTCCCATCCCACCCCGAGCGCCTGAGCAAATTGGCTCAGAAACACGAGCAGCCCACGGTGTCTGCGAGGAAACCACTGAGAATAGGGCCCAGACGGGCCCTTCCCCACCCCGCAGCCTGTGGTGCTGCCACAAAACAGGCAGGAATCGCCAGCAGGACAGAAAGCAGCTTAGACTGGAGGAGCAAATCTGCCTGGCTGAGGAGAATCCCAAACCGTGAGCCTCTGGGGCCAGACCCCTGTGGGTCAGAACTCACTGGCCACAGAGTTACTCCAGGGGGCCTGGTTCCAGGGTCACCTAAACCCAGGACCTGGGGTGCTGGAGGCCTTGGCCCTGGTGTCTCAGGGCACCTCCTGAGTATTACTGCAGCTGGCCTGCGTGGCGCTGGATTAGCACCGTCTGTGTCCTGGATGCCGGCAGCGGAGAATGCAGTAGAGCACAGCAGCGTGGCACACACTTGCATAGATAATCCAGGCCCCCGTCATGTCAGAAGCTCCCAGAATTGCAGACATTTGTATGTGCGGCAGGGAGCTCGGTCACTAACCAGAAGAGTAACGAAGGCAGCTAGAGGCCTTTGTAACTCGGGCAGAGCCCAGATGTTGGCAGGCAGGATGGAACCTGGGACTTCTGGAGCTTAGTGCATGAGCCTCTACCACGTGAGCTAAAAGCCAACTGGCTGTTTGTTACGGCTCTAGAGCAGACTCCTTTGATCTCTGCCTGTAAGTGGTCTTGGTGCCACTTGATGGGACAGAACGCCACACCCAGGAGGTGTGTGGGTTACCCCTACAAGTGCAGGTCTGGGCCTCATCTGATTTTCAGCAGGGCCTGTGTCTCATGGAAAGTGCATCGGAATCAGGCACCTGAGTCAGACACTTCTGCGAATCCCACTAAGCACCTCCGCACTTCTTTAGGTGCCTAAACCCCTTGGTCAATCTGGACCTCATTCAAGCAACCCAGAGAAACTCGTAAAGACTGGCTGGAGCTGATCACACTTGAAGAGTGTTTCTCTTCAGCTCCCTGAGCCCGGGGCATGTATTTCTCCTGTCAGAGATACCAGCTCCGGAGATACTAATACACACTGCAGGGGATGCTTTCCATTAGCACAGTCACAAAGCATCATTACCATCATCATATGGGAGATGCTCGTTAATGAGGAGGTGGGAGTGTCGTCTTCTTCCTGCTCTTCTGGGCTCCCCTTCGTCTCCGCCGGCTCCGTCGTCGTGCCTGGAGCAGAAAGAAACATTCTTAGCCCTTCGCTTTTCCATGTGTTATCCCTGGTTTACAGAGGATGGACGTCGGGCACAGAGCCCTGACGCGAATCGCCCAGGGCCAGACTGAAGGTTGCTGGCAGAGCTAGGTCCCAGTACCAAAAGGAAGGGGAAAGGTCGATGGGAAACCAGGACTCTGAGACTTCCAGTCCCCAGGGGCAATGAAGAGAAGCCAACGCTCCAGGTCAGCCTGATTGACGGGGCGGGCAGGTTAATATCAGAGTCAGGGGGTCAGAAAGGTCCTGTCCTCCATGGGAGCTGGAATTGCCTGGGTCAGACAGAGTGGGGCCGAGCGAAGGAGAGAGCAGGGGCCCGAGCTGAGCTGGGGAACAGAGCCGGGCCAGCCAGCGGGGCCAGGCACACAGCCCAGGGAGAGCAGACCCTGTGCTGGGAGCGGGGCTGAGGCCACAGAGCCAGCGGGGCCAGAGAAGCAGCCTCGGGGGCTGGAGGCAGAGCAGCAGCAGCAGTGCTGAGGCAGGGTGGAGCCGGAGCTAGAACATTGGGGCTGGGGCTGGAGCTGGAGCAGTCTGGAGCTGGGTGCAGAGAGCAACTGGGGCCAGCCAAGGGGGGACCCTGGACAAAGGGCCCAGCGCAGAAAGACACCCCCGACCAAGGGTCCTTGCAGGCCAGACTGGGAGGGGGATCTGAACCCGACAGGGGGCTGACGCTGGGAAGAAGGGTCCCACCACCCAAAGCCTAGAGGTGTGTGGCCACCACCAGAGCAAGTGTCCAACCCACAGCATCCCTGCAGCACAGCCAGGGTCTGAGAAGGAGCCTGGGACCTACAAGGAACCGACTGTGAACTGCCCTGACATTGCAGAGACACTGTTCATGATGTTCCTGCCACAGAGCGGGTGACGTGTTTTCCTTTCACCTTTCCCATGTTTCCTTATTCTTTTTTACATTAATTGCTGATTAAATAAATTGTATTTGCTTTAAATTGTATGTAATGATGAGTGGGTGAGGGAAGTGCCAGTGCAGAGAGAGCACCCCGGAGTGGGGACACTCTAGCCCCTGTCCTAGGTGACCACAGCGAGGTTGGGGGTGGAGCCAGCCGCGTAGCCAGGTCCAGAGTACAGGGGGAGCGGAGCTAAAAAAGGCGCCTCCCCCTGTACTCACCCGGCGGCGCTCTGGCGGCGCTCCAGCTGTTCGGCGGCACTTCGGCGGCGGGTCCTTCACTCACCCCGGGTCCTCGGTGGTACCCGCCGCCGAAATGCCGTCGAAGACCCGGAGCGAGTGAAGGACCCGCCGCCGAAGACCCGGAGCGCCGCCGGTTGAGTGCAAGAAGTGGTGCCTTAACAAGAAGCGGCTCCTTTTTTAGCTCCGCTCCCCCTTTAAAAAAAGGGGCCACTTCCCTTTTAAGGCACCGCTTCTGCTCACAGGGGAGCGGCCGCTACCTCTGCTCCCGCCCCGGCTACGCTACTGGGTGGAGCCTCCTAGGAATCTTGGGCCCAGTCTTGTCGGGCTTACGAGAACTCTGCCAGACAGGAGAGTGGAAGGGGAGACCTCGAGAGCAGGGAGGCCTCTGGATAAAGGAAGTAGAAGCGAGGACTCAGATCCTTCCGCTAGCCCATTTCACCAGAGTAATGCAGAAGCCAGGAAAATTCCCCACAATAGCGAGACCATTCTCCTGCTTACATAAGACTTGTAGAGTGACTGGTGTGAGTATTCCTCACATGCTCCTCGCTAACCATGTGGTCTGTATCCTCACCTGTAAGATCCTGTTGGACTTTGTCTGGCTTCTCCTGCAGCTTCTCCTCCTCTGACTCTAGCCGGTTCTCAGCTGCTTTCTTCTTCTTCTCCTTCTTCAGGGAAAAGCACGTCCACCTTCTTGAGAGGAAACTATTCTCTCCTGGAATAGAAAGAAGGAGGAAATGGGTTTTTCTGTCATTCTCTAAAGAAAGGAAATTAGTTTGCCCAGGATTCCCAGATCCAAGAGAGTGGTCTTTTGAAACCATCTGCTCCTCTAATAGCCAAGACTGGTTCATACAACCAAGAACATAAACAACATAAGATCGGCCATACTGGGTCAAACCAAAGGTCCATCTAGCCCAGTATCCTGTTTTCCGACAGTGACCAGTATCAGGTGTCCCAGAGGGAATGAACAGATAATCATCAAATGATCCCTTCCTTGTTGTTCATTCCTGGCTTCTGGCAAACAGAGGCTAGGGACACCATCCCTTCCCATCCTGGTTAAAGCCATTGATGGACCTATGCTCCATGAATGTATCTAGTTCATTTTTGAACCCTGTTATAGTCTTGGCCTTCACAACATACTTGGCAAAGAGATCCACAGGTTAACTGTACGTTGTGTGGAAAAATACTTCCCTTTCTTTGTTTTAAACCTGCTTCTTATTAACAAAGGTTTCAAAGGGGGCACTTGGAGTTGAACCAAGGACTACTTACTGTGCAGTCAAACACTCTACCACTGAGCTCTACCCCCATGACTAGACCCAGCCTCAGGTGGGGGTCACACATGGGACCATTGTGAAACAGGAATTCTTCTGGGGAAGTTCTAGGGTCTTTGTTATGCAGGAGGTCAGACTAGATTATCAGGCCTGGCCTTAGAAACTATTAATTTATGAACCTAAAATTGGCCTCAACTGCTAGTATGAAAGTTGCTTCTCCTGTTCAAGAGGAGATGCTTTGAGGTTTCCTTGGGGAGAGGCACCAGGACCCCTGTTCCCCCTTTGTTATAGCCTGGCTTGGACGGAGCACATCACAGCTTCTCTCCTTTTGCTCTATAATAAACTTCCACGTACCAGATCTGTAATTCATCCCGTCCTAGCACAGTCACTGGCTACGTTTCCTAGCCTGACTCTCACCCCATGGATCTCACTCCTCCTCTGCCAGTTGACAGACATGGGTACAACAAAGGTCAATTTCTATTTTCTTTGGTCATTGCCTGGGCCTAGTTGCAAAAATGCTTCACTCCTTTCTGCACAGAATGCTCGGACACTGGGAACAGATAAGGCCAAGGTGAAAACCAATAAGCCTCTGTTCCCAGAGAACCCAGTAAAAGGAACACAAGATTGTCATCTAGAAGGTTTGAGGGGCAGGAAAGATGGATTAGCAGCTGCAAATATGTTGATTTATTCTCAACTATTTCATAAATCTGGAATGTATTAGCATGGGGAAAATAACCAGTAAACTTTAAATCAGGCCTGCACAATGTGTGGCCCGGGGGCTGCATGCGGCCCATGTGGGCTCACTGTGTCGCCCGCGGGGGCGGGTGAGTAGGCAAATGCGGGGTAGGGCAAGCCAACGGCCGGCTGGACGGCCGGCGGGTGGGCGGGCTGGTGAAGAGGCCAGTGCCAGGCTGGGGAGTGTGGGTGAATCAGCGGCAGGGGGCGGGGGCAGCGGCAGAAGGTAAGAGGCCAGCAGCGGGCAGGCAGGTGAGCTGGCGGCAAATCTCCCAAATTCAAAATCTGGGACTGTGTCCGTTGGTCATTTTTTCTGTTTGTCTCTGGCCTGGGGGTTGTCCCAATGCTGCAAAGAGGGTTTTCCCAAAGGACGGTGCTTGCTTCTAACCCCCGAGGCCGTCAGTATGTCTGCTCTTCTCTAGTCAGCCCACTTGACAAGTTTGATTGTCCTTGGTCTGGTTCCCATCCCCTCTCCAAGGGTTGCAGCTGTCTGGAGGTGCTGCCTTCCACGCCTTCCTCATTCACACCTCCGGGTGGGGCGGAGCGGGGAGGGGGTGGGTCCTATTTACTGCTGTGATCTGATCACCCTATGCGCGCTGTTTCTTTCCCCCTCTACAGGCTTCCACACCCCAGCGCTGGGGAAGGAGGGGTTGTTTCCGCAGAGCGGGCGGTGCTGGGGGGGTGCGGTATTTCTGCGGGGCCGGGGAGTTTCGGCCCTCAGCTGTTTTCTTTGTAGTAATATGCTCCTCGCCGCTTTACGAGTGCAGGCCTGCTTTAAATGAAGAATTTCCCATACTATTTATAACGTCCAATCAGAAGTTAGGCCACCAAAACAATAACAAAGAAATCACACCGAGACCCATGGGAAATCTGGTCTGCAGTTTATTTAAACTCCTTTCCTGGAAAGGAATTGCAGGGGGGAATTTACACATCTATTTTATATAGCCCAATGGGGGTTTTGAAGTCTTTCTCCATGAGATTATTTCGGAGAGAACTACCAAGATGACAGCTAGTAGCTGGGAGTGGAGCTGTAGCACTTTCAATAGCTTCAGATTTATTTTTTCTGCATATTTGAGCTCATTTATGTGTGTTTCAATCATGTAAATTCGGAGATACACATACATGAGACAATCATTACATGAGACAAAAGGTTTATATTCTCTACTTGAAGGCCAGGAGTGCATTAGGAGTTCCCATTCTCCATGGGAAATACTATTTATGGGATATCAATCTAAATTCTACACCAGTTTTGTTATCTTCCCTTTAGGTTATATGCATGGAAATTCACCCAGACTAGTCTGCGGAAAGAGAAAATAATCTAAATCTGCCTCCAACGCACTTGAAAGGCTGAAGCTGCAGGAGAACTGAAAGATGCCCACATTCAAATCAAAAGGGAACGCTGAGAACTGACTGTCGCAACACGAGCCCCCACCAGTCCCTACAACAGGGGTAGCCAACCTGAGCCTGAGAAGGAGCCAGAATTTACCAATGAACATTGCCAAAGCGCCACACTAGCTCCAGTCTCGGAGTCAGCGCCTATGCCAGGAGCCGCATATCGACCTCTGAAGAGCCGCGTGCGGCTCCGGAACCACAGGCTGGCACCCCTGTCCTAGGAGAAGGAGGCACCAACCTAGCACGTGCGAGCTGATGAGCAGGAAAAGAATCTGGGAATTCCCTTCTGGCCAAACTCCTCTTTGTTCGCAAACCGGTGGAAATCGCTGGTTCAGAAGCTGTTGAGAGATGGATAGTCCACGTCTATCAGCAGCTCCTCGCGTCACCAGCCGTTGTCAACCCAGCGAGTTGGCAGCCTGACGGCCGGGTAACAATGCTGAGGCAGAACGTTCTTTGCGGCTGGGATACGTGACATGACAATAAACTTAAACATCAACACACATGGACACCCCCCCCCCCAGAGAGACGCACACACAGAAACTAGGAACATTCACACCATTGAGAGATGCACCCAAAATCTCTAGGAAATTTGATTTGGGGGAGGGGATCATAGGTGCTGCCCTGCCTCTCTCCTCCCCCACCGACCGTCTGACCCCGGCCCCACCCCCTCCCCGCTCCCAATACGTCCATCTACCCACCTGCCCTGCCTCTCTCCTCCCCCCGACCCTCTGAACCCTGCCACTCCCCCTTCCCTCTCCTAATACGTCCATCCACCCACCTGCCACGCCTCTCTCCTCCCCCCCGACCCTCTGATCCCTGCCCCACCCCCTCCCCGCTCCCAATACGTCCATCTACCCACCTGCCCTGCCTCTCTCCTCCCCCGCGACCCTCTGACCCCTGCCCCTCCCCCTTCCCTCTCCCAATAAGTCCATCCCCCGACCTACCCTGCCTCTCTCCTCCCCTCCGACCTTCTGACTCCTGCCCCACCCCCTTCCCTCTCCTAATACGTCCATCCACCCACCTGCCCCGCCTCTCTCCTCTCCTCTCCCCACAGACGCTCTGACCCCTGCCCCTCAACCTTCCCTCTCCCATTACGTCCATCCCCCTACCTGCCCTGCCTCTCTCCTCCCCCCTGACCCTCTGACCCCTGCCCCTCCCCCTTCCCTTTCCCAATACATCCATCCCCCCACCTGCCCTGCCTCTCTCTTCCCCACAGAACCTCTGACCCCTGCCCCTCCCCCTTCCCTTTCCCAATACGTCCATCTACCCACCTGCCCTGCCTCTCTCCTCCCCCGCGACCCCCTCACCCCTGCCCCTCCCCCTTCCATGCTACATGTGCCATGTAACATATCTCTGTGAAAGTTATGACCTACTGAATTTACTCCTCCTGTTTGTATGCATGTATCATTGTTGTAGTTGGAGTTATGAAGATTGGTTTTATATTTGCTGGTTTTGTACATAGCCTTTGTAAATGCATGGGATCATCTTTGGAGCAAAGAATGCCTGTTAAATGCGAGCACTTGACAGACAAAAGACTTTGCAGACCCCAATCCACATTGGGGCCAGGTCTGGAATGCAACTGGTTAGACTGGTTAGGGCGCATGGGCAGGTGACTTGCCCATGTGATCCCAAAACTCCAGGGCAACTGGATCCTACACAGGGAGAGGAAGAGAGGCTATAAAAGCCCTGGCAAGACCCTTCCATTTTGTCTTCAGCTGGCTAAAGGGAGAGGCTCTCCACCCCCCCAGGGACATTCCTGAGGGGAACTGAACAAAGGACAAAGGGGTGTGAGAATCTGGTGGACTCAGCTGGGCCCAGGCTGATTCTACAGCCTGTAAAAAGGAAAATATCCGAATCTGGTGAGGCTTTTATCTGTGTTAACTTTGAATAGACATAGATGTGCGCGTTTTATTTTATTTTATTAAGTAACTTGCTTTGTTCTGTTTGTCACTGATTGAACTCACTTAAATGCTATTTTCTGTACTTATTAAAATCAATTTTTACTTATTAAGTTTCCTTGAGTACGAGTTAGTGCAAAGGGAGAGCGAACAGGTGTGCATACTTTCTATCTGTGAAATAGAAGGCGAACTGTTTATGAGTTTACCCTGTATAAGCTTTATACAGGGTAAAACGGATTTATTAAGGGTTTGAACCTCCTTGGAGTTGAGCAGCTGGGTGTCAAAGGCAAGAGCGCTTCCAGGGGCCTTACAGTGGTGAGTGGACTTGGTTCGGACCTGGGTCTGTGTTTGCAGCAGATCAGTGGAATCTGGCTCAAAACAGACAGGATTCGGGAGTCCCAAGCTGGAAAAGGCCTGGAAGCAGGGGCAGAAGCAGCCTTGGCACACCAGGTGGCAGCACCAAGCAGGTCTCTGTGGCCCCAACCCGTCACAGTGGCGTAGTCGAGCAGGATCTGTGCACAGCTGATTGCTTTGACGTACTGGTAGTGATTTTAAGTGAGTTTTAAGTGTGGTGGCTGGAAAACAGACAAAGTGGTTACTGGTTTGTTATTTTCCGTTTGCTTATTTCGGGTAAGGGAAGTAGGGACAGAAAAGGAAATCAAATAAGTAAGAGTGAAGATCAGGGAAGCTGGGAAAGTCCCTTAACTGAAGAGCTCCTGATCTGAGTGCAGTCCAGTTTCAGTGAACTGCAGAGGGGCGTGGCCCAGCACCAGACAGCAATAAGATGTCTGTAAGCGAGGCCACGGTAAAACTGGACCTTGCCAGACTCGAAATAACAGAGAAAGAAAACGAACATCGGAGACGAATCGAATTACGTACGCTGGAAATTAGTGCAGAGACAGAAGCCCACAAGAGAGCTATGGAAGCAGAAAGAATCAGGGAGGAGGCGGCCCACAAGAGAGCTATGGAAGCAGAGGAGCTGGCCCACAAGAGAGCTATGGAAGCAGAAAGAATCAGGGAGGAGGCGGCCCACAAGAGAGCTATGGAAGCAGAGGAGGCGGCCCACAAGAGAGCTATGGAGGCCCAGAAGCATGAACTGGCTGCTGCAGAGTTGAAGAGTCGCAACCCTTCAGCGTCCGGCTCCGCTTCCCCAAAAATCCCCAAATGGGAGCGTCTATGCCCCCAGTATGATGAATCCAAGGATATAGCCGAATATTTTATCACCTTCGAGAGACTGTGCTCCCTCCATGCGATCCCTGAAGATCAAAAAATGACCACCTTGATAGCCAAATTGACTGGCAGAGCTCTGGACATATTCAATAAGATGCCCATTGGGGATGCCTCCAATTATGGTAAATTTAAGGAACTGGTTTTGAAACAGTTTCAGGTTACACCTGAAACCTACAGGGTTAAATTCAGGAGTCTTAAGAGGGGAGATGGGTTAAGTTACCTGGCTTATGCAAATGAAATGACAGTTCTGGTAGACAAGTGGGTGAGGGGAAAAGACATTACAAGCTTTGAAGGGATGTGTGATTTGGTTGCTCAGGAACAATTCCTGAATATGTGCAGTGATGATGTAAAACAGTACTTGTGGGACAAACAGGTAAAAGCCGTTAGTGAATTAGCTGGGTTTGCAGACTCTTATGAGCAGGCGCAAGCTGCAATTAAGCATAAACCACTGGCAGAGGGGTACAGGGTCAAAGGAAAACAGAGTCACCGTGTTACCCCTGGGAAGAAGGAGGCTGGGCGCTCACCTCCCCATTCTCCTAGTACTCGTCCCAAATTCCCTGTACAATCAGAGGAGCCCAGGAGGTGCTATCAATGTAAGTCCACCGAGCACCTGAGAGATAAGTGTCCCCTGCTGAATGAAAACAGGCATCAAGCGGCCCATGAAGCTGCTGCCTCTTTCCACACAGGGTTTGTGAAGTTGACTTCTACACCACCAAGCAGTGAGCATGTGCATGCGGTTAGACTGAATGGGAAGGTAATCACTGGGTTGAGAGATACAGGTGCTGAAATTTCTATAGTCAGGAGGGACCTGATCCAAGAGAAGGATTGGTTGCCGGGTAAAGTGGCAGAATTGGAGCTGGTGGGTGGCTACAAAGTCATTGCACCTCTGGCAAAAGTACACATGCAAACGGAAAACTTGCAGGCTAAGCTAACTGTGGCAACAGTGTCACACAATTTTGCACCGTTTCTACTGGGAAATGATTTCTTTGCTGTGGCAGAATCTGTCCCAGGGCTGGGTGGCAGCAAGCAGGAACCTGGTGCTGAAAACCCCAGAGGGGGGGGCGAAGTCACAGGGACTGCACCTGTCCTGTAATCATCTCCCCGGGGGAGGGGAATGTTCTACCTCATAGCAAGGGGGGAATTTTCCGGGCCACTGAAGGGTCTATATTAGCTTGCAGCTGTGAGCCCACAGCTGGACCAGGGTCACCTTCTCTTCAGGGGGACACGGGAGTGTCTGGCCCAGAGGGAGGCCCAGGAAGGGAAGGAGAGGGGGGGCCGGAGAGCCTGCCCACCTTTTGGCAGGAGGATCTTGCCCAGGAGGAGGGTGAAAAGTCTGCATTTCAGATGCCAGACCCCTCTCCTGTGGATCAGGTTAGAAGGGGAAGCTGGGGGTCAGACCTCCCGGACGGGGGAGTCCATCCAGCTGACCTGTTGGGAACAGATACTGGGGTGTCCAAGAAAGAGGTTGTTCTTGCTACACGGGTAGGAGGCAAACCTCTCTCTTCAAAGCAGAAGGGAGCGAGTCTCTGCATGGGTGAAGCCACACAAGGGGATGGGAACCAGCCCAGAGAAATTCCAGAGGGAGGGGCCGAGGGCAGGCCGGGTTGCAGTACACCCTTTCCTTGCCAGAGCCTCAAACGCATGCCTGATTCAGGAGCCTGCTCCAAAGAGGCAGAAGAATCTGCATCAGAGTGCCTACCAGGATACACAGACGGGTGGGTAATCCTGTGTCTTTCCCTACTTCATCTGTGGGTTATAACAAAGGAGTTAACACTGAGGGTCAACCCTTTCAAGATGGGGAACATACCTGATTGGTGGGAAAAACTGTTGTACATGCTTGGGATGGTGACCTCACGGTCGTACAAACATGTTACCTGTCGGCCTATATCGGGTAACCGGCTGGAAGCTTGGCACAACAGCAAAAGCATAACAGGCCCAGGCTGCTGTGTGAAAGGGGAAACTGAGGCACGCCGCCTCATGGCACTGAGAGCTAAATGCCGAGGTTCCTACGCCTTAACAGGTATTGCTATCTGTATCCTGTTAGCAATATTACACCCCAACCCATTTTCAGGTGCCCGGTGACCAGGAACCTCGCATTTTGCTAAAACCATTACGAACGACACCATGTGGGGTGCCAGTACTGAAAAGGGGTGTGACCAAAGACAAACCGGGGCTTTATGTGTACTGCCTCCGCCATGGACAGTGTCCAAGTCTCTGGCAGTAAGTTCAGGAGGAGGGTGTGACGGTGTTCCCCATAAAACTTTATGGGGAGATGCTTATAAATGTATATATGTAACTAAAATATGTTTTATGCTACATGTGCCATGTAACATATCTCTGTGAAAGTTATGACCTACTGAATTTACTCCTCCTGTTTGTATGCATGTATCATTGTTGTAGTTGGAGTTATGAAGATTGGTTTTATATTTGCTGGTTTTGTACATAGCCTTTGTAAATGCATGGGATCATCTTTGGAGCAAAGAATGCCTGTTAAATGCGAGCACTTGACAGACAAAAGACTTTGCAGACCCCAATCCACATTGGGGCCAGGTCTGGAATGCAACTGGTTAGACTGGTTAGGGCGCATGGGCAGGTGACTTGCCCATGTGATCCCAAAACTCCAGGGCAACTGGATCCTACACAGGGAGAGGAAGAGAGGCTATAAAAGCCCTGGCAAGACCCTTCCATTTTGTCTTCAGCTGGCTAAAGGGAGAGGCTCTCCACCCCCCCAGGGACATTCCTGAGGGGAACTGAACAAAGGACAAAGGGGTGTGAGAATCTGGTGGACTCAGCTGGGCCCAGGCTGATTCTACAGCCTGTAAAAAGGAAAATATCCGAATCTGGTGAGGCTTTTATCTGTGTTAACTTTGAATAGACATAGATGTGCGCGTTTTATTTTATTTTATTAAGTAACTTGCTTTGTTCTGTTTGTCACTGATTGAACTCACTTAAATGCTATTTTCTGTACTTATTAAAATCAATTTTTACTTATTAAGTTTCCTTGAGTACGAGTTAGTGCAAAGGGAGAGCGAACAGGTGTGCATACTTTCTATCTGTGAAATAGAAAGCGAACTATTTATGAGTTTACCCTGTATAAGCTTTATACAGGGTAAAACGGATTTATTAAGGGTTTGAACCTCCTTGGAGTTGAGCAGCTGGGTGTCAAAGGCAAGAGCGCTTCCAGGGGCCTTACAGTGGTGAGTGGACTTGGTTCGGACCTGGGTCTGTGTTTGCAGCAGATCAGTGGAATCTGGCTCAAAACAGACAGGATTCGGGAGTCCCAAGCTGGAAAAGGCCTGGAAGCAGGGGCAGAAGCAGCCTTGGCACACCAGGTGGCAGCACCAAGCAGGTCTCTGTGGCCCCAACCCGTCACACCTCTGACCCCTGCCCCTCCCCCTTCCCTTTCCCAATACGTCCATCTACCCACCTGCCCTGCCTCTCTCCTCCCCCGCGACCCCCTCACCCCTGCCCCTCCCCCTTCCATCTCCCAATGTCCATCTACCCACCTGCCCCGCCTCTCCACTCCCCCCGGACCCTCTCACCCCTTCCCCTCCCCCTTCCCACTCCTTATTTGTCCGTCTACCCACCTGCCCTGCCTCTCTCCTCCCGCCCTACGCTCTGACCCCTGCCACTCCTCTTCCCACACCTTATTTGTCCATCTACCCTCCTGCCCTGCCTCTCTCCTCCACCCCAACCCTCTGACACTTGCCCCTCCCCCTTCCCTCTCCCAATAGGTTCATCAACCCACCTGCCCTGCCTCTCTACTCCCCCGAACCTCTGACACCTGCCCCTCCCCCTTCTCTCCCCTAATATGTCCATCCAGCCACCTGCCCTGCCACTCTTCTCCCCCCCGACCCTCTGACCCATGCCCTTCCCCCTTCCCTCTCCCAATACGTCCATCCACCCACCTGCCCCGCCTCTCTCCTCCCCTCGACCCTCTCACCCTTGCCCCTTCCCCTTTCCTCTCCCAATACGTCGGTCTACCCACCTGCCCTGCCTCTCTCCTCTCCCCGACCCTCTGAACCCTGCCCCTCCCGCTTCCCACTCCCAATATGTCCATCTACCCACCTGCCCTGCTTTTCTCCTCACCCCCAGAGCCTCTGACCCCTGCCCCTCCCCCTTCCCTCTCCTAACACTTCCATCTTCCCACCTGCCCTGCCTCTGTCCTCCCCCCGACCCGCTGACCCCTGCCCCTTCCCCTTCCCTCTCCCAATACGTCCATCTACCCACCTGCCCTGCCTCTCTCCTCCCGCCCTACCCTCTGACCCCTGCCACTCCCCTTCCCACTCCTTATTTGTCCATCTACCCACCTGCCCTGCCTCTCTCCTCCACCCCAACCCTCTGACACTTGCCCCTCCCCTTCCCTCTCCCAATACGTCCATCTCCCCGCCTGCCGTGCCTCTCTCCTCCCCCCCGACCCTCTGACCCCTGCCCCTCCCGCTTCCCTCTCCCAATACGTTCATCTACCCACCTGCCCTGCCTCTCTCCCCCTCCACCGACCCTCTGACCCCTGCCCCTCCCCTTCCCTCTCCCATTACGTCCATCCCCGCACCTGCCCTGCCTCTCTCCTCAAACCGACCCTCTGACCCCTGCCCCTTCCCCTTCCCTCTCCCAGTACATCCAACTACCCACCTGCCCTGCCTCTCTCCTCCCTCCCTGAACCTCTGACCCCTGCCCCTCCCCCATTCCTCTCCAAATATGTCCATCTACCCACCTGCCCTGCCTCTCTCCTTCCCACCAGACCCTCTGACCCCTGCCCCTCCCCCTTCCATCTCCCAATACGTCCATCTACCCACCTGCCCTGCCTCTCTCCTGCCCCCCGACCCTCTGACCCACTGCCCCTCCCCCTTCCCTCTCCCAATACGTCCATCTACCCATCTGCCCTGCCTCTCTCTCCCTCCCCCGACCCTCTGACCCCTGCCCCTCCCCCTTCCCTCTCCCAATACTTCCATCTACCCACCAGCCCTGCCTCTCTCCTCCCCCCTGACCCTCTAACCCCATCCCCTTCCCCTTCCCTCTCCCAATGCATCCATCCACCCACCTGCGCCGCCTCTCTCCTCCCCCCCGACCCTCTAAACCCATACCCTTCCCCTTCCCTCTCCCAATACGTCCATCCACCCACCTGCGCCGCCTCTCTCCTCCCCCGCGACCCTCTGACCCTTGCCCCTCCCCCTTCCCTCTCCCAATACGTCCATCCCCCAACCTACCCTGCCTCTCACCTCCCCCCGACCCTCTAACCCCAGCCCCTTCCCTCTCCCAATGCGTCGATCTACAAACCTGCCCTGCCTCTCTCCCCCTACCCCGACCCTCTGACCCATTTCCCTCCCCCTTCCCTCTCCCAATACGTCCATCCCCCGACCTACCCTGCCTCTCTCCTCCCCCCGACCCTCTGACCCCTGCCCCTCCCCCTTCCCTCCCCCAATACGTCCATCTACCCACCTGCACTGCCTCTCTCCCCCTACCCTGACCCTCTGACCCCTATCCCTCCCCCTTCCCTCTTCCAATACGTCCATCCCCCAACCTACCCTGCCTCTCTTCTCCCCCCGACCCTCTGACCCCTACCCCTCCCCCTTCCCTCTCCCAATACGTCCATCTACCCACCTGCACTGCCTCTCTCCCCCTACCCCGACCCTCTGACCCCTTTCCCTCCCCCTTCCCTCTTCCAATACGTCCATCCCCCGACCTACCCTGCCTCTCTCCTCCCCCGACCCTCTGACCCCTGCCCCTCCCCCTTCCCTCTCCCAATACGTCCATCTACCCACCTGCACTGCCTCTCTCCCCCTACCCCGACCCTCTGACCCCTTTCCCTCCCCCTTCCCTCTTCCAATACGTCCATCCCCCAACCTACCCTGCCTCTCTCCTCCCCCCGACCCTATGACCCCTGCCCCTCCCCCTTCCCTCTCCCAATACTTCCATCTACCCACCAACCCTGCCTCTCTCCTCCCCCTCTGACCCCTGCCCCTCCCCCTTCCCTCTCCCAATATTTCCATCTACCCACCAGCCCTGCCTCTCTCCTCCCCCACGACCCTCTAACCCCATCCCCTTCCCCTTCCCTCTCCCAATACGTCCATCCACCCACCTGCGCCTCCTCTCTCCTCCCCCGCGCCCCTCGCCCCTCCCCCTTCCCTCTCCCAATACGTCCATCCCCCAACCTACCCTGCCTCTCTCCTCCACCCCGACCCTCTAACCCCAGACCCTTCCCCTTCCCTCTCCCAATACGATCATCTACCGACCTGCCCTGCCTCTCTCCCACTCCCCCGACCCTCTGACACCTGCCCCTCCCCCTTCCCTCTCCCAATACTTCCATCTACCGACCAGCCCTGCCTCTCTCCTCCCCCAAACCTCTGACACCTGCCCCTCCCCCTTCTCTCCCCTAATATGTCCATCCAGCCACCTGCCCTGCCACTCTTCTCCCCCCCCAACCCTCTGACCCATGCCCTTCCCCTTCCCTCTCCCAATACGTCCATCCACCCACCTGCCCCGCCTCTCTCCTCCCCTCGACCCTCTCACCCTTGCCCCTCCCGCTTCCCTCTCCAAATGCGTCCATCCACCCACCTGCCCCGCCTCTCTCCTCCCCCCGACCCTCTAACCCCAGCCCCTTCCCCTTTCCTCTCCCAATACGTCAGTCTACCCACCTGCCCTGCCTCTCTCCTCCCCCCGACCCTCTGACCCCTGACCCTCCCGCTTCCCACTCCCAATATGTCCATCTACCCACCTGCCCTGCTTCTCTCCTCACCCCCAGAGCCTCTGACCCCTGCCCCTCCCCCTTCCCTCTCCCAATACGTCCATCTCCCCGCCTGCCGTGCCTCTCTCCTCCCCCCGACCCTCTGACCCCTTCCCCTCCCCCTTCCCTCTCCCAATACATCCATCCCCCCACCTTTCCTGCCTCTCTCCTCCCCCCGACCCTCTGACCCCTGCCCCTCCTACTTCCCTCTCCTAATATATCCATCTACCCACCTGCCCTGCCTCTCTCCTCCCCCCGACCCTCTGACCCCTGCCCCTCCCCCTTCCCTCTCCCAATACGTCCATCCCCCCATCTGCACGGCCTCTCTCCTCCCCACCAGACACTGTGACTCCTGCCCCTCCCCCTTCCCTCTCCAAATACGTCCAACTACTCACCTGCCCTGCCTCTCTCCTCCCCCCAGACCCTCTGACCCCTGCCCCTCCCCCTTCCCTCTCCCAATACGTCCATCTACCCACCTGCATTGCCTCTCTCCTCCCCCCCAACCCTCTGAGCCCTGCCCCTCCCCCTTCCCTCTCCTTATTTGTCCATCTACGCACCTGCCCTGCCTCTCTCCTCCCCCCCGACCCTCTGACCCTTACCCCTCCCGCTTCCCTCTCCCAATACGTCCATCCCCTGACCTACCCTGCCTCTCTCCTCCCCCCCGACCCTCTGACCCACTGCCCCTCCCCCTTCCCTCTCCCAATACATCCATCTACCCACCTGCTCTGCCTCTCTCCTCCCCCTCCCAGACCCTCTGCCCCGTGTCTGGCCCTTTGCCCTTTCCCTTCCCCCGCACCCTCCTGGTGCCTGCCCCTTCCCACCCCTTGCCCCCGACACCTGCCCCTCCCCTCACCCCCTTCCTACCTGGCGCCCATCCCCACTCTACCCTCTGCCCCACTGACCTCCCTCTCTTCACGCCCCTCTGTCCCCATCACCATGAATTGCCCCGCCCCCTGCCTTCCTCATGCCCACTCCTCCTTTCACCCCCTCTCCTGGCAGACAGCCCTCCCCCTTCCACTCCTTTTGTCGGCCCCTTTCCCCCTTCTGTCCCCTGGAACCTGCCCCTCCCTTCACTGCCCAGTCCTCCTGCTGCCATCCCCTAACCCCCCATAGGCTTCTGCCTGCCCCTCCCTTTTCCTCTCCCAGCATCAGCGTGTACCCTCCCCTTCCCCTCCCCCACTGGGAAGGGGAGTCTTTTCTAGTCCTGCCTAGCTCCATTTGTCTCCTGTGGCCCTTCAGGCTCTCTGCTCCCCTGTCGGGGAGATGCAGAGGCAAGCCCCATCTGGTTGAGTCACCGAGAGGCTGTATCCCATGGAGTGTGTGTGGGAGAGGGGTAGGGGGAGAGTTGGATTGGGCTAAAAGGGGAAAGGTTGTGTGGGGGGGAGGGGAGAAGGTGTGTTTCTTAGGATATAAATGATGGACAACACAGGGGTAGTGACGGTGAAGCCCTGTGGCTGAGTATTATGACCCCGTGTGGCGCTGCCGGTCGCCTTCCCCTCCTATGGTCTTATCTTCCATTGAATCCAGCATTTTTTAACCTCTCATCATCACAGAGGTGTCGCACATGCCTCAGATACAGAGTGTCCCTCTCAGAGACGCAGCGACCGGAACAGAGTTCAGCGGCTGCACAGCTTGGCTAGGTTTTTATACATTTGCATAGGAAAATGCTGAGTGTTTAAATTCATTTCAAGCATTGGGGTCTCCCTGCGCAGGTTCGAATCCTGCTAACTACAGAAGCGTGAGCGTGATCTCATGGCTGCAGTTTTAGTGCCTGAGCATCCAAAGTGCCAACAGGAGCCGGATCTGGGCTCACGCTTAGGGCTTGTCTCTATTACCGGGGGATGAATGTGCGGCGATCAATCCACCGGAGGCGAGGGGGGGTGTCTAGTGAAGACCTGCTCAATGGACCGCCGATCGCTTTCCCGTTGAAGGCTGAAGGCAAGAGAAAGGCCTGCGGGGTCCCAATACATCCATCTACCCACCTCCCCTGCCTCTCTCCTCCCCCTCCCAGACCCACTGATCCCTGCCCCTCCCCCTTCCCTCTCCCAATACGTCCATCTACCCACCTCCCCTGCCTCTCTCCTTCCCCTCCCAGACCCACTGACCCCTGCCCCTCCCCCTTCCCTCTCCCAATACATCCATCTACCCACCTCCCCTGCCTCTCTCCTTCCCCTCCCAGACCCTCTGACCCCTGCCCCTCCCCCTTCCCTCTCCTAATACGTCCATCTACCCACCTGCCCTGCCTCTCTCCTCTCCCCTCTCTGACCCTTGGTATTTGTCCCCAGCCCCGTGTCTGCCCCTCTGCTCTTTGCCTTCTCCCGCACCCTCCTGGTGCCTGCCCCTTCCCACCCCCTGCCCCTCCCCTCACCTGCCTAGTGCCCATCCCAACTCTACCCTCTGCCCCACTCACCTCCCTGTCTTCATGCCCCTCTGCACCCATCACCATGAATTGCCCCACCCCCAGCCTTCCTCATGCCCCCTCTCCTGGCACACAGCCCTCCCCTCCCCCTCCCCCTCCACTTGTCGGCCCCTTTTCCCCCTTCTGTTCCCTGGAACCTGCCCCTCCCTTCACTCCCCCCCTGTCGTCCTGAGGCCATCCCCTTGCCCCCCATTGCACTTGTTCCTGCCCCTCCCTTTCCCTCTCCCAGCATCAGCATGTCCCCCCTCCCCCTACCTCACTGACACCTTCCCACCCCTCCCCCACTCCTCCTGCCCTTCCCCCTCATCGTCTCTCCAAAGGCAGATGGGCCCTGAGTCCCCTCAGGTAACACCCCTTCCCCACCAACTTAGACTTCCTTGGAACTTGTGGGTCAGCCTGTGAAGAATGGATCCATGGGGCCCTATAGAGTCAGCTGACCTGGTCACTTGATACTAAGGCCTTGTCTACCCTAGCACTTTACTGTTGTCAGGGTTCCCTCCCCACTCTGAACTCTAGGGTACAGATGTGGGGACCCGCATGAAAGCCCCCTAAGCATATTTTTACCAGCTTAGGTTAAAAACGTCTCCACGGCACAAGTGATTTAACAAAGAACCAGGGGAAAGGACCACTTGGAGTTCCTCTTCCCCCAAAATATCCCCCCAAGCCCTTATACCCCCTTTTCTGGGGAGGCTTGAGAATAATCTCCTAACCAATTGGTTACAAAGTGATCAAAGACCCAATCCCCTGTGTCTTAGAACAACAGAAAAATCCATCAGGTTCTTAAAAGAAGGATTTTATTAAAAAAAGAAAGGTAAAAATAATCTCTGTAAAATCAGGATGGAAAATAACTTTACAGGTTAATCAGATTCAAAACACAGAGGATTCCCTTCTAGGCAAAATTTTAAAGTTACAGAAAACAGGAATAAACCTCCCTCTTAGCACAGGGAAAATTCACAAGCAAAACAAAAGATAACCTGATACGCCTTGCCTGGCTTAATAACACTTGTTGCAATATTGGAGAGTTGGTTTAGGATGGTTTGGAGGAGATGGGTTTCTGTCTGGCCCCTCTCAGTCCCAATAGAGAACACACACACCAACAAAGAGCATAAACAAAAGCCTCCCCCCTCCCCTATTTGAAAGTATTTTCATTTCTCATTGGTCCTTTTGGTTAGGTGCCAGCCAGGTTATTTGACCTTAACCCCTTACAGGTAAGGAGGAATTCTAGGCTACTCTTAGCTGTATGGTTATGACAACTGCGCTGCAACTTTCTGTGCTCAGGGGTGTGAAAAAAAACACACCCTGCGTGCAGCAAGTTACAGCCAGGGCCGGCTCCAGGCACCAGCCGACCAAGCACATGCTTGGAGCAGCACCTTCTAAGGGGCGGCCAATCTTGGGGTGGGGCAGCGCTTGGGTGTTTTTTGTTTTGTTTGGTTTCAGTGTGGTGGCGCTCGGGCGGGGGGGTTGTTTTTTTGTTTTTGTTTTGGCGGGGTGGCACTGGGGGGGTTGTTTCGGTGGGGCAGTGCTGTGGGGGTTGTTTCGGCGGGGCGGTGCTGGGGGCGTTGTTTCGATGGGCCGGTGCTCAGGGAACTTTAAACCACTTCAGTTACGCTGGTATAACCCCCCGGATTGACGCTCCTATTCTGGAATAAGTGCGTCTCCAGTGTAACTGAAGCCATTGAATTATCCCCGTATCACAGTTCCAGTACAGCTGGTGAAACGTCCAACAATCAGTACATTTCTCTATTTTATATCATTGACGCCCTCAGTATAAAGCTCCCTTCCCCTAAAGAGACCAAAAAGAGCCTATCTCAAATGCGGGGATTTTTCTGCAGCCAGGACAGCCTCCTGGGCAGAGATTCAGGTGGGGGGAAAGCAGCAGCCCCTCCCTGCAGCATCCAGCTGTTGCTCCTGGATGCACTGTCTTGGTGTTTGCTGGCGCTACCAGCCGGGGATCAGCGTCATGTACCGCCGAGCCTCCTGGGGGCTCCAGGCAGCAAATCTGCAGGCATGTGGGGCTGGGGTGTGTTCTTGACGGGTAGAACCATTCAACTGCTGCAGGCAGCTGGTGAGTTCCCAGCTCACCTACCAGGGGGCTGGGAGGCTCTGGGGGGAGACTTTGGGTTTCAGCTTGCCGGTGTTCCAGGAGTACAGAGATTGAATTCACCCAAAGCAACTGACGTGTGGCTTTCTGCCGGGTGTCATGATGTTCAGATTGGCAGGAATTCTTGCTGTTCAGCCATGGACACAGGTGCACAACTGCACAGCAGTGAGTGTGCTGGGGACGCTGGTCTGGGCAAACAACGGGAAGTGAGAACTCACTGAGTACAGAACTATAATGTAGTGAGAAAAACTCAGCAGCCAAGTAGTTGTGGCCGAGTGGTTAAGGGGCTGGAATAAAACTCTTTTGGGATCAATTTGTGCAGGACTGAATCCTGTTGACTATGGAAGTGTGAGAGTGATCTCATGCCTGCAATTTCAGTGCCTGAGCATTCACAGTGCCAACAGGAGCCAGATCTGGGCTCATGCTTACGGCTTGTCTCTGCTTACTGGAGGATTGATTTGGGGTGATCAATCCACCATGGGGTTGATTTAGTGGGTCAAGTGGAGACCTGCTAAATTGACCACCTGATCGCGCTCCTCTTCTCCACCAAAACAAGGAGCATAAGATAAGTCATAGGAAACTCTCCTGTCAACCTGACAGGCCATAAATTGACCTAAGCTATGTTATTCACGTAGCTGGAGCTCTGTAATTTAGGTGGCTTTAGCCCCATAGTGTACACCTGCCCTTAGGCTCTCTACACTTACTGTAGCACTTTGCAGCAGACAGTCACTGCGGCGACGGGACGTGTTTTCCCATCACTGTAGTAGTCAGGTTGACAGAAGAATTCTTCCACCCATCTAGTGCTATCTACGCCAGGGCTTCGCTCAGCTGAACTACATTGGTTAGGAGGGTGGATTTTTCACTCCCAGAGAGAGGTAGCTATGCAGTTATGTGTCCAGAATACATCAGCCCAGCTCCCGCCCCAGCCTAGAGCCCCAGACCCCTCCCAGCACCAGAGTGCGCTGTATGGCCCCAGTCACCCCAGAACCGGAGCACGGAGAGGTCAGGCTAAGGGGCCCTGAAAGAGCACGAAATTGTCACCATCCCTGGGTGGGCTTGAACCACCATCCTTTCAATTAACAGCCGAATGCGCTGACCCATTGCGCCACAGAGATACAAGTCTGCTGTTACCAAGGCTGCTGCCTCCCAGCCGGTGCATCTGCCTGCCAGCGCTAGAGCTCACACGGTCCGGATGCTGGAGACCGGGTACTGGATACGGCAGGTGAAGAGGCAGCAGAGTGCCGCAGGGGCAGCGTGCTGGCCTATAAATCAGAGGTAGCTGGATTGAAACCAACCTCTGCTAGGCATGTGCT
Organism: Chelydra serpentina; assembly: GCA_037349315.1. Classification (NCBI taxonomy): domain Eukaryota; kingdom Metazoa; phylum Chordata; order Testudines; family Chelydridae; genus Chelydra; species Chelydra serpentina. The sequence goes on from JBAIAC010000192.1 coordinate 4,993,280, forward strand.
TCTTTCTTTTTGCTCTGGGCCTCCAAGTGAGGCAGCGACCAGCAGAGCGCCAAGAGACTAGGCCATGAGGCAAGAGGTGGCTAAGACAGTGGCCTGCCAGGGAGCCACCTCCACTCAATACTACAGTGAACTGAAACCCAGAACCAGCCAAAATGTCATTTTGGGAAATCAGCTGCGTTTGCCATGCAAATACAGTCTGCTCCTGACGTCCTTTCCCCAGATTATCACGAGATGTTGGGTCTGCTTCCAATAATACTAATAACTATTAAACTGCTCTTTACCATTGTCATAAATAACGGGGGAAGGGTAGCAACCTTTATGTCTGCAGTAGCATAAAATCCCTCCTTAGCAGCTGTTCTTAGCATCCACCAGCAGCCAGCTCTCCCCTCCCCCCAGCTCCTCCCACCTGCCTGGTGCCCCCACCAAGTGACACCTCCCGGACCCTGGGGAGCAAGTGTTTCCCCTGGAGTAGCAGCGACACCCGGTGGCCAGTCGGGGTAATGCAGAGACTCTTTCCCCTGGAGCAGCAGCGGCACCTGGTGGCCAGTTGTGGTAATGCACAGACTCTTTCATAGAATCATAGAATCTCAGGGTTGGAAGGGACCTCAGGAGGTCATCTAGTCCAACCCCCTGCTATTATCCAATCATGCTTTATCCCTTTTATAAATTTCCTGAGGACCCGGAGCCTCCCAAATTCAAGGCAAAAAACCCTCCCATTCCACTCCTGATGTCACTATCTGGAGTCTTGCCTTCCCCAAACTTTCCTGCCAAGTGTCTGGGTATAAAAGGAGTGTTTCAGCCTAAAATGAATTGCCTTTTCCCTGGTGCTGTCCAGGTGATGGGGAGTTTAGTCATCAGCTCCTTGCCCTGAGAAAAGCTTCCTCGGAATGCTCTGATGTATGTACCTGTACATAATCTTTTATAGCGTATGCTAACAAGAAGATAACCTATAGGGCAGTGGCCCCAACCTTTCTGTGGCCAAGAGCACATTCATCCGTTCATCAGAGTGTGGTGGCAGCAACACTTCTCAGCGGCATTTCGGTGGCGATGGTTCTCCGCCAGAAGCGCTCCTCGGCGGCATTTCGGCGAAAGCTTCTCCGGCGGATGCTCCTCTCCTCTTCCTTCCTTCGTGCCGGCACTGATGGTGGGTGCACATAAATGCCCTGGCAGACGCCATGGCACCCACAGGCACCACATTGGGGACCACTGCTCTAGGGACTCCGAGTGGGTCAGCATCACAAGCTCTACTGAGTCACCAATTCTCCTAATTTCAACAATCTGCTCACTATTTCGAGCCATTGCTAGTATTTCTAGCCATAACAACAATATATCGGGGCACCTAAAGCCGAGATCACTGTTCATTCACTCTCCTCCATAAGTTTTTCTTCCATCCTTTCAACCTGATTAATATACTACAAGAATGCAGGTCTCTGAGTTTCACTCACAAAGGCTTAACATTATTCCTAGTTATGTGATGTTTGGGTTGCAAATGGCAGCAGCTGAACATACAAAATAGCTGGCCACAATAAGGTAAAGTCCTTGGGTACATGCAAGTTCTATGGCAACAGGGGCTGGGAAAGCCAATGGAAGAGAGAGAGAGATCGCACCAGAGACAGGGGAGGAGTAAAAGTGCCAAGAGGGGAAGCAGCTGGAGAGAAGCTTTGAGTGCAGAGTGCAAACATGACAGCTGAGTGTCGTAAGTACCCAGATAGCATAATGTGAGCTGGTCCCCTGGTCAAACAGCCAAGACTCTGATTCTTATCATCTGAGTTCAAAACTCGGTAGAACCTCCTGTATCTGTGCTGGCTTGTGGAAAAGCTCTGGAGCGCAATATGCTAAGCTTCCCCTTTCTTGCTTGTGCAAGAGTGAATCTTTGCCCTCCTGCTGGGTGATTCATGCCTACAGGAGCCTGTTCTTTGGTCACGATGACTTGACAGGACGGCTGCAATGGATTGGAACCCAGAACTACAGACTCTTTCCTTAGGAGCAGCAGCGACACCCGGTGGCCAGTTGGGGTAATGCACAGACTCTTTCCCCTGTAGCTACAGTGACACCCGGTGGCGCGTCAGAGTAATGCACAGACTCTTTCCCTTGGAGCAGCAGTGACACCCGGTGGCCAGTTGGGGTAAAACAGTTCCTTTCAATTAATTAGCATCTTAACATTGATGTAGACGCTCCCACCTTTTCATGTTTCTCTGAATGTATAAATATCTGATTACTGTATGTTCCATTCCATGCATCCGATGAAGTGGGTTCTTAACCCACGAAAGTTTATGCTGAAATAAATTTGTTAGTCTCTAAGGTGCCACAGTTATTTTTCTTGTTTTCTCATTGCACAGACTCTTCCCCCTGCAGCAACAGCGCCACCCGGTGGCCTGTCGGGGTATGGCACAAAGAGTGTTTCCCAAGGAGGAGGAGTAACAAGCTGTGGCCAGCAGGAGCAGTGCCAGCCTCTACCCCAGGCATCTCAAACTGAAATCACCACGAGGGCCGATGAGAACTAGTAAATTGGCCCGAGGCCGCATCACTGAAATCTTTTCATACAATGATATAAAAGTATGATCAAACATGAAAAAAAGAAGCGTAATATAGTATTCTAGTAAAAGTCACTGTATTAACTTTTTAAAAACTGTGATGCCAAGAGGGGTTTTAATAAAATATCAACACTCAGTAATGTTTGGAGCTTGGCTGCCAGTGGAGCTCGTGCCTATGGCGGGCCGCGGGCCGCGTGTTTGAGACCCCTGCTCTACCCAGTGGCGGGGGGCTGAGGTGGACTGGACAGAAGATTGTGGGAGCTGTTCTGCCCCCCACCCCACCATGAATCCCTGCTGCTCTCTGTGGCCCCAGCCACTGCACCGTCTCAGTGAAATGTAAGCCCCGCCTCCTCCCCTACAAGGCCCCGCCCTCTGCCCAAGTCAGAGGCCAGTGCTGTGCCCAATTGCATTGCCCCGCCTGCTGGCTAGTCAGGGTAATGCAGCCTGTGCTTCCCATAGAAGAGCAAGAACAGGGCTAGAGCCAGTCAACATTTTTTGTTTCTCTGATGAAAACTGGCCCAGTCCCCGCCTCAAACCAAACTTGTCACAGATAAGTCTCTGGGGCAGCCCCGCTTCCTGGGAGAAGGAGAAACAGAGACAACAGCAGCTGCTCCCGTTAGCTGGAGCTGGGAGGCAGGTGAGAGAGGCCATCCCCAAAACAAGCCAGGAGTGTGACAGGGCAGCACTCCTGCTGGGTTGGTTAACACTAATGATGATGCTTACACCACTGCTCCTGCCTGGAAGTGCACAGTGCCCCTGTGAGGTGGGGAAATGAACTGCACCCCACTGGGAACCAGAGGCGCACAGGTCTGCACTGACTTGGCCAAAGCCCCACAGCGTATTGGAGGATCCAGAACTTTGTGTTCAAACATCTCTCAGCTTCCTTGAAACTAAGACCAAGGTTTCTTTGCAATATACAGGCAGAAAACAGCTTTTTCACCCCAGGTGGGACTTGAACCCACGATCTCTGGCTTTCATAGAATCATAGAATATCAGGGTCAGAAGGGACCTTAGGAGATCATCTAGTCCAAACCACTGCTCAAAGCAGGACCAGTCCCCAATTTTTGCCCCTGATCCCTAAATAGCGCCCTCAAGAATTGAACTCACAACCCTTGCTTTAGCAGGCCAATGCTCAAACAACTGAGCTATCCTTCCTTTTATCTATTAGCCCACTGAAGTGGAAACAAACGAAACACAAAAATTCCCTCTCATAAATGCACATTCCTCACATTCACTTGGAAGCCAAATACCCCCTTTATGCACTTACAGAAATGTCACATCCCCTGTCACCGAGACAACTGGGGCAGGTCGCTGACAGAGCTGAGCCCCACCTTTCTGCAGCCATCTTTCGAGAAGAACCCCATCCTAGAGTCACAGCTCCCTCCATCAGCAGCTCCATGTCTGTGGCTCTGAGTAGGATGATTGGGGGGTGAATCCAGGGCTGGAAGGGGGGTCAGGTCAGCCTGTGAGGAGTAACCAGGTGGGGTAGACCCAGGGTGAGGCTGTGGGCTGCTGGTCGGTCGTTGGCATCAGAGCTCTAGATCAAAGCTACACAGTGACCTGACACTCAGGGTTACAAGGCCGACATGGTGACCCCCTTACTGGCGTCGTGAACCCCAAACCCTTGTTACTAAGGGCACTTAGGAGTCTCTGTCCCTTAATCACTTCTGGGAGCTCCCGAGCAGCCACGTTGGGGACTCGGGTTTAATCCAAGTGTAAAATCTGACAGCCACACGGAGCTCCCCAGTGTCCCGAGAGCCTCCCTAGTGCTCTCCCGCAGCAGCCGCCTGCCGGTGTGGGTGGGAAAAGGGGACGAGGACACACTGCTGCCTCAGGCCAGGACAGGAGCCCTCACCACACGCAGGCCTGTCTCTTGCCTTGAGCCCAGGCAGCCAGAGGGGCCGGGGAGCTCCCTGGCAGGCCACCGCCTCAGCCACCTCTTGCCTCATGGCCTAGGCTCTTGGCGCTCTGACGGTTGCCGCCTCACTTGGAGGCCCAGAGAAAAAGAAAGAAGCACATGCCTAGCAGAGGATGGTTTCCATCCATCAACCTCTGCTTTATAGGCCAGCAGGTGTCCCCTGCAGCACTCTGCTGCCTCTTCACCTGCCGTATTCAGCCTCCAGACCGTGTGAGCTCTAGCGCTGGCAGGCAGATGCGCCGGCTGGGAGGCAGCAGCCATGGTAACAGCAGACTTGTATCTCTGTGGCGCAATGGGTCAGCATGTTCGACTGTTAGCCGAAAGGGAAGGGGTCCCATCTTCCCCTACACGTGGGAAAGGCAGCTGGCAAGGGGGACACATCCCTTTCAACCCACAGGTGAAGGAACTAGTTGAGAGAGGGGAGGGAAGGAGGTGACCAGAGCCTCCTCCCTGCAGGCTGGCCCCTCCTCCACCAGGCCTCTAGCCTGCTCCCTGGAAGCCGCTCAGCCTGTTTCTCTTGTGGCCGCCCTGCCCATGGCGGGCAGCTGAAGGAAGACACGCCGCTCTCCTAGGACTGGCAAGTGGCTGGCATGGGACTCGAACCCACAACCTTGGTGTTATTAGCACCACGCTCTAAGCAACTGAGCTAGCCAGCCCACGAAGCAGAGCGTGACAAGTGGCCCGTTCAGAGAAGAGCTACAGGCAGCCTCAGGGACATGGTGGCCTCTGGAAGGAGATGGGGGGTGAGGACACTGCCCCACCTGCAGGGGCATTAGCTCAAGTGCTTTGTGTGAGGGGACTGTTATCCCCTTACTAACGTTCAGAGCTCCCAGTACCAAAAGGGGGTGGGTCAATGGGACTGACAGTCCCCAGGGGCAATGGGGAGAGGCCAATGCTCCAGGTCAGCCTGATTGACAGGACGGGCAGACGAATCAGGGAGTCAGGAGGCCAGGGTGGATCCCATCCTCCATGTGAGCTGGAGTTGCCGGAGTCAGAGGGAGGGGGCGGAGCTAAGGAGAGGGCAGAGGCCAGAGCTGAGCTGGGCCAGGGCACAGCCCAGGGAGACAGACCTGCTCTGGGGGAGAAGCTGCAGCAGCCCGAGCCAGAGGGGCCAGGGCAGCAGCCCAGGGGGCTGGAGGCAGAGCAGCAGCAGCAGCCGTGCTGGGGCAGAGGAGCTGGGGCTGAGGCAGAGGGTGGAGCTGGGGCTGGAGCAGTCCGGAGCCGGGTGAGGGGAGCAGCTGAGGAGAGCGAGGGGGACCCTGGGCAGTGGGCCCAGCACAGGGAGACGCCTCAGCCAAGAGGACCTGCGGGCCAGACTTGCAGGGGGATCTAAACCCCGACGGGCCGGGGGCGACGCTGGGAAGAAGGGTCCTGCCACCCAGAGCCTGTGAGCGTGTGGCCACCGCCAGAGCAAGTGTCCAAACCACAGCGTCCCTGCAGCACAGCCAGGGCCTGAGAAGGAGCCTGGGACTTGCAAAGGAACAGACTGACCTGCCCTGACATTGCAGAGACACTGTTGTGATGTTCCCTGCCACAGAGCGGGGTGATGTGTTTTCATTAGCCTTTCCCATGTTTCCTTATTCCTGTTAAAAATGAATTGTTAATTAAATAATTTGCATTTGCTTTGAATTGTATGCAGTGATCAGTGGGTCAGGGAATCTTCCTGTCCAGAGAGAGTACCCCGGAGTGGGGACACCCTAGCCCCTGACCTAGATGACCACAGCAAGGTTGGGGGTCGAATCCCCAGGAATCCTGGGCCCAGCCTTGTTGGGGTTACGAGGACTCTGCCAGACAGGAGAGTGCAAGGGGAGTCCTTGAGAGCAGGGAGGCCTCTGGGGTAAAGGAGGTGGGAGCGAGGACTGAGATCCTTCCGCTAGCCCATTTCACCGGGGTAGTGCAGAGTCGAGGAATGTTCCCCACAATAGCGGGACTATTCCCCTGCTTACATTTGCATGCACGAGGCAGTAGCAAAGTGCAAGCTGATCTCCATATTGGAGGAGAAGATTCAAGGTCTGGAGAAATGAGTATCAACCCTGCATTCCATAAAATAAAATGAGGAGTTCCTGGATAGACGTCAGGATAGGCTTCAGCGGGCGCAGTGTTGTGAGGATTCAGAGCAGGCTGCGCAGCGGGGACAGAAGACCAGCGAGGATAATTGGCGGCATGTGACCTCCAGAAGAGGAAAGAGTATGAGACAAGTCCATGTACAAGAAACGCATATTCAGATGAGCAACCGTTTTCATGTTCTCTCCACAGGCACTAGTGCAGAGAATGGAGTGAATGATGCATCTGAGGGAACACAGCAGAAGGAGACTCCACTGATTGGAAGGCATGAGATGCACAGTCCTAGTGATGGGGGTTCCACGACCACCACTCCCAAGAGGAGGAGGAGGGTGGTGGTGGTCGGGGACTCTCTCCTCAGGGGGACTGAGTCATCTATCTGCCGCCCTGACCGGGAAAACCGAGAGGTGTGCTGCTTGCCAGGGGCTAGGATTCGTGATGTGACGGAGAGACTGCCGAGACTCATCAAGCCCTCAGATCGCTACCCCTTCCTGCTTCTCCACGTGGGCACCAATGATACTGCCAAGAATGACCTTGAGCGTATTACTGCAGACTACGTGGCTCTGGGAAGAAGGATAAAGGCGTTTGAGGTGCAAGTGGTGTTCTCGTCCATTCTCCCTGTGGCAGGAAAAGGCCGGGGTAGAGACCGTCGAATCGTGGAAGTCAACGAATGGCTACGCAGATGGTGTCGGAGAGAAGGGTTTGGATTCTTTGACCATGGGATGGTGTTCCAAGAAGAAGGAGTGCTAGGCAGAGACGGGCTCCACCTGACGAAGAGAGGGAAGAGCATCTTTGGAAGCAGGCTGGCCAACCTAGTGAGGAGGGCTTTAAACTAGGTTCGCCGGGGGAAGGAGACCAAAGCCCCGAGGTAAGTGGGGAAGTGGGATACCGGGAGGAAGCACAAGTAGGTGAGTGCAAGAGGGGAGGGCTCCTGCCCCATACTGGGACAGCAGGACAATCGGTGAGTTATCTTAAATGCCTATACACAAATGCAAGAAGCCTGGGGAACAAGCAGGGAGAACTGGAAGTCCTGGCACAGTCAAGAAATTATGACGTAATTGGAATAACAGAGACTTGGTGGGATAACTCACACGATTGGAGTACTGTCATGGATGGATATAAACTGTTCAGGAAGGATAGGCAGGGCAGAAAAGGTGGGGGAGTTGCGTTGTATGTAAGAGAGCAGTATGACTGCTCAGAGCTCCAGTATGAAACTGCAGAAAAACCTGAGAGTCTCTGGATTAAATTGAGAAGTGTGAGCAACAAGGGTAATGTCGTGGTGGGAGTCTGCTACAGACCACCAGACCAGGGGGATGAGGTGGACGAGGCTTTCTTCCAGCAACTAACAGAAGTTACTAGATCACAGGCCCTGGTTCTCATGGGTGACTTTAATCACCCCGACATCTGCTGGGAGAGCAATACAGCGGTCCACAGACAATCCAGGAAGTTTTTGGAAAGTGTAGGGGACAATTTCCTGGTGCAAGTGCTGGAGGAACCAACTAGGGGAAAAGCTCTTCTTGACCTGCTGCTCACAAACAGGGAAGAAATAGTAGAGGAAGCAATAGTGGATGGGAACCTGGGAGGCACTGACCATGAGATGGTCGAGTTCAGGATCCTGACACAAGGAAGAAAGGAGAACAGTAGAATACAGAGCCTGGACTTCAGAAAAGCAGACTTTGACTCCCTCAGGGAACTGATGGGCAAGGTCCCCTGGGAGAATAACATGAGGGGGAAAGGAGTCGAGGAAAGCTGGCTGTATTTTAAAGAAACCTTATTGAGGTTGCAGGAACACACCATCCCGATGTGTAGAAAGAAAAGTAAATATGGCAGGCGACCAGCTTGGCTTAACAGTGAAATCCTTGCTCGTCTTAAACACAAAAAAGCAGCTTACAAGAAGTGGAAGATTGGACAAATGACCAGGGAGGAGTATAAAAATATTGCTCAGGCATGCAGGAGTGAAATTAGGAAGGCCAAATCACACTTGGAGTTGCAGCTAGCTGGAGATGTTAGGAGTAACAAGAAGGGTTTCTTCAGGTATATTAGCAACAAGAAGAAAGTCAAGGAACGTGTGGGCCCCTTGCTGAATGAGGGAGGGAACCTTGTGACAGAGGATGTGGAGAAAGCTAGTGTACTCAATGCTTTTTTTGCCTCTGTCTTCACAGACAAGGGCAGCTCCCAGATGACTGCACTCCGCAGCACGGTATGGGGAGGAGGTGACCAGCCCTCTGTGGAGAAAGAAGTAGTTCGGGACTATTTAGAAAAGCTGGACGAACACAAGTCCATGGGGCCGGATGCACTGCATCCGAGGGTGCTAAAGGAGTTGGCCGATGTGATTGCAGAGCCATTGGCCATTATCTTTGAAAAATCATGGCAATCGGGGGAGGTCCCGGATGACTGGAAAAAAGCTAATGTAGTGCCCATCTTTAAAAAAGGGAAGAAGGAAGATCCGGGGAACTACAGGCCAGTCAGTCTCACCTCAATCCCTGGAAAAATCATGGAACAGGTCCTCAAGGAATCAATTCTGAACCACTTAAAGGAGGGGAAAGTGATCAGGAACAGTCAGCATGGATTCACCAAGGGCAAGTCATGCCTGACTAACCTAATTGCCTTCTACGATGAAATAACTGGCTCTGTGGATGAGGGGAAAGCAGTGGATGTGCTATTTCTTGACTTTAGCAAAGCTTTTGATACAGTCTCGCACAGCGTTCTTGCCAGCAAGTTAAAGAAGTATGGGCTGGATGAATGGACGGTAAGGTGGATAGAAACCTGGCTGGATGGTCGTGCTCAACGGGTAGTGATCAATGGCTCCATGTCTAGTTGGCAGCCGGTATCAAGTGGAGTGCCCCAAGGGTCGGTGCTGGGGCCGGTTTTGTTCAATATCTTCATCAATGACCTGGAGGATGGTGTGGACTGCACCCTTAGCAAGTTTGCAGATGACACTAAACTGGGAGGAGTGGTTGATACGCTGGAGGGTAGGGATAGGATACAGAGGGACCTAGACAAATTAGAGGATTGGGCCAAAAGAAATCTGATGAGGTTCAACAAGGACAAGTGCAGAGTCCTGCACTTAGGATGGAAGAATCCCATGCACTGCTACAGACTAGGGACCGAATGGCTGGGCAGCAGTTCTGCAGAAAAGGACCTAGGGGTTACAGTGGACGAAAAGCTGAATATGAGTCAACAGTGTGCCCTTGTTGCCAAGAAGGCTAACGGCATTTTGGGCTGTATAAGTAGGGGCATTTCCAGCAGATCGAGGGACGTGATTATTCCCCTCTATTCGGCACTGGTGAGGCCTCATTTGGAGTACTGTGTCCAGTTTTGGGCCCCACACTACAAGAAGGATGTGGATAAATTGGAAAGAGTCCAACGGAGGGCAACAAAAATGATTAGGGGGCTGGAGCACATGACTTATGAGGAGAGGCTGAGGGAACTGAGATTGTTTAGCCTGCAGAAGAGAAGAGTGAGGGGGGATTTGATAGCTGCTTTCAACTACCTAAAAGGGGGTTCCAAAGAGGATGGATCTAGACTGTTCTCAGTGGTAGAAGATGACAGAACAAGGAGTAATGGTCTCAAGTTGCAGAGGGGGAGGTTTAGGTTGGATATTAGGAAAAACTTTTTCACTAGTAGGGTGGTGAAGCACTGGAATGGGTTACCTAGGGAGGTGGTGGAGTCTCCTTCCTTGGAGGTTTTTAAGGTCAGGCTTGACAAAGCCCTGGCTGGGATGATCTAGTTGGGGTTAATCCTGCTTTGAGCAGGGGGCTGGACTAGATGACCTCCTGAGGTCCCTTCCAACCCTGAGATTCTATGATTCTATGATTCTATGATCAATACCCACATTCTCCAGTGGCAGGGGTGTTCTCATTCCTTCTTCTCCAAAAGTACTGCTGCCCAGGGGCCTCCAGGTGCCCCTTCTTGGCCTCCCAAAAAGCCAGCCCAGCAGGGCAGAAAGCTCCTTGGCCCCCTAGCCCTTCTTTGCCTGGCAGTGGCAGGAGCACCAGAGAGACAGGCTCCAGCAGGGAAGAGTTTGCTCAGCTGGAAATGTGCTCGCTTCGCACATGAGAAGAGTGGGATCGTTCTCCAGCCTGCTCTCCTGCGGTGAGGGATCCGTCCCTCTCTTGCTGACCTAAGGTGACATCACCAGCCCTTTGCCGCTCCTCTGCACAAAGCTGATTGGCTAGGGGGGAATGCCATTCAAGGACACATACACTTCTGATTACGGTATTTTAGTGCTTATGGACCCAGATGGTATTAAATTGATTTTGCATCTTTTCAAGAATGCCGTGGGGCTGGGTTTGCCGGTGTCAGGCGCCGGAGGATGCAATGAGGGGCCTCGTGCATTTGCCAAAGTGGGTTAGGCACCAGGGGCTAGATGCACAAAGAGCTTTAGATGTCCAGCTGCTACTTTCATTTTAGGTACCTGAATCCGACATGTCGATGCCACTGATCCTCACTCTGCCCCACCCCCAGGCTGTTCCTTAACTCAGGTGTCTAAAGATCCCTTGAACCTAAATTTCGGTCACTTAAATCTGCCAAGTGCCTATAAATCTGGTACTGGGGATGCTCACAGCTGCTCCCTGTGTCTCTTGTCTGAATCAGGGCATCCAGTTCCATTGAAACCTTCCCTCCTGCGAGGGCAATGGTCAAACTGAGGGGACGTGGCCACCTTCATCCCGGACAGTGAGACATTCGCTTTCCTTTTTCTTTATGCTGCTGCTGTTGTTCCAAAGTGGTTACTGGTTTGTTATTTTCTGTTTGCTTATTTTGGGTAAGGGAAGTAGGGAGAGAAAAGGAAATCAAATAAGTAAGAGTGAAGATCAGGGAAGCTGGGAAAGTCTCTTAACTGAAGAGCTCCTGATCTGAGTGCAGTCCAGTTTCAGTGAACTGCAGAGGAGCGTGGCCCAGCACTAGACAGCAATAAGATGTCTGTAAGCGAAGCCACGGTAAAACTGGATCTTGCCAGACTCGAAATAACAGAGAAAGAGAACGAACATCGGAGACGAATCGAATTACATACGCTGGAAATTAGTGCAGAGACAGAAGCCCACAAGAGAGCTGAGGAGGCCCACAAGAGAGCTATGGAAGCAGAGGAGCTGGCCCACAAGAGAGCTATGGAAGCAGAAAGAATCAGGGAGGAGGCGGCCCACAAGAGAGCTATGGAAGCAGAGGAGCTGGCCCACCAGAGAGCTATGGAAGCAGAAAGAATCAGGGAGGAGGCGGCCCACAAGAGAGCTATGGAGGCCCAGAAGCATGAACTGGCCATCGCAGAGTTGAAGAGTCGAAACCCTTCAGCTGCCGGCTCCGCTTCCCCAAAAATCCCCAAATGGGAGCGTCTATGCCCCCAGTATGATGAATCCAATGATATAGCCGAATATTTTATCACCTTCGAGAGACTGTGCTCCCTCCATGCGATCCCTGAAGATCAAAAAATGACCACCTTGATAGCCAAATTGACTGGCAGAGCTCTGGACGTATTCAATAAGATGCCCATTGGGGATGCCTCCAATTATGGTAAATGTAAGGAACTGGTTTTGAAACAGTTTCAGGTTACACCTGAAACCTACAGGGTTAAATTCAGGAGTCTTAAGAGGGGAGATGGGTTAAGTAATGTGGCTTATGCAAATGAAATGACAGTTCTGGTAGATAAGTGGGTGAGGGGAAGAGACATTACAAGCTTTGAAGGGATGTGTGATTTGGTTGCTCATGAACAATTCCTGAATATGTGCAGTGATGATGTCAAACAGTACTTGTGGGACAAACAGGTAAAAGCAGTTAGTGAATTAGCTGGGTTTGCAGACTCTTATGAGCAGGCACAAGCTGCAATTAAGCATAAACCACTGGCAGAGGGGTACAGGGTCGAAGGAAAACAGAGTCACCGTGTTACCCCTGGGAAAAAGGAGGCTGGGCGCTCACCTCCCCATTCCCCTAGTACTCGTCCCAAATTCCCTGTACAATCAGAGGAGCCCAGGAGGTGCTTTCGATGTAAATCCACCGAGCACCTGAGAGATAAGTGTCCCCTGCTGAGTGAAACCAGGCATCAAGCGGCCCATGAAGCTGCTGCCTCTTTCCACACAGGGTTTGTGAAGTTGACTTCTACACCACCAAGCAGTGAGCATGTGCATGCTGTTAGACTGAATGGGAAGGTAATCACTGGGTTGAGAGATACAGGTGCTGAAATTTCTATAGTCAGGAGGGACCTGATCCAAGAGAAGGATTGGTTGCCGGGTAAAGTGGCAGAATTGGAGCTGGTGGGTGGCTACAAAGTCATTGCACCTCTGGCAAAAGTACACATGCAAAGGGAAAACTTGCAGGCTAACCTAACTGTGGCAACAGTGTCACACAATTTTGCACCGTTTCTACTGGGAAATGATTTCTTTGCTGTGGCAGAATCTGTCCCAGGGCTGGATGGCAGCAAGCAGGAACCTGGTGCTGAAAACCCCAGAGGGGGGGGGGGGGCGAAGTCACAGGGACTGCAGCTGTGGCGGCAGGGGTGGCTGTGGGCAGTTCCTGTCCTGTAATCATCTCCCCGGGTGAGGGGAATGTTCTACCTCATAGCAAGGGGGGAATTTTGCGGGCCACTGAAGGGTCTATCTTAGCTTGCAGCTGGGAGCCCACAGCTGGACCAGGGTCACCTTCTCTTCGGGGGGACACGGGAGTGTCTGGCCCAGATAGAGGCCCAGGGAGGGAAGGTGAGGGGGGGCCGGAGAGCCCGCCAACCTTTAGTCAGGGGGATCTTGCCCAGGAGGAGCGTGAAAAGTCTGCATGTAAGATGCCAGACCCCTCTCCTGTGGATCAGGTTAGAAGGGAAAGCTGGAGGTCAGACCTCCTGGAGGGGGGAGTCCGTCCAGCTGACCTGTTGGGAACAGATACTGGGGTGTCCAAGAAAGAGGTTGTTCTTGCTACACGGGTAGGAGCTAAACCTCTCTCTTCAAAGCAGAAGGGAGCGAGTCTCTGCATGGGTGAAGCCACACAAGGGAATGGGAACCAGCCCAGAGAAATTCCAGAGGGAGGGGCCGAGGGCAGGCCGGGTTGCAGTACACCCTTTCCTTGCCAGAACCTCCAACCCATACCTGATTCAGGAGCCTGCTCCAAAGAGGCAGAAGAATCTGCTGTGACGGTGTTCCCCATAAAACTTTATGGGGAGATGCTTATAACTATATATGTGTAACTAAAATATGTTTTATGCTACATGTGCCATGTAACATATCTCTGTGAAAGTTATGACCTACTGAATTTACTCCTCCTGTTTGTATGCATGTATCATTGTTGTAGTTGGAGTTATGAAGATGGGTTTTATATTTGCTGGTTTTGTACATAGCCTTTGTAAGTGCATGGGATCATCTTTGGAGCAAAGAATGCCTGTTAAATGCGAGCACTTGACAGACAAAAGACTTTGCAGACCCCAATCCACATTGGGGCCAGGTCTGGAATGCAACTGGTTAGACTGGTTAGGGCGCATGGGCAGGTGACTTGCCCATGTGATCCCAAAACTCCAGGGCAACTGGATCCTACACAGGGAGAGGAAGAGAGGCTATAAAAGCCCTTGCAAGACCCTTCCATTTTGTCTTCAGCTGGCTAAAGGAAGAAGCTCTCCACCCCCCCAAGGACATTCCTGAGGGGAACTGAACAAAGGACAAAGACATTAGGGGGGTGAGTGATTGCTGGGCCCAGGCTAGAAGGAAGATAGCCTGTTTACTGGACCTAGTGAGGGGTTTATCCGTACACAGGGTGATTAGACATAGAACTGCGTGTTCTTTTTTCATTTTATTCGGTAATTCACTTTATTCTGTCTGTTACTGCTTAAAATCACTTAAATCCTATCTTTTGTACCTATTAAAATCACTTTTTACTTATTAAGTTTCCTTGAGTACGAGTTAGTGCAAAGGGAGAGCAAACAGGTGTGCATACTTTCTATCTTTGCAATAGAAAGCGAACGATTTATGAGTTTACCCTGTATAAGCTTTATACAGGGTAAAACGGATTTATTAAGGGTTTGAACCTCCTTGGAGTTGAGCAGCTGGGTGTCAAAGGCAAGAGCGCTTCCAGGGGCCTTACAGTGGTGAGTGGACTTGGTTCGGACCTGGGTCTGTGTTTGCAGCAGATCAGTGGAATCTGGCTCAAAACAGACAGGATTCGGGAGTCCCAAGCTGGAAAAGGCCTGGAAGCAGGGGCAGAAGTAGCCTTGGCACACCAGGTGGCAGCACCAAGCGGGTCTCTGTGGCCCCAACCCGTCACAGTGGCGTAGTCGAGCAGGATCTGTGCACAGCTGATTGCTTTGACATACTGGTAGTGATTTTAAGTGAGTTTTAAGTGTGGTGGCTGGAGAACAGACAAAGTGGTTACTGGTTTGTTATTTTCTGTTTGCTTATTTCGGGCAAGGGAAGTAGGGACAGAAAAGGAAATCAAATAAGTTAGAGTGAAGATCAGGGAAGCTGGGAAAGTCTCTTAACTGAAGAGCTCCTGATCTGAGTGCAGTCCAGTTTCAGTGAACTGCAGAGGGGCGTAGCCCAGCACCAGACAGCAATAAGATGTCTGTAAGCGAGGCCACGGTAAAACTGGACCTTGCCAGACTCGAAATAACAGAGAAAGAAAACGAACATCGGAGACGAATCGAATTACGTACGCTGGAAATTAGTGCAGAGACAGAGGCCCACAAGAGAGCTGAGGAGGCCCACAAGAGAGCTATGGAAGCAGAAAGAATCAGGGAGGAGGCGGCCCACAAGAGAGCTATGGAAGCAGAGGAGCTGGCCCACAAGAGAGCTATGGAAGCAGAGGAGGTGGCCCACAAGAGAGCTATGGAGGCCCAGAAGCATGAACTGGCTGTTGCAGAGTTGAAGAGTCGCAACCCTTCAGCGGCCGGCTCCACTTCCCCAAAAATCCCCAAATGGGAGCGTCTGTGCCCCCAGTATGATGAATCCAAGGATATAGCCGAATATTTTATCACCTTCGAGAGACTGTGCTCCCTCCATGCGATCCCTGAAGATCAAAAAATGACCACCTTGATAGCCAAATTGACTGGCAGAGCTCTGGACATATTCAATAAGATGCCCATTGGGGATGCCTCCAATTATGGTAAATTTAAGGAACTGGTTTTGAAACAGTTTCAGGTTACACCTGAAACCTACAGGGTTAAATTCAGGAGTCTTAAGAGGGGAGATGGGTTAAGTTACCTGGCTTATGCAAATGAAATGACAGTTCTGGTAGATAAGTGGGTGAGGGGAAAAGACATTACAAGCTTTGAAGGGATGTGTGATTTGGTTGCTCAGGAACAATTCCTGAATATGTGCAGTGATGATGTAAAACAGTACTTGTGGGACAAACAGGTAAAAGCAGTTAGTGAATTAGCTGGGTTTGCAGACTCTTATGAGCAGGCGCAAGCTGCAATTAAGCATAAACCACTGGCAGAGGGGTACAGGGTCGAAAGAAAACAGAGTCACCGTGTTACCCCTGGGAAAAAGGAGGCTGGGTGCTCACCTCCCCATTCCCCTAGTACTCGTCCCAAATTCCCTGTACAATCGGAGGAGCCCAGGAGGTGCTATCAATGTAAGTCCACCGAGCACATGAGAGATAAGTGTCCCCTGCTGAGTGAAACCAGGCATCAAGCGGCCCATGAAGCTGCTGCCTCTTTCCACACAGGGTTTGTGAAGTTGACTTCTACACCACCAAGCAGTGAGCATGTGCATGCTGTTAGACTGAATGGGAAGGTAATCACTGGGTTGAGAGATACAGGTGATGAAATTTCTATAGTCAGGAGGGACCTGATCCAAGAGAAGGATTGGTTGCCGGGTAAAGTGGCAGAATTGGAGCTGGTGGGTGGCTACAAAGTCATTGCACCTCTGGCAAAAGTACACATGCAAAGGGAAAACTTGCAGGCTAACCTAACTGTGGCAACAGTGTCACACAATTTTGCACCGTTTCTACTGGGAAATGATTTCTTTGCTGTGGCAGAATCTGTCCCAGGGCTGGATGGCAGCAAGCAGGAACCTGGTGCTGAAAACCCCAGAGGGGGGGGGGGGGGGGCGAAGTCACAGGGACTGCAGCTGTGGCGGCAGGGGTGGCTGTGGGCAGTTCCTGTCCTGTAATCATCTCCCCGGGGGAGGGGAATGTTCTACCTCATACCAAGGGGGGAATTTTGCGGGCCACTGAAGGGTCTATCTTAGCTTGCAGCGGGGAGCCCACAGCCGGACCAGGGTCACCTTCTCTTCAGGGGGACATGGGAGTGTCTGGCCCAGACAGAGGCCCAGGGAGGGAAGGTGAGGGGGGGGCGGAGAGCCCGCCTACCTTTTGTCAGGAGGTTCTTGCCCAGGAGGAGGGTGAAAAGTCTGCATTTCAGATGCCAGACCCCTCTCCTGTGGATCAGGTTAGAAGGGAAAGCTGGGGGTCAGACCTCCTGGAGGGGGCAGTCCGTCCAGCTGACCTGTTGGGAACAGATACTGGGGTGTCCAAGAAAGAGGTTGTTCTTGCTACACGGGTAGGAGACAAACCTCTCTCTTCAAAGCAGAAGGGAGCGAGTCTCTGCATGGGTGAAGCCACACAAGGGGATGGGAACCAGCCCAGAGAAATTCCAGAGGGAGGGGCCGAGGGCAGGCCGGGTCGCAGTACACCCTTTCCTGGCCAGAGCCTCAAACGCATGCCTCATTTAGGAGCCGGCTCCAAAGAGGCAGAAGAATCTGCATCAGAGTGCCTACCAGGATACACAGACGGGTGGGTAATCCTGTGTCTTTCCCTACTTCATCTGTGGGTTATAACAAAGGAGTTAACACTGAGGGTCAACCCTTTCAAGATGGAGAACATACCTGATTGGTGGGAAAAACTGTTGTACATGCTTGGGATGGTGACCTCACGGTTGTACAAGCATGTTACCTGTCGGCCTATATCGAGTAACCGGCTGGAAGCTTGGCACAACAGCAAAAGCATAACAGGCCCAAGCTGCTGTGTGAAAGGGGAAACTGAGGCACGTCGCCTCATGGCACTGAGAGCTAAATGCCGAGGTACATACGCCTTAACAGGTATTGCTATCTGTATCCTGTTAGCAATACTACACCCCAACCCATTTACAGGCGCCCGGGGACCAGGAACCTCGCATTTTGCTAAAACCATTACGAATGACACCATGTGGTGTGCCCGTACTGAAAAGGGGTGTGACCAAAGACAAACAGGGGCTTTATGTGTACTGCCTCCGCCATGGACAGTGTCCAAGTCTCTGGC
Source organism: Chelydra serpentina (assembly GCA_037349315.1). NCBI lineage: Eukaryota > Metazoa > Chordata > Testudines > Chelydridae > Chelydra > Chelydra serpentina. The sequence goes on from JBAIAC010000192.1 coordinate 5,010,998, forward strand.
AGTAAGTTCAGGAGGAGGGTGTGACGGTGTTCCCCATAAAACTTTATGGGGAGATGCTTATAACTATATATGTGTAACTAAAATATGTTTTATGCTACATGTGCCATGTAACATATCTCTGTGAAAGTTATGACCTACTGAATTTACTCCTCCTGTTTGTATGCATGTATCATTGTTGTAGTTGGAGTTATGAAGATGGGTTTTATATTTGCTGGTTTTGTACATAGCCTTTGTAAGTGCATGGGATCATCTTTGGAGCAAAGAATGCCTGTTAAATGCGAGCACTTGACAGACAAAAGACTTTGCAGACCCCAATCCACATTGGGGCCAGGTCTGGAATGCAACTGGTTAGACTGGTTAGGGTGCATGGGCAGGTGACTTGCCCATGTGATCCCAAAACTCCAGGGCAACTGGATCCTACACAGGGAGAGGAAGAGAGGCTATAAAAGCCCTTGCAAGACCCTTCCATTTTGTCTTCAGCTGGCTAAAGGAAGAAGCTCTCCACCCCCCCAAGGACATTCCTGAGGGGAACTGAACAAAGGACAAAGACATTAGGGGGGTGAGTGATTGCTGGGCCCAGGCTAGAAGGAAGATAGCCTATTTACTGGACCTAGTGAGGGGTTTATCCGTACACAGGGTGATTAGACATAGAACTGCGTGTTCTTTTTTCATTTTATTCGGTAATTCACTTTATTCTGTCTGTTACTGCTTAAAATCACTTAAATCCTATCTTTTGTACCTATTAAAATCACTTTTTACTTATTAAGTTTCCTTGAGTACGAGTTAGTGCAAAGGGAGAGCAAACAGGTGTGCATACTTTCTATCTTTGCAATAGAAAGCGAATGATTTATGAGTTTACCCTGTATAAGCTTTATACAGGGTAAAACGGATTTATTAAGGGTTTGAACCTCCTTGGAGTTGAGCAGCTGGGTGTCAAAGGCAAGAGCGCTTCCAGGGGCCTTACAGTGGTGAGTGGACTTGGTTCGGACCTGGGTCTGTGTTTGCAGCAGATCAGTGGAATCTGGCTCAAAACAGACAGGATTCGGGAGTCCCAAGCTGGAAAAGGCCTGGAAGCAGGGGCAGAAGTAGCCTTGGCACACCAGGTGGCAGCACCAAGCGGGTCTCTGTGGCCCCAACCCGTCACATCTGCATCAGAGTGCCTACCAGGATACACAGACGGGTGGGTAATCCTGTGTCTTTCCCTACTTCATCTGTGGGTTATAACAAAGGAGTTAACACTGAGGGTCAACCCTTTCAAGATGGGGAACATACCTGATTGGTGGGGAAAACTGTTGTACATGCTTGGGATGGTGACCTCACGGTCGTACAAGCATGTTACCTGTCGGCCTGTATCGGGTAACCGGCTGGAAGCTTGGCACAACAGCAAAAGCACAACAGGCCCAGGCTGCTGTGTGAAAGGGGAAACTGAGGCACGCCGCCTCATGGCACTGAGAGCTAAATGCTGAGGTTCCTATGCCTTAACAGGTATTGCTATCTGTATCCTGTTAGCAATACTACACCCCAACCCATTTTCAGGCGCCCGGGGACCAGGAACCTCGCATTTTGCTAAAACCATTACGAATGACACCATGTGGTGTGCCCGTACTGAAAAGGGGTGTGACCAAAGACAAACAGGGGCTTTATATGTACTGCCTCCGCCATGGACAGTGTCCAAGTCTCTGGCAGTAAGTTCAGGAGGAGGGTGTGACGGTGTTCCCTATAAAACTTTATGGGGAGATGCTTATAAATGTATATATGTAACTAAAATATGTTTTATGCTACATGTGCCATGTAACATATCTCTGTGAAAGTTATGACCTACTGAATTTACTCCTCCTGTTTGTATGCATGTATCATTGTTGTAGTTGGAGTTATGAAGATTGGTTTTATATTTGCTGGTTTTGTACATAGCCTTTGTAAGTGCATGGGATCATCTTTGGAGCAAAGAATGTGCCTGTTAAATGCGAGCACTTGACAGACAAAAGACGTTGCAGACCCCAATCCACATTGGGGCCGGGTCTGGAATGCAACTGGTTAGACTGGTTAGGGCGCATGGACAGGTGACTTGCCCATGTGAACCCAAAACTCCAGGGGAACAGGATCCTATGCAGGGAGAGGAAGAAAGGCTATAAAAGCCCTTGCAAGACCCTTCCATTTTGTCTTCAGCTGGCTAAAGGGAGAGGCTCTCCACCCCCTCAAGGACATTCCTGAGGGGAACTGAATAAAGGACAAAGACACCTGGGGGTTTGAGCGACTGCTGGACCCAGGCTAATTCTACAGCCTGTAAAAAGGAAAATATCCGAATCTGGTGAGGCTTTTATCTGTGTTAACTTTGAATAGACATAGACGTGCGTGTTTTATTTTATTTTACTAAGTAACTTGCTTTGTTCTGTCTGTCACTACTTGAACTCACTTAAATCCTATTTTCTCTACTTATTAAAATCACTTTTTACTTATTAAGTTTCCTTGAGTACAAGTTGGTGCCTGGGGAAAGTGAACAGTTGTGCATATCTTTCTATCTTTGAAATAGAAGGCGAACTATTTATGAGTTTACCCTGTATAAGCTTTATACCGGGTAAAATGGATTTATTAAGGGTTTGAACCTCCTTGGAGTTGAGCAGCTGGGTGTCAAAGACAAGAGTGCTTCCAGGGGCCTTACAGTGGTGAGTGGACTTGGTTCGAACCTGGGTCTGTGTTTGCAGCAGATCAGTGGAATCTGGCTCAAAACAGACAGGATTCGGGAGTCCCAAGCTGGAAAAGGCCTGGAAGCAGGGGGCAGCACCAAGCAGGTCTCTGTGGCCCCAACCCGTCACAGGGACCGTTTCTTCGGAGGAGCCAGCTCTTGTCTCAGGGAATAGATCTACTAGAGGGTCACTTCCCTGCTCCTCCCAATGTCCACACACGGCCAGCACCACATTCCCCCTGTCATAATATGGCTTCATCATATTGACATGGTACACCCGGCAGTGGTGTGCCCGGTTAGACAGCTCCACCACATAATTTACCTCATTTAGCTGCTTGACAACCTTGAAAGGGCCTTCCCAAGCGGCCTGCAGCTTGTTTTTCCTCACGGGGATGAGAACCATCACCTGATCCCCTGTGGCGTAGGCGCGGGCCCGTGCCGTGCGGTCGTACCAGACCTTTTGCTTCCTCTGGGCTCTGGCCAGATTTCCCTTGGCCAGGCCCATGAGCTCAGTAAGTCTCTCTCGGAAGGTCAGGACATACTCCACCACTGACTCTCCCTCGGGGGCAGCCTCCCCCTCCCATTCGTCTCTCATCAGGTCCTGGGGCCCCCTCACCCTCCTGCCGTATAACAGTTCTAAGGGCGAGAATCCGGTAGACTCCTGGGGCACTTCCCTGTACGCGAAAAGTAGGTACGGTAGGTACTTGTCCCAGTCCTGCGGGTGCTGGTTCATAAAGATTTCAGCATCATCTTTAGCATCCCATTGAACCTCTCCACCAGCCCATTGGACTGGGGATGATATGCTGAGGCCCAGCTGTGCTGAACCCCACGTTTCTCCCACAAGCACCGGAGCAGGGCCGACATGAAGTTGGACCCTTGGTCAGTCAGGACTTCCTTGGGGAACCCCACTCGGCTGAAAATGGTCAGCAGCGCATCCGCCACGGTGTCTGCTTCAATGGAGGATAAGGGCACCGCCTCGGGGTAACGGGTGGCGAAATCTACCACCACCAGAATGTATTTCTTCCCCGACCGGGTTGTCTTGCTGAGAGGCCCCACTATGTCCATAGCCACCTTCTGGAAGGGCTCCTCTATGATGGGCAAAGGCCTCAAAGCCGTTTTCCGCTTGTCCCGAGCCTTCCCCACCCGCTGGCAGGGGTCACAGGACCGGCAGTACTGATGGACAGTTGTAAAGACCCCAGGCCAGTAAAAGTTCTGTAGCAGCCTCTGCCTGGTGCGCCGGATTCCCTGGTGCCCTGCATTAGGGATGTTATGGGCCAGGTACAGTAGCTTGCGGCGATACTTCTGGGGGACCACCAGCTGCCTCCTGATCCCCCATGTCTCCATCTCACCGGGGGGAGCCCATTCCCGGTACAGGAACCCCTTCTCCCAGAGGAACCTCTCCTGGCAACCTCTCCACATGATCTGCACCTCCCTGCGGTCGGCCAGGTCCCTGAGCTTCCGCAAGGAGGGATCTCTCTGTAACTCGGCTTGGAACTCAGCCGCTGGGGAAGGGATAGGAGCCTTCTCCCTTGTGCTGTCTGTGTCTGAGGCTGCAGCCTCTCTGCGCCTGGTCCTGGGGTACTACCTCCCCACTGGGGCAGGGTCCTGTGCCCTGTGCGAGGTACCCTCTCCGAGGCCCGGGCGTAGCGCCCCTTGCCGGCTCTGGCTACGGGTCACGACCAGGGTGTCCCGGGATTCATTGGGCCAGTCTTCTAGGCCCCCCCCCCATCAGTACCTCATTGGGCAAATGCTGGTGCACCCCTATGTCCTTGGGGCCCTCCTTGGCCCCCCATTTCAGGTGTACCCTCGCCACGGGTACCTTGAACGGGGTCCCGCCCACCCCTGTTAGGGTCAGGTAGGTGTTGGGTACCACCCGATCTGGGGCCACCACCTCGGGCCGGGTCAGCGTCACCTCCGTGCCCGCATCCCAGTATCCAGTGACATTCTCCCATCTATCTCCAGGGGAACAAGGCACTCTCTCCAGAGGGACAGCCCCGCGCCCACCCTATAAACCGAGAACCCTGAGTCCGGAGCATCCAGCCCCCCTCCTCTGGGCTGTCGGCCCCTCGTCTGGCTGGGTCCCTACCCAGTTAACCCAGTGTGGGTTTGGTCTGCTCAGTCTGTCTCTGATCTTGGGGCACTGGGACCATAAGTGGCCCCTCTGGCCACGGTGATAGCAGCTCATGTCCCATTAGTCCCCTCGAGCAGGTCGGTTGGTTCTGATGTCGGAGGTTCCCCTCGGGAGGGGGTTCTCCCTATTTCCCCTTTGGGAGGTCCCATGGTGACTCTCTTGCTGCCTCAGGGTGGGCCTGCTCCTTTGGGATTCCTCCCTGCCACCCCTTGACCGACTGTTCACAAACTCGTTGGCCAGCCGCCCTGCGTGCTGCGGGCTCCCTGGATTTTTGTCCATCAACCATAGCTTCAGGTCTGATGGGCACTGTTCATACAGCTGTTCCAGTATGAATAGTTCGAGCAGGCCCTCCATAGTTTGGGCCCCAGCGGTCCACTTGTGGGCGTATCCATGTATCCGGTTGGCCAGTTGTAGGTACGTGATCTCAGGGGTTTTTCGCTGATCCCGGAACCTTGACGGTACATCTCGGGAGTCAGCCCAAGCTCACAGAGCAGGGCCTTTTTGAACAGTTCATAATCCCCAGTCTCCGTCTCTTTCATTCGGCCGTACACGTCCAGGCCTGCAGGGTCTAGTAAGGGGGTGAGATACTGGATCTTGTCTGCAGGGTCAACCTTGGGCAACCTGCAGGCATTCTCAAAGGCCGCCAGGAAGCTGTCTATGTCTTCCCCTTCCTTACGCCGGGCCAGGAAGTTACAATCAAACTTCCCTGTAGTCTTGGGTCCCCCCTCACTCACCGCAGCCGGGGCCTCACTGCTCCTCAGTCTGGCCAGCTCCAGCTCATGCTGGCGTTGTTTCTCCTCATGCTGGCATTGTTTCTCCTTCTCTTGCACCTCATGCTGATGCTGCTTTTCGCGATCCTCCAGCTCCTTCATTTTCATCTCCCAATCCAGCCGCCTCCACTGCTGGGATGGGGAGCTCCTCTGGGAAGATCCCCTGCTGGCCGCTGGGGTCAGGTGCCCTCGGTATTTGCTGGGCTTTCCCCAACCTCTCCCCTGTGCAGAGGCAAGAGGGGTCTTGGGATGTCCTCGGCAGCAGTCTGACCCCTCCCAGCCAGGTCAGGCCCTGGGGCCCATGCTGCGTCTGTCGGGCGGCTTCCCCCAGGGACAGGGATCGGGTCATCCAAGCGATCCTTCTCCTCCAGCTACGCAATCAGCTGGTCTTTGGTGGACTTCCCAATGCGCAGCCCCCTCTGCCTGCACAGCTCCACCAGGTCATTCTTACGGCGCTTAGCATACATCTTCCTGTTGGCCACTCTCAGGCCTGTGCGGTCTTGGCCCCCACGGCTTCCAGGAGGAACCCCTAGTGTGCCAGCCCTTCTCACTGGTCACACCCCTCAGGGTTAAGCGTAACTAATCCACCCCCTGAAACCACCTCTCTCTGCCTCTTCAGCAACCTGATTCCCGTCAAGCCCCCTTCGTTGTACTGCTCTCCAGTCACTTACTGCAGGAAGTGCCGTTCATCGGGTGCAGAAGATCCCACCTCATCAGTTGTCACGGAGTGGAGGAATCAGGTCCTGCACCCCTCTTCCCTGGATTCAATGTGACTGTCAGCCAGCCAGTAGAACAGAAGGTTTATTAGGATTGTGAGGAAAGAGTCCAAACAGAGCTTGTAAGTATGACCAGGACCCCTCATCTGGGGCCTTCTGGGGGGCAGGGAGCTTAGACCCCGGCTCTGGGGCTCCCTGCATTTCACCACGCAGCTCCAAACTGAGAAAAAAACCAGCCAAACCTCCAGCAGGCTCTTCCCCTCCCCCGGGGCCCCTCCTCTCGCCTTTTACCATGCTCCCAGCCAAAGGTGTCACCTCCCAGCCCCCGTCCTGGCGCATGTTACAGCCTCAGGTAAAGTGTCGCATTGCCGATGCAGACTTTTCCAATGCAGCCAGCCTCCCAGGTCAATTCCATCTCGCTCTCTACTCAGCCACAGAGGGTGAGGGTGGGGGTTGGGGTAAGGGTGAGGGTGGGGATGAAGGTGAGGGTGGGGGTGATGGTGAATGTGAGGTTGGGAGTTGGGTGGGGATGAGGGAGATGGTGAGTTTGAGGGTGGGGACGTGGGTGGGGGTGAGGGTGACCGTGTGGGTGGGGGTGAGGTTGTGGGTTCGGGTGCGGGTGAGAGTGAGGGTGAGGGTTAGAGTTACGTTTTCAGTGAGGGTCAGAGTGAGGGTGATGGTGGGGGTGAGGGTGGGGGTGGAGTGGGGGTAGGGGTTGGGATTAGGATGGGGGTGAGGGTGGGTGTGGTGGTTAGGGTGAGGGTGGGGGTGTGGTGGGAGTGGTGGTGAGGGTGAGAGTTGGAGTGGGTGTTGGGCTGAGGGTAAGGGTGAGGTATGGGGTGGGGGTGTGAGTGAGGGTGAGGGTGTGCGTGGGGGTGGTTGTGAGGGTGAGCGTAAGGGTGGGGGTGGGGTTGTGCGTTGGCATGGGTGTGTGTTTTAGGTTGAGGGTGCGGGTGATTGTGGGGGTTGGGGTAAGGGTGAGGGTGATGGTGAGGTTGGGGGTGGGGACGGGGGTGGGGGTAAGGGTAAGTGTGAGGGTTTTGGTGAGGGTGGGGTTTGGGGTGAGGGTGAGCGTGAAGTTAGGGTGGGGGTGGGGTTGGGGTTGGGTGAGGTTGAGGTTGAGGGTGAGAGAGGGTCATGGATAGGGTGAGGGTGAGGGTGGGGGTGGGGGTGAAGGTGAGGTTGAGCGTTATGGTGAGGGTGCTGATGAGGGTGAGGGTGGGCGTGGGGGTGGGTTGGGGTTGGGTTGAGGGTGAGGGTGGGGGTGGGAGTGGGGGTGAGGGTGGGGGTGGCGGTGTGAGTGAGGGTGAGGGTGGGAGTGGGGGTGGGGGAGGGGGGAGGGTGAGCGTAAGGGTGGGGGTGTGCGTGGGTGTGGGTTTGACGGTGAGGGTGAGGGCGATTTTAGGTGTTGGGGTAAGGGTGAGGGTTAGGTAGGTTGGGGTGAGGGTGAGGTTGAGGTTGAGGGTGAGGGTTAGGATTAGGGTGAGTGTGAGAGTGACGGTGCGTGTGAGGGTCAGGATGGGAGTTGGGGTGAGGGTGAGGTTGTGCGTTACGGTGAGCGTGAGGGTCAGGGTTAGGGTGAGGGTGCGCGTGAGGGTGAGAGTGAGGGTGGAGGTGGGAGTGGGTTGAGGGTGAGGGTGGGAGTGGGGGTGTGTGTGAGGGTGAGGGTGAAGGTGAGGGTGGGGGTAAGGGAGACGGTGACGGTGAGCGTCAGTCTCGGGGTGAGGGTGTGGCTGAGGGTGAGGGTGGGAGTGGAGGTGAGGGTGAGGGTGAGGAGGAGGGTGGGGTGGGGTCGGGGTGAGGGTGAGAGTGAGGGTGAGGGTGCAGCTGGGGCTGGGGGTGAGGTTGAGTGTGAGGGTTGTGGTGGGGTTTTGGTTTAGGGTGAGGGTGAGGGTGAGGGTGGGGATTTGGGTGGGGGTGGGGGTGAGGGTGAGATTGAGGGTGATTGTGTGAGTGGGAGTGAGGGTGTGGGTGAGGGTGGGGGTTTGGGTTGGGATTAGGATGAGGGTGACGGTGGGGGAGAGGGCGGGCATTGGGTTGGGGTTGAAGGTGAGGGTGGGGTGAGGGTAAGGCTTAGGGTGAAGGTGAGTCTGGGGGTGAGGGTGAGGGTGGTGGTGGGGGTGAGGGTGTGGGTGTGGGTGAGGGTGAGTGTGAGGGTGGGGGTGCGGGTTGGGTTGAGGGTAGTGTTGAGGATGAGGGTGATGGTAAGGGTGGGAGTGGGGGTGGGGGTGAGGGTTACGGTGAGGGTGGGTGTGAGGGTGGGTGTGAGGGTGGAGGTGAGGATGAAGGTGAGGGTGAGGAGGAGGGTGGGGTGGGGTCGGGGTGAGGGTGAGAGTGAGGGTGAGGGTGCGGCTGGGGCTGGGGGTGAGGTTGAGTGTGAGGGTTATGGTGGGGTTTTGGTTTAGGGTGAGGGTGAGGGTGGGGATTTGGGTAGGGGTGGGGGTGAGGGTTAGATAGACGGTGATTGTGCGAGTGGGAGTGAGGATGTGGGTGAGGGTGGGGGTTTGGGTCAGAATTAAGATGAGGGTGAGGGTGGGGGAGAGGGCGGGCGTTGGGTTGGGGTTGAGGGTGAGGGTGAGGGTGAGGGTGGGAGTGGGGTGAGGGTGAGGCTTAGGGTGAAGGTGAATCTGGGGTGAGGGTGACGGTGGGGGTGGAGGTGGGGGTGAGGGTGTGGGTGAGTTGAAGGTGAGGGTGGGGGTTGGGTTGAGGGTAGTGTTGAGGATGAGGGTGATGGTGAGGGTGGGGGTGGGAGTGGGGGTTACGGTGAGGGTGGGTGTGAGGGTGGGTGTGAGGGTGGAGGTGAGGATGAAGGTGAGGGTGAGGAGGAGGGTGGGGTGGGGTCGGGGTGAGCGTGAGTGTGAGGGTGAGGGTGCGGCTGGGGCTGGGGGTGAGGATGAGTGTGAAGGTTATGGTGGGGGGTTTAGGGTGAGGGTGAGGGTGGGGATTTGGGTAGGGGTGGGGGTGAGGGTTGGATAGACGTGATTGTGCGAGTGGGAGTGAGGATGTGGGTGAGGGTGGGGGTTTGGGTCGGAATTAAGATGAGGGTGAGGGTGGGGGAGAGGGCGGGCGTTGGGTTGGGGTTGAGGGTGAGGGTGAGGGTGAGGGTGGGAGTGGGGTGAGGGTGAGGCTTAGGGTGAAGGTGAATCTGGGGTGGGGGTGACGGTGGGGGTGGGGGTGAGGGGGTGGGTGTGGGTGAGTTGAAGGTGAGGGTGGGGGTTGGGTTGAGGGTAGTGTTGAGGATGAGGGTGATGGTGAGGGTGGGAGTGGGGGTGGGGGTGAGGGTGACGGTGAGGGTGGGTGTGAGGGTGCAGGTGAGGATGAAGGTGAGGGTGAGGAGGAGGGTGGGGTGGGGTCGGGGTGAGAGTGAGGGTGAGGTGCGGCTGGGGCTGGGGGTGAGGTTGAGTGTGAGGGTTATGGTGGGGTTTTGCTTTAGGGTGAGGGTGAGGGTGGGGATTTGGGTAGGGGTGGGGGTGAGGGTTAGATAGACGGTGATTGTGCGAGTGGGAGTGAGGATGTGGGTGAGGGTGGGGGTTTGGGTCGGAATTAAGATGAGGGTGAGGGTGGGGGAGAGGGCGGGCGTTGGGTTGGGGTTGAGGGTGAGGGTGAGGGTGAGGGTGGGAGTGGGGTGAGGGTGAGGCTTAGGGTGAAGGTGAATCTGGGGTGAGGGTGACGGTGGGGGTGGGGGTGAGGCTTAGGGTGAAGGTGAATCCCCACCCCCACACTCACCCTCACCCTAAACGCCAAGCCCACGCTCACCCTCCCCACCACCACACTCATTCACACCCCCACCCCCTCCCTCACCCTCACCCTCAGCCCAATGCCCACTCCAACTCCCACCCTCACCCTCACCCTCACCACCACTCCCACCGTACCCCCACCCTCACCCTAACCACACACCTGCCCTCACCCCCACCCTAATCCCAACCCCTACCCCCACCCCACCCCCAACCTCACCCCCACCATCACCCTCACTCTGACCCTCACCCTAAACCTAACTATAACCCTCACCAACCCCCTTTGACGGGTTGGGGCCACAGAGACCTGCTTGGTGCTGCCACCTGGTGTGCCAAGACTGCTTCTGCCCCTGCTTCCAGGCCTTTTCCAGCTTGGGACTCCTGAATCCTGTCTGTTTTGAGCCAGATTCCACTGATCTGCTGCAAACACAGACCCAGGTCCGAACCAAGTCTGCTCACCACTGTAAGGTCCTGGAAGCGCTCTTGCCTTTGACACCCAGCTGCTCAACTCCAAGGAGGCTCAAACCCTTAATAAATCCGTTTTACCCTGTATAAAGCTTATACAGGGTAAACTCATAAATAGTTCGCTTTCTATTTCAAAGATAGAAAGATATGCACCACTGAGCGCTTTCCCAAGGGAGTAACTCATACTCAAGGAAACTTAATAAGTAAAAAGTGATTTTAATAAGTACAGAAAATAGGATTTAAGTCAGTTCAATTAGTGACAGACAGAACAAAGCAAGTTACTTAGTAAAATAAAATAAAACACGCACGTCTACGTCTATTCAAAGTTAACACAGATAAAAGCCTCACCAGATTCGGATATTTTCCTTTTTACAGGCTGTAGAATTAGCCTAGGTCCAGTAGCCGCTCACACCCCCTAGTGTCTTTGTCCTTTGTTCAGTTCCCTCAGCAATGTCTTTGAGGGGGTGGAGAGCCTCTCCCTTTAGCCAGCTGAAGACAAAATGGAAGGGTCTTGCAAGGGCTTTTATAGCCTTTCTTCCTCTCCCTGCATAGGATCCAGTTGCCCTGGAGTTTTGGGATCACATGGCAAGTCACCTGCCCATGCGCCCTAACCAGTCTAACCAGTTGCATTCCAGACCCGACCCCAATGTGGATTGGGGTCTGCAACGTCTTTTGTCTGTCAAGTGCTCGCATTTAACAGGCATTCTTTGCTCCAAAGATGATCCCATGCACTTACAAAGGCTATGTACAAAACCAGCAAATATAAAACCAATCTTCATAACTCTAATTACAACAATGATACATGCATACAAACAGGAGGAGTAAATTCAGTAGGTCATAACTTTCACAGAGATATGTTACATGGCACATGTAGCATAAAACATATTTTAGTTACATATATACATCTATAAGCATCTCCCCATAAAGTTTTATAGGGAACACCGTCACACCCTCCTCCTGAACTTACTGCCAGAGACTTGGACACTGTCCATGGCGGAGGCAGTACACATAAAGCCCAGCTTTATGTACCGGCACACCACATGGTGTCATTCGTAATGGTTTTAGCAAAATGCGAGGTTCCTGGTCCCCGGGCGCCTGAAAATGGGTTGGGGTGTAGTATTGCTAACAGGATAGAGATAGCAATACCTGTTAAGGCGTAGGAACCTCGGCATTTAGCTCTCTTTGCCATGAGGCGGCGTGCCTCAGTTTCCCCTTTCACACAGCAGCCTGGGCCTGTTGTGCTTTTGCTGTTGTGCCAAGCTTCCAGCCGGTTACCCGATATAGGGCGACAGGTAACATGCTTGTACGACCGTGAGGTCACCATCCCAAGCATGTACAACAGTTTTTCCCACCAATCAGGTATGTTCCCCATCTTGAAAGGGTTGACCCTCAGTGTTAACTCCTTTGTTATAACCCACAGATGAAGTAGGGAAAGACACAGGATTACCCACCCGTCTGTGTACCCTGGTAGGCACTCTGATGCAGATTCTTCTGCCTCTTTGGAGCAGGCTCCTGAATCAGGCATGGGTTTGAGGTTTTGGCAAGGAAAGGGTGTGCTGCAACCCGTCCTGCCCTCGGCCCCTCCCTCTGGAATTTCTCTGGGCTGGTTCCCATCCCCTTGTGTGGCTTCACCCATGCAGAGACTCGCTCCCTTCTGCTTTGAAGAGAGAGGTTTAGCCCCTACCCGTGTAGCAAGAACAACCTCTTTCTTGGACACCCCAGTATCTGTTCCCAACAGGTCAGCTGGACGGACTCCCCCCTCCAGGAGGTCTGACCCCCAGCTTTCCATCCTAACCTGATCCACAGGAGAGGGGTCTGGCATCTGAAATGCAGACTTTTCACCCTCCTCCTGGGCAAGGTCCCCCTGACAAAAGGTGGGCGGGCTCTCCGGCCCCCCCTCACCTTCCCTCCCTGGGCCTCTGTCTGGGCCAGACACTCCCATGTCCCCCTGAAGAGAAGGTGACCCTGGTCCAGCTGTGGGCTCCCAGCTGCCAGCTAAGATAGACCCTTCAGTGGCCCGCAAAATTCCCCCCTTGCTATGAGGTAGAACATTCCCCTCCCCCGGGAAGATGATTACAGGACAGGAACAGGCCACAGCCACCCCTGCCGCCACAGCTGCAGTCCCTGTGACTTCACCACCACCCCCTCTGGGGTTTTCAGCACCAGGTTCCTGCTTGCTGCCACCCAGCCCTGGGACAGATTCTGCCACAGCAAAGAAATCATTTCCCAGTAGAAATGGTGCAAAATTGTGTGACACCCCCAACCTCACCCCCACCCAGACTGTCACCCTCACCCTCACCCCCACCCACGTCCCCACCCTCACACTCACCATCACCCTCACCCCCACGCCACCCCCAACCTCACAATCACCATCACCCCCGCCCTCACCCTCATCCCCACCCTCACCCCCACTCCCACCCTCACCCTCTGTGACGGAGTAGAGAGCGAGATGGATCTGACCCGAGAGGCTGGCTACATTGGGAAAGGCTGCATCGGGAATGCGAGACTTTACCTGAGGCTGTAACATGAGCCAGGACGGGGGTTGGGAGGTGACACCTTTGGCTGGGAGAATGGTAAAACGTGAGAGGAGGGACCCCGGGGGAGGGGAAGAGCCTGCTGGAGGTTTGGCTGTTTTTTTGTAAGTTTGGAGCTGGGTGGTGAAATGCAGGGAGCCCAATAGCCGGGGTCTAAGCTCCCTGCCCCCCAGAAGGCACCAGCTGAGGGGTCCTGGTCATACTTACAAGCTCTGTTTGGACTATTTCCTGACAACCCAAATAAACCTTCTGTTCTACTGGCTGGCTGAGAGTCACATTGAATCCCGGGAAGAGGGGTGCAGGACCTGACTCCCCCACACTCCGTGACACCCTCACACTCCCCCCTCCCCCACCCTCACCCCCACCCCCACCCCCACCCTCACCCACACCCCCAGCCCCAGCCTCAACATCACGCTCACCCTCACCCCAACCCCAACCCTCCCCCTCCCCCTCACTCCCACCCCTCCCTAAACCACACCCCCACCCTGACCCCCACCCCCACCCTCACCGTCAACGTCACCAAAATCCCCACCCCAACCCTCACCCTCACCCTAACCACAATCCCCCACACCCACCCTCACCCTAACACCCACCCCCACTCCTCATCCTCATCCGCACCCTCACTCTCCCCATCACTCCGACCCCACCCACACACTGACCATCACCCCCACCCCCAACCTCACCGTCACCCTCACCCTAACCCCCACCCCCATGTCCACCCTCTCCCCCATCCTCACCCTCACTTACACCCCCACCCCCACACCAACACTCACCCTCACCGTCAGCCCCCCACCCACATCCCCACCCTCACCCTCACCCCCACCCCCACCCTCACCCAAACCCCACCCCCACCCTCACCCACACCAAACCCCCATCCTCACCCTCAGCCTCACCCCCACCCCAATACTCATCCTCACCCTCACTCCCACCCCCTCAATCACCCTCACCCTTACCCTCAACCTCGCCCCCCACCCCCAACCTCACACTCACCCTAACCCTAAAGCTCACCCTCACCCTCATCCCACACCCACCCCTACCCTCACCTTCACACTCACCGTCACCCCCACCGCCACACCCACCCTCAGCCACACCCTCACCCCCACCTCCACCCTCACGCTCACCCCCACACCCACTCTGAACCTCACACTCACCCTCACCCTCACTCACCCCCACCCCGACCCTCACCCCCACCCTTACCTTCACCCTCACGCTCACACCCACCTTCATCATAATCACCACACCCACTTTTACCCTCACCCTCACTCCCACCCCTACCCTCACCCTCATGTTCACCCTCACACCCGGCCCCACTGCCACCTCCACCCTCAGCCTCACCCTCACTCCCACCCCACCCAAACACTCAACCTCACACTCACCCCACCCAAACCCTCACACTCACCGCCACCCCAACTCCAACCCTCAACCTCACCCTCACCATCACTCCCACACCCAACCCCGTAACCCACCCTCACCATATCCCTCACCCTCACCCACACACTCAGCCTCACCCTCACCTTCACCACACCCCCAACCTCACCTTCCCCCTCCACGGCCACCCTCACCCTCACTCTCATCCCCACCCTCACCTACACCCTCACCCTGGACCCCACACTCACACTCACCCTCACCCTGAGCCTCACCCTCAATCTCAACCCCACCCCCACCTTCAACCTCACCCTCACCCCCAATGCCACCTTCACCCTCACCCCACCCCTACCCTCACCCTCACTCTCAAACCCACCCCCACCCCCACCCTGACCCTCACCCTCGTCCTGCCCTCACCCTTACCCTCACCCTCAACCCCACCCCCACCCTCACCCTCACGCTCACCCCCACACCCACCCTGAACCTCACACTCACCCTTACCCTCACTCACCCCCACCCCCACCCTCACCCCCACCCTCACCCTCACCCTCACCCTCACCGTCACCCTCACACCCACCTTCACCATAATCACCACACCCACCCTTACCCTCACCCTCACTCCCACCTCTACCCTCACCCTCATGTTCACCCTCACACCAAGCCCCACCGCCACCTCCACCCTCAGCCTCACCCTCACTCCCAACCCCACCCAAACACTCAACCTCACCCTCACCCGACCCAAACCCTCACACTCACCGCCACCCCAACTCCAACCCTCAACCTCACCCTCACCATCACTCCCACACCCCAAACCCGTAACCCACCCTCACCATATCCCTCACCCTCACCCACACACTCACCCTCACCCTCACCTTCACCACACCCCCAACCTCCCCCTCCCCCTCCACGGCCACCCTCACCCTCACTCTCACCCACACCCTCACCTACACCCTCACCCTGGACCCCACACTCACACTCACCCTCACCCTGACCCTCACCCTCAATCTCAACCCCACCCCCACCCCCACCTTCAACCTCACCCTCACCCCCAACGCCACTCTCACCCTCACCCCACCCCTACCCTCATCCTCACTCTCAAACCCACCCCCACCCTGACCCTCACCCTCGACCCCACCCCCACCCTCACCCTCACCTCCACCCCCACCCTCACCCTCACGCTCACCCTCACCCCCAGCCCCACCCGCACCCTCACCCTTAACCCCACTCCCACCCGTACCCTCAACCTCACCCTAAATGCCACCCCACACTCACTCTCACCCTCACGCTCACCCTCACACCCAGCCCCACCCCCACCCTCACACTTACCCTGATACCCAACCCCACCCAAACACTCACCCTCACCCCCACCCAAACCCTCACCCACACACTCACCCCCACCCCCACCCGAACCCCAACACTCAACCTCACCCTCAACGTCACTCTCACCCCACCCCCAACCTCACCCTCACCTTTACCCCCACCCCCATCCTTACCCCCACCCCCATCCTTACCCCCACCCCCACCCTCACCATCACCCTCCCCCTCACCCCCACCCTTAACCTCACCTTCACCCACACCCTCCCTCTCACCCCCACCCAAATCTCACCCTCACCCTAACCCACACCCCCACCCTCATCCTCACCCACACCGTCACTCCCACCCTACCCCCAAACCCACCCTCACACTAACCCGCACCCTCACCCACACCCTCACCCTCACCCCCATAGAATCATAGAATCATAGAATCTCAGGCCTGGAAGGGACCTCAGGAGGTCATCTAGTCCAACCCCCTGCTCAAAGCAGGGCCAACCCCAACTAGATCATCCCAGCCAGGGCTTTGTCAAGCCTGACCTTAAAAACCGCTAAGGAAGGAGATTCCACCACCTCCCTAGGTAACCCATTCTAGTTCTTCACCACCCTACTAGTGAAAAAGTTTTTCCTAATATCCAACCTAAACCTCCCCCTCTGCAACTTGAGACCATTACTCCTTGTTCTGTCATCTTCTACCACTGAGAACAGTCTAGATCCATCCTCTTTGGAACCCCCTTTTAGGTAGTTGAAAGCAGCTATCAAATCCCCCCTCACTCTTCTCTTCTGCAGGCTAAACAATCCCAGTTCCCTCAGCCTCTCCTCATAAGTCATGTGCTCCAGCCCCCTAATCATTTTCGTTGACCTCCGTTGGACTCTTTCCAATTTATCCACATCCTTCTTTTAGTGTGGGGTCCAAAACTGGACACAGTACTCCAAATGAGGCCTCACCAGTGCCAAATAGAGGGGAATAATCACGTTCCTCGATCTGCTGGAAATGCCCCTACTTATAGAGCCCAAAATGCCGTTAGCCTTCTTGGCAACAAGGGCACACTGTTGACTCATATTCAGCTTTTCATCCACTGTAAGCCCTAGGTCCTTTTCTGCAGAACTGCTGCCCAGCCATTCGGTCCCTAGTCTGTAGCAGTGCATGGGATTCTTCCGTCCTAAGTGCAGGACTCTGCACTTGTCCTTGTTGAAGCTCATCAGATTTCTTTTGGCCCAATCCTCTAATTTGTCTAGGTCCCTCTGTATCCTGTCCCTACCCTCCAGCGTATCAACCACTCCTCCCAGTTTAGTGTCATCTGCAAACTTGCTAAGGGTGCAGTCCACACCGTCCTCCAGATCGTTGATGAAGATATTGAACAAAACCGGCCCCAGCACCGACCCTTGGGGCACTCCACTTGATACCGGCTGCCAACTAGACATGGAGCCATTGATCACTACCCGTTGAGCACGACCATCCAGCCAGGTTTCTATCCACCTTACCGTCCATTCATCCAGCCCATACTTCTTTAACTTGCTGGCAAGAACACTGTGGGAGACTGTATCAAAAGCTTTGCTAAAGTCAAGAAATAGCACATCCACTGCTTTCCCCTCATCCACAGAGCCAGTTATCTCATCATAGAAGGCAATTAGGTTAGTCAGGCATGACTTGCCCTTGTTGAATCCATGCTGACTGTTCCTGATCACTTTCCCCTCCTTTAAGTGGTTCAGAATTGATTCCTTGAGGACCTGTTCCATGATTTTTCCAGGGACTGAGGTGAGACTGACTGGCCTGTAGTTCCCCGGATCTTCCTTCTTCCCTTTTTTAAAGATGGGCACTACATTAGCTTTTTTTGAAGTCACCCGGAATCACATCGGCCAACTCCTTTAGCACCCTCGGATGCAGTGCATCCGGCCCCATGGACTTGTGCTTGTCCAGCTTTTCTAAATAGTCCCGAACTACTTCTTTCTCCACAGAGGGCTGGTCACCTCCTCCCCATACCGTGCTGTGGAGTGCAGCTGTCTGGGAGCTGACCTTGTCTGTGAAGACAGAGGCAAAAAAAGCATTGAGTACACTAGCTTTCTCCCTCCCTCATTCAGCAAGGGGCCCACACTTTCCTTGACTTTCTTCTTGTTGCTCACATACCTGAAGAAACCCTTCTTGTTACTCCTAACATCTCCGGCTAGCTGCAACTCCAAGTGTGATTTGGCCTTCCTAATTTCACTCCTGCATGCCTGAACAATATTTTTATACTCCTCCCTGGTCATTTGTCCAATCTTCCACTTCTTGTAAGCTGCTTTTTTGTGTTTAAGACGAGCAAGGAATTCACTGTTAAGCCAAGCTGGTCGCCTGCCATATTTACTTTTCTTTCTACACATCGGGATGGTTTGTTCCTGCAACCTCAATAAGGATTCTTTAAAATACAGCCAGCTTTCCTCGACTCCTTTCCCCCTCATGTTATTCTCCCAGGGGACCTTGCCCATCAGTTCCCTGAGGGAGTCAAAGTCTGCTTTTTTGAAGTCCAGGCTCTGTATTCTACTGCTCTCCTTTCTTCCTTGTGTCAGGATCCTGAACTCGACCATCTCATGGTCACTGCCTCCCAGGTTCCCATCCACTATTGCTTCCTTTACTATTATCTCCCTGTTTGTGAGCAGCAGGTCAAGAAGAGCTTTTCCCCTAGTTGGTTCCTCCAGCAACTGCACCAGGAAATTGTCCCCTACACTTTCCAAAAACTTCCTGGATTGTCTGTGGACCGCTGTATTGCTCCCCCAGCAGATATCGGGGTGATTAACGTCACCCATGAGAACCAGGGCCTGTGATCTAGTAACTTCTGTTAGTTGCTGGAAGAAAGCCTCATCCACCTCATCCCCCTGGTCTGGTGGTCTGTAGCACACTCCCACCACGACATTACCCTTGTTGCTCACACTTCTCAATTTAATCCAGACACCCTCAGGTTTTTTTGCAGTTTCATACTGGAGCGCTGAGCAGTCATACTGCTCTCTTACATACAACGCAACTCCCCCCACCTTTTCTGCCCTGCCTATCCTTCCTGAACAGTTTATAGCCATCCATGACAGTACTCCAATCATGTGAGTTATCCCATCAAGTCTCTGTTATTCCAATTACATCATAATTCCATGACTGTGCCAGGACTTCCAGTTCTCCCTGCTTGTTCCCCAGGCTTCTTGCATTTGTGTATAGGCATTTAAGGTAACTCACCCATTGTCCTGCTGTCCCAGTATGGGGCAGGAGCCCTCCCCTCTTCCACTCACCTACTTGTGCTTTTTCCCGGTATCCCACTTCCCCACTTACCTCGGGGCTTTGGTCTCCTTCCCCGTCACACTAACCTCACCCCAACCCTCACCCCACCACCACCCTCACCCTCACCCCACCCCCAGCCGCACGCCCACCCCCACCCTCACCCTCACACCCACCGCCACTCCGACCCTCACCCTCACCCCCACCCCCACCCACACTCTGACCCTCACCCACCACCCTAATCCTCATCCTCACCCGAACCCCACGCACAGCACCACCCCCACCCTCACACTCACCCCCACCGCCACTCCGACCCTAACCCTAACCCCCACCCCCAGCTCCTCCCTCACCGTCACCCTCACCGCCACCCCGACCCTCACCCTCACCGCCACCCCCACCCACACTTTCACCCTCGCCCACACCCCCAACCCCACTCCCACCCTCAACCTCAAACTCACCCTCACTCTCACCCTCACCCCCACCCCCACTCTCACCGTCAACCTCACCTTAACCGCCGCCACCACCCTCACCCCCAACCCCACCCTCACCCTCAAACTCACCCTCACCCCAAACCCCCATCCTCACTCTCACATTCACCCTCACCCCACCCCTCACCCTAACCGCAACCCCAACCCCCACCCTCACCCTCACCACCACCGAAAAACCCCACTCTCACCGTCAACCTCACCTTAACCACCGCCACCACCCTCACCCCCAAACCCACCCTCACCCTCACCCTCAAACTCACCCTCACCCCAAACCCCCATCCTCACTCTCACATTCACCCTCACCCACCCCTCACCCCCTCACCCCCAGACTCACCTTCAAACTATATGCCTCACCCTCACCACACCCCCACCCTCACCATCACACTCAACCCCAACCCCGCCCTCTCCCCCACACTCACCTTCATCCTAACCCCGACCCACAACCCCATCACCACCCACACCCTCACCCTCACTCTCACCCTCACCCAAACCCCCACCCTCACACTCACAGTAAAACCAAACCCCACCCTAACCCTCACCTTCACCCTCACCCCCAACCCCAGTCCCACCCTCACACTCACCCTCACCCTCGCCCCACCCCCACCCGCACCCGAACCCGAACCCCACCCCCACCCTCCTCCTCACCCTCACTCTCTTCCTCAGCTCCACCCTCAGCCTCTCCCTCAGCCTCACCCTCACCCTCAACCCCACTCCCACTCTCACCCCCACGCCCACTCCCACCCTCACCCTCACCCCACTCCTACCCACACCCTCACTCTCACACTCAGCCTAATCCTAACCCTCACCCTCACGCTCAACCTCACCCTCACCCCAACTGTCCCTTTCACCCCCACTCCCACCCTAATCCTCACACTCACCCTCAACCCAAACGTCACCCTCACCATCACCCTCACCCTCAACACCACCCCAACATACCTCACCCTCACCCTTACCCCAACCCCCCAAATCGCCCTCACGCTCACCGTCAAACCCACACCCACACCCAAGCACACCCCACCCCCACCCTTATGCTCACCCTCACACGCATCCCCACTCCCACCCTCACCCTCACTCAGACCCCAACCACCACCCCCACCCTCACCCTCACCTCAATCCCCAACCTCACCCTCACCCTCACCACCAACCCCAACCCCACCCCCACACTCACTCTCGCCCTCACACTCACCCTCACCCCACCCCCACCCTCACCCTCACTCTCACCCTCACCCTAACCCTCACCCTCACCTTCACCCCAACCCTCACCCCCACAACAACCCCTAACATCGCCCTCACCCCTTTCCCCCAAACCCACCGTCACCATCACCCTCACACTAACCCCCAAATACTCCATCAGTATCCCCTTCACCCTCACCCCCACCCCAACCCCCCCTCCCTCTCCCTCACCCTCACCATTAGCCAAACCCCCACAATAACCCTCAGCCTCACACTCAACCCCACCCCCACGCCCACCCCACCCCCACCCCCACCCCCACCCTCAACTTCACACTAACCCCCAAACCCACCATCAGCATCACCTTCACCCTCACCCCGACGTCCACCATCACCCTCATCCTCACCCTCACAACCACCTCCACCCCCCCACCCTCACCCTCACCCAAACCCCCACGCCCACCATCACCCTCACCCCAACCCCAACCCCCACCCCCACCCCAACATTACCCTCCCTTTCACTCTCACTCGCACTCTCACCCTCACCCTCACCCTCACCCTAACCCTCACCCTAATCCTAACCCTCACCCTCACCCTCACCCTCACCCTCACCCTCACCCTCAGTTTAACACTCACCCCTACCCCCACCCCACCCCCAGCCTCCCCCTCCCCCTCACCCCCACCTCACCCTCACAATCACCCCGACCCCCACCCCCACCCTCCTCCTCACCCTAAACCTAACCCCCACCCCCACACATCACCCGCACCCTCAGCCTAACACTCAACCTCACCCCCTCCCCCAGCCCACCCCCAACCTCACCCATAACCCTACCTCACCCCCACCCTCACCCCAACCACCACCCCCAACCCCACCCTCACCATCACCGTGAGCCTCACCCACACCCTCATCCTAATCCCCATCCAACCCTCACTCCAACCGCCACCCCCAACCCCACCCTCACCTTCACCCCTACCCCTACCCCAACCCTAACCCTCAACCTCACCCTCACCATTAACCTCACCCTCACCCCCTCCCCCAACTCCACCCCCAACCTCACCCTCATGCTTAACCCCACCCCCACAATCACCCTCACCCTCAAACCCCAAGCCACATCCACGCAATACCTCGCAATGAACAATTCATTCCTGTCCAGAACAAGAACCAAATTTATCCTGGAATCCTCTTAAAAACGCCAGTTATGTTTGCTGCTTCGCTTCTTGCACTGGATTGCCTCCTCCAAAAGCAGTTATGCGCTACTTGTTGGCTTTTCGTACAGATCCGTTCGTTAGAATACCTCGCAATGAACAATTCAACCTTGTTCACTGCTACTCCCAGCTCTCTCCTGTAATCCTCCTCCAAAAGTTATTTAAATGTACTGCTGCGATTTTGGTACAGATCCGTTCGTGAGAATACCTAACTACGAGCAATTCAATCCTGTTCACTGCAAGTTCCAAATTTCTCCTGGAAGCCTCTATGAAACGCCCGTTAGATGTTCTACTGCGATTTTTCTACCTATTAGTTTTTGAAAATGCCTCACAAAGCATTTCAATTTTGTTCACTGCTACAGACAAATTTATCCTGGAATCCTCCTCCAAAAGCAATTATGCTCTACTGGTTGTCTTTTCGTACAAATCCGTTCGTAAGAATACCTCGCAATGCACAATTCAATCCTGTTCACTGCTACTGCCAAATCGCTCCTGTAATCCACCTCCAAAAGATATTTTAATGAATTGCTACGATTTTGGTACAGATCCTTTCGTGAGAATACCTCACAATGAACAATTTAATCCTTTACACGGCAAGTTCCAAAATTTTCCTGGAATCCTCTTAAAATAACGCAGTTTAGTTATGCTGGGCTTCTTCTTCGTGAACATTCCTCACTAAGAGCATTTCTATTTTTTAATTGCTACAACTAAATCTCTCCAGGAATCTTCCTAGAAATCAATTGGGCTTCACTGCTTGGCTATTCCTACTGTACCGTTTGTGAGAATACCTCGCTTTGAATAACTGAACCCTGTTCACTGCTACTGCCAAATCTCGCCTAGAATCCTTCTCCAAATGATATATACGTGTACTGCTGCGATTTTCGTAGAGATCCGTTCGTGAGAATACCTCACATCGATCAATTCAATCCTGTTTACTGCAAGTTCCAAATTTCTCCTGGAAGCCTCTTTGAAACGCCCGTTAGACGTTCTACTGCCCTTTTTGTATCTATTAGTTAATGAAAATTCCAAAGAAAGCATTTCAATTCTGTTCACTGCTACAGACAAATTTCACCTGGAATCCTCCTCCCAAAGCCGTTATGCTGCACTGGTTGACTTTTCGAACAAATCCGTTCGTGAGAATACCTCACTACGATCAATTCAATCCTGTTAACAGCAAGTTCCAAATTTATCCTGGAATCCTCTTAAAAAGGCCAGTTAGATGTTCTGCTGCGCTTTTTGTACACATCGGTTCGTGAAAATTCCTCACAAAGAGCATTTCAATTTTTTCACTGCTACCACTAAATTTCTCCTGGAATCCTCCTCTAAAATCAATTATGCTCTACCGGTTGGCTTTTCGTACAGATCCGTTCGTAAGAAAACCTCGCAATGAAGAATTCAACCCTGTTAACTGCTACTGCCAAATCTCTGCTGTAATCCTCCTCCAAAAGCTTTTTAAAGGAACTGCTGTGAATTTGGTACAGACCATTAGTGAGAATACCTCACTACGCTCAATTCAATCCTGTTCACAGCAAGTTCCAAATTTATCCTAGAATCTTCTTAAAAATGCCAGTTACATGTGCTGCTGCGCTCCTTGTGCACATCGATTTGTGAAAATTCCTCACATGGAGCATTTCCATTTTTTAACTGCTACAGCTAAATTTCTGCTGGAATCCGCCTCAAAAAGCTATTTCGCTCTACTGCTTAGCTTCTGGTACAGATCCCTAAGCCCAACCCCCACCCTCACCCTATCCCTAACACAGCGCCACCGTCACCCTCACCCCCACCCCACCCTCCCCCTCCATCTCACCCACACCGTCACCCTCACCCTAAACGTCACCCTAACCCCGACCAACAACCCTCACCTTCACTCTCACCCTCACTGTAACCCCCACCCCAACACTCAACCTCACTCTCATGCTCACGCTCACCCCCACCCCCACCCCCTCCCTTACGCTCACCCTCACTCAAACCGCCCATCCGCACCCTCAGCCCAACCCTCACCCCCACCCGCATACTCACTCCAACCCACACCCCGACCCTCATGCTCACTGTCACCCTCACCCCCGCCTTCACCACCACCATCACGCCCCCCCCCCACGCCCAGCCTCACCCTCACTAGCCCGGGGAAGGGTGGGGGTGAGGTTGTGTGTTACGGTGAGGTTGGGGTTGGGCGTGAGGGTTAGGGTGAGACTAGGGGTTTGAGAGTGGGGGTGGGAGTGATGTTGGGGAGAGGATGAGGGTGGGGTTGGGGTCTAGGGTGAGGGTGAGGGTGGTGGTGGGGGTGGGAGTTCTGGTGCGGGAGAGACTGAGGGTTATGGTTACAGTTAGGTTTAGGGTCAGGTTGGGGGTGAGGTTGGGGTGGGGGTAGGAGTTGGGATTAGGGTGGGGGTGGGAGTGGGTGTGGTGGTTAGGGTGAGGGTGAGGTTGGGGGTGGACGTGTGGGTCGGGGTTCGGGTGACTGTGCGGGAGATGGTGGGGGTGGGGGGGTGGTGAAGGTTAGAGTGAGGGAGAGTCTGGGGGTTAAGGGTGAGGGTGGGGGTGGGGATGGGTATGAGGGGGAGGGTGGAGGTGGAGTTGGGGGTGACATTGAGCGTTATGGTGAGGGTGAGGTGGGGGTGGAGGCGTGGTTCGGCTCAGGGTTGAGGATGAGGATAAGAGTGAGGGCGAGAGTGGGGGTAAGGGTGAGGATGAGGGTGACGGTGAGGAGGAGGGTTGGGCTGGGGGTGAGGATGAGGGTGAGAGTGAGAAGGAGGGTGGGGCTGGGGGTCGGGGTGTGGGTGAGGGCGAGGATGGGGGCGGGGTGGGGGTGAGGGTGAGGGTGAGAGTGAGGTTGAGGGGTTTTGTAGGGCTTGGGGTAAGGGTGAGGGTGATGTTGGGGGGTGGGACTGGTGGTGAGGGTGAGGGTGAGGGTGGGGTGGGGTTGGGGGTTGGGGTGAGGGTGAGGTTTGGGGTGTGAGTGAGGGTAAGGTTGTGAGTGGGGGGGTGAATGTGAGCGTAAGGGTGGGTGTTGGGGGTGGGGGTGTGCGTGGGCATCGGTGTGGTTTTGTGGTTGAGGGGAGGGTGATTTGGGGGTTGGGGTAAGGGAGAGGGTTATGGTGAGGTTGGGGGTGAGGGACGGGGTGCGGGTGAGGGTGAGGGTGATGGTAGAGTGGGGTTTGGGATGACGGTGAGGGTGGGGGTGGGGTTGGGGGTTGGGTTGAGGGTCAGGGTGAGGGTGGGGGTGGGGGTTGGGGTGAGGGTGAGGGAGAGGGTGGGGGTGGGGTTGGGAGTAAGGGTGAAGATGGGCATGGGGATGGGAGTGAGGGTGAGGTTGAGGGTTATTGAAGGGGTT
This sequence comes from Chelydra serpentina, assembly GCA_037349315.1. NCBI lineage: Eukaryota > Metazoa > Chordata > Testudines > Chelydridae > Chelydra > Chelydra serpentina. The sequence goes on from JBAIAC010000192.1 coordinate 5,036,143, forward strand.
CGGGTAAGGGTGACGGTGAGGGTAGGGTTGCGGGTTGGTGTGTGGGTGATGATGAGGGTGATGGTGACGGTGGGGTTGTGAGTTAGGGTTAGGGTGAGGGTCGGGTGGGGTTGGGGGTTGGGGTGAGCGAGAGGGTGAGGGTGAGGTTTGGGGCTTGAGTGAGTGTTGAGGGAGTGAGTGGGGGTAGGGGTGAGAGTGAGTGTAAGGGTGGGGTTGTCCGTGGGCGTGGGTGTGTTCTTGTGGATGAGGGTGACGATGATTGTAGGGTTGGGGTACGGGTGAGGGTTATGGTGAGGTTGGGGGTCGGGTGCGGGTGAGGGTTAGGATTAGGGTTCGGATGAGGCTGGGTGTGAGGATGAGGGTGACGGTGGGTGAGGGGTGGGGGTCGTTTTGGGTTAGGGTGAGGATTAGGGAGGGTGCGTGGTTTCGGGTGAGGGTGAGGGTGGTGGGGGGGTGGGGATGAGGATGAACGTCAGGGTGGGGGTGGGTTGAGGGAGAGGATAATGGTGATGGTGGGTGTGGTGGTGGGGATGAGGTTGAGCATTACGATGAGGGTGAGGGTGCGGGTGAGTGTGAGGGTGAGGGTGGGGTTGGGGTGGGGGTGGGGATGAGGGTAAGGGTGAGCGTGAGGGTGGGGGTGGGAGTGGGGGTCAGGGTGAGAGTGGGGTTGCGGGTGAGGTTGTGGGTGAGGGTGGGGTGAGGGTGAGGATGAGTGTGGGTTAAGGGTGAGGTTGTGGGTGATGGTGAGCATTGGGCTGGGGGTGAGGGTGAGGGTGAGGGCGAGGGTGGGGGTGAAGATGAGGGTGAGAGTGAGAAGGAGGGTGGGGGTGGGTGTCGGTGTGCGGGTGAGGGCGAGGATGGGGGTGTGGTGGGGGTGGGTATGAGGGTGAGGGTGAGGTTGAGGGTTATTGTAGGGTTTGAGGTATGGGTGTGGGTGAGGGTGGGGGTGGCAGTGGTGGTGAGTGTGAGGGTGAGGGAGAGGGTGAGGCTGGGGTGGGGTTGGGGGTTGGGGTGAGGGTGAGGTTTGGGGTGTGAGTGAGGTTAAGGGTGTGAGGGGGGTGTGAATGTGAGCGCAAGGGTGGGGGTTGGGGGTGGGGGTGTGCGTGTGCGTCGGTGTGGTTTTGTGGTTGAGGGTGAGGGTGATTTTGGGGGTTGGGGTAGGGGTGAGGGTGATGGTGAGGTTGGGGGTGCGGGTGAGGGTGATGGTAGAGTGGGGTTTGGGATGACGGTGAGGGTGGGGTGGGGTTGGGGGTTGGGTTGAGGGTCAGGGTGAGGATTAGGGAGGGTGCGGGGTTACGGGTGAGGGTGGTGGTGCGGGTGGGGATGAGGGTGAACGTCAGGGTGGGGGTGGGGTGGGGGTGGGAGTGGGGGTGGGCGTGATCGTGAGGATGAGGGTGGGGGTGGGGGTTGTGGGTTGGCGTGAGGGTGAGCGTGAGGTGTGAGGTTTGAGTGAGGGTTGAGGGAGTAAGTGGGGGTGGGGGTGAGAGTGAGTGTAAGGATGGGGGTGCCCGTGGGCGTGGGTGTGGTCTTGTGGATGAGGGTGAGGATGATTGTGGGGGTTCGGGTAAGGGTGAGGATGAGGGTGAACTTCAGGGTGGGGGTGGGGTGGGTGTGGTGGTGGGGGTGAGGTTGAACGTTACGATGAGGGTGGGGGTGCGGGGGAGTGTGAGGGTGGGGTTGGGGGTGGGGATGAGTGTGAGTGTGAGCGTGAGGGTGGGGGTGAGGGTGAGAGTGGGGTTGCGGGTGAGGGTGTGGGTGTGGGTGAAGGTGAGGATGATTTTGGAGGTAAGGGTGAGGTTGAGGGTGACGGTGAGCATTGGGCTGGGGGTGAGGGTGAGGGTGAAGGCGAGGGAGGGGGTGGGGTGAAGATGAGGGTGAGGAGCATGCTGAGAGTGGCCGTCTCGGGGGAGAGGGTTAGGGTGAGTCTGGGGGTGAGGGTGGGGGTGGGGGTGGGGGTGAGGGTGAGGATGAGGGTGATGGTGGGGGTGGGGGTGAGGTTGAACAGGGAGGGTTCAGGCGAGGGTGGGGGTGGGGTGCGGTTGGGGGTAGGGTTGAGGGTGAGTGTGGGGGTGGGAGTGGGGGTGAGGGTGAGGATGAGAGTGGGGGTGGGGCTGGGGGTGAGGGTGAGGGTGGGGGTGAGAGTGTGGGTGAGGCTGAGTGTGGGGGTGGGGTGGAAGAGCGCGTGTGGGTGAGAGTGAGTGTGGGGGAGTGGGGGTGGAGGTGAGAGTGAGGGTGAGGGTGGGGTTGGGGGTGGGTGTGAGGGTGTTGGTGAAGTTGGGCTTGGGGGTTAGGGTGAAGGTGAGGGTGAACATGAGGGTGGGGTTGGGTGGGCGGTTGGGGTGAGGGTGAGGGTGGGGTTAGGTTGGGATTGGAGTTGCGGTTAGGGTGAGGGTGAGTGTGGGGGTGGCGTTTCGGGTAACCACTCCCACCCCCACCTGCACCCTCACCCCAACCCTCACCCTAACACTAACCCTCACCCTCACCCACCCCCCCACCCCCAGCCCCACCCCCACCCTTACCCACTCCCTCACCTTTATCCTAACCCCCAAGTTCACCGTCACCGTCATCCTCAACTGCACCCCAACCCCACGCTCACCCCCACTCCCACCCCCACCCCACCGTCACCCTCAGCCTCGCCCTCACCTTTACCCTAACTCCCAAGTTCACCGTCACCATCATCCTCAACCGCACCCCACCCCACACTCACCCTCAGGTGCTCTCCCACCCCACCCCCACCCTCAAACTCAACCTCACCCTGACACCCACCAGCACCTTCCTCCTCACCCTCGCCCTCACCCTCACCCCCAGCCTGACGCTCACCCTCACCCTTACAACGACCCTTACCCCCACCCTCAACCACACCCTCACCCACATCCCCACCTCAACCTCCACTCCCAACATCACTCTGACCCCCACTCCCACCCCCACCCTCACCCTGACCCTCAACCCTACCGATAACCCCATCCCCACCCCCTCCCTCACCCTCCCTCCAAAACCCACATTCACCACGACCCTTACCCGCACACGCACGCCCACCCCCACCCCCAACCCCACAATCACCCTCACCCTCAACCACAAAACCACGCCCCAGCACAGCAGCACCCCCACCCCAAACCTTACGCACACCCTCACCCCCATGCCCACTCACACCCTAACCCCCACTCACACTCCACCCTAACCCCTAACCCCACCCCACCCTCACCCTCTCCATCACTCTCACACTCACCGCAACCCCAACCACACCCTCACCCTCACCATAACCACAAGCCCACCGTCACCATCACCCTCACCCCGACCACCAATCCTACCCTCACCCTCCCCATCCACCCCACCCCCTCACCCACACTCACCCGCACCCCCACCCCAACTCCACCATCACCCTCACCCTCACACCGACCCCCACCACGACCCTCCTCCTCACACTCATCATCACCCCCACCCTCGCCCTCACGCTCACCCTCACCCAAACCCTCATCCTCAACCCTCGCCCAACCCCACTGTAACCCCCACTCTCACCCTCACCCCGACCCCCACCCTCACACTCATCCCCATACTCACCCTCACAATAGCCTTCACCCTCATCCCCACCCCCAACGTCACCCTCACCCCCACCGCCACCCCCACCCTCAGCCTAACCCCGACCCACACCCCCACCCCCACCCTCACCTTCACCCTCACCCACACCCTCACCCCCACCCTCACCCTCATCCCCAACCCCACTCCAACCCTACCCTCACCCTCATCCTCACCCTAACCCCACTCCCACCCTCACCCCCACCCCCACACTCACCCACACGCCCTCTCCCACCCCACCCACACCCTCACCCTCAACCTCACCCTAACCCCCACCGGCACCCTCCTCCTGACTCTAGCTCTCATCCTCACCCCCACTCCCACCCTCGCCCTCACCGTCACCCTCACCCCCAGCCTGATGCTCACCCTCACCCTTACCCCCACCCTCACCAGCACCCTCACCCACACCCTCACCCTCATCCCCACCGCAACATCCATTCCCAACATCACTCTGACCCCCACTCCCACACCCACCCTCACCCTCACCCTCAACCCTACCCCTAACCCCAACCCCACCCCCACCCTCACCGTCACTCCAAAACCCACCCACACGACGACACTCACCCGCACCCGCACCCCCACCCCCATCCCCAACCTCACCATCACCATCACCCTTACTCCATCCCCACAATCACCCTCACCTTCAACCAAAAAAATCACCGTCACCGTCAGCCTCAACCGCACCCCACCCCCACCCTCACCCTCACGCCCTCTCCCACCCCACCCACACCCTCACCCTCAACCTCACCCTAACCCCCACCGGCACCCTCCTCCTGACTCTAGCTCTCATCCTCACCCCCACTCCCACCCTCGCCCTCACCGTCACCCTCACCCCCAGCCTGATGCTCACCCTCACCCTTACCCCCACCCTCACCAGCACCCTCACCCACACCCTCACCCTCATCCCCACCGCAACATCCATTCCCAACATCACTCTGACCCCCACTCCCACACCCACCCTCACCCTCACCCTCAACCCTACCCCTAACCCCAACCCCACCCCCACCCTCACCGTCACTCCAAAACCCACCCACACGACGACACTCACCCGCACCCGCACCCCCACCCCCATCCCCAACCTCACCATCACCATCACCCTTACTCCATCCCCACAATCACCCTCACCTTCAACCAAAAAAATCACACCCACGCACACCCACACCCCCACCCCAAACCTTATGCTCACCCTCACCCCCACCTCCACCCCCACTCACACCCTACCCCCACTCACACTCCAACCCTCAACCTCACCCTCTCCCTCACCATAACCCCTAACCCCACCCCACCCTCACCCTCTCCCTCATCCTCACACTCACCCCAACTCCCACCCCCAACCACACCCTCACCCTCACCCCCACCCCAACCCCACCCTCACCCGCACCCTCACGCCGACCCACACCGCGACCCTCCTCCTCACACTCATCCTCACACCCACCCCCACCCACGCACTCATGCTCACCCTCACCCAAACCCTCATCCTCAACCCTACCCCCAACCCCACCGTAACTCCCACCCTCACCCCCATCCCCACCCTCACCCTCATCCCCAGACTCACCCTCACTGTCACCATCATCCTCAACTGCAACTCACCCCCACCTTCACCCTCACGCCCTCTCCCACACCACCCCCACCCTCACCCTCAACCTCACCCTGACCCCCACCAGCACCCTTCTCCTCACCCTAGCCCTCATCCTCACCCCCTCCTCCACCCTCGCTGTCACCCTCACCCTCACCCCCAGCCTGATGCTCACCCTCACCCTTACCGCGACCCTCACCCCACCCTCACCCACACCCTCACCTTCATCCCCACCTCAACCTCCACTCCCAACTTCACTCTCAACCACAAAACCACGCACACGCACAGCAACCACGCACAGCACCACCCCCACCCCAAACCTTACACTCACCCTCACCCCCACCCCCACTCACACCCTAACCCCCACTCATACTCCAACCCTCACCCTTACCCTAACCCCACCCCACCCTCATCCTCACCCTCACCCTCAACCTCACCCCAACTCCCAGCCCCACCCCCACCCTCAACCTCAACCTCACCCTCACCCCCAACCCCACCCTCACCCTCAAACTCACCCCCACGCCAAACCCCCATCCTCACTCTCACCTTCACCCTCACCCCACCCCTCACCCTAACCGCAACCCCAACCCCCACCCTCACCCTCACGACCACCGAAAAACCCCACCCATACCCTCACCCTCACCCACACCCTGACTCCCACCCCCACACTCACCCTCACCATTACCCCCACCCCCACGCTCACCCTAACCCCCACCCCCTCCCCAACCCTCCCCATCACCCACCCCGCTCACCCTCACCCCCTCCCCCACCCCCAGCCTGACCCTCGCCCTCACCCTCACCCCCACCGTAACCCACACCCCCACCCTCACCCTCACCCCCATCCCCACCCTCACCCCCACAACAACCCACACTCTCACCCTCACTCTCACCCCCAGCACTGCCCTCAACCTCACACTCACCATCACCCTCTCTCTCATCGCCACCCCCATGCTCACCCTCACCTACACCATCACCCAAACTGCCACTCGCCCTCCCACCCTGACCCTCACCCAAACCCCCACCCTCACCCTCACCCCCACTCCCACCCCCACCCTCACCCTCACTCTCAACCCAACACCCAACCCACTTCCACACCCACCCTCACCCTCATCCGCACCCTCACTGTAATGCTCATCCTCACGCTCACCCCCACCCCCACCCCCACGTCCAACCCTCACACTCCCCCTATCCGTAACCCTCACAATCATCCTCACCCTCACACACAAACCCATAGCCATGACCAGGCACTCCCCCAACCCCACCCCAACCCTTACGCTCACCCTCACCCCCACTCACAGCCTCAGAATCACTCACACCCCAACCCCATCCTCACCCTCACCCTCACCCCCAAACCACACCCCCACCCTCACCCTCTCCCTCACCCTTCACCAGCACTCCCACACCCACCCCCACCCTCACCCTCACCGTAACCTCCTCACCCTCACCCCAACCCCCACCGCCACCCCCCCCACCGTTACCCTCACCTTCAGCCTCACCCTCACCCCCACCCCCACCCTCACTCTCACCCTCAGCCTAACCCTAACCCTAACACTCACCCTCATCCTCACACACACCCCAACCCTCACCCTCGCCATGACCCTAACTCCAAAGCCTAACGTCACTATCACACTTACCCCCCCACCCTCACTCTCACCCTCAGCCTAACCCTAACCCTAACACTCACCTTCACCCACACCCTCACCCTCAACCTCACCCCCATCCCCATCACACCTCCACACTCACCCTCACCCCGACCTCCACCCCATCCTCCTCCTCACACTCACCTTGATCCTCAACATCACCCCCACCCTCCTCCTCACCCTCACCCCCACCCCCACCGTCGCTCTCACCCTCACACTCACCCCAGCCCGATGCTCACCCTCACCCTCTCCCTTACCCCCACCCTCACGCTCACCCCCACCCTCACCCCCACCCCCTCCCCCACCCTCACCATCACCCCAAATCCCACCACCACCCTCACCCTCATCATCAACCCTACCCTCAACCCCACCACCACCCCCACCCACACTCTCACCCTCACACACACCCTCACCCTCACGCCACCCCCACCCCCACCCCCTCCCTCACCCTCACCCCTAGACTCACCTTCACCCTAAGCCTCACCCTCACCCTCACCCCCACCCGTACCATCACACTCAACCCCAACCCCGACCTCTCCCCCACACTCAACTTCATCCTAACCCCGACCCACAACCCCATCCCCACCCCCACCCTCACCCTCACCCCCACTCGCACAATCACCCTCTCTCTCACCCTCACCCCCACCCCCACCCAAACCCCCACCCTCACCCTCATCCTCACAGTAAAACCAAACCCCACCCTAACCCTCACCTTCACCCTCACCCTCACCCCCAACCCCAGTCCCACCCTCACCCTCACTCTCACCCTCACCCTCGCCCCACCCCCACCCTCACCCTCACCCAAACCCCGACCCCCACCCCCACCCTCCTCCTCACCCTCACTCTCATCCTCAGCTCCACGCTCAGCCTCTCCCTCAGCCTCACCCTCACCACCACCCCCACTCCCACTCTCACCCCCACCCCCACTCCCACCCTCACCCTCACCCCACTCCTACCCACACCCTCACTCTCACCCTCACTCTCACACTCACCGTCACTCTCACACTCAGCCTACTCCTAACCCTCACGCTCAACCTCACCCTCACCACAACCACCCCTCTCACCCCCCACTCCCACCCTAATCCTCACCCTTACCCTCAACCCAAACGTCACCCTCACCCTCACCCTTACCCCAACCCACCAAATCGCCCCCACGCTCACCGTCAAACCCACACCCAGGCACACCCCACCCCCACCATTATATTCACCCTCACCCCCATCCCCACTCCCACCCTCACCCTCACTCAGACACCCACCCCCACCCTCACCCTCACCTCAATCCCCAACCCCACCCCCACCCTCACCATCACCACCAACCCCACCCCCACACTCACTCTCACCCTCACACTCAACCTCACCCCACCCCCACCCTCTCCCTCACCCTCACCCTTAGCCGAACCCCCACAATAACCCTCAGCCTCACACTCAACCCCACCCCCACGCCCACCCCGTCCCCACCCCCACCCTCACCCTCACACTAACCCCCAAACCCACCGTCAGCATCACCTTCACCCGCACCCCGACGTCCACCACCACCCTCATCCTCACCCTCACCACAACCCCCACCCCCACCCTCACCCTCACCCAAATCCCCACGCCCACCCTCACACTCACCCCAACCCCAACCCCCACCCCAACCTCACCCTAACCCTAACCCTAACCCGAACCCTAACCCTAACCCTCACCCTCTCTCTAACACTCACCCCAACCCCCAACCCCACCCCCAGCCTCACCCTCCCCCTCACCCCCACCTCACCCTCACAATCACCCCGACCCCCACCCCCACCCTCCTCCTCTTCACCCTCACCCGAACCCCCACCCCCACCTATCATCCTCAGCCTCAGCGTAACGCTCAAACTGACCCCCACCCCCACCTTCACCCTGTGACGGTGGGGGTGAGGGGCGGCGTTGGTGACGATGAGTGTAAGGGATGTGTTGGGGGTGGGGTTTGTGGTGTGGGTGAGCGTGAGGGTGAGCGTGAGGGTGGGGGTGGGGGTGGGAGGGAGGATCAGGGTTGCGGAGAGGATAAGTGTCAGGGTAATGGTGAGGGTTGGGGTGGGGGTTAGGTTGAGGGTGAGGTTGAGGGTGGGGTGAGGATAGGTGGTGAGGGTGGGAGTGAGGATAAGGGTGAGGGTGAGGGAGGGGATGAGAGTGAGGGAGTGGGTGCGCGTGGGGGTGGGAGTGAGCGTAAGGGTGGGGCTCTGGGTGGGGTGTTCGTGGGAGTGGGCGTGGGTTTGAGGGTGAGGGTGATTGTGGGTATTGGGGTAAGGGTGAGGGTGACGGTGAGGTTGGAGATGGGGATGGGGGTGAGGGTGAGGGTGGGGTTTGGGTGAGGGTGTGATTGGGGGTGGGTGTGGGGATGGGGGTTGGATTGAGGGTGAGGTTGAGGGTGAGTCCGTGGGTGAGGGTTAGGGTGAGGGTGGGGGTGGGGTGGGGGTAAGGGTGAGTTTGAGCGTTACTCCCCCACCCTCAGCCTCATTCTCACCCTCACCCTATCCATAACCATAGCCGTAACCCTAACCCTCACTCACACCCCCACCCCCACCCTCACCCACACCACCACCCCACCCCACGCCCACCCTCATCCCAACCGCCACCGCCAACCACACCCTCACCCTCACCGTGAGCCTCACCCCCACCCTCATCCTCACCCTCTAATCCCCACCCCCAACCCGTAGCCTCTCCCTCACTCTCACCCCCACCGCTACCCCCCACTCCAACCCTAACCCTCAACCTCACCCTCAACCCAACCGCCACCTTCAACCCCACCCCAACCCTCACCCTCACCCCAAACCCCACCCGCACCATTACCCTCCCCCTCCCCCCTCCCCCAGCCCACCCCAACCTCACCCTCACCCATAACCCCACCCGACCCCCACCCTCACCCCAACCCCCCCTAACCCCACCCTCACCATCACCGTGAGCCTCACTCCACCCTCATCCTAATCCCCACCCAACCCTCACCCCAACCGCCACCCCCAACCCCACCCTCACCCTAACCCCATCCCAACCCTAACCCAAAACCTCACCCTCCACCCCCAACCTCACCCTCACGCTTAACCCCACCCCCACAATCACCCTCACCCTCAAACCCCAAGCCACATCCACGCAATACCTCGCAATGAACAGTTCATTCCTGTTCAGAACAAGAACCAAATTTATCCTGGAATCCTCTTAAAAACGCCAGTTAGGTTTGCTGCTTCGCTTCTTGCACTGGATTGCCTCCTCCAAAAGCAGTTATGCGCTACTTGTTGGCTTTTCGTACAGATCCGTTCGTTAGAATACCTCGCAATGAACAATGCAACCTTGTTCACTGCTACTCCCAGCTCTCTCCTGTAATCCTCCTCCAAAAGATATTTAAATGTACTGCTGCGATATTGGTACAGATCCGTTCGTGAGAATACCTCACTACGAGCCATTCAATCCTGTTCACTGCATGTTCCAAATGTCTCCTGGAAGCCTCTTTGAAAAACCCGTTAGATGTTCTACTGCGATTTTTGTACCTATTAGATTTTGAAAATGCCTCACAAAGCATTTCAATTTTGTTCACTGCTACAGACAAATTTCACCTGGAATCCTCCTCCAAAAGCCATTATGCTGCACTTGGCTTTTCGTAGAGATCCCTGCGTGAATATCTCTCAATGAACTATTCAATCCTTTTAACTGCAAGTTCCAAATTTTCCTGGAATCCTCTTAAACACTCCAGTCAGATTTGATGCAGCGCTTCGTGTACACATCGGTTCGTGAAAATTCCTCACAAAGAGCTTTTCAATTTTTTTCACTGCTACAACTAAATTTCTCCTGGAATCCTCCTCAAAGAGCAATTATGCGGCACTGATTGGCCTTTCGTACAGATCTGTTCGTGAGAATACCTCACAATGAACAATTCCACGGATAAATATCCGTGACTAGGGTTAATTGTTCATAGTGAGGTATTCATTGTTCATTGTGAGGTATACAGGGTTGAATTGTTCATTGTGAGCTATACAAATCTCTCCTGTAATCCACCTCCAAATGCTATTAGAATGTAATGCTGCGGTTTTTGTACAGCGCTATTGGTGAGAATACCTCACAATGTACAATTTAATACAACACTGCATGGTCCAAATTTTTCCGGGAATCCTCTTAAAAACGCCAGTTAAATATGCTGCTGGGTTTCTTGTTCGTGAAAATTACTGACAAAGAGTATTTCAATTTTTTCACTGTTGCAACTACATTTCTCCTGGAATCCTCCTCAAAAACCAATTATGCTGCAATGGTGGGCTTTTCGTACAGATCCGTCCGTGAGAATAGCTCGCAATGAACAATTCAACCCTGGTCACTGATATTTCCAAATCTCTCCTGGAATCCTCCTCCAAAAGTGTGTAAAAGTACTGGTAAGATTTTGGTACCGATCCGTTCGTGAGTATACCTCACAATGTTGAATTCAATCCAGTTCACAGCAAGTTCCCAAATTAACCTGGAATACTCTTAAAAACTCAAGTTAGAAGTGATGCTGCGGTTCATGTGCACAACGATTAGTGAAAATTCCTCACAAAGAGCATTTCAATTTTTTCACTGCCACAACTAAATTTCTCCTGGAATCCTCCACCGAAAGAAATTATGCTCTACTGGTTTGCTTTTCGTACAAATCTGTTCGTAAGAATACCTCGCAATGCACAATTAAATCCCGTTCACAGATACTGCCAAATCGCTCCTGTAATCCACCTCCAAAAGGTATTTTAATGAATTGCTACGATTTTGGTACAGATTCTTTCTTGAGAATACCTCAAATGAACAATTTAATCCTTTACACGGCAAGTTCCAAAATTTTCCTGGAATCCTCTTAAAATATGCCAGTTAGATATGCAGCTGGGCTTCTTCTTCGTGAAAATTACTGACAAAGAGCATTTCAATTTTTTTCTCCTGGAAGCCTCTTTTAAACGTCTGTTAGATATTCTACTTCCCTTTTTGTACCTCTTAGTTTTTGAAAAATTCCTAAAAAAGCATTTCAATTCTGTTCACTGCTACAGACAAATTTCACATGGAAACGTCCTCCAAAAGCCGTTACGCTGCACTGGCTGGCTTTTCGTACAAATCCGTTCATGAGAATACCTCACAATGAACACTTCAAGCCTGTTAACAGCAAAATCCAAATTTATCCTGCAATCCTCTATAAATGGCCAGTTAGATGTTCTGCCTCGCTTTTTGTACAGATCTGTTCGTGAAAATTTCTCACAAAGAGCATTTGAATTTTTTAACTGCTACAACTAAATTTTTTCAGGAATGTTCCTAGAAATCAATTAGGCTGCACTGCTTGGCTACTCCTACTGTTCCTTTTGTGAGAATACCTCTTTTGTCAATCTCTCCTGTAATACACCTACAAAAGCTATCTAAATGTAATGCTGCCATTTTTCCAAATTTCACATGGAAAAGTCCTCCCAAAGCCGTTCTGCTGCACTGGTTGGCTTTTCGTACAAATCCGTTCGTGACAATACCTTGCAATGAACAATTGAATCATGTTAATAGGAAGTTCCAAATTTATCCAGGACTCCTCTTAACAAGGCCAGTTAGATGTTCTGCTGCGCTTTTTGTACCGATCGGTTCGTGAAAATTCCTCGCAAAGAGCGTTTCAATTTTTTCATTGCTAAAATTAAATTTCTTCTGGAGTCCTTCAGCAAAAATAATTGGGCTGCACTGGTGGGCTATTCGTCCACATCCGTTAGTAAGAATACCTCGCAAGCAACAATTCAACCTGTTCTATGCTACAGCCAAATCTCCCCTGTTTTACCCCTACAAAAGCTATTTAAATGTAATGCTGCGATTTTGGTAAAGATCCGTTCGTGAGAATACCTCTCTACGAACAATTCAATCCTGTTTACTACAAGTTCCACATTTCTCCTTAAAGCCTCTATGAAACGCCCGTTAGACGTTCTACTGCGATTTTTGTTCTTATTAGATTTTATAAATGCCTCACAAAGCATTTCAATTTTGTTCACTGCTACAGACAATTTTAACATGGAAATCTCCTCAAAAGTCATTATGCTACATATGGCTTTTCGTAGAGATCCGTTCGTGAATACCTCTCTATGAACGATTCAATCCTGTTCACATCAAGTTCCAATGTTAACCTGGAATACTCTTAAAATATGACATTTAGATCGCCAGCTGTGCTTCTTGTTCGTGAAAATTCCACACAAAGATCATTTCTTTTTTTTAATAGCTACAACTAAATCTCTCCAGGAATCTTCCTAGAAATCAATTAGGCTGCACATGTTGGCTGTTCGTACTGTACCGTTTGTGAGAATACCTCGTTTCAGTAACTGAACCCTGTTCACTGCTACTGCCAAATATCGCCTGGAATCCTTCTCTATTCGTGAGAATACCTTACAATGAACAATTAAATCCTGTTAACAACGTCCCAAATTTATCCTGGAATCCTCTTAAAAAGTCCAGTTAGATGTTCTGCTGCGCTTTTTGTACACATCGGTTCGTGAAAATTTCTCACAAGGAGCATTTGAATTTTTTCACTCCAACAACTAAATGTCTCTTGCAATCCTCCACCAAAAGTACTTATGCAGCTTTGGTGGGCTTCTCGTAC